>JADMNL010000035.1:42407500-43657500 GCA_016271365.2 Neoceratodus forsteri
TGTGTGCTTTTGATAAAGCAAGTTATGATTCATTAAATCGAAAGTCTGGGTCAGGTCCACGAATACCGTCCCCATAAAGAGACCTCTATCACTTCCCTGGAGGACGGCATTCATGAACCTGTCCAGAGCAGTAACCATCCCCCTTCCACCTCTAAAACTATGCTGTTTAGTGCAGAGGTTATTACTAAATTCCAAAAAGTCTGTGAGCTGTTTAACTACCAACTTTTTAGGATCTTACTTAAGGGATTTAATATTGATAGAGGATGATAGTCCTCTACAGAGGCAGCATAGGCCTTTTTGGGGATGGGCACCACTCTTGCAACCTTCCATGCTGTAGAAAATACCATGGTGGCTAAGCACAATTATGTAGTGAACAAAGAGGGTCAGCAATAAAAGGTGCAATCATCTTCACAAACCTTGCATCCCATCCACCACCACAATTATCATACTTATCAGGTAGTTGGCTCAAGTGGTTCAGCACCCC
Source organism: Neoceratodus forsteri (assembly GCA_016271365.2). NCBI lineage: Eukaryota > Metazoa > Chordata > Ceratodontiformes > Ceratodontidae > Neoceratodus > Neoceratodus forsteri. The sequence continues at coordinate 42,407,985 of JADMNL010000035.1, forward strand.
AGCTGCAGTTACACTACTAAAACAAAACTTAGGCAAAGAACCACTTGAACCAAAGGCACTTGGGTTGACAGTCCTCCCATCACAACTTCCCAAATTACCACCAGAAACAGAAGCACCAGAAACAAAACCAGAGACATCTGCAAATTTATCATTTAGCAAGTTAGCCATCATGAATGCATCCATGATCATTCTTCCTGCAGTGTTAAGAAAGGAGATAGTTGTCTTCTCCTTAGGGGACACAACAGAATTTACAGTGTCCCAAAAATTCTTTGAGTCAGAGGATGCTGCCTCTAATCTATGTTGAAAACAATCAGATTTAACCTGTTTTATGTTATCACCAGCCAAATTCCTTGATGATCTATATGCCTCCAGTAATACTAAGTTGTGAGATTGCTTATAAGCTTTCCAGGCTTCATTTTTCTGTTTAATGAAACTCTTCAAATCATTTGAAAACCATCTGTTTGTGACACTCTTTACCCACAATGTGTGCAAGGGGAATAATGTTTCTTGCAGTTCTTATAGTTGCTGAATAAAAAATCAACAGTGCAGTCTGGGTCTGGGATAGATTCGAGAAACGACCAATCCAGAAATTGAAGTTTCTGACTCACTATTGTAGGTGATACATTTTTGAAATTGTGAAACTGTATTGTATGTGAAGGCAACCGGGGCCATTTAAAGTTAAGAAAGCTAAATATAGCCTGATGGTCGGTTACCGAATCACCCAGTACCCTAGAGTGTGATATTTAATGTATCTTGTTAGTAATAACCCAATCAAGAATGGAATGGCTCTTGAATACAGAATTAAGCCTTGTTGGCTCAGTTTTGAGTTGAAACATGTTGTAAGAATTCAATAGACTTTCATAACCAAGATCATCAGCTTTAGTCCAATTCAAATTAACATCTTCAAGTAAGATAACTAGAATAACTAAGATGAGAATGACCACAAAAAAGTAGGTGAACAGTCTAGACAGGCAGTATATCTCTAATTGTCCTTTAAAGAGCTACTGACATCTCAAAGAAAACTTTAAAAACTAATAATTAGGTTCAATTCTGCTTGTGTTCAATTTATACTTTATACATTTCTCCTCCCCAAGATTTATTATTAAATGTGTATGAATAAATGATTGTTGTCCCTTATAGTTCATGTTGAGTTCATCTGCCTCTATAGCTACTCCCTATTTCAAGTCATAATCCTCTGTTGTGACATAAAAATCTGTTGCCATGGGAGTAACTTTAAGGTCACATGCATTGCTCTACAACTTCAGGTAAGGAGAAAGCAGCAGGAATAGATGAACTCTTGAGGAGCTCCAACCACAAGGGGAGGAAGCACAATATGGTGAGAATGCATGACACCTTGTAGGCTGCACACTGCTAGCTCTCCCTCTACAATCCACTCCCCATCACCAGTAACCTGCCAGGAGATGCATTGAACTTGGTTTTTCAATTTATAATCTACACAGAAGTAAGATGATCACTCAAAAATCGAGTACAAAAGGTACCTTATGTATTATGTTGCAAACGGAGCCTGTATCAAACAAAAAGTAGTTAGAAAAGAAATAAGACTTACCAAGCCTTTAGGATAATGACATCCAGACATGATGTTAAATTGAACTTAATAGGGTAAAACAGAAATCTTTCAAAAAGCCATTTCTTCATCCATAATAACAAGGAAAGGACATACTATGCTGAAACAAACAACTTCTGATAAAGTGGAATTGACACAACTGCTCAGGTTAGCAGTAACACTACAAGACTGCTTCTAATGAAAAATTAAATGGCAAATGAAGGTAGTCATTAAGGAACTGGGCCAAAGTGAGGAACCAAGAGCCAAATTCTTCTGTGGCCAGCTGATAGCAGTCAATGAATGTGCTATCATGTCCTTATCTCAAAGGCCCACTGAAACAGTAACAGGAAAAAAAACACAATAGAAGAGACTGATCAGCGGTACCTGCAGGTAGAAAATGTTGGTAATACAGAATTACCTGAGCAAGTTGTCCCTAGGGAGAAGAACAATTTAAACAACATAACGCCAAATAAAGAGTCCCCAGAAGAAATGGAGAAAGGCAAGGCCTCTGACAACCAAGAAATGTCACCGCTAACAACTAACAAGCATGGGAGGTAGTACATCATTACAGCAATGCAATTATAGCACTGCAATTTGAGAGAGTGCATAAGTGAATACAATTACAACTGTCCCATTATAGTGACTGGACATATGGCAACTGCACATGTAGCTACCCAGGGTCCATATGCGGCATGGTGTTGTAATCCTAGAGGTGGGTAGTCTGGGGTACACAGCCCCTATGAAGTGCAGGGTGTGCACCTCTGTGATATTTAGAGGCGTGTGAGACATATTGCCTGTGGGGTGACAAGGAACAGGTGCAACAATGCAATAAATGGTGTGGTTCCCAGGCTGAACATGGCTCAGGTTGTATCCGGGTAGCAGAGGATGGCAGTCATTAGAGGTGCCGTGACCTGATGGCACGTGTTGTGCAGGTAATTGTTAACACTCAACCTGCATCCATTAGCTTGGAACTGCCAGCTTCAGTTGTTATTTTGTCAGTGAAATGTGCAGCACTAATATTTGTCCTAGTTGAAAATGCATTGGCTATTAGCTAACTCACTCAAATTGCAGTCGCGTAAGTATTCACTCATATGACATGGAGCCACATGGACAGCAAATGACCACAATATGCTGGAGCTACTAAACAAATGGAGAGTTCCAATTCCATTTATGAAAATATTGAACATGATCAAGAGAATGCATTAGATGAAGCTGATGTACCTATTTTGATTAAAATGCAAGAACCATTACAAGATGAACTTAATTCATTAAATATATATGTGCAAAATCTGAGGGATAATAAAGAAAACTCAAAAGCAAAAACATAGTTTAGAAGAATCTTTGTCTGATGGAGAAGAAGAAATATCTAGTGAAGATGATGATGTTCCCCCATCCCCTGGGCCAAAATACTTTTTACACAGATTAATACCATCTCTAATAAAATGGAACAAATGTTATCACACCAAGCTAAACTAGAATCATAGTTTAATTTAACTCAAGAAGTCCTAAAAGAAAAACAAACTCTGAAACAAAAAGTTTCAGAAATAGAACTGACCCTCAACAAACTATTTCACCGGTCAGCAAACACCCCAAGACAACTGGAAAATCTAGAAACTGCTAGCTTAGAACAAAAAGCAAAGATGCTGGACTTTGAAATGCAGGCCAGGAGAAAACTATGTATGGATTTTGGGCCTGCCCGAGTCATGGGATGGAAATAAAAGTTTGCAAGATTCTTTTAATCACATAGCCACAGCCTTTTTGGATACAGAACCAGAGATGATCAAATTTGACATTGATCACCTGCACAGAGGTTTACTATCTAGACCAGCAGACACTGAACCATGTAGACCCTTTTATTTTAAAATTCCTATGTTCCTCTAATAAAGACTGTCTCATGTCAGCAGTTTACAAATAAAAAAAAAGAAAAGAAATGTACTGGGGGTCAATATTTCTATCTATAATGACATACCAGCCAAAATTGTCCAGGCCAGGAAGAAATTTGACTTTCTGAAGAACAAACTATGGTCACAGGATTATCGTGCCACTGATTCTGCCTGACAAAATGGAATTCATAATAAACAGCAACTGTCTGGTGTACAACGCAGTACAAAAAGCACTAGCTGATTTTAAAACCGCAGTTCCTAATATTTTCTGAGCACTTAGATATTTAATGATAATTGCTGTGAAGTTTGCTTAAGGAAATAAGTAACCATAGTGAAGTGTCGACAGTTAGAGGCATATGATGAATGTTGGGGGGTCCAGGATGATGTACTACATGTATTTCCATATCTATTTTGCAATTAGGAAAATGTGTTTCATACTCATCAAAGAAGATTGATTTTACACTTAATTTTGGACCCTGATTAAAGTTTATGGGTTAGAGAGATGATAAATATATAAATAGAGGCAGTATGGCGCAGAGGTTTAAGGCTCTGAGCTGCAGATCTGGAGACCTGGGTTTGAATCCCGCAGCCCCCTACATGCATACTGTGTGACCCTGAGCAAGTCACTTAACTTCCTTGTGCTCCCAGGTTGGACCTGCAAACAAGCTTTCAGCTTAGTGTGTCTCACCTGGTAAAATAATTGGTAAAAAAAAAAATAGAGCTGTAGATTGTTGTATTAAATATGTGATAGCAACTAGGTTGAAACCCCCTTGCTATAGTGTATATTGGGGGGGAGAGAAAGGAGGAAACTTGCAGTGGATCAACATGCAAAGGGTATGCTCTATATACTTCAACCTTTTGGTAAATTTAACACATTTTTTATTTATTTTGTTTGTTATTTAGTGTGGTTTTCTTTGGGTACTATTGGAAGGTAGCCCATCATGATAGCAAGTATAAATAAGTGACTGTAGAAACAGTGACTCATTTATAGCACTATCATCATCACGCTACCCTGCAATGAAACACGATGGTATAGCACCTACAGTGACTGGAAGGAGAGGATGGGGAGCTGTAAGGAAGGGATAGGAGGGAGCGTTTAGAAGGGGAGGTGAGCCTGCTGCAACTGAGCCAGCCCTGTGGTGTGGTAATGTGGAGGTATGATGGTAAGGGTGGCTGGCTATGGTGCAGTAGGCACTAGATTTGGGACGTGCTTGGGGATACTGTTTTGCCACTTCTTCCAGCTGTGTATTTAAATTTTTTTCCGATGCAGAATTTCACCCCTTCCTTGACATGCACCACCCTGGAGTTGAGAATCCTAAGTAAGGGGGTGCGGGTGGTGAACCCCCCCCACAAAGGGGGGCGCAGGAGGCACAGCCACCCCACAAAAACACTTTATTTTACTGGAAGTTGGATCGGTTACAATTGTATATTGTCGAAATGCTTTTAGGCAATATACATCAGCGATGATAGCGATCACTGTTTTTCAATAGCTGTCATCACATGGAACCCTATTGGAAGGTATCACAATTATTGTGGAATAAAACAAAGATTCAGGTAACTGCACATTTACATGTTAAGCAATGGTTATATGATAGTATAAAAACTCTAATAGACCCAATGGCAATTGAAAATAAATTTGCACCTTATAAACCTTTTAAAGTTCAATCAAAATTAAATTGGCCCCATTCTGTTAAAATACGCTTAATAGTTTTCAAGGACTTACTTGCCTTCGTTCTTGTTTTTCAATGACAAACATTAATATTTTTAAACTTACATCTCTAAACATAAATGGGATAAAAAACACTTATAAAAAGAGCCACATTATTATCATATTTAGAGAAATCTAATGCCCAAATCATATATCTCCAGGAGACGCACTTAGATTATAAAGAAATAAAAAAAAAGTAAAAAAAATGGATTAGCCACTTGATTTGTAGTATTGGAATGAGGAAAAGTAGATGTGTTACTATTCTATTGAGAAAAAACCTTTTCAAAATTATAGATAATTTTGCTGACACGGATGGCAGAATAATATTAAAGGTAAATATGCTAAACCAAGATATAATGTATTTATTTTATTTATTTATTTATTTTGTTAGTTTTTGTTGACCGGGTAAGTGCACTAGGCATATTCTGCCTATTTTCAGGCACAACCCGGGGGGAGGGGGATACAGCTGAATGCCAACTGACTTTGAACCAGATTTAGCTGTTGGTGGTATTTTAGTGAACGGGGGGAAATTTGGCCAGGGCACAGGGGAAATTCCCCTACTCTTCCAGCAGGGGGCTTGACTTCCTGGTAGCAGAATGGAGGAGCCCAGTTTGGTGCCAGACAGAGGAGGAGGAAGTGCTGATGTGGCAGCTTTGGAGGAGAAGGAGGTGGATGCTTTGCAGGAGGAGGTGGAGGGTCTGCCTTGTCCTTTTGAAAGACGACCTATGGGTCTTGAGGAAGATGAGTCTGATAGTTCTATGGATGATGACAATGATTCCAGATTTGCAACTCCTTTGTTGCAGGATGACATGGATAAACATATGGATTCTACTGATTTTGCAGCTGTTGCTGCACAGTTGAAAAAGACATTGATGAGCGTCGCACAGTATTATTAACAATGCTTGCAGAAGATGAGAGCGTTATGAGAAACCGAAGACTGCCTTGAATAAAAAGCAACTGGAGGTGCCACAGTGTGTTGAAAACCCTGCTCTAATGTCTGTACCTGACAATAATATACACAGGCCCAGATATTCGGACTACGCCAGGCTGTGTCTCAACCTAGGCGTAGCACAACATGGCTGCGCAGGGGAGCTGACTGGGCGATATTCAATGGAGCTGCACCATGGCACAGCATAATTGAATATCACACTCTGGCCACCCACAGTACACATGGTGCAGTGGCACTGCGCCCACACAAGTGGCCAGAGAGGAGCAGGGGGATGCAGTAGCACAAGTTCCCTTGTGCTATGCGCAACAACTGCGATATTCAAAAGTGCACATGCAAATGGGGCCATAATGTATGCAAGGCACAAATGGGGCAATTTGCATGTCATTATGGCCCCATTTGCATGCAGGTGTGCCGATCCCCAGCGACTTGTGCCTGGCGCCCTGCCAGGCAGCAGCCATTGGGGATCGATGCCCCCTGCACAGCATGGCAATGCGCCCCTCTGCCTGATCATGGGCATATGTAGAGTTAAATAATGTCCCATATCCCTGGTGGTCCAGTAGACCACTACACACCCGATCGCGGGCTTAGGTATATAATAAAGCATGTCCTATATCCCTGGTGGTCCAGTGGACCGCTGTCAGCCCGATCGCAGGCTTAGGTATAAAAAATTACACGTCCTATATCCCTGGTGGTCCAGTGGACCACTGTCAGCCTGATCGCAGGCTTAAGTATAAAAAATGACATGCCCTATATCCCTGGTGGTCCAGTGGACTGCTCGCAGCCTGATCATGGGCATTTGTATTAAAAATATTAAGTCCAATATCCCTGGTGGTCCAGCGGTACCCCCTTCCCCACCCGCTCACTGGGCCCCACCGCCTCGCTCTCCCGGTCAGAGGCGGGTGGCAGCACCCTCCTGCCTGCCACCCCGCCATCCACTGACTGTCACCATAGGTAGGGCTGTACGCCCATTGATCCACAGCGTGAGCCAATGGGGGTACAGGCCATACTGTACTACACATTCCAGATATGTGAATGGATCCATCCACCAGGGATAGAGGACTTTATCTTTTTTAATACAAATGCCCTCGATTGGGCAGACAACAGTCCACTGGACTGCCAGGGATATAGGACTTTATCTTTTTTAATACAAATGCCCTCAATCAGGCAGAGAGCAGTCCACTGGACCACCAGGGATATAGGATGTGAGTATTTTAATACTTAAGCCTGCGATCAGGCTGACAGTGGCCCAATGGACCACCAGAGATATAGGACATTATTTATTTCAACAGATACCCGTGATCGGGCATGAGGTAGCGCGCCCACGGATGTGCAGCCAGAGCTTCGGTGGCCACCCACAGGTGACAGCTGCTGTGTTGTGCCCCCAGTATGGCAGCTCACCTGTGGGTGGCCAGCCATTGTTCCTTTTTGGCTCACTTGTATGCAGTGCAAGTAGGGGTTGCACATGCATGGACTCAGCACATCCTGGGCTGAATATTGGTATGTGCGGAGTATGCATGGGCACACCCCACCACCTGCACCACATACATTACTGATGCGCTCCAGTGCATCAGGATTTGTGCCTGGCACAATCCCCATTTGAATATCACTCTGGGGCGCATCAGTGGGTTGCGCATGGTGCAACACTGTTGAGCCATGCGCAACCCTTTTGAATATCCGAGCCATAGTGTAAACCTGCAAAATGCACCTTTAGCAAAATGTACTTCACAATTAGTGGCTGCACAGTTTGGTCTACCAAAGACACTGACCCCGAAGGAAGAATGGCCCCCAGATAAAACGCTTGGGGAGGCAGGGTGGTCTCAGGATGATAATATGACTTGGTCTCCAGATCCTCCTTATGTGGCTTCTAGTGAAACAATACAACTGGCAATAACATCCATGGAGAATACTGATGGGGTATTACATGTAGCTCATCCTTCTGAAGTAGACAAGGGCGACAATCTTAATGATTACATGCAATAGGTGGCTGAGACTGTTGTGGACTCTGAGGTTCAACTTCATAAACTTAGCATTAATCACCTCTCAAAGAGAAGCAGGCCTGAAACACAGGGCACATCTAGCACTTGCATCCTGGACTTGCGGTCAGGTGAAACTGACCGACATGTCCAGAACCTGAATAATGACTCAGGAATACCCCCCCCCGGAGCATTTGGAGCACTGACAGGTCAAGACTTCAGAAACTGTAAGTGGGGATGGGAGAGAACTGAAGGGGACTCTTCCTCAGTATGAAGGGGTTGAACATATTTTGAACCCTGGGGTACCAGAATTTAAAATGCAGGAGGTGGAAGAAATTACTGAAGTTTCTCAGAGGAGGAAGGAGGCACCTGAAGATAGTGAGGAGTCTGCTTCTACTGGGTTTAACTCTCCTGTATCTCAAAAGCAGCCAAGTTCAGGGCTTCAGAAACTGGAAGGCAGACACCTCCATGATATTGGCCTTTTTCTGATGGGGTGACATCTCAACCTCCCCCCCGACCAAGATTTTTGGATCTGTTCAATAAAGTTGAACCGACTCCTCATAGAAACATGGTCCATCTGCATTATAAAGGGGGCCTGGAGCAACACCCTGATAGACTGTATGTTGGCAAACACTTATTGAAAAATACTATGGGTTTTACTGCAAAATATGTCTATGCCCTGATACATACATCAGGTGAAGACAATTTTGATATCAGTTTTCGGACACTGGCTGGACTTGAAAGGTTTTGGATGTTATATAATCAGTTTAAGTTTGCCCCATTGTGGACACCTTTCTTTCATTTTCATTTTCATTTTTTTTATGCTTGTTAGTTAGATGAGCAATCTGCCCATTTTCTAGCGCATTCCTCTCTCAAAACCCTCATCAAAATGGTTACAATGATGTTTTGTAATGAAAGCATACACATTTGTGATATTCATCATTGGTTACAGCAGAGTGTGAGGTGTTAAGTGCCCCGAAGCACTTTTAGTTTCAGAAGCTTTTGCACTGGTGGCTGGTGTTTTCACATACAATTAAGGCAAACTGCAGAGGGCATTTCTCATATCCTGAACAGTTTCTTTTTAGGTAAAGATTGAGGGGTATGCTTCTACTCAGGCCAGCCAAAGGCCTGTTATAAATGCGGGTCCTGCACACACTTATCTAATGTGTGACAAACTGAGATGTGATATTTGTTGGGAATTCAACCACTCAAGTTCCCAATGTGCCAACTTTGCCAAGTGCAATCTGTGTGATGAACATGGGCATGTGTTTCACAAATGCCCTTGGGTGGCCAAAAACAAATCAAGTATGGTGGAGCCTGATGATCTCATTTCAAGAGCAAAAAAGAAGCTCCCACTCATGCACCAGATCCTCATGCTCAGGATGTATCTTCACCTGGAAGACAGAGTACTCCAACTGGTGACCCAGATCTGACTTTTCCTGTGGATAGGACAGAGGTTGACACATCACCTCCCCTGGTATCACAGCCAGTACCTGAAACTTCAGATATTGAGGAGAAAAAGGCAGGTTTTTCAGGAGTGAATCGTGGAGATCCATCTTTACAGGATGCATCAATGCCCCCCACCAGCAGGACAATTGGTCTCAGCCTGAACCTAGATGAAGGAGCAGGAGACTGGCTAAAGTTGAGTTCACAGGAGAAGAGATGGACACTGAAACCCCCTTTTCTGCACTGGCCCCAAAATCTTGGGGAGATGCTGAACAGGAAGATTGCATGTCTGATGGATCTTCGCATTCAGGGACTTTGGACCTGACTGGAAGGGATAAGAAAAAAGGGAAAAAAGACAAAAAGAAAAAAAATATAGGAAAAAACCTGCATGAGGGTTTGTTCGGGAAGGTTTGGGGGGATTTCATAGTACCATATGGCTTCCTTTCTAGTAGGTTCCTGTAATGTTCACAACATCAGAAATATGAGGAAGCAGTTAGCTATGTTTTCTTTGCTTCATGATTTAAAATATGAGGTCATTTTTTTACAGGAAACCTGGATGAGGTCCTATAATGGGTTGTTAGGCATTAAAAACAACTGGATTTGGGGCCCCTTCTATTGGTCCTTTGGGCAGGACAAGACTGATGGGTGGGTATACTATTCTCACGGTAATAAATTTAAATTACAAAACTAGTTGATATTGTGCCTGGAAGAGCGTTACTTATAGATGGGATCTGGTTAAATGTTCCATTTAGATTTCTTTCCATATATGCACCCCGGACTAAGGCTGACAGAGTGGGACTGTTTAACTCATTACAACCTTTTTTAGTAACCACAAGAGCCATTGTAATGGGAAGGGATTTAAACTGTACTCTAGAGACAGTTAGTAGAAGACTTTTGGGGAAAAAGGTGTACAGTGATTCAACAGTGTTTCACACACTAATACACTCAGCTGAATTACTGGATGTCACAATTTCTGCAACTCCAATAGTGACACATACTTTTGTAAAAATAATCTTATATCCAAATTAGATTATATTTTCATATATAATTATCACATAGATTAACTAGTGTTGTTCCAGTTGAATTTACAGAGCAGTTTTTATTACATACTATTATTTTAACACAAGGGACACTTCCAAGAGTCACCACTAGATGGAGGCTTAATACCACTATTCTAAAGGAGCAGTAGGTTAGGTACCATATCACCTCTATCCTTTTAGCAAGGGTTTCTGTCATACATTTATATAATGACTTGGGACATTGGTGGATGGAGACTAAGCAAAATCTGATGGTTTGGTTTCAGAGTTATGGGAAGAACACATCAAATGAGAGATTTTATCAGTACCATAAATTAAGAGCTCAGTTATTACGTTTATATATAACATACTTCTAATTTAGATTATACAGGTCAAATTACTGTTTTAAAACAACAAATGGGAGAATTGCAGTATGACAGGTCTAAATCTTTACAGGCTGAACTTTCCTATGGAACACAAAAAAATCCTTATGGGGTCCCTGTGAAGTCATAGGAAAAAAGAACTAACTCTAGTATTTAGGAACTTCGGACCTCACAGGGATACATAGCAATGACTTCTTGGGAAATTAGGCAGGTAGTAGAACACTATTTAGAAAATCTATATCTCCCTAAGGAACTTGATCATATCCAGTTGAATAATTATTTAACTGATATGGTGGTACCTGGGTTAGATGTGGAGGAAAAGGAAATGTTAATGGCAAATATATCCTCTCAGGAAATTCAAGAAATTATTTAATCTCTAAAAGAAGATACATCACCAGGGAGGGATGGTATTTCAAATTCCTTTTATAAAGCTTTTGGAGATTTGGTGGCTCCCTCCAAAGTCTTACAATACTGGGTGGAACAGAAGGCTATACATCCAGGCTGAGATATTCAAAGGGGTTGCACCTGGTGCAACAGGGTGTGCCATGCGCAATCCTCCCAATGCACCCTGGCATGATATTCAAAAGGGTAAGCTGCGCGGCGCAACCCCCAATGCACAGGGGTACATTGGTAATGTATGCGGCACAGATGCAGGGGACGTGCTCATGCATATGTGGCACATCCCGATATTCAGCCTGGGATGTGTGGTGCATATGCTGGCTCAATCCCTATATGTGCCGCACACTGGTGCCAAAAGTTGAGCCAAAGAAAACAGGCTCAAATGCTGGCCACCCTCAGGCAGGCGGCTGTAGTGCAAGGCTCAACACAACAGCTGCCAGCCTTGGGTGGCCACCCACCAGGCAGGAACACTGTCCACAAGCAACCTGACCCCCTGGTAGTCTAGTGGCCCCCCACACCTGATCATGGGCAGCTGTATATAGTACAGCAATACCTGATGGTCTAGTGGTTCCCCCTGTATACCCGATCGTGGGCCAATGTCAGTAGTAGTAAATTGCCCAGTGGTCTAGCAGAACAGCCCCCCGTGCCCGATTGTGGGCTGTTGTGAATAGTAATGTTGAACCTGGTGGTCTAGCGGTAACCACCCCTCATACGTCCAATCATGGGCAGTTGTGTAAATAAAGAATTACCTGATAGTCCAGTGGTACCCCCTCCACATCCACCCACAGAGGTTCCACGACCACCCAGCACCCCCCTATTATCGGCGGGTGGCAGCACCCCACCAGCATACCACCTGGCCACCTGCTGAATGACACCATACAGTATGATCTGTACACCTATTGGTCCACAGTGTGGACCAATGGACTTGCAGACCATACTGTACTACAGAGGACTGGATCTGTGAATGAACGCATTCATTCACATATCTATTTCTGTGTAGTACAGTATGGTTTGCACGCTCATTGGTCCACATTATGGACCAAAAGGCATACAGATCATACTGTACATTGTCATTCGGCAGATGGCCAGGAAGCATGTGGGCAGGGTGCTGCCACACGCTGATGATGGAGGAGTGCTTGTTGGCCGTGAGACTCTCTGTGGGTGGGGAGGGGGTACCACTGACTACCAGATATTTCTTTTATTTACAAAACTGCCCATGATCTTGCATATGGGGGTTACCACTAGACCACCAGGTGTAATATTATTATATACAACAGCCCATGATTGGGCATAAAGGAGGACTGCTGGACTACTTGATATGTCTGTAATATATACAGATGCCATGATTGGGCGTACAGGAGGAGGGCTAATAGCTCACCAGGTGTCAGGCCCCTAACACCACCAGTTGGCAGGGTACCAGGCACAATTGCCAGACCCAGCAATCACATGCAAATGTGGCCATAATGACATGCAAATGGCCCCATTTGCACCTTGCATTTATTATGACCTCATTTGCATATCCCTGGCTAAATATTGTGGGTGATGCACCTAGCACAACTGCACTTGCACTGGCACATCCCCATGCTCCTTTTCTGTGTCTTGCACTTGTGCAGTGCCACTGTGTCATGGGCAGTGTGTGTGTGCCCTCCGTGCCATATTCAACGGTGCTGAGCCATGGCGCATCACTATTGAATATCGCCCGGTCCTGGTGCAGCCCAGTAGCCATGCCCCCAGGCTTGCACCACTGCCCAGTGCAGTCTGAATATCCGGCCCCCAGAGTTTTCTAAAGGTTTGATTATAATGTTGAACAAAAGATGGGCTAAAAAATATAGACAACTGGAGATCAATTTGTCTTTTAAATTCAGATTTTAAAATCTTGACGGGTGTATTGCAGAAACAACTGTGAAGGTAACCACTAAATTAATATACCAGTACAGACCTGTTCCATTCCTGGACAAAATATTAAGGAGAACCTTTCCATCACAAGGGATGGTTGATTATAGTAATAGAAAAGGATGCCCAGGATATGTGTTTTCATTGGATCAGCACAAAGCATTTGACACTGTGAGTCATGACTTTATGTTTGCTATGCTTAAGTTTTATGGGATTCCGGACTGTTTTCTTGGATATTTGTAATTAGTTTATGATCAAGCTATGGTTACACCACTGATTGCAGGTCAGGAAGGTAAATCTATACTGGTCCAGTAAGGGATCAGATAAGGGTGCCCCCTGAGCCAGTTATTATATACGTTTGTGTTAGATCCTTTAATTAGGAAAATATTGTGTAATAAAGCAATACAGGGAATTTTAGGGACATATAGGCCTCAGGAAATTAAACTATTGGCTTATGCTGATGATCTCTGTGCTTTTCTTAGAAGTGAAGGAAGTATGGTAGAATTAATACAAGCCACACAGATGTATAGTGCCCTTTCAGGAGCTGGTTTAAATTTACAGAAATGTAGAGGACTTCTGGTAGGTAAGACAGGGAAGGGGGTCTGTCAGGTGGGAGGAATCACTGTTTCAAATGACCCTATTAAAATATTAGGGGTATGGTTTGGGGAGGGGATATGGCAAGTAGAAATTGGGAAAATAGTCTCATGACCTGTGAAAGTAAAGTGAATAGATGGAAGAGTTGGAAATTCTCTAAATCCAAAGGAGTTTTATTATTAAACAATTTCTGGTACCCTGTTTTTGTATAATAGCACTGTCTGTCCATTACATTTAAAATGGGAAACACAGTTATTAAGATTATTCTTCCAAATGCTTTGGGGATCTGAACTGAATCCTGTTAAAAGGGAAGTGACATATTTTTCAAAAAGTAGGGGAGGGTTAAATATGATTAATCCCGTGATATTCTGTCACACGATTTTTTAGGCTGGGTCCTTTCAGGTGGTAGTTCAGGATACTGATTCACAAATTAAAACATTGTTGCTTAATAACCTGGGACCAGTTTTGGAATTATGGATTGAACTGTCTGTCTGCTTTAATTATAGATGGCACATTCCTGAATGTTATAAACCCATGTTGCAGAAATTGCTTTAATTGAGGGTCTATAAATCACACTTACATGATAAAACTAGGAAGGCTTTGTATAATCAAATTCTGGATGTAACTGGACCAGATATAGCAGATTTTAAGGTTGCCTTCTTTCTGACAGGGATCTTGTGATAAATCAATTCATAAACAAAAGAATACCTCCTCGAATGTGGGATGTGTTATGGTTGGTGTCACATGAGAGGTTAGGGGTTAAAGGGAATAATAAACATAAGACTGTTGAAAGAAACTGTCCTTACCCTGAATGTGTTAACCAAATAGAAACTATGGATAATTTTCTTTTGGTCTGTCCTTATGCTAGAGGTCTTTGGCTTTTCCTGGCAAATAGATGAGGTTTGCCATGGTTAAAAAACCTTAAATATGATCAACTGGCTTTAGGGAATTATTCATTCACAGCAGCTGGTGAGATGGATACTACTTTTAATTTTTTTTTCACAATTTTGGTATTTTATTTATGGCAAAGAAGGAATTAATTAATTTTTCAACAAAAGAAGATGTCCTATCTTTCAATATGTAGATTGTATGAAGCTGCTTTGAGAGACGTTTATAAGGCAGATGCACAATTATACCCCAAGAAAAGGGTATAGGCATGGTGGAAAGGTTTTCTTTTCTTCCAAAAACATGGTTAAATTGTTTTCTAACTGGAAATAAATTGTGGGGAGGGAATAGGGTTTTTTGGATTGTTTACTTTAATAGGGGAATAGAATGTATGTTATTTTTCTTTGGGGATCTCTGAGTTGAATTTTGTGTTTTTCCTTAAGTTGTCTTTATTTTGTGTGATGTAACACGATTGTTTATTTATGGTTTTAGAGTTGTTCAATAAAAATACTCCCCTACTCTTTTCAAGAAGTGCCATGGGATCTTTAACATCCACTTGAGCTACCACCAGAACAGGCAGCTGGGACCTCGGTTTAACGTCTCATCTGAGAGATGGCACCTCAGGAGTGTAGCACCCACTCATGCTGCACTGTAGTGTCAGTATTGAGATATTAACCCAAGTGCCTGGTGTGGGGCCAGAACCCACAACCTTCTCATCTCCCAGCCTCAGAGGCAAGTGTGCTACCTGCTGAGCCACTGACACTGGCATAATAATAATAATTATTATAATTATAATTATAATTATAATTGATTCTTATTATGCCCCATTTGATAACTATCAGAATTGTTTAACTAAATAGCTAAAGGAATGCAAAGTACTAACATTATCTTAGCAGAAGACTTTAATGCACTAATTAACCCTCTATTAGTTAAATCTACCCCACCATCTAAAGGAAATGATAATATTGCAAGATTTTTTTTTTCATCTGGAACATCTAACAGACTCCTAGAGAATTATTAACTCAAAGAATAATTATTTTACCCATTTTGATTAAAATAAAAACTAAATTTTTCACTTGTATAGATTATATTTTCATCTCTAATAATTTAGTTCACAATATAGTAACTGATATTGATTCTATTTTTCTCTTGGATCATGTCCTAACAAGTATAGAATTTACACTGAATAATCAAGATAGAAGATACACCAGAACATGTGCCTTTAATAATGAATTGTTAAAAAATGAATAATTTATCAGCTAGTATATAAAAAAAAATATACAAGGTTATTGGCAATTTAATTATAATGAATCCATATCATTATTACTATTATGGGAAGCCTTCAAGGCCACAGTAAGGTGTTCAATTATTTCTTAGAAGATCAGACTAAAAAAATAAACAAATGCAAACATTGGTTATATAACTAATAGATTGAAGCAGTTAGACAACTTAATAATAACTGATTATAACACATATAAAAATGAATGGGCAAAACATAAAATGAAAATCAAAAACAAGAGCAATTATATCAGGAAACAATAAAGATGGCAAAACAATAAAAAGAATAAGAAACTTTCATACTGATCAATCCAGAAAACATTTGACAAACCTATTAAGAGCAGAGAAACAAAGAAATATCACTACACATATTAAAGATAAAGATGGTACTATTGTAAAAAAAGATGAAGAGATAGCCAGCACTTTTTCTCCAAAACAGTTTTTCAAAACAACTTTATTCCTGACCCCAAATAAATTTCAGCATTTCTGGATAAAGCCAAAAATTACACCTAAAACTTGGGAATATATTCATATTAAGGAACAAGATATTAGAGCAGCCATTGAATTATTACCAATAAATAAATCACTGTGTCTAGATGGACTATATAATGAATTCTATAGAACATTTCAGGAGGACCTTACGCCTTGGTTGCTGAAATTGTTAGATCACTATACCTGTAATCTAGCTGAAAATAAACTACCCATATCTATGCAAACAGCAAAGGTAATTCAAATTCACAAAAGAAACAAAAGATCTATCAGAAAATTATAGACCCATTAAAATTTTAAAGACAGATTATAAATTTATTGCAAAAATGATAAACAATCAAATCCTAAATCATATAAATAACTATATAAATTACATCCAATATGGGTTTATGAAAGGCAGAAATCTCTACCAATTCAACAAAAAATACAAGCTGCAATGCAATTAATTACCTCAAGAAAACAATATAATTCTGACAAGTTCTATGCGGTAGCAATTGATGCAACAAAGGCGTTGAACCTCCTAGAGATTTTAAGTAGCTGGGGTATTCCTCTGTAACTGATTACTCTAGTTAAAAAACTATACTCCAGTACAATCACCAAATTTCAAATTAATAACTTCTTATCCAAAGATTTCTGGATTCTAAATGGTCTTGTGCAGGGTTGCCCCCTATCTCCCACCTTATTTATATTAGCACTTGAACCATATTTACAACTGATAAGAAATAACCCCAATATTGAAGGAATAAATATGGATCATGAAACAGTGAAATTAAGCATTTTTGTAGTGATTTTACTAATAATCAAGAACATAGATATCTCATTAGAGACCTATTTAATGGAAATGTCATTATAGTCCAAAATTCCAGGCTAACAGATGAATGAGAACAAATCAATCTTAATGAAGCTATCCAAAAACAAACCTTTACAGGCCAATACATGTAAATATGAGCATGATTTTCCAATACAAAAAAAAATATTAAATATCTGGGCATAACACTATCAGCAGACCAAAATATCAATACCAAAACAAATTTTAATGCTGCAAAAAATGCAATTACAGCCCTATTAGATAATTGGAAAACCTATCTCTATCACATTGGGGCAGAATAAAAACCATTAAAATGATGGCTGTTCGGAATTTAATGTTTGTGATACAAAATATTCTAGGTTGTCCAAAAAAAGGATAGTTCCAAACTTTAAAAGAATTTTCAAAACTTTTTATGGAGACAGCAATCCACATATTGCCTGGAGTATAATTTCTGCATCAAGGGAATTAGGTGGCATGGGATGTCCCAACCCTCTGTTATATATGGAAGCAAAAATATTATCCACCTATTTCCAATGGTCCTTTCCTTATTTAGATAACCAGTTATATCAAAATGATTTACCCAGCTCTAGCCAAACAATCTTCAAGACATATTACTAGACATACATTCATAACTCAAAACAACTTGTACTTACTTCATGGTTTCTTTTAATAAGAAATATATAACCCTAATAAGTTGCAAATTCCAGGGCTATATTTATGAAGTGGCCCAGATAAAAGAGTATGTAAGCAATAAGATTAGGCTGGGTGTTGATAGTACTGAGATACCCGCACACCCAGAGACGCAGTTAGGCATGAAACCGCAGGTTGAGTGCCTTCAGCCTCTGGGTGTGCGGGTATCTCAGTACTACCAAAACCCAGCCATGTCATATTGCTTATATAAAATGGGTCCATAGGTAACTTTAAAAAAAAGAATGTTCTAAAAGTTTTCAAAGTCACAAAAAAAATACTAAAATGTTGCTAAATAATGTGAAATAGTCATTCTACAGATGGTTTTCACCTGTCAGTCATCTGTCTTTCTTCACACTAGATGCATTGTGTGATTGTTTACCATGGAGTAGAAGAATTCAAAGCTCTGCATTATTCCAGTAGTAGAATGCCTCCCCCCCACACACACACAGAATAGTAACATGGAATATATTAATACATCATTCTTCAGAACTCAGCTGGCATACAAACAAAGAGACACACACACAGACCTAAAGTGGAGCCAGAACCTCAGTTTTATCTATTGCTAGGTAAGGAGCAGGGAGTTCACTGGCAAAGTGGAAGGGATAGGTGGGGGATTTTTCATGGCCATCAAAGAAACACAAGCAATGAAAACTCTTAATAGTACTTCAGAGTTTTTTAAATTTGTGTACGTGTGTAAGGGGGACTCATGAGTGTAAATAACATAAAATTATTTACTTACTTTATTGAATTTAATGGACTTTTATTTTTGGGGCCTAATTGAAGATTTTTTTATATATGAGTAAAAGCTGTAGTCATGTCTGTGATGAAAACTAAGAAATAGTTGGCTTATGAATTCTGTGAGTTGCCTTGGTTGACAGGGAACTGTTTTAGCCAATGATGGTACTCTTTTACTGCAATGGCTAGAACCAAGTCTCAGCCAATCAGGACGCAGGGATTTCTTGTCTATTTTATATTTAGGAGTTATAACATGGCACTATTTAATATAGTACAGAAAAAGTAAATATAAAAATGGAAAGATATATTGACAGAATCATAATTCCTGACATACAACCAATTAAAAGGTATGATTCCAGATGGAATTATATATTATTATACTTTACGTAACAAATTTCAAAAAAAGTATACATTATTCAATTCAAGTTTCTATCACTCGCAAATATTCAAAAACAACATAATAACATATAAATAAAAGGCCTAACAACAAATCTGTGTTAAGAATTTACAAAACTGTAGCAGCTAAAGGGAATAATCACACATATAAATTAAATTCAAAATTAAACTCCCAATTAAAAATGTCACTTTCCAACAATCAGTGGGAATTTTTGAGAACTTTTTGCCACAAAATATATGTGTCTGCAAACATCAAATCAATCCAGTTAAAAATATTCATCAAAGCTTATATAACTATCCCACATTACAAAAATCAATAAGGAATATCCAGAAAATTGTTGTTGTCTCTGTGGCAATAATACTGCACTTCTGCACTGTGGGTGGGAATGTCCCAAAATTAAAGAATGATGGATGGAACTTAAGCAAATTATAAATGACCTTTTGGAAATAGATCTTCCCTACACACCTGACACTTTTTTATTTAACAATTTAACTATAAACAATCTCAATGAAAATAACATTAAAATAATACCTTTAGCAACAATGGAAATGAAACACGATTTTGAATAATTGAAAAACAAAAAAGCTTACTAAATTTGAATCACATAACTTGTTGATTATTTTAAAAGAAACTTTACCACATGAAAAAGTAATTTACAAAACTGACACTACATCAGATGATATAAGGGGTCTAACGTGGAGAGAACTACAAGAAAATATTGACCCATTAATAATGATTAAGAGGTTCTGAACATCTAAATTTTATAATGACAAATTAGTCAAAATATGCATTTGATGAGGAGTTAGACTAGTTATAATTTTGAGTTCTCACTATTACAGTTAGGAAATGAATGACTAACTTTGCACATATGTAAATACTATTAGCTCTATCTGTATGTACACCTTCTTTGTATAATTAAGTATCAGGTGGGAGGGGGAAATATAAATCTTGAATATGAATTGTATTATATTATTGAATATAAGATGTATCAACATGAATAAAATTATTTTGGAAAAAAGTAATAGATGAACTCTTCATGAGCAAAGATACTGTTTTCATGCAAATTACCTCACTACTAAATACAGTGTTCCCTCTCTACAATTAACCCCTTTATAACAAACTCCCTCTTACAGTGAACACCTTTGATGGCTCCCATAGTTCACTAAGTAGGCATATTAGCACCTTGCTATAGTGAACACCTAGCTATAGTGAACACCTCAGCTGGCTCCAGAGGTGACCACTATAAGAAGGAGCACTGTAATGGGGAGGACTACAAAACTAATGGAAAATACAAGTTGGTCAGTGCCTAAATATTTTGTTTTGTTAAAGTTCTCCTGAACATGTCACCAGCTCTTTAACTTCCTAGTATTGTTTTGAAGACAGAGCGATAGATACAGTCAGACCTGGTTAATCCATGCCTTGTTATTCCATATGTCAGACTATCTGAATGAAAAACACTGCATACAGATTTTTTGTTGGGCTATTGACCTCTTTATTATTACTGTCTGGCTACTACGTAGATTTGTATTACGTAACAGAATTGGAAAACACAAATGTGTATGGATTAACCAGGTCTGACTGTAGCTAGAGAGACAAACAGACAGACAGACAAACAGACAGATAGCAAGATAAATAGACTGATAGAGAGACAGGCAGGCAGACTGACAGACAGACAGATATTTGTATTACGTAACAGAACTGGAAAACACAAATGTGTATGGATTAACCAGGTCTGACTGTAGCTAGAGAGACAAACAGACAGACAGACAAACAGACAGATAGCAAGATAAATAGACTGATAGAGAGACAGGCAGACAGACTGACAGACAGACAGATCCTTTCTGTAGATGGGTAGGTAGGTAGGTAGGCAGGTAGGCAAGTAGATAGATAGATAGATAGATAGATAGATAGATAGATAGACAGACAGAGAGATAGACAGACAGATACTGTTTATAGATAGAGGCTTTCAATATATAGATAGACAGACGGCCAGATACTGTTTATAGATATATACTGTCAATAGATAGATAGACAGATAGACAGACAGACAGAGAGATACTGTCTCTAGATAGATAGATGCTGCCTCTAGATAGCTTGATAGATAGACAGATACACAGACAGGTAAATATAGATACATATTGCCTGTAGATAGCTAGACAAAGAAAGAAAGAAAGAAAGAAAGAAAGAAAGAAAGAAAGAAAGAAAGAAAGAAAGAAAAGAAAGAAAGAAAGAAAACATTACACTAGGGTGCATGCTGGATGTATGCACATTCCAGTTATATGCACAAAAACGAAAAGTTCCAGTCCTAGTTAGATATATCTAATGATAAAAACATTGCCTGTGTGCACACCAAATATCAGCTTTATGCACACTTTTTATGTTTATTTGCAAGTGCGCAAAGAACATTTTGGTACTGTGCATTTCAGAGGTGTGTCTCTGTATGACCCAATACAACTCCTGCTTAAATAGGTGCAGCAGTGGCAGCCCACTGAGAAGCAAGGCTGCTTCTGATGCTTGTTTCTCTTTTGGGGTGTAAACTTTGTGTAGTTGAGAAGAATCAACCGCTCCATTCAATGGGTGGCTTGCTCATTTTATTTGCATATAGACCCCCCATTGTGACCTTGGAATAACTGAAGCAGCCCATGGTATGGTGAAGCATCACCTCAAAATACTTTGAGCCATAGTGTCATACCAGTGTTTGCTGTGGTGGGTGCTGGCCCTGCAACGTCCACCGACCATGGTGAAATACTGGTTCCCCTCCTGTAACAGTTCTCCCTGCTACAGACATTGTTGCCCCCCACCACAATAGGGACTTTGGGCTCACAAGTGACGGTGCAGTACACAGTGAGTGGCACTGAGCAGGAGATGGAGAAGACATACTCCTTGACTGGAGAAAGTCAGCCATTTGACTGTGCACATCACAGACAGAGGGAGAGACAGTCACAGTGAGTGAGACATCAGAACAACCGAAATCCTGCACTGTTCTGAC
The DNA here is from genome assembly GCA_016271365.2 of Neoceratodus forsteri. NCBI lineage: Eukaryota > Metazoa > Chordata > Ceratodontiformes > Ceratodontidae > Neoceratodus > Neoceratodus forsteri. Next base: position 42,430,064 of record JADMNL010000035.1, read on the forward strand.
TGTGTCTACTTTCTGTATGCACTCCTGGTTCTGCTTCAGTCGGTGGCAACCCCCCTCCCCAGAAGGTGCACTAAGCCCTGCACACTATAGTGCAAATCTTCATGTTAGAGCACCAACAAACTGTCAGTGGCCACACAGAGTGTAGTCTGTGAAGCAGTGACAGCCATGGCCACTTGACAATGGAGTTCCCCAGCTACACACAGAAGATAGAGCTGCTCTAGATGAGTGCTGCAAAAGTATCCTGTTGCTTATGTTTCATGCTGTGTGTCATCCCAGGAACAGCAAATCCCCAGGACTGTGTGTGGTCATCAGCAGAAGTCCAGCAGTGTAGCCCAATATCTCACTGGAGTTGTGGGGAACCAGGACATCACTGAGGGAGGTGGGAAGAGAGAGAGAGAGAGAGAGAGATACACAGGCCCGTGATGGAGCATGTTGTATACCTCTGTGTATGTTTTGTGAGGGGGCACAGTGACATGAGGCCAGCAGCAGAAAGGGAGTTACATGTGCCTGTCCACACAGCTAAGATGTATGTACTTTCTCTGTGCTAAACTGTGTGGGTTATTAGTTCCCATTATTATATCTTTAGAGGCACTTTAAAACTTGTCCTCACATGTTCCTTGATGAACAATTAAATCATGTCTTTTTCTTTAGGTTCATAAGAAAGAATAAAGAATCGTTTCCACTAGAAATTAAAGATTGCTTACAGATTTTGCCTGTCTTATTTTGTAATCATCTGGACTATACACCTAATGCCTCGACTTCCATGTTTTCAATTTGCTATTTTTGACTACTGCAGTTTTATACAAGGTCATGCTTACGTGACTGCTGCCAAAACACATTTTAACCTGGTGAAAAATGTGCTTTGATCATACCATGACTTTTTGCTAGGCCAGCTGTTGCTAAATAGTGATATGTTTGTCAATATAGCATGTGCTTTGGGGCAAGCAGTTTGGTCAGGATGGAAATGTGGCTCCATGGTTAGAGCATAGAACAAAGAACCAAAAGGCAGCTAATTTGAATCCCACCACCTTGATTGATTAACTGTGCAGCTCTATGCAAGTCTTCTGACCTTTCTGTGCTCCAATAACATAGATTTGAAGCTGGATAAAAGCAGGATTCCATTTTAAATGAGATGCTGTATCTCCACTGAGCTATATTCAGCACATATAGCAAATACACTGTAAAGAAATACAGTAATGCATACAATTAAGAAAGGTACAACAAAACTAGTACAACAAAACTAGCTTTGGATGTGCTAAAGACAAACAGCTAGAAAAATACTGTAGTTTGAGCTGTGTCTTTCTACAAAACAGAACTACTGTATTGCTGATACCATGGATTTAGCTACCATAGTTAGGGTTGATTAGTCCTTTTAAGGTTAAATGGTGAAATTTTGCACCTTAAAAACTTTGCCACCGTTCAACAGATTTGCCTGAAATTTGGCAGGCATGGGGCATAATCATAGATCTTGGGATCTGGTGAGTTTCGTACCAGTCAGATATATGGCTGTGGAGTTATTAAGTGACATCCGTACACGCAATTACATTTTTTTGTGCATCCTTTGCTCTCTCCTACAGGTCACATGGTTTGTGTGACTGGTCTGAAAACTTCAGGGATTGTGTGGCCAGGGTCCCCAATGTGCCTTTCAAAGATTTCATGAAAAAATATTGAACAGTTCAAAAGTTATTCAAAAAACAATTTCCCATTATAAATCAATGGAAAAGTTAACAAAAAGTTTGACACTTTTGCAAATGCAGTTTTTAGTGTTGCAAATGGCCCTAGTAGTGTCGCAAATCTGCCATTTTGTTTTCAGTTACTGATCACAGAAATGCTTGGCATTTAATCTTGGGACCATCTAGGGACACATTTCTTTGTGTTCACCTAGTCAGACCCTCAGGATGCTAGCCATGTCTTTAGTATGGGGTAAAACACCCCAGAAATATGTTTTTCAAATTTCTGGGAAAAGCAGTACCGCAAAGTAGTGTCGCAAAAGACTTGCGACACTTTCGCAAATTCTTGTGAAAGGTGTCTCAAATCATGACACTACTTTTCTAGACTATGGCCAAAATGTCAGGAATTCTTTGCCACCCTGCTGCAAAAAAACAGTTGGTCTTTTGGGCTGAAATTTGGAGGGAAGGCAGCCAACATCTCACAGATGTGCCTTTTGGTGTTTTGTTGACAAAATATTGCATGGAAGCAAAGTTATGGTACTTTGAAGTTGACTTTTTTTCCCATAGACTAACATGGTGGCATCCACCATGCCTTTCGGGGCTTGTATCTCAGAACTGGAGTGAGATACGGAATTTTTGTCATGACAATGTGTAGCCCTATGGAAGAAAACCTAGCCAGGAACTCATGAATCATCTGAAATTTTAATTTTTTTTCTACATCATACGGTTACTGAGATATTAGCGTTTTAGTATTACAATATCTCGTTTTCTGTTCCGAGGCCCATTATTATGCATACATTCTTTGTTTTCACAGTGTTTCTCAATGGAGCTTTTGAGGAAAAATAGGGTGTGCGCTCCAGTTACTGTTACACATAGGCTTTTCACTCGTGTTTCCATGCCCGTTTGCGATAGCATTCCCGTGTACACCACGTGTGCATTACCCTTTGCATTTCCATTTGCATCTGCATTACTGTTACCCTTTGTGTCTCCACTACTGTTTGTGTGTGAGTCTTGCTTAGCGTCACTGTGTGCATTATCATTTCTGTTGGTGGCCACCATTCCATTTCCATTTGCGTTTGTCTTTCGTTTTGCATCATCCATGTTCTTACTGTATTCATTACGGTTTGCATTTCCATACATGCTTACATTTGTGTTTCTGTTTTCTTCGGTGTTATTGTTGCTATTACTGTTACCATTTGCCTTTACTATTGCGGTACCATCACTGTGCGTGTTATGGTTTGCGTTTCCATACACGCTTGCGTTTGCATTTCCTTTTGCACTATTGTTGCTGTTACAGTTATCATGTGCACTTACAATAGTGGTACTATGACCATGCATGTTACCAGTTGCATTTCTGTATGCGCTTGCATCTCAGTTTGCATCACTGTTCACTTTGGCGTCACTTTGCATCTGTGTTTCTATTAATGCTCGCTTTCCAATTTATGTTTCCGTCAGCATGTGTGGAACCATTACTGCTTGTATTTGCATTGCTGTTACTGTTACTATGTCACAAAATAATCACGTGGTGGGAGTATTCCATTCACTATTTACAGTCCTCATTCTCAAAAAGAAGGGAAATTAGAGGCAAAAAACTCTGTTTAATGCATCAGTTAGGGTTGTTCCACCATGACAAAAGTGAGGAAATTTGGTGTTAGGGTTGAAATCCCCCCCTTGCACCCCCTAAGCCCGCCCCCCCAAATGGCATCAGGGTGTGTGTTGGGGTTATCGGTCCTAACTCTCACCCCATTCTCCTATGCCTCAGCTTGTTCATGCATGTGATGGGTGAGAGTTAGGGCTGGTTGGGGGGCGGGCTGAGGGGGAGCAAGGGGGGTTTTCAACCCAACACTGAATTTCCACTTTTTCACTGTCTAACAACCCTAACTGATGCATTAAATGGAGTTTTTTGCCTCTAATAAATATATATATATATATATATATATATATATATATATATATTTATATTTATATATATCTATATATATATATATATTTATATTTATATATATATCTATATATATATATATATATATATATATATATATATATATATCTATATTATATAGATATAGATATATATATATATATATATATATATATATATATATATATTATAGTAGTGCAGACATGCCACTATAGTTAGGGTTGAGCAGTCAGTTACATACTAAAGTCAAAAGTTTGGCTGTTAATATTGGACCCATTCAATGGATTTGCCTGAAATTTGGTACATGTGTAGGGGCATGGTAGATCTTTGATCTGCCAAATTACATTTTGGTCAGAGTGCCAATCTTTGTATACAAAATTGCTGAAAAATGCAAAATCATCCATTTTTGGAGGCACCTTTTGGCATTCTTAATGTGGTCCTGCACATTCATCGTGTGTTGTGCCAGTCTGCAAGATGGCTTGTTTGAATGAGCTTTGGTGGCCAAACATGCTGCTTTTTGTTTGGTGAAAAAATATTAAGGCATTCAAAAGTTATGTCACTTTTAAGTTCCCATTATAAGTCAATGAGAAAATTTATATGTATATCTTGCAATCAAAGCATGGGGTTCTGGCCATCTCATCCCACCTGGTTGTCAAAGAATTTGCAACCTCATGGTTCAAGAATCTTTGTTCCCGAGTAATTTCATTAATTCTTTGACCATGAAGTCCGCCATCTTGTTTTCAGTTTTCCAATTGCACAAACACAAATATCTCAGCTCAGGGGTCACTTCTGAAGTAAAATTTCTATGGGTTTTACTCAGGGGACCCCGATCTATTGAGCCATGGCTTTGGTACCATCCAAAGTGGCCCAAAAATAGAGTTATTAGCTTTTAAATTCTTCGTTCATGGCTCGCTAATGAGGGTGCCCTAGAGTGTTAAATTAGGTTGGGTTTTGCTCAGAGGACTTTGTTGTGCCCCATCTGCATACCCAAAATAATGTACTAACTATCCCTGGTAGTCTATTGGCCCCCCATCATAATAAAATATATAATCCTATCTACTGCCCTGGTAGTTTAGTGCCCCCCAATAAAATATATAATCCTATCTACTGCTCTGGTAGTCTAGTGCCCCCAACCCCTGTATTTTTAACATCCCGGTAGTCTAGTGGTCCCCAAGGTGTATAATATTATAAATGTTTATATCCTCTGGTAGTTAGTAGCTTTCAGCATAATGAAAACATAATTATTTCTATTAGCCTGTAGTTTTCATTCTCAATTTTACATGCTGTTTCATTAGCACCCCACACTGCCGGGAGGCATGACACAGTTCCATATATGTCACTGTCTTTATGAGGCGGTAATGCAAAGATGCACCTGAAAATATTTCTGAGCAACTCTTTGCATTACCACCAGTAATGCAGACAGCCGGCAGCTGGCCGTGGAGGTGAGAGTTGGCTGTGCCAGTCGCTGGCTGGTGAAGGTGGGGGTGCTGGGTGGGCTGGCATGGATGGGTGGGGGTGGGGGCTACTAGACTACCAGGTAATAGAAAAATTATTTATTTCATTATGCTGGGGGCTAGACTACCATGGATATAAACATTTATAATAATATTATACAGCTTGGGGGGGCCACTAGACTACAAGGGATGTTAAAAATTACAGGGGGTGGGAGCACTAGACTACCAGGGCAGTAGGTAGGATTATATATTTTATTGTGATGGGGGGCCACTAGACTACCACAGATAGTTAGTACATTATTTTGGGTATGCAGATGGGGCACAACGAAGTCCCCTGAGCAAAACCCACCCTAATGTAACACTATAGGGCACCCCTGGACTACAGAAATTTATTTAGAAATCTGTCCATCTTGTCCCTCGCTCTTTATTAGTGAGTGAGCAATTTCTTTGATCGCAAGCATGCAAATACTTTGACCATGAGATTCTTTGATTGTGATTGTGCATCACGAGCGAGAGACGAGATGGCCAGATGAAAAAATCAATTTACTCAGTCTAGGGGTGTGCTACAAAGAGAAATGAGGGTGGATTTTACTCAGGGGGCTTCGTCTGATGAACCATGGTGTTGATTTACCACGATTCTGTTTATTTTTTGAATCTTAACAGTTTCAATTCTTTGATCATGACCCTGCAAATTCTTTGATCGTGAGATTCTTTCATTTTGATCGTGCATTGTGAGCAAGGGACAAGATGGCCCAATTAAAAAGTCAATTTTCTCAGCCCAGGGGTGTGGTAGGAAGTCAAATGAGGGTGGGTTTTACTCAGGGGGCTTCGTTCTGTCGAACCATGATGGTGGTTTACTGCAATTCCTTCAATTTTTTGATTTATACGGTTCTTAAATCTTTGTTCATGAGCCTGAAAATTCTTTGATCATGAAATTCTTTGATCGCCATCTTTGATCGTGAGGGAGGGACAAGATGGCTAGATTTTTTATAATGGAATAGATAGGAAAATTTTAGTAATCTTTCATATTGAATATCTTGGAAATGACTTGGGCTTTTGACTTGAAATTTGGAGGGAAGAAAGGCTTTTGGTGTCTTGGTCAAGAAGTAGTACAGGGCAGCAAAGTTACGGCACTATGAAGTTGACATTTTTCCCATAGGATAACATTACGGCGTTTGCCGCATTACAGGAATTCTTTGCCACCCTGCTGCAAAATAACGGTTTGGTTGTTTGGGCTGAAATTTGAAGGGAAGAAAGCCAACATCACACAGATGTGCCTTTTGGTGGTTTGGTGAAATAATATTACCAGGCGGCAAAGTGACGGCACTCTGAAGTTGATGCTTTTTGTCATTGGATAACATTATGGCGTCCGTTGCGTCTTTCAGGGCCCGTATCTCAGAAACAGTGCGAGATACAGACTTTTCATCACAAAAATGCTTAGCCCCCTAAATGGAGGCTAAGCATAAAGCTAGCCAGGAAAGTCATAATTCATACAAAATTTAAATCTTTTTCTACGTCGTATGGTTCTTGAGATATCAGCAATTTAGTATTCCAAGTCATAATTTTCTGCTCCGAAGTCAATTATAATGTATACATTCTTTGTTTTCAATGTGTTTTTTCAATGCAGTTTTTGAGGAAAAGAAGGGTGTGCCCTTTCATTACTGTGCCAGTTAGCGTTTCCAGTTGTGCTTCTGTTACTGTTCGCATCACCATTCCTGTCTACGCCACTGTGTGCGATATAGTTTGTGTTTTCATTTGCACTTGCTTTTCCATTTTGTTTCACGTTTTTGTTGCTGTTACCATTACCCACCCCTTGCACCACACCCCCTTGTACCCCACCCCCACACTGCCCCACCAACAGGCATCGGGGTGTGCATTGGGATCGTCGGTTCTAACTCTCACCCCATTCTCCTACACTGCACCACCTCAGCTTGTTTACACATGGGATGGGGTGAGAGTTAGGACCAACGACCCCAATGTACACCCTGATGCCTATTGGTGGGGGGAGGGTGGGGGTGTGTTGTAAGGGGTGGAAACCCTAATGTCGAATGTCCTCACTTTTCTTGCTGTAGAAGAACCCTAACTGATGCATTAATAAAGTGTTTTGCATAGAATATAATACATATATTTATTCATTGCAAAAAACTCCATTTAATGCATCACTTAGGGTAGTTCCACAGTGACAAAAACAAGGAAATTTGGTGTTAGGGTTACTACCCCTTGCACTCTGCACCCACCTCACCTCCATCCACATGCATCAGGGTTTACGTTGTGGTCATCAGGCCTAACTCTCACCAGACTGCATGTGTAAATAAGCTGAGGTGATGCAGTATAGGAGAATGGGGTGAGAGTTAGGCCCGATGACCCCAACGCACACTCCGATGCCTATTGGTGGGAGGTGGGTAACACCAACATTGACAGAAATGCAAAGCTAAGTGGTAACGGTAATGGTGACAGAAATGCAAATGCAAATGGTAATGCAAGCACGAACACAAATGGTAACGGTGATGCAAGTGGAACCGGTAACGGAAACATTAACAGAAATGCAAGTGCAAACATTAATGCAAATGGTAACACTAACACTGATGGAAATGCAAAGTGAAGTAGTAACGTTAATGGTAGTGGTGATGCAAATGTAAACATTAATGCAAATGGTAATGCAAACACAAATGCAAATGCAAACACAAACGGTAACGGTGATGCAAATGGAAATTTTAACACAAATGATAATGGAAACACAAGTGCAAATGCAAATGATAATGGTAAGGGAAACACAAACGCACATGGTAATGCAATTGGCAACAAAATGAAAATGATGTTAACGTAAACAGAAACGCAAAAGGAAACAGTGACACAAATGCAAATGCAAGCACAAACGCAAATGGTAATGCACACGGTGATGTAAAACTTAACAGTAATGCAAAATGTAACTTAAATGCAAGCACAAACAGAAACATAAATGGTAATGGACATGGTGACACAAACAGAAACGCTAACGCAAATGGTAATGGAAACACAAGCGGAAACATAAACACAAAAGTTAACAATAACAGTAACACAAATGCACATGCTTTCTGTCAGAAACAGGTGCATCCACAAGCACAGTAAATACAAGGAATGTAGGCATAATAGTGGCCATCGGACCAGAAAATGAGCACTTGGAAAACTAAATTGTTTATATCTCAGTAACCGTATGACGTAGAAAAAAAAATTAAAATCTCATATTATTTATGACTTTCTCAGCTAGTTTTGTACTTAGCCCCTGGGTGGAGGACTAAGCATTTTGGTGATGAAAAGTCCATATCTTAAACCGTTTTCGAGATATGGGACCCAAAAGGTGCAGCGGATGCCGTAGTGTCATCCTACGGAAAAAATTGTCAACTTCGGAGTGCCGTAACTTTGCAGCCCAATAATATTTTGGAACCAAACCACTAAAAGGCACATCTGGGGGATGTTGGCTTCTTCCCTGCAAATTTCAGTCCAAAAGACCAAACTTGTTTTGCAGCAGGGTGGCAAAGATTTCCTATTGTTTTGGCCATACTGATGCAAATTGCTTTCGCAAATCACAACACTTTCACAAAACCAAAAAATCACGAAAGTGTCACATTTGAGAAAGTACTTTGTGACACTACTTTTTACAAAAATGTAAAAAACATATTTCTGGGGTGTTTTACCCCCCAAAAAAGACATGGCTAGCATCTTCAGGACTTGACTAGGTGAATACAACAATAATTGTGTCCCTAGAGGGTCTCAAATTTAAATGGCAAGCATTTCTCTGACCACCAACTAAACAAAAAATGGCAGAATCACTAAAATAAAGGGGTCATTTGCGACAGTAAAAACTGCATTTGCAACACTGTTGCATAGTTTGGTAACTTTTCCCATTGACTATAATGGGATTCAATGTTTTTTGAATAACTTTTGAACTGTTTAATATTTTTTCACCAAATCTCTGAAAGCCACATTGGAGACCCCGGCTGTATGTTCCCTGAAGTTTTTGGACTGATCGCGCAAACCACGCAGGCTGTCGGTGTGAGCAAAGAAACACGCATAAAGTCATAATTTATGTGTTTTTTAGTGTGTTGTAGCTCCACAACCGTACATCCAACCATAACACAACTTGCCAGATCTAGAGATCTAGGGTACCAGACTGTACATTCCAAATTTCAGGCAAATCCATTGACAGTTGCAAGGCTATTAAAGTGCAAAATTTGAGATTTAACCTTAAATGGGGTATCATATAAAAATATATATATATATATTATATATATATATTTATATAAATATATATATATTGCTGTATTGTATAGAGGCAGCTATGTGTACCTCCTACTCAATACTGCTATAATAATGTTTAGTTTCTTTAGTAAATGCAGTGAAGGAGAACTGACTATATCAAACTGTTGAGGAAGAGATTAAAGCATACAAAATGTATATGACTACAACAGTTACTTCATGCTGTGTTGACATACACAACAGTGTTTCCACAAAAAAAATTAAAGGATAGGAGCATTTGTTGGGCAACATATGCAGGTTCAGTACCTCCTCCTCTCTCTTTCACATTTCCTACTCAATTCTTTTTCTGAGTCGTTTAACTTAACTGTTTTATGTGCACATTTCTTTTTCTATATGTTTTTCCTTTTCTTTTATTGTATTTTCCATTAAGTGGGGCAGTTCACAGTGGGGGTTAGATTACAGAACTGTGCTCATGGACACCTGAGCTTCAATCCCACAACTGCCACTTTCTCACTGTGTGACCTGGAGCAAATTATTTAACCTCCCTGTGTTGAATCTTTCTAATCTCCCTCTGTTCTAGCTCTGTCCTCTTTGAATACCCCTGTGTTGAAAACAGCAGTAAGATTCTCTCATTTCCCTCTCCAGGATTGTAAAGCACTTTGGGATGTTGGTTATAACAGGTATTAAACAAAATCAAAATTCCTTTCTTGTGATTGCCTCAAATGCAGTAAAATTCAATTAATATGGATGCAGTACCTGCAAAGTTACAAATGTTGAAATTACTCAGAGCATCCTGAATATTGATAAAAGTCTATAGATTCACAGGACATATGACTGAGTGGGAACATCAGAAATATTCATTTGACAGGCTAAAGCAAGCTTTTTAAAACAAGGCACTGCTTTTCACACAGGCAGATATTTTGTTATACCAGGTATAGTTCCTTAGCATGCTCTGGCAATACATATAGATGTAAATAGCCTGATCATTTCAGTGCTGATTTTGATACACATAGAAACATTTACATTTCAGTGTCCTGCTTCATTGTTTTGACTATGGTTAGTTAAATATTGTCAAGATAGAAGCACATAATGTAGTTGCTTGCTGAATATACAGAATTATTTCACATGACTTTAATGATTACAGTATTACATTATATACCACAGATAACTATAGCATTCTTTGATCATGCAACATTAACTATATTTTCTGTTTTATGTGTCAGGAAAAGAACCAGTCTGTTTGTCAGAGCCAACAGCAGTGAAAAAAAAAATAGCTTAAATAGCTTGTTCTGGGCAACATTTGATATATAATAATATATAATATATATATTAAATAAGTATGATACTTTTAATAATGTTCAAAGTGAGTAGGAACAGAAAAAAAGGAAATTGCTGAGTGTCTCTACTGATTTCAATACAATTTTGGTTGTATGCAGTTTCAGATGTATGCACAAAAGTAAGACATACCAAACATGTGCATATAGTAGCAATTGACTATAAGTAATGTGTGTGTGTGTGTGTGTGTAGGCTTGATCACAGTATCGTGACTAGTCGTGACCTTAAAAGTATGACACATTTTCTATCCAAAATAAAGTTTGCACCAAATACTAATTAACTTCATTTACTTTTCACTATGAAAAAAAAAAATCTTCATAGACAAACTTTTGTAAATGGATGGAAAACTACATTCTCAAATAATAATCATGCATTGTGTAATTGAGCAAAAAGTAGATTCTTTGTAACTCAGTCCTGCTTTCATAACATAAAACTGTTTAAAACAAACAGTTTTGATAAACTGCAAAAAGAAACTGTTTGTTATATGAGCAAAAACAGAAAACTCACTGCTCTACTCTCTAAAAGCCTGTGTTTTGTGACAAAAAAGAATCAACAGAAAATAAAAAACGCAGGCACAAGACTTCCCGACCAGGTTTCGCCAAATGGCTTTTCCAAAAGGTCTTAAAAAAGCCATTTGGCAAAACCTGATCTGGAGTTCTGTTACTTTGGTTGCACGGTTTGCTTTATGTGTATATGCAATTGCGCACAGTAAAATATTGCCTCGCTGAAGCCTTATGCTTGTGTTTTTTGTTTTCTGTTTGTTATATGAACCTGCAGTTTTCTTTATTCGTTTGCTACAACTGATCTGCACTCATGTTAGTTTGCTTGATCCAAATTCTCATTGAGTCTCCAAAATAACCTACTTAATTAGTTGTGACTTGGACAATGTTTTGGACAAAAAACGTATCCCACTTTTTGGGTTGCTATATTGTAGTCAAGTCCATAGATATGTGCAGAACGTAAACCCTAACTTAAAGTACCGTGAAGTGTCACCAATGTGGTATAGCAGGTTTATTTCTTACTGTGCTCCAAAACCCTGGAATTGCTTGACTGAACCAGTAAGAAAAACTGAAATGCATATTCAGTTTAAAACACCTTTATAATGCCCATGTATTATGCACTTATGTCATGCACATTTGTTGTACCTGTTACTGGATATTATGATGTATCAGTTACTGTACTTTTTTTTATGCAGGTTTATTAAGTCAACCCTACTGTAACATTTTCCTGATGGGGTCATGTCTGACAATAGGTATAGTATGTCAGTTCAGAGCACTTATCCAGTTAATACATCTTAAATAAAGCAAGTAAATACATATTTCCATCTGGTTTGTGCACTCATTGCTTAAAATCATATTTTTGTGTCTAATGTGAACAAACTCTGTTTCCTTGATGTTAAGGGATAATAAGTATCTAAAAACACTGGGGATACTGACAAAATCGTATTGATTACCATAATAAAACAAGTTATCCTTTTTATAATTAGATCTAAACCAAAAATGTTAAAGCATGCTAATTATCAAGGACATTTTACAAAACAGAATATAAGGGGCTATCTGAAATAGATTAGCTAGAGCACACATCAAAACTGCCCATTGTATGCAGTGCTGCTTTACAGAAATAAACACACACACACACACACACACACACACACACACACAAAAAACAAGGAAATCACATCACTTACTTGGAAAAGTCAATGACGATGCCTAGTTTCTCAGGGAGGTTAGAATGCACAAATGAAAAAAAGTCACTCTTCCAGTTTATATATCCTCATATTACTAAAAGTGACATTTATGGCACCTCCCTCTTGTTACACCTGATGGGACCACAGCTTGATTGTGCAACAGGTAGTGTGCAACCAACAGACAGAGCACAACGATATGTTGTTCTATGGTCAGTTAGCAACAAGTTTTGGACAATGGCTTGCATTTCTTGCAATTTGTAATTTTTTTTATACTTCTTGCAATTTGTAATATTGAAATTATTTTGCTTAGTGTCTGTTGTTAAAACAAGGCAAAGGAGAAGACACCTGGGGACAGATATTCAAAACATTACCTGATAGGCAAAGTGATTGTACCCCATTTGTCCAGGTTTTCCCCTGAGGGCAATATTCTAAGGTGGCAGTTGTATGTGCTAAAGGGGTTAGCATGCATGCTAAAAAATAATGTACCCAGTGGACAAAGGTGAGGGGTGGGGACATGAATTCAGGCACTGTGCAATATTCAGCATGCTAACAATGCACAAAAGGAGTAGTGCAGGTCACCGTTGCTGTGTAGTTACCTCCAAGAAGAAGCTTTCTAACTCCGGGCAACCCTAGTGGCTGGTGGAGCCACTGCAGTCAACAACCACACTGGCCATTGGAGGAGCACACCTGTTCCCTGACATCCTGTGCTTCCCCCACCCTCTGATCACCAGCCCCCATAAATGTAAAACATTCCCTGGTGTCCAGGGATCCTAGTGTCCTCCAGTAACTGGCAATGGTAAATGTAAAATATTCCCTGGTGTCCAGAGATCCTCCTGCCATCCAGTCACTGGCAATGGTAAATATGAAATATTCCCTGGTGTCCAGGGATCTTGCTGCCCTCCAGTCACTGGCCATGGTACATCAAAATATTCCCTGGTGGCCAGTGGTCCCTGCTGCCTCTGATTACTGGTCGAGGTAAATGTAAAATATTCCCTGGTGTCTAGAAATCCTCCTGCCCTTCAGTCATCAACCATGGTACATGTAAAATATTCTCTGGTGTCCAGTGAACCCCCAGCCTCTGATTGCTGGCATAGGTGAATGTAAAATATTCCCTGGTTTCCAGTGGTCCCCCACCCTCCAATGGCTGGCCTCATTAAATAGAGATCTCTCCCTGGTGTCCAGTGGTCCTCAGCCTTCCAGTCACTGGCCCCATAAATGTAAATTATTCTTTGGTGCCCAGTGGTACCCCTGCCCTCAACTCACTGGCCCCAGTAAATATAAAATATTCCCTGGTGTCCAGTGGTTCCTCCCCATCCTCCAATCACTGACAACATTAAGTAGAGCTCTGTCAATGGTGTCCAGTGTTACTGACATTATCTAATTAGCCAGCCCCATTAAGCAGAGATCTGTCCCTGCTGTCCATTTGTATCCTCCACCCTCTGATCACTGACCCTGTATTATAATAAATATTCCCTGGTGTTTAGTGGCACCTCCCAACTTCCAAGCACCATTCCTGTAACTTGTAATATTCCCTGACATCTAGTGGTAAACTCAACCCATCGATCCCCATCCCCATATAAGTAGAACTGGTCCTTGGTGTCTAGCAGTGATAAAAAATAATAATGAAATATGAGAGCTGAGGAGGCACTTTCTCACTGAGAGGGTGCTGGATAAGTGGTATGAGTTGCTGGAGGAGGTGGTCTCTTTGAAGACAGTGGCTACCACTCCTTAGTAGAATACAATACTAGACCTGCTTGTTAACCAAAAAAGTTCTCCTCGGGCTCATGCCATCAGGAGTGTCAAAGCTCCTTACTGCCAGCAGCAGTACCCAGCTTACACGCAGTGCTCTATATCAAACCTTCCAGGTCCCCAGATGTGGACCACAATGGGTCAGAGGTTGTTCATGCACAGGGCTCCTCAGTGGTACAATACCCTTAACAAAGAAACACTACAACTGTGATGCTTGGTCCCTTTAAAGGCAACTCTGACTATTTCTTGCCTCTACCACTTAATGTGACTGCCTCTCTAAGTAGCTGCCTCCTCATTTTACCCTAGTTGAAGGTGACTTGCATCCTTCCTTAGAGATCCACTTTTTGCACCAGTTTCCCTCACTCTCACCCTACCCCCACTCCACACCACACTGCCTCACCCACCCCTCCCCCTCTAATGGCACTTTCAGATATGGGGCCTTCCAGCCCATTCTCTCACACTTTTGCCACCCACCTCAACCCACCAACAATGGTCTTTAGCCTGCCTACTTTTTCTTACTCCCTCCTACCCTACACTAACTATTTACTGTTCACCCTGAAACTTGTCTGAAGCTGGCTTATGTTTTCTGTCTTCATTTTTGGCTATATAATAAATGCTTAGACATCTTTATGTTTTTAAGACTGTAACCATTGTTGACATTTGTATGTGTGTTACTCTACATCCTTTGATGTGGAACCTTTGTAAATGAGCAGTTCCTGAAGAAAGGTATTTGTAATCCTAAAGTTTAATAAAAAAAAAAAATAAAAAAAAATAAATAAAGAGACGTTGAGATAGAGTAAAACTGAAAATTATGTGTAGAGGAGGGGTTGGGGAAGGATGGCATTAACAAGGAGGTTAGGGGGCCAGCCTGCCAGTGCAGTGTTTGGATTTCCACTTGCAGCACTGATCACTCAGGTTTGGGAACAGACCTGGGTGTCGTAGGGCCGGCTGTGGGGAGATGGCTCAAGTGTCCTACCACAGCTCACCATCTCCCAGGTGGAGAGGGTCTACAGCCCGGTGTTTGTTGACCACTGGCAGAGGCCATGAGCTTGGCAGCACATTGGATCTGGCTGCATAAAGAGCACAATGGGCATCGACTCTTGCCTTGACAACATGGATGTCATGCTCCCCAAACAGAAAACAGGAAAAATGGCTCCCCAGCCAGCCAGATAACAGTTGCCAGCCCCCTGCTGCTTCAAAGCTCTGGACAGCCTAGACCACCCCATCAGCACCCAGACCAAATACGTAGCTCTGGCCAGCCCCACCAGCACCTTCCCCCTTGGGGAGGAGCCATCCAACAAAGGGACACATTGGGCTACCCAGGGGTCTATAGTGTGGGGTGGTGGTTGGCGGGGGAATGGAGTGCTGGCCGGGGTCCCAGGTGACCCGAAGGAGTGGCCGGCCAGAGAACAGGGGAAGGCAAAAAAAACAAAAAACAAACAGGGAAGGTTTGGTTTATAACAGGAGAGGAGAATCCCTCAGTAGACACTGAGGGATCTGCACATTCAAGTAGGCTTGAGAGACCACTAGGCCATTTTCTGCTGGCAGTATAGCCCAGAGGTTAGAGGAATGAGGTGTAAATGAGCTTGGTATATCCAGTAGACCAGACTTGAGTTTAATTCTCACCACCTCCACTTGTATACTGTGTGACTCTGGGCAAGTCATTTAACTGCCCAGTGCTCCCAGGTCACCCCTGAAAACAAGCACTTGCACCTAGTGGGCCTTACCCGGTTACCACAGACTAAAATAAAAAAAATAAATTATTCATATGTTCATAAGTAGTCACTCTGCAGCTTTTTAAAATAAGGACATTTTGACTAATAATATGTTTAATTGTTTTGATCTGTATTTTGATGTCAGTCCTGATAGCATGTACTTGCACATTCATATCAGCTATCTTGAAACTTTAATAAAATGTAATAAACAGCAACAAAAAATAAGGACATTACAGGATGGTGCCACTAGAGGACATGAAAAACATTGCTTCTCGTAGTTTTACAGCAGACTTCTACATTTGCAGTATGTTTTTAATGCAGCTGCTTTTTAATAGATAGTGAAATTATAAACCCAGGTGGTATGTGAGCAAGAGTGATTTAAAAAATTGTTTATTTCCTCAGGATATCAAGCTGAGATGCAACATCTCATTTCCAGTGTGGTCTGACTTTTAGCCATTTTCACAATGTATTTGTCAAGTATAGCCCAGCTGAGATGTAATGACTCATTTTCAGTGGGATCTTGCTTCATTCCATTTCCACAAATAGGTAGACTGGAACACTGTGAAGTTAAGTAACTTGCTCATGGTCACAGTGTAAGTGCTTGACTGCAGTGGGGTTTGAACCAGCTATCTTTTGGTTCCCAACAGTGCTATAACTACTAGACCACACTGTCTCTGCTGTCTGATAAGAGAAAACAAAGAGAGCACCAGCAATAGGGACACAGATAAGTGGCCTCGAAAAAATGAGTGTGCCTGTCAAAAGTGCTGCTCGTGTATCACCAATGCCACCGTAATGGCCCCCATCACAGGGGGATGCACCCCCCAAATATATATAATTATTTCCTCCTGCCCCATATGGGCAAGGAGAAGGGTAATGTTGAGGGAGGAAGAAAAAGTGGGAGGGAGACAGAAGGTGCCATCAGTGGTATCATGTTAATACAGCGCGGAGATTACAGTGACTGAAATTGAGCAACTTTATTAGAGTGCATACAGTATAGGCAACTGAACAGTATGAGCGAAGACACATATGCACGAATGTAAAGTATGCATGAAAAAGTTACCTGAATGACTCATCAGCCTGGCCTGGCTACCAGGATTATAGCCTACCCCTTGATCCAGGAGTGCCATGGAGTTAGAATCCTTTAGATAGGAGGGGCATGGTTTAGCCACCGACATGATGGCAGCTTAACTTGTGAGCTCTTTTCTGGCTGAGGATCATCTAAGCTTGGACGCCACGATCCCGTGGAGTTATAACTCCCTTACTATAGCTTGATGCACAGGTAACATTCTGCTTACCAAGTGGTGTGCTCTTCAATGGATTTCAATGTGATTTGTGACTTTCTGCAGTGCAGTTATCCACGGTACCTTTGGCCTTGCTAGGCCGCACAGGCCCCCTGGAACACTACCGCTCCTGATCACTAAGCGATCACCACCTACTGCAGTGCAGACACAAGCAGTTTGGGCTCCTAAAACTCTATACGATCTGCAGCCATGGATTCCCCGATGGCAACCTTACCTCCAAGTCCAGCTAACCCTCCCGCTCCTGAACCAGTATCAGTGGGCAAATCATTGCAGTACATTACAAAAATGCTAGAAGCAATTCTACTAAGGGTGGATGACATACAGTAAATTTCTCTTTATTGGGCACAGTTACTGAGGTTCGACAATTAAAAGATCACATGAAAGACTCAGAGCAAAGGGTGGAGGCTTTCAAATTGCAGCAACAACAACTTTGGCAATGGCTGCACCAGCACGCAGAACATTTGGCGGCCCTCTGGGATAGAGCCGAAGATCAGGAGAACAGAGGCCACCGCAATAACCTGCCGATCATCGGCCTCCCTGAGGGGGCTGAGGGACAGTTGATGGAAAGATTTCTTAATGACAACCTCTCCCTTATGCTAGGGGAATGCTGGAGAGGCCCTGGAGAGGGCATACCGGGTTTCTACTCGTCCCAACAATTCTGTAGATGCTCCCAGACCTGTTGTGGCCTATTTACTCTGTTATTCCATGAAGGAATGAATTCTTTGTGCTGCTAGGGACTTGGAGGAACTTCGCTGACAAGGGGCCCAAATCTTATTATACCGGGACTTTGCCCAAGAAACTGCAGCAAGGAGGAGAGCCTTAGGCCCCATAAAGCATTTTCTTTGCCAATACGGTTTTTGCTTTAAGTTCAAAAACCTTACCAGGCTCTGTGTATCTAAGGATGAGCGGGAAATGACTGCTGACCACCCTGTCGAGCTAGAGCACTGGATTACAAAATTCTGGCCGGCCCTACACGTTCAAACTACAAATCCCAGGAGACTTTGGAAAACCTCTCAAGTGGGACCTCTCAGTAGGAACAGTTGTCCACCCACTGGGATGCCAAGGGACTGTTTACTAGCTAGACCAGTCCCTCACCAACCGGGTCCCCCATTGCTCATGGGCACCTCCTCAGCCTCTTCTACTCCAGCTCCTGCACGGACATTGAATTCTCAGCTTCCTCTGGCCTCTCTTCCTCAGCATCCAACTAGCTCCTTCACTAAATCTCGACAATGAGCCAGAAGTGGGCCCCAGCACTCATGCAGCAAGCACTCCACAGCCCCACCTGCAAACATTTACAGGGAAGATGTATCTCCTGCTTCAGACCCAGAGAACTCAGAGCTGCCTGACTGTCAAGATATGGACATCACCACACACCTGGTGGACTGGGCTGATCTTCCTGACACCTCCATCATTGAAGTGCTGGACACTGTTTCCCCTGTGAGACCTGGGCTAATTAGCTATGCTGCAGCTGTTATGAAGACCACCACGGACTAGGGAGCCCTTCCTCAGGTTTACCTGAGAAGGCCAAAGGACTGCCCCCATGAACTGTTCCCACATCCTTTACTGTTATACTCTTTCCACATTATCTAATAGCTTTTTGGACAAGGCACTACTATAGACATCCCCCCTTCTTCTCTTTTTCCCTGCTCACTGATCTCATCTATTAGGGCATAAGCAGTATGGTATGCTCCACCTGACCACACACACACACACCCCCTCCCCTCCTTTATTGCCTATACTGTATATTCCCTGGCCTTTCACCCTGGTACCTTATGCTCATAGACCATGCCATTAGGTTTTGCCTGCTAGCTGATCTCCTGTCTTAACTAGCCTATGGAGTGGTTAGCTGCGTAGTGCCATATTTGTACCCAGCTCATTGCCTCATATGGGGCCTGTTTGCCGTACTGCTACTATGGTATACTGGTAGGTGGGCGTATCCACCACCCTTCCCCCACCCCACAATTCTTTTTCCCTTGCCTCCTTCTCTTGTTCCTTTCCCTCCCTTCCCTCCCTCTCCCCCCCCATGGTCGGGGAACCTGACCTTGGGTGGCTCCTCGGTCCAGGATGACTTCACTAGTTGGACTTCCACACTATACCCCGTACTGAGCACTGGAGATAGTATAGTTGCAGGACAGATTTCTTACCCCCATTTGCTTTGACCTCCGCACTCATAGCGTGTTTATGCTGGTGTGTGTCTATTGATGACTGTTGGGCTTCTCAGCCTTATAAGTGTTGCACTACTTGTACTTTAACCATTTTCTGTTTGTTACTCTTTCCACAGCCTCAATACCAAGACACCAGCTTTTCAGTAATGCTTACACCTTCTTCCTCCTGGGGATTGGGATATGCAGTACTGGTTTGTTTAGGTGCTGTCACACCTTGGGATCAGTGCATTACCTCCCCTCATTTTTGGCTCATGATAAGTACTGTTCATGCTCATCACACCAGAATATGGCATCAGATCACCAGTGCCCCAAGCTTAACACTGGGTACCCTGGAATGTTGAAGGGCAACCACCCAATCAAGCACACAAAGTTCTGCAGCATTTATGTTCTCTCCACGCCGATGTTGCACTCCTACAAGAAACCCACCTTTGTCCCAGGCAACCTCATGGCTTAAAGAATCCTGGGTGGGTGAAGTTTTAGCTAACTTCTCCACAAGTAAAACTAAGGAGTGGCTATCCTTCTACGCTGTGCTTCCCTTGGAAAGTGGAGGTGTTAGGAAGGATACGCAAGGCAGATGGAGGTGGCCAAATTGTCTTCCCCTGAGGTTCCACTGTTGTTGAGGAAAATATACGCTCCTAACACTGACCATGTTGACTTTTTCCGGAGGTCAACCAAGCCCTTACCACTCTACAGTCAGATGGCCCACCCATTCCAATCGTGATAGGGAAGACTTCAACATGGTGGGTGATATTTTCCTCAATAAGTCCCACACCATGCGCATACCACCCCAAAGGCAGACAATCCTTGCAGGACCTCACGGAGGAGTGGCCTTTATTGATAACTGCACAGGGACCACCCTACGGGTCATGACTACATGTTTTATTCTATGCCTCATCGCTCTCACAGCCATATAGACTTTTGGCTGGCTAACAAATTGGCAGCTCAGGGCACATCTGACTTGACAATTGGCTCGACCCTGATCCCGACCACGCAACTACCCAGATTTTCTACACTCCCCCAGCAATCATGCCCCCAGGGTCAGGTGGTGGTGTAATCACCTCCATTTTAAGGACCCTAACTTCCATCCTATGTTGATCTAGGCCATGAAAGATTATTTTGTTCTTAACTCTGACTGTGGTGTCACACGTCACACAGTCTGGAAGGCGTTTAAGGCAGTCATTCGGGGCCACATAATTGCCTTCTAAGTAGCTCGAGATAAGGCCCACAGAGCTAATGTGACCAAATTGCTAGTGGATCTGTCTGCACTGGAATGGTGCTTCAAGGCCACCCCACCTGCCTCCATGGATAGCGCCTTGTACTGTCAAATTGTGGGGCTTAAGTATCAGATCAATGTTATCCTGCATCAGAAAGCTAAATGGCTCTTGCTCAGGTCCAAACATGCGTATTGGTACAGTGGAGAGAAATCTAGCAAGCTCCTTGCCTTTCGGCTCCATAAGCAACGGGCAACCACTTGGATCCATGACCTCCTCACCCAAACCGGTTCCATAGCCTCCAGCCCTAAGGATACTAACACTACCATAAGACAATTTTATGAAACCCTCTATCAATCCCACTCCACCAAGTTGGGCCCACAGCTCTCCCAAGGCATTGCAGCCTTTAACCAACACAGTACTCTCCCTGTTCTTACCCCCTATCAGGTGGCCCAACTCTACGCCCCCTCTCCTGCAAAAAACTCCGCATAGCACTGTCCAAGATGGCTCAAGAAAAAGCTCCTGGACCAGACAGCATGTCAGTGGAATTATACCAGGCCCTGGGACCTGACATTTTACAGCCACTTCAGCTTGCCCTACAATCCTCCCATGAAGCCTGCTCCCTCCCACCTACTATGCGGGATGCTCTTATCACCTTACTCCCCAAAAAATCTTCTGATCCGTTGGATTGCACCAACTTCCGGCCCGTATCCCTATTGTCAGTCAACACTAAGATTCTAACCAGAATGATGTCTGTCCTCCGGTTGATCATTTATCACATGCAAGCAGGTTTCATGGAGGGCAAAAAAGGAGTGGATAATGCCAGACTCCTACTCAACCTTAAATGGTTTTCCTCCAAATCATCCCTCCCTATGGCAGCCCTGGCAATTGATTTTTCTAAGGCATTTGATTACATAGTATGGGACTATCTCCATGAGATATTCCACCTTTATGGAGTTGGTGTCTATTTTAGGCAGTGGGTACGCACACTCTACTGTGCTCCCATGGCCTGCATTCTCACTAATAGTGACATCTCCTCCTCTTTTCCCATTAACAGAGGCAGCAGACAGGGGTGCCCTCTTTTCCCTCTCTTTTTTTTTTTTATTTTTACCAATTATTTTACCAGGTGAGACACACTAAGCTGAAAGCTTGTTTGCAGGTGCAACCTGGGATCACGAGGAAGTTAAGTGACGTGCTCAGGGTCAAACAGTATGCAAGTGGGGGCTGAGCAAGTCACTTAACTTCTTCTTACTTTTTCTTTCTTTTTTACTTCCTTTTTCTGGTAGCTTTGGATCCCTTAATTCAAGTTCTTACTGCCTCACCCCAGATTCATGGTATTGAGGTTGCTGGTCACATGGTCACACCTACCTAGCGGCAGCATATACAGATGACCTCCTCTTGACCCTTTCTAGTCCTCAACAATCAATAGCAGCAACACTTCAGGTCCTTGATGACTTTGTGGTCCTCTATGGCCTACTGGTCAATCAAAGGAAGACCACCTTGGCCCCCCTTACTCTGGGTGAACAAGTGCCTGTCTCCAGGGCAGTAATCTTTCATGGACTGCCCAGGGCTTCACTTACCTTGGTATTCAGCTCCCCACTACATGGTCCACCCTTGAATTGGTTAACTTCTTGCCTCTACTAGCACAACTCACCACAGAGATAGAGAGATGGTGCAAACTGCAACTTTCCCTGCCAGGTAGAGTAGCTGCAGTTTGCATGCTTCTTTTCACCCAGCTCTTGTACCTCTTTAACAACCTGCCCACATCCCTATCACCTAAGCTGTTTACCTCATTGGAATGCATAGTCTCCAATTTTCTGTGGGATAATAAGCCACCCAGATGGAGTAAGCAAAAGCTGAGAGCACACTGATCATGGGGGGGGTTAACGTGCCCTGGTTTGTGGGCTATCACCTTGCCTGCAAGGTGGCTCATGCGACCAAATGGTTTGTACCCAGCAGTTTAGGCCCTCCATCCTGGGTCCAACTGAAAATGGACCTTGCAGGGGGGATTGCCCTCTACTCCTTCCTTACCTTTCAATCCCCCCAGCCCAATCTCTTTCCCCCACAATCACTGACACAGTTCATGCTTGGAGAACTCTTATGCTTAAGTCACACACACAAAAAAGGCTTGCCCCCCCATTTCAATATGCCCCACTATGGCATAATGCCAACTTTCAAATTGATGTGATCCTGTTGTACTGATCCTCTTGGCAGAGATGTGGAATCCAAACAGTGCATGACCTTTGTTCCGCTGATGCCACCTCCCTATTGTCCTTTGCTCAACTGCAGGTAAAATTTTCCCTTCTGCACAAGGACTTCTGGAGATATCTACAGATTCGTAGTCTCCTACAACCCCTCCTCACCAGCTGTCTCGCCAATACACCTTGGCACTGGCTAGAGGCCCTTCATAGACATCCCACATCCAAGGGCCTGCTTGGTCACTTCTATACAACCTGGAAGGAGGCCCAACTAAATGCCACCTCCTCATGCAAATCAAAATGGGCAGAGCAGCTGGTTTCCCCCATCTCTGAGGGTCAATGGAATCTCTACCTCAAAGATGCACACCGCATCAATAGAAATACTAAAAGTCATTTTCTTCAACTCAAAGTCCTGCTATTTTGGCATTGCACTCCTGTTGCCCTCCACACACAAGGACTGCTTAGTCACACCCAGTGTTGGTGATGTTCACAGTCTGATGCCCACCTTTTGCATATACTTTGGACATGACCACAACTTATCACACTCAGGAACATGGTTGTCTCAGATCTCTCCAATGTGCTCAAGTCTCCTATCATTCTCACATACCCTAAGTTACTTCTAGGTGACACCACTTCTCTGGCTGGTATAGCTAAACCTCTCCAAGACTGGGTGCTCCTTGCTCTCCTGTAAGTAAAGTGCCTCCTTCTCATGCACTGGTGCCAAGTGACCCACCCCCCATCTGGAAAGCCTGGCATGCAGCACTTTCTCATTTGTCTCTCTTGGAAAGGCTTTCACACACCCAGGGAATAACATGCCAGCAATAAGACATGACAAGGTGTGTGTTATGGTCTTATAAGAGCATGCCCCAGGTGCGTTATGAGGCATGAGGTGCTTGCGCCGAGTGCCTTTACACCTGGGAAGTGCTCTTATAAGACCATAACACACACCCCTCAGAGTTTCTTATTGCATTTATAAAATGGGCCCTATTAAGGTACTATTTAAGAAAAAAAGTAATAAAAAATGCAAAAACTTTTTAAAACTTAGGTTTTAATGTCTGAAGGAGTAAAATAGTCCCTGTATTGAGGTCATTTCTGAATTGTTTGATAGGCACTATAGGGCATTTGGGTGGTGTTTCCCTTACACACACACACACACACACACACACACACACACACACACACACACACACACACATATGCACTGAGACTGCTGAGGTTGTCTTCCACATCATTGTTTGATTTTAGTCTGTCATAATAGGGTGTCTCTGGTGCTTAACAATGTGCCTGTTTTTGACAGTCAGTGTTTGATTTTGATGGCCCTTACATTTAGAATTATTGCAACCACATGCCCATTTCCTGAAGGGTGCCTCGGAGTGGATAGAGAAACCATTTTGAGAACCAGTGGCTGCTCATTAAGAGCGATCGTGTACCTTGCCAGCCACTGTAGATGATGCTTATACTTGTTTGAATAATCAGCCAGCCCGCTCGCTGTGCTCATCTGCTGTAGTAATGAAAAGTTTGTCCATATGTTTTTAAATGTCACTAACTGGCAGGTGAAACAGTCTATGGAAGAACAAGTCTGTGGATTTAGTCTTAGGACGCATTCATGCAGCATGCGCATCTGCTGATTTCGTTGTGGCATTTTTTTGAGGTATTGGTAGTGCTTGAAATGCTGCACTGCAACTGCCACTTTGTGATAGTTCGAATGTTCAGCAAAGTGGTTTGGGCAATGCGGACTCAGTGATTTCTAGGTGTGGCAGGGCTATCAGTTGGTATGTAGTGCAGGTTGGTATGATATGGCTGTATAAGGACACGGGTAAGACTGCTGATTAGCATTTTTTGTGCCCATTTTATAAGCACTACTATCAAACTAAGTGGGAGCCTTACCTGCAGTCTGATCTTTGTAAACTTCCAACCCCACCTACAAATCCCCCCATATGGCATAGCTTTCATAAGTATTTAACTTTGGCTATTGACTTGCTACTGCTCACTCATAGAAGGTGTAAGCATCTGATACATCTGTCATGATTCCTTCACTCCTGAAGGAAAGAATAGTTGAGTACCTAGAGGCCAGTGGGGCACAGGACCCAAGGCAGCATGGGTTCACAGTGGGAAGGTCATGTCAGACGAATCTAATAGATTTCTTTGACTGGGTGACCAAAGTAGTAGACCAGGGAGGGCTGTGGACATGGCCTACCTAGACTTTAGCAAAGCATTTGACGCAGTCCCATACAAAAGATTAATAGTCAAATTAACCAGCCTGGGAGTGGGTCCCAGGGTGGTAGCCTGAAAAACATTGACTACACAACAGGACACAGAAGGTAATTGTAAATGGATCCACACTGAAGAAAGAGGGGTTACTAGTGGGTACATGAGGTTCAGTATTAGGTCCAGTCCTTTTAATGTCTTCATCAGTGACATTGCAGAAGGACTGGAAGGAAAAATATGCCTTTTGCAGATGACACAAAGATCTGCAACAGGGTTGATACACAAGGAGGCGTGGAAAGGATGAAAAGGGACTTGGCAAGGTTGGAGGAATGGTCAGAAGTATGGCAGCTAAGATTCAATGCAAGGAAGTGCAAATAATGCACCTGGAAACAAGAACCCAGGGGAAGAATACACAATGGGTGGGAGGTAGTAACAACAACAAAGGAAGGGACCTGGGGTAATCATATCAGATGACCTTAAGGTTATCAAGCAATGTGA
Organism: Neoceratodus forsteri; assembly: GCA_016271365.2. Classification (NCBI taxonomy): domain Eukaryota; kingdom Metazoa; phylum Chordata; order Ceratodontiformes; family Ceratodontidae; genus Neoceratodus; species Neoceratodus forsteri. The sequence goes on from JADMNL010000035.1 coordinate 42,455,412, forward strand.
GAAGGCAGTAGGGAGGGCTGGGGGTATACTGGGATGTATAGGGAGAGGCATCAGCAGCAGAAAACAGGAAGTTGTTATCCCTCTGTACAGACAGTTGGTGAGACCCCATCTGGAGTAATGTGTCCAGTTCTAGAAACCCCATCTTCGCAAGGACATAGACATGATAGAGGCAGTCCAGAGGAGGGCAACTAAAATGGTGCAGGGTCTGCAAGAGAAGCCGTATGAGGAGAGACTAAAGGAGCTTAATATGTATACCCTTGAGGAAAGAAGGGAGAGGGGGGACATGATAGAAACTTTTAAGTACCTCAGTGGAATCAACAAAGTCCAAGAGGGTTAGCATCTTTCAGAAAAAGAGACGTGCAAGAACAAGGGACACAATTTAAAGATAGAAGGAGGGCAGTTCAGGGCAATGTGGAAGTATTATTTCACAGAGAGGGTAGTGGATGCATGGAACAGCCTTCCTGAGGAGGTTGTGGGGTCTAAAACTGTGGGAGAATTCAAGAATGCATGGGACGGACATAAGGCAATTCTTGTGGGGTTAGGAAGAAATAGGCTGTTGGTTAACTAGGATCTGCGGCCTATCCTGTAGGCAGAGAAATGGGCAGACTAGATGGGCCAAGCGGTCCTTATCTGCCGTCAAAGTCTATGTTTCTATGATTGACCCTATTATCCATTTTTATTGCAGCTTTATATGCCTAGTATCTGCTTATATAGTGTTATGATAGTACTGGTTTCGGATATACTTAATCCGCTATACCTAGTCTGTAAAGATATCTTGCTATACTATCTCCTGTACACTGTACTAAAACCTAATAAAACCTTATAGGATAAAAAAAAGAATCCTTTAGATGGGGGGCTCAGGGGGTCTGAGCCCCCCTGCATGACATGGGTAGATCTGAATGATAAAAGTGGGTGTAATCATGGGGACAAATGTTTTGGGGTCCGCGGATGGTAGCAGTCACAGGTGCTACCTCAATTTGACAGAGTGGATAATTCAGGTGGTTGCCCAGTGCTCCAGCCATACATGCAAGGAATATTTGAGGGATGTCACATGCAACTTGCAGGTGCACATTTAAAATATGTAATTGTCGCCTCAAGTATACAGTCGCTCAAGTTCCAGTTGCCTGATAATACATGTGCCGGGATATACAGTCACTGTAATTGTCATTGGTGTTACATTTTCACCCAAATTGCACTCACCCAGTAATTATCGTTATATTGACATGGAACCACCATTAGCACCATGCACCCACAGTACTGTAAGTAAAACTCAAGTGCACCACAATTGCCCATGTACTATCACTGGCGCCCACATTACAGAGCCCTCTTTGTGATGCCTATTGACAGGATACCTTGTCAATGGAAGGAATATGTTATTATGTTTATGTTGTTACAATTTCTTTCCTGGGTAGCTCAGCTGAGATTCAAGATCTCTTTTCCAGTGTGGTCTGCAATTGCATGAGACTGGAGCAATGGGAGGGAGGTTATGTGTTTGCTAAAGATCACACAGAATTAGTATTTGGTTCATGCAAGGTTTGAACCTGTGACTCCCAGTTGCCAACAGTGCTTTTACCACAAGAATGCACTGCCTTCTCCAACCACTGCCACAAGAGAGGTGGGGAGGCAGTAAAATGTCAGCAACTTTACAATTTGTTTACTCAGGAAAGTCCAGCTGAGATGCAACATCTCATTTTTGGGGGAGAGGGGGAAGGGTTTGGCGAGGGCTATGGATAGTCCCATTAGTTAATGGTTAAAAAACAGCAGATCTGGCTAAAAAACACAATATGACAGTTGAAAAAGACTGTAATTTACTATATTTGTGTACTACAGTAGATGTTATTTTCAGTATGTGGCTAAAATATGTTTGCCCTAGTGTTTGCCTAGGGGGTCTTGTTTTTACCTATTTTTACAGATAGGTAGATCACAGTACTGGGAGGTTAAGTGACCTACTCAGGGTCATGCAGTGAGCGTTTCCAGTGCTCTAACCAGTAGAAAACTTTGCCTGTGGGGGCAAAATGATAAAGGCTGATAGCTACTGGAAGTATTTGTTTGCCCCATCACTCCCTCAGGGAGACCTGGAACAGCTGTCAGCTGCTGAATGTCCCCATGGCTATATAATTCAGCTAAAATGTGGATATCTGACCACAACAACAAGGTGACTCCTCAAAGGCTAAATCATACTGCAGTTTTATAATATTGCAAACTGCTTTTGAAGCACAGAGACATATAAACATAGAATTTGTTGGCAGAAAAGGACCACTAGGCATACCTAGTCTGAAAATGAGTTCCCTGCCTAGTGTACCACCAAAGACCCTAAATGATTTCTAGGAATCTCCCCCTTTTCCCATGTTTTCATACTACTATGCCCATTTGCCTATGCCATGCATGTCTAAAGCTTTCCACCATTCTAGCCTCCAGAACCTCTTTTAGAATTTGTCGTCATGTAGTCACCACCCTTTTTTGTGAAAATGTATTTCCAAATATCCTTCCAGAACTTTCCCCATCCCATTTCGCTGCAGGTCCCCTAATCCTGGAGCTCATCCTCTTTGGAAGAGGGTCCATTCATGCTACCTGGTCACCCCTGTGAGGTACTTGAAAGTCTTGATCACATCACCCCTATCTGTCTGCTCTCCTAGAGGGTGTACATGTTGAGATACCCCAGTCTCTCCTCCTAGGGCTTCCCTTGCAACCACTGCACCATTTTGGTTGCTCTTCTCTAAGGAAAAGAGGGAAAAGGAACATTGTTTAACCAGGAGTATCACACTAAGCTGAAGCTTGTTTTCAGATATGACCTGGGATCACAAGGAAGTTAAGTGACTTGCTCAGGATCACACAGTATGCACCTAGGTGGCTGTGGGATTCAAACCCAGGTCGTCGGCTCAGAGCCTTAACCCGCTGCACTATACTGCCTCCTCTAAACTGCATACACACTATCAATATATTTCCTAGTATCCCTGTGTATACCCAGAGTCCCCCAGAGAAATATAATTAAATAAACAGTTGGTTGGACTTAGAAAGAGAGGAGGATTCTTGTGAGTCAAAACAAAGATTTGATGCTGGTGGACTCAGGCACTGTGGCAAAAGGACTAACTGGAAAGCAGAGCAAGTGAACTCAGTTCTCATCACAGGCACTGTTACATGCAAACGGTGACTTTAGGGGTCCAGAGACCTATGGTTACCAGGACTGAGGACATTGTATCCCACAAACATGAATAGTTTTTAATGGTTGAGAACTATGAATTTCTTTTTCATATTGAAGAAACTTTATTGAGCAATGCACAGGAGACAGGACACCAAAACAGATACATAATACACACATTCAAAGCATCTGAGGTGTACACAGAGAGAATGTCATGAACATTTTCCTAAAGAAGAAACACCAAAACAACCACCGTAACTCATTGCCTCCACAGGAACTCTCTGAAGTTGCAGCACTTGTCTACTGTATACTGTTAACAGTGAATCCTGGGCCTTTCTAAGCAAAATCAAGCCATAATTGGCATGCCGTAAACCAATGCTAATAGCACAAAAAACATAAGTGCTAGACACAAAGTATGAGTGGCAAAATTGTTTAGCATAATCTGACCTTTCCAATGGTGTATGCAAGGAATAATGGGTAATTTAGTTTTATTTCTGTGCTGGTCGAAACGGCAAAACAAAATATTTTTTCTAATAAAAAATGTACCATAAACCTTATTTTGTTGGGAAATATGTAACATATCAACACCAAATTAAGCATCCAGACATTAGATGTAATTTTAATAATTTGCTGGTAAAAAATACAGCTATTTCTGCAGTATTAAACATAATTTTTCCTCATTTGAGTCAAAGTGCATTGATGAGGTTTGAGGGACAAATCTGAACCATACACACCATACCATAAAAAAATGCATATAACTCCTAAAGGATACATGATACACACAACATATCAAAGGCAAAGTTGTTCCACACAAAATTGCCTTTCCAACGGTGCTATGCAATCAACTGTACTCAACTCGATTTTTGTTTTATATTGGCTGAGATACCCAGAATGTATATTTTCTTCAAAGTGCTTAGGTGGTTCTAGATTGACAAAATGTCATAAACAAATTTGAATAACTCCTAATGTGAACATGATACACACAAAGTGTCAGTGGCAAAGTTGTTCAGCACAACATTACCTTTCTAATGGTACTATGCAGTCAATTCTAATCAATTCTGACTGGTAAGTAATATTAAAAGATGTGAGTGATTTCTCCAGATGTTTCTAGGGCTCACAGGAAGTCTGTAGGTGACTTCTGTAGGCATTCTGGGACACATTGCAGTAGATTTGCTGATGCCTACAGGCGTTTCTAGGAGGCAATGAGTTAAAAGGAAAAAAAACTACCACAATAAAAATCACCACCCACCCCACCCCTGAAATCCTGAACCTCCCTTGAACCTCCCCACTCCCCATCCCCCTCTCAGAAGAGAAGCCTAGCGGAAATTGCAAAACATAGGAGTAGATCTTATGAAGCTGTAGGAGGCACATAAAGTAAATTTTGAGCATATAAGGTTGAGAAACAAACTGGCATTGTCATAAAAACAGGAACATGTACACTAGGCAGGTACGGGTAAAGGTATAAGACGTTCATAAGGAGAAACCTGTCAAGTCAGCAACCTTGACGTTGTCCCAACTTGGTGTGAACCAAGGAAGAGGCCAAATGGAGAGCTTGTGGTGCAATGCCCAAAAGGGTTCAACGAGTTAACAGGACAAATAAGGGTTCCCATATTTTTGTGCACTTATCCAAGTGATCTACTAGGCTGGTAATGGTCCTTTTGGCTTGTAATGCAAACAGAATCTCCCTGAGACATTCAGTAAGAGTGGGAAACATTTGATCATACTAGTGTCTGAGTAACACTTTTTTGGAACAAGCTGAGATTAATGTCATGTGATACCTTTGATTTCCAATCAGATTTGTGGTGGCATCCCCCAATAAACACATAGCCAGGCAAAATTTAGAGTGTTAGCCTTGCAGGGGATCTAAGTATTATTGTATAGCGTGCCATAATAGAGTTGCTTTTTTGCAGGACCTAAGAGTGTGAAAGAGATCACCAACTGCCTTACTACATCTGGAACATAATTCTGTAGAAAGTTTACCCATTTTATGCAGTTTTACTGGTGTGTAAAAAAGATTATGGAGCAACTGAAACTGCATAAGGTGGTATTTATCCCATTTCAAAAGATTATAAGTACTTTCCCATATAAGAAACCAATTGTGGGACCTTTCCTGGGCAGGTAGAACCTCATCCAAATAATAAAATAGGTCTCCCACTTTGTCAGCAAAAATGTCACACAGTTTAGAGTAAAAATATGAAATAGTGTGCATTGAGGGTGAATTATCCAGCATGGCAATAACCTGTGACCCAAATAATGCCTGCCATCTCCCAGGCCTGCAGTGCTTGGTAAGTATATGGGATATCTGGTAATATTTGAAACAGAAGAAATGGGTAGATTAAATCTAGTCTGGGCTTCCACAAATGTGAGCAGTCTGCTCTAATTCAACAAGTTTCCAACCATAGGTACCTCCTAAGCAGACCAGAAGGATCTAGGCAGTATTTGACCACCAATCTCAAAATTTGGGCTCCCCAATGAGGGTTGTGTAGCATCTTTTGGGGGTATGATTTTAAAAAAGGAGCAAAGCTGCATGTGGATCTTCACAGTAGATTCTACTGGGGTGTCCTTCAAAGGAAGAGGGATCTGCTGGGGGGAAATATACAACAGTAAAGCAATGGTATGTCCCAACTGAGAACAGTAGTATTTATCTATTTCCAGCCATTGTGTGGTGTAGATCAGAGTCTGGTCAGATGAAGCCAATTTATATCATAGAGGAATCTTGTAACAATGGCTGGCTAAATAATAGAGGAATATATTAAGGATCTTCACCCCCCAACTTAAGTCACATTAGTTTGTGTAGGGCCCTATGGACCTGTTTGTTTGCCTTAAGAACTCATATATTAAACAATGTATCCAAGAAAACCAAGATTATGGAAGGGCTTTTGTGGGCATTTGCAAAGGATATAGGAGATATGGGAGCACATTCATTTTTAGTACATTTAAATAACCCCATAGTGAGATGGGTAGGAGGGACCACCAGTTTAGCTCAACCTTTATTTGGTTAACAGCAGAATCTAAATTAAGCTGTCACATTGCAGCGGAGAAAGTACTTAAATAAATTCCCAAGTACTTGAGTTTATCTCTACTCCACACAAACCAAAGATGCTCCACACTAGCTCTAGTCATAACCATGGTTAAGGGCATGACCGCCGTCTTTGCTATGTTTAGTTTATATTAGAAAACAGACCAAACTGAGATATCAAAACCAGTGCTGCGGTTAGGGAAACTTCTGGATAGGTGGTGTATAACAGTATATCATTGGCATATACTGATAATTTATAGTCCTGCAAATGAATCCTGATGCTGAAGATCTGGGCCGAGGAACTGATTTTCCTAATTAGGGGTTCTAGAAAAAAATTAAAGAGATAAGGGGAGAGCGGACACTCGTCGGGTACCCTGTCTTAAAGTGGAACTCTGTGAGAGGACCCCATTACATACGACCATGGCTGAGGGCAGGTATATAGTATTTAATCAAGTGAATAAATGCTGAGTGGATATTAAATTTGGGTAGATGAAACAGGTAATCCTATGACACCCAGTCAAAGGTTTTTTCTGCATCCAGAGATGCTAAAACTGCAGGGGGGAGGTAGTCCCTGGATGTAGAAATTATATGGGAAGGTTTGTGCAAGTGCTCAGAAGAAAGCTTGGCAGACACAAAGCCCACCTGTTCCACACTGATAAGGTGACCCCAGACCTGATTTAAATGAGTTGCTAATACTTTAGCAAGTATTTTGAAGTCAACTTTAATTAATGAACTGGGTCTGTAATTGCAAGCCAGTAGCAGGTCTCTGCCAGACTTTGGCAAAAAACTATAAGGGCCTCAGTAAGGGAAAGATCTAACAGACCATGGACACAAATATGTTAAACAATTTAAGCAAGAGAGGGGCAAGAATAACTTTAAATTTCTTATAAAAATTGGAGGTGCACCCATCCAGACCAGGTGACTTGTTGGAAGATGATGATTCTATGGTGTTGCTTATTTCCTGAACAGCCAGGGGTTGTTGCAAAAAATCTGATTGAGTAGTAGTTATGTGAGGGAGGGCAACTCCAACCAAAAAGGTATTGAGAAGGGGGCCATAGCATGGGATTGAGGAAGAGGTGTACAGATCATGGTAAAAAGATCTTAAGTGCTCAGCAGTATCTCTTGGCGTGCTAAACAGAAGGCCCATATTGGTCCAGATGGAAGGGATTATCTTGTCTGCAGTTTGGGTACATAGCTGCAGTGCTAAAATCCTGCCAGTTTTTTGCCATGGTCAAAATATTTCACTCTGGTATGCAGGATCATATATTCTGCCTTCTCCCCAACAATTTGATTTTATTTTGCCCTTAGTGATCCTAATCAAGCCCAATCCAAGGGTGGGGAATCTAGGGCAAGACCAGTTTCTAAGTAACATATCTGTACCAGTAGGGTAGTAAGTTTCTGCATAGATGTTTGTTTCCATTTGGAGTCTAAGTGGATCAATTCTTCCCTGAGGGAAAATTTAAGGGTGGCCCATAAAATATTCTGCCTGTTGGTTGAGGTGGTATTAATTGATAAGAAGAAGGTAATAAAAGTCTGAATGCACCCCACTAATTCTGGGGATTTGAGCCACTGGTTATTTAATCTCCAGGTTTTGTCCCTCTCCAATGAATTCGTAAGGCTAACTTGGATAAGAATGGGGTGGTGGTCCGAGATAACCTTAGCACTATAACAACAAAGGGTACATGAGAAATGTGCTTGATCCCCAACAGAAAATAATTCAGTCTTGAATGAGAGGCGTGGGGGATGGAGTAAAAGAATATTCCTGTAATTGGGGATGAAGGCTCTCCATGGCTTAATGAGTCCTAAAGGTCCATCAATGCCATAAGGCTGATTGTCCCAGAGAGAGGACCAAGTGGGATTTCCAGATCTGTCCAGGGTATTGTCAAGAACCATCTTCCAATCTCCAGCCAGAAGCATTGGGAGGGACCCAATGCATTAATAAATTCCAAATAGTAGAAAATAAGTTAGGATAATCAGTATTAGGGCCTTATATTGAGCATAGAACAACCTCCAAATGTCCAAGTAACACACACAGAAAAAAGATATCACTATTGGGGATCCCCAATTTCTTGCAACAATCAAAATGGGACCTTCCTAGCCACTAAAATGCCCACCCTGTTGCAGGGAGCCTGAACTGAGCGAGCTTGCCCCACCTAGGATCACTGAAATAACAATATCTGGGTGGGAGGGAGGTAGTTTCTAGCAAGAAGGCCACATCTGTTTGTAGTTTGTCAAGGTGCAGGAGGATTTTAGATCATTTTAGTGGGGATCAAAACCCTTCACATTCCAAGAGCAAAACAGAAATTAGCTGTCATACTCATCCATTATTTGTTTAGGAATTAGAGAACTGCATTTCCCAGCTAAAGTACTGACAGGGACCAGTAGGGTATACAATTACCTTCTTCAAGAGGGCTACTCCATCCTCATTCCAAATAACAACAAGATACCCAAGCCCGCAACATCAAATTAACACCCACCCTCACCCCATCCGAACCTCTTTAATATCATTAACTCAAATAAACTCCACCTCAGCCCTGTCCCTTGAACTTCTCAGTGAATGACTACCAAGGTTCTTGGTGTCATCCCCTGTCCAACTCCGGCCCCCATCTCACCCCAATCAATTAGTGCTAAATAGTAAGTTACCCAAAATGAAGCAGCCCTGGTCTGATGTGGTGTAGAGACTATAACAAAACAAAAGGCCAAGGCCAGAAGGAATAGTAACATTAATGGAGTGTTTGGAGACAAAGACCTCAGCAAAACACTAGTAACTAGTTATACCACGCTGCAACCCAGAGTGATTATTATATACTAAATAGAACAATCAGGTTTAAAGTCAGCTGGAAATAAACCTGTTATCATCCCAAAAAAGAGCTAGGCATAGAGAGGAACAAAATAGAAACAGAAATAACCCCCCTCCACCATTGGACCTCAGCTTTAGGAGTAGGACACAAAGAAACTCATGCATATAATAGTAACCATCAGCATAAAGCCATGAAACTGGGTTACACCATCAGAGTCTCCACCATAACAACTGACGAATAAGCAGCAACAGTACTGTATACCCCAAATATCAGAAAGATAACCAGTCAGTGAACCTCTGCTATATTGTATAAGGACATTGACCTCACCTGAATGAAAAAGATACCCCTTCTGGGATCAGGTCCATGGATCAGCATGGATGAGGAGTCTTAGACTTGAATTTTAAGTAGAAGTACTGCCGAATGCCGAAGTCCCTCTAAGTAGCACTGCATGCAATAGAGTTGCCACCACAGGGAAAAATAGAAATAAAATGAAGGTGTAACCAAAATAAAAAAGGGGAGTGGGCTATCATCAGTGACCTCCAAGAAGTGTGGAGAGGTGCTTGCACAGGAAAGTGATCCCCCCAGTTCTGAGTCTAGCAGTTTCTTTTTAAGAATGTGGCACATAATCTTGTGTCAGAAAAGAGTTACAAATCGTGCAAGGCAGAGATAAATGCAATCGAGAATGATAAGTTGATACTGGATTCTAGTTCAATTCAGAACTGGCATGTCCGATAGCCCTTAGTAGCAGCAGGTCTTTCAGTGGAGATATTACAGTGGGTAGGACAGGAAGGCCAGGTACAGCAGGACCAGCAATTCTGTCCATAAAGTAGAAGAAGGATTCCTGTAAAGTAATTGATCAGCGGGTCAAGTAGAGTGGTTTCCCCACTGAAATGCAGCAGATCATTTTGAGTTGAAGCAGGATCCATCTCATTTGCAGTGTAAGTATGGGTCAATGCAACTGGTACATAGATACATACATAGATACATAGACAGTGTCGGCAGATAAGGGCCTATGGCCCACCAGTCTGCCATTTGAGCTTTAAGTTCAGTTTGTTTCCTAGAAGTCTGTTGCACCTTTCCTGACCTCCAGAATTCCTTTATGTCTATCCCATGCATTCTTAAATCCTGATTGTTTCAGCCCCCACCACTTCCTCTGGCAGGGTGTTCCACTTGTCCACCACCCGTTCTGTGAAGAAATTCTTCTCATGTTTCCTCTGAATCGTCCTCCTCCAACTTCATCCCATGCCCTCTAGTCCTGGAACATCTTTTTCACTTAAAAATAGTGTTTTCCTGCACCCTGTTCCTCCCTGTAAGATACTTGTATGTCTCTATCATATCCCCTATCTCCCTCTTCTCCTCCAGGGAGTACATGTTCAGTTCCTTCAACCTGACTTCATAGGACTTGTGATGCAATCCATGCACCATCTTTGTTGCCCTCCTCTGAACCTTCTCTACTCTGTCTATGTCCTTACGTAGGTATGGTCTCAGAACTGTACACTGTACTCCAGGTGGGGCCTCACTAGTGTCTTGTATGGTGGAATTATGACCTCCCTTTTCCTGCTGGTAATGCCCCTGCCTATACATCCCAGCATCCTATTTGCTTTACCTGCTGCCTTGTCACACTGTTTCCCTACCTTGAGGTCATCAGAGATGATAACCCCAAGATCCCTTTCCTGCTTGGTGCATGCTATATCCTCACCCCCCAACTGATATATTGTGCCAGGGTTATTGTGCCCCATATGCATTATCTTGCACTTCTTTGCATTGAATTTCAACTGCCAAACCCCTGACCATTCTTCAAGTTTCTGCAGGTCACTTCTCATTCTGTCTACACCCTCTGGTGTGTCTACTCTGTTACAGAGCTTTGTGTCATCAGCAAACAGTGAAATTCTGCCTTCTAGGTCCTGCGCTATGTCACTGATGAAGATGTTGAATAGGACCGGTCCCAGCACTGATCCTGTGGTACCCCTGGTCACTCTTCCCTCTGTGGAGTGACAGCCATTTACTACCACCCTCTGTGTCCTGCACCCAGCCAGTTACCTACTCACCACACTACTGTCCTGCCCACACATATTCCCCAGTTTGTGTAATAGTCTTCTATGTGGCACAGTGTCAAAGGCCTTGCTGAAGTCCAGATAGGCCATGTCACTGCCCCCCTGATCCACCTCCCTAGTCACCCAGTCAAAAAATTCAATGAGGTTGGTCTGACATGACCTCCCCCTGGTGAAACCATGCTGCCTTGGGTCCTGTAGTCCATTGACAACCAGATGTTCCACCAATCTCGCCTTCAGTAGTGCTTCCATGATCTTCCCCACTACCGAGGTGAGGCTGACTGGTCTGTAGTTCCCTGCTTCCTCTTTGTTCCCACTTTTGTATAAGGGGACTACATCTGCTGTCCTCCAGTCTTTGGGTACCTCCCCTGTTTCCGGTGATCGGCTAAACAGGATAGCCAGAGGTTCAGCCACCACCTCTCTTAGTTCTTTAAGGACCCTGGGGTGCACCCCATCTGGCCCCATTGCTTTATCAACTCTTATTGCTTCCAGTTCCTTCAGGACCCTTTCTGGTGTAAAGGGACTTGTGTCCATTTCTGCACCATTCTCACCCCTTGTACTCCCTTCAGACCCATTACCCTCCTCTTCCTCAGTAAAGACTGAGCAGAAATACCTGTTCAGTATGTCAGCTTTACTGTTGTCATCCTCCACTGCCCCCATCTTCCCCTTCAGTCTCACTATCCTTCCCTTTGTCTTTCTTTTTCACTTATGTACCTGTAAAAGGTTTTGTCCCTCTGCCCACTGATTTTGCAATGTGTTCTTCTGTCTGAGCTTTGGCTTCCTTACTGACCTCCCTGCCTCCATTTGCTTCTCCTGGTACTTCTCCCTATCCCCTTCTGCCTGTGTCTTTTGTATTGCCTGAATGCAATCTTTTTGGCTTTCACTTTCTTTGCTACCTCTTTGGAAAACCATAATGGTCTCCTCTTCCTTTCCTCTGCTAACCTGCTTAATACATAATTCTGTTGTTCTTGTAATCCCCATTTTAAATACTGCCCACTGTTCCTCAACCCCTGATTCCTGTCCCATTCCCTTAATGCCTCTTTCAAGTATCTCCCATTTTCCCAAAGTCTGCCCCCTAAAATCCAGGATACATGTTTTGTGTGGTTTGGTTCTGGTCTTCTGTGATTTCAAACCACAATGACTGGTGGTCACTGTTTCCCAGGTGCTCCCCACTGTTACCCCATCACACTGTCCCTGTTTGTGAGCACAAGGTCCAGTATTGCCTTCTGCCGAGTTCGTTCCATGACCAGTTGCTTGAGAAGGCACCCTGAGAGGAGTCCAAGATAAATCTGCTCTAGCTGATGCTGCTGCTGGGATGCTCCAGTCCACGTCTGGAATATGAAGTCTCCAACCAGTACTACCTCACCCTTGTCTGCCATCCTTTGGATGGCTAGCATCAACTCCCTATCTGTTTCTTCCTCCTGGGCTGGTGGTCTATAGACCACACCTGTGCTGGATAGCTGTCCCATTTTCCTTTCCAGCTTAACCCACAGTATCTCTCCCCAATTTTGTTCCTCCTGGATCTCTGTGGCCCTTATGCCATTTTTCACATAGAGTGCCACTCCTCCTCCCTTCCTGCCTGCTCTGTCTCTTCCGAATATGTTGTAGCCAGGTATGGCCATCTCCCAGTCATGGTTATCATTACACCAGGTTTCAGTGATGGCCACAATGTCCAGGTCTGACTGCACCATGACAGCCTCCAGATCTTCCATCTTGTTGCTAAGGTAGATTGATACAGAGATCTAGCTCAGTCCAGGTCCAGCACTTGAAAGAAAATACAGTAAATGAGAGAAGACATCCCAGAGCCACATAGTACAAACCAGTTTTGAAGGTTGGAGGCCCAAGAAAAACTAATGTAAATAGAGTGGGAGGCAAAAGGTGGTGGTGGAAAAAGGTGACTAGGATCAGAAAAATGAAAATCTGCCTCCCATATGAAGTCTCTCTCTCTCTCTCTCTCTCTCTCTCTCTCTCTCTCTCTCTCTCTCTCGCTCTCCCTTTCTGCAGCAGGTAATGAGTGACATGTCCCAGCACTGGTGCAACATAAATCAGTGACTGTAATCTCTGGAAGGGAATATAGAATTCAAATCCGAGTCATCAGAGTAGAATTAATTGGTGTCAAGAAGACATATTGGAGAGAATGCATCAGAATTATACAACAATTAGAAGGTCAGTGTCCAGGACCCCTTATGTTACAGTCAGGTAGGAAAGAGTGGTTCCGAAACAACATGGCCAAATGCCACACTGATCATTAGCAACACAAGGGGCAGACCTGCTGTTCAGTAGGTCTTGAATAAATCATAGAGCAGATCCCTCAGGCCAATGGAAGCTTGTTCAGGAGACTCCAACATTTTCAAAGAGTCTCCTATGCAGACTCACAAGCATGCAGGATACAGGATACAGAATTTAAGACCAGCTGCTATAATCTTGAATACCATAGGATGATACTCTGCACATTTTTGCCGTACTGTAGCAGGCAGGTATTGAATGATTCTTATCTTCTCCTCCTCCCACAGGACCTCTTTCAGGTCTTTTACTTTACTTAGTTAATGTTTATCAAGAAAGTTCAGGAATTTAAAAATGTAGGGCCTCAGAGGAGTTGTCTGGTGGTGAGGGACACCAGGTCCTGTGAGCCCACTGTATAATGCATGACAGACCATTTGGAGATGGGGCAGCCAGCTTGGAGCATAACTTTTGGGAAATAAAATTGGAGTGCTACCTTCAGCATTCTCAGGTAAACCCAAGACCACGATGTTACATTTCCACTAGGGTCCTCCAGGTATTATAGTTTAGCATCTAGTTTAGCAATCTTCTGTTTGAGTGCTGTGGTATCAGACTCCAGGCAGTCTTTCCATTTTTCAAGAGAAGAAATTCTTGCCTCATTATCTCTGACTTGTCTCCCGAGGTCTGAGAGATCAGAGCAGGGAGATTTTAGTTCACTAGTCAGCTCTTTGAGGGCTTCCTTCATGGGGGCAAATTCTGATAGAAATTTCTCTTTTGATAATGGTGCTGTGCCTAGGTTGGCAGTAGAACTATGTCCAGACCCTGACACCTGGGCCTTGGACCATTTTGAGTGTTTCTTGGGCATAGCAGGTAGAGTGTGCTGGGGTAGCACCAAGCTCATTTCAGTGTCCATTTCTTTTACATTTTTTGATATCGTTGAAGCCCTTAATGAGAGAGAACAGTCCAAGCTGAATAGATGCAGCAATAACCAGAAGAAGAAGTGTTCTAGTAAAATTATTGAGCTGAGGGTGGGAGCACTAGAGGAGAGTAGCTAACCTGAACCTAGGCATCATGTGACTAGTAGAACTAGGAATTTGTAGAGTGTTATACAGTACCTATATATGTTTAAACTGAACACAATAGATCTGGTTTTGTACTTTTTTAGCATAGTAAGGACAGAATATTTATATATTTTTCTTGATTATTAACTTATGTGTTTAGGCTTGGAGAAGCTGTTCGTACATCAAGGTTTTCATTGTTGTATTCTTATTGAAATTCAATACAATTTTAAAGGCTCTGTTGCATGAATCAGATAATATTAGTGAACAGTTGAGACCAATGAGAAGTGGTGACAGCAATTACAAAGTTAACAAATGGGACCCTTACATTCAAACATGTAAAAATTCAGTTTTTGGGGGTTAACTATTTTCCCTCCTGTCACCGATGGCTGGGCCCCTTCAGTCAAACTACCTGTTTCCTCCTACCTGAAAGTCTCCCAGCTGTACCATGGTCCTTGGCACACCCGACACTCTCATGGAGCAATCCCTCTGGAATCTACCCCCAGGTGTGTGGCCACTTCTGCTCCTTTGCACTTTATTCTGGCACTTCCATGGGCAGAGGTGACACTGAGACCAGCTCCACAGTGGGCAGGATCCAGTACTGGAGGAGGGGCAGGTGATGTCTACCCACCAGCAGGGGGTTTCTCTGTTCTTTGAGAGCTCCTTCTAGGAGCCTGGATGTTCAATGATGTCCAGTGTGGCTGGACACACTCCCACCCCTGCCCATGGATGTCTGCTGAGGCTCTTACTCTTACATCAGCATGATCCCAGAATGTAGTGCTCCCAGTCTCTGCTGGGAGCTGCTCATGCTGGGGAATCATCTACCATCCTCCCAGGACAGGAGAGCAGTCCTCTGGATGCTCAATCCTCTCCTTCCCTGCTGACCCCCAATGACCCAAGCTCACTCGCGAACCCGGGTTACCGGCGTGGCGTGAAGTGTGGGTGTCCAGTGCCTCAACCCTTAGCACCACCTGGCCTGCTAAAAATTCAGTTTTGACTGTTAGTGTTGCAGATGACCAATCCTTTTGGTCTCCACAATAATTACACCTAAAAGAGCTACAGAAAAAAAATCTTAAATGTTTTCTAATTCATGCCTACCCAGCTGCCTATGTTTGACTTCTAAGCTGTCCTTTAGCACACTTATTAGTAAACAGCACCACAGAGATGATAATAGTCACTGGTTGGGTTGATTGGGTTTCTATCTTTTTTCATGTAAGTTTTTAATTAGATTTTTTAAAAGATACATTAATACCAATAACAAACAAAGAAGGAGCAAATTGATCATTTTTAAAAGTACAGTACATATAATCTGGAAATTACCTGTTACCAACTCAATATTTCCTTGCTGGAGAAACTTTTTGAAATAAATAAATAATTGCAGCTAGACAGACAAACAGATAGATAAAGCTATTGTAGCTTGTTTCCTGATGCATCCTCGGTGGGGGGGGTAAACGGTCCTGTTTTATTAACAGGAGGAATGTTAGCCGACACTGGGAAGCTTCCGTACTCTTCTTCAATAAGTGCCATGGGATCTTTAATTTTTATGTGGACAGTAACCAGAAATGTAGAGGGAATCTTGATTTGACATTTAGTCTGAAGGATGGCACCTCACCCAGTGCAGCACCCCTTTATACTACATTGCAGTGTCAGTTATTGCTATTACTGCAAGTGCCTGGTATGAGACCAGAACCCCCAACTAGGAGATCTAAAGGTATAAGGAGAGAAAGGAATAAAGGAAAGTAAGAAAACAAAAAGGGTGCTATAGAGTGACTAGGGAGTGTAAAAAAAAAAAATATCAGGGAGAACTGTAAAGTAATTATGTTGGAGATGTTCAAATAGTTTAAGAACTTTCACCATTTGTTTTCAAAGCCTCTTTTGTTGTCCTTTGCCCTAGTTGCTACTTTTTCTAATTTATTTAATTATAGGAGATTATAGAAGACTCAGACAGTGCTAGATTTCCTCAGACAATTAGCCTAAGCGTTTGCTCTCTGAGTCTTAAAACCTGTAAATCACTTTTATAGACATTGTGGTATGTCACCTTTATAACCTTTATGGGGAAATCCCAATATCAAATTCAGTGGAATGGTGCTTCATAAAAAAGAATGGGAAGTAGCAGGAATCAAAATAGTCTCTGATATAAAGGAAGATGGAGATAGGTTACACATAAATTTCACTTACTTATTTGAAATTTGGTAACTGTGGATGGCATGCTAAACCAAGACTTATTTCCAGGTGTGACCCAAGTGAGAGGGAAAAAAGGGTACACAAATATACACACATTCTGAAACAAGTATAGTCGATTAAATGATATATGAGACATATTGTAGAGTAACTGTAGTTCCAGGGCCAAAAATCAGTTAAAGTAAAAGAGAAAATATGG
This sequence comes from Neoceratodus forsteri, assembly GCA_016271365.2. Lineage (NCBI taxonomy): Eukaryota > Metazoa > Chordata > Ceratodontiformes > Ceratodontidae > Neoceratodus > Neoceratodus forsteri. The sequence continues at coordinate 42,472,080 of JADMNL010000035.1, forward strand.
ATTTGACAAAACATTAAAATAAAATATCCAAAACGGATAAAAATATCAAATAAACACCATACTGTGAAAGTAAAGGGCACAGAAGAGTCAAAGGACAGATAAGGTTAAGAGCAAGAGCAGGAGGGGGAGATAAAGTTTTAAAGAGAGGATTTGTAAAGGTGCAGTGGAGCTCACAGAAAAGTTTATCATTACTGAGGTACACCACTTGGTGCGCTCTCTGCATTGCGCTACTGAAACATTGAAACACAGAACTTGATGGCAGATAAGGACCACAAGGCCCATCCAGTCTGCCCATTTCTTTTCTAACTTATGAATGTGCCATAGGCCTTTACTCTGTTAATGGCCTATCTATTCATACTCATCTGTATTGCTCCCGTATGCCTATCCCATGCAGAGGTGTTAATGAAGTGGTAGCTAGTTACCGAAGTGATGTAGCGGGGTGGGATGCCTTATTATTTTAGTGCTTAACTGCGTTTCCTCCTTTTTCCACACGATGTCTACTTGAGTTGGGACAGAAATGTTGTGTATCTGAACCATAAGTAGATATTACCCTCAGAATTAAAACCAGCAGATGGTGTTAGTTTGCAGTGCAGAGAGATGTGGAGGCTTAATTTATAAGAATATATTTTAGTTATACTTACTGTACCCAGTTTGACTGCTCTCCATGCTAGAATATGAATGCTTCATTTTTATATGTGACAGATATTATGTATGCTATAGGTAAATTGAGGGAAAGAAAAAAAATTAATTTCAGGTACTTAGGCCTTACTGACTTCCTTTTCCCCTTTCAACTCCTTCATAGAGGCATCAAAACCTCAGCCTCTTCATAAATCCTTGGGACTACCCCAACATAAGGGAATTTGTAACATCTTTTAAAATAACTAGGGTAAGCTCAGCAAAGATTCAAGCCTTGTTTCACTATTGAATAATTATGTGGGACCAGGATCAATGTTCGATCTGGGATTTAGATTCAATTAACTCCCAATCATACAGTACATTCAGATTATATCCAAGACCATTACATTGTTCAAATTCAAAAGTCAGGGGAAAATGTGTGATCTTGACAGATCCTGGCCCAGATATTCAAAAGGGTTGTGCATGGCGCAACAGTGTTGCGCCATGCACAACTACTGATCTTTCCTGGTGCGATATTGAAAAGGGAAAATGCGCTGATCCGGATGTGCCGGGTTGCATCAGTAATGTATGCAGGCAAAGGTGGGGGCGGGGCGTGCCCATGCATAAACTGCACAGCCCGATATTCAGCCCAGGCCATGCAGAGTTATGCAGACTCAACCCCTACCTGCACCTGCACAAAGTTACGCCAAAAAAAAAGGAACAAATCGAGGGACACCCACAGGTGAGCTGCCACATTGCAAGGTGCAACACAGCAGCTGCCACCTGTGGGTGGCCCTCGACTTGTTCCCACCACACCTGGCAGCCCTCCCCCATGCCCCGATCACATGCATCAGTATCCCCTCCCAAGTCCAATATCCTTGGTGGTCCAGTGGACCGCGATTAGCCCGATCACGGGCATAACTGTATTCCCCCCCAAGTAGCCCGATCGCGGGCATAAGTGTATTCCTGCCCATTAGCCCGATTGCGGGCATCAGTATCCCCCCCAAAGTCCAAAATCCCTGGTGTTCCAGTGGACCGAACAGAGCCCGATCACAGGCAGCATTCCTCATCCCCCCAAGTCTGAAATCCTTGTTGCTCTAGTGGACCCCCAACCCCACCTGCCCATGGAGCCCCACCACCCCGCTCCCCCCATCAGCCAGCGGGCGGGAGTACCCCATCCGCCTGCCACCCCACGGACTGACAGCCGGTATGGCTGCATGACCATTGGTTCAGAGCATGAGCCAATGGGCGTACCCTATCCATACTAGTCAGTCCAGATATGTCGAACGAATTCATTCACATATCTGGACTGGCTAATGCAGTATGGAGCTGCACCGATTGGCTCATGCTCTGAACCAATGGGCGACAGCCATATCAAGCTAAGTCAGTCGGGCAGGTGACGGGATGGCAGGCGTAGTGGGGTGCTGCTGCCCACCGGCTGATAGGGGAGGAGTGGGGGGGGTCTGTGAGGTGGGGTGGAGTGGAGGTCCACCAGATCACCATGGATTTCAGACTTGGGGGTGTGGAGGACATGCCCCGTGATTGGGCTCCATTCAGTGCACTGGACCACCAGGGATATTGGACTTGGGGGATACTGATGTCCGCAATCAGGCTAATGGGGTTAAGCAGTTATGCCCACGATCGGGCTACTGGGGGGGAAATACAGTTATGTCCGTGATCGGGCTACAGGGGGGGAATACAGTTATGCCCATGATCAGGCTAATCGCGGTCCACTGGACCACCAGGGATTGGAGACATTCTTTGTCCCTTATGGGATGTCCCACAATCGGGCTGCAGGGGGCGTCAGTCTCCGACGGCTGCTGCCTGGCACCTGCAAGCTAATGGCATGCAAATGGTCCCGTAATCAGATGCAAATGGCCCCCCATGCACCTTGCATAAATTATGGCCCCATTTGCATGTCACCCGTTGAATATCGCAGGTGCTGTGCATGGTGCAATGGAACTTGTGCCACCACATCTCAATGCTCCACTCTGACCACTTGCGCTGGCACAGTTCCACTGTGCCATGCACAGTGGGGGTGGCCAGGGCGATATTCAAAGCAGTTGCGCCATAGCGCAACTCTGTTGAATATTGCCCTGGCCACACCCTGGCACAACTATTTTGAGTGGCATGACAGGCTTGCGCCACAAACTGGCGCAGTTTGAATATCTGAGCCCTGTGTCTAACAGATGTTGCCATATCCTAACCATAAGGTTAACACTTTTTGAACAACTGTCACTTGCAGGGTTCCATTTGAATTAACTTTATTTCTGAAAAACCTCCAATTGAACACTGTAGATGCAAGCAATGATTTAATTTTCAGAACTATGCAATAGGAGGCTAAGTGCTGAAAGTGACTATATTGTAATCAGCATCTAGAAAACCGAATACAAAGTTTGTTTTTAAGACCTTAGACATAGAGATCTTGTTTTTTTTATTTTGTTTTCTCTCTTTAGCCCTTTGTTTATTTTAAAATGAAAGGACAGCTCCATCATCTTCATTTTTCCCATGATCCCCCCATATACTTGATCCATTACTGACCATAAATTCAACCACGGTCAGCTTAACAAAAATTTTGACTCCAGAGTTACTTTTGAACAATTGTAGAAGACTTACAGTAGATCAACCTTTGATCTGGGATTATGATTTGAACAGCTTTTTAAAGTTCACTGTGACTCTATTCTGGACTAATCCATGGATCTAATGGCAAACATTGGAGATGGTGTGGGATACTGACAGAGTTTTGAGAGTTGTGTAAATGCCCCATTCTGTCTATGGAGTTGGAGATCTTTTCCTTTTTTTGGAACAACTGCCACTCAGTAGAGTTTTGTTTGATCTAGCCCTACTTTTGGAACAACCCCTGATCGCACATTGAATAGGTATATAATGATTCAACTTCTGAACTTATGTAATAGGAGGTGTTAAATCTCCAAAAATGCCTGTATCTGTGATAGCATTCTAGGGAACCAAACCTAAATTTTACTACCAAGATATTATGTTACCACTGCAATAGCCATTTAGCATGGTTAGTATTGGGAAAAGGATGGATAAACTATTTGGTCGTAGAACATCGTTTTTTGGAGGGGGGTTGTTCCCTTTTCTCTCTCTCTATGACATTCCTCCTATAATCCAACTAGTTCTGTATCTGTGAATGTTGTCTGCAGTCTGTGGTCTGTTAATCAACTTGAGAAAGAAATTAACTTATTTTTTTGACTGCTTTTATTACTGACACAGGCAAGTTCCCAATTGAGAAAAAAAAGAATAGTTTATCAGTCCATGTCTCACCTCCCTAATCTGATCCTGTAAATTATTAATTTTCTTAGTGTATTTGTAGTATATTATTGCTCAAGCAGCTCCCCCAAGTAACTAGTCCCTAAATAACTGAGTCATCTCTTATCAGTTGATAAATGACTTAGCCTGTTGTAATTTTATTCTTGACAATGGGGTGGTAGAAGTTGTGTGCTACTTAGTGCCTTGGGCTGCGTGTGATCTTTTTTTTACTTGGATTTGTCCTGACACCATCTCTGGTGATGCTGCATGCATGAGCGGAGAAGTAGATGCAGAGCATTTGGTCATTGTGTTTTTCCATTTTATTTTTATCATAATTTTATTTTCGTCAATTTTCAATTTCATACAATTCAAAAAAGGGGTACTAACAAAGGCAAAGGCAAAATATATACCTTACAGCCCCCATCCCCCCACAAATAAACTAGGAGAGGAGAAGGGAAAAGATCCAAATAGATAAATAGATTTACTTTTCATTAAACCAAACCTTATACCTGCACCACAAAAGAGATGGGCTCAGATATTCAAAAGGGTTGCACCATGCGCAATAGGGTTGCGCCAGCGCAAGTCCGAAAATGTGCCATTCTGCGATATTCAGTGGGAGGCAGTTGCAACCCCCCAAATCACACTGAGCAACAGCGCAATGATAATGAATGTATGTGCAACTGAAGGGGGAGGAACCATGCAAAATGACGCAGTGCGATATTCAACAACATGCGCCATGAGCAATAGGGGAGCAAGCGGAAGTTGCACCATAGCGGAAGTGAGCCAAAATAAAAAGGAAGAAGGGAGAGGCACAAGAATGCTACAGCAAAGCCTAAAGTTGCTGAACTATAGCCAGCCACACAGGCAACACACACACACACAGGGCAGGACAGTGAAAGGGCACCTGGAACCCACAGGCTCAGGGGAAGGTGTGGGGAGCTACAGTGCAGAAGGAGGAAGTGCCACACAGCAGTGAGGCCAGCACAGTCAGGTGTTCCCGGTGTAGGGAAAGTAGCAGCCAGGACAGTGGGAAACACAGAAACAGCTTCTGGGGGGGTGAACACAAGCCAGGGACATGGCCAGTGCCACCATCCAGATGGAGGCAGTAACGAGGGGGTGAGAAGGCAGGCAGCAGGTGGGGCAGCCATGGAAGGAGCCCATCGGGTATGCCCCAACAGGCAGTACGGGCCTGCACTAGCTTCAAGCTGTATAATGACACGGAGATCATGGGCCAGTAATGCCTGAATCAGACAATTCTGAGGCGGCTCTGTGAGCTGTGCAGTGATGTGATGCAGGCACCCACACGACAGAGCCATGCTCTGTCAGTGGAGACTAAAGTGACAGCTAGCATGTGCTTGCTCTCCACGGGTACCTTCCAGAGACCAACAGGGGACACCACAGGCATAACCCAGTCAGCCGCATCATGCCACCTCACCCAATTCCTCAGCGCACTGCTGCCACATGCTGCAGAGTACATCCATTTCCCCAGCACACCGGCGGAGCGCAGAGCAAACATACAGAAGTTCCACAGGGTAGCACGTATGTCTGGTGTGCTAGGGGCAATAGACTGCACCCATGTGGCCATCCACATACCACCTGGCCCCGAGGGGCTGCATACATGAATCGCGAAACTATGCTAGCATCAACTGCCAGGTTGTGTGCGATGCCAGGGGGCGCATAATCAATGTCTGTGCCACACACCCTGGGGGAGCCTCACGATGCCTTCATCTGGCACCAGTTGGCACTGTGCCACAGATTCGAGAGTGGGAACATCCCCACTGGCCACCTAGTGGGTGAGTATGCAAACCACATGGACAAACATAGGGCTTGGGAGGGGCATGGTCAGAGTTGATATGGGTAGTGGCCTACATGGCCCGGGGCAGGGCAATGCTGATCACCAAACTAACCACCACCCTCTACATGACACCCACTCTGTCCCTGGCTGCTCACAACATACCGGAAGCCCGCAACCCCATCGCAGCAACGCTACAATGAGGCACACACCACCACATGTAATGTCATTGAGCGGGTGTTCAGGATGCTGAAGGCACATTTCCATTGCCTGGACACCTCCGGCGGTGCCCTACAGTACAGCCACTCAAAGGCCTCCTGGCCTGTTGCATCCTGCGCAACATAGCCAACGAATGTGGGATAGCCGTACAGGTCAAAGAGGGGGACAGCGATGGGGACGATGAGGACGCCAGTGACAATGGTGATGGGCAGCCCCCCCTTAGGTGACAGGACCCCAGACTGCTCCGGCTGGCAAACCTGCAGCACCGGGACACCATCACGGAGGAGCACTTCAGCCAACCCAGGTAAGTCATGGGGCCATGTGCAACCACCAGTGGCAAAGGCACAACCCAAAAACACGCATGGACACACACCAGGGGTGCATGCCATCAAGGGAAGTGGCCAGGCATGGAACCACACACACCAACAGGGATGGGTGAGGTCTAACATGGCACGTGGACACACACACACACACACACACACACATACACACACACACAACTAACCAGACATGCACAAAGGGTAGGAGGCACACTGAACTAGAATGCCACACCTAGCCAGACACATGTCCACAGACCACCACACCCACTGCCTGTCATTGTGCATGTGTCAGATGCTGGGCATCATTGCACATTGGTGTACAGCAGAATGCAGGCATCATCATGCACATGCAACTGCAGACAGCAGCCAGGAGGGTGTGCAGATGGACTGTGTGTCTGCATGCAGGGCCGGGTACCCACCCGTGCATTGCCCACTGAATGACACAATGCACACAGGGCAGCATCAGAGAGTAGCCACATTGGGAGACAGGTCAGTCACGTGCCACAGTGTCCCGGCTGCCATGGATGCATGGGCGGCCCCACCGAGAATTGCCAGCACTGACAGGCTGACCACTGGCCTCATGGAGTGGCACTGATGGTCTCCCAGGGGTTCCACTGAGTGAACACGACCATGCTCTAACAGGTGTCTGCAGCACACTGAACATGCCTGTGCCAGGCATGCTCGGGATGTCCACAGCTGAACCTGGTGTTGACAAGGATGGTGTTGCATGATGCTGGGAATAGGGGGTGGACATTGCACTGCGCTGTGTCTGTGTCGCATGGGCAAATAACTGTGTGCCCCATGTGGCCATGGCAGCTGTGATTGTATGTGTCAGCCTGTCAATGGCAGCGGTCACATCCTCCCGCATATGGTCCATCCCTGCCAGGAGCAGAGCGGTCCTCTGCTGCAATGCTCCTCTTCCCACCCCAGAGCTGCACTGAGTGCATCCACCACCGTCTCAAGCCGTATCTGCTGATTGACTGATGCTTGCAGTATGTGGGTGTGCTCATCCAAGAGGTCATCTGCCTGATCGGCATGCTGTCCCTCAGGGTGTGCATGGCCCTGATACTCAGCACCCCTTGAGGGTGGGTGCTGCACACAAGGACCAAGCCTGGGCATGTCCACAGGTGGTGCACTGACGCCACCCCTGACACTGTACCCCCAAGCCCATTGGCCGACTGCGGATGCTGCCCCTCCAGCTGCCACTCCCCAGGGCTCACTGGTGCCACCACAGTGGCCGCAACAGTCCCACTGTCCTGTACACACACCAGTGCTGCCCCACCACTGCTGACAGGCACAGGTTGGGACTGTGATGACACGCAGGCCTCCATGGCGGCACCACCCACAGCCATGGCCGTGATGTTACCTGCTGTGTGGCCATCCTGTGGCACACACGTGTCACTGCCCATGACGTTAGTGACATCATCATCGGTGATGGACCCAGCACCAGCCAGAGACCCAGCATGCTGGCATCCATGAATGCTGGGACGCTGGGACACAGGCAGGGCCTCCTCCGCACCTGCTACAACAACATCAGTCTGGACATCCAAGGGGGCCCACTGTCGCACTGAGCCGCTTATTCCTGTGGAGTTGGATGGGCCCTGCTCCATCTCCATCTGACTGGCCTCAGTGGATAGTCCCACCACTGCTGACCCATGCAGACACTCAGGAGCTGTAAGGGAAAACAAAGTTGCGTTACTACATGTGACCTACCCTGTCCCCCCAATAGACAGAACATGACCTACCATGCAGTGACGGGCTACCACCCATCTGGAATCCACCACCCGGAACACCCTCAATGGCACAACACTGCATGATGCCAGCAACCCCCTCCTCCTGTGGGGTCAGGCGTAGCACCTACGGCTGTCCCCCACCTGTCGCAGATCATGCTGCCCTGATGGCAGCCACCTTCTCCTTAATCCTCCTCCTGTCTGTGCCCATCTTCTTCTTGCACTCCTGCACAGAGCGCTGGTGGCTGCCATGCAGATTTACAGCATGCACCACCTCCTCCCATGCAGCAGCATGGGCCTTTGGTGTTTCCTGGCATCCGCTGAGAAGTGGCTCCTGGTCTAGGTAGTCCTCGAACAGGCCATCTGTCTTGGCCTTCATGAAATTTGGCCTCCTCCTTCTCCTCCTCCCACAACTCTGTTCCTCTTCTTCCACAACTCGCTCGGTCATGATTCAGCCTGTGAGAATGACAGGTGTTACCTGTGACTGCAGCCCCATGCATGTCCCAAAATCCACAGTCCACACTCCCAAACAGCATGCAACTCACCAATAGACTGCAGTAACCGACTATGGCCAGTGCAGCCCAATGTCGCACTTTTATAGTGCAACCCATGCAAATGAGGCAAGCTGCATCTTTAAGTGGATGTAAATGTAGTGACTGCGCCACTGAATGGCTGATTAGCTGATTTGCATATGACTGCTGAATATCACGCTTTTGTGCTTTGCGCAATTGTGTTGAACATGCTGAGCCAAGGGTGCAGTTCTGTGACATGCGCAGTACACACCTAACTGCACATGCCCAGGTTGATGACGCAGGCACCTGCCATGCTGCTGATGTGCTGTGCACAGGAGGCAATGCAGGGCATGGCCACCATTGTGCCAGTGGTGCTACAGCGCTGTTCACCTATATGGCGCTGTGGCACTGGGGCATCATAGGCGCACTGGGGCAACAGCGCGGTAGAAAGCTACAGGAGGTGGCACACAGGCACCCAATTGCGCTAGATGCATTGGGTTCCAGTCGCGCTGTGGCTGTCTGTGTGCCAGAGACCCTTGACCCTGTGCCCAACCTTTGCCCCCTAGGCGCCATGCATCAGGCATGGGTGCACCACTATCACACTGTTCGGTGATAGGGAATGGCAGCCCTGTACCGCGCAGCATCTGCACATGGCGGAACCACGCTGCAGAGTGCCATTTTGACTCTACCGAGCAATAGAGATGGCATGGAGGAGAGCTGCCCAGTGGAGCCAGGTAGAAATGGCAAACTTGGTTGCCATTGTGCAGCCATTTCTTGGCCCACTTTTTGGTGAGGCACCCCTGGACAGGTCCAGGAGTCAGGTGTGGCAGAAGGTGGCCGACGACCTGGAGGAGGCCACAGGAATGGGGCGGACGGTGGAGCAGTGCCGCCACAGATATGGGGACCTAAGATGGAGGGACCCGGACCAGCTTGCCTGCCTGTTGGCACATGTCAGGAGGGGCATGGTGCCACGGCCAGGTAGGTGCAACATCCATACACTTTTATCTTCCATATGGGTTTCATGGTTGCATGTGTCTGGAACTTGGGGGGGGACCGTCCGGTGTTGGCCGTGGTGGTGTTATCAGGGTGTGGGGTGGGTGGGTCTAGCTTTGTGGGATTACACACACACATGGGGGCAGGGTCTTTGCTACAGGATTGTACTGATGTTCCTCTCTCCATGTTTGCACCTTAGGCCCAGACGAGCGACAGCTGGCGAGGGAGAGGAGGCACCAGCAGGAGGCCTGTCAGTCTGGGAGGGGTGAAGGTCCACAGAGGCAGAGGGAACAGCCTGATGGTGGTGAGCGCCTTACATCCATGATTACTACTGCATGCTGTGTAACAGGGTGGGCAGTGGGGCATGGCCACCATCCATTGACACCGCTGCCATGCACACAACTTGTTACAGTCAGCACTGTCCAGTGGCACTGCATGTCTGGGAGTGTGTCAATGGTGGTCCATGCATGCACCAGGTACCTGGCTGTGCCACTGCCTTTGCACCACATAGCCATGTCACTGAACAACCACAGTGGTGCTGTGCAGGACTTGGCCAGTGGGTGTGTGCAGTGTTCCACATGGCTATGTGCACCTGGGTGGGTGGGTCTTGTGGACGCGATCACTGTGGGTGGTCACACACCATCACAGAGGCATGTCCCATGGCCATATGCCATGCACAGTGGGTGGTCTGCATGGGGCTGTGCATTCATACCTGTTGACTCTGCTCCCTTGTCCTAGGTGGATGGCAGTTGCAAGCCATCTGACGAACGCTGCAGGAGATACTGCAGGTGGCCAGATCCTCCCTGAAAATATTAGAGAGGGTTGCCCATGTGGGAGTCAGATGGTGGCATGGCGGGAGGAGCAGCCAGAGTGGGGAGCGGGGCTTCCGATGAGCATCCTAATGCCCCTGATTTTCCCTACCCCCTGAACCCACCCTCACACCCCTCCTTCCCTCTACCATTTGTTCACCCCTGTCCCTTACCCACCCCCACCTAGTTTGTGGCCCTCCCCCCAACCTTTTGTATATATCTGTAAATAGTTTGTGTGTTTTTACAATGCATTTGCTTTGATATACCTAATGTGGTGGTCTCTGTTTCTTGGTGGGCTATAGGTGTTCAGCTGCAGTGGTGTGCATGGTGTCAGGGGTAGTAGCAGTAGTAGTAAAATTTATTTATACAGAAATTATTGCCATTAGGGTTCAAAGAATCCTATTTACAAAGGCAAACCTGTGTAGTACAAAATTTAAATTATTACAGCAGTTATAAAATACATTTCATTCAAATACACAAACCATACATACAATTTTACCACCAAACACAAACTGTGAGAGGCCTTTCGGCACCATGCAATTCTGCTTAAAGTTGGACCAGCATAACATTCTGTGGTGATTTGCATATGCAGCCCATGATACTTTGCATTGTGGGGCATGTGTGACTTTGTATTTTCTTGAAACTTGGCTTCCAAGCAATGCCCTTTGGGGTAACCCTTGCCTCAGTGTTTACCACAGAGGTTCTTTGTCATTATAATCAAACAACTTATACTGTATTATTTAAGTATTACCTATTACACAAGCATCTAAAAAGCAGTTCATGTTTTACTGCAGTTCTATATTCTAAAAAGACAAATTTGGGTCTCTGAGAAAGGAAATCTATTCCAACTCGTTGAACTTTATCAGAGGTCATACTACTGTAGCTTTTTTATTTTGGGACTAAAAATCTCTAGCTCCTGATTTCCATAAATTTAATCCATGATCTAGTTTTATAAGATTTCTAATCAGATTTTAAATAATCCTTTTATCTGATTTAGCCAATTTCCCTCTGCCCGCTGATATAATGTATTCCATTCTAATTCAATATACATCACACAGTGATGGGTACTGATATCACATTTTAATGCAAATCTAGCTATTTTATTATAGAGAACATCCAAATTATATAACTGTTTTTTTGAAGTATGCCTGTAAATATGACTCCCATAATCAATTACTGGTAATATTAATTGATTTGCTATATTAAGTTGCATGTCTTTTGTTAAGCAATTTGATATCGTCTCATTACCCTAACTTTGAGTTTTTAATTAATTCTGTTACATGTTGATCAAAATTTAATTTCTGATCAGCATGAATATAAATATTTATAAACTTGTGTTTGCTCTAAAATTTTCCTTCCTGAGTCTTTATTATTATTTTGGAATTATTTTATTTTCTTCCCTATACCAAAATACATTGTCTGTGTCTTTTTAATTATTAAAATCCAAGCGATGAGAAAACTTTTGCATAACTAAGAAATCGCCCTGTTATTTTCTTCTATTTCACCTGAATTTCTACCCAATGCAATCAAAACTGTATCAGCCATGTAGAGTCTAACTTGTGAGCTTTTTATTCCCTTGGTAAATCATTCAAATAAACTAAAAACAATAGGGGACCCAGGATTGAACCCTGGGATACCCCCTTGTCTAGAAACCCAAACCACAACTATGTCCATTTACGATTACAAATTAGGATCTTTTATCTAAGTATGATCTAAACCATCCACAAGGTTCTTCCTCCAAGCCCAAGTGTTTAAATTTTTAACCAAAATGCAATGATTCACTAAGTCAAATGCCTTTGATAGGTCACGTATACTGCACCCACTGACCTCCCCTCCCCCAAGGGAGTAGCAACTACATCTAGGAAGTCCGTGAGTGCGGTAGCCATGGACCTACCCTGTCTGAAGCCTGACTGAAAAGGAGTTATTTTCTGATATTTTTCCAAATATTCCATTAATTGCCCATGAACAATTTTTTCCAAGATTTTTGAAACTGCTGACAATAGTGCTATTGGGCGATAATTTGAAGTGGCCATTGAATCACCCCCCTTATAAATTGGAATTATTCTTGCCTGCTTCCACATTGATGGATATAATCCTTCCCTTAGACTCCAATTGAAAATATACCTCAAGATTGGTGATATTTCTTGTACAGTTTCCTTTAATAATCTATTTTCTATCTTATCAGGACTACAAGCCTTATTTATCTTTAGGTTATTTGTTATTTTATGTACTTCAAAAGTTGTCACTATTTTAAACCAAAAGATTGGTACTTGATTTTCCTTACAGTTGTTAATTTCTATATTTTGATCCACAAACTGAACATTTTTCATGTTAGTTTCTATTCCCAAATCCAGTTGGGAAGTTCAATAACATATTTATTAAATAACTCCGTAGCTCTATCTGCTTCAAGTACAATCCCATTATGACTAAGTTTTATTTCTGTTTGATTTTTAACAGGATTTGTAAGATTTTTTTTTATCAGGGGCCAATATTTCTTAGGATCTGTTGTTTCATTGCTCCTTTGTTTATAATAAGTGATTTCCTTATTTCCTGAATCACCCTATTTCTTATTTTTTTAAAACTGTCCCATGTATCAGGGGTGGTGCAGTCATGTGCGTGTGTGTGTCCCGTGGGGAGGTGACTATGGTGTGGGAGTAGCTATCAGTCACTGTCTGTGGTGTGTGTGCTGTTCCCTGTGCACTGGATAACTGTGTGAAGTGGTCCATGGTGCATGCTCTGTGTCCATGGCACACCTGTCAGCCCATCCATGGCCTGTGCAACTGACACCCTTGCATGTCTGTGACCTGCACAGTCCACTGGCTTGTCAGTGGTGGCTGTCCATGCAGGACAGCCACTGTACCCATCACAATGCCAGGTTGCCTCCTGTCACTGGTGTGGTGCATGTCTGCCTCGGGTGACACTGTGGCCTCTGCTGTTGTTGTCCCACCTCCATGCTGTGGATTGTGTGTGTTGCAGGGGATGTGCACCACTGTCTGTGACTTGTGCTCCAGGCAAATGCTGGTGGAGTACAGCTCCACAGTGCCTGCGCAGGGTGGCTGGCACTCCTGTGCCATGAAGAAGTGCTGGCCATGTGTACATGGTTTCCATGGCCACACACTGGGGGCTTGGTTGCCCCGCTACTGTGTCCCTTTGTTGGTTTGCCCTTGGGTATGGGTGGGTGTTTGTCCATGCACTGTGTTGCATCCTGTGTGGTGCATGCTTCCATGCACCACTGTGGCTGCCTGTACTGGCTGTTGTGGCCAGTGCTGGGTCAGGGTGTGTCCTTGGGAGGGTGCGCAGGGTGCTGTACAACTGGTGGTGGGGTCCGGAGCATGCCCTGTCACATGTGGGGTACCTCTTGTGCTGACGCATGGTCAGTCTCTCAGCTGTACCTCGGGGGAGATGTGCTTGGTGGCACTGTGTATGCAGTAGTTGCATTGCTGTGTGCTGCCACCCGCTGATGGGTGCTCGTGGTGTGGCTGCCTTGCATGGTTCTGTGGTGCACAGGGTTGCATTGTCACAGTGGGGGTGGTGGCATGCATGTGGTATCCTGAACTGGTGGACGCTGCTCCTGGGCAGGGTGTCTGGGGTCTCAGTGCAGGGTGTGCTCTGCATTGGTGGGATGGTGTGGCACGGGGTGGTCAGCCCTCCTTGTGTGCTGGTCACAGCTTGCAAGGGGGTGTGATGGGGCACCATGGCCCAGCTGTGGGTTGGTTGCTGGTCTCCATGGGCCAGTGGTTATTCCAGCCCTCCCCCAGTTGTGCAGTGCATTGGGTGTGGGGGGACGATGCCTGTTCTGCTGTGTGTTCCTCTGCCCATCTGTGGCATGGGTGGTGGGCCCCTGCATCCCTGGTTGTGCTATTGCATTGCTGCCCTGCTGCTAGGGGGCATCCCTGATTGTGCTATGGTGCATCTGGACTGCTCAGCTGAACATCCCTTGTTGTGCTATGGTGCATAAGATATGCTCAGCTTCACCTCCCTAATTGCACTATGGTGCAGGTGGTGTGATATTCAGCCATCGGCTGTAGGTGCATCTTGGCCTGTGTAATTTTTGAATATCGGGCCTCTTGCGCATGGGCACAATGGACTTGCGCTTGCTCCTGCTGTTGTGCACTTTTTGGGTGCAGTTTGAATATCTGGGCCATGAAATATATATTTTTATCAACCGGTCTAGTAAATACAGACAAATATCAATACAAAATGAAGTCACCCTTCAAAAACAACGTAAACAATATTTTAAATTATCTATTAAATAATATATGGTATTTATCCTTAATTATAACCCCCAACATCATATTTTCAATTTCTGTTACTGCTTTAAGCATATCTGTATCAGAATTAGAATATAATTCAGGTCAAAGCATTATCAAAAACCTGAGCTATGTTTACATAAGAAATCCATAACATGGTCTGGGTCAAAAAAAATGTATGAATGACCTTTAAATACAATTTTGACTTTTGCTGGCACAAGAAGCGAAAAGATAGCCCTTAGTTCCAAAACTTCTGCTCTTAAGTTAAGGAAACGTTTTCTTCCTTCCTGTGTCAAAAAGGAAAAATCGGGAAAGACAGAATATTTGTGTCCCTTATATTCCAAGATTTTTCTAACACGTGCATATTTTAGCATTGAGTCCTGATCAGTCTCAAACACAAATTGAACCAGGATGGGTGGCTTTAAGCCATTAGGATTTCACTTTGTGGCTACTCTATATGGTGGTGTTGTTTTAAGACTAAGAGACTGTATAGCTGTTTCAATATTTGAGAGTCTCAGATCAATTTTGGCCATCCAGGTCCGATGTTTTGAGAGCGCTCTGCATCTGAGCTTTCTGAGTATCAAAAGTTTGTGTCTTTGTCTTCTCGGGTATCCAATATCTCTGAACTTTGTTGTTGTCTCTGTACGTGATTAAACCTTTCAGAAGTTTCCAGGTCTTTGTGCTGCACATTTTTCATGCTCTCATGCAAGAACTCCGATTCCCTCCCTGAGCTGTTTCCAATAGTAATAGGGGTTCCCTTCAACTGGTAAGCCTTGTACTTTTCTATTCTCTGCTTCTCTCTGTCTCTAAAATCCAGTTTTGTTTTATCAGTGTTTTGTCCTGCAATCTTATCTGGATCATTTTGAAGTTGCAGTGTTGAAGTGGCAACTATTGATTCCACGGCCTAGGCTCCGATATAGAGTATACTACCCTAAGGGGAGAGTACACTGGGCTTGCCACAGCATCCCCCTGTGCCTCTCCTTTCCCCGGGCTGGGTCCAGCAACTCCCAAAAATTTCTCCATAGGCCCATAGCAGATGAACAAAATATTGCTAGAAGAGGTAGATGAACACCTGTCCTTTCATTTTTTCTCTGAATTGTCCATCCTTTTTGTGCTCCAAGACCAGGCTTACTACTATATACACATATAGGGTATTTTGAATAGATAGAAATTAAGTTTGGTGATGTTCTTACTGGTTCCAGGTTTTGTGTTTTTCTGATGTACTGAGATGACCATTGAGCCATCTTGGAATATGAGGAGTTTTTAGGGGGGAGGGTGGCATAGTAGTAAGATTTAAGTAAAGGAGGGAGAGGCAGGTTTGGGGTTTAGTTAAATTTTCCCTTTCCAATACAGATTTATTAAGTTTAAAGCTTAAATTTGGCTGTGATTCTTTAATTGGCATGATGCAGAGGATCAAGGAACTAGTAAGTTTTAAACATTATTGTTATGTCAGAATATTTTAAAATCACCACTTGAAATGTTAAGGGCTTAAAAGAAAGATCAAAAGTTATAAAAGTAATAAATCATATGGAAGGTAAAAATATTAATATGGTAATGTTTCAGGAAACTCATTTAACTAGAAAAAATATTGCATGGTTTGAGAATAGATGGAGGAAGTCACATTTTGCCGAATATGCAAGTAATACAACGGGTGTTTTAGTTGCTTTCCGTAGGAAAATACTAAAACCTCATGTCATTAAGGTTCATATAGTTAGGGAAGGAAGATATGTTATTTTGCAGTTACAGCTATATAGTATTAAATTGACATGTGCAGCAATTAACGCCCCTTGTCAGAACTGCCTAGGTTTTCTCAAATTTTTCTTATCCTATCTATCTTTGAGGCCCCTTCCTAATAGGAGGGGACTTTAATCTGGTGTTGCATCAAGCGGATAAAACAACAGGGCTGGAGAAATCTCTTTCTACAGCACATGTAGTGATTAAATCATTCATGAGTGATTTAGGGCTGATTGATCCATGGTGGGAATTATATAATAGGCAGGATACTTTTCTTATTTTTCAGAGGTTCATCAAACTTTTCAAGAATAGATTTTTTAATATCAAAACGTTATTATTACAGTTCAGGAGGTGAAATATACTGGGATAGTGGTATCTGATCATTCGCCTTGTCTCCTCACAATTAAAGTCTCAGATGCAGTCTCTAAATTAAGCATTTGGAGAATTGATTTGGCACTACTGAATAAACCTGCCATGGGAAAAAATCTCAGTGCATGTAAATAATTTTTTAATTTAATAAACTTAAAGATACATCACCTATAATTTCGGAATCTTAGAATTAGAAAAAAAAGAAATTAACATATTAGCTGTTAGTTTTTAAAAGAGGAGAATCTTGCTTTTAGAGCAAGTAACAACTGGCTAGAACTACAGCTTTCTTACTGATGAATCACTTCTATCTCAGCAGGAGTCTGCCTGATTGGATCAAGCAAACATATACTTTGTTAGAAGCAGGGGGTCTCATTAAAGTAAAAAAAGGAAAAAAGAAAGTCCCTGTGTATTTCTCTGTTTGAGGAAGGGGACTGTATCAACTTAATTTGCTGACTCAGGAGCAGAGGGGAGAAGCTAGTTGGGGGGGTGGCTTTAGAGCTTAGGAGTACAAAAGCAGTGTCTCCAATTACAGCTTCCTGCTGTTAGTTTTTGACAGAGCAGAATTTTGCTTTCAGAGCAAGTAACAGCTGACTAGAACTACAGATTTCTTACTGATAAATCACTTCTATCTCAGCAGGAGTCAGTGCCTGCTTGGATTAAGCAAACAGATACTTTATTAGAAGAAGGGGGTCTCATTTAAGTAAAAAAAAGAAGAAAGTCACTTTGTGTTTCTCTGTTTGAGTAAAGGGGCTGTATCAACTTAATTTGCTGAGTCAGGAGCAGAGGGGAGAAGCAAATTGGAGGTATGACTTAGGAGCTTTGGAGTACAAAAGCAGGTGTCTCCAATTACAGCTTTCTGCTGTTAGTTTTTAACAAAGGAGAATCTTGCTTTCAGAAAGTAACAACTGACTAGAACTACAGCTTTCTTACTAATTACCCTCCTTCCAACCCCTCCACCCTACCACCCTAAGCCAGTTCTACTTTTATAGCCATTGTATTTGACTGACAACAGGAACTTTCTTGTTGGCAGTAGGAAGGGAAGGATCACTGAGACACATTAGTTTCATCAACCTTGAAAGAACCTAAAAAAATAGCTCCCCCCCAGCTGCTGGAGGTCTGAATCCAAGCAAGGAAGAAGGAGACTACTGAAGACTACAGAACATTCCTGTCCCAGAACAGGAAGGGCAATAGTTGTAAGGGCACATAGGCAGTAGAAAAGTAGGTGTAAAAATACATAGAGGGAGGAGACAGTAAGCATACAAAGCAACAGGAGAGGGGACACGAAATAAGTCAAGATGGGAGTGGTGCAATGCAATGGCTGTGGGACAGCAGTGTTCTGGGAGACATTCTGGAGGCTGTGATCTGCCCTATTTGCAGACACCTCTCTGGTCTGAGGAAGGAGGTTGCCTGTCCCCAGGCTGACCTGGCTAGGATTCATGAAACCTCTTCCCCCACCCAGGGACCACCAGGGCCACCACCACTACTACCTCAGAGGTTGCCAAGAAAGAGGAGCAGTTGGACCAAGGTGGGCTTAGGGAGGGTGAGGGTGGTATAAAAGAGGTGCATCCTTCCAGTTGTACCTCTCCACAATTCATATGCTGTTCTGGTGAAGAGTGGTTCCTCTATGGAGGCACCTGCAGTGGAGACCAAGGAAAATGCTGGGAACCTCCACAAAGAAGACCCACAGGAGGTGGCATGACACCCCACAGGGAAGGAAATAACTCCTGGTGGGGTACTCAATCATTAGGAGGTAGAAGTGGGTGAGAAGGGGATAGGAGGTACTCGCATGCCTGGCACCATGGCTCGGAGGACAGGAAGCAAATCCTTAGATCGCAGAAGCAGCTGCATGAGGAGGAGCTAGATGTCATTGTCCACCCTAGGGACAAATGACCTGGCTGCAAATGGGATCAGAGCAGTGCAAGAGGTTTGCAGATTTGGGGAGGGGCCTTAGACAAGTAGCATGTACGGTACCCTTCTCGGAGGTGCTGCCTGTCTTTGGCAAGGATGATGCTAGGATATTCCACATCATGGGATTCAATAAATGGTTGAAAAACTGGCGTGGAGCTCAGGGTTTAGGCTTCATTGAGGACTGAGGAGCCACCTGGAGGGATGCAGGCCTATACTGGTATAATGGTCTGCATCTGTTCAGGGGGAGAACCAGGATCCTAGGTGATATGTTTAAATGCTTCATTAGAAAGCATTTAAACTAGCTCGAGGGCACTGAAAGGAGCAGGGGAATCCAAGTCTTCACCCACAAAACACATTAGTTAGAGAGGTAAACACCAAGCCAGAGAACACAGTAGGGAGAAGTACAGGGTTAAAAGCAGAAAAAGGCAGTTAGGACAGGGATGGGGCTAAAAGGGATAAGGCCATCAAAAAATTGAGAGTGATGAGTACCAATGCCAATAGTCTGTGTAACAAGCTCCCTGAACTAGTGGCCTTGATGGAAGAGGGATGCCTGGATATTGTGGCAGTCACTGAAACATGGTACACTGAGAACCATGACTGGGATGTCAACATTCCAGGATACCCAATCTACAGGAGGGACAGGATGGGTAAAAGAGGAGGAGGAGTAGCTCTCGATATAAAGGAAGAGATTAAAGCAACAGAACTATAGAGTAAACAGGAAGTTGATGAGTCACTATCGGTCATCCTGGAGACAGGAAATGGCACCACAATCTACATGGGGGTTGTGTACAGACCGCCATCTCAGGGGGAGGAAACGGGCAAGGAAATGATAGAAGGAATCCTTAAAATGGCAGAAAAAGGGGAGATATTGTTGATGGGGGATCTGGATATGCCAGATATTAACTGGAGTATCTATGCTGCAGGCACATCCAAGAACAGGGTCATTCTTGATGCCCTACAGGGGGCATGCCTCAGACAGCTAGTGATGGAATCCACTCAGGAGGGAGCAATCTTAGACCTGGTACTCTCAAATGGGGATGGAGAAAGCTTCTCAGATTTAGAAGTGGCCATAGAATCAAGCCATACAAAAACAAGAGTACTGGACTTTAGGAGGTTTGACTTTGGGAAAATGAGAGAGTGTCTCAGAAAAGCACTAGCAAATGTGCAAGAAGGAGGGGTGAAGGAACAGTGGGGAATAATCAAAACAGCCATCACAGAGGCTTTCTGTGAAGCAAATCAACAAAACAAAGCAAAGGAAAAAAAACACTATGGTTCTCAAAAGAAGTGGAAGGGAAGGTTAAGGAGAAAAGGATAGCATTCAGAAAATATAATGGAACACAGAAGGAGCAGGACAGAGAACTTTATCAGTTAAAGCAGAAGGAGGCAGGGAAGGCAGTCAGAATAGCAAAGGCACAAACTTAAGAAGAGATAGCCAACTCTGTTAAGAAGGGTGATAAACCTTTTATAGGTATATTAGAGAGTGAAGAAAGACCAAGGGAGGGATACAGAGACTTAATAAAGGGGAGATAATGTGGGCAGAGGGTGACAGTGAAAAAGCAGGGATACTGAATGAATATTTCTGCTCAGTATTCACAATGGAAGAGAAAGGAGGTACCTAAACCAAACAAGAGAAACACTATGAATGGGGGTCAATACCATTACATTCACAGAAGAAAAGGTTTTGAAAGAACTCTTGAAACTGAGTGTGGACAAAGCAATGGGGCTTGATGGGATTCACCACAGAATTCTTAAAGAACTAAGGGTAGAACTAGTAATGCCACTGACTACTCTCTTTAACAAATCATGGGCGGATGGGGTGTTACCTGAGGACTGGAGGAGGGCAGATGTGATTCCACTTCACAACAGTGGGAGCAGGGCAGAGGCAGGAAACTACAGACCAGTTAGTTTGCCCTCAGTGGTAGAGGAAATGATGGAATCACTTCTGAAGGAAATAATTGTTGAGTACCTAGAGGTCAGTGGGGGACAGGACCCAAGGCAGCATGGATTCACAGCAGGATGGACATGTCAGATGAACCTAATAGATTTCTTTGACTGGGTGACCAAAGTAGTAGACCAGGGAGGGACTGTGGATATGGCCTACCTAGATTTTAGCAAGGCATTTGACACAGTCTCACAACAAAAGATTAATATTCAAGTTAGCCAGCCTTGGAGTGGGTCCCAAGGTGGTAGCCTGGATAAAAAACTGGCTGGACAACTGAACGCAAAGGGTAATAGTAAACAGAGTCCACAGTGAAGAAAGGAGGGTAACAAGTGGGATAATGCAGGGTTCGGTACTGGGACCGGTCCTCATTAATTTCTTTATAAGTGACATTGGAGAGAACCTGGAAGGAAAAGTATGTCTCTTTGCAGACGACACAAAGATCTGCAACAGGGTTGATACACAAGGTGGGGTGGAAAAGATGAAAAGGGACTTGGCAAGGTTGGAGGAAAGGTCAAATATATGGCAGCTCAGATTCAATGCAAAGAAATACAAGGTAATGCATCACGGAAATAAAAACCCAGGAGAAGGGTACACAATGGGGGATGATAAAATAACAATAACAAAAATTGAAAGAGACCTAGGAGTAAGTATATCAGATGACCTAAAGGTGGGCAAGCAATGTGAGAAGGCAGTAAGGAGGGCTGGGGGAATGCTGGGATGCATAGGAGAGGCATCAACAGTAGAAAACAGGAAGTTGTTATCCCTCTGTACAGACAGTTGGTGAGAGCCCATCTGAAGTACTGAATGCAATTCTGGAGACCCCATCTCCACAAAGACATAGACAGAGTTGAGGCTGTTCAGAGGAGGGCAATCAAAATGTTGCATGGTCTGCACCAGAAGACATATGAGGAGAGACTAAAGCAGCTTAATATAAATACCCTTGAGGAAAGGAGGGAGAGGGGGGACATGATAGAAACTTTCAAATATCTCAAGGGAATTAACCAAGTACAAGAGGGTATCACCTTTCAGTAAAAGAGATGTGCAAGAACAAGGGGACACAATTTGAAGATAGAGGGGGGACGACTCTGAGGTAATGTTGGAAAGTATTTTTTCACCGAGAGGGTTGTGGATGCATGTAACAGCCTTTTGGATGAGGTTGTGGAGTCAGGAACAGTGGGAGAATTCAAGAATGCATGGGACAGACATAAGGCAATTCTAGTGGGGATAGGAGGAAGAAAGCTGTTGATTAACTAGAATCTGCAGCTTATCCATCAGGTAAGGAAATGGGCAGACTAGGTGGACCAAGTGGTCCTTATCTGCCATCAAATTCTATGTTTCTATGTAACACAATGACACAGATTCATGCTGTCACATCTGATTCCAATATTCATAAAGACATAATACATAAAAAGATTCAATATAATCAACAAGTGACTGAAAATTCAGGGGCCCAGATATTCAGACTGCTCCGGGCAGTGGCACAAGCCTGGGTGCAGTGTAACTGGAATGTACCGGGGCCAGGACCAGGTGATATTCAACAGTGCTGCACCATGGTGCAGCACTGTTGAATATGGCATGCACTGTGCATAGCACAGAAGCACTGTGCCGACGCACAGGGATGCGCCAGTGCAAGTGCAGTTGCACTAAGTGTGTCACCCACAATATTCAGTGGGGGGCATGCAAATGAGCCATAATATATGCAAGGCAAAAATGGGGTCATTTGCATGTCGTTATGCCCAATTTACATGCCTTGCACAGGGCAGTCTGGCGACTTGCGCCTGAAGCTCTGCACAGCATGACATGTGCAGCAGGGATCCTGGGGCATCCCTGCCCCATAGCCACAATCGTGGTAGAATTACAACTTGACAGCCCCTGGTAGACTAGTGACCCCCCTCCATCCCGATTCCCTGATTCCCCAATATATGTAACAGAAGACCTTTCCCTGGTGGTCAAGTAGTACCCCCTTCCTCCCAATTCCCTGATGTATGTAACAGAAGTCCTTTTCCAGTGGTCAAGTGGTCCCCCCTCCCATCACCACGATCATGGTACATCACCATCAGGAAATATCCCTGGTGATCCAGTGGCACCCCACCTCCCACCCACAGGACCCCTTGCCCACCCTGTTCCCCTCGTCATAGGTGGGTGGCAGCAACCCACATGTATATCACCCAGCTACCTGCCGAATGACTGGTACAGTATGGGCTGTAAGCTCATTGGTCCCCAGTATGGAGCAATGGGCTTGCAGGGCATACTGTACTAGACAGTCCCAAATATGTGACTGAAGTCATTCACATATTTGGGACTGTCTAGTACAGTATGCCCTATAAGCCCATTGGTCTACACTGGGGACCAATGAGTTTACAGCCCATACTGTACCTGTTATTCAGCGGGTGGCTGGATGGCATGCGGGTGGGTTGTTGACACCCACTGATGATGGTGGGGAGTGGATTGGGCAAGGGGTCTCTGTGGGTTGGAGGAGAACCACTGGATCACCAGGGATATTCCTGATGGTGATGTACTGTGATCGCAGTGATTGGTGGGGGAGATAACTAGTCCACCAGGGATGGTCTTCCTTCACTTTTATCGGGTATCAAGGAATCAGGAGTGAGGGGGGCCCACTTGACCACCAGGGAAAGGTCTTCCTTTACATTTATTGGGGAATCGGGGTTCAAGAGGGTGTGGGGACCACTGGACCACCAGGGAGCTGTGTGTCTTTGAGGACAGTGTTCTGGGTGGGCAGGTGGCCACTCATGGCTGTCAGCTGCTGTGTTGTGCCCTGCAATACAGCAGTCTACCTGTGGGTGGCCGGGATTTGTTCCCACTCCTCACAGGCTCAACTTTGAGCCCTCCTATGTGGCGCACTGCAGGGTTGCACCACCATATGCGCTGCACATCCAGGGCCAAATATCGGGACGTGCCATATATGCATGGGCACACCCCCTGCATCTGCACTGCATACAACTACATTGCACCCCGGCACAATGGGATTTGTGCTGCACCTGGCAGCCCTTTCAATATCCCACCGGGGCACAATGCAGGGTTGCATCAGTGCAACTCTGTTGCACCAGGCACAACCCCTTTGAATATCCAGGCCAGAATCATTAATTCAGCATGCTAGATCTAATTATCATTCCATGACAGTCAAACCTCTGAAATTACTAATGTGGCAAATTAAAAGGATAGAACTCAAAACTCTGTAATTGCGATTAGGAATTTAAAAGGAGAAATCTGTAATAAACCTACAGAGATAAATTGTTTCACACAATTTTATAAGAAACTTTATACAGCAGAATATAGAGGAGATGAGCAAGATTTGTCTCCCAGTAATTCCTAAAGATGTAATTAAACGTTAGGGCTCTGATATCTAGACAAGAGATACCAGAGGCTATTCAAGATCTTGCCATCAGTAAAGCTCCTGTCCCAGATGGCCTTGGAGCTGAGTTTTGTTAAAAAATGAAGCTCCATATTAATTGAACCCTTAAAAAAATGTTCGTATCTTTTTTGGAAATACAGAAAATTCCAGATACCTTTAAGGATGCTATAATTCATTTTTTCTTTTAAGAAGGACAAAGATCCACGGAACTGTGCATCATATAGACCCATATCCTTGTTAAACACAGAGGCCCAGATATTCAAAAGGGTTGCACATGGCGCAACAGTGTTGCACCATGCGCAACCCACTGATGTGCCCCGGAGCGATATTCAAAAGGGAAAAGTGCGCGGCACAAATCCCGATGCCCCGGAGCACATCAGTAATGTATGCAGGTGCAGGTAGGGGTGGTGTACCCATGCATACTCTGCACAGCCCGATATTCAGCCCAGGATGTGCGGAGCCATACATGTGCAACCCCTACCTGCGCCAGCACAAAGTTGATCAAAAAAAAAAAGGAACAATGGATGGCCACCCACAGGTGAGCTGCCACATTGCAGGGCACAGCACGGCAGCTGCCACCTGTGGGTGGCCACCTGAGCTCCATCTGCACCTGGCAGCACCCTCCATGCCCGATCGTGGGCATTTGTAAAATAAAAGAACCCCTATATCCCTGGTGGTCCAGTGGACTGCTGTCAGCCTGATTGCGGGCTTATGTATTAATAAAAAGAATTACGTCCAATATCCCTGGTGGTCCAGTGGACCGCTGACTGCCCGATCATGGGCTTATGTATTAATAAAGAGAATTGATTCCAATATCCCTGGTGGTCCAATGGAGCGCTATCTGCCCGATTGTGGGCATTTGTAAAACAACCCTACTTGCATACTGTGTAACCCTGAGAAAGTCACTTAACTTCCTTGTGCTTCTAGGTCCTACCTGGAATCTTTGGCTTATTTGCCTCTACTGGTTAAACAATTTCTCATTTCCTTTCTAATGTGAAGTCTGTACTATATTTGGCAGGCACATACCATGTAAAATCCTCTTATCAGCCTACATAATAAAACAAGTCAATATGATTTTGTTTGCATACATTATTTGTTTAGATACAGTAAACATGGTGGTAGGGCAATAAGCATGCAGATAGAGTCCCTGCAAACTATAATACATGTCCATGATCTTTGTTCCTGCAGGTGTTGAGATCTGTAAAAATCCAAAAATAACAAAAATATATAATTCTGCACATTTACTACATGAAGTTAAAATATAATTGGTCTTAATAACTCTAGGAGATGTGTATGTTTGACACTTTTGTTTGTCAGTGGAAAGGAAGTGTTGAATTTCCATACTGACTTTGAGACACATTTTTTTTGTCAACTGAGGGGCTGTGAGGGCTTGATTCTTATGCCATGGAATCCATCAACTACCACCTCAAATATTCCAACAGTATTAGGAACTGGAATGTCTGGTAGTGTACAATTTTGTTAAAAATAATGTAGTTCTGAACTAGACTCCTACAAGTAACTCGAGACTGAAAAGACAGAAAAAAATGTATCCTCTCTAGTCACCTCCCCATTGCCGCTCCCAATGTTAAACAATTACAATTAGCATAACAACCCTGGTCCGATCCCACTGATCCAATTTTACCCTTCCCTCAATAAATGTAGAAAATTAAGTAGTCAGAGAGGAGACTAAACTGTTCTTTTTAAATTATTTTTATTTATAAAGTGTGTTCGTGTGTGTGTGCGTGTCTTTGTATGACAGCATATCTGTCAAAGGACTTGACAGTACCACTGACCACCTCATCCAAATGAGATTTTACCTACAGTATTCTGGCATCCATTTTGGAGAGGACAGAAAGAGAGAGAGAGAGATTTACAGCCCAACAGCACTGTTGTAAAACCCTCTCCCTTGCGTGCAGTCTGCCTATGAAATGATGCAGTGTTTATGCAGGTGTAAAAAGAGCACAAAGAGAAAAGTAAAGTAGGATTTTATTTGTTTGCAATGCAATCAAATGAAATATGTGATGGTATCAATATTTCTATATAATAACTGGTGACCTCCTGATAGCGACCTGTTTTTGAGACCTGTAAAAGTCATATCAACCCACAAGTTAATATGGCTTTTACTGTCTCACGCCAGTTATGTGCACCATGCTAGCCTATGAAAACACTCACCAGCACCAGTTATTATAAAAGAAACACATATGAAGGTGTGTGATCTGCAGTTTTTACACACCCTTGGTGTGTGACAATATATAAACCTCTTGAGCTTTGCTCTTGAGTTTATATATCACACATCTTAGGGTGTGTAAATAAACTACATATCTACCCTACATCATTATTCTCTATGTAATAATACTTCCTTTAATTACTCCTAAATTTTGTCTGGGGGTACATGTGTGCTGCCACTTCTTTCCCCAGTATCTTGTGTTATACAGGTATATGCTTCTGTGTAGGAGAAAATGACCATGTCATTTCATTTGTATAGCAAATGAATTTGCATGACAAAGAGTAAGGAGGAGTTCATTAAATACATTCACTCTCAGTTTCAGTCACTGAGAAACATTACCAGTGGCTTTCTTGCCTTTCTCTGACATAGCTGCTAATGTTTTTGCAAGTTTTCTGTTTTGCTTGACTCACTGGGACTGAATGTTTTCAGTAATTTTAAATGAGAAATTAATGTGGAAAAACATGAGTAGTTTATAAATATAACTCCATAAAACATTTGTTTCAAAGCATGAGTTTCTCTATGGCAAGGTTAGTGTTAGTAGCAAGCAGTTATATAATTTGGGACTCAAACTTTTGTGCAATTTTCTTCTGTGTTGTGTATTTTTGTCTGAGTGCCTGACCCTGCCAAATTATGTACTGTACCTGTGGAAGCTAAGTTTTTTGTTGTTGTTTGTTTGTTCATCTTTTTTTTTAATGTTTACTTGTTTGGTCTGAGATCCTGCTGATCTGCTTCATAAGAATTGATACAATTATGATACCATAATGTCACATGAACCTTGAACTACTATACAGTATGTATAAAAAAACTTAAGGTGAACATTAATGATTTTGGCTGCAGTTTGTGTTTATATTCCTGCATGCACACTAACAAGCTGCTTTCACTAGGCAGTTGATCCTGTTGATGCATATACTGCCACATTGCACTAGCTGTTGCCAGCCATCTGGCTCCTGGACCATGTCAGTATTCACTCTAGAGAGATGATAGCTGTCTGCAAGGACAGCTGGTCCATGCATGTTAGACTGTACAGCATGCTGCAATCAAGAGTGCCTGTGCTGGAAGACTGAGAGTTGCACAGATTCAGTGTGATCCTCATCCCATGGTACAGTGTAATATATACTTGTCCCCCGTGGGTGCCATCCCACCAGTCACATAATGCAGTTCTACACCATCCCACAACATGCTATATGTCTAATTATCTTCATTATCAGAGTTTAAACTGTGTGTGCATTTACTTTTGACCACATTGTGCCATGTGGACCTGAAATGAGTGACACCCACCCCACCACATTTCCTCTCCCACTGCACTGAGGGTCCCTGAGTTCATTCACCCATTACTGGCACTATTAGCCCATGGTGCTGCTATACTAGAATTAGCTGGTCTCTCCCAGTTAAGACCTGTAGACATGGCAAGTGAGAGGTGTTGGGGGGGTTGTAATTTACAAAGAAAAGTGTACTACATAAGTTTTATGGTGCAAGTCCCAAACTGAAATTTGTACAGCCCAGCATCTGCCATAACAAGGTCACACACCCATATGGCACAGACTCCATACTAAAACTGTAAGTGAACCACTGTATAGCTCAAGGTGCCCCTTATTGTATTTAATTTTGAGGCAAGCACCATGGTGGGAGGGGTGGAAGAACCAGAGGCTAGTGTCCCAGATACATTGAGCATGACACACACAAGAACATGATATTCACTGGTTAGTGTTGGCCTAACATATTAGTCACTGACCCATAATTTATTTTTTTAACAATTTGGTTAATTTTTCTTACGGTAGCTGCAATGTCAGGTTTTTTTTTAAAGAATTCATTAGGATTCCACTGAAACCAAAAATACCATGGGGGTGACAGGAAACAGCAATGGGAAGTGTCTATCTCTCTTCTCACACTCTGTCTGCCACTGCCTCTCTCCCTACAGGTGCCCAGCTGACTTGTCAAGCTCGTCCAGATGGTGCTCACCAACAGTGAAGGGGCTATGTGTACTACTGATCTTTTGGGGGACTACTAGTCAGACTGCTGCAGGACTCTCTCATGACATGAACAGACACACACATTCCAGTGGTTCAACATACAGTACACATGAACATACTGTATTTAATCACACCCAGCACTCGGCAAATCATGATTTGATGAACCCAGCCAGTCTGAAGTTCTGGTCATTCCTAATGCTTACTAATTTGTTCTTTCCCACATCCCATCCCAAACCTCACCTGTCCCTTCACCATTCCAGTCCAGTAAGTGGATCTCTCCACACAGCATCAACTTATTGGTAGGTCATCTTCACACATTTTGGCATTATTATTCAGCATTTTACCAGACTGTCATAAAAAGAAAGACAAAAGTGGAAAAGGAGGGTAGAAGGAGCCTTCTTTCTATAAGTAAATCACATTTTGAAATATACAAAAATCTGTTAACTGAAGTAAAGAGAAAGAGAGACAGAGCTCATTAGCAGATGAGGAGACATCTCCTGGTAAATCTTAATTCAGCAGTCAAAATATCACAGAAACTGCACCACCTGGTGCATTTAACCAGTCAAGAGGAAAAAACGTTCTTTAGATTGCAGCATACCCTATACCTTGTACCTCATAACGCAACATGCCGACTGCACTAATGCATGCCAAATGCTGCTACCGCACCTGCCATATTATACTGAGGTAATGATAAACATTTCTGTGATCACCACTATATATAGGAGTGGAGGGGAAGGGGAGAGATGGAATAAGATAGGACAATTATGCCAAAATGATGGGAAATGGAAGGTAAATGCAGACTGTACAGAAGATGGTTGACAGGAAGGAACAGAAAACAGACTTAACCAGCAGATTCATTATTAGCTTGTCTGACGGTTCCTTTTATAATGACCTTAAATATTCTATAAATAGACTGTATAATAGAAAAGAACAGTAGAGTTGTTTACAACAAATGAGATCACAAAAATCTGTTTAGGCATTTCTAAGACTAAGCCAATAATTTAAATGTGCTACAAATTAATCTTAGACTTCTTAAGAAATAAACAAATCTTATAATACTATTTAGATATTTGGATATTCATGGAGTTCAAAGGTGATTGGAATATATTCAGATAACATATCATTTTATTTTTTACTTCAGTACAAGAGGCAACATGACATATAGTATAGGTAAACATATAAAACATATATTACCCTAAACAGTTACTTAGTTGGTTATTAGCTGTTAATATTTTAAAGTCCTAGTGATACAAAAGAATACAATGTATGTATAATATTTGTTCTTTATTATTCGTTGATTCTTTACACTTTGGATTTATATAATATCTGAATAACTTGTTCTTTTGATATCTGATAACTGAGTAATTGCAATGAACAAACTGTAATTGCTGTATTTTTCTTAAAAATGAGAAAAGCTGTTGAAACAATAAACACATGGGCCCTGATTCTAGTATAGTTATGCCTGGCATAACAGCACTTGCACCAAGTAGAATGGTGCATGTAGCACACACCAGCAGTTGTGACATGTGCGATTCTACAATGTGGCCTGCGACATGGCACAGGCCACAT
This sequence comes from Neoceratodus forsteri, assembly GCA_016271365.2. Lineage (NCBI taxonomy): Eukaryota > Metazoa > Chordata > Ceratodontiformes > Ceratodontidae > Neoceratodus > Neoceratodus forsteri. The sequence goes on from JADMNL010000035.1 coordinate 42,501,682, forward strand.
GCGTAAACAGCTGTTATGCCACAGTTGCTATAAACCCCTCGACATGGTGCTAGGGGTTTATGGCAACTGTTGCACCCCATTCCAGAAAAGCAGCAACAAAGTCCCAATGTCAGGATTCTACAAGAACCCCTGGAGGAGAACCGCAACGTAAGTTACACCAGCTTTTAGATTTTGTCTGCTTTGTCTTCCCAAAGGACAATGTGGACCACTGCCTGAAAGTAATATTAAGGCAGCTGTCAGGAGTAGTCCTGAAATGTGGCAGCCAGCATTTACCATAAATGGGTCCAAAGGGCCTTGAAGCCTAAAGGCCAATAAATCCCTAAGGCTGGTGCGATTCACCCAAAGGTGCTCAAGGAATTGACTGGAGTTGGCTGAACCCCTATTTAGGCTATTCAATAGCACAGTTCAGATGGCGTAGTTCTGAAAGACTGGAAGATAGAGTACATAGTCCCACTACACAAAGGGGGTGGGGACAAGAAGCAACTGAGGAATTACAGACCTGTCAGCCTTACCTCTGTACTGAGTAAACTGATGGAGTCACTAATCAAAGAGGACCTTGCAGACTATCTAGAGAACAATGGTCTGTAAAATAATAATCAACGTGGGCTTGTGGCAGAGAGGTCTTGTCAGACTAACCTGATAGTTTTCTTTGATTGGGTAACAAGAGTAGTAGATAAGGGCCACACTTTATATGTACTATATTTCAGTTTCAGAAAGGCTCTTGACTCAGTGCCACACAGAAAATTACTAAACTGGAGGATCTGGGGTGCTTAGAGACATAAATTGGTAGGAAACTGGCTGAAGCTGAGACAGTAGAGGGAGGTGATAAACAAGTTCAAATTAGAAGAGAGGAAGGTCATGAGTGAGTGTTCAAGGATCTGTTCTGGGTCCTGTCCTGTTCTCTTCAATATCTTCATCAGCAACATTGCAGAGAGCATCGGGGCAAGTTGTGTCTCTTCACAGATGACACAAAGCTCTGTGGTAGGGTAGATAGTGATGAAGGGATCAAGAAGATGTCGACAGATCTACAAAGGCTAGAGAGGTGGTCTAAGGTTCGGCAGCTGAAATTCAACACCAAATAATGCAAGGTCATGTCCTTAGGGAAAAGCAACATGACAGAGTACTGGATTGGGGGGTTAAGCTGAGCACTACAGCAGAGGAAAGGGACCTGTAAGTCATCATTTGTGACTCCCTTAAACAAGCAAGACAGTGTAATAAGGCCTGTAATAATAATAATAATAACAATAATGTTATTTATCAAGCACAATTGAAGCGTCAAAACATTGTAGATTTATTATTATTATTTATTTATTTATTACGTTTTTTACCAGGAAGGCATACTGAGTGGACTGCCGCTTGATTCATACTGGATTTCATACTGAAATTTTAAGACAATCAGAAGGCATAAGCCCGTGTAGGCTGTCCTCACCATATCAATGGAGGAAACTGAAGTTACCAGCTGAGATATATTGATCCAACCTTGATTTGAAGGTGTTGAAACTTGGCACCCCAACAACTTCATTTGGTAGTTTGTTCCAAAGACTAGTTACTCTAGGCCCAAAACTGTACTTCCTTAAATTTGTCCTACAATGTACTTCCTGCAACTGGTGATTATGCCCTCTTAAGTTATAATTTTGTTCTCTAAATTGTAGTCCAAGGTCTATTTTTAAGTTTTCTTGATTCAGGATTTTATATAGTAGCAGTAGACCTCCCCAGCCCATCTGATATCCAGTGGCCATAATCCTAACACATTCAACCTATCCTCATAGGGTTTATCCTTGATCCCTACTATCAGTTTTATACAGGCCCTTTGTGACTTCTCAACTATTATTGTGTCTTTCCTTAAGAAGGGACTCCAAATTGCAGAACAATAGTCCAAGTGGGGTCTAATGCATGTTTTAAATAGAGGCAGAAGTACCCCTTCATTTCTAGATTAAAAACGTCTTCAGATACAGTTATTAAGATGCATTACTTTGTTCGCAACAGTTTTACAATGAGACACACTCTTTAGATCATTCCTGATGTATACCCCCAAATCCTTTTCACAGACTGAATCCTTTAATTTAACCCCCTGAATATAGAAATCTTGCTGTATGTTTCCTTTACCCATATGCATTACAATACATTTACTTAAATTAAGTCTCATTTTATTTCTGTCTGCCCAATCAGAAATTTGCATTACATCCTGCTCAAAATTGAGTCTGTCTTCGAAAGTGTCCACCACACCCTCCAGCTTAACATCATCTGCAAACTTAACCAACTTATTTCCACTTTTAATATCTAAGTCGCTAATGAAGTTGTTAAACAACAATGGTCCCAACACCGACCCTCGGGGCACTCCACTTGAGACCTCCACTTACTCTGACAAATGGGCCAGTACTCTCACTAGCTGTGTTCTATCCATTAACCAGTGTTTAATGCACCTGATATTGCTGGTATCAATTCCCAGACTCTTTAATTTAGAGATCACTATCCCATGGGGACCATGTCAAAGCTGTGCTAAAATCCAGCATCACCATGTCCAGTTTTTTATCCTGAGCTAGACATTTTCCGACATAATGATAGAAACTAATTAAATTAGTCTCACAGGATCTATTCCTTCAGAAGTCATGTCGAGATTTGTCAAATAGCCCCCTGTCTGAAATATAGTTGTTGATTTTCTCATACAGGATCTCTTCAACTATTTTTCCAATTATCAAAGTTAAACTCACTAGCCGATAGTTTGTTGCCTCAGCCCTACTCCTCTTCTTAAATACTGGCACAACAAATGTTGTTCTCCAATCCCTAGGCACATATCCCTCCTTCAATGATTTTTGTCCTATTAAAGAAATTACTGGAGCTAACTCTTCCTAAGTTCCTTTATAAATTTTGGGTGCAACCCATCCGGGCCAGCAGCTTTGTAAGTCTTGACCTTCTTTATTCTTTTAAGGACTTTATCAACTGTAATCAGTTCTGTTTGTACTAAGGTCCCTGCTTCAGTCATTCTATTATCTGTATTATGGTCCTCCTTGGCAAAGACCCTGCTAAAACATCTACTAAATTCTCTTGCCATTTCATCAGGTTTGGCGGATACTACTCCATCAATATTCAAAGGCCCACAGTACTGTTACTCCCCCACTGATTCCAGATGTGACCTGGGGATGGGGGGCAAGGGAGTCTATACAAAATAAAATACAATCAATAAAAGCATAAATACAGTGCATTTTGTACATTATGTACAAAGTAACAGCAGGAGAACGTAAATGTAATCAGATTACTACTAATGGCAATTACATTTTTGGGCAATGCTGTCAGGTATGAGAGCAAAGGAGACATCATAGAATATAAAACATCAAAATATAGCAATACAGCACCCATCAGCAAATGCATCTGTACAGCACTTAGTGCAGCATGGATATAATTACCAAAAAATAGCCTACTGCGAAGATGGATGGACTGGGGCTGCAGCCAGCTGGAGTGGTGCATCCCATTCATACAGCTGGGCCACAACAGCTCTCAGACAGTAGCAACCACCACCACTGACTCGAAAGGATGAATCTCCAGACTACTTGCATGCACAGGAGGTACAGAAGTGGTCTTTGAGGAGCGAGGTGAGTTGGTGGACAGAGTTGGTATGCTGGATGGCCACTGGGAGAGAATTCCACATTTTAGGCATGCAGTATGAGATATAAAATCATAACACTTTAAAACAAGCATTAAAGAGCTGCTGACGCCATCTGGCCAAAAGTGCTACATTGCAGAATTAGAATAAGCATATCCACAGTAAATCTCATATCAAAAAGTAGATTTCTGTGTTACTTGATTTTAAAGTTATTAGCCATTTTGTAACCTGGATTTCACTACTTGTTCAAAGAAAGCCTGTTCCAGTGAAGAGCTGCTGCTGATGTCATCTAGGGACTCATAGTTTATTCTTCCATGTCAGCAAGCTTATAGGACATGTTTCTCTAAAGCTGTGAAGATCATGTGCAATGGTTTTCGTAAGTGAAACAGGCAGCATGAGTTAGTAACCATCACTTTAAAAACTTTGTGTTTCAGGCTTTGTAACAAAACTGACAATATTTTGTCTGGATGCCTTTTTATTGAGGTCCTTTTGCTGAATGCTGGATCATTCATAGCACACTGTGAGGTTTGCAGACTGAATACATTTCTGATGAAAGGCTGAGCTCTTTCACACCTATCAGTCAATTGAGGCAACTTCTAAGAATGGCAATTTAAAACAATTATTCCATCTCCTTGTTAATGGGGGGGGGCAGACTCATCTATGTTCTACTCTAAAATAGAATGATCATTTTACCAGAGCTAACACTTTCACACCTAGTAGGAATTAACACATATAAGGCCCCTATTAAAACATATTGTAAAGCAGACAATGACAAACAGCAGTAAAATTAGTAGCACTCTAACTGGCTTCAGCAGTCTGGAGGCATGCTGACTTAGTATCCAGCAACTCTGGTGAAATGGCCACACAAAAACAGCATTAAATAATACAATTTTATCAACTTTGTTACAACATCTGGGACATATATAGTATTTATAGCAATGTTTACTGACTGGTGCTGTCTGTTTTACTTGAAAACCATTGCACATGATCTTTACAACTTTGGAGAAATGGGTTTATAAGCTTGCTGATAGTCATTACTGGACTTTGAGCTCCTACATGACACCATCAGCAGCTCTTCACTGACACCTGCTTTTATTGCACAGGTAGTGCAATCAAAGTTACAAAATAGCTAATAACTTTAAAACCAAGTGATATAAAAATCTAGTTTTTGGTATGAGATTTACTGGGAGTATGCTTATTTGGATTCTGCAATGTAGCACTTTTGGTGTCAGTGGCTCTTTAAAATCTAATATACTCAACTTGATTAAGTAGTCTCAGTAATTCACAAAAGCAGCATTAAATAAATGTGTTTTTAGTGCAATTTTGAAGCTCTCTGGGCTACTAGTATGCTGAGGTGAATGGAAGGGGTATTGACAGCAGGAAAAAGGAGGTACTACTACCTCTACACAGGTCAATGGTGAGGATACATCTGGAATACTGTGCTCAGTTCTGAAGTCTTCACAGTTCTGGAGTCTTCACACAAGGAAAAACAGGGACGGGCTGGTTAAGGTGCAATGCAGGGTGACCAAGATGGTTCAGAGCCAAAAGGGAAGATCTTGAGACCAGACAAGAGAGGAGGGATATGATTGAGACCCTTCAAGTTTCTTAAGAGAGGTAAACTATTTAGCAGGTGTACAGAATCATGAACCAGAAGTCATCAATGGAAACTGGAGGGGGAATGATTTAAGAGGGGTGTGAGAAAATTCTGTTTCATGGGAAGGGTGGCTGAGCTATGGAACAGTCTGCTGGTGGAGGTAGTGGGCACCGAGACCATAAATGGTTTTGTGCATGAATGGGACAGTGTGAAGGGTTTGGTTGTTGCTCAGGTGGGTAGCAGTAGGGAGAGGAACATGAGGTTGACCAGGAGAGAAAAAAACTCATATGGGCAATAGGTTCTAGGGCAGACAGCAAACTCAGGGCGGACTAGATAGATCATTGGCCTTTTTCTGCCATCATTGTCTTTCTTTCTATGTTTTTATAACAGTCAAGAATATGGTATTGAGGACTTCCGGTTGGAGCACGGACCTAATGGCTGCCTAAACAAAGCGCTGAATGACTGATCAAAAACAATCCACATTAATCCATAAAGAAAACGTCAATCCTGTCAACCAAAAGATCAATAAAAGATTATCTAATGGGACCCAAACACTGTTTGAAGGAGTTTCAGTTGAATGGAGCTGTAAAACAAAAAATAGCTGAGCAGGTACAGAATGGCCGAGCGGAGGCCTATGCAGAATGCGAATCCACGGCACAAAGTGCGGATAAGGCCGTGAGTATGGCTCAAGAAACAGAATGCAAGATTACTTCCCGGCAGCTCTGTCAAACCCTACAACAAATAAACAATACTCTGTAGAGATTGGAGGCTAAAGCACTAGATCAAAGCCAAGGTATTGCTAAATTACACCAGAAAAAACAAGAAGTTGAGATGGTAATGACAGAATATACCCAGACCACAGACGTGCACAATTCGGCCTTGCTGGAGCTGCATCATTGCACCACTCTGCTGGAACAGAAGCTTGAGGAACTAGAGGATTGGAACTGACGAAACAATATTTGTATCCACGGAGTACCAGAAGGAATGGAATCGGGAACATGATAGACTTTATTGATTCAATTTAAGAGAGATCCTCAATTTACCTACTGATAAGCGGCTGGACATTATTGGGGATCACAGATCACTGGTGCCTCGAGATCAGAAGGCCAGACCCAGATCGATAGTGCTCACATTCCTGGATTACAGGACCAAAGAGGAGGTGTTAGCCTAGCTTGGTTGAGAAAAACTATATAGTTTGGAGATGTCAGACTGTTTTTTGACCATGACTTTACCACCCAGCTGCTTACTAGGAGGAGGAAGGTGCTACAGGTCTTTAAATTATTACAGCAAAAGGAGTAAAGGCCTTTGTTGAACACCCTGCTAGGCTGAAATTTCAAATAGAAAAGGTATTTTGAGATTTCAAGAGCTGGCAGAAGCTAAGGAGTTCATGGAGAGGTGGGTTGCACATACCTGAGAAGCAGGGTCAGCGGATACCACAGCAGCTGGGGGAGCGGAACTGGTTCAAAAGAGGCCCAAAAAGAGTGAATGGTGGTTCAAGTAGGGACATGTTTGGGGTGTGGGACAAGGTCCTAGCCAAAAGAAAACCCCCAGATGCAGAACTAGAGCGAGGAGAGCAGACATAAGGCAACCCTCCGAGAGAACAAGACGTCATGCTGAATAACAACTTAATGGCTGAAGGATGAAGATGCGAAATGGGAATAGGCTGCAAGTACTTACTTAAAAGAGACTATGATGGGGACTAAAGGGAGTACAGTGTGCTCAGAGCGCTAGAAGAGAAATAGAAATGAACATGACTTTAATAACTTGGGACTATGCTTGCATATTCAGACTACATGACACATGAATAATAATCAAACGATCTTATGGGATTGCAAGGGAAGGGGGGGTTACGTCTCCCATCTTTCTGCAGCAGCTATAATGCTATGTAGATATTGCAAAATCACACATGCCCCCCACAATGCAAAGCGTCATGGGCTGCATATGTAAATCACCACAGAATGTTATGCTGGTCCAACTTTAAGCAGAATTGCATGGTGCCGAAAGGCCTCTCACACAGTTTGCAAAGGGTGCTAACAGAAGATATTGGATGCCTTAGGGAAGTGGGATTCGACTTGGAAGGGTTTATGAGTAGATATAAGCGTGGATGTAGTGGAAGGAGGGCAAAGAGAAATGAAACAGAAGTGCAAGAATCATATCATCATCAGGAACTGGGTTATTTTTTACGTGACTGAGGGGGGTGAGGGTGGAAGTGGGAGGGGGGAATATAAAGGGGCTAATCTTTGGTTTGGCACTGGAAAGGGGCCACTGTAGTGGATTTGTGGTAAAAGTAAAACAAGAGCCCCAGTTATAGAGCTGAAACAGAGGAAGAGGCCTGGCTCCAGAAGGAATATATGAAGTGCGGACCATTATATCTGAAACGGTACACTGCTAAGGGCTTAAGATATTGGCTGTCCAAGAATGGGCATTAATAACACAATACATGGGAATGAAAAGATAAGAAGTTTATGAGGTTTGGGAAAAGGGGAATACTACGGAGGAATTAATGAACAAAATAAACAAAATTAGTCGGTTTAGTGAATTTATGGAAAAGGGGAAGGGGATTGGAGAAGGGGGTAATGATTCTTGTTTGGTTGCGGTGGGGTTTGCTTCCTCCCACATGAGGTGGGACTACTGTCTCCTCCGGGTGGGTACCCCAGTTGGGGAAGTGGTAGAGGGAGATTTCTCTGGCTCTATGGAAGACGTGAAATTGGGATTAGGTCAGGAGTTAAATGTTTATATGAAAGATGGTTAGATCAGCGCAGTGCTCAATAAAAGCTTTTCTGATCAATAGAATAATTGGTCACACAGGAACGTGAAGAGCTTCAAGTTATGAACAAGAGCTCTCTAGAGGGGGTCTCCCATTGTAGAGATACTGGTAACCCCTCTGAACTTGCCTCCATCTGTATAAGGTGGAGGTAGGACTAGAGCCCCAAAAAGTGGGGCTTCTACCTTGGAGGTCAAAGATTATGCATTGGTTACTAGCCCAGTTGGCTGTAAAGTTGAACTACTGTTATTGAGTAATGTTTTTTATGTTGTTTCATGTCTGGGATGTGTTCCGTCATAAGAGAGAGTTAAATGAAATAAAGAAGGGAGATGTGGGGGGGGCACTTGAGGAGGAGTCTGGGGGAACCCTGTGAATATATGTCTAAATACAGACCGTTTTGATGGCAGGAAAGGGTATGATTGTTTTTTCCTATAATGTTAATGGCCTTACAAACCCTGTTAAAAGATCTAAAATGTTGAGTCAGGCAAGGAAAGCTGCGACAGATTTTGTATTGCTCCAGGAGACCCATTTGTCAATGGAGGAACATAATAAGTTCCTAAAATTGGGTTTTGGGGAAATGGCTACATCTTCCTATAAGAATGGTAGAAGGAGGGGTGTGATGGTGTTGGTGCTTCTAATTCCCATTTGAAAAATGGAGGCTAAGACAGATAAGGAGGATGATCACGTGATGTTGAAAGGTAAATTTAGGGGCAATGTTGTCATACTGGCATCCGTGTACTTTCCCCCTGGCTCAACATTACCTGAGTATTGTTTCTTTCTAGCCACTCTGTTAGATTGGGGGAAGGGAGTCATAATTTGTGGGGGGACCTTAATCTGCCTTTGAACCCGGATATGGACTCGTCCTCGAGGGTAAGAGAGAAACCACACAGAATGGCTAGGAAAATTCAGAAATTGATAGGAGAAATGGGACTATTAGATAACTGGAGATACCAACACATTAGACAGAGGGACTATACCTTTTTTCTGTGGCACACAACACATATTCAAGGCTAGACTATATTCTAGTCATGAAGACTGAGGTACAGAGAATTGTGGATACTTGGATAGGGGACTTACTTTTGTCTGATCATACGCCCATATATATAAAAATAGACCTAGGGGAGACTTGACAGAATACCTTATGGCAGCTGAACACCTTTCTTTTGAAAGATAAAGAAATCAGGGACCAAATAGTAGAAACTTATAGGGTTTACCTTCTAGATAATACAGAGCAGGATACCACACAGGCCATCCGCTGGGATGCTGCAAAAGCTGTACTGTGAGGTAAATTTATCCAGCTAGCCTCGAGGAAAAAAGAGGGAGAGGGAGGCCAGAAGACTCAAGCTAATGGGGCTGATAGCAGACTTGGAGGGGCAGCAAAAACAAAAGTATGACAAGGAGCAGAGGCGACAGTTGTTGGACTATAAGAGAGAGTTGACGGGAATTTTGGATTATCAGGTGGAACAGAGGTTGCTCTTTCTGAGACAACAACATTATGAGGGGGGACCTCAATCGTTGCATTACCTGGCTTGCAGGCTGAGGGCAAAATGGGCAAGAGCAACAATAATGAAGGTGTGACATCCAGGGATAGGCAGAATGGTCCAAGTTGTTCATGAGATAGCAGATGCCTTTAGAACATGTTATACCAAGTTATACATAGAAGATGCAAAAGAGGGAAGGGAAGACATAAAGAGATTCCTGAGTTCTTTTAAACTACCAGGCCTAAGTAGTGAGCAAGGGGAAAGGTTAATGAGACCAGTGAGACCAGAGGAAATAAAGGAGGAGATTAAAAGGCTTAAGGTGGGTAAATGTCTGGGTTCGGATGGACTCCCTGTGGAGTTCTACAAATGGTTTGGGAACCAGATACAGACACTTCTGGGGAAGGTTTTTGATGAGGTCTTGAGAGATGAGACTGCAGCCCCTCCTTCTTGGGCCCAGGCAGTGATTTTGGTGATACGCAAGCCGGGGAAGGACCCAACAAAATGCCCTTCATATAGACCAATTTCCTATTGAACACTGATTATAAAATACTACATCTCTTTTGGCTAGACGTATTCAGGAGTACCTCCCCTCCTTAGTACAGATAGACCAATCCGGCTTCATAAGGGACAGACAAGCACATGATACTCTCCATAGAACAACACATATAATAGATCAAATTTCTGTGCAAAAATTACCGTCGCTGATAGTAAGTCTTGATGCTGAAAAAGCATTTGATAGAATATCGTGGTTGTTTCTGAAGGAGGTCCTTTCCCAGTTTGGGTTCCCGAGGCAGCTGATAACGGCTATATTTAAGTTATACAAGTCTCCAAGAGCACAGGTTAGAGTGAATGGACATATCTCTGGGTCTTTTAATATAGAAAGAAGAACATGACAGGGGTGTCCTCGCTCTCCATTACTGTTTGCCCTGTTCATTGAACCTCTTACTCAGAGCATTCGTCAGTGCCCAGTGATAGACGGGATTAATATGGGGGGACAAACCCACAAACTGGCTCTGTATGCTAATGATGTTCTTTTATATGTGGCAGACGCTGTGGAGTCTTTACCAGCGGTATTCAGACAGCTGGATAAGTTTTCTGGGTTATCCGGTTATAAATTGAATAATAATGAAACAGAAGTTCTCTGTTTTAATTTTGCCCCAACTGAGGAGCTCAAAAGTAAGTACCCCGTGTTATGGGACCAGACAGAGATAAAATATTTAGGGGTCAAGTTAGGTAGGAACAATACACAATTGAAAGAGCTGAACTACCCTCCTATAATAGCGCAGCTTAAAAGTGATTTTCAAAGATGGTCCCTTCTACCCATCTCACTTAGTGCTAGGGCTCAATCCCTCAAGATGAATGCATTACCACACCTTCTTTACTTATTCCAATATGTCCAATGTCTGTTAACTCCTGTGGATCTGGAGACCTGGCAGAGTATTTTTTTTCCTATTTATGGAAGGGCAAAAAACCTAGATTAAGAAGATCCCTGCTTTATCTTCCTAAGCCTGCAGGGCTACTGGGTGGCAGCCCAGATGAGGGTTGCACTACTTTGGGGCAACCTGGGATACGACACCCACTGGAAGTGAATAGATCTTTGGAAACAAAGGGATCCCCCCTGCGGGCAGTGATGTTTGGGCCTCTGAACACTGGGGAAACGTTTGGTTTCTCAGGTACAAGGGAAGTGTTGGAAGGATGGAAGAGGGGAATAAGCACGGGGGCCACATTTGGGAATCTATGGAGGTATAGATGGTGGGCATATGAGCATCAGTTTACACCTGCAATGCTTGATACAGAAACAAGCTAGAAGGGGTCTGTGCGTGCCTTATCAAATAATGACAGGGAACACCCTACTCTCCTTTGAAGCAATCCAAGAAAAATATGGCCTGAAGCAGACAGATAAAATTAAGTATTACCAATTGAGAGACTTCTCGAATATACAAATTAACAAGATAATGCTGGAGGAGCCAGTGATGGAAGAGAGAGGGCTATTTCAAAGAGTGTGGGGAGCAAGGGGGGCAGACCAAGCCATTTCGTTGCTGTATAATAATTATGCAGCAGATATGGCCAACACGTCCCAGCATATAAAGAAAAAATGGGAACAGGACTTAGTAATTCTCATAACAGATAAACACTGGTCTCATGTGGAGAAGTACATGGTCAACTTATAGTTCTTTAGTTTGGAGGGACTTCTGTTGGAAGTTGAGAACCAGATATTTCTTAGTACCAACACAAATGGTTCATGTGAAAGGAGGGACCATGGCTGGGTGTTGGAGGGCTTGTGGAGAACAACATGACAAACAGACACATGTTTTTGGTCATGTCCAGGTATCACTGTATACTGGAGGGAGGTTACGAAATATCTAGAACAGATATTTGCAATTGAGATGCAGTTGGGACCTGAACATTTGGTTTTAGGACTAATCCCAGGGGAAGTTAAAGATAAGGATGCCAGATACCTATGGAAGATCCTGGTTGTGGTAGCCCTAAAAATTATCACAAAGAATTGGTTGCAGCCAAGGGCCCGGGGTAGGGGAATGGAAGGATATGGTTGAATCCATACATTTGATGGAAAGGTTAACGATCAATCTTAAGCAAAAACCACAGATATATCAACAGAAATTGACCAGATGGTTACTCCAAGACAGTGGTTAGGAGAGAGATACCTGAACAGCACTAAAAGAGATATTTACCTTTTATACTGGAGGTAGAGAATGTCCCCCAATTAACTCCTGTTATAGGTATTTTCTGAATATCAGATAACTAGTTATAGATAGCGAAAGAACGGAACACATCCCAGACGGTAGCACCTATTATTAATGTTCTAGCTAGATTGTAGTAAAGTTGACTACTGTGAACCAGAAGTGCTGTAATATATCTGCAAAGTTGTCAGTGCTAGGGTTTTACCCAAAGAACAACATGTGATTCATGAAAATGATGTAACAAATGCTGACAAATGAAAGATAATAAACTAAGTATAAAAAAAAAAGAATATGGTATTGAAAAGATGGATATAGGCAAATTCTCCTGTGATGGAAGATTAGAAGAACAAAATAATAGAAGCCCTTGAAGCAGAAGTGCATAATAGCATTGGAAACTTTGACAGATACATTGTTATTATATTTTAGATTGCCTTGTTTCTATTAGCGTGTATGATACCCTTATTTCCCACATTGCATCTGCTTTAGCACTTTTTTCACATTTCAAATAATAAAAGCAGTGCTCCATCTAATATATAGCTCAGACCAGGTCTTCAGTAGTACTTTTAGCCTTTTATGTACGCTCATTATCCCATAGCTTAGGTGGTAGTGTTTGCTGCATGCTAGTTCATTATAGTCAGATGTAAAATAACTTTAAACAATCACTGTTCAAAAACAGCAGAGACCACTGACATTATTAAATGCTTAATTAGTTGGAAGCAGCATATAGGCTCTGCCCAGGGTGGGGTAATTGCTAAAGAGCAAGTAAAATTAAAAGGAGGAAGAGGAGCTGCTGATTATGTCATGTAAGAGGGACATTTGCACATTTAAATTGCATGATCTTGTCAATTTCATACTGTTAGGAATAGTATAAGTTTGACAGAAGCCCGAAGTAGAAAGGCACAGGGGCTGCTCTAAACAGAGAAACTCTGTACAGTGGAGAGAGAATGTGAAAAAACACTAAAAGAGGGTAGACGCACACTTAAGGAGTATGTAAAATGGCACAAGGAGTGGTGCAGTGCAGGGGGTGCGAAGCAGTGGTGTTCAGAAGAATTTTCTGGGAACTGCGGTGCTACCCCATTTGTAGGCAGATTTCTGGGATGAGGGAGGAGGTTACCAAGCTTCATGCATAGTTGGCAGGAGTACTGAGGGCATTTGTCCCCACTGAGGGACCAGCATACCACCAGCCACTGCCACAGAGATTACTCAGTCAGCGGCCTGGGTTGACTATGTTGGGCTCAGGGAGGTTGAGGAAGGCAGAGCTCAAGGACCCCCACCCCACAATTAAAGAACAAATATGATGTTCTTAAAGAGGAGAGCCTAAAGTTAACCCAAGGTTGTGACCAGGGTGAGGTCAGACCCACCAGGACGGGGGCAAATGAGACTGGGCAGAGATCAGGGAGAAGAAAGCTTTTTCCTAGTGGGGACTCAATAGTTCAGGGTATGGAGATAGGATCAGGCATCAGGAGGGTTATGTGTCTCCCAGGAGACATAGCTCTGAGGGAGGAGGAGTGGATTCTGGTTAAGGGAAAAAGGGTCTGGCTGTGGGGTAGCCATGGAGGTTACAGTACAAGGGAGGGATGAAAGGAATTCAGGACAAAGAGTAAGGATGGCATTGAGGATGAGGGTGCTCCACGTGGGAAGGGGACAAGTCAGGTACAGAGAGTGTTGGGAAGGGCAGGACTGGAAGGTGGCTGGGGCTGGAACTGAGGGTACAGATATGGATGCAAATGTGCAGAGCAAGGTGTACTCTTGGGTTAGGTACAAGGAGAGAGAGTTTGGGGGAAAGATGAGAAACGAGGGGGGGACGTGCTAGTGCTGGATGATTCCATACTAAGAGGGGCCAGATTGGGTATTAAAGGGGAAAGACATAGTCGCATATGGGTAGATTCTGTACTTGGGTTGATGGCAAATAAAGCAGGACAGCCTATTCTCAAGTGTGCAAAGAGGGGAAGGCATTAACCACACGAGGTGGTGCACGTGGGTACAAATGACTTGGCAGGAGAAACAGTAGAGATGGTTGAGGAGAGGTTCATGGAACTGGGTAAGCAGAATGAGGAGGATGGGAGCTCAGTAGCCTTCCTTGAAGCACTCCCAGTACTAAAAGCAAGTTTGACAATGAAGGGTAGAAGAGATGAATTCAACAGTTGGCTGGGAAATTGGTGTTGATCCAAGGGTTACAGGTTAGTGGGAGGCTTGGGTACGGTCTGGGACAATAGGGATTTGTACACAGGGGACAGATTACATTTGAGGAGGGAGGGGAAGGGGTGCTAAAACAGAGGTTAGAAAATACATGGAAACAAAGGTTAATTTAAACTAGGCAGGGGGTGGTGAGTGGGTTGCTGAAGGGAAGGCTTTCCAGACAGGGGAGGCAAACAAGCCTACTCCCCCATACAAACTGGGTTGGAAGCAGGGAGGGATCAAATGGTGGGGCTGAGAAGGGTTTTAAATTATAAAAAGTGTAAGGGAACACCTTGGAGGGTTGTCTCCTTTAATACAAGGAGTCTGGGGAACAAAACCACAGAACCACATGCTCTGTTGGCTGAGGGAATGGTGGACATAGCTGCCATCACAGAAAAATGGACCAATCAATACCAGGACTGGGACCTGATGATTCCAGGGTATAGGATTTACAGGAAGGATAGGGGCAAATGGAAGGGGGGCAGGGTAGCGATGTATGTGAAGGAAGGTATAAATTGTGCAAGGGAAGCGGGTGAGAAGGCCGAGGACTTGTGGGTGCAATTCCAGGACATGAGGAATAGGATTCTCATGATGGTGGTGGTATGCAGGCCACTGACTCAAGGGAAGACCTAGACAGGGAGCTGGTGGAGCAAATTAGGGAGTGTGTGGGAAAAGTAACACAGTGATCATGGGGGACTTCAATCTCCCAGGAGTGGATTGGGGTACCGGAGCCCCTTGAGTGCTAGGGAGTGAATAATCCTGGATGCCTTTCAGGACTGCTTCCTGGCACAAATGGTCACTGAGCTGACTTTTTTGGGGATTACACTAAATCTAATTCTGACTAGTAGGTAGGCTGTCAGGGAGGTGGGGGTGGAGGACCAGCTGGCTGGGAGTGACCACCACTTGGTGTTGTTCATTCTTAATATGAGCAGAGGAGAAGCAGCGGGTACAGGGACCAGGGTGGTGGACATCAGACAGGCTCACTTAGGTAGGATGGGTGAAATCTTAAGGGGACATTTGGAAGGAATACAGCCAAACTGGGATGTGAATCAGAAATGGGAAAAAAAAATCTAATTGGGGATATTGGAGGCTACTGAGACATACTAGATTGCAGAGCAAAAGGAATGGCTACAAAATCGAGCTGGTTATTTATTTATTTACTGGAATTTCAGAAACAACCTTTAGGTAAGAACTCTTTAACAAAGGGTCCACATCCATTTAACAGTACAAATACAGACATAATTGAATTCACAGTACATATACAGACATAGTTGGAATATCAGTACATAATTGACTTCACAGTACAAATACAGACATAGTTGATTTATTAGTACAGGAAGTAACACAAACAGAAAACATCTAAGAGTTTCTTATGAGTTTCATTAAGTGTTTACTACTAAGTGCTGTATGGCATAAGGAAGTATATGAGAGAGCGAAAAATGTAGGACAGGGAGAGAGTGGTTTGTGAATGGAGTGTGGGGATAGAGCAGCCTAGAAGGAGCATTTGTCATATTGCATTACTGCTTTGGAACTGAGAAGCTGTGGATGGTGCATGTCAGAGTGTGTGGTAAGGTGAGAGAAGGTGGTTAGAGAGGGGGGAGACAGAGACAGAGAAAGGAGGGAGGGGAGACAGAGTAAGAGGGGAGAGAGAGGGGAAGGAGGAAGAGACCAAGTAAGAGAGGGAGGGATGGTATAATGAGAGTGGATATTGATGGAGAAAAGGGGGGTAGGAGGGTGGTGAGGGGAGACTGGAGAGAGTGAGAGAGAGAGAGGGGAGATGAGGAGTGAGACAAACAGGCAAGCACAACCACTAGTGGAATAATAGCTACGGAGTATGAGGTGCTAGAGTCTGGTGAGCAGGAATAGGGAGTGGGGAGGGGTGGACTGTGTGAGTGACTCCACGAGTATTTGCTGGTACCCAGGATTGGTGCAGGCTCTGGAGACCCGTCTGAACAGTTTAGCACTTACAGACATTCTTTTGCAGAAGAAATTGCTCAAGTTTGGCTTTGAAATTTCTAGGGTTAGCAGCATTTAGAGTGTTAGCTGGGATCTCATTAAGCCACAGTGGGGCATGGTAGGAGAAGGATCTTTGTCCAAGAGCTGTCCTTCAGAATGGGACACAGAACAGGTGTAGTTCTTTATTCCTGGTCCCCCCTTACATGGAGTTGGCTAAGATAATCAGGTCAGTGATACAGGGACGAGTTAGGCCTAGCATGGCATTCCTATCTAGGAGGCACGTCTGGTATGAGATTCTGCTCTTGAGTCTTAATATGTTTGCTTGCTCATAGAGTACACAGGTGTGTGTGTGAGCCAGTCAACATCTAGTAACAGTCTGCAGGCCTTGTTTAGAGCCATGCCTACCCTGTTGAGGGCAGTATCAATCGCTGCTCTGTAGGCCACTGGGCCGTAGTCAACCAAAGAGAGAATGAAGCTATTTATGGAAAGCCTGAGAGCACTGGTAGTGAGGCTTTTCTTGTGCCAATAAAGTACCCTGAGTTTAGTATTTACTGCCTTCACAACCTGATCAATATGCTGGCCATGTGAGAAAGTATCATCTTTTATTACTCCTAGGTGTTTAAAGGAATAAACCTGTTCTAGAGGGGCTGACCTGTTGTTGGTAACTGTTAGTATGGGGTACCTCCTCTTTAGCTGGGGGCTAGAGAGGAGAATTTTTTTTTGTATTTGAGTAACAGCCTACAAGAGCTGAACCAGACCTCCAGTTGTTGGAAGGTGGACTGCAGCTCAGCCTGCAGTGTCTCAATGTGGGCACTGCTGCTGAATACCACTGTATCATCAATGTAGAGGATAATTTTGCTGGTGCATGCCTCCGGGACTGTGTTTAAAAAGAGGTTGAACAGCAATGGACCCAGTATAGATGCTTGTGGAACTCCCAGTAATATGTTCCGAGAGATAAGAAACTGTTGGCCCAATTCTGACCCTTTGAGACCTTCTGGATAGGTAATCCAGAAACCACTGGATAGCGTTGGAGGCCAGCCGAAGGGCCCATTATTTCTTGAGAAGGAGGTTCTGACAGACTGTGTTAAAGGCCTTTGTCAGGTCAATAAAATGGATCCATCCAGTTTACCCTCATCTATAGCCTTGCGAGTGTAATCTGTGAGATCAATCAGGGCTGTGGCGGTGCTGTTTTTTTTCTGAAACAGTACTGTTGGGGACACTGCAACTGGTATTTCTGGATATATTTCATGATTTGGTCTGCTATGATCCTGTCTAGTGCTTTGGATGGGAGAGAGGATAGAGATGGGCCTATAATTAGCTGTGCACATCCTGTCCCACTCTTGTGAACTGGGGTGACCAGTGCTTGTTCCCAGGGGAGGGAATGTAGCCATGGTTAGGGGACTTATTGAAGGATTTTAGTGATGGGAACAATAAGAACATCCACTGTCTGAGCTACCAGTTTTATGTCGATACTGTCACTGCCGATCCTAATTTTTTCTAAGACCTTTTTGACACAGCTCATGACTTTCTTGGCTGTAACCTGCCTGAAATAGAACTGTGGGTGCTGTGCACTCATGGGTATGTTTTCAAGATCCACATCCATGGGCTTTAAGTATTAATCAGGGAGGACGAAGCTTAGGTCCATGAATGCAAAGTTAAACTCTTCTGCTGTGGTGAGTAGGTCCAGAGAATTTCAGCCATTAATATTAAGTAGTAAAGGTTGTTGCTTAGTGTCCTTTCCTTGGAGCTCCTTAAGGATATCCCAGAAATGCTTCCCATCCCCCCAGTTGCATTTGAGTTGATTCTTATAATACTCCATATTAGGTGGGTGCATCTTTTCCTAGCGGTCCTGTAGTTCTGGATGTCCTTGATCCCCACATGTGACCTTGACCCTGTTCATAGGTTATCACAGTCTCTCATTGGTTCCAATAACTCCCTGGTAATCCACCCATTGTCCTAACCTTGGACCTTCCTTTTTTTTGAGTGGGGCATACCTGTCACAAACGTGATTGAACTTGTCAATGAAGTATTGCAACACTTGGTCCAGGTCTTGCAGAAAGTCTAAGGGTGGGCAGTCTATAAGGCTTATTTCAATGAGGCAAGCTGTCCTTTATGCAGCACTCTGCTTTCCACAAGTTTAAGTGGGATTTTTGTCTTTATTGGTCCATCTGCAGCTAACTGAGGAGTGATCACTCAGGGTGTCTGAGACCACCGAGATGTCAGTGAGCCTATCTGGTGCTCTTGAGAGGAACCAGTCAAGGAGAGTGTATTTTCCAGATTTGTAATTTAACCTTTTGGGCTCAGCCGAGTTCAGACTGAGCCAATTTATATTGAATTCCCGTAAGAATGCACTCACAGCTCTTTAAGATGCCATCTGTGTCTCCCAGGACTTTCTGGAGTCACTCAGCAGGTATTTTGAGTGGGAGACAGACACACACGATGGCTAGAGATTTCTTGTGGGGACCAAATAGGAGCTTTACCATTATTAGCTCATGGTCCTCAGTCATGGCAGTTAATGGGAGTACCTCCCCTTGCAAGGCATCCCTGATATATATATATAAGCCCCCCTGACTATTACTATCGATTCTGAAGGATTGATAGCCTGGCAGAGCAATTACACTATCCTTGTCCTGGAGGGGGGGGTTAGCCAGGTCTTGTTTAGAAAATGATGTCACGGGTATGGAGGGCAACCAGGCCTAAAGCTGTGCCATCTTAGGAGCAGGGTACAAATATTCATAGCTGCAATTGTAAGTCCACTTGCCTTTGACACTTTAGTGCTGTGTCAGCCCTCGGGCCAGGGCTAGGGTGCACATTCCCAGACAAAAGTAATAGTACAAGTATTACTTTCCTTGATGTGAAGGTGAAGGTGACTTGGAGCCTACTCTTGAATTTCTTTGGTCTGACAAAGTTAGGCATTTGCTGACTTAAAGTCACCACCAATGGTAGGTAGAACACCAGAAAGTCCTGAACGTGGCTTGTTCTTAGGTATTGAGAATGAAACAGGTGAGCATGATTTGAGTCATGACTGTAGTTAGATGAAGTTATAGATAGTGGCTACAGCTGTCTGTACTCGATCCCAATGTTATCAATGGAATCAAGTGGATATTGGTTTACAAGGTGTCATACAGCAAGAAGAAGAGAACCAATGTTTGTGAGTTGTTTAGAAAGAACTAAGGTCCCTCTAGTGGAAGAACTTTATAATATGCTAATGAGAAACTGGACAAAAAATACATAATTGACAAACAGCTATCACCTGACTCACAAAACAATTAGCAACAAAAGGAAAAGGCAGTATAGTGCAGTGGTTTAAGGCTCTGAGCTGCAAATCTGGTGACATCCAGCAGACCAGACCTGGGTTTGAATCCCACAGCTTCCACTTGCATACTGTGTGACCCTGAGCAAGTCACTGCAAGTCACTTAACTTCCCTGTGCTCCCAGGTCACTCCTGTAAAAAAGCTTTCAGATTAGTGTGCTACTCCTGGTTAAACAACTAAAAGCATAGGGCAGGATTTTCAAATGAAGACTCAGGGCTTGTGACAAGCCCTGCACCAGGGGACTTTGGTATAGGCGGTGTGCCAAACTCCTTTGCCGCAACTGCACTGGATTATTGATTCACGGGTGCAGTTGTGACAGTTCCCCTGATTTACGGCAGCTTGCGCCACATATCTGGCACAAGTACTATAACTTTGTTCTGGAGGTGTGGCACAAGCAAGTCCATAAAACTGTGGTCTAAGGACCTATGCTGGGTGCAAGAGATGGAAATTCCCGATTGTTGCCCAGTGAATTCCACAAGTCCCGTGCTCCATATGTTCAGTGCACTGGGGGCTTGCAACATTCATTCATGTCTGAAAATCAGGTCCATAGAGTTTAAACAGGAGGAGTCCAAGAGGCTAGAAGAAGGATATCTCAGAGTTAGGAAAAAAGAAAAACAATGCAAAAAATGGTAAAGCAAGAGAAATATTATAGGCTGCAGGTATTAAACATACATTACATCAGTAACCCAGCCCAAAACATTTATCAGTCCCAAATTTATACATTTTGCCACACATTTAAATAGTACAACAGTTTAAGCAGTAAAATGTCAGCAGTCTTAGCAAAAACAGAATTGAGCAGTCTTTCCTGGCAAGCCACAGAGTACAGGGCATAGAGAGAAAGGGCCAATCGAGCACAACAATGAAGCTGAGAAAATGACTTCTGGTTTAAGCCACAGAAGCACCCCTAATTCACAGTAAGGAAAGCTCAGCTATTTTTCTGAGGTGGCTTCTGCAGTGGTGGAGGAGCTGAGGCATACCTGGGGTCCACAAGATGTGGCTAAAGGTCCAGGGGGTGGGTGGCAGCTGAAATGGTGGAAGCAACATGGGAGAAAGGCACCCTTTCAGTCTGGTCAAAGGATGGCTGGGATCCAGAGGATGTGGCTAAAGGTCGGGGGTGAGTGTCAGCTGAAATGCTGGGCGCCACGAATAAAGGCAGTGTCCTTTCAGCCTGGTCAGAGGAAGGTCTGGTTAAGCAGAGGTGTACTAGAAATGGTGAGGGCTAAAAGCAGCATTCAAGAAATACAAGAAATCTGGGAAAGGGAAGATAGGGAGGAGTATGTGAAGAGGTTCACAGAAGTTAACATGGGAGTCAGAGTAGCTAAGGCCTCCGAGGAGTGAGACTGGTGCAGGGGATCAGGGATGGGAAAAGGACTTCTTCAGGTAAATATGGGAGAAAAGGAGTTGCAAGGACCAGATAGTGAGGATTAGGAGGGCAGGGGTGGCAGAGAAAGGGCAGATGATGCAGAAGCACTGAATAAGTACTTCTTTTCTATATTCATGAGGGAGAAAGGAGGGCAGCTACCACAGGGGGTGGGCAGAGGGGAGGGGGAAATGGATGGGGTGATCACTGAGGATATGTTATTGGAGGGGTTAAGGGATCTGAGGGTGGTTAAGGCACCAGGATCAGACAGCATACACCCCAGGATGTTGAAGGAAATGGCCGAGATCATAGTTTGACCCCTGGCAGAACTATTCAGTACCTCCTTGAACATGGGGTGTGTACCACATGGCTGGATGATGGGCCATGTGATATCCATCTATAAAAGTGGACTACAGGCTGAGCCAGGTAATTACAGGTCAGTAAGCTTAATGTCCATCGTGGGAAAGCTGATGGAGACAGTACTTAAGGAAAGCACGGAGAACTTTATTGAAAACAATGGGCTCTAGGACAGTCACCAGCATGGGTTTGTCTCAAAAAAAATCCTGCCAGATAAATCAAGTTGAGTATTGTGAATGGGTCATGGGGGAATTGGACAAAGGTCATGCGGTGGATGTCATATACTTGGACTTCAGTAAGGCCTTTGATTCAATGCTGCATGGGAGGTTGGGAGAGAAGTTGAGCCATGTGGGGGTGGGGACTAAGATGGGTAAATGGATTGAGAATTGGCTGCAGGGGAGACAGCAGATGGTAGTGGTGTAGGGGACTCTTATCTCCAAGGGCTGTGATGTGCAGGGTGCCACAGAAATCAGTACTGTGGCCAGTGCTGTTGGAATATTCATAGTGGACATCTTGTATGGTGTCAGAATAAGATCAGTCTTTCACTGATGATACGAGATTGGGGACAGTGGTTGATGATATAGCAGGTTGACAGGGGCTGCAAAATGACCTCACCAAACTGATGGAGTGGTCAAAAGCATAGCAGTTGAGGTTTGTGGGAAAAATACAAAGTCCTGTACTTTAGAGTAAAGAACCCAGGAAGGGTTACCAGCTGAAAGGGTGCAGCTAGATTCCACTGAGGAGGAGAAGGATCTAGAGGTGGTTGTAACAGGGAAAATGAACAATACAGAGCAGTGTGGGAGGGTGGCAGTGAATGTCAACAGGATGCAGGGTTGTATCATGAAAGGATCTCCTCCAGGAGCAGGGATGTGATCCTGTCTTTCTACAGGGCACTGGTCAGGCTGCACCTGGAATACTGTGTGCAAGTCTGGTGCCCATATCTGAAGAAGGTTTGAAATACTTGAAGGAGTACAATGCAAGGCAACATGGATAATCCAGGGATTGGAGAACAGACCATATGAGGAGAAGCTGAGAAAGCTGAACATGTACTCCTTGGAGGAGGCCGGGGTATATGAATGAGACCTTTAAGTATTTAAACAAGATAAACAAGGCAGGCATTGAAGGTATACTCAGGATGATGAGGGGGAGGGACATGAGAGAGCATGGCCTTAGATTGGAGGGGAGAAGATTTAGAATGGAAATGAGGACACACTTTTCATGGAAAGGGTCATGGCAGAATGGAATGCTCTACTGGAGGAAGCTAGTAGCCCGTAAGACAGTGGGTAGTTTCTAAAGGGGATGTGACAAGGTGAGAGGGGGAATAATTGGGAATAAGAGGGGTTCAAGGCAGCTGCAAGGTGAGGGTGCTGGTTGCACACACAAGCAGAATTGATGGACCAAGTGACCTATTTCTTCTGGCAAATTCATATGTTTGTATGTTCATATGAAAATCTGGTCTACGTCATATTAAATGGAGTGCTCCTGTTATTATTTCAACTGAAAAAAGTGGTAAAGCAAACTCAAAATGGGGAGAAGAGGGAATTATATACAAGTATGTCTGGAGATAGGGAGCTATCTAAAATAGAATAAAATTAAACTACCAAAGGTACTGAAAGGCATCAAACTGAGTTCTTTAAACTATAAGGCTGATGGTATGAATGGGGATGTTCTGTTTCCAGATCCAGATACAGTAGCTAGTTAGCCATTCAGTGCTGTCCCCCACCCCACCTGTATACTTCCCTTACCAAAGCACTGTTCCCCACCCTACAACAGCCCTGTCCCTTACCCTCACCACAGCCCTTCCTCCACTCCAGGGTCTGATAACAGTGACTTAAATGCAAAAGTATATTAATGGAAGTCGGTTTCCATGTAACTGGGTATTGAATGAAAATGGCAGTTTCCTGCCCACACTTAACTTCACATATTACCTAGCTGTACAACTAAACCTCTGTACTGAGAAAAGATAACTTTGTACCTTTGTATTACTAATGACACCTAACTGCAGGGAAATCAAGGAACTGTAATGGTATGTTTAGAATACAATACTACATGTTGTCCTGTGCCCAGGTGAATAGGAATCAATCTTCATTTATATCCCGTAAAAATTGCAGATTAAGCAAACCATATAGTAAGACCATCACAATATTAAGGAAATAAGATGTCTTCAGTGGAGAGGGGACACACGGGAGGCGCTGAAGAGGATGGAGGGATAGTCTGTCAGCCCCGTGAGCACCATTCACTTTTTTAATCTTTTCAATATTTTAACTTTATTTCTGCTACCAAAGCATATCTGTTCATTATTCTATTGAGTGGAGGAATGAAATATATATCAATTTTATTTTTTTTCAACTTTTTGAAGTGTTTTTCCAATGTTTGAAATAACAGCAATTTTTGTGAGAAATGGCTTCACTGGGAGTGAAGATTGCAGACACGACTAAAACCTCGACATCACCTGGTCCTTCAAACACAGACAAAGCTCAGAATAAGTCCAACTCAATATCAAAAATATTCTGGCAAACATACAGTTAGATATTAAGGATTTGAAAGCTGCCATGGGAAAAATAGAAGCAGACTCAGCAGATTAAAGAGGGAGAGTAGAAAAAACTGGAAGTAGGTTAGCTTCAGTAGATGATCCTTTTTATCTGACTGGGGACACCACAGAATTTCATAAAAGACAGATTGGTAGATTGCCTTTTTTTAAAAACTTTATGTTTATTGTTTTGATAAACATATAGTTCTAGTCACTAACGTGCGACATAACAGAGATATACATATGACCAGGAGGGCACCACTCATCTTAATATATCAATTAATACCATCATATGTTATAAGATATGTCTTTAGGGGGTCTACTCAACTTTTAAATGATAGTCATGTGTTAGCTAACTAAAGCTGTTGAAGGAGTCCATGAGCTACATGTGGATACTGTAAAATAATGCTCAAGTCCAGAATCACCAATGACTGTCCCTACCAGAGGGGGTCAGTAGTATCCAACATGTTTATCTACAGTAAATGCACAAAAGTGCTATAAACAAAAGCAGAACATTTTTAAACAAATGTATTCCTATAAATGTACTAGTAAATATGATGAGATTCCTTGAATTAAGGAGGTTATTTTCTAGATTACATTGAACTGAATTATTGCTGCTGAGACAGACAGAGTGAAAAGCAGCCACAGCTCCTTGAATTAAGGAGGTTATTTTCTAGACTACACTGAACTGAATTATTACTTTTAGACCTGTGTAGTAACTAGTATTGATTTTGCTTTGGGGTTGATTTTCTTAGTTTTAACTTTAGTTTGCCAGGGAGGAACTGTAGCTGGGAGATATTTGCAGTAATTTGTGACAAGACCTGGTACTTAACCTCTGTGAAATAGGTGTTTGTTAAAGGGAGGAGCTGAAAGGGGCTTAGTTGAACTGTGGATTTATAAGAGGAGTTGTTTGTGGTCTCTGCTGAGACAGAGAGAGTGTTAGAAAGCAGCCACAGCTTCCTTGAATTAAGGAGGTTATTTTCTAGACTACATTGAACTGAATTATTACTTTTTGGACCTGTGTAAGTAACTAGTTTTGATTTTGTTTTTGGGGTTGATTTTCTTAGTTTTAACTTTAATTTGCCAGGGAGGAACTGTAGATGGGAGATATTTGCAGTCATTTGTGACAAGACCTGGTACTTAACCTCTGTGAAATAAGTGTCTGAAAGGAAGGAAGGCACTCCCTGGGGTGGAGGGTCAGAGTTGTAGTTAATTGTTTCTAGATGGCATAGGTATACTACCTCCCACCCTTCCCCTCACCCCACCTGCCCCAAGCTCATAACTTCCTTTATAGCAGGGGTTCTGACATCACTTTCCCAAAACTGCTAACAACATACACCTGTCCATATTCTTCAAGGCACAGTGCACTGAATAGGGGGTAGAGACACTCACAAGCTTGCACATACTAAAACAAGAACAAAAAACCAACAAAAGAAAAGCATCTGTAACAGGAAGGGACACAGACATGTGGGGAGTGGTGCAATGCACTATCTGTGGAGCAGCAGTCTTCCAGGAGACATTTTGGAGACTGTGTTACTGCCCTATTTACAGGCACCTCTCTGGTTTGAGGGAGGAGATTGTTCATCTCCATGCTGACCTGGCAAGGATTTGGGAAACCAGCTCCCCCACCCAGAAACCACCAGGCCACAACCACTACTTCAGAAGTTGCTAAGAAAGGGAGTGGTTGGACCACAGTGGGCTCAGGGAGGTGAAGGTGGTGGAACAGGCGCATCCACTCAGTTGTGCCTCTCCATAATTCATTGCCACTCTGGCGAGCATGGTTCCTCTATGGAGATTTATGCAGGGGAGACCAAGGAGGATGCTGGGAACCTGCACAATGGAGACCCACAGTAGGGTGGCGCAGGACCCCACAGGAAGTAACTCCTGGTGGGGGACTCAATTGTTAGGAGAGTAGAACTGGGGGAAGGAGGGGAAGGGAGGTAAGATGCCTGCCCAGCACCATGGCTTGGAGGGACAGGAAAAAAATCCTCAGGATTGTGGGAGCAACTGCAAAGGGGAGTGAGCTGAATGTCATTATCCACCTAGGGATGAATGACCTGGCTTCAAATGGGATCAGAGCAGTGCAACAGGAGTTTGTGGAGTTGTGGATGGGCCTTAGACAAGTGGCACACATGGTAACTTTCTCAGAAGTGCTACCTGTCTATGGCATGGATGAGGCTAGGGTACTCCACACCATGGGATTCAATGACTGGTTGAAAAACTGGTGCAGAGCACAGGGATTTGGCATCACTGGGGACTGGGGCTCCACCTGGAGGGATGCAGGCCTATACAGGAGCGATAGTCTGCATCTATCCAGGAGGGGAACCAGGATCTAGGTGATAGGTTTAAATGCTTCATTGGCAAGCATTTAAACTAGCCAAGGGGGGAGGCACTGAAAAGGAGAAGGGAAATCCTTGCCCCCCCAAAGAATCTGGGTAGTTAGTGAGGTAAACACCAAGATAGAGCAGTCAATAGGGAGAAGGGCAGGGGTAAAGGGAGAAAAAGACAACGGTAGTAAGGACAGAGATGGAGCAAAAAGAAATGAAGCCATAAAAAATGGAGGGTAATGAGTACCAATGCCCGTAGTCTAGATAAAAAGCTCCCCCAAATGGTGGCCTTCTTGGCAGAGAGATGCCTGGATATTGTGGTAGTCACAGAAACATGGTACACAGAGAACCATGACTGGGAAGTCAACATACCAGGGTACACAATCTACAGGAGTGACAGGGAGGGAAGAAGAGGAGGAGTAGCACTCTTTGTAAGGGAAGGGATCAAAGCAACAGAACAAAAGGGTAAACAGGAGAAGAGGAGGCACTGCAGGTCACCCTGGAAACTGTAAATGGCTCACAATCTGCACAAGGGTTGTATACAGACCCCCATCTCAGGAGGAAATAGACAAGGAATAATAGAAGGCATCCTTGGGATGGCAGAGAAAGGATATATTACCGATGGGGGACTTGAATATGCCAGATGTTGAATGGAGCACCTTGTTGCAGCCACATCCAAAAGCAGGGTCATTCTCGATGCCCTACAGGGGCATGCCTCAGACAGCTAGTTTTGGAACCCACAAGGGAGGGAGCAATCTTAGACCTTGTACTCTCAAATGGGGATAGAGAGAGGATCTCTGATCTTGAAGTGGGTAGCCATCTGGGAACAAATGACCACAAAACAGTGTGGTTCATGATAAACTTAGCTGCAGAGTCAAGCCACACAAAAGTGAAGGTACTGAACTTCAGGAGGGCTGATTTTGTCAAAATGGGATAGTGCCTCAGAAAAGCACTAGCAAACAGGCAAGAAGGTGGAGCAACAATGGGGAAACATCAAAACCGCCATCACAAAGGCAACAAGCCTTTGTGTGAAGCAAATAAACAAATCAAAACAAAAGAAAAAACCTCTATGCTTCTCAAAAGAAGTGGTGGGGAAGGTAAAGGTAAAAGAGATAGCATTCAGGAAGTATAAGGAAGCACAGAAGGAGCAGGACAGAGAACTGCACTAGTTAAAACCCGAAGGAAGTGGGGAAGGCAGTCAGAATAGCAAAGGCCCAAACCGAGGAAAAGACAGCCAACTCAGTAAAGAAGGGGACAAAACCTTTTATAGGTACATTAGGAACAAATAAAGACTAAGGCAGGGATACTGAGGCTGAATAAAGAGGAAGGTGGTTGGGCAGAGAGCGACAGTGAAAAAGTGGGGATACTGAATGAATACTTCTGCTCAGTATTCACAATGGAAAAGCAGGGGTAGATACCTAATCCAGTCAATAGAAGCACTCTGGATAGGGGGTTGATATTAGTCCTTTCACAGAAGAAAGGGTTCTGAAAGAACTGTTAAAACTGAAGGTGGATAAAGAAATGTGGCCTGATGGGATTCACCCCAGAATTCTAAAAGAACTAAGGGAATAACTAGTAACACCACTGACTACCCTTTTTAATAAATCATGGGAGGATGGTGTGGTACCTGAGGACTGGAGAAGGGTGGAGGTGATTCCCCTTTACAAAAGTGGGAGCAAAACAGAGGCAGGAAACTACAGACCTGTCAGTTTGACCTCAGTGGCAGGGAAGATGATGGAATCACTTCTGAAGGAAATAATTGTTGAGTACCTAGAGGCCAGTGGGGCACAGGACCCAAGGCAGCATGAATTCACAGCAGGAAGGTCATGTCAGACAAATCTAATTGATTTCTTTAACTGGGTGACCAAAGTAGTAGACCAGCGAGGGGCTATGGACATGTCCTACCTAGACTTTAGCAAGGCATTTGAAACAGTCCCACACAAACGATTAATAAATAAATTTGCCAGCTTGGGAGTGGGTCCCAGGGTGGTAGCCTGGGTAAAACACTGGCTGGACAACAGGACACAGGGGGTTATAGTAAATGGAGTCCACAGTGAAGAAAGGAGGGTTACTAGTGGGGTACCACTGGGTTCAGTACTGTGGCTGGTCCTTTTTAATGTCTTTATAAGTGACATTGTGGAGGGACTGGAAGGGAAAGTATGTTTCTTTGCTGATGACTCAAAGATCTGCAACCGGGTTGATATGCAAGGTGGGGTGGAAATGATGAAAAGGGACTTGGCAAGGTTGGAGGAATGGTCAAACGTATGGCAACTTGGATTCAATGAAAAGAAGTGAAAAGTAATGCACCTGGGAAACAAAAACCCAGGGGAAGAGTACACAATGTGGGGTGAGATACTGACAACAACAAAAATGGAAAGGGACCTGGGGGTAGTCATATCAGATGACCTAAAGTTGGGCCAGCAATGTGAGAAGTTATTAAGGAGGGTTGGGGGGATACTGAGATGCATAGGAAGAGGCATCACCAGTAGAAAACAGGAAGTTGCTGGCCCTCTGTACAGACAGTTGGTAAGACCACATCTGGAGTACTGTGTACAGTTCTGGAGACCCCATCTCCGCAAACACATAGACAGGGTGGAGGCTGTCCAGAGGAGGGCAACCAAAATGGTGCAGGGTCTGCACCAGAAGACATATGAAGAAAGACTAAAGGAGCTTAAGATGTATAGCCTTGAAGAAAGGAGGGAGAGGATGGACATGATAGAAACTTCCAATACCTCAAGGGAATCAGCAAAGTCCAAAAGGGTAGCATTTTTCAGAAAAAGAGATGTGCAAGAACAAGGGGGCACAATTTTAAGATAGAGGAGGGATGGCTCAGAGGTAATGTGAGGAAGTATTTCTTCACAGAGAGGGTTGCAGATGCATGGAACAGCCTTCCTGAGGAGGTCATAGAGTCAAAAACAGTGGAGAATTCTAAAATGCATGGGACAGACATAAGGCAATTCTAGTGGGGGTAGGAGGAAGTAGGCTGTTTGTTAACTGGGATCTTCAGCTTATCCGTTAGGTAGGGAAATGGGCAGACTAGGTGGGCCATGAGGTCCTTATCTGCCATCAAATTCTGTGTTTCTATGTTTCTATGTCACCACATAGTGTATAGATTCATTTCAGCTATTTTGACAAGGTGCTTACACCCTTATAAGAATATATATGAAGAATTTTCAGCTGAACTTTAGCGTTACAATCAGCCACAATTGGTCAGGAAAATCAGGAAATCTGTACAGCCAGAACAATTCTAGGGGGATACAAAGAGGAAAGAACAAGACAAGCCCAGTGTGATTCCAGTATTAAATATTTCAAATTAAATAGAGCCTGGTCCTGTAAACTGGTACCTTGGGGGCTCAATTCTTCCTCCCTCTCCTCCCCAAGGAGCTATACCTGTTACAAATCAATCAAAAAAGTCCAGATTCACGGGATTTCTTCTTCCGATTCTGAATCCTCATCTTGGGAGTGATGAGTGATGATTCCTCTGGCATCACCTCATAGCATCAGTAGATTCCAAGGATATAGACTTCACCCTAGTGCAGTATGTGGAGACACGATGGGAAAACTAGGCTGTGAGAAATTCCTGCCTCTCTAAGAAGCACTCTTGCCCCATCAGATATTTTGCACTTTTGTCTGGTCGCATAACCCAAGTCTGGAAACATTTTAATTATTTGACATTCATGCAGGAGAGTTTTCTTCTGTCTATCTTGGGCCAGGAGATGATCTCGAGATCCTATTCCATCTGTGACTATGACTACTGTCAGAGGGGCCTCCGGATGGTCAACGCGGCCCCAAGGAGTGATTCTGTAGGCTTTCTGGAAATGCTGCACCATCGGGGCCACTTCTTCTCCTAACTCCCATGTCAGCCATTATTAAAGAAAATACATAACGTGATTGCCCTCACACCCCTCTTCTAGGCCGAGTAGTCTCAAGTTGGAAGATCTGGCTTAATTTTTTAAAGCCTCCAACCTCGATCTAACGTGGGTGTTTTCTTTGACCAATGTTGCGACTGCTCCCAGTGCAGCATCTGCTTTCTTTGTTGTTTCCACTGATGTGCTGGTGACCATGTCCATCGATGTTTCAATTGCGACCACTCTATTACTGAGAGCATGAAATTTATTTAAAAGTCCTGACACCAATGCTATTAATCGGTTCACCTTGGCTTCCAGAATTTGCAACATTTCCTCCAATGTCCCCTCCAGTGTTCCCTGGTCCTGTTCATGGTCACAGGCCTGTGCTGCCCTCATGGCTGGAGCTCACAAAGTACTTTTGTTTCTGCCTTCATCTTCCGATCCCTTATCCTTATGAGGATTTCCCATCCTGACCAGTGATCAATTACCCAACATGTGTGGTGTCTGGCAAAAGAATTGCTGCAGTATTTACTGCTATGGAATACTTTTCTCTAATATAATGTGCAGAGATTTATCTGCTTGTGGCCATTTTGCTCAGGCTCCACAGTGCCCCCGGCAGATTGCCTTTTTAATGGATTAAAGTGAAGATTTGAAAAACAGGTGGAGGCAGAACAATTTGCGTATCCTGGATCAGCCAGGAGGAGTGGCGGGCAGTAACATATTTGATGTTTTATAGCAGTTTTCTTCCTGAACTTCTACGGTACCAATGGAACTGGTCTTTAGACATAGAAAGGGAGCACCATTCCCTCGCACCTAGACCCTCTCCTGGTGGCCGACTCAGACCAATAACTGTTAATTTCTTATGGTTTACTAACAAGAAACATATTCTTAGCATGGCAAGAGACAGAAAGCAGCTATTCTGGAGAGGAACACATATTATTTTATTCCCAAGATTTTGCCGCACAGACTGTAAATAAAAGGAAAGTAACAAAGTGAGACAAGTACTTAATAAAAAAGGTTGGTCCTATTTCATAAAGTACCCAGCTTCTTTTGCAGTGTGAAAAAATCGGGGCCCACAAACTATTTGTGACACACCTAATGAGGTTTGGGTCATTATTTCAAAGAGACTCAGAAGGGTGCTCACCCCAGATGACCAATGTACAGCACATTTTCAAATCATTCTTCTATAGAACACATGGCTTGAGCTTGCCCCACAGACACAACTCACTCCTCATGTTCACACTCCAGTACTACAGTTAGTCTGCAGATTTTAATGGGCAGTCCCATCAAACCAAAGTACCAACTAAACAAAAAGGAAATACAGGAGGAACTAAATCTAAACCCACCACTCCTATCTCTTATGCAGCAGCAGCTAAGCAACAAATTCATTTACAGGTGGTACAAACTTTAGAAAAGTTAAGCAGCACCCCAACCCACCGCAGTTATTTGCCTAGGTGCCCCACAAATCCAAAGAAACAGTCAAGAAGTAAAAGCAGAGAAGGGAGGTCTACTTCCACTGCAGATGCATCTACAGACTTTCTCAGAACAGATTGTTATGAAAAAACCTATCCTGAACTGATGGATTAACCTTCTCAGTAATTTGTCTGGATCTACATGGGCAAACAGCTTTGATCCTGAGATAAAGGATCTACAAACTCTTGTTTCTGAATACAGCTCATATGAGACTTCTGCCCCTAGCCACATGAGTTTCTATTGAAATGACACAACCTGTAACTGTGTAATTTTTCATTTCAGAAACCAGACATGAATTTTGTATTTCTGCTCAAGAGATGGAGTGCGATGTGTACCAATGCCTGTAGTTTGGGTAACAAGCTTTCTGAACTAGCGGCCTTGATGGAAGAGTGATGCCTGGATTATTGTGGCAATCACAGAAGCATGGTACACAGAAAACCATGACTAGGATGGCACAATCTACAGGAGGAACATAGATGGTAAAAAAGGAGGAGGAGGAGGAGGAGGGGCTCTCTACGTAAGGGAAGAGATTAAGGCAATGGAACTAACAGGTAAACAGGGAGGAGAGGAGGCACAGTGGGTCACCTTGGAGAATGGATATGGCACCACAGTCTGCACAGGGGTTGTATACAGACCACTCATCTCAGGGAGAGGAAATGGACAATGAAATGATAGAAGGCATACTTAGAATGGTAGAAAGGGGGTAAATATTGTTGATGGGGGACCTGAATATGCCAGATGTTAACTGGATCTTATTTGCTGCAGCCACATCTAAAAGCAAGCTCATTATCGATGCTCTACAGGGGGAATACCTCAGACAGCTAGTGTTGTAACCCACTCAGGAGGGTGCAATCTTAGACCTGGTACTGTCAAACAGGGACAGTGAGAGGATTTCAGCTTTAGAAGTTGGTAGTCTTCTGGGAACAAGTGACCACCAAACAGTGTGGTTCATGAGAAACACACTCATAGAGTCAAGCCATACAAAACTGGGGGTACTGGACTTTAGGAGGGATGACTTTGGCAAAATAGGTAAGTGCTGGGGGAGGTGGAGGAACAAGGGGGAACAATTAAAACTGCCATCACAGAGGCAACAAGCCTTTGTGTAAAGCAAATAAACAAAATGAAATGAAGGAAAAAACTACTATGGTATTCAAAGAGGTGGCAGGGAAGATTAGGGAGAAAAATACAGCATTCAGGAAGTATAAGAAATCACAGAAGAAGTAGGACAGAGAACTGTATCAATTAAAGCAGAAGGAAGCAGGGAAGACAGTCAGAATAGCAAAGGCCCAAACTGAGGAAAAGATAGCCAGCTTAGTTAGGAAAGGGTGTAAAACCTTTTATAGATACTGTACATTAGGGAGCAAACAAGGACCAAGGGAGGGATAGTGAGGCTTAATAAAGGGAAGGGGTGGGCCGAGGGTGACAAATACAAATACATTTGTTCAGTATTTATAAAAGAAGTGGAGGGGGAGGTACATAAACCAATCAATAGAAGCACATATGTGAGGATTAATGCTAAACAATTATCCATAGGATGTCAACTGGCACTATGGAGGTCACCTGGGTGGGAGGGCATGCACTGCAGGAGTCTAAGTATGTTTTAGACCAAGAAATGTAGCATCTTTAGGGCCCGATCCATGGCATTCAAAGAAATGGGCACCTACTGGAGTATCTGACCTGACATTAATAATAGATCTATGTTCTCTTGGATCCTATGTTTTAGGGGACACATGGTACAACCAATATAGACCAGATCAAATGTACACCAAAGGGCATATACTCAGAACGGAGTGTGACTGGTTATCAGTTCTCTTATTTTAACCTTAAGATTATCAATTTTGAGATGTTCAAAAGGTTTTTCCCATCTGCTCATATTTACAGATATTACATTCAGTACACTTAAAAAAACTTTTGTTTTTTTTCTGGACACCATCATCTTCCTGTTTTATGGTTTTCCTGATATCTACTGTGTACCAACCTGTCATGAAAATTACTAACCCTTCTGAATGTGAAACTTGGCTTGGATCCAATTGCCACCCCCACTGTTTCATCAGATAGTAATATAAACCAATTTCTAAAAATAATGTTTCCTATTCTGCATGCCATGCTGTTAAATTCCATTGAAAAAGTGATGGTTCTATCAATAGGTTGGGATATTTTATCTCTTTATTTCTTCTTTAATAAATCCTTTCAATCCAAATGTTTTACTTTCTCTTTTGATTTTTTTTATAATTCCTTGTTATATCTGCTTTGGGAAATCTGTTTTCTAACTCCCTGGATTGCGACTCAAAGTCCTGGGGATTGCCACTGTTTCTATGAAGTCTTAGAAACTATCTGTACAGTATAGAATTTTTTTTAGGGAGACAGAGTAGGCACTTTGCTATTTAAGCAGGGAGTTAGTGGCAGACTGTTTCCTATGACATTTTGTCTCCAAGTCTTTACCATCAGGTCCCACAAAAATGATTAAATCAAAAAAAGTAATTTCTCTGCAGCTTGCAAAATGACTAAAGGACAGATTTAAATCATGTATCCACTGAAAATTGTCACCTCTCACAGTCTCTCTCTCTCTGTCTCTCTCTCTTCCTTCCCACTCTTTCACTCTCCTCCCTCTGCAGATCACAACTGCAATATCACCAGGGAAAAAATGGCTGGTTTTCCCTTAGCTGAAAATAAATCAGACATTTTAAAGATAGAGAAGGAGTTTCTCTCTGGAGACAAACCGCCACATGCTAGCAAGCTGAGGAGTAACTTGCAGAGCAGGAGCTGTTGTTAAGCTTTTAAAGTTCTAGAAAAGGTATGCCACCAAAGCAATTTACCATACCTGTCTAAGACCACAGCTCTTTTCAGGCCATTGTGTGCATCTGTCCCCAGGTTTTCTATCTCTCTTACAGGCTTGGAGTGCTGAAGGTGGAGCAGCCATCCCGATGAGGGAGATAGAGAAAGCGCTGCGGAGCACTGGAGGCTATCAGAGGAAAAAGGAGGAAAACATAAAGGAAGTGGCTGGTTATACCATACTTTTCTTTTTGTCTATTTTGGGTGTTAAAGCTGAGATGAAAGATTCTGAGATAGTCACTGAATTGGCTGGTTTTTAAAGCACATATTTTTCCTTTTATGCTGCCCCTGTAGTTAGAAATTATACAACTGGGGTAAATCCTTCCTGTAAGGATCTTTTAATTTTAAAATATGTTACTTTTAGATCTGATGAGTTTCTAAGTTTTATTTTCTCGTGTGCTTGGGTCAGGTGGTGTGACCACATAAAGTACATGCGTGGCATTCCCTAGCTCAGAATCACGATTTGCAGGTATCTTTTTGCAACGCAAGTTCTACTGCGACTAGTGAGCCAGGATTTCTGTTGTTTGGCTGTAAGCTGTAGTACAATTCTATAAATGGCTTAGACAGCTATTAGCAGCCATTATCAGTTCCAGTTTTGGGGGATCTGGGGAAGAGTTTAACATTTTTTGGAAAGCCCAGAGAAACAACGGAATTAAGATGACAACAAAGTAAGTTAACACAATATAGTTGTTCTTTTTTCTCTTTGTTGCACATTTGTAAATTAAGAAAACTGGTGGTAAGATTTTAATATTCTGGGGTCTTTGATAAGAAGTAGAGTATAAAAAGAAACCCTGTATATAGTAAAATATTTAATGCAGTCATTATACTGCTGGATCAATTTCCTTAATTACTTCTCTTTCCATTTAAGAGTACTACCTAATGCCATGCAGAGAAATGCAGTTCTAACTGAGGACCAAAGGAATGATGCATACTTGAAAGAACACTGGTCTGTATGTAATACTGAGAACTATGAGAGCTTTGAACAACCAAGGGCAGTGAAACAAGTAGAAAGTGACTGTATACCTCCTAACAACATTTTGGGTATAAAAACTGTGTAAGGACTATGGCGGTGGAGAGTCTCACTAAAAAGAAGTGAAGATGAACATTTTCCATACATTTTCTTTTCTGAAGCTGTCAAGAGAATTGTTTGTCCCATTTACCTACTTCTGAGTCAATTTGTGACATTTGTGTGATGTATTTCAGACAACTTATTATGGTAATGAATCAACTTGGATAACTAAACAACAAACAATATTAGTTTATCTGTTGTTATTAGTGTGGCATAGCTCTTCAGGGTTATTACTACTTGAAGCACCATAGTGTTAATTAGCAAAGTGTTTTGGTGTCTTGGTATTAGAAAATAAGGTAAAATTGTTACTCTCTATTGCAAAGGTATGGTGACAACAAGACTGCAAAGAATGCAGGATTTGCAGGTGTCGCCACTGGTTAGTGAAACAGCAAAAAACAGAGGCAGCACAAACCATCTAAAATAACAGATCATTTAGATAGAATAAAGAGTAAATTGAGTATAAGTAGAACTTCAACGCCACTAGGTAGGCTTAATAAGTCACTTGAAATAAATTCAGAGATGACAACCCTAAAAACGGAGAGTTAATTATTAAGACAGGAAACAGTGGAAATTAATGACAAAACAACACAACAGTCGGATATTGATTGTCTAATTATTGAGAACTATAGAAAAGCTATGAGTCGCTCTGACAGTTTGAACTAAGACTCCATGCCCTTAAGCATGCCAAATGAAAAATCATTGAATATCTGGAATGATAGTGGATACTTAGTTAAAGAAAAAATGGCACTGGAAGAAGTATCACGTGACCTGCAAGGTATTGTAATAGGGCTGAAACAATATAACTACAGCTACCAGAATGTACAATAACTCCAATGCAAGGAGTGCCAGAAGATGACTCAGGATAAAACAGCCAAGAGCAATAAAACAATATCAAACTAGTTTTTTAAGTGATAAATTAGTAAATCTGTTGGCTAAACAACATTCAGCCAATATTTTAATTATGAAACAACTGCTCATTAATTAAGACATTCTGGAAGCTGTTAGATATAACACTGAAACACATGGTGCTATATATTGTGAGAAATGACTAATAAAAAGAAGATTGGTGAGGATGACAACAAAAAATCATGTGAGGACACAGCTGTAGAAAATGTTAAAATAGGTAAAATAAAACCAGACTTTAGTAGTATAATATTTATTGATGGACAGAAAGAAAAGACTACTGCAAAAGGAGGGAAGAGAGATAAAAAGAAAAAAGATGAGAAAGAGATTAGGTAAAAAAAATACAAGAGAAGAATGGGCTGTTAGATAAGTACAGTCCCAAAAATTAAAAAAAAAATAAAAAAGAATAGAACTGGAAAAAAGAAAGTAATAGAATGAAGATCAGTCACACTAAGACAGGGAGGCAGTATATCGCAGTGGGCTACAGCTCTGAGCTGCAAATCTGGTGACATCCAGCAGACCAGACCTGGGTTTGAATCCCACAGCTTCCACTTGCCTACTGTGTGACCCTGAGCAAGTCGCTTAATCTCCTTGTGCTCCCAGGTCGCTCCTGTAAAAAAGCTTTCAGCTTAGTGTGCTATACCTGGTTAAAAACAACTAAATAAATAAATAAAAAATAAAAATAAGACTTATGGGGATAAAGAAACTATACAGAACAGAACAAAATTAAATTGTAAGGAAAATGCTATTCCACCTACAGTGGCGTGAAAAAGTATTTGCCCCCTTCCTGATTTTCTCTATTATTGCATATTTGTCACACTGGATGTTTTCAGGTCTTTAGAGAAAATGTAATATAGACAAAGGGAACCTGAGTGAACAAATAACACTTGTTTTTTTTTTTTTTATTTCACTTATTTAATGAAAAAAAGTTAACCAACACCAACTGGCACTGTGTGAAAAAGTAATTGCCCCCTTACACTTAATAACTGGTTATGCCACATTTAGCTGCAATGACTGCAACCAAACACTTCCTATAATTCAATTTCAGTCTTTCACATCGCTGTGGAGGAATTTTAACCCACTCTTCCTCGCAGAACTGCTTTAATTCAGTAACATTTGGTAGGTTTTCGAGCATGAACTGCTCATTTCAGGTCCTGCCACAGCATCTCTATTGGGTTTAAGTCTGACTTTGACTAGGCCACCCAAAACTTTAATTTTACTTCTTTTAGCCATTCTGATGTGGACTTGCTTTTGTGTTTTGGATCATTGTCTTGCTGCATGACCCAACTACGCTTCAGCTTCAGCTGACGGAAGGATGACTGGACATTCTCCTTAAGAATTTTCTGGTACAGAGCAGAATTCATGGTTCCTTTAATTATGGCAAGTCATCCAGGTCCTTAGGCAGCAAAGCATCCCCACACCATCACACTACCACCACCATGTTTGACTGTTGGTATGGTGTTCTTACTGTGGAATGCTGTGTTTGCTTTACGCGAGACATTATGGGATCCATGTTGTCCAAAAAGTTCCACTTTGGACTCATCTGTCCATTGAACATTTTCCCAAAAGGCTTGTGGATCATCCAGGTGCTTCTTGGCAAATGAGAGACGAGCATTTATGTTCTTCTTGGTTAGC
Organism: Neoceratodus forsteri; assembly: GCA_016271365.2. NCBI lineage: Eukaryota > Metazoa > Chordata > Ceratodontiformes > Ceratodontidae > Neoceratodus > Neoceratodus forsteri. The sequence goes on from JADMNL010000035.1 coordinate 42,539,606, forward strand.
AGTGGTTTCCGCCTTGCTACTCTCACATGAAGCCCATTTTTGCCCAGTCTCTTTCTGATTGTGGAGTCATGAACACTGACCTTAGCTGAGGCAAGAGAAGCCTGCAGTTCTTTGTATGTTGTTTTAGGATCCTTTGAGACTTCTTGGATGATTTTACACTGCGCCCTTGGAGTAATTTTGGCAGGCCGCCCACTCCTGGGAAGGTTCACTACTGTTCCAAGTGTTCTCCAGTTGGAGATTATGGCTCTCACTGTGGTTCAATGGAGTCCCAGAGCCTTAGAAATAGCTTTGTAACCCTTTCCAGACTGATAGAGGGCAACAAATTTTTTTCTGATCTTTTCAGGAACTTCCTTTGATCATGGCATAATGTGCTTGTTGAACTTGTGCTGGCAACGTGACTCTGATGGTAAGGGCCAAAATAAGTGAGGTTTATATTGAGCAGGGCTGGCTGTAATCAAGCCTGGCTGTGTTCAATCAGCTGACTCTAATTATCCCTTTAATTGGGTTGATTTAACTAGGGGCAATTACTTTTTCACACAGTGCCAGTTGGTGTTGGTTAACTTTTGTCATTAAATAAATGAAATAAGTAAAAAAAAAAGTGTTATTTGTTCACTTAGGTTCCCTTTATCTAATATTATATTTTGTCTACAGACCTGAAAACATCCAGTGTGACAAATATGCAATAATAGAGAAAATCAGGAAGGGGGCAAATACTTTTTCACGCCACTGTATGTAATTAAATCTGAGTAATCAAGGAAGCAAATAGAGAAGGAAATTGCTAGTCTAAATAAGACTCTCAATGTGGTTTTAGATCTTGCCACAATATGGAGACTGCCTTGGTGAGGTTCACAAGCTGGGCCACTAGAGCTATTGATGAAGGAAATTATGTGGCTTTGGTGTTTGTGGACCTCACCAAGACATTCGATCTTGTGGATCATGCTGAAATTCTTAAAAGTTTATCTGGTGTTTTTTGTTCTGGGGAGGTGATTTCTTGGTTTAAGAATTATTTGTTATATATATTAGTCAAAAAACTATGATAAATGGGGTATTTTCTTGTCAAGCATTTACAAAGTGTGGAGTCCCTCAGGACTCCATACTGGGACCATTTTTATTTTCTGTTTTTGTTAATTCTCTGTCATCTATTTGTCTCAATACAGAATTAATACTTTATGCTGATGATGCATTATTATTCTGTTCAGGACCTAATTTGTTAGCCCTTAATGAGTCTTTACAAATTGACGTTACTTTGCTGCATCATTGGTTTGATGTACATAAAATGGAAATGAATTCAGTTAAAACTAAGACCATGTTTTTTTCTCCAATAAGAAGCCATTTGTTTCCAAATTTAATATTTTCAATAATGATGGCCAGTTGATTGAATATGTTAAGTAGTTTAATTATCTGGGGATAATATTAGATTCTTGTCTTATATTTGAAGCCCATGTATTATATTTAATTCACAGACTCCATCAGAGATTGGGCTTCCTCTTTAGGATATGAAAATATCTTACTAAAGACACCAGGACTATGCTTACTCATAGTCGTTTATTCTCAATTATAGTTTTGGGGTCATTAGTTTATTCTTACACATCAGGTAGGATGCTTAATAAACTTCAGTCAACCTACCTCTCTGTAATATGTTTTGCCACAGGACAGGCAAGATCTACTCACCTTTGCATATTATATAATTCTTTTAGATGTCTCTCATTAACTGAGAGATTTAATAATAGGTCTCATTTTTTTGCATAAAATCAAGTGGAAATTTCTTCCCAATAGTATTTTGAGTTTGATTCCAACCATTTCTATTACATCTAACACTCATCAGCAAAGTAAATATCAGTTTCAGATTCCTTTTTTAAACTGTCTTTGCCCAGAAATCCCTGTCTTTCTAGAATTGTTGTTAGTTGTGAAAACATTTTCACATTTAAGACTAGCCTCCAGAGATATTTATTGGAAAACTCAGTTTGTAGATGTTCTAATTAGTCTTACTCCTGATGAAATTGTATTTTTGGTTTTAGCTTTTTTATTTTGCTGGCTTTGTCTCTGTTTTTTATGCATATTGTGTTTGTATTTTTGGTTTTTTGTATTTTGCAATGTTTTGTAATTTATGTATTGAAACTGGATGTCTGTGAAAATGTGCTTTGCCCACAGACTTTTTCAGTATAAAATAAACAAATAAAAAAAAGAAAAATAAGCAAATAGAGAGTAGAACATGTAATTGGGAAATCTTAGTACAAGCTAGTGAGCAAGTGGTTGAATAAGAAAAGGAGAGAGTTATTGATGAAATAATAGAGTCTGATAATATACCCACACTGGATGAGAATTTAGGGCTGCAGTCAGGGTGCCCTTGTAGTAGAAAACAAGACCCCCTGATTAGAATCATGAGTCCACTAGGTTGGATACCGTGGGAGAGTGTAAATCAAAAACTTCAAGTTATAGAGAGATTAAACATAGAAATGGATACTGAGATTAATGAAGAGGACATTGTAGAAATTAAGGCTGAGTTGGCAAATATGACTGATATTTATCTTAAACTACATAGAATTGCTAATTATATTTGGTTAAATGCAACAAAATTAAAAAATAGGGAAGTTGCAATAATGTTTTCAAAGCGACGTCTGTTCAACATACTAGAAGGTAATAAAGATGATCCTGAATCCAAAAAGGTAGGACTTACTCTATTTGGGTTGAACCATTTACATAAGGAAATGAACACAAAGTTAACAAGAGAAGTTCATAACCTCTTAAGGAATTTCCTACATATACATCTGGGATGGAATGAAATAGTGTCAATAGAATGTGAGGGTAGAGAGTAGGACACACAGATTAACATTATAGTGAAAAATAAAATAGTAGCAAATTGAATCATGGGAAAAATACCTGTCTTGGACATTATGGGATTAAATTTGGTTGAGACTGAGATTCTTGAAAAAGGACCTAATGTTGCAACAAATAAAAAGTATGAGGAAATTCAAATACCAACAAAAAATAAATTCCAGATAATGGCAGGCTGCAATGATTGGCAGAGAGAGAGAGAGAGAGAGAGATTAAGTGACAGTACATGTAGCAAAACTGTCACTGATGAGAACTCAAATAGAGTAAATATTTCATGTAAGGAATTACAAATTATCTCTTGGAATATATCTGGACTAAGAGATAAACTAGTAGATGAGGAATGGGTTAAGTACATTGTAAATGTTGATGTCATATGCTTACAGGAGACTTGTCATGGTCCAGATGATCATATTGAGATCAACGGTTACAAAATCTTTCAACGGGTTGGTATCAAAGACAACAAATGGGGCAAAAAATCAGGTGGCTTAACCATCTATATCAGAATTGGCAGTTTTGCATATGTAGAATATATTAAGGACACAGAAAATTTTATCCTGTTAAAGTTAACAAATGAAGGTCAGCATTTTCTATTGATAAATGGTTACATTCCTCCAACAAGTTCAACATTTTATAAGGATATTGTGTGGGAACAGCTTAACACATTATTTATTGATTGTATGAATGTATACCCAGAGATTGACATGTTATTTCTCATTGACTTAAATGCCCTAATAGGTCTCTTCGATGGATTAGGAGATAACTCCTTTTTTTACCAGCACCATAAGCCCATATACATGGAGGCAAAGAGCAACCAAGGAAATGAAATTAAATAAAGCTGGTTCACAATTGATAATTTTAAAAGAATGTAATTTGTATGCATTACATGGTCATTTGATAGGTGATTTGATGGGGGAATTTACTTTTATCTATATAAGGGGCTGTTCGGTAACTGATCTGGCACTATGGGCTGAATCACTAAAATCATGGGAAAAATTGGTAGTAGTGCCACGTTCTGAGAGTGATCACTTTCCTATAATTCTGACTAGTGCAGTGAAAGGATACACAGAAAATCTTAGATTAATACAACCTTTAGTGCAGGGAATAAGAACAAACAAAAAAAATGATATGGCAGCCTGATTCATCATGGAGCATTGCTGAAATGTTAAGAACCCTAGTTACAAAAGAGAGTATGGAACATTTAGACAAATGTAATAGTACACAAATGATTGAAGAAGTGTATTCAATAATCCAGCAAATTATAACAATATTAGGTATAAATGCAATACAAGGGGAATAAGTAATAATAACAGAGGGGGCTGATTTGATGATGAGTGCAAAAGACAAATAGTATTGTTGAGGAAAATGTATAAACAGTATATAAGGGAAAAAACAAAGAACTATTAAAAATATTAACATAAAAAAGCAAGGAATATAAGTTCCTTATGAAAGATAAATCAAAACAATATTATAAAAGACAATGGGAAGAAATGAGCAAAATTGTCAATAACAGGGACCAGAAAGATTTCTGGAGATTGGTGGCTAAGGGTACAAGTACATATAAAGAAGATTCAGATGCTTATATAGCTGAACAGATGTGAATTATTATTTCTCTCAGATATTTATTGATTCAAGCGAAGACAATGATGCCCTATCAGAAACAAGTATTGATAATGTAGTAATAGATAATATTGAAGTTCTATTTGCTATTAATACCTTAAAGTCACACAAAGCACCTGGACCAGATAACATCCCAGCAGAAGTATATAAATTTCAACCGGGAGTTTGGGATAGAATATTAACAGCCCTATATATACTGTAATGGTGAATGAAACTAAATCACTCTAAATGCAAAAGTATGCACTTTGGTCCAAAGAATTCCTCTCACGCTTACATTTCAGATAACAGAGTTCTAATGAGCACTAATTCTGAGAGGGATTTGGAGGTTCTGGTCATGAATGACCTTGTTCACAATTCTCAGATTAATGAGATTATCCTTCCAGCTAATTGGGTAATATGGTCTATAAAAAGGAACATAAAATCATGAGATAGCAGAGTATTGATGCCACTTTATAGAGCATATGTTCGCCCACAGTTGGATTTTTCCTCACAATTATGGTGCCCCTATAGGAAACAGGATATTTCACAGCTAGAAAAGGTACAGAGAAGATTTACAAAAATAGTGAGAGGCTTAAGAAATTCTTCATATGAAACTCGTCTTAATTCACTATGTTTGATGTCTCTTTCCACCAGGAGATTAAGAGGGGATCTCCTGTTAATGTTTGACATTGTCAATGATCCTTATTTATTAACCATATTAAGACTTAGTTTCATGGATGACATGTATAAACTTAGAGGTCACCCACTTCAGTTACAACACAGAAGATTTAATCTTATGCCATGTAAATTCTTCTATACTCTACGTGTCATTAGGCCCTGGAATGCGTTAGCTGTGGAGGTGGTTATAAGCAGTACTAAGTCTATTTTTAAGTCCAGATTGGACAATCTTCTAATTTCTGACACCTCCATTAGTTATTTTTAATATACAGGAGGAAATATGGGCCTCACGGCCATCTAGCGTCTGTCAGACCTTAGTATGAACCTTAGTATGAACCTATATAACAAGTGTGTTCAAGAAAATAATTATCCTACTACAAGGAAAGGAGCTTATATAGTACTGATCCACAAAAAGGAGACTTTGCAAACCCAGCTATGTACTGCCCCATTAATCTTTTAGATATTAACTTGAAGATTTTTTCTAAAGTTACCCTAAACAAGCTTAACTTAGAAACTGATGAGGGGTGGCTTATCATCATATCAAGCCAGTTTCCGAAGGGATTTCTCAACTCTTGATAATATAGTTATATTATATCATCTTCCTGAGAAGTATGTGCTGCTTAGAAAGCAAAGAGTATATGCTGGATTTGTGGACTATTCAACAGAGTTTGATTCCATCTCAAGGAAGTTACTATGGGAAATCCTCTCAAAAAAAGAAATAGATAAAGCACTTGGGCTTGTGTTAGAATAGGATGGGAAGGTCAACCTTCTAGTGCAATTGTGGTTAACAAGGGTGTTAGACAGGGGTGTGTCCTCACTGAAACCTTATTTTCATTTTATATAGATGGGTTACTAATTAAATTGGCTTACTTGACTCAGATTCCCTAAAATAAATTATCAATGCTGTACTGCGCTAGCATGTGCAGTCGACCTTGTATTACTTTCCTTAACCAGGAAAGGGTTGCAGGATAAGCTTAACTTGCTAGAGAGACACTTGAGAGAATTGAAGTTATGGATCAAACTAACAAAGACTAAAATAATGGTATTTGGGCCGAAGGGTAGTAAGAGAACTGGGAAGTGGAGTATTGCCGGGGAAAACGTAGAAAAAGTAAAATCCTATGTTTATCTTGGAATAGAGTTTAATGAGAATAAATTATGGAATACACATTTTCAAATAAAACTCTTTACACCCTAAAAAGAACATTGTTGGCACTGATAAGATTCAATTATAGAAATGGGAAGGTCTAGTGTAAGACCTTTAATTGAAGTAATTAAAGCAAAAGTTGAGTCCCAACTGCTATATGGGGTGGAAATATGGGATGTTAATTATAGATAGAAACTAGTAGTCCCATTATTTAAAACATTAAGAAGAAGAATAGTTGTAGGGCATTCATGCCTATCTACGTACATAAGAGCAGAGATGGGCATTTTGAATATTAATGCACTATTCAAAAGTAGGCAACTTGGTTTCTGGTTAAGGCTGACTAGACTCCCACAGACACAAATTTCTGCTCAGTGCTTAAAAGAAAAGATGAAGTGGTATATATTAGGGTATACAAAAGGTTTCTGGTATTCGAAAAATGGTTATAACAATAAATAAACAGAAAATTGCTGAGTTACTGAAATACGTAGAGAAGAACATATGGCTAAGTGCTAAATATCATAAATATATATTTTTAAAAATTAGGAATTTCTGTCAACAACAAGATCTGGAGGAAATAAAAAAACTCCTCCTACTCTAGGTGGTTTTCCCCAAAACAATTTTAAGTTTGGTTATAAGACTTATCTGGATACCCTAAGTGACCCCGAAACTCGCAAGTTGTTTATGAAATATAAGTTTGAGCAATTTGATAGTAATATGCTAGGATATAGACATAACAAGGTATTAGATGAAAAGTGCAGCTGTTCAATGGGGGAATGTGAGGATCTAATGCATGTTATGTGGTGCTGTACATGGTATCTTAAAGTACACAAATACTGGCTAGGTCCTTTTATGGATATTAAATACAAATTGGACTTAGAAACACTGACATCCTTCTCAATACATACTGAAGATAAATGGTCCATTGAAAGGGTGGCAAGTGATTTTAAAGTAATTAGTAAAATTAAGAAAAGAATTAATAGTACAATTGTCCCAGATGATAGATAATATGATATGAAGAGATGTAGAAACTGTCTTAATACCTGAGGTATGATTGATGTGCAATACTTTTTTTTAATAGGTACTGAGAGACAGAGAGTCAAATAGTTGAGAACCATGTAACTTATGTATATGTTTTTATAATTGTATTGTTTTCCTTTCTGTATTTTTGTACACTATATTTGATGTATTTCTATTACTTTGTAATTGTTGATATCTTTTTAATTTGTAATTGTTGATGGCTTTTAAGTCAAACAATAAACTACTATTACTATCAGGGAAATCATTTGTGTGCATCCAGTCATTGAACTCTGCAAATTCAGATTCACTTCCAATCTAGATACACAAGCTCTCATCCCCAAACCTGTAGCAAACTTTAATCTTATCAAAAAATGGATTGTTTACCTTTTTTGTTTTCCACACATATTCCCCAAAACCCCAAAAGAGATTTGCATAGCTGGGTGCCATACTGGCACCCATTGCTGTGCCACATTTCTGTAAATAGAGGACCCTGAATGGGCACTCCCTTCACAGCCTGATCCATCTCACTCTCCTTATCCTCCTCCACAGTGCGGCCAACTGTACTAAAGCCATTGCCCATGCTTTCCAGCCAGCAAGGACTCCCATGACATTTGTCAATTTCCTTTTTCCCTGTTTCCCATTAGCAGATTATTAAGATCTACCACTAGAGGGACCTTAGTACTTTCATTTGCAGTGCAACAGTATTACTACATATCTTTCACTCACTATTCCTCTAGACTCACTCAGACTACGTCTCCCTAGCCTCTCTGTCCTCTGTCTCCCCCCCTTCTCATCTACATGCCACCTCATCCTCTTTATTCCTGGCCCCTCTCTGCCACACTACACTCTCCTGACTTCAATTACACTGTTACCCCATCTCCCTCTCTTCAGGCCTTGGAACACTACCCCTTTCACTCTAGTGCCTCACTCTTAGCATTTCCTATTTATTGCACACTACTACATATACTATGCTTCCAGCCTCCTCCTTCTCTCCACCCCCAACCCCGTTATCTCAAGTCGAGCTTGTTCTTTACCTTAGTATAAGAGTGTAAAGCTCCACTTCATTATCATTGCACTTCTGCTCCTATCTTCCAGAGACATAAATTCCAACCCTGGACCTTGCCCTGCAAATGCCTTGGTGCCCCATCCACTGCTCTAGGTACATCCCCATCAAGCCTCACTGTCCTTTCCCATGGACTAAAAATTCTTCACCTAAATATATGCAGCTTTCTCCCAAATGTTTGTTTGTTTGTTTGTTGAATTTTGTTGACCCGGTAAGCCCACTGGGCCTAGAAGTCCCTTTTTCAGGGGCGACCGGGGGGGAGGGGGATACAGATGGTGAGCAACTGAATTTGAACCAGATTAAGCTGTTGGTGGTATTTTTAGTGAATAAGGGAAATTTGGCCAGGACACCGGGGAAATTCCCCTACTCTTTTCGATAAGTGCCATGGGATCTTTAACATCCACCTGAACTACCACCAATCCAGGCAGATGGGACCTCGTTTTAACGTCTCATCCGAGAGACGGCACCTCAGAAGTGCAGCACCCCTCTCATGCTGCACTACAGTGTCAGTACTGGGATATTAACCCAAGTGCCAGATGTGGGAACTAAACCCACAGCCCTCTGATCTCCCGGCCTCAGAGGCGAGTGTGCTACCTACTGAGCCACTGACACTGCATGTCAATCTACTCCAGCCTCTGGTAGCTTTGCTTGGTCCTGATATTATCATTCTGTCTGGACCTGGCTTAACAATAAAACAGGTGCCCTTCTCTTTCCATCCTAGGCCATACTGTATCTCAACAAGACTGGTCAGGGAAGGGTGGAGGAGTAGCTGTCTATGTCTCATCTATCCAATTCATAACCATTCTTTCTGCCTCTGTCCCCAAAGCATACAAGGTGCCTGTCTTACAGCTATCTCTCCCTTTCTCCATCCCTATATTTGTGGCAGGTGCCTATTGTCATCCAGGCCTCCACTCATCTGTTGTTCCAGACCTCATGAGTTTGATAATATCCCACACCTCCTCAGGTGAAGTTTATATTATGAATGACTTCAACTTAAACTGGTTATCCCCCACAATGAACAGAGTATGAAACCAAATTGATGTCCATAACTTCTCCCAGCTCATCCTTGAGTCAACTCAGATGAACCATAAAATGAGTAGCCATTACTTAATCGATTGGGCCCTCACCTCACATCCACATTGGGTCATTAAACCTAGTGTATTATCAGATGCCCAAAATGAAAACCTTATGACCTTTCCAGTATGTACAATTCACAGAATCAAGGCCCTCATAAAACCTTACTAACTCACTCATATAAATCTCTGAACCTCGCTCCCCTCCTCCATGACCTAGATCATACAAACTGGACCCCTATAGCCTAAGGAAACTCAATAGATGAAGTCACAGAATACTTTCAAGGTAAATTTCTCAACATTTGGAATCAGCATGCCCTACTTTTGATGCATCAGTGTCCATGGGAGCCACCTTCTAGGGATGTCAACTGAACTCGTCACTTGTCAAAGAGCGCTAGACCAAGCTTGGAAGTTAAATAAGGCCTCAAAGCTCCCTAAAGACTATGATCATATCGTTCTCTTCACAACAAGTGCACAAAAGTCACTTGTTTTGCTAAAGCAGACTACTTTAGTTCAACCTTTCAATCAAACATGAACAATCCCTCTAAATCCTGGAAAATCATCCACTCACTCTTCTCCTCCCCCCCTTTCACTCCTTCTTGCCCCCTCCTCAATATAAACAACACCCATATTACTAATCACCCTGGTGTTGCTACTGAATTTAATTCATACTACACCTCTTGTGCCTCTGCTCTCCTATCCTCCTTATCGTCTGTTAGGCCAGGTGCCCCCACAACCTCACTACACACACCCTCACAGTATACTTGTTTTTCTTTTAGTAAAATTGCCCCTTCTGACACCTTGGATGCCTTACATGCCTTAAACCTACCAAGAGGCAGTTCACCTGATGGCTTGGACCCCATGCTGCTATTTCTCTCACCTATGGCTATCTCTGCCCCACTGTCTGACCTCTTCAACCTCTCATTCAAAATGGCAGCCATCCCACCTGTTTGGAAGCATGCCATTGTTCTTCCCCTACCTATGGGTCGTGATCCTTCCTCACCTGGGAACTGCTATCCCATATCCCTCCTTCCCACACTAGCCAAACTGCAAGAACACTTTGTTCTTGTCCAGCTCTCTTCTTATGTCTCTAATGCAAACGTTTTCACTTCCTTCCAATCTGTCTGATGGAACAAACACTCTACCACCACCTCCCTGATTAGGCTTACTGACTCCATCCTCTCAGGGGTAGACAGTGGTCAAATCACGTCTGCCATTTTTGTCGAACTAGCCAAGGTTTTGGACACATTTTCCCACAACCTACTATTAAACTCCCTCTCCTCAGCAGGTCTGTCTGACTCTGCCGCTAATTGGTTCAGAGCCTACTCTGTAGGTTGGACCCAGTCAGTCAGAATCGCTGATTTCACATCTCCCCCCTCCATCAACACTGGTGTCCCTCAAGGGTTCATGTTGGGCCCTATACTTTTCTTCATATTTCTTTATGACCTACCATATGACTGTACACCAACCTCAATACATATGTATGCACATGACACGGTCCTCTACTCCTCCGGAAAGTCCCCCACTGATGTTGCAAACAGACTTCAGCAGAACTTCAATAATGTTCTGCACCAGTTTTGCTCCCATCAGCTTTTTCTAAATGCCAAGAAGACGGTCTCCATGACCTTTCCACACTAGGCAGAGACTCTCTAGGCTCCCTTCCCTGTCCACCTTCTATAGCCTTGATGGGACAGTCCTTGAGGACACCTCCTCATTCAGATATCTGGGTGTTTGGCTTGACCAACATCTCACCTTCTCTGGTCATGTGGTTGACATCCTAAAAAAGCTGTACCCCAAGGTTGCAGGCTTCAGAGACTGTGAGGGTCAGGTAGAAGGCCTGCCATTTAATCTTACTAAGAGCAGCCAAAAAATCAGGATTACTGAATTTATGGAAACTTCTTTTGAATGAAAAGACCAGCTAGTAAGTGGTCTTGGGTAAAAGCCTCACACAAGCTATAGCTTTGTGATCGCTAATATCATTATTGAATAGCCCAATGTATGAAATTGTATGTGGTCTATTGGTAAGTATCAAATTAAGGAGGGTGCTGTGTTCAGGGTTTTTAGGTTAGGACGTATGATATCACCAATTAGTTGACTACAACCAAGAGTGTCGCATGAGGTTTTTAAAGGTTCAGTGCAGTTCAAAATACCGTTTAGGTTAAAATTCCCCCAAGAATATACATTCAGAGCTGGCAGCTTCTGTGATCCCATGGAGGTGACAGAGTATCCTTAGTCCTACTGAGGGTGGTCTGTAGCAACTGGAAACAAGCTGAAGATAATTTAATTGCCATGGATGAAAACGAAAGTGCTGGGGCTGATCAGCTGGAACATGTTTTCCCAAAATTAGGCTACTATACTCTGTCCCCACCTATTAGCCACCTCTTCAATCTGTCCCTCACTCAAGGCGCACTTCTCTCTAATTCAAAATTAGCATGCTATTCCCCTTTTCAAATCTGGTGATCAAAGTGAATGTAATAATTATAGGCCAGTCCCGTCACTACCTATCCTATCCAAACTTCTAGAAAAACTAGTCAAATCCCAACTTATAAATCACCTCAAATCTGCAAACCTAGTGAACCTCCTTCAGTCTGGATTCAGGTATAAACATAGAACAGTGTCAGCTCTCGCAAAAATCACCAATGATTGGCAAACCTCCCTGGATGTCAAAAATTATATCTGTGTTCTCTTTTTAGATTTGAACAAGGCTTTTGACACTGTTGACCATCAAATACTTTTAACAATGCTATATAAACTTGGGTTGGATGATATTACTATAAAATGGTTCTCCTGCTTACCTTACTGGTAGACAGCAGAGGGTAAAAGGATATGGCACATTCTCTCCTCTAAAACCATTGCAGAGAAGAGTTCCTCAGGGTTCCATTTTGGGGCCAATATTATTTGCTGTTTATATCAATGACATTGACTTTAATATTAACACTGCAAGCATCCACATTTTTGCAGACGACACCGTGTTCTAGGTTGCTAGGCCCTCCTTACATCTTGCCTGCCTAGAAACTGCTACTTAGTGAAAAAAAATAAAATTATGCTCCTCTTCCCTTACACCAAAGAGCCAGCTCCCAACTCCTCGAATACTAACCAACAGATTGTCACAACTCTGGTGGAACCAGTCGAAATAGTAGAGAAGTTCAAATAGCTAGCTTTCTGGCTGGATTGTAAACTTTCCTTTGTTATTCACATCAAAGATCTAGCTAAGAATGTATGCCAAAGACTTTGACTCTTCTACTGCATCAAGCACTTACTTATGAAGCCAAAGTAAGATTGGTCCAGTCAACCTTCCTCCAACTAAATGACTATGCAGATTTCCTCTACAGCCAATGCCCTAAAACAGTCCTTGGTACTATGTATGCCCACACAATGTGCAGATGAGCCACAACACCCATAACACAACTGGGTCAGCCAAATGCACACAAATGTGCACAGGCCACACCTGTCATGTGCTACCACGCAAGCGGTTACACCATTACACCCAGTTGGCACCATGTGGACATCTAGCTGCCTGTACTATGACTCACATGCTCTGTGTAGATCCAGTGGGGTCTCCCAACCCCCACCCTCCATACCCACCAGGGCCACTGGCCTGATGGTGGAAGCAGCAATGTCCATTGTTGGGTCTGCCTTCCCAATGTCGACCAGCATGGGACCACAGCCTGTCTCCAGCTGTGCCCCCAGCCACTGTGCCTCTTCCTCCTTGGCACACCTTTGCATGTTGTGCCACCTCTTCCAGCATGCATTCACACTCCTTGCTCAGCAACCCATGGCATTTATTGCTGCAGCAATCTCCACCAACATTTGGAAGATGGTGGCATCAGTGTTCTTGTAGCACCTCATTAGTGCCTCCCTTTCCTTGTATGCATTTATCATGGCTTTGAGTTCCTCCTTAGAGAACTTGTATGCCCAGAGATGTGCCTATCCATCATTGGCAGCTGTGTGGGAAGGAGGATGACAGTGGTGAGTGAATGGCATCAACACAGGATATGTGTGTGTGTGTGTTTGTGCTTGTGTGTGTGTCTCAGTCTGTGAGTGAGCCCTCATGTGTGCCAGAATGTATGTGTGACTGCCAGACAATGCACTGCACAGTTGGTACAGTGACTGGCAGTACTTTCAGTTCCATGACACAGGTATTTTTTTTATTTTTTTTTTTAATTTAGTATATCAGAGGCCCTCTAGTACACAGGTGCCCCAGGCCTGGCCATGGCTTCAACCTGACATTGTGGACCACAGAGTAACAGGGCCATGTTATGGGCACCACAGCGGCACACACATGTCTGCACCCATTCATCAGCTGTGGTATCCCTGTTGTGGTTCTGGACCACCGGGACTGTGGTGTAGCCATACTGCACAGTCCAGACTAGCTATCATACTGCACATTTGACCATATCTTGATGTGTGCATAGCATGGGGCAGACATACAGATGCTGGGGGGTGGACCATGCATGGGCTGCTGTGTGCCACCCCTCCCATCCCCACCCTTGATGCCTGTGTCATGGCCATCCATGTTGCAGACCATCTGCAGTGGACAGTCCATGGGCCTCCACCTTACAGACTGCCACTGCACATTGGACAGGGTATGTCAACATAGGGCATATTGTCAGTGTCAGTGGCTCAGTAGGTAGCACACTTGCCTCTGAGGCTGGGAGATCAGAGGGCTGTAGGTTCAGTTCCCACATCTGGCACTTGGGTTAATATCCCAGTACTGACACTGTAGTGCAGCATGAGAGGTGCTGCACTTCTGAGGTGCCATCTTTTGGATGAGACGTTAAACCGAGGTCCCATCTGCCTGGATTGGTGGTAGTTCAGGTGGATGTTAAAGATCCCATGGCACTTATCAAAAGGGTAGGGGAATTTTCCAGGTGTCCTGGCCAAATTTCCCTCATTCACTAAAAATACCACCAACAGCTTAATCTGGTTCAAGGTCAGTTGGCATTCATCTGTATCCCCTTCCCCTGGGTCATGCCTAAAAATAGGCAGGATTTGTCTAGTGCACTTACCCGGTCAACAAAAACTAACTAACTAAATAAATAAATAAATATGGCACACACACACACACACACACACACATGCACCACATGCAAAGCTGTTTTCACACAGTGCAAGGTGATGCCTGTGCGGTGGCCCATGTGCTGCACATATCCTGCCATGTGTGTCGACATCGACACCCATATGGCATACCTGTGATACACTGCAGCAACACACAGTGCATGTGTACCAGGCAGTGATGTGTGTATGTACTACAGGCCCTCCCCCCATTCAGGCACTGCTATACTGGTGCCGCAGTTGTGCTGCCATGAGTTTGCCATTGTGAGAGCGGTCATGACCACACAAAGACAGGGAGCATGACAGAGAGCATGGTTACCCTGCAGCGCTGTGGATGTGGGTGCCTGTACGCAGGCCCTGCAGCACTTTAGCCAGTAGTGTTCTAGGACAAGGCCTTCATGTAAACCACAACTTGTTCCCTCAACATTCTTCCAGTACACTGAAATGCATAGCCATGTGCACTGTGTGGCCATACAGTAAGGGATTGTGAGTATAGTGGCCTACATACTGTACCTGAATCAGCCTATCCACCCTGCTGTGACATCCTGGGGCCTTTCTTGCTTCAGTCTGCCTTCCACCTATCTCCTACTGTACCTGACAGACCTCCAGGTGGAGCTCAGGGAGGCCTTAAATGGCCCAGCTGTGCAATCCACATGTTAATGCATGCATATTAGGCTGAAAATGGGATGCTAATTCAATGGTTTATCCCGTGAATGCTTAAATAAGTTCATCTGCATACCAGCTTTGAATATTGCAAAATGTAGTCCTGAGCTAACCCTTTAGCAGGTAACATAAGAATACAGCACTGGAGAATGGGTGCCGACAATAACAGTGACCCAATCCCCAGTGCGAGTCTTGAAGGCTACCATTGCGTGGGGCAGTCAGATGGGTGGGTCAGTGAATATAGCGACAGGATATCACTATACTTACGCTCGTGGGGGGGAGCGAGCGTGCACAGTGAGGGGTGGGAGGGAATGTGAGGGGTAGTGCCATAGTGGGTTGCCGAGCTGCCCTGTGGTGTGGTGGGTGGGTTGGCAGCACTTGTTGGCAGGGTACAGGGTTTGGGTCCTGGCACTGGCATGTTTTTGTTGCAACCAGCCCAAACCTTTATTTTTAATGTTCTCACCCCGACATGCACCCTCTGGGTTGAGAATCCTTAAGTAGGGGTCGAGGGGCAACACCCCATGGGGACATGGAGGGCATAGCTCCACATAAAACATTTTAAATGAAAGTCCACAGCACCTTTTGCACCTGGTTGTCAGGTGGCAAAAAAATGTCACCACTCTTGACTTCTTGATATGACGTCGCCTTTGAGCTCCACTGTTATCATCTATGCCCATGCACTGGGCAATTCATGGCTCCATACACATCTCTAGCTGCTCAACCCCAGTTAACATCAGTCGTACTGAGCATGCATGATGACATCATGACATGTGACAGCAGTTCCTGTTGCAGTGTGTGTTTGCAAGGGTGTAAGGGTGGTGGCACTGCCAGCCAATTTGGAAACAATGCCAGAAGGCAGGAGACAAAGGGCAGTGGTGCAAAGATACCACAGGTGGTGGGGAGGCTGATTTGGCCAACCTCAAGCAGCTGGTGGTGCAGAGGGACCGCCAGCTATTTGGGGAGGTCAGGAGGTAACAGGCCCAGATGGCAGGTCTGGATGTAAATTGCCCACCACCTGTTTCAGAGGACTGGCATTCCATGCAAGGAGGAGCAAGGTAGTCACTGGTATACTGACCTACAGCACCACGAGAGGCAGGCACGAGGTCATAATGTCACAAGACATTATGCCACATGCAAGACTCTCGCTGCGAATATAGTGCAATTTCTTGCACGCATAATTCTTTTTTTTTTTGCATGTGGCTCTGATTCCCACACCCACCATTATGGGGGGGCTATGCCCCTGAACCCCCCCAATAAGGATTAACAACTCTGGGGGTGGTCACCTCCAAATCACACAAAGTGCAAAAAAAAATAAGTTTCTGGGAGTGGGAATCAAGCTTGATCCCAGACGCAGTGCCTCGGTTCCTTGCTACAGTGACTCAGTCCGTTGAGCCATGGTAGCTGCTTGGCAGCTGCTTGGCAGAACCTCATCCCAGCAGAGGACTTATTCTCTGCCTGGATAGTGCGAGTGGTGCAATACTGCATACAGCAGTATTCGTAGTTGCACCACTCGCTGTCTTGTACAGTGCTATTCTGGGTTAGCACTAATGTTCTCACGCTATTAGCATATGACATCATGACCTGGTAGGGGAGGCAGTGCCTGGATCGCTTCAGAAGAATAGATTGGAGGGACTGTGCCTGCACCAGATAAGTGTCCACCACTGTCATGGCACACCCGTTCCCATGTCAGTGTGTGTCTGTGCATGCACTAACACACCTGTGCACCCAGCATATGTGTGTACATCCTGATTGTGCACCCACATGATCATGTGGTGGGTGGTGTCAGATGGGCTGGGATGTTTGTGCTTTGTAGTGTGTCCGGTGCTGTGCCTCTGTGGTCACATGGTTTCCATGTGTATGTGGGGTCATGTATTGTTCTGTGCTGTTCACACACACCACACTGCTGAGCCCACCACTGCTTCATGTGTTGCACATGAAACCAGTGCCTTCATGCATCCCTTGGTTCCTGCACTGGGAGGGACTCCACTGTGGCATTCATTGCCATGCTTGCCAAGGGGCTACATATGTCATGGTGCTGCCCACACTGTTATGACAACATTGTTCTCCCTTTCCGTTGCAGACCACACAGACAGAACCAGCCAGCCCAGCAGGAGGGGCCAGGACACCACCTGTAGGGGTACATATACTAGTGAAGAGCAGCAGGATACCGCATGTGAGTCTGCCTCCATAACGTTTACATGCATTGCTGCTCCAGGGGAGTGGGCATGGGTGTTGTCCTGGGAGGCCATCACAGCTGGGCAATGTAACTTGCCATGTTTTCAAGTGGGCATGGTGCCACAGTTCTGCCCAGTCATGGTGTGGGGTTGGGGTTCAGTGCTTCAACTGCATGGCCAGTGGGTGACACCGAGGCATGGGTTTGTTGGCTTGTTCCTGGCCAGTGTGCCATGTGAATGTATTGTTGTGTAGACAACTGTCTGGGACTACTGTTTTATGGATAGCGTGTCCCAGCCATTACACTGTGTTAATGTACTGTTGGTGCTGTGGGTTAGTGTGTGTGTGGGACCTTCTTCTGCAGTCTGGCGGTCATTGCATTGCTCAGCCATGGCGCATTGTCCTGAACATTTGGTTGTAAGTAGGCCCTTCTAGGCCTTCTTGTGTGTTTGAGGTGGCCATGTGGCCATGCTACTTTCTGCTGTGGCTTACAGGTATGGTGCTGATGGCATGTATGGTGTTTTACCTTTGGGTACATGCCATGGTTGGGATATACTGTCCTTCCTGAGGCATCATCCTGGGGTTTGCATTGATCCACATTGTCAGTATACCATCCTTACATGGTCGTCTTTCCACCCATAGGTCCATGGAGGAGCTCACTGTGTGTCACCAGGCTTGAATAAGGTGATGTGAAGGGCAGGATGACCTGTGTTGTGCCACATTGTAAGACAGCAGCACACACTGATTGAGCAGCAGGTGGTGCTCATTGTGGAGACTAGACAGGTGGCCTAGCTGCTGGACCAATGGCTCCCTGTGCCACCTGTACCACCAACATCACAACCTGTAACTCCCCTGCCATCGGCCCATTAGTACTCCTTTTCTTCCCACACTACCTTCCATGTCCCCCCCTCTGCCATTTCTGTAAAAAGTTACGGTTTGATACTGTTTTTATGCACTGCTGTTTTTTCACTGCTGTTCCTCTTCCACGTGTTTATGTCCCCTCCTCCATCCTGATTGCTGTTTCCCCTCCACATTTTGCACCATTTTTTTGTATATAGTTATTGTTGCTCATGTTTTGTTTACAATGTAGATATTATTGTTTTGAATTCCTGTGACCTGTGTGGTTCTTGCTGCGTTCCATCATTGTGGTGGTTGTTTTGGTCTTTGGATTCCTGTTGCTGATGTATGTATGGTTTCATGACATTGCCTTTGTGGGTATATAGTTATTGTTGGTGTTGTCCACTGCTGACTGCTGTTGTGCTCTGATTCTGGGATCCACACCTCTGTATGTGAATCTTGTGGCCATTTTGTTCCATTCTGCACTGTGTTGCTTTGGCTGTTTGCACTGTCCAGGCTGTAATATTCAGTGCTGTCCTGTTTGTTATATTCAGTGCTTATTTCCTGGGTTATTTTGTACTGCACTCACAGCCCTGGTTGCACTGCTTCCTTTGCATGCTATATTTAGCAGGTTTAGCCCTGGCACTATTCCACTGAATATGGTGTGCTAATGGTTCTGGGGCAATTTAGCATGCTGTGCAGTGCTAATTTAGCCCTATGGCTGAGTTTTGAGTATCTGGCCCCTGAACTATATCAAGTCACACTGCTTATTGCATGTATATGAGGATAGGCTCTACACCCATATGCACCAATTTTTATGATAATTTTGTGGTGCTTCATATTCATTTATAAGGGGCTGTGTTTAGATATGGTTTATCTTGTGTTGCAGTACAAGTATGTTTAATGTTTGTGCATTTATTTCTCATTGTATATGTTACCTATACTGGTGTGTGTGTGTGTGTGTGTGTGATGCTTGCTTGCATGAGTGTGTGTGTGTGTGTGTGTGTGTGTGTGTGTGTGTGTATATATATTCATGGCAAAAATCAGTTTAATGCATCATTTAGGGTTGTTCCACAGCAACAAAAGTGCCCACCCTGCCCTCCAACAGGCACCAGGGTGTGCATTGGGGTCCTCAGCCCTAACTCTCACCCTATTCCATGCGAAAACAAGCTGAGGAGGTGCAGTATGGGAGAATGGGTGTGAGTTAGACCAATGACCCAACGCACACCCCAGTGCCTGTTGATGGGGCGGGTGGATGTGGAGTGCAAGGGTGGCAACCCTAACACCGAATTTTATCAATTTTGTCACTGTGGAACAACCCTAACTGATGCATGAAATGGAATTTTTTGCCATGAATTTCCCTTCTTTTTGAGAATGTGCACTATAAATAGTGAATACGAGCATACTAACATATGAAATTTGCCAGCAGATAAAGGCCTGGAGGTCTATCAAGTCTGCTCGAATGTGCAGCTAGCACCCCTTATTCTGCAGCTGCCCCTACCTTCCACCCTTCCTCTTCATTGATCCTCCTCCTTGTTCTGTCCTATCCCCTTTTGAAGCAGTCCACTGTTATACTGGATACCACTTCTGCAGGTAATGCATTCCACCCAGCCACCACCCTCTCTGTAAAAAAGTGTCTCCTTATCTCCTTCCTGAACCTTCCTCCCTCCCTCCAGTCTCATATCATGGCCCCTGGTGTCCCTCCCTTCCCTTACTTTGAACAGCCCCTATACCTGTCTTGTTTATTCCTTTCATGTACTTAAAGGTTTCAATCGTGTCCCAGTCCCTCCTCTCCTCCAGTGAGTACATGTTCAACTCTCTCAGCCTCCTCTCATATGATAAGTCCCCCAGCCCCTTGATCATCATTGTCACCCTGAGCTGCACCCCCTCCAGTAACTTAATGTCCCTTTCAGATACGGGTGCCAGTACTGCACACAGTACTCCAGGTGTGGTCTAACAAATGACCTATACAGTGGCAGAATCACCTCCTCCCTCCTCGAAGAGATACCCCTTGCAATACAACCCAGCATTTCGTTGGCCTTTGCTGCTGCCTTCCTACATTGTGCCGAGTTGTTCATTGACCCTGTAATGAACACCCCCAGATCCTTCTCCTCCTCTGTCTGGGCTAGCTGTACTCCCCCCCAGCTGGTAACTCCTCCTTGGGTTCTTCATCCCAAAATGCAGCACCTTGCACTTTTTGGCATTAAACCCCAGTTGCCAGGTGTCTGACCAGGTTTCAAGCTTTGCCAGATCATCCTGCATCCCCTGCCATCCCCCTAGGTCATCCACCACCGCTCCTACCTTGGTATCATCAACAAACAGACTGATCTTGCTCTTGATGTCTAATGATATGTCTGCAATGAATATCCCAAAACAACACTGGTCCCAACACTGAGCCCTGTGGAACACCGTTCATCACTACCCTAGGGTGTGAGAGCTCCCCACCCACCACCACCCTCTATTGCCTTCCCTGAAGCCAGTTCCCTACCCATCTCACCAGCTTTGCACCTCCCTTGTGCCTACTAACTTACTTCCCAAGCCTTCTGTGCGGTACCGAGTCGAATGCCTTACTGAAGTCCAGATACAGGACATCCACTGCATGGCCCCTGTCCAGTTGCCTAGTTACCCAGTCATAGAACTCCACCAGGTTGGTTTGGCAGGATCTGCACCATATGAAGCCATGCTGTTTGCTGTCCTGTAGTCCTTTGGCCTCTAGGAGGGCCTCGAGCCTCTCCTTCAGGATAGTCTCCATTAGCTTACCCACGACGGATATGAGGCTCACTGGTCTGTGTTTTCCTGGTTCATCCTTGGGGCCACTCTTGTGGAGGGGCACCACATGAGCCATCCTTCAGTCCTGAGGTACACACCCCGAATGTAGTGAGGCATGAAATAGGTCTGCAAAGGTCCTGCAAGGATCTCTGCCAGCTCCTTCAGTACCCTGGGGTGGATGCCATCTGGGCCTGGCACCTTATCCACCCTCAGTGCCTTCAAACCCCCCTGAACTCTGCCCTCCATGATTCCCCATCTTTCACCCCCCCATTTCTGCCATTTCTCCCCCTTGAGTGCCACCCCCCTTCTCTTTAGTAAATACTGAGCAGAAGTACTCAGTTAGTGCTTCTGTCTTATCAGCACCCTGCTTCCACCCAATTCCTCCTTCCAAATCCTTACTATGTGGTCCTTACAGCTCCTTTTCTCCTGATGTACCTGAAGAAGTCCTTCTCCCTTTCTTAATGCCTTGTACCAGCCTGAGTTCCATAGATGCCTTGGCTCCCTTACTGCCCTCGTCACCTCCTTGATTCCATCAAGTACTCCTCCCTGTCCTCCCCTCTCCATGTTTTCTTGTACTTCCTAAAGGCAGCTCTTTTCCTCCTTACCTTTTCATGACCTCCTTGATCAACCATCTTGGTTTCTTAGCCCTAGCCTTCTTGCTCTGGGCCTTGCATCAGGTTTTTGCCTCCACTATCCCAAGCTTTATGAGCTCCCCCCTCTGTTTAGTGTCCATACTAGGTAGAATTCTGGCCAGGTACCCTTTTAGCACTTCCCCCATCCTCCCAGAGTTGGCCCTCCTGAACTCCAGCACTCTTGTGCCAGATTCCACTCCTTCCTTGCCCATATCCAATGTGAGCCAAACTGAGTGGTGGTCACTCCCCGACCACGGTTCCTCCACCATAAGTTCTCTGACAAAGTCCTCATTTGCCAGCACAAGGTCAAGGGTATTCCCTAATCTGGTTGGTTCACTGACCATTTGCAGTAGGAAGCTGTCCTGGAAGGCATCCAGCAGTACCTGCTGCCTTCTGTTCCTGGTTGTTGGGGTACTCCAGTCCAATCCTGGCATGTTGAAGTCCCCCACAATCACCACAGTACCCTTCTCACAGGTCCTCCTGATCTGTCCTGCTAATTTCCTGTCTAACTCCTCCATCTGAGATGGTGGCCTGTACACCACTCTCATTCTAAGAATCCTATTCTTGGAATCCTGGATTTGCATCCAAAGTGACTCCGTACTACCCTCCTCCCCTTCCTTCCTTACACACTTCAGTCCTTCCTTCACATATAGTGCCATACCCCCTCCTTTCCCAATCACCCTGTCCCTACGAAATAACCTGTACCCTGGTACAAACAGGTCCCAGTCATTGTATTGGGTGGCCCATGTTTCTGTGATGGCTGCAATGTCCACCTCCCTCTGCCATGAGCACCTGTAACTCTGCAGTTTTCCTCCCAAAGCTCGTAGCATTAGGGTAACCACCTTCCACCCTTTTCCCCTCTCCATCCTGCCCTCCTTTACTAGTATCACCAATAGTACTTGCCATTTGTCCTTTGTCACTGTTATGGGGGTAAGCTCATATGGTTTCCCAACCTGTGGTCTCTGCATGTCTCTTGCCCAATTGCCACCCCTGCTCCTAGTTTAAATTCCTACTTCCTTTATGTACTCCTCCATCCTCTGTTTCAACACTCTTTACCTCCTCACTCTAGTGTAGTCTGTCCTTGGCATAGAGACTACTGTCCTCTCTGGTCCCTCCCAACCCCCCAACAGCCCATACCCTTTAGCACAACACCAGGTTCTTAGCTATCCGTTAAATTCCTCTATTTTCAGCTTTCTTGTTGTGTTTGCCTTGGGCACTGGAAGTATCTCCGAAAAAGTTACTGATCTTCCTGCCTCCTCACATAATTGCCCTAGTTCCTCAAACCTCCTCTAGACTATATCTACTGTCTTGTCAGCCAGGTCATTCATCCCAAGATGTATAATTAAATGACGCTTGTTCCTACCCCTTCATGCATATTTCAGAACAGATTGTCCCACCCTTTCCACTGTCATTCCTGGCATGGCCTCCACCCAAATGCAACTATGCCTCTCCCCCTTGCTACCCACCTGACTCCTCTTAGTATTGAGTCCCCAGAACTAAGATTCCACCACTCTTACTCCTGCTTGATTCCATTCATCTCCCTCTCCTTTCCGGCTCTCTTCTTCCTCTGCACATTATTTCCCCCTTTTGCCCCTTTTGCAATTCTCCCAGCAGAACTTCCCCCGCTCCAGTTTGGTCCAGGCATTTATCAATTACTCCTCTAATTTCATAATTTCCCTCCTCCACCTTCTTCCTCTCTAGCAGTGCAAAGCTATTTTCTGAAGACCCTTCACAAATGCTCACTCCCTCTCTCTTCATAGTAACCTGTTCTCTCCTTTCGGCTCCATGACTTTTGCCACTTCTTCACCTCCCCTCACAAGTCCCTATCTCCTCCTTCCATTTGTCTTTTATCTCCTGACCTGGTTTCCTCAGCAATCGTTCTTTCTGGCTTGGGCTCCCTTGTCCCTGCTTCCCTTCTTCTGACTCTCTCCTCACCACTGTTGGCTTAAATTGCCCTCCCTCATCTCCCATTCTTCCTCCCTCCAGTATTGGGCTAAACCCACCCCCAGTCTGCCTTGCCTGTCTTAGTTCCTCTGCAGTCCCTCTATCTCCTTTCTAAGTTTCTCTATGTGGTTGCACACTAAACATCCTCCCACACTCCAGGCAATTTTTAGAAAGATTGGTGCACCACAGTTGTTGCAGCCTACCACCCTACCCATTGCTGTCATTGCCCACTGGCGACCCCCACCCTTCCAGATGCAGGATACCAAACACTCCCCCAAGTCTCCCCTCTCCACCTTTATCTGTGTAAAACATTCTTTTCTTAATTTCCCTTACCCCCTTTGTTGTACACGTTTAGATAGATTGAGCAACTGCATTTTATATTCCTAACCTTCCTATCCACACTCAAAAAGAGACGTTAAGTAGCTATTGCACAACCTTCTTCAAACTCCTACTCCTCCTTTCCACAATGCAATAACAGTGCAGAGATGTAACAATGAAAGCTCCTAGGTTTGCAGTTACTTTCCTTCCACTGAGATAGCAGTCACCTCTTCACTCGCTGCTGTTCCATTCCTGGATGAATGGAATGTGGTGGTGGGGCCCCTCACTCCCACCATGTTAATATTTGTCACTTTGCTGCGCTAAAACTGTATTACCCACTGAAATGAAAATTGGTAAATGAAGACATGTATCATACCATAACATGTATAACAAATGTTATCTGAAACTGTTCAACAGTTGCACAGCATCACACAGTGAAAACTGTGCAAGAGTATCAAAAATAAAATGTTTGCCACTTCACTACACAAGAACCATATATCCGACAGAACCAAAAATTGTAAAAAGAAGACATGTACCTTAGCACACTGTGTGTCCATAATTGTGTGTACATCTATTCAACGGTCACACAGTGCCATGAGCAAACAATGTAACATGCACAATTCAGCAACCATAAGTGCCAGCAACCCCAAAATTGTCACAGTCAAAGATGAATTATAAATCTTTGTACATTCTAAACACCAGGTAAATTGGATACATGGTTCAGAAGTTACTGAAGTGTAATGAATGAAATTATCATTCATCGGAGTGTCATAATTCCATACCTGTTAATGTTTTACACACCAAACGACTGCAAGGCACCTCCATACCACTAGGACCACCTATGCTATAAATTTCAGGCCAGTAGCACCATGCAGAACAGTATGTACAAAACGTTAACTGTGTCACGGAGTATCTCCACAGCTAATTATTTTTTCCAACATGTAAACAGCATTATTCACATCCCCGGAACAACCATGCAACACTTTCCAAATTTCATGTGAAAAGACCAACCGTTCCAGAAATATTCAATATTTACATTTCTGCACCTTTAAGAAGTCTTCCACCACAAAATGACAGAAATCGCGTCCGAAAATGTGCTAAAATGGCAGACCTGGCAGGTGAAAAATCTGTAACTGCAAGGGGGGGCCAACCTCAAATGGCAATAACTCTGGAACAGAACAACATTTCTTCACCAAACAAAGACTGGCATGTTCCTTTAAGAGAAGGCTTTCTACGTGGCAAGTTTCAGATCAATCAACCACACATTGGCTGCGCTATGTGTCACAGAAGACAATGCAGAAAAATAGCAAAAACATAATGTTTTGCACTGCACTGTGCAAACGCAAAAACATAAATGGTAACAACGCAAACAATGATGGCAACAGTGAGGTATATGAAAATAGCAATGCTAACGGTAACGCAAATGCAAGTGCAAATGGTAATGCACACTGTGACACAAATGGAAATGATAATGCAAACGGTAAGAGAAACACAAGTGCAAATGTAAATGAAAACAGAAATGGTAACACAAATGTTAACACAAATGATAATGGCAACAGAAATGGAAACAGTTACGAAAACTGTAATGAAAGTGCAAACAGTAACAGAAATGCAAATGGTAACAGCAGCGGCTATGCAGAAGGAAACAGCTCTTCACTTGACTATGGAAACACTACTGAAAATGCAAACTCTAAGGCCATCAGAAATGCAAATGTTAACAAACACGTAAACAGTAACGGTAACACAATTGGAAACACAAACGGTTACAGTAACACCAACGATGATGCCAAACGAAACAGTAGCATGTACGCAAATGCAAATGGTAATGCACATGGTGACACAAAAGTAAATGCAAACAAAAATGGTAACAGAAATGCAAACAGTAATGGTAATGCAAATGCAAGCGCAAATGCAAACACAAAGGGTAATGCACACGGTGGCGTAAACGGAAAGGCTAATGCAAACAGTAACAGAACGCAAGTGGAAACATTAACAGTAACAGTAACGCAAATGCACACCCTTTTTTTCCCAAACAGTTGCATTCAGAAGCACAGTGAATACAATGAATGTATGCATAATAATGGCCCTCAGAGCAGAAAATGAGCACTTGGAATACTAAATTCATCATATCTCAGGAACCGTACAACGTAGAAAAAAATGTTAAATATCATATTACAGTATTTATGACTTTCCAGGCTAGTTTTTCACTTAACCCCCTAGTAACGGACTAAACATTCTTCTGATGAAAAGTCTGTATCTCCAACCGTTTGGGAGATACAACCCCGAAAGGCGCGGCAGACGTCGTAATGTTATCCTATGGGGAAAATCATCAACTTTGGAGTGCTGTAACTTTGCAGCCCATTAATATTTTGTCACCAAACCACCAAAATGCACATCTGTGGGATGTTGGCTTTCTTCCTTCCAAATTTCAGCCCAAAAGATCAAACCGTTCTTTTGCAGCAGGGTGGCAAAGAATTCCTGTTATTTTGGCCATAGTGTCGCAAAGTATTGTCGCAAATCATGACACTTTCACAAAAGAAATCATGAAAGTGTCGCAAGTGTGACCCTACTTTGCGACACTACAGTTTACAAAAATTTCAAAAACATATTTCTGGGGTGTTTAACCCCCAAAAAAGACATGGCTAGCATCCTCAGGGCTCGACAAGGAGAACACAGCAAGAATTGTGTCCCTAGAGGGTCCCAAATTTAAATGCCACGCATTTCTGTGACCACTAACTGAAAAAAAATGGCTGACTCAATACACTACAGGGGTCATTTGGGACACTAAAAACTGCATTTACAACACTGTTGAACTTTTTCTTAACTTTTCCAATTAACTATAATGGGAAAATTGTTTTTTGAATAACTTTTGAACCATTCAATATTTTTTCATGAGATCTTTGAAAGGCACATCGGACCCCAGCCACATGTTCCCTGAAGTATTTGGACAGTCGGGCAAACTGCATTGACCTGTAGGCATGAGCAAAGATGCTCAAAAAGCATAAATGTGCTACAGAATGTAACTTTATAACTCCACAACTGTATATCTGACCATTGCAAATCGTGGCAGATCCAGAGATCTATGGTACTGCTCCATGCCTGCCAAATTTCAGGCAAATCCGTCATACAGTGGCAAAGTTATTAAGATGCAAAATTTCACACTTGAACCTTAAATGGGGTACTCAACCCTAACTATAGCGGCACTACTGTGCCACTATAATTTATATATATAGTATGGTAGCACAGTAGTGCTACCATAGTTAGGGCTGAGTAGCACTTTTAAGGTTAAAGCGTCAAATTTTGCACCTTAATAACTTTGCCACTGTTCAACGGATTTGCCTGAAATTTGGAAAGCACAATTGTGCATGGTAGATCTTGGGATCTGCCAAGTTTGTACTGGTCGGATATATGGCTGTGGAGTTAGTAAGTGACAACGAATTGCTCAATTACGCTTTTTTGTGATTTCTTTGCTCTTGCCTACAGGTCGCATGGTTTTTGCAACAGGTCCAAAAACTTCAGACAACATGCGCCCGGGGCCCTGATGTGTCTTTTGAAGATTTTGCGAAACAATAATGAACGGTTCAAAAGTTATTCAAAAAACGAATTCCCATTATAAGTCAATGGGAAAAGTTAACAAAATATTCAATACTTTCTCAAATGCACTTTTTAGTGTCACAAATGGCCCTAGAATGTCATAAATCCACCATCTTGTTTTCAGTTGATGATCATAAAAATGCATGGCATTTAAATTTGGGACTCTCTAGGGACACAGTTCTTTTTGTGTTCACCTAGTCGGACCCTGAGGATGCTAGCCGTGTCTTTATTTTGAGGTTAAACACCCCAGAAATATGTTTTTCAAATTTCTGGAAACAGTAATGTCACAAAGTAGTGTCGCAAGCATGACACTTTTGCAAATGTTTGTGAAATGTGTCGCAAATTGCAACACTACTTTTCAGGCTATGGCCAAAATGACAGGACTTCTTTGCCACCCTGATGCAAACAGTTTGGTCTTTTGGGCTGAAATTTGAAGGGAAGGCTGCCAATATATCACAGATGTGCCTTGTGGTGGTTTGGTGAAAAAATATTGCACAGCTGCAAAGTTACAGTACTCCCAAGTTGGCATTTTTTCTTATAGACATGGTGGTGTATGCCTCGCCTTTCGGGGCTCGTATCTCGAAAACAATGCTAGACACATATATTTTGTTACGAGTTGCATAGCCCAATGCAAAAGCAAAAGCCTAGCCAGGAAAATCAAGATTTTTGTGAAATTTAAATTTGTTTTCTGCGTCGTTTGGTTGCTGAGATATTAGCAATTAAGTACTTCCAATGCTCGTTTTAAACTTTGATCCCCATTACAATGCATATATTCTTTGTACACACTGTGTTTTTGTATGCACCTGTTTGGCAAAAACAGGGTATGCACTTCCATTACTGTTACAGTTACTGTTTCCACTTGTGTTTATGTCCCTGTTTGCATTACTGTTCCTATGTATGCCACCGTGTGCGTTACCCTTTGTGTTGTCATTCAAGCGTGCGTCTTCGTTACTGTTACCATTTGCGTTTCCACTACTGTTTCTGTTTGCATTTTTGTTTGCATCACCGTGCACATTGCCACTTGTGTTTCCAGCAGCCCTTTCATTTGCATTTCTCTTTCATTTTGCTTCTTCCTAGCTGTTACTGTTTCCATTTCCATTTGCATTTGCAATTCGTTACTGTGCCCATGCGCATTACGGTTTATGTTCCATTTGCACTTGCATTTTTGCTCCTCTGTTTCCTTTGTTGTTATTGTGCTGTTACCATTACCATTTGCATTTACAATTGCGGTACTGTGCCCGTGCGCTTTTGGTTTCGCGTTTCCGTAACTTCTGTTCCCTTTCCGTTCTCTTCGTTTGGCATTATTCTTCATGTTAACTTTATCATTTGCATTTACAATTGCAGCACTGTGCCTGTGTGCTTACGGTTTCACGTCACGTAGCGCTCACGTCAGCGTTTCTGTTTCGGTTCCCTTTCACGTTCTTTTTGCTGTGACACTTAAAATTTGCATTTAAAATATGGATGCCATCACTGTGCATGTTACCAGTTGCATTTCCATACGCGCTTGTAGGTCTGTTTGTGTCACGGTTCGCTTTGGAGTCACTTTGCGCTTGTGTTTCTATTAATGTTTGCTTTACCATTTACGTTTCTGTTACCATGTGTTTGACTCATGGTGCTTGCATTTACATTGGTGTTCCTGTTACTATGTGACACGACCCAGCCTCATTCTCAAAAAGAAGGGGAATTAGAGGCAAAAAACTCCATTTAATGCATCAGTTATGGTTGTTTCACAGCGACAAAAGTGAGGAAATTGAAAACCCTAACTCCGCATTCACCTCCCACCCCCCCAGCACCACACACACAGACACACACACACACATTCAAGTAGGGGGGAAGACCAAGACAGCATGCCCAATCACAGACAACCAGCAGCTGGTGACAGAAATAAAATACAACTGTCAAAATGTACTGCAAGACATCCCCACCACCCCAGACCAGGTACTGCATACTCAGTGTAGATCCACAACAAAACTGAGGCCATGTACACCAATGGTATATATCCCTGATTACAGCTGCACACAAATTACCACACTTAGGGGTTGCATGCATTACCTACTAACCAGGTACTGCACCCTGAGGGGAGAGCCATGGCTACACTAAGGCCATGCACATCTATGGTATATCTCCCTGACTGCAGGTACACACAAGTTAACATGGTTATGAATTGGAGGACCTTCACCAGGCAATGTCACCCCCCAGAACAGATACTGCATACTGAGTGGAGAGGCACAGCAACAATAAGGCCATACACATAAACAGTGCACCTCCCTGATTGCAGCTGCACATAACTTACCACACTTAAGAGTTGCACAGTGTCAACCAGGCAATGTACCCCCAGACTGCTTACTGTATCCTGACTGGAGAGCCACTGCAAAACTGCTGGTGTGGACTTCAATGGTACACCTTACTAATTGCAAGCATGGCCTCAATCAGGCAATGCCTCCCTGTTACAAGGTACTGCATCCTGAGTGCTGAGCCACAGCAAAACTGAGGCTATGGACATCAACGCTACACCTCCCTAATTGCAGGACCACTCCACTTACCACAGTTAGGAGTTGCATGGCCTCAGTCAGGCAATGCCCCTCACACACACACCAGGTACTGCATCCTGAGTGTAGAGCCACAGCAAAACTAACTCCATACACATCAATGGTACACCTCCATCACTGAAGGTGCACACAACTTTGTACCATTATCAGTTGCACACCCTTGACCAGGCAATAGCCCCCACACCCCCCACACCAGGCACTCCATCCTGACTGGAGAGCCACAGCAACACTACAGGCATAGACATCTACTGTTCAAATGCTACAGTTGTTGGCTCATCATCATGGATATGTCTTGTACTACATTAACACAGCTGTATTTTTATTTCTGTCACCTTCTGCTGGTTGTCTGTGAATGGTCATGTTGCCTTGGTCCTCCTCTACTTGCATATGTGCATGTGTGTGTGTGGTGATGGCGTGTGGGGTGAATGCGGATTAGGGTTTCAACCCTAACAGTGATTTTCTCACTTTTGTGTGTGGAATACCTAACTGATGCATTAAACTGAGTTTTTGCCTCTAATATATATATATATATATATATATATATATATAGATATATAAAATTAGAGGCAAAACACTCCATTTAATGCATCAGTTAGGGTTGTTCCACAGTGACAAAAGTGACTAAATTTGGTGTTAGGGTTGAAATCCCTTTTGGCCCACTCCAGCCCACCCCCCAACCAGCATCGGGGTGCACGTTGTTGTTTTTTTTTCAGTTACTGATCAGAAAAATGCTTGGCATTTAAATTTGGGACCCTCTAGGGACACAGTTCTTTTTGTGTTCACCAAGTCGAACCCTGAGGATGGTAGCCATGTCTTTATTTTGGGGTTAAACACCCCAGAAATATGTTTTTCAAATTTCTGGAAAAAGTAGTGTCACAAAGTAGTGTCGCACTCATGACACTTTCGCAAAATTTGCGAAAGGTGTCGCAAATTGTGACACTACTTTTCCAGACTATGGCCAAAATGACAAGAGTTCTTTGCCACCCTGCTGCGAAGAACAGTTTGGTCTTTTGAGCTGAAATTTGAGGAAGGCAGCCAACATCTCACAGATGTGCCTTTTGGTGGTTTGGTGAAAAAATATTGCACATCTGCCAAGTTATGGTACTCCAAAGTTGACCCTTTTTTCCCATAGACTAACATGGTGGCATATGCCGCGCCTTTCAGGGCTCGTATCTCAGAAACAGTGAGAGATACAGATTTTTGTTGCAAGTTACATAGCCCTATAGGCTATATAATAACAAAAACCTAGACAGGAAAATCATGATTTCTGTGAAATTTAATTTTTTTCTATGCCGTGTGGTTACTAAGATATTAGCAATTAAGTGCTTCAATGCTCACTTTAAGCTTCAATGCCCATTACAATATACACATTCTTTGTACACACTTTGTTTCTCTATGCACCTGTTCAGCAAAATAGGGTATGCACTTCCATTACTATTACAGTTACCATTTCCACCTGTGTTTATGTCCCGTTTGCATTACCGTTCCTGTATACGCCACCATGTGCGTTACCTTTGCGTTGTCATTGCCTCTTGCATTTTCCTTACTGTTGCCATTTGCATTTCCACTACTGTTTCCTTATGTTTTGTTTGCATCACCGGTGCATTGCCATTTGCATTTCCGGCAGTTGTTTTGTTTGCATTTCATTTCTCTTTCATTTTGTGTCTTCCTTGCTGTTACTGTTACCATTTGCATTTGCAATTGTGTTACTGTGCCTGTGCACATTACAGTTTGTGTTTCCATATGTGCTTGGATTTCCTTTTGCGTTTCTGTTTCCTTTGCTGTTATTGTTGCTTTTACCATTACCATTTGCATTTAAAATTGTGGTACTGTGCCCGTGCACATTTCGGTTTACATTTCCATACGCGCTTCTTTTCCCATTTCTGTTTCTGTTTCCTTTGGTGTTATTCTTTATGTTAACTTTACAATTTGCATTTCCAATTGTGGTGCCATGCCTTTGCGCGTTATGGTTTGTGTTTACGTGTGCACTTGCATTCACTTTTCCGTTTCTGTTCCCTTTTGTGTTCTTTTTGCTGTGACACTTAACATTTCTATTTAAGATACCGCTGCTATCACTCTTCATGTTATCAGTTGTGTTTTTGTATGCACTTCAATACCCGTTTGCGTCACTGTTCACTTCGGCGTCACTTTGCACTTGCGTTTCTCGAACTCACCCCATCCCAAATGCCAAACCGAACAGTGACGCAAAAGGGAGACACAGATGCATAAGGAAAATGCAAACTGTGATGGGCAAGGTCATGGTACGGCAATTGGAAATGCAAATGGAAATGTTAACAGCATAAATAACGCCAAGGAACCAAAATGGAAATGCAAATGCAAACACACATGGAAATGCAAACCGTAATGCACACGGTAATGGTACCATAACTGTAAATGCAAATGGTAAAGTTAACATGAACAATAATGTATCGAAACAGAAATGGAAATGGGAATGGAAGCACGTACAGAATTGCAAACCGTAACACGCACAATCACGTTACAGCAGTTGTAAATGCAAATGGTAACGGTAACAGCAACAATAACACCAAAGGAAACAGAAATGCAAAAGCAAATGGAAGCGCATATGGAAATGCAAACTGTAATGTGCACGGGTACAGTAATGCAATTGGAAACTCAAATGGTAACAGTAACAGCAACAAAGACGCAAAGCGAAAGAGAAATGCAAACACAGACAAAAGGGGTGCCAGAAACACAAACCGAAAAAACAGGAACAGTAGTGGAAATGCAAATGGTAACAGTAATGCAACTGCAAGGGCAAATGAGAATACAGAGGGTAACCAACACGGAGGCGTACACGGTAACGGTAACTCAAATTGGTATGGAAATGCAAGTGGAAATGCTAACTGTTACAGTAATGGAAGCGGACACCCTGGTTTTGCCCAACAGCTGCATAGAGAAACACAGTGCGTACAAAGAGTGTATGCATCATAATGGGCCTCAGAGAAGAAAATGAGCTGTTGGAATACTAAACTGCTTATATCTCAGGAACCGTGCGACGTAGAAATTTTTTTTTTAATTAACATGATTCATGAGTTTCCTGGTATGTTTTAATTGAATGCAAAACGCAAAATATTTTCTCTGACACATAAACACCATAACTCACATCTACAGGACATGCCGTAAACACCCTCCAAATTTCAAGTAAAAAGACCAAACTGTTTCTGAGATATACAATATTAAAGATTGGTAAAATTTCCCTATGTATCCCGTTACAAAAAATCTGTCCATCTTGTCCCCCAATCGCGATCAAAGATGGCAATCATAGAATCTCACAATCAAAGAATTTGTAGGCTCGAGATCAAAGAATTTGCATTCTCATGAACAAAGAATTTAAAACCTTTTAAATAAAAAATTGAAGGTATTTCGGTAAACCACCACCACGGTTCGACAGAACGAAGCCTACTGAGAAAAATCCACCCTCATTTGACTTCCTAGGACAGCCCTGGGCTGAGAAAATTGATTTTTAAATTGGGCCATCTTGTCCCTCACTCGCGATGCGTGATCACGATCAAAGAATCTCAAGATCAAAGAATTTGCAGGCTCGTGAACAAAGAATTGAAAATGTCATAAGTCAAAAAATGGAAGGAATTGCGGTAAACCACCACCATGGTTTGACAGAACAAAGCCCCCTGAGTAAAACCCACCCTCATTTGACTTCCTGAGGGACCCCTGGGCTGAGAAAATAGCTTTTTAATCTGGCCATCTCATCCCTTGCTCATGATGCGCAATCGCGATCAAAGAATCTCGCGATCAAAGAATTTGAAGGCTCGCGATCAAAGAAATAGCACGCTCGAGATCAAAGATTAGGGACGAGATGGCCAGATTTTAAAATGATTTTTCTCATCCCAGGGGTGCCCTACTAAGTAAAATGAGGCTGGGTTTTGCTCAGGGGGCTCCATTCTGCCCCATCTGAATAACAACAATAATGTTTAATTATCCCTGGTAGTCTAGTGGCCCCCCATCATAATAAAATAAATAGTCATTTGTAATGCCCTGCTAGTCTAGTGCCCCCCACCAATGTTTATTGTTTTACATCCCTGGTAGTCTAGTGGCCCCCACCCAGCTGTATAAAATTATTCTTATTGCTCATATTCCTGGTAGTCTAGTGGCCCCTGATCTGTATTAATAATATTATTTGTAGAGATCCCTGGTAGTCTAGCAGCTCCTCCCAGCATAATAAAATAAATGCTTATTTTGTATTTCCTGGTAGTCTAGTGGCCCCTCACCCCTCCACCCAGCTGTGCCAGCCCAGCAGCACCCCACCTTCCCAGCCAGCGACTGGAACAGCCACCTCTCACCTCACAGCCAGCCACCAATTGTGTCCATTACAAGGCTAATGCAAAGAGGCACACTCAAAATATTTTTGAGCTCCTCTTTGCATTACCGATCATAATGCAAACAGTCGGCAGCTGGTCATGGAGGTGAGAGGTGGGCTGTGCCAGTCGCCGGCTGGGGAACAGTGTAGGGGGGTGCTGGGTGGGCTGGGTAGGCTAGCATGAGTGCATTCAACCACACAGCTAAGTTTCTGTTAAACACCTGTCACCATATTTTTTTGTAGGATTGATACTGCTTGGTGACACTGCTTACAGTAATAAAGGTTAGTAGTTATACACTAAGAGACTGTGAAAATGGCAGGCAGGATTTGATTTTTACATTACATTTTATTTAAAAATTGATGGCATGATCAAGCACATCAGCTTGTACAGTGTGAGACTACTACTTGTCTATTTAGTTATGCCTGTGAGTTAGTGTGTGTGTGTGTGTGTGTGTGTGTGTGTGTGTGTGTATGTGGCTGCCTAGCTGCACCAGGTGTGGAGTGGTCTCATTGCTGGTGAGAAGGTTTTAAGTGCTGGAAAGTAGTTCAGGTGTGCGGTCGTACTGGAAGGTGTGCAGTCATTGTGGAATAATGCACAGTCATGTGACATGTTTCAGCCAATCAGGATAGTGGATTTTCACTGATTTTCCTTACCCATTATATATATATATATATATATATATATATATATATATATATATATATATATATATATATGTATATATATATATATATATATATATATATATATATATATATATTATGGTAGCACAGTAGTGCTACCATAGTTAGGGTTGAGTAGCACTTTTAAGGTTAAAGTGTGAAAATTTGCACCTTAATAATTTTGCCACTGTTCAACGGATTTGGCTGAAATTTGGCAGGCAAGGTTGGGCATGGTAGATCTTGGGAACTTTTGTACCGGTCGGATATATGGCTGGGAAGTTATTAAGCGACAACCAAATGTGCAATTACGCTTTTTTTGCAAATTTTTTGCTCTCACCTACAGGTCACATGGTTTGCACGACCAGTCTGAAAACTTCAGGAAACGCTCGGCCTGCATCCCCGATGTGCTTTTTGAAGATTTCGTGAAAAAATATGGAACGGTTCAGAAGTTATTCAAAAAACAAGTTCCCATTATAAGTCAATGGGAAAAGTTAAAAAATTTGAGTGTTGCAAATGCACTTTTTAGTGTCGCAAATGGCCCTAGTAGTGTCGCAAATCCACCATTTTGTTTTCAGTTACTGATCAGAAAAATACTTGGCATTTAAAATTGGGACCCTGTAGGGACACAATTCTTTCTGTGTTCACCTAGTCGGACCCTGAGGATGCTAGCCATGTCTTTATTTTGGTTTTAAACACCCCAGAAATATTCAAATTTCTGAAACAGTAGTGTTGCAATATAGTTTTGCACTTGCAATACTTTCGCAAATTTTGTGAAAAGTGTCGCAAATCGAAAGTACTTTTACAGACTATGGCAAAATGACAGGAATTCTTTGCACCCTGCTGCGAAAGAGTGGTTTGGTAGTCGAAAACATAGCCAGGAAAATCATGAATCATGTAAATTTTTTTTCTACGTCATACAGTTACTGAGATATAAGCAATTTAGTATTCCAACAGCTCATTTTCTGCTCTGAGGTGCATTATTATGCATACATTCTTTGTACACACTGTATTTCTCTATGCAGTTGTTGGGCAAAACTAGGGTGTGCGCTTCCGTTAGTGTTACAGTTACCATTACCACTTGTGTTTCCATACCCATTTGTGTTACCATTCCCGTGTACACCAAAGTGTGTATCACCCTTTGTGTTCTTGTTTGTGTACACACCTGCGTTCATGTTTCCATTTCTCTTTACTTTGCTGTTATTTCTGCTGTTCATGGTACCATTTGCACTTCCAGTTGCTGTACCATTATTATGCATACATTCTTTGTACATGCTGACCCAGATATTCAAAAGGGTTGCGCATGGCGCAACAGTGTTGTGCCATGCGCAACCCACTGATTCACCCTGGCGTGATATTCAAAAGGGAAAAGTGCGCGGAAAAAATCCCGATGCGCCGGAGTGCATCAGTAATGTATGCAGGCGCAGGTAGGGGGGTGTGCCCATGCATACCCTGCACAGCCCCATATTCAGCCTAGGATGTGCAGAGCCATGCATGCGCAACCCCTACCTGTGCCTGCACAAAGTTGATCCCAAAAAACAGGAACAATGGATG
This sequence comes from Neoceratodus forsteri, assembly GCA_016271365.2. Taxonomy (NCBI): domain Eukaryota; kingdom Metazoa; phylum Chordata; order Ceratodontiformes; family Ceratodontidae; genus Neoceratodus; species Neoceratodus forsteri. The sequence goes on from JADMNL010000035.1 coordinate 42,576,095, forward strand.
GCCACCCACAGGTGATCTGCTGCATTGCAGGGTGCAACACGGCAGCTGCCACCTGTGGGTGGCCACCCGAGCTCCGGCTGCACCTGGCGGCACCCCCAATGCCTGATTGTGGGCATTTGTAAAAAAAAAAGAAGAATTCTGTCTAATATCCCTGGTGGTCCAGTGGACCGCTATCTGCCTGATCTTGGGCATTTGTAACAAAAAGAAGAAATATGTCCCATATCCTTGGTGGTCCAGTGGACTGCTGTCTGCTCAATCGCGGGCATTTATAATAAAAAAATAAATAATACCAATATCCCTGGTGGTCTAGCAGTACCCCTGTCCCCCACCCACCCACTGGCCCCACCGCCCGCTCCCACAGGTCAGCTGGTGGGCGGCCTCCATGCCTGCTGCCCCACCGCCCAATGACTGACACTGTCAGTGGGGCTGTATGCCCATTGGTCCACAGTGTGAGCCAATGGGCATGCAGCCGTGCCATTCCCCACATTCAGATATCTGGAATGTTTAATGCAGTGCATTTCTGCGTCCGACCAGCTCCTGCTGTGGACCAATGGGTGTACAGCCCTACGACGGTGTCAGTCAGCGGGCAGTGGGGCGCAGGCGGTGGCTGCTGCCACCCTGGCTGACTGGAGGAGCGGGGTGGTGGGGCTCAGTAGGCAGGTGGGGAGGGGGGGTACCACTAGACCACCAGGGATATTGGTATTATTTATTTTTTTTGTTATAAATGCCTGCAATCAGGCAGACAGCGATCCACTGGACCACCAGGGATATTGGTATTATTTATTTCTCTATTACAAATGCCCACAGTTGGGCAGACAGCGGTCCACTGGACCACCAGGGATATGGGACATATTTCTTCTTTTTGTTACAAATGCCCACGATCGGGCAGACAGCAGTCCACTGGATCACCAAGGATATGGGACATATTTCTTCTTTTTGTTACAAATGCCCATGATTGGGCAGACAGTGGTCCACTGGACCACCAGGGATTTATGCTTTTCCATTTTTTTACTGCAGCCCGCGATCTGGCTGTGGAGCACATTGCCGGCTGCAGGGTGTGTCAGTCCCTGACGGCTGATGCCTGGCAGGCTGCCAGGCACAAGTCGTCAGGGATCGGTGCACCTGCATGCAAATGGGGTCATAATGACATGCAAATGGACCCATTAGTGCCTTGCATACATTATGGCCCCATTTGCATGTAAAGTTTTGAATATCGTGGTTGCTGTGCATAGCGCAATGAAACTTGAGCTAGTTCATCCCCATGCTCCACTCTGGCCACTTGCGCTGGTGCAGTGCCACTGTGCCATGCACACTGTGGGTGGCCAGGGTGCGATATTCAACAATGCTGTGCCATGGTGCAACTCCGTTGAATATCGCCCAGTCCACATGCCTGCATAGCTGTTGCTCTGCGCCCATGCTTGCACCACATCCTGGCACAGTTTGAATATCTGGGCCACTGTGTTTCTCTGTACAGCTGTTGGGCAAAACCAGGGTGTGCGCTTCCTTTACTGTTACAGTTACCATTACCACTTGTGTTTCTGTACCCGTTTGTGTTATTGTTCCCGTGCATGCCAACGTGTGTGTTACCCTTTGTGTTCTTGTTTGTGTACGCACTTGCATTCCTGTTTCTGGTTCTCTGTACTTTGTCATTATTTCTGCTGTTAATGTTACCATTTGTGCTTCCAATTGCTGTACTGTGACCATGCACCATAAGCGCTTGCATTTCCTTTTGTGTTTCTGCTTCCTTTGGCATTATTGTTGCTCTTACCATTACCATTTACATGTACAATTGCGGTCACGTGACTGTGCGCATTACAATTTGTGTTTCTGTTCGTGCTTGCATTCCCGTTTCCATTTCTTTTTCTTTTGCTGTTATTCTTCATGCTAACTTTACCAGTTTCATTTACAATTGTGGTAACGCGTCTGCAGTTATAGTTTGCATTTCCATGTTCACCTGTGTTCACGTTTCCATTTCTGTTCCTTTGACATTATTGTTGCTGTTACCATTAACATTTCTATTTACATTTGTGATAACGTGACTGTGCACATTACGGTTTATGCTCCGTACATGCTTCTGTTCCGTCTTCCATTTCTGTTTCCTTTGGCATTATTCTTTATGTTAAATTTACCATTTGCATTTACAATTGCGGTACATGTCCGTGCGCATAATGGTTTACTGCTTTCTGTATGTGTGTTCTTCCCCTGCTTGTTTTCTTTGGCATTATTCTTCATGTTAACTTTACCATTTGCATTTACTATTGTGGTACTGTATCCTTGCACGTAAGGTTTGCGTTTAAGTGCGTGCTTGTGTTCGATTTTCCATTTCTGTTCCTTTTGGTGTTCTTTTTGCTGTAACACTTAACATTAATGTTTAAAATACCTGTGCCATCACTGTGTGCATTACCAGTTGCATTTTTGTACGTGATTGCATGTCCATTTGTGTCACTGTTCGCTTCGGCATCACTTTGTGTTTACGTTTCTATTAATGTTTGCTTTACCATTTACATTTGTGTTATGATGTGCGTTACTGTTGGTGCTTGCATTGCAGTTCCTGTTTCTGTGTGACAAGACATCAGGTGGTGGGCCCCGTGCTTCTGCCACTGCTTTCCATTCAGTATTTATTGTACACAGTCTCAAAAAGAAGGGAAATTAGAGGCAAAAAACTCTGTTTAATGCATAAGTTATGGTTGTTCCACAGTGACAAAAGCAAGAGAATTCAGTGTTAGGGTTGAAAGAACCCCTTGCAGTCCCCAGCCTCCCCCAACCAGCAATGGGGTGTGCATTGGGGTCCTCAGTCCTAACTCTCACTACATTCTCCTATACCTCAGCTTCTTTACACATGCGATGGGGTGAAAGTTAGGGATGATGACCCCAATGTACACAACGATGCCAGTTGGGGGCAGTTGGGGGGTGATGCAATGGGGTTTTTAACCCTTGCAGTGAAAAAAGATATACATATATATATATATATATATATATATATATATATACATATATATATTATGGTAGCACGGTAGTGCTGCTATAGTTAGGGTTGATATTTTTATGTGAATGGGTAAAATTTAGCACCTTTATAACTTTGCTACCATTCAATGGATTTGCTTGAGATTTGACAGCCATGGTTGATGACTATAGATTTAGAGATCTGCCAACTTTCATCCACTAACACATAGCAGTGATGGTAGCTTGACTGAATTTGACAGTAAACAAAGGATATGAATATTCCTGCTATAGATCCATGTTTGTAGGAGTATGCAAGGTATGATACTTAGCTGTTGTATACCAGCAGCCAGCCAATGTTCTGTGAACCCCTCCCCCACTGCCACCCTATCTGTTGCTGTGCATGATGTACTCTATTGTGAGTGAGAACCAAGGAATGTAACACACCCCACAGCAGCACATTGAAGTGACAGTAGCTTCTGTGGTTATCACAATAAATAAAGGATGCAAGTATTAGTGGTAGAGATCCATGTCTGTGGAGGTTACAAGTTGTGGCAGTAAGCAGTTGCATGACAGCAGCCAGGTAATGTCTCTTGCACTCTTCCTCCATGTTATCTCCCAGTTATTTAATAAGACTAAACATGGAACACTTACTTATTGTATGCCATTATGTAGCAATGGCACCCGCCACTCCTCCAGCTAGGCAATGCTCATCGTACTGGACTTTCTGTCCAACAGCTTGATGATTGAGTAATACTGAACTTGGAACACTTACTTGTTATATGGCATTAGCTAGGCAATGATCTCTGTTTCTACAGCTATGCAATACCACTTGTTCCCTACCGTGGACATGTACTGTTTCTTGACTAGGGAGTTACAGGAACAGAAGCCCCATGGAGGGTCATGGTATACCTTGTGGTTGTAGGTACAGAGAAGTTAGGAAGTGTTGATTTACTGTTAACATACCCACACCTACACAGGGAAGGGACTGTGTGTTGAGTGGATGTGTATCATCTATTAAGGCTGTGGATATGAATGGAATACATCTTTGTTTGTAGAAGGATATAAGTTATGATAGTTAGGAGTTGTATGGCATCAGCAAGGCAATGTTACCCCACCACTCCACTCATTGTGGATGAGTTGCTGCATTGTGAGCAGAGACTCTCAGGGAAACAAATGTAATGGCTATTCATCTTACAGGTCCATGATTAAATAACAGAGAAGTTTAAATACTTAGTTGTTGCATGGTATGAGCCAGGAAATGCCCTCCCAATTTAGAGAATGTCTGTTCTTTCGCACTACATGTTGTACACCTGCAACCCTCCTGAGATGTATTGTATCTATCCTCTGTGGTGAGTTAGAGGGAAAGAAGAGATATAGTCATTAATGGTGAACATGTGTGGCTGTAGTACACCCTAGGTGGAAAAGTATGCACTTATGTGATGTACCTCACCCTACTACTAATACAGATTAGGTGCTCTATTATGAGTACTGACCTTCAGTAGTAACCATTCCAATATGTGTCATAAGTACTAATTTTTAAAACTTTGACAAGAAAAACAATGTTTTTTATGAAAAATTGTTTATTTGTAAAAGTTATATATGTGTATATATATATATATATATATATATATATATATATATATATATATATAGACATACAAATTAAAGTAGTGCTTTGTTTTCAGCAATATAAATTTTTTACAATATTAAGTACCATTGTTTTTGGAAAAATATTATTTTTGCAAAAAATAAACCCTTTGTTAAAATATATATATATATATATATATATATATATATATATATATATATATATATATATATATATATATATATATATATATATATATATATATATATATATATATATATATATACATATTTAAGTAAATCAATGAAATAGAAAAAGAGGTGTGGTCTTGAGTGGCTCAGTCAGCCCATGCAGGAAGTTGGATGAATGTGGAGGTGCATCAGAAGTGGAAGTGTTGCACCAGCTTGAGAGGAGATACCTTGATGTTGCTATGGAGGCTGTCCATCAGTGGCCAGGAGACTGGTGACAGCCACAGGTGAAGCAGTGTTGCTGTCTGCACTGGCACCTGATGCTGTGCCCACATGTGCTCGAGCACAAGATTGACTGTTGCTTGCTGTGCATCAGGTCGCTCTAGTATACTGCTATGTTCTTGTCTTAGTTGTTTTATTTCATTTGTGAGATAGTCAATCTTGTGTGCAAGCCTGTGAACACAGCGCAGTGCACAGTGTGCCGCTTACATGGCATATCTGTAAAGAGAAAAACTATTACTGACCATGTGAGTATCAGATCAGGTACAAGATGTTCTTCCCTGTGGCTACACAGGCCAGATTGTATGTCATCTCTTCTCTCCCACCGTCCCATACAGGATGTTATGATTTTGAGTCTAGAGTGAGAGTAAACAAGGTACATAGGCATCAATGGTGCAGCTTTGTGGTAGTAGTTACATAAAATTTGTGAACTTTTGAGTTTCATGGGGTTATGCTGTGAATACCTCATCCCTGCCCCCCAGTCACATCACAGACAGAGAGACAGTGGGAACTGTATATTGAGTGGATAACCAGAGAAAAGAAATGGTTTTCCATTTATGGCATATATCTCTGTTTGTGGCAGATAACTTATATAGTGCAGAGCTGGGTGATGTCAGCTAGGTAAATTACCCCCACCTTTGCATACACACACCACAGCTAAGGTACTGTGTTGTCAGTGCAGACCGTCAGTAAAATAGAGATATGGATATTGATGTAGCACTTTGATGATGAAATAACACACAAGTTAGAATTGCTAATTGTTACATGACATCAGCTAGGCAATGGCCACCTCTCCACATGTAGTCAATGCCTAGCCTTCCACTCCCCTATCCTCCCTGTACACATAGTTTATCTGTGGTGCATAGTCAAAGTAAAAGAAGGACTGTAGCTATTATTGGTATTCTTTACTGGTTGTAGGTACAAGTTAGAACTGTGTACTTGTATACGGTCATCTAGGGAATGGTGCCCACCCTAGAGCCAGACATACATAGAGCAGGAAGTCTATCTTGACTGGATAGGTAGAGTAAATAAAGGATATGGATGTTAATGGTATACATGTTGGGGGAGAGATACTGTGGGTTAAGCTGGAAAGGAAAATGGGGACAGCCATCTGCACAGGTGTGGTCTATAGACCACCAGCCCAGGAGGAAGAAACAGATAGGGAGCTGATGCTAGCCATCCAAAGGATGGCAGACAAGGGTGAGATAGTACTGGTTGGGGACTTCAATATTCCAGGCACAGACTGGAGCATCCCAGCAGCAGCATCAACTAGAGCAGATTTATCCTGACTCCCTTCAGGGTGCCTTCCTCAAGCAACTGGTCATGGAACCAACTCGGCAGAAGGCAATAGTGGACCTTGTGCTCACAAACAGGGACAGTGTGTGATGGGGTAACAGTGGGGAGCACCTGGGGAACAGTGACCACCAGTCATTGTGGTTTGAAATCACAGAAAGAGCAGAACCAAACAACACAAAAACATGTATCCTGGATTTTAGGGGCAGACTTTGGGAAAATGGGGAGATACTTGAAAGAGGCATTAAGGGAAAGGGACAGGAATCAGGGTTGAGGAACAGTGGCAGTATTTAAAATGGTGATTACAAGAACAACAGAATTATGCATTAAGCAGGTTAGCAAGAGGAAAGGAAGAGGAGACCATTATGGTTTTCCAAAGAGGTAGCAAAGAAAGTGAAAGCCAAAAGATTGCATCTCAGGCAATACAAAAGACACAGGCAGAAGGGGATAGGGAGACATACCAGGAGAAGCAAAGGGAGGCAGGGGGTCAGTAAGGGAAGCCAGCTCAGACAGAAGAACACATTGCAAAATCAGTGGGTAGAGGGACAAAACCTTTACAGGTACATAAGTGAAAAAGAAAGACAAAGGGAGGATAGTGAGACTGAAGGGGAGGATGGGGGCCGCATGGAGGATGACAACAGTAAAGCTGATATATTGAACAGGTATTTCTGCTCAGTCTTTACTGAGGAAGATGAGGGTAATGGGTCTGAAGGGAGTACAAGGGGTGAGAATGGTGCAGAAATGGACACAAGTCCCTTTACACGAGAAAGGGTCCTGAAGGAACTGGAAGTAATAAGAGTTGATAAAGCAATGGGGCCAGATGGGGTGCACCCCAGGGTCCTTAAAGAACTAAGAGAGGTGGTGGCTGAACCTCTGGCTATCCTGTTTAGCAAATCACTGGAAACAGGGGAGGTACCCAAAGACTGGAGGACAGCAGATGTAGTCCCCTTATACAAAAGTGGGAACAAAGAAGAAGCAGGGAACTACAGACCAGTCAGCCTCACCTCGGTAGTGGGGTAGATCATGGAAGCACTATTGAAGGAGAGATTGGTGGAACATCTGGTTGTCAATGGACTACAGGACCCAAGGCAGCGTGGTTTCACCAGGGGGAGGTCATGTCAGACCAACCTCATTGAATTTTTTGACTGGGTGACTAGGGAGGTGGATCAGAGGAGGGCAGTGGACATGGCCTATCTGAACTTCAGCAAGGCCTTTGACACTGTGCCACATAGAAGACTATTACACAAACTGGGGAATATGGGTGTGGGCAGGACAGTAGTGTGGTGGGTAGGTAACTGGCTGGGTGGTAGGACACAGAGGGTGGTGGTAAATGGCTATCACTCCACAGAGGGAAGAGTGACCAGTGGGGTACCACAGGGATCAGTGCTGGGACCGGTCCTATTCAACTTCTTCATCAGTGACATTGCGCAGGACCTAGAAGGCAGAATCTCACTGTTCACTGATGACACAAAGCTCTGTAACAGAGTAGACACACCAGAGGGTGTAGACAGAATGAGAAGGGACCTGCAGAAACTTGAAGAATGGTCAGGGGTTTGGCAGTTAAAATTCAATGCAAAGAAAAGCAAGATAATGCATATGGGGCACAAAAACCCTGGCACAATATATCAGTTGGGGGGTGAGGATATAGCATGCACCAAGCAGGAAAGGGATCGGGGGGTTATCATCTCTGATGACCTCAAGATAGGGAAACAGTGTGACAAGGCAGCACGTAAAACAAATAGGATGATGGGATGTATAGGCAGGGGCATCACCAGCAGAAAAAGGGAGGTAATAATTCCACTATACAAGACACTAGTGAGGCCCCACCTGGAGTACAGTGTACAGTTCTGGAGACCATACCTACATAAGGACATAGACAGGGTAGAGAAGGTTCAGAGGAGGGCAAGAAAGATGGTGCATGGATTGCTTCACAAGTCCTATGAAGACAGATTGAATGAACTGAACATGTACTTCCTGGAGGAGAGGAGGGAGAGAGGAGATGTGATAGAGAAAAACAAGTATCTTACAGGGAGGAACAGGGTGCAGGAATACACTATTTTTAAGTGAAAAAGATGTTCCAGGACTAGAGGGCATGGGATGAAGTTGGAGGGAGGACAATTCAGAGGAAACATGAGGAAGAATTTCTTCACAGAATGGGTGGTGGACAAGTGGAACAACCTGCCAGAAGAAGTGGTGGGGGCTGAAACAATCACGGGATTTAAGGATACATGGGATAGACATAAAGGAATTCTGGAGGTCAGGGGTAAGGGGCAACAGACTTCTAGGAAAACATAAACTGACCTTACAAGCTCAAATGGGCAAACTGGGTGGGCCATAGGCCCTTATCTGCCGACACTGTGTATGTATCTATGTATCTATGATAACAGCGAGACAGTAGTCAGGACAGTTAAGAGTTGTATGTCATGATGTAGTCAGTGTCCCTCAGCCAAAAAAAGAGGTGGAGGATTGTTAGTGGAGAGTTTGATTAAAAAAAAAAAGACTATGGATATAGGTGTTACAGCTGTATCATTGCAGTAAAATACTACATGGAACAGTAGTAGTAGTATGTTGTCAGCTAGGCAGTGGCACCTGCTGGCCACCAAGACATGAGGAGCAGATCTACTGTTCAACTGTAATAGTTGTATTAACAAATACTATTACTTAAAATCAACTGATAGTATTGCCAGCACTCTATGAGCTTAGTGTCAGTTTATGTTGCTTGACTTACATTCAGGACTGCTGGCAGGCTCCTGCTTCACCTGTGGCTCTGATGTTTCTGCAGTCTCCACCACTGTAAGACAGAGATATAGGTTCTTAAATATATGCAGGTATTTTACTTTTGTTACTGTTAGTGTTATTGTATCTATTTGGTTTTATGTACACCTTTCCATTTTCTTTCACATGTTTGAAAATGTGTGTGTCAGTGTTTGCTTTCATGTTGCTGCTTGTGTTACCAATTTTGTTTCCATTTACATTAGCATTTTTCTTGTAGTCATAGTCAGCATGACTGTCTGAGAAAAGATCATGCTGTAGGACCAGGGTGGCAGCTCATGCTTGCATGTTGTTGCCTAGCGTATGTGCCCCCCCCCACAAATAAAAAAAACCCCAAGAATTCACTATATTCTGACTACAGACTAATAGTAAAACAAAGGTAATGGGTATATATGGTTCATCCATATCACTGAAGTAGACAATAATTGAAATACTTACTAGTTGTATATTATAAGCTAAATAATGACAGTCCTTATCCACCACAGAGGGTAGATAGTGCATTCTGAGTGAAGAGTTACACTTCAAGAAAGTACAGGTACAGTGATGCTGAATGTCTGTGGTTGGAGTTTGAGAGGCATTAAAACTGTTAAGAAGTAGATGACATCAGACATGGAAAGCCCACCACTGCACCTCCAACCCCCCACCGCACACTGAGTCACTGCATATGAGGAAGTTAATTTACAGTGCATATTCTAAGTAAAACAATAGTTCTGGACATCAAATTGACAGGTTTATGATTGAATGACAGATTAGTTGAACACTTAGCTGTTGCATGACATAAGTCAGGCAATGTTCCTCCTCTTCTCATTAAGTTTTGAATAGTACATTTACAGTGATAGGAAATAAAGTATATAGAGATGAATGGTGTGCCTCTGTTATAAAAATTATTAATTAGAAGAGTTAGTAGTGGATGCAATCAAGTAGGCAATCCACAGCTGTATCCCAGGGTTTTATTTAACTCAAAAATTGATTTATGCTTTGCTCATGAAACTTGAAACTGTGTGACAAATGCATAGCACTTGCCTCACTGTGTTTAACAAACATAACAGTTCTAGAAACCTATATAAATGCTTTCAAAACAGTTACTATTCTCTCAAGAAATAAACAGCTAATAAATTATTTAAGCTACTGCTATTCGTTGTTCATAGAATATGTTTTTATTCTTAGTGGTGACTTTACAGTGAAGCCACAAATATAAACAGTACACAGTTTTATTGTTCTGACACAGAAACTATGCATCTTTTAGGGGGTGCATTGCATTGTCTAGAGATTTTCCAGTTACAGGTGTTACAACTGTGGATGGACTGGGTACATAGTGTTAATTTAGGTTGATGAATTAAGCATGATCTCAAGAGGAAAGTTAGTGTCTTTAGCTGTTGTATGATATTAATCAGGTGTTGTTGCTGTGTCTCCCCCCACCCCCACACAGAGACACACAGACTGTTATTATATCCCACCTTGACAGTCAGACATCAAAATATTCATACTAATCATTTAAATATGTAATAGTGAGAAAGTCAGTACAGAATAGCTGTGCTAAAAACTTATCTGTTGACTATTGCACAACTACTATTCAGTTTTGTGAGAAGATACTAACTTGTTCTCTATGGAATTCTTTGTAAGTCATAAGTACTGTGTCAGGTATTAGTTCTTATTTATAAATTTAAGATCTGGGCAGGATTCACAAAGAACATGTACCCAGTGCATCTCGGCTGCACCGGCACATGGGAGATGCACTGGGTGCAAAATGGGCTATTCACAGAGGAGGGTAGGGAATATGCCCAGAGCAGCGCCTCTGTGAATAGTATAGGTTTGCTTCACCAGGATGCCCTGGAGCATCCCAGGCTGCTCCAGGGCATCCCCCAAGCAGGCTGTGAGCCCATTGGGGTAGGTCATCTCAGGATGCCCTGCGCCCATTAACGAGATTCACAGCCTGGGGCATGCAAATGAGTCCATTAGGTATGCATGGTGCAATGGGGCCATTAGCATGTCATTATGGCCCCATTTGCATAGCGCTGGCTGGGATGCAGCAACCGAATGCACTGATCTGTGGCCACCACCCCACCCCCACCTGACCCCATCCCAAGTCATGCCGATCATGTCAGAGTGGAAAGAAGTTAATTTCCCACCCCCCTGCATGCCCCCATACAGAGCTGCACATGGCGGCAGTAATGTTGTTGGCAATCCACCCTATCCCGCCTCCGACAGAGCTGCACCTCGTGGTACTAATGTTGTTGGCAATACCCCTCCCCTGCCTCTGTACAGAGTCGTGCCCCTCGCTGTATGACATGGAGAACCCTTCCCCCAACCCCAACCACTTGGTAATGTCATCTCCCACACCAGTGTGCTGTTGCAGTTAGCTGGCCAACCCCCACACAGCAGCCCCAGCCCACCCCTCTCTACCCACCCCAGCAGGAGCCCACTGCTGGTGGGCAGCTCAGCCCACCTGCATACCACCACACCCACCCGATGACATAGCTAAATGGAAATGACAGCTTGGAGGGAAGGGTTCTCCATTACATTCAGCGCCCGGTGCAGCTCTGTATGGAGGTGGGGGAGGGGTTGCCACGATGTGTCTTGAGTGGAGAAACACAGGAAAACTAGCGCCATCAACAATCACATAACAGCTTACTGATTATAGAAGTATATATGCTTGGGAAATTAGTAGTTCTATGTGTTCAGCAAAGGTATTTTATATGATGATACACAGACAATTTCTGCTTACACTGTGTAGTCTCAACACAAGTAGCACAGTACATACCTATGTAACAGCAGTTCACTGGGTTGATAGCATCAGAACTGTGATGGATGTACACTAGTGACAGTAAGTATGGTTAATACTTTCTTGTGGGATATTCTTACCTTCTGACTCAGCAAATATGACACTGTCGGTGTCTGAGTGGTAGGCCCCACAGCCCCTGTGATGGTGGCACTACCGCTCTGTGGTGTGGGGCACCTTTGACGATCTATGAATGAGAGATAGTAAAGATTTAATTGAGTGTGGTATCTGTGTTCTAACGATTTAAAATACATTTATTTGAACAGTTATAGTCTACTCTTCCACTTAAGACACATCCAAGTGAGTTGCTGTATAATGGTTAAGTACACAAAAAAATATTTTCATGGATTACAGTGTTACAACGAGGTGATCACAGTAAGATACTATCTATAGTAGTCAATGACAGCCACCCAGTGTACTGGGTCATCACTTATAGCTGAGTACTACATGACACTAATCGTTGATTGAAATTTCATTTTAACAATGTATGGCAGTGCCTTATTGATATTACTATTTATAATGTTTATAGATAAGTGTTAATCCTTGGTTAGTGTATGGCTAAGCTGTTTATGCATCTTACTACAAAATAAACATTAGACTGTTAGCATGCTTACAGCCAATCTGAACACTCACATTTTACATTCTTTTAATAATTATTATAAGGGTCTCAGTAATGCTTGAATGTGGTTGGTTCTCAGCATTCTGAGAACCTTATGTTAATCTACTTATTATTGTACTTCTACAGCCCTAATAACAGGAGTACTAATTTGTTGGAACTAGTTGTATAACAAATTGCATTACTAGAATTCAGAGCCACCATAAGGTTTACCTGCTGTAAGAAGATTTTTTTGCCAATACTGTTTTAATAAAAAATAATGCTGGACTAAAAAATGACACTGCCAGGGAGCATTGGTCATGGAAATGAATACAAGTAAAAGATGCTGGTGCTACTCATGCATAAGCGCATGAAGGGTAAACTAAGCATCATAGCTTGAAATGATGGGTGTGTGTGTGTCAGTGTGTGTGTGTGCGTGTGTGTATATGTGTGTGTGTGTGTGTGAGGCAACACTAATACCAGAGGGCTGGGTGGGGATGCACTGGACACCAGAGTAATGACAAATAACATTAGAATGGTGTAGGGACAATTTAATGTTTATTTACTTCACAATAGTTAATACATTACTTATATTATATTGTAAACAAAAGCCATTATCAAGTAATTTAAAATAATTGCAATAATGAGCTGTGGGGGGGAGGGCTACATTAATGTTCAAGTTAATCACTGTTTGGGGGAAATATGGCACTCTCCTATGCCTCGTGACACATTACACCCCAAGGGGGTGATTAACTAGAACATTTACCTAAACCACTGAACTAATTATTGCTTAAGAAATGCTGGCGCAACAGCTTCCACTTTCTTTTGCACATTGGTGCATTTTTGTTGTGGATCTTGTACACAGAACGCATGAACTCATGGATGCACCTCCAGATTGCATCCAACTTCCTGTTTGTGCTCCTCATTAATATATACAGATTTCCCCTGGCCTGGGCTGACTGAACCAGACAACACACCTCCTTCAGGGACCACAGATGCATTTTCTTGTGTTTTTCTATTGTTTGTTGAAAGCTGTAATAAATAGAGATAAAACAGTATGTTAGAACACAGTATTGTGACATGTGAATTTGTTTCATTTCATACATGTGATGCTAATGATCACACTTAAATATTTGTGATTGTATACTTATAATAACTCAGTGGGCAGCATCCTGGCAGTGCAGTGACTCTCCACAGGCCTTGTGCAATGCTGTCCCTGGCAATGGTAAAGGCTATGGTGCACCATAACTCCCTATGCAAAAGCGCTGGCATTGGCATTGACAGTACTGACACCCCCCACTGCAGACCCCAATGAACTACCACTCCTGCAGCAGTACTAGTAGAGATACCACTCTGGGCACCCATAGAATGTCATTACTAGTGGGTGTAGTAGCAATGCTGGTCCCTCCCACAGTACTTGTGTGATGTTGGTACTGGTGGTGGTGAATGACAGTTAAACCACGCTCACACCTCAAGCCCGTGTTAATGCGTCCTCATGCAGCAGGTGTGCAGACAGCGCCCCTCACCCTTGTACACCCCAGAAACATTTGTTATAGTCCTCTGAGCAGGTTGCTGCTGCTGGTGGTGGGTGACTCACAACAGACACATAGTGCCATGGCTGCCTGCAGACAGGTTGTCTGACATAGAGGCTATTGCACAGACTCACTGTGTGTTACGTGTCATTGTCAGAGAACTCTGTTGGTGGGCAGCCATGGTACTATGTGGCTGGGTTGAGTGGCTCACTGAGAACAGCACCCTGCTGTGTTGGGGAAGGGGGTTCAGAGGGTACATGAGTGTGGCTGTCTGCTCAGCTGTCATGGGATGCATCATTAACAAGGACTTGCGGCTGGGAGGAGGGTAAAGTCTGCCATTCAATGATGCACCAGCTGGCATTGTAGAGGTGTTGGGGGCCATCATTGGTACTATAGCAGCCAGGTACACCATTGTATGGCCACTTTGGGGGTGGTTATTACTAGTACTATTGCTGCCAGGAGCATTGTTGTACAGGAAATTAGGGGCGGAATTGTTAATTCTGCTCAGAATGTAACATTTTTTGAGTAATTGTTAGATAATATGACACACCAAAAAGAGTACTCTTTGTAATTAAATGTTGCAGTTTGTCTTAGATATATAGTGAAAAAACAGAGTTATTTTTAAATAGGACATCCTATAACTACGTTTGTATGTATGCCACAATTCTGAACATGTGCATGAATCTGAATGCATGTAAGAGTGTAACAGTTACATCGCATGTTTTTGTATGTGTGTGTAATCAGTGCAGCCTTTCTATTTTTTGACTAACTTAATGGGCTCTTAAAAGAGCCTTTTTCCTTTACAATTCTGTGTGCTGTAATAGCCTGATATTTTTAGAGGACTGTGAGGATCCCGTCTTGAAGGTCGCCCAGGAAAAGGCAATTGCTAGCATGTGAGAAGTGCACATCGTCTGGTAGGCAGAGCCAATCATTACAATATTTAATTTCAGGATGACGTATGGTGTGCATCCCAGCCATGTGCAGGTAACCAGATATTTGGATGGTTACCTTTCTGTGAGCTGTGTCAAGCAGGTACATGTGCTGTTCTGCTTGCCAGACTCTACACTCTGTATTTTCAGAAAAAATGATCTTACAGGCAGGCAACATATGCATAATGGAAGCAAGGTCCAATTTTGTTTCTGAGACTAAATCTATCTATCTTTTGGTGCACAAATCATTGCCTCCAAGATGGATCAGCAGTATGTCTGGCTGAGCTTGAGTAGTCAAAAGTCTGTGCATTGTCGGCAGCAGATGCTCCCACCTCATGCCACCTCTACCAAACCACTTTACAGAGCAATTTGGAAGCTGCAGGTCTCTCCTAAAAATCACTCCTCTGAGCATACTCTGAAGCAAGCCTTACTATGCTACTGCCAACTATCCACATGGTCCATCTGCTGTTTTCTGCTATTCTTAGCTTTTAAACTGAGAAGTGAACAGAGAGCTACCAAAAAAAATTAGCGTTTCTCCTGCTAGCCACAAGTGAATGTGAAACGAAGATTTCCCTCTCTGCTTCAACACTGGTTTTGTGGGCTGATCCAAAACACAGTCATTTAACATGTTATTAGTTAATGTTTTTTCATGGTTAACCAATACAGTGCATGCACTGAATGGGCATTCTTGCTGTCAAACACAAATGCAGAAATATTTCTTAGTGGGAAAATACTATATTACCATTGGCTACTTTAAACAATTACAGCTTAACAGAGGCATGTGATTGGCTATGTCTCTTGTTATGATACACGTGCTGCTTGTTTCTGCCTCCATTTGCTGCTGCATTTCTGCTAGTAAGTACTGATTGACACTCTGACTTTAAACTGTTATAGCTTTTTTTACAGTATGGTAGGTGAATTATATTATCATAGTCAAATACAGCATTAAAAATGTTTTGTTTAATACTATTTTTGTACTGCTAATAGTTTTTATGATGCTAGAGAAATTGTTTAGAAAATGTAATGTACTTACACAGTTAGAAGCAGGGTGTCTCTTTTTTTCCTAAGATGGCTGCTATGTCCTTTTTCTTCACTGTTCTGTGGTTGTGATTGGTTACTCGATACGTTCTGATGAATGTGCCGATACATTGGTTGCAGTGTATGTCACTCAAATAGGCACCAGTCTGTGATTGGCTGAGTGTTAAAGGGGATGTAAAGAAATTGAGATTTGCAAAAGTGTTGTGTGAGCGACACTATTATTTGACACTTTTGTGTGTGCGACACTACATTCGACACTTTCATGCATTCACCATTGTTTTTTGCAAAAATGTCTTTCAAATGACACTATATTTTGCAAAAGTGTCGCACGCTCGACACTACTTTTGCAACTGTTTAAAAAACTATTTCCAATAGGTAAAACATACAGTGGATGCTTCCCATTGTGCCAGTGCTTGATTTTTTACATTTTTAGATATTTATTCTCATATTACCATAGAAGTTATGTTCGGCAGCATTTGAAAATACTGTTTATTGATTTACTGGTCTGCACTTACTACAATAATTATATACATAATGTTTAGTAGGCAGTTGTACTTGTTGTTCTTTTATGAAATATGGATCGTGTATGATAGTTTGTCATCTTAGAAACAAACATAAGAGAAGAAACCTAACTTATTTTTTTTGTCTAGCTCCCATACAGGTGTCTGATTCTTCTGTAAGATTGGTGTGCTGAACTGTGAATTGCCAAACAGGGAAGATGCCCTCTAAATAAAGACAGAAATCTATGCAGAGACGAAAAGAGGTATAATACATCACTGTTACTTAAGACTAATGCTAAACCCAGTGATGGCAATTCAAGACGTAAACGATTCAGCATTCCAGTGAAAGCCTGAATTCAGAGCTTCATCATTCTGCAGGAAATGTGCTTGCTGAACAGCAAGGAAAGAATGTACCTAAACAACAGTTGTGCAGATCTGTGAGCCAAAAAGATACTGTTGCAAAGACACACATAAATACACATGGCAAGCAGCGTCATAAATTCATAGCTGCTGATGGTCATCTGAGGAAGCAAAAGTATTTTTGATCACTAGCTTCTAAAGCTAAGATTGACAGGCTTATTGCTGCTGTGATGAGACATGAGTGCAAAAAAATAGTCATCTCAGTTTGATGAAATTGTGCCTCACAGTACACACATTTGTTAGTAGAGCAGTTTTTGTTCTTCAACATTTGTGGCGTAAGATGTCTCATGTACTTGAGCAGTTCAGAAAAACTGTATGACATAAAGATGAGGCTACAACAGTATCCTGTCCTGAGCCTGCACAATTTCTGTGATGTTTTCACAGGATGCTGGCTGCACACACAGCACTCACAGGCATATTTCTGAGAGGAGTCTACTACTCACAAAAAAAGGACAGCAACTTGTGCATTGATGAGTCCGGTAAAGTGTGTAATGTGCTCAGTGTGTAATGACACTACAATGGAGTCAGATGATGAATGTGAGGGAACTACTCAGCCTCATAAATGTCACTGTCTGTCATGGACATGTAATGAAACTTGCAACCAGAGGCAATCATCATTTGACAAAGTTGAGCACTTTATCAACCTGTTTGTCATTACTGACTGTAAAGACAGGCATAAACAGTTAGAAAGTATAGACCTTGTGAGATCCATCCATATACTGGACTTATGGGTCACTCACTTGCATGCCTAAATAGTGGTGTTTGTGACAGTGTCTTTCACCACGCGATGCTGGGAGTGCATCAATCAGGCATGCGAAACTTTGTGTACAAGGTCTATGATGTACATAGGTTATCACTCAGTATACTCATTTGAATGAGTTACTGCAGTCTGGTGACATGCATGGTGCCTTTACATTTCTGAAACAGCTGTGTGGTCAGCAGTGTGACAGATACTGTGACTGATCAGTCATCAATTGCTGATGGAAATTGTATGTCTGTCTTAGAAAGTGATATTTTCAATCAGTTTGGGAAATCAATTGCCAATTTTGAGTTGGCAAAGACAGAAAAATTTAACTCTGTATGTGTGTCACGTGATCACCTCTGTTACAAAAAACAAATGGTCACAGTGAACCTGGAAACCTTGTCACCATACAATGACATATGGTTTCGACTGTCAGCCTTTCTGATGTTAAAGTGTGACTTTCAGTTAGATTCAATCATTGCGATGTGCAAGCACTGTTTCTCCAAAGTGAAAGCTAACATTTTGCCACCAAGGTCAGTCTTGAACAAGATAGAGGCACATGTTACACCAACTGAGATTGTCATGTTGAAGATGTTTGAACGGATTCTAATTCAGACAATGAAACCATTTCAAACCATTCTATGTCTGAACACAAAGACATGGAACATTCCACAAAAAGAACTCATTAGATCTCTTAAGGGTTCCGTTATGTATCTTCCACTTCCTCTGCAGGAAAATGTGGCGGCGATCTCTATTGAGAACACTTTGGTGATTGTTGTCAATGGTGTTCCAACTAAGTCAAAGGTCATTTGGCAGGATGTTGTCAATGTGGAGAAGGTCAAACTTGGTCTTAGTTATTTAAGGAGCAACAATCCCTGTTATGCAGACCTCGATATTGATCGCATGACCAGTGTGTCTGTTGAACATGATCTGTTGGAAACTACTAAACCAATGATTGAGAAGGTCAATGTACAGATGAACAATAATGTGTATGAACAGTACACAATTCACCCACTGCAAAGCTGTGGAAGCTGAGCCAGTCAGCATTTGGGAGGCTACATTGGAAGCACGCTGTTTCCCAGATTTATTCCCTACAGGGTCAGGTGGATGCCTAGATGAAAGAGAAGTGCGTGTACAAGGTGCTGAGTACCATCCTAGCCATGTGCTCAGTAAGGATGGCAAATTCAGATGTAACGTAAAGTACCTGTTTCATCTCCTGTGAGTGAGCTTAGCACACTGTCTGCATCTATTGCTCATACTATTTTTCCAACAACTCCACCTGATGGAATAACAGCTGCACAGTTCCTGAAGAAACTAAAGCAGAAAAGATGAAAATGTGCAAGTGAATTTGTCTTCCATTCTGTCAAGTCTAAGTGGCACCAAAGAATACTGGTATCGTAGACACTCTGAGGTGATGACCATGCTGTGAGAGTATGGTCCTGTGACATGATTTGTCACACTCAGTTGTGCCGAGTATGCCTGGGATAAGGTCATAGAACTGCTGAAGTGGGCAAATTGTAATATAGAGGGCACTTCATTAATGACTCTTGGAGAAATGTTCTCACTTGACCCTGTATCTGTGACAAGGCATTTCCACAAGCAATTCCATGACATTCTGAGTTTCATTTTGTCAATGGACAATCCGCCTCTTGGTATTGTGGAGCATTACTTCTGGAGGTTGAGTATCAGGCACGTGGTGCTCCTCATATTCACATGTTACTGTGGATCAAGGATGCCCCCGCATAGGTGAAAATGAAGCAGCACAAGTGCTAGAATTCATTAAACAGGACATTACTTGCCGTGTTCTGGACCAGTACAAAGTCCTACACTGTGGAAGTTGGTGCAGAAGTTTCAATGCCATATTTGTACAAAATACTGCCGGGTAGTGAAGAACAAATCTGACTGGTACATAAGATGCTGTTTTGGATTTTCTAGATGTGTCTGTCAAGATGGTTGCATGAATGAACTTTTTTCAGCTATACGACACCACTTGAAAGCAAAATCAACCAAGAGGGTTTATGAGTCACCCAGAGAAGCGAATGAGGTGTACATCAATGACTACAACCCTACTCTTCTTCTAAAGTGGCAAGCAAACATAGATGTTCAGTGGCAGACATCTCATTGTCTCAGGTTAGGTACGTCGCTGCATACATAACTAAACCTGAACAGATTAGCTTGCAAGATCTTTGGGAAGATATTGCCAGTTCAAGCAAGTCACTGACATTTCAGTTGTGGTCACTGGGGTTGAAGACCCTATCACACAAAGAATGTGGTGCTTATGAGACCAGTGATCGATTGATTGATACTCATTTGTACAGTAAGTCTGATGCTGTGCGCTTTCTCGGTGTAAACTACAAAGAGAAGCATAAACGTGTACTTATTCATCATGCTGAGATTGAGGAACTGGCTCTCAAGAGTCTGTCTTCAAGACATATCTTGAAGAATAACCTTATTACACGTGCTACCCCTGTAGACTTGAAAACATGGATCAAATGTGTTTATTTGAGGTGACTAAGTGGTATGACTACAAGATGGATGTCTCACCTGATTGTAACACAAGATTTACAAGGTTAAAGAAGTGGATGGGAGTCTTGTGAAGAGACATAAGCCTTGGCTCATTGACCACTGTAAGTTACATTTGGCATATCTGAGAGCAGAGAGCATTACTAATTTGCTCTCCTATTTCTATTTAGACCCTGGAGGAATGAATCTGAATTAAAGGTGACTGTGATACATTCGAGGAAGAATTCAATCTGAGTTATGAGACATTCAAAAGTGAATACTCTGACACATATATACAGAGGCTAGACACTGAGAAGGTGCATCTTGAGAAGGCACATAAACTACTTGAAGAGGACACTCCTGTTAGTTCACAGGAGAATCTTGATCCAGAAGCACAAGATATCCTTGGAGAAGCTCTGCCTCTGAATGCCCCAGAAGTACTCATGTCAGAAGTAGAGAGTGCTATAGAACATGGTACACACTGCAGTGTTGTCCCAGCTGAGTTGAGAGAGAGACTCAATGACCAGCAATGTGTCGTTCACTCTGAGGTCACTGATGCTGTCCAGCATGGATTACTACATGAGCACAAGAAATGTGACTGTCTTGACTACAAACCACTGCTGATGTTTGTTAGTGGCTCAGCTGGGACAGGGAAAAGTTTTCTTATAGAGGCCATCATGGCAGAAATGTGGAACCTGACAGGATCATCAATATCTGTTGCTGTTAGTGCTCCCACTGGACTGGCTGCATACAACATTGGCAGAATTACGTTACACCGTCTCTTCATGTTGCCAGTGGAGCATGGCAAAGCAGGACATTATCGCAAACTGTCATTTGAGTTTGCATCTCAGCTTCATTCTACGTTTACTAACATGAAGTTACTCATCATTAATGATGTTAGTATGGTTGCTAATGTAATGCTTGCCTGTATACACCTGCGTCTACAGGAGATCTTGGGAACTGACTATGGAGATGCATTTTGTGGTAAAAGGATTGTTTTATTTGAGACCTTACAGCTTGCACCAGTTAATGCGGAACATGTCATTGCAGCTCTGACTGTCAAGCAGGCTAAGAATACACTAGGCTGCATTGGAGGTTTTAACCTGTGGGAGTTATTTTCCTATGTTGAGCTGTATCAGAACATAGAACAAAGTGGCAATCTGGCTTAGTAGGCACTGTTGGATCAAGCTCGACAGGTTCTCTGTCACCAGAACATGTTTCAAGTTTACAGAATGCTGGCCACTCTCTTGATCTGGTCTTCCTTCTGGGATCAAGGCCTCCGACATGGGGGTGGAACCAGTTGGTTAGTCTGATCATTACACTGTGAGGGTTCATTCTCTGCCCTCTGAGTAGGTCTTCCCCTGTGGAGAGGTCAGTTACCGCCTTGTGGGATGTGGTCCCTGAAGACTTGGCGGTAGTTTGACCTCTCGGTGCTCGGTGAGACCAGCACTGATCCGGAGCACTTAGTGGTGGCCTATAATACGGCTATTACTTTAGCTCTGGATTGGATTGCTCTGATCCGTGTTCATCCCCTTCTGCTTTGCCCTCAGACTCCATGGTTTGATGGGTTGCTGAGGGAGATGCAGAAGTTGGGACGTAGGTTAGAATGTCATTGGCGAATCCACTTGGATACCAACCATCTTATTTTGTTAGAGCATTATCAGCTCCATAAATCAGAGATTTCCCATAAGAAGGCAGAATTCCTGTCCACGGAAATTGCTGTTGCCAGGAATTGACTGGCTCTACTCTTCCAAACTGTGGACAGGATGTGCAACCCAACCTGTCTGCAGCTCCGTTGAGTTTTTTCACAAATTGAGTGTGATGAGATTGCTCGATTCTTTCCGAATAAGGTAGCCGATATCAGGCAGGAGATCCACCTTCCTCGTTCTATGGGAGATATGGTTGGTCAGTGTTCGGTCACTATGGCTGGTGTTTCCTGGAGTACCTTTCACCTACCGGATTTCATTGATATTATGAGATTGTCCAGGGGATGTGCCCCACGTGCTGTAGTTTAGACCCAGGCCCTACTTCCCTAATCTTGGGTTGTAGTGATATTATTGGCCGGTCTTATCTCAGATTGTCCGTTGCTCCTGGAATAGGTGAGTTTCCTGGCTCCCTGAAGGAGACGGTGGTGACACCCCTTCTGAAGATAGCTTCTTTGGACCTGGAGTCTCTGGCAAACTACAGACCTATCTCGAACCTTCCTGTGAAAGGTTATCGAGAAAGTGGTGGCAATTCAACTGAATGATCATTTAACCATCCATAATTTATACGAACCTCTCCAGCCGGGTTTTCATAAGAGGCATAGATACTGAGACAGCTCTGGTTTGGGTGCTCAATGATCTCTTGATGGCGAGAGATTGGAGGAACTGTTCTATCTTGGCACTCCTTGATCTCTCCTCAGCTTTTGACACTGTTGAGCATGGGGATCTGCTCGAGTGCCTAAAGTGCATCTGTGGGCTGATGGGTATAGCCTTCAGATGGTTTTCATCTTTCCTCACTGGTCAAACTCAGAGTTTGTCTCGGAATATTTCATTCGAGTCCTTCTCTTTGCCTTGTCAGGTACCTCAGGGCTTGGTGCTGTCCCCATGTTGTTCGCAGTGTATATGCTGCCCTCAGAGACATTGAAAGACAGTATGGGCTGTGGTTTCATTGCTATGCCGATGACACCCAGCCCTATCTCTCTTTGCACCCAACCAGATGTGTTTCTCTCAGTATTTAATAGCTGCCTTGTTGAAATACAAGTGTGGATGAGTTCCAGCGGATTAAAATTGAATGCGGGAAAGACTGAGGTTTTGTGGTGGACCCTGGTTGCAGGATAGAGGGGTTGGGATGGATTTGCCCTGTGGTTTATTTCTGTGGGTGAGCAGATCCCTACTTCTGAATGGTGTGTGACCTGGGAGTGATACTTGACGATGGTTTGACCCTTCATCATCTGGTGTCTGCTGTCATCAAGTTAGCCTTTATCAACTTAGGAACATTGCCAGGATCAAGCACCTTGTTCACCCAGTGACTTGCCAGTTTTAGTCTACACCTTTGTGACCTTGCACCTTGACTACTGTAACTCCTGCATCTAGGGCTTTCTGGGGTTGATATCTGCCACTTGCAGCTAGTGCAGAATGCTGCGACGTCTATTGACTGGGGCATCAAGAAGATCTCACATAACCACTATGCTCACAATCTGCACTGGCTGCCCGTTCAGTGGTGGATCACCTTTAAAGCAGGTTTGTTAACCTTCAAGGCCCTACACAGCTTGGGTTCTGACTACTTGAAAGAACTTCTGATTCCTTACACCCCTGTGTGAGAACTCCGCTCAGCTGATGTGGGGTTGCTAGAAATTCCAAGGGATAGATTGAAGTTATCTGGGGCTCGGGCTTTTATGTTGACTGCACCATCCCTCTGGAATTCTCTACCTCATCAGTTACAGGAGGGCAGGACTGTGTGGAGCTTTAAGCAAGCACTGCAGACATTCCTTTGGGGTAAGGCATTTCCTGATTTTCAATGATTTTATTCTTATCTATTGTCTGATTGCATATGTTTGTATCTGTGAAGCACTTTGATGCTCCGAAAGGCGCTATACTAAATATAATTATTTTTATTATTATTATTTATTATTACATGGTCGAAGAATCAGAATGGATACTACATCCATAGAAACAGCATGTAATATTTTCAGTGACGTGTACTCCACAGGCACGTGCATTGTGTGTCTTATGCCACAACTGAAGAAATGTGCTGAGTTCAACAGTGTCATGTTGCAGAGAGAGAATCAAGAGAGTTTTACACTGCCTGCTGTTGATACAGTTGATGGTGTCATTCTAAGTCAGAAAATGGTAGCAAAGATGACTGAACGACTCTCTGAATTGAAGTCAGATGTTCCACGCACAGCTGAACTGGAAGCTGTTCTTAAAGTTTGTGAGAATTCACGTGTCATGCTATGCCGCAATCTTGATGTGGAGCATGGCATGGTAAATGGTGCCATGGGTAATATCATTGACTTCATTTACAATGTTCAGAAAATATTTATTGAGACACTTCTTGTCCACATTGACAACATGGAACTTCCTGTACAGATTGATCATACCTGTGTTAAATTCCAGGTATTCAAGGATATCTATGTTAACAGGAACAATTTCCAATATGCGTTGTGCAAGTTGTTTCAATTCACAAGTCTTAGGGCTTGAGTTTGGGTTCAGCAATGGTGGACATAGGGACAGACATTTTCAAAGATGGCATGAGCTACATCGCACTTTCACACGTACGTAGTCTTAATGGGTTGCACATCATAACACTCGCACCTCACAAGATACACGCTGACAAGTGATGTATTGTTGAGTACAACAGATTACGTACTGTATATCAGCCACAGATGTCTTTAATACCACTACCTATCTGTGTTTGTCTCATCACACAGTCACAGCTACACCTGGCAACAAAAGAAAGCAAGCTTCTACAACTGATTCAACTGTGCAGAGTGTTAAGAATGTCACAATGCCAAATACAGATGCAGAACTGGCTGTCGGTCAGAAGTCAGTTGATATGGCTGTTGTCCCAGTGTTTGATAACAGTACTAGAGTAAACTGCTTTGCTAATTCAGCAATGCAAGTGTTTCTACACATGCCACACTTTGTGCAGACAATATCTGCTTCACAAGACACTTCTTTGTCGAAGGCATTAAAGCAGGTTGTCAGTGTGGCTCCTGATCAAGCTAACAATGTACAGTCATTTTCACCTCTGTGACAGATGTTGGGGACATATGACGGATGCAGTACATTTGCTGCTAACATACAGCAGGTCACTAGTGAGTTCATGACAGCAATCATAAACAGCCTGGATGAAGAGGGGATTCCAATGTGTCAGTATTTCACTGTGTCATATATAACCAAATATGTATGTGTGTTATGTGGTCATTCAGAGCGAGAAACCACAGAAGACATGCTTTGGGTTTCTCTATTTGTGCCTCAGGTTAAAAGTGTGACGTTCCAGCAGCTGTTTACCAATGCAGAAAGTTGTCACTTGTGTGTAAGGCGTGGAGGTACATGTACTCAGTCCATATATCTCAGGACTTCATCTCAATATCTTATGCTTGTATTGCATAGATTTGACTCTAATGGGCTCAGAGTTGACATACCTATCGCTGATTTCACAACTGGTAGAACTGTATTTAACCAGGCAGTGTTTGACACTCATGCTGTGATCTATCACTATGGCCAGTCTGTACACTGTGGACATTACACTTGTTTGTTGAGGTACAGAACTGGCTGGGTTGACTGTGATGATTCAACAAGCTCTGTCAAACAGAGACTACCGTGACACTTAAAAAATGCATACGTTCTGATATTGACGGATTACGACAATCTTCATGTGTCAAAGGAATAGTCAAACAACATGTGACATACTTTGCTGTCCATTTGGTTACAGAGTGATTTGTGGCACATCATCTTACTTTTTTTACAGATTTATATTCATTACCACATTGGTAAAATATCACACGGCTGAATAGCACATGCTTACTCTATGTGACGTATAACATTGTTGTGTTGATCAGTGACACAGTGAAAATAGTTGCAGTGGTCCCTCTCACAGTACTTGTGTGATGTTGGTACTGGTGGTGGTGAATGACAGTTAAACTACAGCTCACACTCAAGCCCGTCTTGATGCGTCCTCATGCAGCAGGTTTGCAGACAGCCTCCCTCACCCTTGTACACCCCAGAAACATTTGTTATAGTCCTCTGAGCAGGTTGCTGCTGGTGGTGGGTGACTCACAACAGATGCATAGTGCCATGGCTGCCTGCCGACAGAGTTGTCTGACAATGAGAGCTATTGCACAGACTCACTGTGCAATACATGTCATTGTCAGAGAACTCTTTTGGTGGGCAGCCATGGTACTATGAGGCTGGGTTGAGTGGCCCACTGAGAACAGCACCCTGCTGTGTTGGGGAAGAAGGGGTGGTTCAGAGGTTACATGAGTGTGGCTGTCTGCTCAGCTGTCATGGGATGTATCATTAACAAGGACTTGTGGCTGGGAGGGGGGTTAAGTCTTCCATTCAATGATGCACCAGCTGGCATTGTAGAGGTGTTGGGGGCCATCATTGGTACTATAGCTGCCAGGTACACCATTGTATGGCCACTTTGGGGGTGGTTATTACTAGTACTATTGCTGCCAGGAGCATTGTTGTACAGGAAATTAGGGGCGGAATTGTTAATCCTATTCAGAATGTAACATTTTTTGAGTAATTGTTAGACAATATGACACACCAGAAAGAGTACTGTTTGTAATTAAATGTTGCAGTTTGTCTTAGATATATAGTGAAAAAACAGTTATTTTTAAATAGGACATTCTATTAACTACGTCTGTATGTATGCAACAATTCTGAACATGTGCATGAATCTGAATGCATGTAAGAGTGTAACAGTTACATCGCATGCTTTTGTATGTGTGTAATCAGTGCAGCCTTTCTATTTTTGACTAACAATGGGCTCTTAAAAGAGCCGTTTTCCTTTACAATTCTGTGTGCTGTAACAGCCTGATATTTTTAGAGGACTGTGAGGATCCTGTCTCGAAGGTCACCCAGGAAAAGGCAATTGCTAGCATGTGAGAAGTGCACATCGTCTGGTAGGCAGAGCCAATCATTACAATATTTAATTTCAGGGTGACGTATGGTGTGCATCCCAGCCATGTGCAGGTATCCAGATATTTGGATGGTTACCTTTCTGTGAGCTGTGTCAAGCAGGTACATGTGCTGTTCTGCTTGCCAGACTCTACACTCTGTATTTTCAGAAAAAATGATCTTACAGGCAAGCAACATATGCATAATGGAAGGAAGGTCCAATTTTGTTTCTGAGACTAAATCTATCTATCTTTTGGTGCACAAATCATTGCCTCCAAGATGGATCAGCAGTATGTCTGGCTGAGCTTGAGTAGTCAAAAGTCTGTGCATTGTCGGCATCAGATGCTCCCACCTCATGCCACCTCTACCAAACCACTTTACAGAGCAATTTGGAAGCTGCAAGTCTCTCCCAAAAATCACTCCTCTGAGCATACTCTGAAGCAAGCCTTGCTATGCTACTGCCGACTATCCACATGGTCCATCTGCTGTTTTCTGCCATTCTTAGTTTTTAAACTGAGAAGTGGACAGAGAGCTACCAAAAAAATTAGTGTTTCTCCTGCTAGCCACAAGTGAATGTGAAAT
This sequence comes from Neoceratodus forsteri, assembly GCA_016271365.2. Classification (NCBI taxonomy): domain Eukaryota; kingdom Metazoa; phylum Chordata; order Ceratodontiformes; family Ceratodontidae; genus Neoceratodus; species Neoceratodus forsteri. Next base: position 42,603,388 of record JADMNL010000035.1, read on the forward strand.
GAAGATTTCCCTCTCTTCTTCAACACTGGTTTTGTGGGCTGATCCAAAACACAGTAATTTAACATGTTATTAGTTAATGTTTTTTCATGATTAACCAATACAGTGCATGCACTGAATGGGCATTCTTGCTGTCAAACACAAATGCAGAAATATTTCTTAGTGGGAAAATACTATATTGCCATTGGCTACTTTAAACAATTACAGCTTAACAGAGGCATGTGATTGGCTGTGTCTCTTGTTATGATACATGTGCTGCTTGCTTCTGCCTCCATTTGCAGTAGCATTTGTGCTAGTAAGTACTGATTGACACTCTGACTTTAAACTGTTATAGCTTTTTTTACAGTATGGTAGGTGAATTATATTATCATAGTCAAATACAGCATTAAAAATGTTTTGTTTAATACTATTTTTGTACTGCTAATAGTTTTTATGATGCTAGAGAAATTGTTTAGAAAATGTAATGTACTTACACAGTTAGAAGCAGGGTGTCTTTTTTTTCCCTAAGATGGCTGCTATGTCCTTTTCCTTCACTGTTCTGTGGTTGTGATTGGTTGCTCGATATGTTCTAATGAATGTGCCGATACATTGGTTGCAGTGTATGTCACTCTAATAGGCACCAGTCTTTGATTGGCTGAGTGTTAAAGGTGGTGTAAAGAAATTGAGATTTGCAAAAGTGCAATGCGAGTGACACTATTATTAGACACTTTTGTGTATGCGACACTACATTCGACACTTTCGTGCATTCATCATTGTTTTTTGCATAAATGTCTTTCAAATGACACTATATTTTGCGAAAGTGTCGCACGCTCTACACTACTTTTGCAACAATTTAAAAAAACTATTTCCATTAGGTAAAACAGTACTGTGGATGCTTCCCATTGTGCCAGTGCTTGATTTTTTATATTTTTGGATATTTATTCTCATATTACCATAGAAGTTATGTTCGGCAGCATTTGAAAATACTGTTTATTGATTTACTGGTCTGCACTTACTACAATAATTATATACACAATGTTTAGTAGGCAGTTGTACTTGTTCTTCTTATATGAAATATGGATCATGCATGATAGTTTGTCATGTTAGAAACAAACATAAGAGAAGAAACCTAACTTATTTTTTTGTCTAGTTCCCATACAGGTGTCTGATTCTTCTGTAAGATTGGTGTGCTGAACTGTGAATTGCCAAACAGGGAAGATGCCCTCTAAACAAAGACAGAAGTCTATGCAGAGATGAAAGAGGTATAATAGTACATCACTGTTGCTTAGGACTAATGATAAACCCAGTGATGGCAATTCAAGACGTAAAACGATTCAGCATTCCAGTGAAAGCCTGAATTCAGAGCTTCATCATTCTGCAGGAAAAAAATGTGCTTGCTGAACAGCAAGGAAAGAATGTGTAGCTAAACAACAGTTGTGCAGATCTGTGAGCCAAAAAGATACTGTTGCAAAGACAACATTAGTAACACATGGCAAGCAGCTCATAAATTCATAGCTGCTGATGGTCATCTGAGGAAGCAAAAGTATTTTGATCACTAGCTTCGAAAGCTAAGATTGACAGACTTATTGCTGCTGTGATGAGACATGAGTGCAAAAAAATAGTCATCTCAGTTTGATGAAATTGTGCCTCACAGTACACACATTTGTTAGTAGAGCAGTTTTTGTTCTTCAACATTTGTGGCGTAAGATGTCTCATGTACTTGAGCAGTTCAGAAAAACTGTATGACATAAAGATGAGGCTACAACAGTATCCTGTCTTGAGCCTGCACAATTTCTGTGATGTTGTCACTGGATGCTGGCTGCACACACAGCACTCAGAGGCATATTTCTGAGAGGAGTCATACTACTCACAAAAAAGGACAGCAACTTGTGCATCGATGAGTCTAGTAAAGTGTGTAATGTGCTCAGTGTGTAATGACACTACAATGGAGTCAGACGATGAATGTGAGGGAACTACTCAGCCTCATAAATGTCACTGTCTGTCATGGACATGTGATGAAACTTGCAACCAGAGGCAATCATCATTTGACAAAGTTGAGCACTTTATCAACCTGTTTGTCATTACTGACTGTAAAGACAGGCATAAACTGTTTGAGGATAGACCTTTGTGAGATCCGTCCATATACTGGACTTATGGGTCACTCACTTGCATGCCTAGATAGTGGTGTTTGTGACAGTGTCTTTCACCACATGCTTATGCTGGAGTGCATCAATCAGGCATGCAAAACTTTGTGTACAGGGTCTATGATGTATGTCAAGTTGTCACTCAGTATACTCATCTGAATGAGTTACTGCAGTCTGGTACAATCATGGTGCCTTTACATTTCTGAAACAGCTGTGGCGTGTCAGCAGTGTGACAGATACTGTGACTGATCAGTCATCAATTGCTGATGGAAATTGTATGTCTGTCTTAGAAAGTGATATTCTCAAGCAGTTTGGGAAATCAATTACCAATTCTGAGTTGACAAAGACAGAAAAATTTAACTCTGTATGTGTGTCATGTGATCACCTCTGTTACAAAAAACAAACGGTCTCAGTGAATCTGGAAACCTTGTCACCATACAATGACATGTGGTTTCGACTGTCAGCCTTTCTGATATTAAAGTGTGACTTTCAGTTAGATCAATCATTGTGATGTGCAAGCACTGTTTCTCCAAAGTGAAAGCTAACATTTTGCCACCAAGGTCAGTCTTGAGCAAGATAGAGGCACATGTTACACCAACTGAGATTGCCACGTTGAAGATGTTTGAACGGATTCTAATTCAGACAATGAAACCATTTCAAACCATTCTATGTCTGAACACAAAGACATGGAACATTTCACAAAAAGAACTCATTAGATCTCTTATGGGTTCCGTTATGTATCTTCCACTTCCTCTGCAGGAAAATGTGGAGGTGATCTCTATTGAGAACACTATGGTGATTCTTGTCAATGGTGTTCCAACTAAGTCAAAGGTCATTTGGCAGGATGTTGTCAATGTGGAGAAGGTGAAGGTTGCTCTTAGTTGTTTAAGGAGCAACAATCCCTGTTATGCAGACCTCGATATTGATCACATGACCACTGTGTCTGTTGAACATGATCTGTTGGAATCTACTAAACCAATGATTGAGAAGGTCAATGTACAGATGAACAATAATGTGTGTGAACAGTACACAATTCAACCACTGCAAAGCTGTGGAAGCTGAGCCTGTCAGCATTTGGGAGGCTACATTGGAAGCACACTGTTTCCCAGATTTATTCCCTACAGGGTCAGGTGGATGTCTAGATGAAAGAGAAGTGCATGTACAAGGTGCTGAGTACCATACTAGCCGTGTGCTCAGTAAGGATGGCAAATTCAGACGTAACGTACAGTACCTGTTTCATCTCCTGTGAGTGAGCTTAGCATACTGTCTGCATCTATTGCTCATACTATTCGTTCTGCAACTCCACTTGATGGAATAACAGCTGCACAGTTCCTGCAGAAACCAAAGCAGAAAGATGAAAATGTGCAAGTGAATTTGTCTTCCATTCTGTCAAGTCTAAGTGGCACTAAAGAATACTGGTATCGTAGACACTCTGAGGTGATGACCATGCTGTGAGAGTATGGTCCAGCGACATGATTTGTTACACTCAGTTGTGCCGAGTATGCCTGGGATAAGGTCATAGAACTGCTGAAGTGGGCAAATTGTAATATAGAGGGCACTTCATGAATGACTCTTGGAGAAATGTGCTCACTTGACCCTGTATCTGTGACAAGGCATTTCCACAAGCAATTCCATGACATTCTGAGTTTCATTTTGTCAATGGACAATCCACCTCTTAGTATTGTGGAGCATTACTTCTGGAGGATGGAGTATCAGGCATGTGGTGCTCCTCATATTCAGATGTTACTTTGGATCCAGGATGCCTCACGCATAGGTGAAAATGAAGCAGCACAAGTGCTAGAATTCATTAAACAGGACATTACTTGCCGTGTTCCGGACAAGTACGAAAGTCCTACACTGTGGAAGTTGGTGCAGAAGTTTCAATGCCATATTTGTGCGAAATACTGCCGTCGGGTAGTCAAGAACAAATCTGACTGGTACATAAGATGCTGTTTTGGATTTCCTAGATGTGTCTGTCAAGATGGTTGCATGAATGAACTTTTTTCAGCTATGTGACACCACTTGAAGGCAAAATCAACCAAGAGGGTTTATGAGTCACCCAGAGAAGCGAATGAGGTGTACATCAATGACTACAACCCTACTCTTCTTCTAAAGTGGCAAGCAAACATAGATGTTCAGTGGCAGACAACTCATTGGCTCAGGTTAGGTACGTCGCTGCATACATATCTAAACCTGAACAGATTAGCTTGCAAGATCTTTGGGAAGATATTGCCAGTTCAAACAAGTCACTGACATTTCAGTTGTGGTCACTGGGGTTGAAGACCCTATCACACAAAAGATGTGGTGCTTAGAGACCAGTGATCGATTGATTGATACTCATTTGTACAGTAAGTCTGATGCTGTGCTTTCTCAGTGTAAACTACAAAGAGAAGCATAACGTGTACTTATTCATCATGCTGAGATTGAGGAACTGGCTCTCAAGAGTCTGTCTTTAAGACATATCTTGAAGAATAAGCTTATTGACACATGCTACCCTGTAGACATAAAACATGGATAAAATGTGTTTATTTGAGGTGACTAAGTGGTATGACTACAAGATGGATGTCTCACCTGATTGTACACACAGATTTACAAGGTTAAAGAAGTGGATCGACGTCTTGTGAAGAGACATAAGCCTTGGCTCATTGACCACTGTAAGTTACATTTGGGCACATCTGAGAGCAGAAAGCATTACTAATTTGCTCTCCTATTTCTATTTAGACCCTGGAGGAATGAATCTGAATTAAAAGGTGACTGTGATACATTCGAGGAAGAATTCAATCTGAGTTATGAGACATTCAAAAGTGAATACTCTGACACATATATACAGAGGCTAGACACTGAGAAGGTGCATCTTGAGAAGGCACATAAACTACTTTTTATTTATTTATTTATTTAGCGTTTGTTGACCGGGTAAGTGCACTAGACAAATCCTGCCTATTTTCAGGCACAACCCGGGGGAGGGGGATACAGATGAATGCCAATTGACTTTGAAACAAGATTAAGCTGTTGGTGGTATTTATAGTGAATGAGGGAAATTTGGCAAGGACACCGGGGAAATTCCCCTGCTCTTTTCGATAAGTGCCATGGGATCTTTAACATCCACCTGAACTACCACCAATCCAGGCAGATGGGACCTCGGTTTAACGTCTCATCCGAAAGACGTGAAGAGGACACTCCTGTTAGTTCACAGGAGAATCTTGATCCAGAAGCACAAGATATCCTTGGAGAAGCTCTGCCTCTGAATGCCCCAGAAGTACTCATGTCAGTAGTGGAGAGTGCTATAGAACATGGTACACACTGCAGTGTTGTCCCAGCTGAGTTGAGAGAGAGACTCAATGACCAGCAATGTGTCGTTCACTCTGAGGTCACTGATGCTGTCCAGCATGGATTACTACATGAACACAAGAAATGTGACTGTCTTGACTACAATCCACTGCTGATGTTTGTTAGTGGCTCAGCGGGGACAGGGAAAAGTATTCTTATAGAGGTCATCATGGCAGAAATGTGGAACCTGACAGGATCATCAATATCTGTTGCTGTTAGTGCTCCCACTGGACTGGCTGCATACAACATTGGCGAATTATGTTACACCATTTCTTCATGTTGCCAGTGGAGCATGGCAAAGCAGGACATTATCGCAAACTGTCATTTGAGTTTGCATCTCAGCTTCATTCTACGTTTACTAACATGAAGTTACTCATCATTAATGATATTTGTATGGTTGCCAATGTAATGCTTGCCTGTATACACCTGCGTCTACAGGAGATCTTGGGAACTGACTATGGAGATGCATTTTGTGGTAAAAGGATTGTTGTATTTGGAGACCTCTTACAGCTTGCACCAGTTAATGCAGAACATGTCATTGCAGCTCTGACTGTCAAGCAGGCTAAGAATACACTAGGCTGCATTGGAGGTTTTAACCTGTAGGAGTTATTTTCCTATGTTGAGTTGTATCAGAACATACAACAAAGTGACAATCTGGCTTAGTAGGCACTGTTGGATCAAGCTCGTACAGGTTCTCTGTCACCAGAACATGTTTCAAGTTTACAGAATGCTGGCCACTCTCTTGATCTGGTCTTCCTTCTGGGATCGAGACCTCCGACATGAGGTGGGAACCAGTTGGTTAGTCTGATCATTACACAGTGAGGTTCATTTCTGCCCCTCTGAGTAGGTCTTCCCCTGTGGAGAGGTCAGTTACCACCCTTTGTGGGATGTGGTCCCTGAAGACTTGGCGGTAGTAATTGACCTCTCGGTGCTCGGTGAGACCAGCACTGATCCAGAGCACTAGTGGTGGCCTATATACGGCTATTACTTTAGCTCTGGATCGGATTGCTCTGATCCGTGTTCATCCCCTTCTGCTTTTCCTCAGACTCCATGGTTTGATGGGTTGCTGAGGAGATGCAGAAGTTGGGAAGTAGGTTAGAATGTCATTGGCGTAAATCCACCTTGGATACCAACCATCTTATTTTGTTAGAGCATTATCAGCTCCATCAATCAGAGATTTCCCATAAGAAGGCAGAATTCCTGTCCACGGAAATTGCTGTTGCCAGGAATTGACTGGCTCGACTCTTCCAAACTGTGGACAGGATGTGCAACCCAACCTGTCTGCAGCTCCGTTGAGTTTTTTCACAAATTGAATGTGATGAGATTGCTCGATTCTTTCCAAATAAGGTAGCCGATATCAGGCAGGAGATCCACCTTCCTCGTTCTATGGGAGATATGGTTGGTCAGTGTTCGGTCACTATGGCTGGTGTTTCCTGGAGTACCTTTGACCTACCGGATTTCATTGATATTATGAGATTGTCCAGGGGATGTGCCCCACGTGCTGTAGTTTAGACCCAGGCCCTACTTCCCTAATCTTGGGTTGTAGTGATATTATTGGCCCGGTCTTATCTCAGATTGTCCGTTGCTCCCTGGAATAGGGTGAGTTTCCTGGCTCCCTGAAGGAGATGGTGGTGACACCCCTTCGGAAGAAAGCTTCTTTGGACCTGGAGTCTCTGGCAAACTACAGACCTATCTCGAACCTTCCTGGGAAAGGTTATCGAGAAAGTGGTGGCAATTCAACTGAATGATCATTTAACCATCCATAATTTATACGAACCTCTCCAGCCGGGTTTTCATAAGAGGCATAGATACTGAGATAGCTCTGGTTTGGGTGCTCAATGATCTCTTGATGGTGAGAGATTGGAGGAACTGTTCTATCTTGGCAATCCTTGATCTCTCCTCAGCTTTTGACACTGTTGAGCATGGGGACCTGCTCGAGTGCCTGAGGTGCATCTGTGGGCTGATGGGTATAGCCTTCAGATGGTTTTCATCTTTCCTCACAGGTCGAACTCAGAGAGTTGTCTCGGGAATATTTCGTTCCGAGTCCTTCTCTTTTCCTTGTCAGGTACCTCAGGGCTTGCTGCTGTCCCCCATGTTGTTCGCAGTGTATATGCTGCCCCTCAGAGACATTGAAAGACAGTATGGGATGTGGTTTCATTGCTATGCCGATGACACCCAGCCCTATCTGTCTTTTGCACCCAACCAGATGTGTTTCCTCTCAGTATTTAATAGCTGCCTTGTTGAAATCCAAGTGTGGATGAGTTCCAGTGGATTAAAATTGAATGCGGGAAAGACTGAGGTTTTGGTGGTGGACCCTGGTTGCAGGATAGAGGGTTTGGGGATGGATTTGCCCTCTGGTTTATTTCTGTGGGTGAGCAGATCCCTACTTCTGAATGGGTGTGTGACCTGGGAGTGATACTTGACGATGGTTTGACCCTTCATCACCTGGTGTCTGCTGTCATCAAGTTAGCCTTTTATCAACTTAGGAACATTGCCAGGATCAAGCACCTTGTTCCACCCAGTGACTTGCCAGTTTTAGTCTACACCTTTGTGACCTTGCACCTTGACTACTGTAACTCCCTGCATCTAGGGCTTTCTGGGGTTGATATCTGCCACTTGCAGCTAGTGCAGAATGCTACTGGACGTCTATTGACTGGGGCATCAAGAAGATCTCACATAACCACTATGCTGCACAATCTGCACTGGCTGCGCGTTCAGTGGTGGATCACCTTTAAAGCAGGTTTGTTAACCTTCAAGGCCCTACACAGCTTGGGTTCTGACTACTTGAAAGAACTTCTGATTCCTTACACCCCTGTGTGAGAACTCCGCTCAGCTGATGTGGGGTTGCTAGAAATTCCAAGGGATAGATTGAAGTTATCTGGGGCTCGGGCTTTTATGTTCACTGCACCATCCCTCTGGAATTCTCTACCTCATCAGTTACAGGAGGGCAGGACTGTGTGGAGCTTTAAGCAAGCACTGCAGACATTCCTTTGGGTAAAGGCATTTCTGATTTTCAATGATTTTATTCTTATCTATTGTCTGATTGCATATGTTTGTATCTGTGAAGCACTTTGATGCTCGAAAGCACTATACTAAATATTATTATTTTATATTATTATTTATTATTACATGGTCGAAGAATCAGAATGGATACTACATCCATAGAAACAGCATGTAATATTTTCATGTGTGGTACTCACAGGCACGTGCATTGTGTGTCTCATGCCACAACTGAAGAAATGTGCTGAGTTCAACAGTGTCATGTTGCAGAGAGAGAATCAAGAGAGTTTTACACCGCCTGCTGTTGATACAGTTGATGGTGTCATTCTAAGTCAGAAAATGGTAGCAAAGATGACTGAACGACTCTCTGAATTGAAGTCAGATGTTCCACGCACAGCTGAACTGGAAGCTGCTTCTAAAGTTTGTGAGAATTCACGTGTCAGCTACGCGCATATCTTGATGTGGAGCATGGCATGGTAAATGGTGCCATGGGTAATATCATTGACTTCATTTACAATGTTCAGAAAACATTTATTGAGACACTTTGTCCACATTGACAACATGGAACTTCCTGTACAGATTGATCATACCTGTGTTAAATACAGGTATTCAAGGATATCTATGTTAACAGGTAACAATTTACAATATGTTTGCAAGGTTGTTTTAACCACAAGTCTTAGGGCTTGAGTTTGGGTTCAGCAATGGTGGACATAGGGACAGACATTTTCAAAGATGGCATGAGCTACATCGCACTTTCACACGTACGTAGTCTTAATGGGTTGCACATCATAACACTCGCACCTCAGAAGATACACACTGACAAGTGATGTATTGTTGAGTACAACAGATTACATTGCATATCAGCCACAGATGTCTTAATACCACTACCTATCTGTGTGTTTGTCTCAACATCACACAGTCACATACACCTGGCAACAAAGAAAGCAAGCTTCTACAACTGATTCAACTGTGCAGAGTGTTAAGAATGTCACAATGCCAAATACAGATGCAGAACTGGCTGTCGGTCGAAGTCAGTTGGTAAGGCTGTTGTCCCAGTGTTTGATAACAGTACTAGAGTAAACTGCTTTGCTAATTCAGCAATGCAGTGTTTCTACACATGCCACACTTTGTGCAGACAATATCCGTCACAAGACACTTCTTTCTGAAGGCATTAAAGCAGGTTGTCAGTGTGGCTTCGATCAAGCTAACTAATGTCAATCATTTTCACCTCTGTGACAAATGTTGGGGACATATGACTGATGCAGTACATTACTGCTAACACACAGCAGGTCACTAGTGAGTTCATGACAGCAATCATAAACAGCCTGGATGAAGAGGGATTCCAATGTGTCAGTATTTCACTGTGTCATATATAACCAAATATGTATGTGTGTTATGTGGTCATTCAGAGCAGAAACCACAGAAGACATGCTTTGGTTTTCTATTTGTGCCTCAGGTTAAAAGTGTGACGTTCCAGCAGCTGTTTACCAATGCAGAAAGTCGTCACTTGTGTGTGAAGGCGTGGAGGTACATGTACTCAGTCCATATATCTCAGGACTTCATCTCAATATCTTATGCTTGTATTGCATAGATTTGACTCTAATGGGCTCAGAGTTGACATACGTATCGCTGATTTCACAACTGGTAGAATTGTATTTAACCAGGAAGTGTCTGACACTCATGCTGTGATCTATCACTATGGCCAGTCTGTACACTGTGGACATTACACTTGTTTGTTGAGGTACAGAACTGGCTGGGTTGACTGCGATGATTCAACAAGCTCTGTCAAACAGAGACTACCGTGACACTTAAAAAATGCATACGTTCTGATATTGACGGATTACGACAATCTTCATGTGTCAAAGGAATAGTCACACAACATGTGACATACTTTGCTGTCCATTTTGTTACAGAGTGATTTGTGGCACATCATCTTACTTTTTTTACAGATTTATATTCATTACCACATTGGTAAAATATCACACGGCTGAATAGCACATGCTTACTCTATGTGACGTATAACATTGTTGTGTTGATCAGTGACACAGTGAAAATAGTTGCAGTGGTCCCTCTCACAGTACTTGTGTGATGTTGGTACTGGTGGTGGTGAATAACAGTTAAACTACGCTCACACCTCAAGCCATTGTTAATGCGTCCTCATGCAGAAGGTTTGCAGACGGCCCCCCTCACCCTTGTACACCCCAGAAACATTTGTTATAGTCCTCTGAGCAGGTTGCTGCTGGTGGTGGTGACTCACAACAGATGATAATGCCATGGCTGCTGCAACAGAGTTGTCTGACACGAGAGCTATGCACAGACTCACTGTGCAATACATGTCATTGTCAGAGAACTCTTTGGTGAGCAGCCATGGTACTATGACTGGGTTGAGTGGCCCACTGAGAACAGCACCCTGCTGTGTTGGGGAAGAAGGGTGGTTCAGAGGTTACATGAGTGTGGCTGTCTGCTCAGCTGTCATGGGATGTATCATTAACAGGACTTGTGGCTGGGAGGGTTAAGTCTTCCATTCAATGATGCACCAGCTGGCATTGTAGAGGTGTTGGAGACATCATTGGTACTATAGCTGCCAGGTACAAATTGTATGGCCACTTTGGGGTGGTTATTACTAGTACTATTGCTGCCAGGAGCATTGTTGTACAGGAAATCAGGGGGAATTGTTAATCCTGCTCAGAATGTAACATTTTTGAGTAATTGTTAGATAAATATGACACACAAAAAGAGTACTGTTTGTAATTAAATGTTGCAGTTTGTCTTAGATATATAGAAAAAACAGTTATTTTTAAATAGGACATTCTATTAACTACGTCTATATGTATGCCACAATTCTGAACATGTGCATGAATCTGAATGCATGTAAGAGTGTAAGCATTACATCGCATGCTTTACATGTATGTGTGTAATCAGTGCAGCCTTTCTATTTTTTGACTAACTTAATGGGCTCTTAAAAAAGCCGTTTTTCTTTACAATTCTGTGTGCTGTAACAGCCTGATATTTTTAGAGGACTGTGAGGATCCTGTCTCGAAGGTCACCCAGGAAAAGGCAATTGCTAGCATATGAGATGTGCACACCGTCTGGTAGGCAGAGCCAATCATTACAATATTTAATTTCAGGGTGACGTATGGTGTGCATCCCAGCCATGTGCAGGTATCCAGATATTTGGATGGTTACCTTTCTGCGAGCTGTGTCAATCAGGTACATGTGCTGTTCTGCTTGCCAGACTCTACACTCTGTATTTTCAGAAAAAATGATCTTACAGGCAGGCAACATATGCATAATGGAAGAAGGTCCAATTTTGCTTCTGAGACTAAACTATCTATCTTTTGGTGCACAAATCATTGCCTCAAGATGGATCAGCAGTATGTCTGGCTGAGCTTGAGTAGTCAAAAGTCTGTGCATTGTCGGCATCAGATGCTCCCACCTCATGCCACCTCTACCAAACCACTTTACAGAGCAATTTGGAAGCTGCAAGTCCTCCCAAAATCACTCCTCTGAGCATACTCTGAAGCAAGCCTTGCTATGCTACCACTGACCATCCACATGGTCCATCTGCTGTTTCTGCCATTCTTCGCTTTTAAACTGAGAAGTGGACAGAAGAGCTACCAAAAATTAGTGTTTCTCCTGCTAGCCACAGTAGATATGAGAATAGAGATTTCCCTCTCTGCTTCAACACTGGTTTGTGGGCTGATCAAAACACAGTAATTTAACATGTTATTAGTTAATGTTTTTCATGATTAACCAATACAATGCATGCACTGAATGAGACATTCTTGCTATCAAAATACAAATGCAGAAATATTTCTTAGTGGGAAAATACTATATTGCCATTGGCTACTTTAAACAATTACAGCTTAACAGAGGCATGTAATTGGCTGTGTCTCTTGTTATGATACATGTGCTGCTTCTACCTCCATTTGCAGCAGCATTTGTGCTAGTAAGTACTGATTGACACTCTGACTTTAAACTATTATAGCTTTTTACAGTATGGTAGGTGAATATATTATCATAGTCAAATACAGCATTAAAATGTTTTGTTTAATATTATTTTGTACTGCTAATAGTTTTATGATGCTAGAGAAATTGTTTAGAAAATGTAATGTACTACACAGTTAGAAGCGGGGTGTCTTTTTTCCCTAAGATGGCTGCTCTATGTCCTTTTCTTCACTGTTCTGTGGTTGTGATTGGTTGCTCAATATGTTCTAATGAATGTGCCGATACATTGGTTGCAGTATATGTACTCAAATAGGCACCAGTCTTTGATTGGCTGACTGTTAAAGGTGGTGTAAAGGGATAAGATTTGCAAAGTGCAGTCACGAGTGACACTATTATTAGACACTTTTGTGTATGCGACACTCATTCGACACTTTCATGCATTCATCATTGTTTTGCATAAATGTCTTTCAAATGACACTATATTTTCTTGAAAGTGTGTACGGCTCTACACTACTTTTGCAACAATTTAAAAAACTATTTCCTTAGGTAAAAACAGTACTGTGGATGCTTCCCATTGTGCCAGTGCTTGATTTTTTATATTTTGGATATTTATTCTCATATTACCATTTAGAAGTTATGTTCGGCAGCATTTGAAAATACTGTTTATTGATTTACTGGTCTGCACTTACTACAATAATTATATACACAATGTTTAGTGGGCAGTTGTACTTGTTCTTCTTATATGAAATATGGATCATGCATGATAGTTTGTCATGTTAGAAACAAACATAAGAGAAGAAACCTAACTTATTTTTTTGTCTAGTTCCCATACAGATGTATGATTCTTCTGTAAGATTGGTGTGCTGAACTGTGAATTGCCAAACAGGGAAGATGCCCTCTAAACAAAGACAGAAGTCTATGCAGAGATGAAAGAGGTATAATAGTACATCACTGTTGCTTAGGACTAATGCTAAACCCAGTGATGGCAATTCAAGACGTAAAACGATTCAGCATTCCAGTGAAAGTCTGAATTCAGAACTTCATCATTCTGCAGGAACAAAATGTGCTTGCTGGACAGCAAGGAAAGAATGTGTAGCTAAACAACAGTTGTGGAGATATGTGAGCCAAAAAGATACTGTTGCAAAGACACACATTAGTACACATGGCAAGCAGCATCATAAATTCATAGCTGCTGATGGTCATCTGAGGAAGCTAAAGAATTTTTGATCACTAGCTTCGAAAGCTAAGATTGGCAGACTTATTGCTGCTGTGATGAGACATGAGTGCAAAAAATAGTCATCTCAGTTTGATGAAATTGTGCCTCACAGTACACACATTTGTTAGTAGAGGCAGTTTTGTTCTTCAACATTTTGTGGCGTAAGATGTCTCAATGTACTTGAGCAGTTCAGAAAAACTGTATGACATAAAGATGAGGCTACAACAGTATCCTGTCTTGAGCTTGCACAATTTCTGTGATGTTGTCACTGGATGCTGGCTGCACACACAGCACTCAGAGGCATATTTCTGAGAGGAGTCATACTACTCACAAAAAAGGACAGCAACTTGTGCATTGATGAATCCGGTAAAGTGTGTAATGTGCTCAGTGTGTGTAATGACACTACAATGGAGTCAGACGATGAATGTGAGGGAACTACTCAGCCTCATAAATGTCACTGTCTGTCATGGACATGTGATGAAACTTGCAACCAGAGGCAATCATCATTTGACAAAGTTGAGCACTTTATCAACCTGTTTGTCATTACTGACTGTAAAGACAGGCATAAACTGTTTGAGAGTATAGACCTTTGTGAGATCCGTCCATATACTGGACTTATGGGTCACTCACTTGCATGCCTAGATAGTGGTGTTTGTGAAAGTGTCTTTCACCACATCCGTATGCTGGGAGTGCATCAATCAGGCATGCGAAACTTTGTGTACAGGGTCTATGATGTATGTCAAGTTGTCACTCAGTATACTCATCTGAATGAGTTACTGCAGTCTGGTGACATGCATGGTGCCTTTACATTTCTGAAACAGCTGTGGCGTGTCAGCAGTGTGACAGATACTGTGACTGATCAGTCATCAATTGCTGATGGAAATTGTATGTCTGTCTTAGAAAGTGATATTCTCAAGCAGTTTGGGAAATCAATTACCAATTCTGAGTTGACAAAGACAGAAAATTTAACTCTGTATGTGTCATCTTGATCGCCTCTGTTACAAAAACAAGCGGTCTCAGTGAACCTGGAAACCTGTCACCATACAATGACATGTGGTTTCGACTGTCAGCCTTTCTGATGTTGAAGTGTGACTTTCAGTTAGATCCAATCATTGTGATGTGCAAGCACTGTTTCTCCAAAGTGAAAGCTAACATTTTGCCACCAAGGTCAGTCTTGAGCAAGATAGAGGCACATGTTACACCAACTGAGATTGCCACGTTGAAGATGTTTGAACGGATTCTAATTCAGACAATGAAACCATTTCAAACCATTCTATGTCTGAACACAAAGACATGGAACATTCCACAAAAGAACTCATTAGATCTCTTAAGGGTTCGTTATGTATCTTCCACTTCCTCTGCAGGAAAATGTGAGGTGATCTCTATTGAGAACACTATGGTGATTCTTGTCAATGGTGTTCAACTAAGTCAAAGGTCATTTGGCAGGATGTTCACAATGAGAAGGTGAAGGTTGCTCTTAGTTGTTTGAGGAGCAACAATCCCAGTTATGCAGACCTCGATATTAGATCGCATGACCACTGTGTCTGTTAAACATGATCTGTTGGAAACTACTAAACTAATGATTGAGAAGGTCAATGTACAGATGAACAATAATGTGTGTGAACAGTACACAATTCAACCACTGCAAAGCTGTGGAAGCTGAGCCTGTCAGCATTTGGGAGGCTACATTGGAGCATTACTGTTTCCAGATTTATTCCCTACAGGGTCAGGTGGATGTCTAGATGAAAGAGAAGTGTACAAGGTGGTGGAGTACCATACCAGCCTATGCTCAGTAAGGATGGCAAATTCAGATACAAGACAGTACCTGTTTCATCTCCTGTGAGTGAGCTTAGCATACTGTCTGCATCTGTGCTCATACTATTCGTTCTGCAACTCCACTTGATGGAATAACAGCTGCACAGTTCTGCAGAAACCAAAGCAGAAAGATGAAAATGTGCAAGTGAATTTGTCTTCCATTCTGTCAAGTCTAAGTGGCACCAAAGAATACTGGTATTGCAGACACTCTGAGGTGATGACCATGCTGTGAGAGTATGGTCCAGCGACATGATTTGTTACACTCAGTTGTGCCGAGTATGCCTGGATAAGGTCATAGAACTGCTGAAGTGGGCAAATTGTAATATAGAGGCACTTCATGAATGACTCTTGAGAAATGTGCTCACTTGACCCTGTATCTGTGATACAGGCATTTTCACAAGCAATTCCATGACATTCTGAGTTTCATTTTGTCAATGGACAATCCATCCTCTTGGTATGTTGGAGCGTACTGGAGGATGGAGTATCAGGCATGTGGTGCTCCTCATATTCACATGTTACTTTGGATCACGGATGCCCCACGCATAGGTGAAATGAAGCAGCACAAGTGCTAGAATTATTAAACAGGACATTACTTGCGGTGTTCAGGACAAGTACAAAAGTCCTACATAATGGAAGTTGGTGCAGAAGTTTCAATACCATATTTGTGCGAAATACTGCCGATCGGGTAGTCAGAACAAATCTGACTGGTACATAGATGCTGTTTTGGATTTCCTAGATGTGTCTGTCAAGATGGTTGCATGAATGAACTTTTTTCAGCTATGTGACACCACTTGAAGGCAAAATCAACTAAGAGGGTTTATGAGTCACCCAGAGAAGTGAATGAGGTGTACATCAATGACTACAACCCTACTCTTCTTCTAAAGTGCAAGCAAACATAGATGTTCAGTGGCAGACAACTCATTGGCTCAGGTTAGGTACGTCACTTCATACATAACTAAACCTGAACAGATTAGCTTGCAAGATCTTTGGGAAGATATTGCCAGTTCAAGCAAGTCACTGACATCTCAGTTGTGGTCACTGGGGTTGAAGACCCTATCACACAAGGAATGTGGTGCTTATGAGACCAGTGATCGATTGATTGATACTCATTTGTACAGTAAGTCTGATGCTGTGCGCTTTCGGTGTGGCTTTAAAGAGAAGCATAAGCGTGTAATTATTCATCATGCTGAGATTGAGAACTGGCTCCAAGAGTCTGTCTTCAAGACATATCTTGAAGAATAACTTATTGAATGCACTTACCCCTGTAGACATGAAAACATGGATCAAATGTGTTTATTTGAGGTGGCTAAGTGGAATGACTACAAGACGGATGTCTCACCTGATTGTACACACAAGATTTACAAGGTTAAAGAAGTGGATGGGAGTCTTGTGAAGAGACATAAGCCTTGGCTCATTGACCACTGTAAGTTACATTTGGGCACATCTGAGAGCAGAGTGCATTACTAATTTGCTCTCCTATTTCTATTTAGACCCTGGAGGAATGAATCTGAATTAAAAGGTGACTGTAATACATTCGAGGAAGAATTCAATCAGAGTTATGAGACATTCAAAAGTGAATACTCTGACACATATATACAGAGGCTAGACACTGAGAAGGAGCAACTTGAGAAGGCACATAAACTACTTGAAGAGGACTCTCCTGTTAGTTCACTGGAGTGTCTTGATCCAGAAGCACAAGATATCCTTGGAGAAGCTCTGCCTCTGAATGCCGCACAAGTACTCATGTCAGAAGTGGAGAGTGCTATGGAACATGGCACACACTGCAGTGTTGTCCCAGCTGAGTTGAGAGAGAGACTCAATGACCAGCAATGTGTCATTCACTCTGAGGTCACTGATGTTGTCCAGCATGGATTACTACATGAGCACAAGAAATGTGACTGTCTTGACTACAAACCACTGCTGATGTTTGTTAGTGGCTCAGCTGGGAAAGGGAAAAGTTTCCTTACAGAGGCCATCATGACAGAAATGTGGAACCTGACAGGATCATCAATATCTGTTGCTGTTAGTGCTCCCACTGGACTGGCTGCATACAACATTGGTGGAATTATGTTACACCGTCTCTTCATGTTACCAGTGGAGCATGGCAAAGCAGGACATTATCGCAAACTTTCATTTGAGTTTGCATCTCAGCTTCATTCTACGTTTACTAGCATGAAGTTACTCATCATTAATGATATTTGTATGGTTGCCAATGTAATGCTTGCCTGTATACACCTGCGTCTACAGGAGATCTTGGGGACTGACTATGGAGATGCATTTTGTGGTAAAAGGATTGATGTATTTGGAGACCTCTTACAGCTTCTGCCAGTTAATGGTGAACATGTGTTTGCAGCTCTGACTGTCAAGCAGGCTAAGAATACACTAGGCTGCATAGGAGGTGGGAGTTATTTTCCTATGTTGAGCTGTATCAGAACATGCAACAAAGTGGCAATCTGGCTTACTAGCACTGTTGGATCAAGCTCAAACAGGTTCTCTGTCACCAGAACATGTTTCAAGTTTATATAATGGTGGCCACTCTCTTGATCTAGTCTTCCTCCTGGGGATCGAGGCCTCCGACATGGGGGTGGAACCTATTGGTTAGTCTGATCATTACACTGAGAGGTTTCATTTTTCTGCCCCTCTGAGTAGGTCTTCCCCTGTGGAGAGGGTCAGTTACCGCCCTTTGTGGGTTGTGGTCCCTGAAGACTTGGCGGTAGTAATTGACCTCTCGGTGCTCGGTGAGACGAGCACTGATCCAGAGCACTTAGTGGTGGCCTATAATTAGGCTATTACTTTAGCTCTGGATCAGATTGCTCTGATCCGTGTTTGTCCCCTTCTGCTTTGCCCTCGGACTCCATGGTTTGAAGGGTTGCTGAGGGAGATGCAGAAGTTGGGACGTAGTTAGAATGTCACTGGCGTAAATCCACCTTGGATACCAACCATCTTATTTTGTTAGAGCATTATCAGCTTTATCAATCAGAGATATCCCGTAAGAAGGCAGAATTCCTGTCCACGGAAATTGCTGTTGCCAGGAATTGACTGGCTCAACTCTTCCAAACTGTGGACAGGATGTGCAACCCAACCTGTCTGCAGCTCCGTTGAGTTTTTTCACAAATTGAGTGTGATGAGATTGCTCGATTCTTTCCGAATATGGTAGTCGATATCAGGCAGGAGATCCACCTTCCTCGTTCTATGGGAGATATGGTTGGTCGGTGTTCGGTCACTATGGCTGGTGTTTCCTGGAGTACCTTTGACCTACCGGATTTCATTGATATTATGAGATTGTCCAGGGGATGTGCCCCACGTACTGTAGTTTAGACCCTGGCCCTACTTCCTAATCTTGGGTTGTAGTGATTATTGGCCCGGTCTTATCTCAGATTGCCCGTTGCTCCCGGAATAGGGTGAGTTTCCTGGCTCCCTGAAGGAGACGGTGGTGACACCCCTTCTGAAGAAAGCTCCTTTGGACCTGGAGTCTCTGGCAAACTACAGACCTATCTCGAACTTTCCTGGTAAAGGTTATTGAGAAAGTGGTGGCAATTCAACTGGATGACCATATAACCATCCATGATTTATACGAACCTCTCCAGCCGGGTTTTCATAAGAGGCATAGTTACTGAGACGGCTCTGGTTTGGGTGCTCATTGACCTCTTGATGGTGAGAGATTGGAGGAACTGTTCTATCTTTGCACTCCTTGTTCTCTCTCCTCAGCTTTTGACACTGTTGACCATGGGGTTCTGCTCGAGTGCCTGAGGTGCATCTGTGGGCTGATGGGTATAGCCTTCAGATGGTTTTCATCTTTCCTCACTGGTTGAACTCAGAGAGTTGTCTCGGGAATATTTAGTTCCGAGTCCTTCTCTTTGCCTTGTCAGGTACCTCAGGGCGTGGTGCTGTCCCCCATTTTGTTAGCAGTGTATATGCTGCCCCTCAGAGACATTGAAAGACAGTATGGGCTGTGGTTTCATTGGTATGCTGATGACACCCAGCCCTATCTGTCTTTTGCACCCAACCAGATGTGTTCCCTCTCAGAATTTAATAGCTGCCTTGTTGAAATCCAAGAGTGGGTGAGTTCCTGTGGATTAAAATTGAAATGGAAAGACTGAGGTTTTGGTGGTGAACCCTGGTTGCAGGATAGAGGGGTTGGGGATGGATTTGACCTCTGGTTTATTTCTGTAGGTGAGCAGATCCCTACTTCTGAATGGGTGCGTGACCTGGGAGGATACTTGATGATGGTTTGACCCTTCATCATCTGGTGTCTGCTGTCATCAAGTTAGCCTTTTATCATCTTAGGAACATTGCCAGGATCAAGCACCTTGTTCCACCCAATGACTTGCCAGTTTTAGTCACACCTTTGTGACCTCCCACCTTGACTACTGTAACTCTCTGTACCTAGGGTTTTCTTGGGTTGATATCTGCCACTTGCAGCTAGTGCAGAATGCAACTGGATGTCTATTGACTGGGGCATCAGAAGATCTCACATAACCACTGTGCTGCACAATCTGCACTGGCTGCCAGTTCAGTGGTGGATCACCTTTAAAGTAGGTTTGTTAACCTTCAAGGCCCTACACAGCTTGGGTTCTGACTACTTGAAAGAACTTGATTCCTTACACCCTGTGTGAGAACTCCGCTCAGCTGATGTGGGTTGCTAGAAATTCCAAGGGTTAGATTGTAGTTATCTGGGGCTCGGGCTTTTATGTTCACTGCACCATCCCTCTGGAATTCTCTACCTCATCAGTTACAGGAGTGAAGGACTGTGTGGAGCTTTAAGCAAGCACTGAAGACATTACTTTGGGTTAAGGCATTTCCTGATTTTCAATGATTTTATTCTTATTTATTGTCTGATTGCATATGTTTGTATCTGTGAAGCACTTTGATGCTACGAAAGGCGCTATACTAAATATAATTATTATTATTATTTATTATTACATGGTCGAAGAATCAGAATGGATACTACTTCTATAGAAACAGCATGTGATATTTTCAGTGACGTGTACTCGACAGGCACGTGCATTGTGTGTCTTATGCCACAACTGAAGAAATGTGCTGAGTTCAACAGTGTCATGTTGCAGAGAGAGAATCAAGAGAGTTTTACACTGCCTGCTGTTGATACAGTTGATGGTGTCATTCTAAGTCAGAAAATGGTAGCAAAGATGACTGAACGACTCTCTGAATTGAAGTCAGATGTTCCACACACAGCTGAACTGGAAGCTGTTCTTAAAGTTTGTGAGAATTCACGTTTCATGCTACACTGCAATCTTGACGTGGAGCATGGCATGGTAAATGGTGAAATGGGTTATATCATTGACTTCATTTACAATGTTCAGAAAACATTTATTGAGACACTTCTTGTCCACTTTGACAACATGGAACTTCCAGTACAGATTGATCGTACCTGTGTTAAATTCCAGGTATTCAAGGATATCTATGTTAACAGGAAACAATTTCCAATGTGTGTTGCGTATGCTGTTTCAATTCACAAGTCTCAGGGTTTGAGTTTGGGTTCAGCAATGGTGGACATAGGGACAGACATTTTCAAAGATGGCATGAGCTACATCACTTTCACATGTACGTAGTCTTTCTGGGTTGCACATCATAACACTCACACCTCAGAATATACACACTGACAAGTGATGTATTGTTGAGTACAACAGATTGTGTACTGTATATCAGCCACAGATGTCTTTAATACCACTACCTATCTGTGTGTTTGTCTCACATCACACAGTCACAGCTACACCTGGCAACAAAAGAAAGCACGCTTCTACAACTGATTCAACTGTGCAAAGTGTTAAGAATGTCACAATGCCAAATACAGATGCAGAACTGGCTTTCGGTCAGAAGTCAGTTGGTATGGCTATTGTCCCAGTGTTTGATAACAGTACTAGAGTAAACTGCTTTGCTAATTCAGCAATGCAAGTGTTTCTACACATGCCACACTTTGTGCAGACAATATCTGCTTCACAAGACACTTCTTTGTTGAAGGCATTAAAGCAGGTTATCAATGTGGCTTCTGATCAAGCTAACAATGTACAGTCACTTTCACCTCCGTGACAGATGTTGGGGACATATGATGGATGCAGTACATTTGCTGCTAACATACAGCACAGGTCATTAGTGAGTTCATGATGGCAATCATAAACAGCCTGGATGAAGAGGGGATTCCAATGTGTCAGTATTTCACTGTGTCATATGTAACCAAATATGTATGTGTGTTATGTGGTCATTCAGAGCGAGAAACCACAGAAGACATGCTTTGGGTTTCTCTATTTGTGCCTCAGGTTAAAATTGTGAAGTTCCAGCAGCTGTTTACCAATGCAGAAAGTCGTCACTTGTGTGTAAGGCATGGAGGTACATGTACTCACTCCATACATCTCAGGACTTCATCTCAATATCTTATGCTTGTATTGCATAGCTTTGACTCTAATGGGCTCAGAGTTGACATACCTATCACTGATTTCACAACTGGTAGTATTGTATTTAACCAAGCAGTGTTTGACACTCATGCTGTGATCTATCACTATGGCCTGTCTGTACACTCTGGACATTACATTTGTTTGTTGAGGTACAGAACTGGCTGGGTTGATCTGATGACTCAACAAGTTCAGTCAAACAGAGACTACCGCGACACTTAAAAAATACATATGTTCTGATATTGATGGATTACGACAATCTTCATGTGTCAAAGGAATAGTCACACAACATGTGACTTACTTTGCTGTCCATTTTGTTACAGAGTGATTTGTGGCACATTATCTTACTTTTTTTACAGATTTACATTCATTACCACATTGGTAACATATCACATGGTTGAATAGCATATGCTTAGTCTATGTGACATATAACATTGTTGTGTTGATCAGTGACACAGTGAAAATGGTTGCAGTGGTCTTTAATTGGTGCCAGCTATCTTCACAGTCACTAGAAAAGCCACTTATATGTCTAAGAAAGACTTTTTACTGTCAAAAGAGAAATTCCTATCTGGTTGCCCTTTTCCGTCATTGTCTTTTTCTTATGAGTATGTTGTATGCAGACATAACAAGTATTACTTGGCACACTTGCCAAGTCTGCACCTCCACTAAGGCACAATACTTTTCCATGTGCATTAAGCTGTGAAACTGTGCTTTTTACTGCAGAGCGTTTTTATTGTTTTATTGTGATTTACTTTTATTCGTAGCATGTCTTCTCATATAAGTCTTGTTTTTGAAGTCTGTTCGCTTATTCGGAATGAGTTTAGATCAGCTAGTGAGGGATGCTGCAGTGATGTAACAAGTGTAGCAAGCATTTTTTTGGGTTTTCGTTCTGAGCTCTGAGTGGTACAAGTGTTTTAATTACCGCTCATGTAAGTTGAAGTGAACTGGTTTTTTTGTCCGATGTTGGATTAGATCCATGGGGTGGCATCTAGTGGAAGTGCCCTGTGCTAAAGAAAGCCTTCTGTCTGGAGGTTTGTGTAGAGGGAGTCTTACTGCCTATGGAACTGCATTTTGCTGTTTCACAGTCATTTTCTGGCTGCCTTGGAATCGCTCCTCTTTTGGTTTACTTGCTGGTCTTTTTTGGTGGAGAACTTAGGGCTTAGATGAATCCCTTTTGTCATAGTGATTGGGAGGCACTGTTGAATTGGACTCGGCTGTGTGTGGGACTGCCTGCTGGTGTGGAGGTGGGGTCTAACCTGCTCCAGGGTGCTTTACTGCTGGATTTCTCACTGTGCAGGAGTCTGGGCTGTGTAGCTGGGGAGCCGACTGGTCTGCCATGGGGCTCCAAGGTTTCTGGGGGGTTGGACAGTGGGCCATCTCTTACTGAGGACTGTAGCTGCAATGGGGGAACATCTCTGGCAGTGGTTTCCCTGAGGCAGAGGTTTTTGGGCCCCTATTAGTTTTCTAGTGGTTGGAGAGCCTGGTCTGTGCCTGGTTTGAGAGCCTAAAACTCCATGTGAAGATTCGATCGGAATAAGGACTGGACTTTGGTTATGGTTAGATCTTCTCATTTGTTACTTACATTACATCTGGAAACAGTGAAAGCATTTGTATCTTTCTGCTTGTAACATTCACGATTCTGCCTTCCTATGTGAGAGGTAGTTTAAACAGAACCATTTCTGGTATTTAATCTACTGGGTAGTAAGAGTACCTGGTAAACTTGTTATATTCCAAATAATTTCTTCGTTTAGCCTGCCTATGTGGAGAGGTAGTGCAGGGTCTTGTTCTTGCTGCACTGTTCCTCTTCAAGTAACGTGAGTATCTGGCCTACCATTTTTCACACTTAGTCGAGGGTTCTATTCTGCCTCTGTGAGAGACTGAGCAGACTGGATCTTCTCTGGACATCTACTTGCCTAAAAGTGTGAGGTTCATGAATTACAATGAGTTCCTGAAGGACTCTTAGTGACTGGTTTAACCTTTAGTTTTGAAGTGCTGTTTATTTTAGTCCTCCTATTTTGTATTAGTTTTATATGTTTTCCTTTTAGTTATTATATTTTATTTTTAATTTTTGTTTTCTGATTTGAGTTTTTTTTCTTTTTTCTTTTTTCAAGGGTTTTAATAGTTTTTATATTTAAAGTGCGGCTCTGGTTTGGACTGAGTATAGAACTTGGGGTTTTGCATTTTTCCCATTGTGTTTGTAATATCTTGTTGGAATGTGCCTGCTTGCTCCCCCTGGTCCTGCGCTATTCGGCTCTGTGCTCCACGCCATCTGCGAGTTCTCTCCCCCGCCTGCCTTCATCTACCAGTGCTGTCGGGCACTGGGAATTGCTTGCAGGAGAGGGGAAGGGGGTGGTTGGGGGGCGTGGACAGCAGAGTCCAAATGAGTGGTGCTCTCCCATTGGGGTGGTTAGTACTAGAAGATGCCCTGGGGAAAAATGGTGCCTGGAACATGGTGATTCTTGTCTGGTCCCCATACCGATGGGCACCTCCTTTTTGGGAGGGCAAGTAGCAGAGACGGCTCACCAACATCATCCAACTCGGGTGCTGTTATTCAATGCCAGATCCATTAGGAACAAGACCACTCTTATGGCAGATCTTGTTGAAACTCTGGATCTGGCTTGCATTACCGAGACCTGGTTAGATGGGAACGCTGCCCCAATTTTAGAGGTGGTGGTTACCTCTGGGTACTCGGTTATACATCGCCCGAGATTGGATCGCGGGGGGGTTGTGGTCTGTTTTAAGACCGAATTGGGCCTAACTGGTGTTCCAGTTGAGGAGGTCACATCATTTGAGTGTACTGTGGTAATTGGTGTGGGGTGCAGGATAGCTCTCATTTACCATCCACCAGGTGATGAGAAGCTGTTCCTGCAGGAAGTAGAAGACTTCATCATTGACATGGATTTGGAGTCGCCCAGACCGATGGTTCTGGGTGATTTCAATGTTGGGTCATAGGACGAACTCGTTTTTGGACAACACTTCCTTCAGGTGATGACATCTCTGGGTTTCAACAGGTTGTTTCCACAGTTACCTATAATGGTGGTCCTCTTTTGATCTGGTCTTCCTCTTGAGATCAAGGCTCCAACTTGGTGGTGGAACCTGTCAGTTGGTTTGATCACTGCACCGTTAGGTTAAATTTTTCTGCCCCCCTGGGTAGGTCGGCCCCTGTGGAGATGGTCAGTCATCGCCCTTTGCAGGATATTGTCCCTGAAGATCTGGTGGTGGTGATTGACCTCTCAGTGTTTGATGAGACAAGCACAGATCCCAAACTCTTGGTCATGGCCTATAATATGGCCATTTCCTCAGCTCTCGATCTGATTGCTCCTGTCCATGTTCGCCCCCCTTCTGCTTCACCCTTGGGCCCCATGGTTTGATGGATCCCTGAGGGAATTGCGGAGGTTTGGGCGTAGGTTAGAGCATTGTTGGCAGAGGACTGCCTTGGATGCCAACCATCTTATTTTGTTAGAGCATTATAAACTCTATAAATCAGAAATTTCCCTTAAGAAGGCAAAATTCCTGTCCAGGTAAATCGCTGTTGCATGGAATCGACTCGCTCAACTCTTCCGAACTGTGGACAAATTGTGCAACCCAGACTGTCTGCAGCTCCATCGAGTTTTTCACAAAAGAGTGATGAGATCACTTGTTTCTTTGGGAGTAAGGTGGCTGACATCAGGCAAGAATTCCATCAGTCTATCTCTTTGAGGTTGCTGTTGGTCAGTGCTGAGTCACAGATCCCAGGGCTTCTTAGAGTACCTTTGATCTGCTGGAGTTCATTGCTATTATGAGGATTGTCCAGGGGATGCATCACACATGCTGTAGTTTAGATCCAGGTCCTACTTCCCTGATTTTGCATTATAGTGATATTATTGTCCTGTTCTTAATGCAGATAGTCCAGTGCTCTTTGGATTCAGGTGAGTTCCCTATCTCCCTGAAGGAGGCAGTGGTGACACCCCCCGAAGAAAGCTTCTTTAGACCCGGAGAATCAAGCGAACTACAGACCTATCTCTAACCTTCCTTTTGTGTGAAAGGTTATTGAGAAAGTTGTGGCAGCCCAACTGGAGAACAATTTAGCCATCCATAATTTATACAAACCTCTCCAATCGGGTTTTCGTAAGAGGCATAGTCCTGAGAGTGCTCTAGTTCGGGTGCTGAATGATCTCCTGATGGCAAGAGATCGGAAGAGCCATTTCATCCTGATTCTCCTTGATTTGTCATCAGCTTTTGACACTGTGGATGATGGGGTTCTGCCCAAGTGCCTGAGGTTCATCTGTCGGCTGTCGGGTACAGTACTCATATGGTTTTCATCTTTCCTTGCTGGTAGAACTCAGAGAGTTGTCTCAGGAATATTTTCTTCCAAATCTTTCTCTCTGTCTTGCAGGGTTCCTCGAGGCTTGGTGCTGTCTCCCATGTTATTTGCAGTGTATATGCTTCCCTCGGAGACATTGTAAGATGGTATGGGCTAAGGTTTCACTGCTATGCTGATGCTATCCAGCTCCACCTGTCTTTTGCCAAGATTAAGCCCCTTGTTCCACCTCTTGACCTCCCTACCTTGATACATGCCTTAGTCACATCAAGGCTTGATTACTGTAATGCGCTCTATCTCAGGGTCACAGGAGGATCTCTCCGCAGACTGCAGCTGGTGCAAAATGCAGCTGCCCCGTTGTTGACTGGGCAGCAAAAGTTCTGTCATACTACACCGGTTTTGCGTGAATTGCACTGGCTGCCAGTCAGGTGGAGAGTCCTCTTTAAGGTGGGTCTTCTCACCTATAAGGCCCTACATGGGCTGGGCCCTGGTTACCTGTCAGACCTTCTGTCACTTCCTCTCCTCTCACCTTCTTCATTCTCCAGTGGTTTGCTTCCTGGCCATTCCCAGAACTAGTTGAAATCCACTGGCGACAGAGCGTTGCTTTCCATGGCCCCTGTTCTGTGGAATTCTTTGCCAATTATGGTCAGGAAGCTTCCTCAGTAGATATTTTAAGGCCCAGTTGAAGACTTTTCTTTTCTAAAGCATTCAATGTTTAGATGGACATCTATAGTTATGGTTTGATTTTGTCAGATTTTGTATTTTATTGTGTATAAGTCATATATTTATTATGTTAAAATGTTTGTTTTAAAGTTTTGTACTGCACCCAGAGCCTCCGGGATTGGGCGTCTTTTAAATCAATTTTGCCTTGCCTTTTGCCCCCGACCAAGTAAGTGCTATCTTGGTATTGAATTGTTGCCTCATGGAAATCCAAGATTGGATGAGTTCTAGTGGTTTACAGTTGAATGCAGGAAAGACTGAGGTTTTGGTGGTGGACCCAGGTTGCAGGACAGAGTGATTAAGGACTGATCTCCCCTCTGATTTAGTCCTGGGGGGTGCAGATCCTTACCTCTGAATGGGTGCGTGACCTGGGAATGGTGCTTGATGATGGGCTGAACCTTCATCATCAGGTGTCGGCCATCATCAAGCTGGTCTTTTACCATCTTAGAAACATTTCCAGGATCAAGCACCTCATTCCATCTAGCGATCTGCCTGTTCTGGTCCACGCCTTTGTGACTTCGCACCTTGACTACTGTAACTCCCTTTACTTAGGGCTTTCTGGGGTTGATATCCACCACTTGCAGCTAGTGCAGAATGCTGCTGCATGTTTGTTGACTGGGGTTTGTAGAAGATCTCAGATTACCCTCTGTGTTGTGCGATCTGCACTGGCTGCCTGTTCAGTGGCAGATCACCTTTAAGGTAGGTTTCTTAACCTACAAAGCCCTACATGGTCAGGGTCCCAACTACTTGAAAGAGCCCCTCAGTCCTTACACCCCTCTGTGACAGCTCCACTCAGCTGACAAGGGGTTGCTGGAGATTCCGAGGGTTAGTTTAAAGTCATCGGGGGCCCGTGCCTTCGAATTTGTGGCCCCTACCCTCTGGAATTCTCTGTCCTGTCAGCTTTGGGAGTGCAGGACTGTGGGGTGCTTTAAGCAGACATTAAGAAACCTATATATGGGGTAAAGCATACTCTGAATCTCTTTGATTTTAATGGTATTTATTGTAGTTATTTGATTTTTATATATCTGTTCAGCGCCTTGATATTCAAAAGGCGCTATATTAAATAAAATGTATTATTATTATTATTATTATTAAGATAATAGTGTTACATATCTGTTTGTAACAATTTTCTTTGTCTTAACGTTATTAGGATCTTTTATAACTAAAATATATTCTGGTGTTTGTTGCAGGTCTGTGCCAGCAGTATTCAAGTTGCTTTTCTAACATAGTCGGATGACCTGTACTTAAGAGTACAATACTCAAAATATTCACTTCACTCTGTACATGTTGAGTAGCATAAGATGTGCTCTGTGTTCCTTTTTTTTATCCGCTTGCGTCTTCACTGAATACCACCATTTTGTGTCGCAACAGTGTATTACTATACCTGTTTTGTTCTCATACATCTGTATTGTATTTATGTATATATAATAGTTAATACAGCACTTAGTAATAGTTTGTGAGTGTGACATTTACAGTAATTGTATTTGCCATATTAGCTGCTGTATTGTAGAAATAACTAATATCTGACTCTTTTGAAGTATTCCATTCATAAGCATTTTTATGTTATATGAATATTGTTATAATAATGACATAGATATGTAGTTGCAAATATATAGTATATTGTTATTCCATATAGACATAATAGATATCAATGTTAAGCATTGTACTAGATATTCTTAACTGTGTACAGGTTACATTTTCTGATTATTATATAATTAAATGTTCTAGCCTTAGCATTCTGATAACTATTTCTTTTATGTAAGTAGAAGATGTAACACAACTACGTGCTTTACTAGTTCGTTAGTAATTTGAGTCTTGATTTGATACTTTTTACTGATGTATACAGTCCCTGTTACCATGTGCTATTTGATTTAGTTGTGTGGTAAGTTAATTAAATGTATGTTTATAATAATTATCAATTGTACATCAGACACTTATACTGATAAAAACTGAGTTTTTGTGTTCCTGATAATTTTTTTGATTGTCTCTATTGAGGGGTCGGGTGGGTATTTTCCAAATGCAGTAACATAGTCATATGTTTTAATATGTATATGTATGTGTATACATATATGTATGTGTACACATAAAATATATAAAAAATGTATGTTTAACAGTAAGTTTCAGATTAATATTTTCCTAGAAAGGATTGTCTGTTTTTGCTGTTATTACTTTAACAGTTGCATCTTTTTTTTTGCCCACCCCAGAAACATTCACACTATCAGTCACACAATGACAACAACATCATAACTGTTCGATATGTGTAAGCAGTGTACAGAGAGTACTGTGGTACATGTGCTTATGTATTGTGTACTACCATCACGTGTTAGCCATTGACTATCTGTAAGACTGTTTTACATGTATTTCAAACATTGGTGAAAACGTTTTAATGTTTGTTTTGTGAGACTGATTTTGTGCACCAATTGGATTTTTAATTCAGCCTTTTTTACCATTTTTAATTGGGCAATAAATCTTTTATAAGCCTTATCTACCTGTGTTGTGTCTTTCATTAAGCATAAAGTAATAGTGATAATATGTATGTTGTTGTTGCTGTATTGGTGCATCTACACATGGTATCATGCTCATCAGTGCAGATAACATACTCTGCACTGTTTATCTGCTATAGACCAATGTGGTGAACAGATTCATCTGCTACTCCATTAATCGAGCATAGTATTTTTACATCAAAGGTGCAGAACATGAGCTATTACTGTATAAATACTATCAGAGAACAACATATTCAGACAAAGGGTTCTATATCTTGGTGAGTTTGTGTTGTGTAAATGGAGGCATGGTCTAAACAACATATTCAAATTAATATGATAATTATTTCTCAAAAAGACAGGAAATTCATGGCAAAATAACTCAGTTTAATGCATCAGTTAGGGTTGTTCCACAGCACAAAAGTGAGGAAATTCAGTTTTAGGGTTGAAAACCTTAACTCCATATACCCCCACCAGATCCACACACACATACACACACACACATATGTAAGTAGGGGGCAGGACCAAGGCAACACAACCAATCCCAGACAACCAGCAGCAGGTGACAGAAATAACATACAACTGTCTAAACATACTACAAGACACATCCTTCATCATGGGACAACAAGTGTGCAAGTTCTGCTGTCATCCAAGTGAGTTTATCCTCTGTGTGCATGTTGCCCATCAGTTGTTACTGTATAACAACATATATTATTTATATCTAATAGATTTTGTATATCTTCTCAATGACAGTGTGTTGATAATCATCACTGTAATAACATGCCAATATCTGGAAGTAGTGTCACAGCCCTTTGTTGATTGTTAATGCCTCCTGATGTTACCCTGGAATAAGACAATCTTGTGTTAGTATAATATTATCTGCATAGCAGTAGTGTACAATCATCTTATATTGTAGAATATCACATCACCGTGGTAATCTCAGACCTGATAACTCACATGGTAACACTATACAATAGTTCAGTTGTTAAAACTTGTTCATTTTAAACAGAAAATTGTATGCCTCCAACATTTAATGTAGTGCTGCTACTATGGTATTCAAATCATCAATGTTTAGATGTCTATCTTCATAAGCACATAGTGCCAGACATCAGTTTAAGACACTTTGGTGTGTCTAACAATGCACTGATCTTATCATCCTATAAGAAACAAAACTGCAGCAGTACAGTATTATCTACTAAGTCATTTTCCTCTATTATTTGAACTTTGACAGTTCTATATGAGACTGTGTCACTAGCTCATTGTTTTTTGCCTTGCTCAGTTTCTGTAACTTTTAGTGACTGTTTATGTTTGTATACACGTTACTAGCTATGTGGTATTAGTGGCGGTCAAACACAACATTTTTCCACATCTGTACCTATAAATTAATAACATTAGACATGCTTAATACCAGGGTTTTATGTCTGTAAATGACTCCTAATATCGCCCCAGCAGTAGCAAATAATATATTTTAATGCAATAATCAACAGTATGATGTTCGCTACTATCTAATCCTAAACACATCAACAGCAATGTCAAACTGTAGGTGACAAGGTATTAAATATCATAATGGCCCATGGTGGAAATTATCATGCAAAACATTTTCACATATTCACAGTCATATGACTATTGTCATAGGGCTGGCAACATCATGAGCCATCTATAGCACTGTCAGTTTTGTCAGTGGCTGTGCATGAGGCAGTAAAATTACAACATATTTATTTTGGATTCTGTTTTGAATTGCTAATAACAGAACTGTCACACAAGCACTGAGTACTGAATGTATAAATAAATATTTGACAAGAAATTAGCATTTATGCAACATGTGTGTCTCAATGTGAACAACCATATCTTGGTTTAAACAGGTATCTATTTAACAAAACATAAAACATAAGGGGTCTCATACTGTATTTATTTTCTGTGTTTGACCACATTACATAACGCACAATGCCATAGATAGTTTCTTGCACGTTGATATCTCATTATATCATTGCAGCATGAACAAATAATCTATATCATAGAAATTATATGTGTAACAGTATTGTTGTGACATGTGACCATATGAAGATGCGCACAACACTCTGTACACCCATGACTGTTGAAATGCAAGAGTTGTTGTCCCATGATGATGGATGTGTCTTGTAGTATGTTTAGACAGTTGTATGTTATTTCTGTCACCTGCTGCTGGTTGTCTGTGATTGGTTGTGTTGCCTTGGTCCTGCCCTCTACTTACATATGTGTGTGTGTGTATGTGTGCGTGTGCATGTGCATATGTGTGTGTGTGTGTGTGTGTGTGTGTGTGTGTGTGTGGAGCTGGGGGTTGGGGGGAATGCGGAGTTAGATTTTTCAACCGTAACACCAAATTTCCTCACTTTTGTCACTGTGAAACAACCCTAACTGATGCATTAAACAGAATTTTTTTGCCATGAATATATAAATATATATATATTATAGTGGCGCAACTGTGCCACTATAGTTAGGGTTCAATGGTCATTTACATACTAAAGTCAAAAGTTTGGGTGTTAATAACTTTGGACCTGTTCAATGGATTTGCCTGAATTTGGTACGTGCTTTGGGGCATGGTAGATCTCTTGATATTCCAAATTGCGTTTCAGTTGGTGTGCCAGTCTTTGTGTACGAAAATGCTGAAAAATGCAAAATTTTCCATTTTTGGAGGCACCTTTTGGCATTCTGAATGTGGTCCTCCACGACCGTCATGTGGTGTGCCACTCTGTGAGATGGCTTGTTTGAAAGAGCTTTGGTGGCCAAACATGCTGCGTTTTGTTTGGTGAAAAAATATTAAGACATTCAAAAGTTATGGCACTTTTAATTTCCCATTATAAGTCAATGGGAAAATTTATATGTATATTTTGCAAACAAAGAATGGGGTTCTGGCCATCTCAACCCACCTGGCGAACAAAGAACAGCCTCACGGTTCAAGAATCTTTGTCCCCAAGGATTTTTTCAAATTCTTTGATCAGGAGGTCTGCCATATTTTTCTCAGTTTTCCGATCAGAAAACACAAATATCTCAGCTCAGGTGTCACTTCTGAGGTAAAACTTGGATGGGTTTTACTCAGGGAACTCTGATCTATCATGCCATGGCTTTGGTTTCATCCAAATCAGTCTAAAAGTAGACTTTTCAGCTTTTTAAATCTTTGTTTGTGGCTCGCTAATGATCTTTGATTGCGAGCCTGCAAATTCTTTGATCGCGAGAATCTTTTATTGCGATCGTGCATCGCAAGTGAGGGACTAGATGGGCGGATTTAAGATTCAATTTTTGTAGCCAAGGGGTGTCTTATTACCTTATTTAAGTGTGGGTTTTGCTCAGGGACAAAGCTGTCCCTCATCTGAATACAGAAATAGTTATTTTCATTATCCCTGGTAGTCTAGCGGCCCCCTCCCCATCATGGTAATGTACATAACCATGCTTCTATCCCTGGTAGTCTAGTGGTCCCCCCAATGAGTATCTTATCAATATGTTTATTTTCTATCTCTGGTAGTCTAGTGGTCCCCCCATGTGTGTTTATTTATATATTTTACAAATATCCCTGGTAGTCTAGTGGCCCCCCTCCTGATCTGTACTTCATTATTGTTATTATTATTAACATCCCTGGTAGTCTAGTGGTCCCCCCATCTTAATAAAATACACTTGCATTTTAAATGTCCTGGTAGTCTAGTGGCCCCACCCCCACCCAACCGTGCCAGCCCACTCAGCACCCCCACCCTTCCCCAGCTGGCGACTGGCACAGCCTACCTCTCACCTCCACGGCCAGCAGCTGACTGTATGTTTTATGAACACTAATGGAAAGAGGTGCTCTGAAATAATTTCTGAGCGCCTCTTTCCATTAGTCTTTCAGTGCCCATATCTCAGGAATGGTGCGAGATATGGACTTTTCAACACCAAAATGCTTAGCCCCCCAAATTGAGGCTAAGTACAGAACTAGCCAGGAAAGTCATAGTACATTCTTTGTTTTTACTGTGTTTTTTCAATACACTTTTGGGGAAAAGAAGGGTGTGCCTTTCATTACTGTGCTAGTTAGCATTTCCAGTTGCACTTCCATTAACGTTTGCTTCACCGTTCCAGTCTACGCCAGCATGTGCGTTACGCTTTGCTTTTCCATTTGCACTTTTGTTTCCATTTTGTTTGGCATTATTGTTGCTGTTACCATTACTATTTGCATTTGCAATTGCTGTACCTTGCCCGTGCGCATTACGGTTTGCGTTTTTGTATGATCTTGCATTTCTGTTTCTGTTGACTTTATTGTTGCTGTTACCATTACCATTTATGTTTATAATTGTGGTACCATGACCGTGTGTGTGTCGGTTTGCATTTACGTACGTGCCTGCATTTTTGTTTCTGCTGGCTTTATTGTTGCTATTGCCATTTGCATTTACAATTGGGGTTCCGTGAGTGTGCACCTGACAGTTTGCGTTTTCATACGTGCTTGCATTTCTGTTTACTTAGACATTATTGTTGCTGTTACCATTATCATTTGCATTTACAATTGCAGTACTGTAAACGTGTGTGTTACCAGTTGCGTTCTGTACGCAATTCTGTTTGGGTCTCTGTTTACATCACTGTTTGCTGTGGATTCACTTTGTGCTTGCGTTATTATTACTGTTTGTGGTACCATTTATGTTTGTATCACCATGTGCATAACCCTTTGTGCTTGCATTTGCTTTGCACTGACTGTTACTATAGTCACATAATCACATGGTGGGAGCGTAAGTGCCCCATGCTCCCACCAACTTGGGCAACTTTCTACTTTTCTATTCTTTCTTAAAAGTATGGAAATTTATGCAAAAACATTGTTAATGCATCAGTTAGGGTTCTTCTACAGTGACAAAAGTAGGGAAATTCAACATTAGGGTTCCACCTTGCACCCCACCCCACTGCCCATAGCAGCAGGCATCAGGGTGTCCGTTGGGGTCATCGGTCCTAACTCTCACCCCATTCTCCTACACTGTACCACCTCAGCTTGTTTACACATGGGATGGGGTGAGAGTTAGGACCAATGACCCCAACACACACCTGTTGCTGTGGGCAGGGTGGGGATGGAATGCAAGGGTTGGGAACCTTAATGTTGAATGTCCTCACTTTTGTTGCTGTAGAAGAACCCTAACTGATGCATTAACCACATTTTTGCATAGAATATATATATATATATATATATATATATATATATATTCATGGCAAAATCCATTTAATGCATCAGTTAGGGTTGTTCACAGTGACAAAAAGTGAGGAAATGTGGTGGGTGGTATGGTTAAGCCCTTTTTAGCCCACCCCAACCGGCATTGGGGTGTGCATTGTCGCGGCCCTAGCTCTTACCCCATCACATCTGTAAACAAGCTGAGGTATAGGAGAATGGGGTGAGAGTTAGACCGATGACCCCAATGCACACCCCAATGCCAGTTGGGGTGGGCTGGGGTGCAAGGGGCTTTCAAACATAACACCGAATTCTCACTTTTGTTGCTGTGGAACAACCTTAACTGATGCATTAAATAGAGTTTTTGCCATGAATTTCCTTCATTTTGAGAATGAGGATGATAAATAGTGAATAGAATGTGGTGGTGGGAGCATGGCCCTTGGGACCCGCACTCCCACCACATGATGTCTTGTGACATAGTAACGGTAACTGCAATGCAAATGCAAGTGCTAAACTGGCCTGGTGGT
This sequence comes from Neoceratodus forsteri, assembly GCA_016271365.2. Lineage (NCBI taxonomy): Eukaryota > Metazoa > Chordata > Ceratodontiformes > Ceratodontidae > Neoceratodus > Neoceratodus forsteri. Next base: position 42,638,397 of record JADMNL010000035.1, read on the forward strand.
GCTGAGGGTTGAGGCACTGGATGCCACAACTCGCACCACACCGGCGACCAGGGTTTGAGAGTGAGCTTGGGTCATCAGGTGTTGGACTGAGGGAGATAGGCTGGAGCATCTTGTGACAGCTCGCCTTCTCTGGGGGGTGGGAGGACTTCTATCCAGCAAGCAGTGACTCCTGACGGAGGCTGGGGGAAGCAATGGCAAGCCGGTGTTCCTGGGGTATGATTGGTTGCAGGTGTAGGCCAGCATCCAATCAGCCTCAGGGGCTGCTCCTTCAAGGAAGGATGGGGGACCCTACAGTTGCCAGCAGATGCCTTGATGCACACACATAGCATCCCATGGGGGAACATGGGAAAAAATCCCCACAGAGCAGTAGATGAAGGAACGCCAAGCTGGGCACCAATGTGCCAGTGCCTGCGACCCAGGACCCTGACAAGATTAAAAAAGATTCTGGGGTTCCCTGACCCCGACCCTGCCTGGGGGGTTTCCATGGCATGATGGAGGGACCAGAAGTTGCAGGTGGGTTCTGGCAGGGGCAGGCTTAATGGGTGTTTCTGAGGGGATGAGGCTCTGTGGGGCAGAAAGGAGGAAAAAGAGAAATATAAAAAAATGCAAGCGATAATGGTTACGCACATGGTGATACAAACGTAAATGATAACGCAAACATTAATAGAAATGCAAGTGCAAAGTGACGACAAAGCAAATGGAGATGCAAGCAAATATGGAAATGCAACTGGTAACATGCAAGGTCACGGTACTGCTATTGTAAATGCAAATGTTAACTGTTACAGCAACAATAATGCCAAAGGAACAGAAACAGAAAGGCAAACACAAGAGCATACAGAAATGCAAAGCGAATGCGATGGTCATGGTACCATAATTGCAAACGCAGATGGTAAAGATAAAAGCAAAATAACAGCAAAGGAAACAGAACGTAAAGGCAAACGCAAGCATGCACAGAAACACAAACTGTTACGCGCATGGTCATGGTGCCACAATTGGAACTGCAAATGGTAAGAGTAATAGTTAAAATAACACCAAAGTAAAACAGAAATGGAAACATGAATGCAAGCGTGTACAGAAATGCAAACCATTACACGAACGGCCATGGTACTGCAATTGTAAATGGCAATGGTAACAGTAACAGCAAAAATAACGCCAAAGGAAACAGAAATGGAAACACAAATGCAAGTGCATATGGAAACGCAAACTGTAATGCATACAGTCACGATACCGCAATTGGAAATGCAAATGGTATCTGTAACAGCAACAATAATGCCAAAGAAAACAGAAATGCAAATTTAAGTGCATACAGAAACGCAAACCATAATCCACATGGGCATGGGAACGCAGTTGGAAATGCAAATGGTAATGGTAACAACAACGATGATGCAAAACAAAAGACAAACACAAACGTAAATGGAAGGGCGTCCACAAATGCAAATGGTAATGCGCACAGTGACGCAAAGTGAAACAGAAACACAAACAGTACTGTAAACACAAATGGTAAGAGTAACGCAAACGCAAGTGCAAACAGAAACACAAAGGATAACGCACACGGTTGCATACATGGGAACGCTAATGCAAATGGGTACGGAAACGCAAATGGAAACGGTACGTGTAACAGTAACTGGAGCGCACACCCTGGTTTTCCCCAACAGCTGCACTGAGAAACACAGTGAGTACAAAGAATGTATGCATAATAATGAGTCTTGGAGCAGAAAATGAGGAGCTGGAATACTAAATTGCTTATATCTCAGGAACCATACGACGTAGGGAAAAAAAAAAATTCGTATGAATTATGACTTTCCTGTCTAGTTTTATACTTAGCCTCCATGTGGGGGGCTAAGCATTTTTCTGACGAAAAGTCTGTATCTCGCACTGTTTCTGACATATGGGCCCTGAAAGGTGCGATGGATGTGGCAACATTAGTCTATGGGAAAAAGCATCAACTTTGGAGTATTGTAACTTTACATCCCTGCAATATTTCGTCACCAAACCATGAAAAGACACATCTGTAAGATGTCAGTTTTCTTCCCTCCAAATTTCAGCCCAAAAGACCAAACCATTGTTTTGCAGCAGGGTGGCAAAGAATTCCTGTCATTTTGGCCATAGTGTTGCAAAGTAGTGTGATGTGTGACGCTTTCACAAAAGAATCATGAACCTGCAACACTACTTTGCAACACTACTTTTCCCAAAATTTCAAAATATATTTCTGGGTGTTTAACCTCAACATAAAGACATGCCTAGCATCCTCAGGGCCCGACTAGGTAAACACAAAAATAATTGTGTCACTAGATGGTCCCAATTTTAAATGCCAAGCATTTCTGTGATCAGTAACTGAAAGAAATGGAGGACTCATGACACTACAGGGGTAATTTGTGACACTAAAAACTACATTTGATCACTGTTGAACTTTTTGTTAACTTTTCCCATTGACTATAATGGGAAACTTGTTTCTTGAATAAGTTTTGAACCATTCAATATTTGTTCACAGAATCTTCAAAAGACACATCAGGGACTCTGGACGCACGTTCCCTGAAGTTTTTGGACCAGTTGCACAAACTGTGTGACCTGTAGGCACGAGCAAAGAATGAGCAAAAAAAGTAAATGCACCCTGGAATGTCAGTTAATAACGCCGCAGCTGTATATCCAACCACTACGATAGTTAGCAGATCCCAAGATCTACGCTTACGCCCATGCGTGGCAAATTTCAGGCAAATCCATTGAACAGTGGCAAAGTTATTAAGGTGCAAAGTTTCACCATTTAACATTGAATGGGGTACCCAACCCTAACTATGGTAGCACTACCATGCTACCATATATATATATATATATATATATTGTAAAAAACAAAGACAAGGCGCTGTGTCAGCATGTGAATTAGCAAATAAATGAAGATATAATGTTAAGAAAATAGAAAATATTGGGGCCTATCTTAGGTCTTCTTCAGGAAATATCTAAAATATCTAATATCTAAAAGATATTTCCTGAAGAAGACCTAAGGCCTAAACGTAGATTTTAACTCTATTTTCTATTTTCAGCGTGCATTTAATATAACCATTTTGTTTTGTATATATATATATATATATATATATATATATATATATTTAGAGGCAAACAAATCCATTTAATGCATCAGTTAGGTTGTTCCACGGCGACAAAAGCTAGGAAATTCAGTGTTAGGGTTGAAACCCCCCTTGGACACCTCCAGCCCACCCCCTCAACTGGCATTGGAGTGCACATTGGGGTAGTCGGGCATAACTCTCACCCCACCACATGTGTAAAGAAGCTGAGGAATAGGAGAACTGGGTGAGTGTTGGACCGATGACCCCAACGCACACCCTGATGCCAGTTGGAAGGGTGGGCTGGAGGTGTCCAAGGGGGTTTCAACACTAACACCGAATTTCCCCCCTTTTGTCACTGTGGAACAATCCTAACCGATGCATTAAATAGAGTTTTTTGCCTCTAATGTCCCTTTTTTGAGAATGATGATGAGAAATAGTGCATGTAATGTGGTGGGAGCACGGGGCCCAAATCACATGATGTCTTGTGACATAGTAACAGGAACAGCAATGCAAACACAAGGTGGAAATGCAAATGGTAACAGTAACAAAAACGGAAGTGCAAATGACAGTGCAAAGGGTAACGCACACGGTGGCGTACACTGGAACAGTAACGCACACGGGGACATAAATGCAAGTGGAAACAGTAAGTGTAACAGTAACAGTAGTGCATACCCTGTTTTTGCTGAACAGCTGCATAGAGAAACACAAAGAATGTATGCATTGTAATGGACATCGAAGCTTAAAATGAGCATTGGAAGTACTTAATTGCAAATATCTCAGCCACCGCATGAAGTAGAAAAAAAAATTAAATTTCACAAAAATCATGATTTTCCTGGTTAGGTTTTTGTTGCTACATAGCTCATCGGGCTATGCAACTTGCAACAAAACATCTGTATCTTGCATCTTTTTCGAGATACGAGCCCCGAAAGGTGCAACGTATGCCACCATGTCAATCTATGGGAAGAAATGCCAACTTCGGAGTACCGTAACTTTGCAGCCATGCAATATTTTTGCACCAAGCCACCAAAAGGCACATCTGTGAGATGTTGGCTGCGTCCTTCAAATTTCAGTGAAAAGACCAAACCATTCTTTGCAGCAGGGTGGAAAAGAACTGCTGTCATTTTGGCTATAGTCTGAAAAAGTAGTTGTGATTTTGAAAGCTTTCACAAAATTTACGATACTTCCGTGAGTGCGACACTACTTTGTGATACTACTTTTTCCAGAAATTTGAAAAACATATTTCTAGGGTGTTTAATCTCAAAATAAAGACATGCATAGCATCCTCAGGGTCTGACTAGGTAAACACAAAAAGAATTGTGCTGTTAGAGGGTCCCAAATTTAAATGCCAAGCATTTTTCTGATCAGCAACTGAAAACAAAATGGTGGATTTGCAAAAGTAAAGGGCCATTTTAAAGTAAAACTGCATTTGCAAGACTTTCTAACTTTTTGTTAACTTCTCCCATTAACTTATAATGGAACTTGTTTTTTCAATAACTTTGAACCATTTAATATATTTTCACGAAATATTTGAAAGGCGATCGGGGACCCCAGCCACATGTTCCCTGAAGTTTTTGGACAGGTCACACAAACTGAGCTACCTGTAGGTGCAAGCAAAGAATTCACTAGAAAGTGTAAAAGCATGCACAGGTCACGCTTAATAGATACATAGATACATAGACAGTGTCGGCAGATAAGGGCCTATGGCCCACCCAGTCTGCCCATTTAAGTTTGTAAGTTCAGTTTATGTTTTCCAGGAAGTCTGTTGCCCCTTACCCCTGACCTCTAGAATTCCTTTATGTCTATCCCATGCATTCTTAAATCCTGTGATTGTTTCAGCCCCCACCACTTCCTCTGTATATCTTCCCAGTTGTATATCTGACCGGTACGAAAGTTGGCAGATCCCAAGATGGATGGTTTCTTGATCATGCATTCCAAATTTCAGGCAAATCTGTTGAATGGCGGCAAAGTTATTAAGGTGCATAGTTTGACCCTTTAACCTTAAAAGAGCTCCTCAACCCTAACTATGGTAGCACTACTGTGATACCATAATATATATATATATATATATATATATATATATATATATATATATATAGGGGGAGAGAGAGAGAGAGAGAGAGATTTATATTCACACACTGTGAGGGTGGTCCTGACTGTCTGTTCCTGTACTGTTATCTGAGTGACCACATTACCCCATAGATGTTCATGGACAAGGGTCAAAACTGCCACCAGCCCCACTAGCCAAATGCAGTTAGATATTGTTTTGAAATAGACAAAAATCTTTGTAAGAATAAAAAACAGCATTGTGAGTCTTACTTATACCACTTAGAAAAACAAGACTAGAATCCTGAGCATGTGCGTGACATTGCCATGGACGTGACATGCATGCTCAGGATCATGGTCCTGTTATTATGTGGTAAAAGTAATACCTGCAAAGCTTTTCATTATTCATACAAATAACCCCATGCTCAGAAGAACATGTACTTTTAGCTCTCACTAGCACTTACACTTGTTCAGGAAATCTACACACACTTAACGAGTGTTCACATCGAGAAGAGGTAGCTGGCAGCAGAGGATCGGCCAAACAATAAGGTGATGTGCTTGGTCTGAGCTAAAGTATTTCTTTTTAAAATGTAGGTAACAAATCTTACTGTTACTCATACTGGGGCACATAGAAACATATAGAAACATAGAATTTGATGACAGGTAAGGAGCGCTTGGCCCACCCAGTCTGTCCATTTTCCCTACCTAATGGATAAGCTGCAGATCCTAGTTAACCAACACCCTACTTCTTCCAACCCCAACCCCCACCCCCTACAATTGCCTTATGACTGTCCCATGCATGCTTGAATTCCACCACTGTTTTTGACTCCATAACCTCCTCTGGAAGGCTGCTCCATGCATCCACAACCCCTCTGTGAAAAATACTTCTTACATTACCTCTGAGCTGCTCCCATCCTCAAATTGTGCCCCTTGTTCTTGCACACCTTTTTCTGAAAGATGCTACCTTCTTGGACTTTGTTGATTCCCTTGAGGTACTTGAAAGTTTCTATCATGTCCCCTCCTCCCTCCTCTCCTCGAGGCTATACATATTAAGCTCCATAAGTCTCTCTTCATATGTCTTCCAGTGCAGACCCTGCACCATTTTAGTTGCCCTCTTCTGGACTGCCTCCATCCTGTTTATGTCTTTGCGCAGATTGGGTCTCCAGAACTGTACGCAGTACTCCAGATGGGGTCTCACCAGCTGTCTGTACAGAGGGATAACAACTTCCCGTTTTCTACTGGTGATGCCTCTCCCTATGCATCCCAGTATTCCCCCAGCCCTCCTTGCTGCCCTTTCACATTGCTTGCCTACCTTTAGGTCATTTGATATGACTACCCCCTGGTCCCCTTCCCATTTTTGTTGTTGTTAGTATCTCACCCCCCATTGTGTACTCTTCCCCTGGGTTTTTGTTTCCCAGGTGCATTACCTTGCACTTCTTAGCATTGAATCTAAGCTGCCATACATTTGATTATTCCTCCAACCTTGCCAAGTCCCTTCTCATCCTTTCCACCCCACCTTGTGTACCAAGTCTATTGCAGATCTTTGTGTCATCTGCAAAGAGACATACTTTTCCTTCCAGTCCCTCTGCAATGTCGCTTAAAAATGACACTGAAAAGGACTGGTCCTAGTACTGAACCCTGCGGTACCCCACTAGTAACCCCCCTTTCTTCAGAGTGGACTCCATTTACTATTACCCACTGCGTCCTGTTCTTCAGCCAATTCTTTACCCAGGTTACCATCTTGGGACCCACTCCCAGGCTAGCTAACTTGTATATTAATCTTTTGTGTGGGACTGTGTCAAATACTTTGTTAAAGTCTAGGTAGGCCATGTCCACAGCCCCTCCCTGATCTACTATGAATAGCTTATTTTGCCATAGATGTTATTACAGGCACACTGGTCATACGATTATTAGTATAGCTGCTGATAGCTGACAAAGTCCCTTTAATGTGTGCACTACTCATGCATTGCTTTGATAAACATTTCTAGAGAGCTACAAAGTACAGTAAGCTGAAAGTGGACTGCAGCTAGAAGCAAACTATTAGTAAACTTATTAATTCATTGCAGAGAGCAGTGCACACATTAAGCAACCCACTGAAAAATGCTAAACAAGTGAGTTGGAGAGACAGCTTAATGTGACTTGTAATGTATGTTATACTGGAATATATATGCATAAATGTGTATATGTATTTGTGTGTGTGTGTGTTTGTGTGTGAGACAACAATTAGAAATTGCAGTTAGGTGGTTCAGTGGTTAGTGCAAAACTTGCTAGTCTGTATTCCTCACTATCTAGATCAGTTTCAGCCTTATGTATGTCATTGCTGATTTACATGAGTTGTCAAGTGACAATCTCCCACCCTCTGATGTCCCTCAGAGCCTGAAAAGAAGATCATGGTCCTTCAATGTAATTTTTAATCTGTAAAACTGTCTGTAAAATGTGTGTAGACAGTGCACTGCTATGTTACACTGTTATATATATATACTGTATATATATATATATATATATACACAAACATATATGTATATGCATTAGTCAGCATGTGTGTACAATAATTAGAAAGTGCAGTTAGGTGGCTCAGTGATTTGTGCAATAATTGCTAGTCTACATTCACCACTATCTAAATCAGTTTCAACCTTATACAGACCAGTCAGCCTCACCTCAGTAGTGGGAAGATCATGGAAACACTACTGAAGGAGATTGGTGGAACATCTGGTTGTCAATGGACTACAGGACCCAAGGCAGCATGGTTTCACCAGGGGAGGTCATGTCAGACTAACCTCATTGAATTTTTGACTGGGTGACTAGGGAGGTGGATCAGGGAGGGCAGTGGACATGGCCTATCTGGACTTCAGCAAGGCCTTTGACACTGTGCCACATAGAAGACTATTGCACAAACTGGAGAATATGGGTGTGGGCAGGACAGTGTGGTGGGTAGGTAACTGGCTGGGCAGCAGGACACAGAGGGTGTGGTAACGGCTGTCACTCCACAGAGGGAAGAGTGACCAGTGGGGTACCACAGGGATCAGTGCTGGGACCGGTCCTATTCAACATCTTCATCAGTGACATGGCGCAGGACCTAGAAGGCAGAATTTCACTGTTCGCTGATGTCACAAAGCTCTGTAACAGAGTAGACACACCAGAGGGTGTAGACAGAATGAGAAGGGACCTGAAGAAACTTGAAGAATGGTCAGGGATTTGGCAGTTGAAATTCAATGCAAGGAAGTGCAAGATAGTGCATATGGGGCACAAAAACCCTGGCACAATATATCAGTTGGGGGTGAGGATATAGCATGCACCAAGCAGGAAAGGGATCTTGGGGTTATCATCTCTGATGACCTCAAGGCAGGAAACAGTGTTACAAGGCAGTAGGTAAGTAATAGGATGCTGGGATGCATAGGCAGGGCATCACCAGCAGGAAAAGGGAGGTCATAATTCCACTATACAAGACACTAGTGAGGTCGCACCTGGAGTACACTGTGCAGTTCTGGAGACCTTACCTACATAAGGACATAGACAGGGTAGAGAAGGTTCAGAGGAGGGCAACAAAGATGGTGCATGGATTGCATCACAAGTCCTATGAGGACAGGTTGAAGGCACTGAACATGTACTCCCTGGAGGAGAGGCGGAGAGGGATATGATAGAGACATACAAGTATCTTACAGGGAGGAACAGGGTGCAGGAATACACTATTTTAAGCGAAAAAGATGTTTCAGGACTAGAGGGCATGGGATGAAGTTGGAGGGAGGATGATTCAGAGGAAACCTGAGGAAGAATTTCTTCACAGAACGGGTGGTGGACAAGTGGAACACCCTGCCAGAGGAAGTGGTGGGGGCTGAAACAATCACAGGATTTAAGAATGCATGGGATAGACATAAAGACATTCTGGAGGTCAGGGGTAAGGGGCAACAGACTTCTTGGAAAACATAAAGTGAACTTACAAACTTAAATGGGCAGACTGGGTGGGCCATAGGCCCTTATCTGCCGACACTGTCTATGTATCTATGTATCTATGTTATTGCTGATTTATATGTGGTGTTTAGTGCCAACCCCCCATCACCACCCTCTGATGTCCCTCAGATCCTGAAAAGAAGAACACTGTCCCTCAGTATCTTTGTTTAATCTGTACAGAAATGTTCATTGCTGATTAATCCCCACAACCACAACCTGACCTCCCACTGACCCACCACCCAACATCCCCAGATGCCCTCCTACACCCTCACTCACCCGAACAGATCCCAGTGTGAATATCCACTGTCCCATGGATGACACGTCTTGCTGCTGGAACCGACTGCTAAATGAGAAATAAGGAAAGTGCAATTAAAAACCCATTGAAATACACTGAACTGCATCTACCGTATTTCTAATATAGCAATCCTTAGTTCCAGCAACAAGACGTTTCTTTGATGGGACTGTGTATCTTCAAACTGGGACCTGTTCAGGTGAGTGAGGCTGTGTGGCAGAGTCTGGGGGTGTGGAGAGGTGGGTGCTCATTGGGAGGTTTGGCTGGGGAGGGTGGAAGTCACATCATCATCCAATCTGCCCTGTTAATCCCTCTCTAGTGTGAGGCCCCATGCCCAAACTGAACTCTGGAGCCCCCTTGCCTCCAGGATACTTCTGTGTCTATCCCATTCCTTCTTAGATTCTATAACTGTTTTAGCTCCTACCAACCTCTCTGGTAGGCTATTCCAGGCATTCACCACCCTCTTGGTGAAAAAAATGTTTTCACACATTTCCCTTGAGCTTTCCCTCGCTAACTTCAATTTGTGCCCCCTTGACTTGGAGCATCTCTTTCTTTGGAAGATACTTCCTTCTTGCAATCTGTTTGTACTGGTGATGTATTTGTGTGTCTTAATCATGTCCCCTCTCCCTCCTTTACTCCTGCAAATAAATATTTTACTCCTTTAGTCTTTCCTCATAGGTCTTATCCTGAAGGCCCCACACTATTTTTCTTGTCCTCCATTGCACTTCATCCAACCTGTGTTTGTTCTTTCTCAGATGGGGCCTCCAGAACTGGACACAGTATTCAAGGTGCGGACTCATGAGTGTATTTTACAGGGGCAAGAAGACCTCCCTCTTTCTACTTGTGATACCCCTCCCTATGCATCCAAGCATCTGGTTAGCCTTTCCAGATGCCTTATCACACTGCCTACTTTCTCTTGAGTCCTCTGAGATGCCAGGTCCCTTTACTGCTTTGTGACTGTCAGTACCTCCCAACCTAGTTCATACTTTGCCCCTGGGTTCTTCTGCCCTATGCACATGATCCTGCATTTATTTGAATTGAATCCACACTGCCATTATTCAGACCATTTCTCCAGTTTTATTAGGTCTCCCCTTATTCTTTCAACATCCCCTGGAATGCCCACCTTATTGCATTCATTTGTGTCATCTACAAAAGGCATACCTTCTCCTCTAGTCCCTTTGCAATATCCCCAATAAAAAACATTGAAGAGGACTGGTCCCAATACCAAGCCCTGCAGCACCCTGACTTCACCTCTCCTCTCCCTCTCCAGAGTACTCCTTTACCACAATCCTCTGACTTCTGCCATTCAGCCAGTTCTCCATCCACAGAACTATTTTGGGATCCACTCCAAGTCTCTGCCATTTGTTAATTAGCCTTCTATGGGGGACAATGTCGAAGGCCTTTCTGAAGTCCAGATAGGCCACATCCACCACACCTCCCAGGTCCACTACCTTAGTTACCCAGTCATGTCATAGATTAGTACAATAAGTTAGTGCAAAACACAGTGCTGATACTAAATTCAATGAAAATTAAGGTTAGATGTATAAGTAAGTAAATAAATGCCATATAAGGCAGTATATGTGTGTCAGTGTGTGGCAATGCTGTTATGTATAGACAACATACTGATAAGTTATTCTGATATATATATACAGTATGTATATGTACTAGTCAGTGTGTGTGCATCACAACAATTAGAAAGTGCAGTTAGGTGGCTCAGTGGTTAGTGCAAAAATTGCTAATCTACATTCCCCTGATATCTAGATCAGTTTCAGCCTTATGCATGCTGTTTTTGATTTAAATGAGTTGTCTAGTGGCAACCCCCCTCCCTCTGATATCCCTCAGAGCCTGAAAAGAAGAAAACAGTCCCTTATCTTTTTTAAATGCAAAAATAGGTATAGACAGTGCACTGCTATGTTACACTGGAATACATATGCATAAATTTGCATATGTATTAGTCAGTGTGTGTTTATCACAACAATAAGAAAGTGCAGCTAGATGGTTCAGAGGTTAGTGCAAAATTGCTAGTTTGCACATTTCTCACTGCCCACAATACCATTATTTTACAGCTGTATTGGCTCTTATTAGATTTTATTTTTGAGAAGGCCTGCCATTACCTGTCTGATGAAGAACTATGTAGCTTCAAAGGCGTAAAGCTTTTTTTGTAAATCTTTGTTGCCCAATAAAATGTATCAAATCACTTATTGCGTGCATCTTTATGGTTTAAACTGTATTCACATTATTTGTGCAGTTCACAGGGTCTTTGGAACAATTGTCATTTATTAGCAAAATCTAATACTGTTCTAACACATGAACAGGAAAACAAATCATCTTATTTGGCAAGCCTTTCTTCCCACAATTCATGTCTGACCTCTCTTAGTATTTCTGAGTTTTAGAGGTCTAGGGGAAACTAAGCATATTGGCAAAATCAGTGAGTACTTTTTTCAAATTATCTTCAAATGTTTGTGGGCTATAGGGTGTAATTAGTGCTAAGAAATGGGAAGATCTCAATAGTGCCCAGGTAGATGTTCATATTGGTCCCGATATTCAGAAGTGTGCCCAGCAATGGTGCATGTGGTGGTGCAGCACAACAGTGTTGTGCTGGTGCAACTCAGGGATATATTCAAAAGAGATGGGCAATGGCACATCTCCTCTGAATACATCAGGTAATGCGACTGTGTAAATACGATGCACTGGTACATCCCCCTCAGACAGGGTTGAATACTAGGAATGGAAACTGCACCAACGCAACAGAGTTACGCTCTATGAAAATCCCTGATATTCAGTATGCAGTATGCAGTATGCAAATGGGGCTATAATGTATGCAAGGCACAAATGGGACCATTTGCACATACTTATGGCCCCATTTGTGTTCATTGTGCAGGGTTAACCAGCAAAATGTGCATGGCACCCTGTACAGCATGTGATGCTGCCAGAGGGGGTCTAGTGGTACCCCTTCCCTCACTGTAGCCCGATTGCTGAGAAATACATGTACAGTGCAACTTTAAAGTTACAAACACCATGGGAATGATGGGTGTTCATAACAGAAAAATCTGTATCTCTGAAACTAACAGCATTTATTTAATAAATGGACTCAAAAAATGGTGTTAGCTTTGTTGTTTTGTTACTGCTTTATTTAATTAATATTTACTGTGCTGCACTGTATTTAGAATAAAAAAAAATCAAAGTTAATGACTGATCTCTGCTTTAATGAGCTGTAGCACTTTTTTGCAACCAGATTATGCAGTCTAGTCATCTCCTTCACTATCACTCAAGCTGTCAGGTTGTGTACTCTGTCGTGAGACCAATGATCTTCTTGTCTGATGGGCTCTCGTTACCAGTTTCCTCTCTGTCAGCTTGGAGCCAGTCCTCTTGTTCCACCTCACTTTTTGCCAGTGCTCTCTCTTCCATGAAATGTACCTGACTTACGGTGACATGGTTGCATTCCTGGTCATCAGGTTCATCAAGTTCATCATTGAAGGCCATAGCATGTTTCAGGACCATCTTAAACATTCTCATGTAATCTCACACCTGGCTTTGGAACTCAGTTGTTTGCAGAAGAGTGACCCACTTTCATTTCACACTGCCTGCCATGCTTAACACCACGTTAGTGCTAGCATTAAATAAAAGCATGCCATTAGCATCTTTTAAAAGTTGAACTACAGGTGTTAGACATGTGACAGTTGCAAATAATTGATGCCTGCTTGGGGGGTGTTCTGTTTATCGGTCAGTCCAGATTAATGAAGTTCATAACTCTGAAGTTGTACTGTATTACAATGCCCTGGCAGTCTAGTGGCACCCCTCCCTCCCTGTAGCCTGATCGCTGAGAAATACATGTACTGTATCAAAGTTCTCTGGTAGGTTAGTACTTCCCACCCCATCCATTGTGCCAATCCTCTAAATAAGATTTTAAATCTTCTCTGGTAATCTAGTGGTAATCCCTGCCCCATCCATATCCCTGATCACCTGTAAAAGTGATGTGAACAATTCTCTGGTGGTCCAGTGGCACCACTCACCACACAGGACCCCTGCTCACCCAGCTTCCCCATCAATGGAGGCAGCAGCAAACCCACCCACATACCTCCACGGCTGTTGATCGACAGCTTACAGTATCAGCTGCATACTGTAACAGTCCATCCCAAATAAGTGAATGAGGTCATTCATTCATGTTTTTGTGAATGACTATTACAGTATCACTGTAAGCCCATTGGTCCACAGTGTGGACTAATGGGCTTACAGCTGATACTGTAAGCTGTCAGATAGCGGCAACCACGGAGGTATGCGGTGGGCTTGCTCCTCGATGATATGGGGAGCTGGATGGGCAGGGGGTCCTGTTTGGGTGGGGGAGTGGGGGGTGCCACTGGACCACCAGGGAATTGCTTACATCACTTTTATGGGTGATCAGGGATACAGGTGGGGTGGGGGTTACCACTAGACTACCAGGGAATATTAAAATGTTATTTTATGGGGATCACACCTATGGGAGGGGTGAGGGTTACCACTAGACTACCAGGGAATATTAAAATGTTATTTTATGAGGATCACACCTATGGGAGAGGTGGGGGAGACCACTAATCTACCACAGAAGTATAATAAACATATTTCTTGGTGATAGGGCTATGGGGGTGCCACTAGACCACCACAGAATTTTAATACATGTATTTCTCAGTGATTGGGCTATGCAGAGGGAGGGAGGTTCTACTTGACTACCAGGGAATTTGGAACTTACTTATCATTTCAGGATCAGTGCTTTGGGGGGAACCACTGGAATACCAGGGAATTTGACAACATTTGTATTATTCAGGACTGGAACTACAGGAGGAGTCGGGTTACCACTGGACCATGAGGGCTGTTGTTGGGTGCTTTCTGCACAGTGTGTGGGGGTAGCCAAACATGGCTGGTGGCTGCTGTGATGCACCTTGCATTATAGCAGCTCACCTGTGGGTGGCTACAATTTGAGCCTCTTTTCGGCTCAACTTTGTGCACCGTATGTGACCCATCTCAGGATTCTGCCAGCATATGCACCGCACATCCCAGGCTGAATATCAGGATGTGCCACATATTTATGGACACGCCCCTGGAGATGTGCCATACATTATCTTTGCATCCAGAACATCGGGAATTGCACTGCGCAGTTCCCTTTTTAAATATTGCACTGGGTGTATTTCTGGGGTTGTTTGGTACAACTCAGTTGCGCCAGGCACAACCCCTTTCATTATATATCCCATTTAGTCCAGGGGCTTGATTTTTGAAGGGTAATCCAGGACTTGCATCAAGCCCTACATCAAACTCATTTTTATGGTGCAGTTGCACCAAACTCCTTTGATGCAACTGCATGCAATTTTAGTACACCAGGCAAAGTTGCAACAGGTTCCTCATTTAACTAGTCATGGGCAAAAGTTGTAACTTCCCCCTTGGCAGAACCTTTGCAGAATTTCAGAAATTTTGCAAAGGTTTTCACACTTTCGCCTATGGTGAGATCGGAAACCTCTGCCAATTTTCCATAGAATTTCTCTGTTTTCCATGGACTTTTTGGGCTGAACTTTTTTTATATGGAGGTGTGGTTGGTGGGTAGGGGAAGGGGGATTGTCTGTTGGACACTAACATTTTATTTTTCTATGGATCTAGCAATTGGCAGGTGGGGGCAGACTAGACACCAGGGAGTGAGGGTATTTTATTTTTGATATAGTGGGGCAATTGGTGGGTGGAGGGAGTGGATGAACACAAAATATTTTTATTTGGGGCTGGTAATCGATAGGTGGGGTGCTAGGTCATGTGATCAGTGTTTGGAGCACAAGACACCAGGGGCCAATGATTGGCAGGGGGGAGGGTTATTAAATTAAACTGTGGTGGGGAAAGCCATTGAGCTGAACACTGACAGTGATCAGTTTTGCTGATATTTTTCCCCGCAGTTTAATATTTTAATCCAAAGGTATTAAATTTATTCCACAGTTTTTTGGTGGAATTTCTGTGAATGTTGGAGAAATTATTTCTGAATATTCACAGAAGTGAAAGTGTGACCTTCACCAATTCTTTTTTGCACATGCCTACATTTAACAACAGCTTGTGCCAAAGATTAAGCGCAAGTCTCATAAAAAGGGTCCCCCAAATGGTGCAAGTTAAGCCATGGAAAAGCTGGGCTAACTTGTGACATTTGGCTCTTGGGATTGAAAATCCTGATCACCAGCTGGGAGAATGTCATGAGCCTCAGACACCAAACAATCAGAGCACCAGGGGCTTGCAGTACTCTTGGGTCTTTGAAAATCAAGTCCCAGGACTATTGTGGATAAACTTCTGGAGAAATGTGTCATCTTGGATAGTTTAGGTATTTATGTAGTCCCAAACAACCTTTGTAGAGTTAATGTTCCATTGTATGCAATAGCCCATCCAACAACAGGTTTTGCAGTTCCAACCACTAATAGACTGCATTAACTGGCTGCTTATCAATTACTAAATAATAACTATTTAAGTCTACCTTCTAATATTAATGATTCTCATAGTGTAATGTGAGAAGATATGTTCAATCATTTACTGTTCTGGAATGTTGTTGGTCTTGGATCGAAATGGGGGTTAGGGATGGTTAGGGTTTGTTTCAAGATATACTATTTTATGTTTCTAGGAGTACTGACATATAAAAGAAGGGGATATTCATATTAATAACCTTGAACTGTTCCAGGTAAAGGCAAAGAAGAAGAATAGTCTAGGCAGAGCTTCAAGAGGGTTTTCTTGTTATGTTAAGGTTGATATTCATTCGTTCATCAAATTTGTTAAATCAACCAACTTGTGTATTGTTTTTCTTGATAAGGCACTCTATCTTGGATTCATTTTGATTAATTTATATGGTCTGTCTATTTCCTCCATGTTTGCTGTTGATGACTCTTGGGATGTCCTATGGATTTTGTTAAGGAATTATATGAGATCTATATTAATACCCTATTTTGATGGTGTGGGGATTCAATGCTAGAACAGGTCCTTTCAATGGGCTTTTGAAAACTCAGAAATGGGATTTCTATGTAATGCTCCAATTCTTCTGCATAGAAAATTCAGGGCTGTAAGACAAATTACGAGGTCAGGGCTTCATCAAATTCTTGCAAGAATATAAGTTCCATTCATTCAACGATAAAGTGCTAGGAGATGAAGAAGGTCAATGATCTTATCTTTACCGTGAGAACTTCTGTTATTTTCTACACCATTTGAATATGACACTTGGCTTCCTTAGTATATTTAATAAAGCTGAAAGTGACCATTTGCCGTTAGATATTAGATGGACATTAAAGAGTAACTCTATTAGTTTTTCATCAAACAATGTTGCTGTTATTTCATTTCCTAATGTTGAAATTAGAAACAGAAAGAATGATGGACTGATGAGATTTCTAAATTACTACAGATCTCATTTCTTTTCTAGAAAGATGGCTACAACATGACCCTGATGGTCTGACTGATGTAGATTTCTATAAGACACTAGAATGTGTGTATAAGCAACTAAGCTATATTCTTTATACTTCAAGTAAGGGTCTCTCCAGAGACAGGCAGGGGTGGTTTGATCAGGCCTGCAAGAAAGAAAATCAAAGTTATTATTGATAGTTAAGGATATGAAGGTAAAATCATCAGGATCTAACTGCTCTGCTTAATACTTCTCCTGACTGACCCCTTGATGCCCCAAGAGCACTACTGACTCCGGGTCAACAGCACAGCAGTAGGTGAGGCTTGGTGCCCCTGCCCTCTGAGCCACCAGCTGGGGTTTAAGAAAGTTTAATTATAAATATGGTGTGAGCAGCATTAAACCATTGGTGCAAGTCATATCTTCTAAACAGAACCCACATTCTCGGTATGGTACTGAAATACAAGCAGTCAGGTAATTCAAATGTCCCTGAAGTAAGGGAAAAGTTGTTGACTAACATAATGTGTGTGAGTTGCACATTTGGATGGTTTAGTCCATATTAATTGGCCTCAAGTGTTATTTTGTATCACAAGCATAACTCATACCTAAGGTGTTAAACTCTTACTGGCACACCGTCTTTGATGGTTTTGTGTATTACTAGCCAGGTAACCATATAAGTACATGCGCGACTGGTTTAATTTTTAGTCAATTGATTTAATATTACTGCCAGAGGACAGACCGACTTTAATCTTTTTGTCAATTCTGAATTTAGTTCCCCTAAATTGATAATGACTTCAAGTCTCTGTTTCTCCTAAGTTTACATGTTCACACTGTACTCACTGTTTTTGACAATTGGTCTTAGCACTGCCTGCTAATCTGTATACAGTTCTACTGTGTCCATCTCAGATGCTGATAATGTGCTTTTAACTACTCCTAATCTAAGTGTTTTGCCTGCAAATTATTTATTGTTGTTGTAATTCACCTTGTCTGTTGCATCTCATCTCAGTTACTATAACTTTGCTTGCATGCTTATACAAGTGTATCTCAGTTGCTGGTACTTTGCTTGTATGCATATACTCTTAACTAATTACACTCACAGTGTTTTGCCATGCATAAGAAATTTGCTGCTATTGGGTGCCTTTAGTGTTTGTTAAATTTCAAGTCACCCCCAGCAACTATTCTAGTTTGCACCTTATCAGAGTGTTGCATTATCTGCCTGTTCTACTGCTGTGGACACAGCTGTGTGATTACTGTTGATTTAATAATCAATGCTCTGTCATTTGGGCTAGTTTTGTACAAATACTGCTATTTCAGTCACGTGTTTTAGCCTGCAATCTGTCAGTGCACTGAATTTTTGCTCTTGCTACTCCCTAGAGGGGGGTGAAGTACCTAAAATTTGCTACACAGTATTTCTCGTAGAGCCCAAGTTTCATGTAATATTCAGCTTAGCAAAGCAAATAATTTTGCATCTCAAAGTAGCACAACACTTCCATTACTCTCTATGGACTTTTGTTACTTCACCTTCTTTTTTTGCTCTTTATAGTGAAATTTGCAGTGATTCATGGAATTTAATGTCACAGGGCCTCTGTATTGTTTTGCACAGCCTCAGTTCAGTGTAGTATGTGTAGTGGAAAGCTGGAGACAGTTTGTTCTCAGAGCTCTGAGATTCAAACCATTGAAAAACCTTTAAAAATACATTTTTGCCACATAATTTAATATACATCGATTGTAGCAAACCTTTATGTGTTTATATCATTGATCATTTACTGATTTTGTGTGAATATAGAATGTTAGTTTAGTACAATCAGTCTCTGTACTGACAGGCACTGTAGAAGTGCTCTGCGGGGGAGGGGCAGATCTGTGGTGTAGAAGGGTGATTAGAGAGAAAGGCAGTTTTAGTTAGCTTGTTTTTTATTGTTTGTGTGTTCAGGTACATGCAGTACAACTTCACTTAATTTTTTATAATTTTTTTCTGTTTGCTGGGCATTTTTTCAGTTGTGTTACACAGTTGTGTTGTATTGTAGTGTGCCAAACAGTTAACATTTCTGTACCTGACCTTTAATCTGTGTGCATGGTGTAAATTGATATGCATGTTGTTGCAGTACCACAATAGCAGTACTCTGAATTTCTCAGCCTATCTGCAATATTTTTCCTGCTTCTGTGTAGCCACAGCTGTAACCCCCCCAAAACAAGGTATTAGATTTTTGAAGACTGGTTAAGGTCTTGTGTTGTGCCTGTGCAGCTGTATCTCTTTCATGTTTTGTTTTCCATCCCCCCAAAACTGCAGAAATAATAAGTTGCTGTTAATTGACTGTGTAATCTTAAAAAATGCCCATGAAGAGACGGTCATGCAAAGTTGATTCTGGCTGTGATGCTACTGCCAAGAAGATTATTAGCAGTGGAAGTTTTTGTGATACTGAGGCAGGTTCATCAGGGGCCAGCAAGTCTAACAGTGTTGAGAGCAGTGGTTGTGGCCATGTTAGTATGCAGCAGAAGGGAAAGGCAGCAGTTGCTCCAAATAAAGAGATTTCTCTGACTCTCTTTTTCACACCAAAATCAGTCACTTCAATGCTGGTTGGAGATATTGTCCCTGCAGGTAATAAAGTTAGTGATGGCATGGTTGATAACAGCATGAGTATCGCTAAAGTTCAACCCAGGCAAAGTTATCAGGTGGGAAAAATGTTGCTGAATCCAAAGACTTGAGTGTAGTTGATGTCCCGCTCCCCACAGTAGTTGAACACGATTCTGAACATACTAATGACTCACAGTTTCATGTTTCCATTGATCTTGAGGTTAGGCCATCCAAACATTCAGATGTTGAGGAAAAAGTGTGATGGTAGTACTGAGGCTGTGGTTGGAATATCTCCACAGAAGGACAGCATCCAAAGTGAATTTGTGGATGACGATTATGATAATGATGCTCATGCCCATCTTTGGGAGCCAGACAAAAGAAAGTGAAGATGGCTGTTTGTAAACAGTTAGTTAGTCAATCCTTCCTCCTCAAATTTCTGATGTAGCTGTGTTTGTTGCTGACCCTGAAGTAATAGTCAAAGACTGTGATGTTCAGTCATAGTCCAAGTGTGCACAACACCAAAAATCATGCAGTAAACCCTCATTTCATTGCCAGCAAACTGGCGGTTCCATATGCAACCCCAGCAGTGACATATGAAGAGTAAGTCATCAATATCCCTAGTTTGGGATTTTTCATACAAGATGGTAGCGATGAAACAATGGCTATCTGCCAGCTTTGCCAAGCGCATGTGAAGTGTGGTAAAAAGGGTAGCCATCTGGGCAATGGGGCCAGCATACTCATCTCAAGAATAGGCACATAGCACTGTGGACTTGGCACCAGAGGGGAGCTAATGCCATAGTGGGGCATTCACCCTCATCCACCTTAGTGAGTGTGGTATCCCCTTTCTTCAGTGTAAGTAGCCATGTTAGTAAAAGTGGTGAAATAACACCAGAGGATTTCTAAAACATGAGGAGGAGGAGAAGGATTCTGAATGTCCAAGTAGTGATCAGAGTAGCAGTGGTGGTCCATGTAGTTATTCTAGTACATCAACCCTTGCGATTAAAACAGGGAAAATAACTGCATTTATTGGCTTGTCACCTGTGCACCCACCATCCAACATCAATGGTACTCCAACCATGTCAGATCACAGAGGAGAGCCATTTAGCATGACACATGCAAAACACTGAACAGTGCAGCTCACATTGCACAGCCTTTCTGTGTGGAACAGTAAATACCCATCAAATCATGCAGTTGCATATAAACTTAATGCTGCCATAGTGAAGATGTGGGCAATTGACATTTTACCATTCTCCCTTGTGGAGAATGTGGGATTCTGGTGCTTTGTGGCATGTGCATTTCCTAAGCAGAATATCCCATCCAGGACATGCTTTTCCACCTGTGCTGTCCCTGAGTTATAGTGGGTGGTGACAGAGTCTGTAAGACTTGCCCTTCAACATTCCGCATCACCTTACATTCACATAAGCATGGATATGGGGACAAGTGGCAAAATGGTGGGTAGTTCTTATCTGTGTATTACTGCACATTGGGTGCAGCTTCCAGGGTTGTCTGTGATGGTGGGATGAGAAAGTAGTGTAATAAGTCAGACTGTGGTGATAGCAACCTTCATGGCATTAGACAGCATGCCATGCTTGCAATGCATAGTGTAACAAGGCCACATACAGGTGAAAACATGCTAGACTGCTACTGACAGAAATTTATGAGTGGCTGCACCCCTATTACTAAAAGCTGGCTTCATAGCTAGTGTTATTGGATCAAACATTGTTAAATGTATCAACAATGGTGGCTTTGTGAGGGCTCTCTGCATGGCCCACTGCTTAAATCTTGTAGTACAGGAGTTTCTGCAGAACCGTGAAAAATAAAATAAATGCTGACTGTTGCACATTGCATCTGTGCCCACTTTGCATGCTCTGGAAAGGCCCGTGACCAACTTAGGCAGCTGCAGATTCAAAATAGCTTCCCTCAGCACCTCCTCAAGCTTGAAGTTGTCATGAGATGGAACTAAACAGTTTACATGGCAGAGCGGTTGCATGAGCAGTACAAAGCCATCTCCAAGTACCTAGTTATGCACACTAGCCGTGACAGTTCAGGGGCTCAATGTCTATGGCAACTGAACAATGGAGACTCATGAACTCAGTAATATTAATTTTGAGGCTGTTTGAACATGCCACACAGGCAGTGATTGGTGACACTGCATCCATTAGTCAAACCATTCCACTGCTGCAGGTGCTGAGAAAGACTTTATTGAATCTGCAGCCTAATCTTCATGTGGTCGGAGACAGGTCAAGTTTTGCATTACTGAAACACATGATTACAATATTAGACAGCAATTTACACATTTCCACTATTCAGCAATCTCCAGAATCTGGAATAGCCACAATGCTGGGCCCACGCTACATGCATGGCATTGCATTCATACTACAGAGAGTGCATGATCAGGTTCAAAAACTGACTGGACAGCTGGTCTGATTGGTTCATGGGGCACAGAAGTCACATGCAAAGTTCTGCAAAGCCCAGCATAACAAGGCTGTAGGTCACTATGGACTGAACAGATCCAGTAAGGTGGCTGAGCAGCAAGGGGTGGTGTCAGCTGCACAGTTGTCCATTAAACCACTTTGGGGTGCCTTGTCCCAAGTAGGAATTTGTGACTCAGATGAATCTGGGTAAACATTTGGACAATTCATTAGAAATGCATGCATCACAGACCATGGTTGAGGTCTATTTGGCAGAAGACAGGCATCTAATAATATTGGAAAATCCTTTGGTGTACTGGAGTGGCAAGGTGAATGAATGGCAGTGCTGATGTCAGTAGCACTGAAGTACCTGACCTGCCCACCCTCCAGTGTAAGTGTGAGAGGTATTTAGTTCTGCTTGGGCCATAGTGCATGATCATCATACTAACTTATCACCTTTAAATGTTAGCATGCTAACATTTATCAGAATGAATGAAGGTCACATACCAAGTAGGAAAACCACATCTGTTTGTACCCTGTCATGATGATGTTTGTGCTGATGATGCAGGTGAAGCAGACCATCCTGGTGGCAGTGTCAAAGAGGTACCATTGAGGTTGATGAGGCAGTTATGTAAAAAGAATTTCCAAGTGGGTACAACTCTGGCATTGAGGATTGTGAGGGCTGCTTCCTCCTTGATGATGATGGTGAGGATGTTGGTGGGATGGAGAAATGGCAAAATTACCGGGGTGAAGACTGTCTCAGTTCCATAATGTTACCATTTTTTCACATTATAAAATGAAAAACTGTGGCCTTGACTATCACATGACAACTGACAAATAAATATTACTGACATGTCATCATATTTGGACTTCCCCTTTCTTGCTTTTGAGGGGACAGTTCACAGAATGTGTTCAGTTATTACTACCCACAGTCCTCTAAACACAAATGTTAACTTGTAGCCACTTATATCCTGCTAATTGAATGACATATATCCTCCTGACACTGAAAAACAGTAGCACACCCCAGCCAGCAACCCTGCCTCTTGTGATAGACACAGAGACATTGTACCTGTGCCCAAGCTATGAACCCTCAACCAGCCATAGCCACCCTGCTTCTTCAGAGAGAGAGAGAGAGATTGTATTTGTGCCCAAGCTATGAACCCTCAGACAGCCACAGCAACCCTGCTTTTTGAGAGTCAGCAAGACGTTGTACCTGTGCCCAAGCTCTGAATCCACAGCTATCCACAGCCACCCTGCTTCTAAACATTACTTTACAGTAAGTATGTACTAATGTGATGTGCTATGGTTTTGACTTGCACTGTGGTATGAATCCATCCTTTACTGCTTTAAAGATGCCACTGTCACCTAATACAGGGAACTGATACTGATTTAGTTTTCACAGGTTACAGACTGTGTAAACATGCAGGACTGCAGTACTCCTACCACCTAAAGGATAACATCTACAGGTAAGTATCACTTTTATTTCCTCTTTCATTTTCTGTTTACATTTTTTTCTGCTGGTGTAAAGCATTCAAAGGCAGTGACATACAGGCCAGATAATATATTTTTTCTTCACAGATGGGACAGGTGCATTTCAGTACACCAGGGTTGTACAATGTGTTATCCTGGTCCTGAAAATCCCATGATGTAATGTAAGTACGACAGTGGGCTAGTGCGTGTCACTCACTAAACGTGTTAATTTTTTTAGGGGTGTACAAATAACTTGGTATTTTGCTGGATAAGGGGTTTACTAATAGCTTTGTACTTTATGCTGGATATAACAGAAGACAGGAACAGCCATGCTGGGAGCTGAATGTGGTCATGCAATGAACTCCTGATAATTTCTTCTTCATCTGTTTTCAGGTAATACTGAGGTGCTGCGAACTGCCATCGGTTGTATGTTCCAGTCTGAAGATGGACAACAGTTAGGATACACTGAAGACCTGGAAAGAAGACAAATACATTAATGAACCTTGTTTTCAAATATTGCCCCCCCAAAATAAATAAATACTTACCTTACATGGCTTGACAGTTTCGTACAGCCAAAGTCATCAACCATCCCAAAGATGTGGAACACAAGTGTGCCTACAAGCTGAGGAACAAAAAAAGTAATCAGAAATTATGATATTTCAGTCAACCACAGCAGTAACTCTCCACCCCCTGAATAAAAATTAAATGTTACAGTACCTAATTAGGTGTTGAACTCATAATATATGTCTGGCATGTGGATGTGGATGTGAACATCACGTCCACCAGGGTAAAATGGAATCATTCCATATGTATTATGATTCCCCAAAGGGGAATAACATGATGGACTACTTACAACACAGAACAAGATTCAATAGAAATTATATGCTTGTGTCAAGGGAAAAAATTACACTGGGGTGAACAATGACTCACCATTGTGGTATGAAGGCACACTAAAGGGTAGCATGCATCAGTGATGCAGCAGGCATCACCTCCAGGCAATGTTCTCACTAAAGTTTGGACACTGTGACGCATGTCTGGCCTTATTCTTCATTTTTTTATTTATTTATTACTAGGATTATAATACCTTTGAACCAGAGGTTCTTTTACAAAGGTTCTGCTTCAAGTACAAATGGAGTTTGTCCTTTAAGGGGCAGACCAGGTTGTCCTGGTGCACCCCTTCCCTCCCTTAGGGAATGGCTGTGCTCAGAAGGGGAGGGAAAAGGAAGGGGAGGAGCCAGAGGTTGGAACAATAGGTAGGTAGCAGGAAGGGAGGGAGAAGGAAGGCATATAGAGGCCAGCACAAGGAGGTCTCAGCCACTTTTGCTGGAGTTTTGATTACACCAGAACTGCAACACGTCAGATTGGCATTAATTTTTGAGGTCTGGTTATGGGAAAAGAAGGTAAGGACATGGAACTGGCTTTAAAGCAAACAAATGGAGAAGGAGTTATGCCACTGTTTTAGTGAAAATGAGAGGATGGAAGACAGAGAAAGGCAGTATGTTGGTTTTTGTTTTGATTGTGGGGAAGGAAGAAAGCAGGGCAGGCTTGAGGGTGTTTTAGCGATGCAGGTTAAAGGGGGGTTGCAAGACTGCAATAGGTTGGACACCGGCAGGCTCTGCTGGTGTGGGAGCATTGTTGCTTTAAAGGAGAAGGGAAGGAAGTGGAGTAAATAAAAAAAATGTTTTGTGTGGATGACGGGGAGTATAGGACAGGCCTGGAAGAGGCCTGGAAGGAGGCACGCAAGTTTTGGTGAACCAAAGCCACGCGGCATGACGTCCCACACCGCGTGGTGCTAGAAAGGATGGTGCCTCATTGCATGGGCCATGGCGACTGCCTCGTAGGGTTGTTGGGGGCCTTGTGGGTGCTGGTGAAAGGAGGCACACAAGGTTTGTGAACCGAAGCCATGCGGCATGACGTCACATGCCGCGTGGTGAGGGAGAGAATGGCACCCCATTGCCTGGGCCATGGTGACTGCCTTGCAGGTTTTGTTGGGGCCTGGGGGTGCTGGGTGAAAGGAGGCACATGAGGTTTTGTGGACTGAAGCCACGGCGGTGACGTCACACACCGCGCGGTGAGGGAGATGACGGCGCCCAGTTCCTGGGCCATGGTGACTGCCTTACAGGTTGGTGGGGAGCCTGGCTGGTGCTGGTGGAAGGGGAACACATGTTTTGGAACCGGGCCATGCGGCATGACATCACAGCCACCTGGTGTGGGTGAAGACAGGCCCCATTGCCTGGGGCTATGGCGACTGCCTTGTAGGTTTCGTTGGGGCCTGGCTGGTGTAGTTGGGGTCGGCAGCCAGTGGGTTTTGAGGACTGCCACTGGGGGCCTGCTCCAGTGGTTGGGATCTACAGGACGGGGGTTTGTGTGATATGGGTGAATGGAGGGCTTGTGTGGCTTTTCTAATAAGGTATCAGCCTCTGGTGTGGGGTACAGAGTTCTAAGCCCATGTGTGGAATTAGTTTATATCTGAAGGAGGCCCAGTTGGAGGGGCATGAACATGGGTGTGCGACCACATGGAGTGCCAGGACAGGCGCATGGGCAGGGAGTACTTCTACTTTGCCATTTTCTGGCCAGAGGCAGTCATTTCAGTTTTTCTGGTTTCAGCTGCAGGTGGCAGGAGGCTCAGTCGGGTGATTTTAAAAGGGAATGCAGGACGACGACCATGCGGCATGATGTCACATGCCGGGAGGGTACAAGAGTTGGAAAGGCTTAAGAGCAAGAAATGAGACTGGTATGACTGTGGGGGTTGGGGGGTTTCACAGAGTGGGAGGTTTCGTTCAAACTTGAAGATGATGATTTACTAAGAAACTGCAAAATAAAACCAACAATGAGTAAAATATATGGTATAAAGAGGGGGAAGTATGGTAATGACTAATAATGAATCATGGCAAGCAGACAGGAGGTAGGCGAGCCTTGGAGTAGGGGTGGGACATTGGACGTTGGATCTCGAGGAGGGAGCCACACACCACGAGTACCACGTGGGGAGGGGGTTGCAGGAAGATGGACCCCCAAAAAAAGGGGGGATGGTGTCCTGCCAGACTGCTAGGAGGTCTGGCACGGGCTGCTCCAGATGTGGGGGCATGGGGGTGATCAGTGGATGGATCTGAAAATACAGATATTTAAATAACTTTGTTTTCGTTCCTATAGTTGTTTTCACAGACGAGCATGGCACCCAAGAAAAGCAGGCCATCGAAGGAGGATGCCTGCAAGGCGATAATCAACTTGGCTGAGAAAGCGAACAAAATGTGGGAATTGGTGGAGGAGAAGGAACCGGGGAGGTCCGGTGAGAAGAGCAAAGTGGGTGCTGGAAAAGATGGAAAAGGGAAAAGGCCAGCTGGGGGGTACGCAGCCCTGCTAAGGTGACACCGAGGACACAGGGGCCCTCCAAAGCAGGTGACCCAGTACCCATGAGGCCTGTGGACCTGGTGACGCCAGTACCCACCCCAGACAAAAGGGGAACCTCCCCGGCAGAACTGGGACACGAAGCCCAGAACAAGAGGTCCGGCCCGCAGGCCCCAGTAACTCACCCTTCACCTCCACCTCAATCACAGGAAGAAGCAAGAGACCTTTCGAGGATTCCAGGCAACTCGCCAGGAAAAGGTTACAGGTAACACATCCGATGCAGTGGGTGATAGCATAAAAGAATATATAGGGCAAATTGTGGCAGCGCTTGGGACAGGAGAGCTGGGGCAAATGGAATCGGCTCTGGCAGAAATTAGGACAAGAAAAGAGACACCAGGAGACATGGTAAAAGGAGCCGAGAAGGAAGGGGTACAAGAGAGGTAGGTGCGCCTGGGATGAGAATAGGCGAGCATGTGCCACTATCCATGAAAGAAAGGATATGGAGGGGGGAATATGTGGATATCTTTGTGTTGACAAGCCGGGAGGCAGTGGCAAGGTATGAGGAAGCTGAGAGCATAGCTAAAAGTGAGATGGCAGCTGCCATAGTGCTCTTAGGAAGAAAAGAGGATGACAAGCTTACTAAAGGGAAGACTTGGGATGGGTGGTTTCTAGGTTTTGCCATTTTTTCAGCCATCGTGCTGGAAAAGAAGCCAGAGCTAGGCATTCCGCTTATTACCTATTCATTGATAATAAGGAGAGCAAAAGCAATAGGTGGGGTAGGTTGGATATACTATGATGAATGTTTTCATCAAAGGATGGCATCATTTGGGGATGTAAGGTGGGACACCAAGCAAATAGACTTATGGATGGATTACGTAACAGATCAGTCCACACCAGAGGACGTGTGGGGCAGAAAGGGTTTTATGCTGCAGAGGAGCTGCTGGGCTTATAACAGGGCTATCTGCTCATGGCCTCAGTGTCATTTTTGACATACCTGTTCAAGATGTGGAGGGGGGCATCCCGCTAGCAAGTGCAGAGTGGCAGGAGTGCTGGGAGCTCAAGGGCAAGGGGACAAGGATCAGGACAACTGTTTTTTTGAGATGACCCAGGATTTAAGGGGCAAACATGGAGCAGGGAGGGAGGGGCCGGGGAATGGGAATAGAGGGGGTCAGAATTGATGAAAATAGGAAGGTCTGGCAGACAGGGGGGCAATAAAGGGGAATGGGTGGCACAACAAGGAGCAATTTGGTATGGCCAGGAGCCCCATCAACCTGGCAGCATGGACAGTTTGCCTGGATAAATATCTGGAAGCGAGCATGCGGGAGATGATTTTAAGTGGCTTTAACACAGGATTTTCCTTGCAGTTTGGGGGCCCAGACAAGCAAGGGAGGCAAGCAACCTGGGGTCTGTAAAAGGGAAAGAGGAAATGTTGAGGAAAAATATTGAGAAGGAAAAGGCAGCAGGCAGGGTCGAGGGCCCATTCGAGGCTCCCCCACTGGAAAACCTGTGGATATCACCTTTGGGCTTGGTACCCAAGAAACAAGAAGGTGAATTCAGGATGATCCACCACCTGTCTTATCCGGAAGGGGGGTCAGTGAATGACTTTATCAGTGAGGAGCATAGTAGGGTAACATACGCAACCCTAGAGGATGCAGTTCGGATAATCCAGGCCACAAGGGATGCATGGATGGCAAAAACTGAGATTGAATCTGCCTTCAGGCTGCTTCCAGTCAGGAGGAAGACTGGGACCTAATGGGTTTTAAAAATGAGGAACAGTATTATTTCTACAAAGCGATGCCAATGGGGTGTTCCGCAGCATGTGTGACATTTGAGGCATTCAGCACATGTTTGCAGTGGCTATTCCAGGAAAAAATGGTTTATAGGTCAGTCATCCATTACCTGGATGATTTTCTCCTCATTGGGGAGGGGAAAGAGGAGACACAAAGGATGCTGGGTAAATTTCATGAATTATGCCGGGAGTTGGGAGTCCCATTGGCACCAGAAAAAACAGAAGGGCCCAGCAAGATTATGGAATTCCTGGGGATAGAGATAGATGCCACAAGGGAAGTTTTTAGGTTGCCAGACAAAAAAGTAAGGAAGCTGAAGGAGCTAATTCAGGTACATGCCAACAGGAGATGGGTACAGCTAAGATTGGTTCAGCAGGTACTAGGACACCTGAACTTGTCGCAGAGCCATAGGACCAGGAAGGGCATTCACAAGGCCACACCACTGGGTTGATCTGAATCAAGGTGTCAGGGAGGATTTTGGTATATGGGAGGAATTTTAAGGACTACAATGGGTGTTCATTTTGGCAGGAGGAGTGGCTGTACAACACAGACCTTGGCCTCTACATGGATGCAGCAGGAGGGTCAGGCATGGAGGTTACCTAAGGGCAGATGGTTTGCTGAACCATGGCGGTCAGTTGGATAGAGGATGGGAAAGTGAGAGATATAACACAACTGAAGATCATGCCTATATGGGCATGTACCTTGGTGTCGGGGAAGGAATTTCAGGATCAGAAGGTGACATTTTGTTGTGACAATAGAGCAGTGGTGCATGCACTAAACAACAGGGGAGCCAAGTCGGATACAGTCACACAGGTAGTACGACAGCTAGTTTTAAGGGCCTTGCAGCTGAACATGTCTTTCAGAGCAAAACACATAGAAGGGGTACGCAATACCCTGGCTGACAGCCTTTCCCTTCTGCAGCTGGACCATTTCTGGAAGCTGGCACCAGCAGCAGAAGAATGCAAAATGCCCATTCCAATGAACATCTAGGACGTTGGCAAGAAGGAGCAGAAATGCTGTTTTGCAGCTCATGGGCCCCCCGGACTCTGAGGGCCTACGATGGTGCCTGGAGGGTTTTTCAAACATTCAGGGCAGAACACCAGATGGAGGAAAGTGGGCCACTCTCTGAGGAGTAGTTGGGTATGTTCACAGTGGAACAATGGCAGAAAGGGACTGCTCACACCACAATGGGGGTTTATCTGGCAGGGATCAGTGTGATCTGCAGCCTAAAAGGCTGGAATGACCCAACAAAATCGATGCTTATCGGGAGAATGATGCAGGGATGGGGTAGGTTGAAGCGAGGATCAGGGGATAATAGAAGGCCAATAGGTGAGCAGTGGCTAATAAAGTTAAAGGAGGTGTTGCTGGCGATATGCAGATCAAGGGAGGAGGCACAGCTATTTCACACAATCTATGTGGTAATGTTGGCAGGGGCTATGAGAGTAAGTGAAGTGGTAGGCCATGGAAAGATGACATGGAAGGAGGTGGAATGGGAAGATGTGATTTGGGGACAAGTGAGATAAAATCAGGCTAAAGAGGTCAAAGACGGACCAAAAAGGGCAAGGGTGCATCATAACACTAAAAGGGCGGTCAGAGATGGCCATATGCCCAGTACAGGCCCTGTGGGTTTTCACCGCAGAGCAGAGGACCAGGACGGGGAAGTTATTTGTACATGGGGATGGAAAACGGGTCACCGGCTATCAAATTACAGTGATGCTGAAAAAGGGCATGGGTTTTCTGGGGGAGAACCCAGCTAATTATTCTTCTTATTCCCTTCAGATTGGGGTGGCCTCCCAGTGGGCAGTAACAGGTGAGCCTGTGAAGGACATTTTGGAAAAAGGGTGCTGGCGGCCAGCCAGGTACAAAAGATACATCAGAGATTTAAGTTAAAAAAAAAGAGGGAAAGGGAGGCGGGGGGTGGGATAATACGATAAGGGCACTGAGATTGTACGTAATTTAATTAATGTTGTTTGCACCCCATAGGTAGAGGGAGGAGCACAGAAGGCTGGATCTGTGGCCATTCCTATATTTACTGGGCTGGTAAGAGAGCAGAGACAAAAGCTGGGGGAAAACAATTGTACCAGGATGTAAGGCAGTCTAGGTGGGTATGGCACGGCCTACGAGGGATGAGATGGGCACAGCTTCTGCCCACATTGAAGGAGCTGAAGAGATGATGGCCCAGTCCAGACCTAATTATTTTACACCTAGGGGGCAATGACCTGGCAGATAGACCTTGGGTGCACACATATTTACAGATAAAGAAGGATCTAGTGGTAATAAGACAGTGGTGGCCTCAAGTATGCCTGGCCTGGTCAGATATGATACCATGAAGGGTATGGAGACAGGAACACAGCCACAGGGCAGTGGAGAGGGCCAGGAGAAAAATGAATAGACGGGTGGGGATGTTGATAAGGCAGATGGAGGGACAAGTGATACTGCGGGGAGTAGAAGAATGGGTGCATGACTTCTACAGGTCAGATGGTGTACACTTGTCAGATATAGCAATAGACATGTTCAATGCGGAAACAATGAGTTTCATAGAGGAATGGAGGAAACAGACGGAAGCTGGTAGGTAAAAAAAAAAAGAAAGGGGAGGAAGGTTTTTTCACCTCTGAAGTAGGGGAGAGGGAGGCCCCTGTTAGGGAAGCTAGTCATCCAACGCAAGCTGAGACTGGCTAGTGGGGTAAAAGGGGGATGAGGGGAAGAAAAAGGAATAACACAAGAGGAGGAAGAAGATGAAGGAGAACGCGGTCTTGGTTTTCACCGCTACCTAACAGAAAAGGAGAAGAAGAAGGCACCCAGGTTTTCGCCTGGGGATGGATAATCAGCGAGAGATATATGGATGGAAATAAATGGACATTATGGCAATATGATAATAAAGAAATGGAAAATGGAATATGGATTTATGAATATAAATAAATTAATTGTCAATCTGAGCACAACAACAAACAATGGTCTCTGTGTTTTTGTGAGGGAAAAGGGGGGAATCTGGGATGGACTACTTACAACACAGAACAAGATTCAATAGAAATTATATGCTTGTGTCAAGGGAAAAAATTACACTGGGGTGAACAATGACTCACCATTGTGGTATGAAGGCACACACAAAGGGTAGCATGCATCAGTGATGCAGCAGGCATCACCTCCAGGCAATGCTCTCACTAAAGTTTGGACACTGTGATGCATGTCTGGCCTTATTCTTCATTGTTTTATTTATTTATTACTAGGATTACAATACCTTTGAACCAGAGGTTCTTTTACAAAGGTTCTGCTTCAAGTACAAATGGAGTGACTGGTCTTTAAGGGCAGACTAGGTTGTCCTGAGTTCACCCCTTCCCTCCCTTAGGGACTGGTTGTGCTCAGAAGGGGAGGGAAAAGGAAGGGGAGGAGCCAGGGGTCAGATCAATAGGCAGGTAGCAGGAAGGGGAGGGGAGAAGGGAGGTACAAAAGGGCCAGCACAAGGAGGTCTCAGCCACTTTTTGCTGGAGTTTTTGATTCCTCCCACCCACCCTACTAGATGGAGTACGAGGGAGAGACGGTCAATTTGGGGCCATATTATGGGTCTGTCATGGTGGAGGACAGACACGTCCGGTAGGACGGTGGACTGCCAAAGGTGGATGGCAGGTAATAATAGGGTATGGACTGCCAAAGGTGGAGGGCAGGTGGCAATATGGTGATGGACTGCCAAAGGTAGATGGCAGGTGATGAATGTTTGGGACTGCCAAAAAGTGGAGGGCAGTGGATAAGAGGACTATGGACTGCCAAGGTGGATGGCAGGGAAAAAAAGGGGGGGACAGGAGAGGGGAAGAAAAAAGGAATAACACAAGAGGAGGAAGAAGATGAAGGAGAAAGCGGTCTCGGTTTTCACCGTTACCTAACAGAAAAGGAGAAGAAGAAGGCACCCAGGTTTTCACCTGGGGGATGGATAATCATATTCCAGCCATATTCAGGCAGACCTTCTGGACACTGAGGTGCTGCCCTATCTGCATGCATCTCTCGGGACTGCGGGATGAGGTAGCCAGACTCAGAGCGGAAGTAAACTGGGTCAGGAGTACCATCACCCCTGTCCAGGAACCACCCAGTCCAATGCAGCTGCCTCAAAGGATGCCGAGAATGAGGAGCACTTGGATGACAGTGGGCTCAGGGAGGGTTAGAGCAGTCAGGCAGAGGCACATCCCAGATCCTATTCCTTCAAGAACTCATATGCCACACTGGCAAATGAGGACAACCAAATAGAGGTACCCAGGGAAGTGGAAGGAAAGGATGTGGAGGTTAGGCAAGGAGGTGACCTCAGTGGGGAAAGCAATGGACCCCAGAGGAGGAGGAAGCGAATCCTGGTGGGGGACTCCATCATAAGAGGGATCCAGCTAGGAACACAGGAGGGGGAGGACAGGGAGGTGAGGTGCCTACCAGGTGCCATGGCATGGAGGGATGGAAGGAAGATACTGGGGATCACTGGGAAGGCAAGACAGGAGGGTGAGCTGGATGTCATTATCCACCTAGGTACTAATGACTTGGCAAATGGGGAGCCAAAGGAAGTTCAGGAAGAGTTTAGGAAACTGGGAGGGGTCTCAAGGGAGCTACTTCTGTCACTTTCTCAGAAGTACTACCTGTGAGAGGCAAGGGAGAGCATAGGAGTGCATGCACCAGGAACTTTAACTCATGGTTGAAGAACTGGTGCTGTGAGGAAGGGTTTGGATTCATTGGTGACTGGGGACCCATCTGGAGGGATGGAGGTTTATTCAAGCCTGATGGCCTGCATCCATCCTGGAGGGGAATCCAAGCACTCAATGATAAGTTTAAATGCTACATTGACAAGCATTTAAACTAGCAAAGGGGGGTGGCAGGCCAGCAAGGACGGTACCTACTTGCTCACCCCCCACAGCTAGTAATGGAACCAGTGAACCAGAGGAGTGGCTATCTCTGCAAAGCAGTGTGCAAAAGATGGAGATTAGTGTCCAAAAGGTGGATAAGCAGAAAAGGCAAAATTCAGCAGAAGGGCAGACAGCAAGGAGAACCAGGGTTAAATGACAACCAAGGAAGGGGCTGGAGTAGAACAGTGAAGCAGTCTAGGGAGGTCAAATCATGGAAAGCCATGTGTGCAAATGCCAGGAGCCTTAGCAACAAGATGGAAGATCTGGAGGCTGTCATGGTACAGTCAGACCTGGACATTGTGGCCATCACTGAAACCTGGTGTAATGATAACCATGACTGGGAGATGGCCATACCTGGCTACAACATATTCAGAAGAGACAGAACAGGCAGGAAGGGAGGAGGAGTGGCACTGTATGTGAAAAATGACATAAGGGCCACACAGATCCAGGAGGAACAAAATGGGGGAGAGATACTGTGGGTTAAGCTGGAAAGGAAAATGGGGCCAGCCATTCGCACAGGTGTGGTCTATAGACCACCAGCCCAGGAGGAAGAAACAGATAGGGAGCTGATGCTAGCCATCCAAAGGATGGCAGACAAGGGTGAGGTAGTACTGGTTGGAGACTTCAATATACCAGACGTGACTGGAGCATCCCAGCAGCAGCATCAACTAGGAGCAGATTTATCCTGGACTCCTTCAGGGTGCCTTCCAAGCCAACTGGTCATGGAACCAACTCGGCAGAAGGCAATACTGGACCTTGTGCTCACAAACAGGGACAGTGTGATGGGGGTAACAGTGGGGAGCACCTGGGTAACAGTGACCACCAGTCATTGTGGTTTGAAATCACAGAAAGAGCAGAACCAAACCACACAAAAACATGTATCCTGGATTTTAGGGGCAGACTTTGGGAAAATGGGGAGATGCTTGAAAGAGGTATTATGGGAATGGGACAGGAATCAGGATTGAGGAACAGTGGGCAGTATTTAAAATGGGGATTATAAGAACAACAGAATTATGCATTAAGCAGGTTAGCAAGAGGAAAAGAAAGAGGAGACCATTATGGTTTTCCAAAGAGGTAGCAAAGAAAGTGAAAGCCAAAAAGATTGCATTCAGGCAACACAAAAGACACAGGCAGAAGGGGATAGGAGAAGTACCAGGAGAAACAAAGGAGGCAGGGAAGTCAGTAAGGAAGCCAAAGCTCAGACAGAAGAACACATTGCAAAATCAGTGGTTAAATGGGACAAAACCTTTACAGGTACATAAGGAAAAAGAAGGACAAAGGAAGGGATAGTGAGACTGAAGGGGAGGATGGGAGCTGCGGAGGATGACAACAGTAAAGCTGACATATTGAACAGGTATTTCTGCTCAGTCTTTACTAAGGAAGAGGGGTAATGGGTCTGAAGGGAGTACAAGGTGAGAATGGTGCAGAATGGACACAAGTCCCTTTACACGAGAAAGGGTCCTGAAGGAACTGGAAGTAATAAGAGCTGATAAAGCAATGGGGCCAGATGGGGTGCACCCTAGGTCCTTAAGAACTAAGAGAGGTGGTGGCTGAACCTCTGGCTATCCTGTTCAGCCAATCACTGGAAACAGGGAGGTACCCAAAGACTGGAGGACAGCAGATGTAGTCCCTTATACAAAAGTGGGAACAAAGAGGAAGCAGGGAACTACAGACCAGTCAGCCTCACCTCGGTAGTGGGAAAGATCATGGAAGCACTACTGAAGGAGAGATTGTGGAACATCTGGTTGTCAATGGACTACAGGACCCAAGGCAGCATGGTTTCACCAGGGGAGGTCATGTCAGACCAACCTCATTGAATTTTTGACTGGGTGACTAGGAGGTGGATCAGGGAGGGCAGTGGACATGGCCTATCTGGACTTCAGCAAGGCCTTTGACACTGTGCCACATAGAAGACTATTACACAAACTGGGAATATGGGTGTGGGCAGGACAGTAGTGTGGTGGGTAGGTAACTGGCTGGGTGTCAGGACACAGAGGGTGGTGGTAAATGGCTGTCACTCACAGAGGGAAGAGTGACCAGTGGGATACCACAGGGATCAGTGCTGGGACCGGTCCTATTCAACATCTTCATCAGTGACATTGCACAGATCTAGAAGGCAGAATTTCACTGTTCGCTGATGACACAAAGCTCTGTAACAGAGTAGACACACCAGAGGGTGTAGACAGAATGAGAAGGACCTGCAGAAACTTGAAGAATGGTCAAGGGTTTGGCAGTTGAAATTCAATGCAAAGAAGTGCAAGATAATGCATATGGGGCACAAAAACCCTGGCACAATATATCAGTTGGGGGGTGAGGATATAGCATGCACCAAGCAGGAAAGGGATCTTGGGGTTGTCATCTCTGATGACCTCAAGGTAGGGAAACAGTGTGACAAGGCATCAGGTAAAGCAAATAGGATGCTGGGATGTATAGGCAGGGGCATCACCAGCAGGAAAAGGGAGGTCATAATTCCGCTATACAAGACACTAGTGAGGCCCCACCTGGAGTACAGTGTACAGTTCTGGAGACCATACCTCACGTAAGGACATAGACAGGGTAGAGAAGGTTCAGAGGAGGGCAACAAAGATTGTGCATGGGTTGCATCACAAGTCCTATGAAGACAGGTTGAAGGAACTGAACATGTACTCCTGGAGGAGAGGAGGAGAGAGGGATATGATAGAGACATACAAGTATCTTACAGGGAGGAACAGGGTGCAGGAAAACACTATTTTTAAGCGAAAAGATGTTTCAGGAGTAGAGGCATGGGATGAAGTTGGAGGAGGACGATTCAGAGGAAACATGAGAAAGAATTTCTTCACAGAACGGGTGGTGGACAAGTGGAACACCCTGCCAGAGGAAGTGGTGGGAGCTGAAACAATCACAGGATTTAAGAATGCATGGATAGACATAAAGGAATTCTAGATGTCAGGGTAAGGGAAATAGACTTCTAGGAAAACAAACTGAACTTACAAGCTCAAATGGGCAGACTAGGTAGGCCATAGGCCCTTATCTGCCGACACTGTCTATGTATCTATGTATCTATGTAATCAGAGAGAGATACAGTATATGGATGGAAATAAATGGACATTATGGCAATATGATAATAAAGAAATGGAAAATGGAATATGGATTTATGAATATAAATAAATTAATTGCCAATCTGAGCACAACAACAAACAATGGTCTGTGTGTTTTTGTGAGGGAAAAGGGGGGAATCCAGGACAATAGATATTGGGAGTAAAACACTCAAACAGGTAACATAGATGAACATAGAAAATAACATGAGTTAATGCATTAAAAGTACAATTACAGCAACTATTTACAGTTCATAATTGGGAATACATGTGTTCAGGGTATTTACAAACAGACAAGAGGCATAAACACATAAGAGTATGCATAAATACATATGCAGTACAAATAGAAAAGGGAAGAGGAGAGTGAGAGAAAAGAAAGGCAGAAGTCAAGGATATGTGGGAGGTACAGGAAGAAGTAGAAGGGTAGGGTGGGCAGCAGGGTAATGGTATAAGGCAGGGATGAAGGGGAGGGAAGATAGGAAAAGAGGGAGTAGGATTGGTTGGAAAGGAGAGGGAGCTGTGTAGGAAAAGGAAAGGGCTGGAGTGGATGGAAAGATGGGGAGAAGAGTGAGAGGAGGGTTGATGCAGTCTAAAGAGACATAGTCAGTACACGTAGGTGTTGTGTGTGTGTGCTGAGGTCAGAGAAAAGAGTGGGAGAGTGCTCAGAACAGAGGCTCGGGTCTAGGACAATAGGAGCTAAGCTTGGGGTTCATCTGGATTTTTCATGATATTAAAGCAGTGTGACAACAGCAGCAGCAACTGGCATCACCACCAGGCAAAGCTCTCACTTAAGTTGGGACACTGCAATGTATTTCTGACCTTATTCTTCATCTGGACTTTTCATGACATTAAAACAGTGGATCCAGAAGCAAATGATTTGATACCTTTTAATGGACCAACATAGATGTAACAAGAACAAAGTGCTCTAGGTTTCGGACCAACCAGTCCTTCTTCAGAAGCTCATGGCAGTTGTTTGGAAAATACAATACTTATAACAGCTAGATAATGCAGAGAAAAACAGAAAAAAATCCCCATTGGTTTAAAATACTCATTAAAAAAAAACAGATGATGTCAGACAAGTTTAACAGTACAATACTGCCTCAGTCCGAATGAACCTTGGGTTCAGATGTTCCTGGTGCAAGACACATATAAGGAATCCTACTGCACATAAATTTAATTGACATAAGATAACACTGCAGAAGCAGATAACTCCAAATCAAGCCATGAGTGCCACAGTCAGTATAAGGATGGATTACTGAAAGGCAACCCCACCAGCTTAAAGACAGACTGAGATAGTTATAGGGCTCATGAAATTACAATGTATGCATTAAAGACAAGAATTACCAGTAAAGTTGTCTAAAAAACATCAGTGCTCACTGTGTGATGTGTAAAACCTAGCTGGACTTCCACCCAGCTGTATTCTCAAGCTAAATAAAAGGCCCAAGAGATTACAAAACCTCAGGACTATATACATGATAATTAAAATATAAATAGATAATATTAGTTAAGCAAAAACTCTAGTCAAGGAACCTCAAGGAGTTCAGACCATGCAGCCTGATATGTACTGATGTCAATATATACTGAGAATGTAGCAACTTCATGTACCACAAGTGTCTAGGGAATCTGAAAAGAGATAAAATGCAATTTATCTCCTCCTGTTCCTTACAAACAATACAACCTAACCCACCCCACATCACAATAATGTGGGTGAGGGAGATACATAGCTAAACGAGATGTAGTCTCTCTCTCTCTATCCCCACCCTCCTTTCTCTCTCTCTCTCTCTCTCCCACAGACAGACCCACACATACATACACACACACACACACACACACACACACACACACACACACTCTCAATCCCTCTCCTTGTGAACCTATATTAACTTCAGTCACTGTAATTGTTCCCAAAGGAATGCAACTTGTCATGAAACTTGAGTAAAGTACTATAATATAAGCCTAATGTAAAAAGATATGTGCAGGACCCCAAGCAAATGAGATCACACATCCCAATATGTACAGAGTTACAAAATTATATATAACAGTATAAGATAACACTCCTGTATGTACACTAGCAGGCTGGGTAATCTGAATATGGTGCAATGGAATCAATCCCCCACAGGCAAAGATAAAAGTAAGAAGAAATTCTTTATGTGTGTGAAATAAAAATAGTAACACATTATAACTCCATATAGCTAAATAGAGACTTACCTCAATGTGACAGCAAGCCCCACATCTGTTATATCACATACTTCACAGCGATACCCACACACATGCATACATACATGCATCCACATCTCACATATGCTGAAGTCCTATAATATGTCAGTTTGAAGAAGAAAAGGTCTGTGAATGTTAGTTTCTGTAGTGTCCTATAAAGCCAATATCCAAGTTCATCCCATCTGCTACCATATTGAGATGTAAGATAAGTTTAATCTCAAAAGCTCGTCTCTGTTGTGTGTTTTTGAGATTTCCTTTTAAGACCATTACTGACATATCTGAGACTGAGTGGTCAGGCTGGGAGAAGTGATGCCCCACTGGTTTGTCAGTCTTCCTTGCTGTAATAGTATGTCTGTGTGAGTTCATCCTAGTGCGGAGCTGTTGGCGTGTCTCTCCTACATAACCTTGCCTTAAATACATACATGAGAAAGGACCTGACCAAAACATCAACCCTGGAGTGGTGGGGGAACTTATGGAATTCATTTTGACACATAACAACTTCAACTTCAATGGTAAACATTATGTTCAAACTATGGGAACAGCAATGGGCACCAAAATGGCTCCACAGTTTGCTAACCTCTTTATGGCTGACTTGGAGGAGGATTTTTTAAGGCAGTATCCCCACAAACCACTGGCTTATTTCCGTTACATTGATGATTTGTTTATCATCTGGACGGAAGGCACAGATGCACTCAAAGATTTTCATCACAAACTTAATAATTCCACCCTACTATAAAGCTTACCTTGGAGTACTTACCACCAAGGTTAACTTTCTGGACACCACAGTCATCATTAAGGATGGAACCTTACATACATGTATTTACAGGAAGCCAACAGACAGAGATACCTGCACAGGAAAAGTAATCACCCTAACCATACAAAAAAATCTGTCATATACAGTCAAGCCCTTCGTTGTCAACGTATTTGTTCAAATGAGGATGACAGAGATACACATTTGGCTATGTTGAAAAACACCTTTATGGAGCAGGGACACTCTTCCAGGAAAATTGACAGGATAAAAGAACGGGCAACGCAAGTACCAAGACAACAACTACTTCAATATAAAGAAAAGACAGCTACAGAAAGAATACCCTTGGTAGTCACATATCATCCAGACCTTGAACGTTCATGTAAGATTATTAAAGATCTCCACCCAATATTTAGTGAGGATGACACCTTTAATTGTATTTTCAGAAACTCCCACTACTATCTTTTAAACAACCGCCAAATTTATCCAGCCTAATTATTAGGAGCAAACTTTCACCGAACAGAATACCATGTCACACAATGGCACACGACCCTGCAATCAACGCCCTGCAAGACCTGTAGGCTCATTTCACCTCAGACTGTGTGGTTACATCACAAAACAGACAATTCCAGGTGCATGGGAGTTATACATGCAAGTCACGATATGTTGTTTATTTCATTCAGTGCAAGAGATGTCCACAAACAGGTTATGTAGGAGAGACACGCCAACAGCTCCGCACTAGGATGAACTCACACAGACATACTATTACAGCAAGGAAGACTGACAAACCAGTGGGCATCACTTCTCCCAGCCTGACCACTCAGTCTCAGATATGTCAGTAATGGTCTTAAAAGGAAATCTCAAAACACACAACAGAGACGAGCTTTGAGATTAAACTTATCTTACATCTCAATATGGTAGCAGATGGGATGAACTTGGATATTGGCTTTATGGGACACTACAGAAACTAACATTCACAGACCTTTTCTTCTTCAAACTGACATATTATAGGACTTCAGCATATGTGAGATGTGGATGCATGTATGTATGTATGCATGTGTGGGTATGCGCTGAAGTATGTGATATAACAGATGTGGGCTTGACGTCACATTGAGGTAAGTCTCTATTTAGCTATATGGAGTTATAATGTGTTACTATTTTTATTTCACACACATAAAGAATTTCTTCTTACTTTTTATCTTTGCCTGTGGGGGATTGATTCCATTGCACCATATTCAGATTACCCAGCCTGCTAGTGTACATACAGGAGTGTTATCTTATACTGTTATATATAATTTGTAACTCTGTACATATTGGGATGTGTGATCTCATTTGCTTGGGGTCCTGCACATATCTTTTACATTAGGCTTATATTATAGTACTTTACTCAGGATTTCATGACAAGTTGCATTCCTTTGGGGAACAATTACAGCGACTGAAGTTAATATAGGTTCACGAGGAGAGGGATTGAGTGTGTGTGTGTGTGTGTGTGTGTGTGTGTATGTATGTGGGTCTGTCTGGGAGAGAGAGAGAGAGAGAGAAAGGAGGGTGGGATAGAGAGAGAGACTACATCTCGTTTAAGCTATGTATTCCTCACCCACATTATTGTGATGTGGGTGGGTTAGGTTGTATTGTTTGTATGAACAGGAGGAGATAAATTGCATTTTTATCTCTTTTCAGATTCCCTAGACACTTGTGGTACATGAAGTTGCTACATCTCAGTATATATTGACATCAGTACATATCAGGCTGCATGGTCTGAACTCCTTGAGGTTCCTTGACTAGAGTTTTTGCTTAACACTAATATTATCTATTTATATTTTAATTATCATGTATATAGTCCTGAGGTTTTGTAATCTCTTGGGCCTTTTATTTAGCTTGAGAATACAGCTGGGTGGCAAGTCCAGCTAGGTTTTACACATCACACAGTGAGCACTGATGTTTTTAGACAACTTTACTGGTAATTTTTGTCTTTAATGCATACATTGTAATTTCATGAGCCCTATAACTATCTCAGTCTGTCTTTAGCTGGTGGGGGCTTTCAGTAATCACATCCTTATACTGACTGTGGCACCTATGGCTTGATTTGGGAGTTATCTGCTTCTGCAGTGTTATCTTATGTCAATTAAATTTATGGCAGTAGGATTACTTCTATGTGTCTTGCACTAGGAACATCTGAACCCAAGGTTCATTCGGACTGAGGGCAGTATTGTACTGTTAAACTTGTCTGACATCATCTGTTTTTTAATGAGTATTTTAAACCAATGGGGATTTTTTTCTGTTTTTCTCTGCATTATCTAGCTGTTATAAGTATTGTATTTTCCAAACAACTGCCATGAGCTTCTGAAGAAGGACTGGTTGGTCCGAAAGCTAGAGCACTTTGTTCTTGTTACATCTATGTTGGTCCATTAAAAGGTATCAAATCATTTGCTTCTGGATCTATTCTTGCAAGGACCAATACGGCAACTACTAAATCTACATTAAAACAGTGGGACATTCACAAGATAAGAAATTTGGGGAAGCTGGGGCATGGTAGGTCATTTAATGATATTATGATTATTGCACTACTGCTTTAACCAAATAAAAGGAAAAAAAGTCATAATTTCAATCTAAATTACATCTCTCACAAATAGATCACACCATTATGCTTTCCACATTCGAAAGGCAGTTTCTAAGAGTTCTTACTTACTTTCCTTTATTTTTCAAATGTCATAGAAGGCTCTGCAAAATTGAGGACACTGCACGCTTTCAGTACAGGCGACACTAAGGTGATGCACCTCCCACTTTAATAAAAGTGTATTGCAGCATGCATTTCTGTGCCACAGATGCAAAGTAAATAAAAGTACGCAGCATCCAAAAAGTTGGTGACCACGGGAACTTTAAAAAATAAAATAAAGAAAGTAATAAGAACAAAATTGTTTCTATTGTGGAAACCATAATGGGGGTGGAACATTAGAGGGAGCTGTTGATTTACAATTAATATGACCGTCACAAAATCCTTGTTAATTTTATGAAAATTTTTTCAGGAGATTATTGTTCACATCGGACACTAATACCACATGCTAAATGATGTATACTATAAGCCGCCAACATTCAGAAGATAGGAAATTATGGCAGGGGGTTGCCATGGTACTCTAGGTGACTTCAGGTGACTTTAGGTATTTTGATTGTAGTTGCTGTGGGTATATATACTGTACTATGAAACTTTAACATAGTAAACAGTAACCAAAAAGTAACAAAGTCTGACAATGAAAGCATCGGTACAAGAATGCAGTTACAATTTTTACCAATACTTTTTTATTCTATTTTACATCACCACCTAATCAAATAACTTGTGTATATGAACAATATCTTTCTTTCAACAATTTAAGTATGCAGCACTACATTTTTTTCAGAATCAGAATTTATAAACGGAGTGCTCATTTTAGTCGGCCTTGCTGCAGGTTGGGATCAGTATTCTCACATGCTTTTGGACAGCACTTATTTAAATTCAGTTCTGTTTTGACTACATTGAAGTTCTGCAGCAGACAGTGCTACATGACATAATGTAACAGCATCTGTTCAAAATAGCTGTGAATACTGATGAAAACCAGGTCATAGTAACATTACAGTGAGCACTACTTTTACTATTTCTCATTTAAAAAATGGAGTAATGCAGAATAACATACATAGTGGAAAAAGGGTAGCATATGCGGTACACAAGTTATTAAATAAGGCAATGTAAAATAGAATAAAAAATGATGTGTCAAAATTGTAACAGCATTCTTGCACTGATGTCATTGTCATGCTGTCTTCATTTTTGGTTGATGTTTAATGTGTTACATACATTTTCATAGTATACATACACAACTACAATCAAAAATACTATAAAGTCACATGCTATGACAATCAGCCACCCACCATAATTTACTATATTGTGAATGTGGTTAGATTTAGTGTCCACATGTGAAGAATAATCCACTGTGAAAATGAAAAGCAAAGTAACAAGTATTTATGAGTTGAGACTTACTTTAGTTTAGTTTTTACATGACAAAGGGTCAGCAAAATGGAGGACGCCGCGTGTTTTCATTACAGGTGAAACTGTGGTGCAGCAACACACGCTGCAATAAAAGTGTCCTTAAGGGGGTGCTTTGGCTCCACAATTTCAAGTGAAATGAAAGCATAGAGTGTAAGCAAAGCTACTGACCACATGACTTATTACATGATATAAAGTAAAGAGTAACAACAAAACATTTCTATTGGCGGAAAGCAGAATGGGGTGGGGATTTGAGGAGGTGGAGAATCGGATTTAGCATAATGAGCATGAAGAAATACAGGATTAACAAAATTAACATAAGGAAGAAAACATTAGTTGAATGTAAATTGCATACTTAGGCTGCAATAAAAAATATTGCTTATAAAAAGGAAAAGCAGAGAAAGTTTTTTGGGAAC
Organism: Neoceratodus forsteri; assembly: GCA_016271365.2. Classification (NCBI taxonomy): domain Eukaryota; kingdom Metazoa; phylum Chordata; order Ceratodontiformes; family Ceratodontidae; genus Neoceratodus; species Neoceratodus forsteri. Next base: position 42,682,049 of record JADMNL010000035.1, read on the forward strand.
GAGAGATTTTGTTAAATATTTGTTTACTGAGTCTATGGGAGCTGGGGCTGACCACCAGAAATGTTGTGATCAATTTGATTATCTCTGCATTTCACACCTCAATCCAGTTGAGCTGCTGCACTGCACCCTCCACAACATGTGTTATGGCTTTAATCTCTGTCCATAGCACAGCAAGGTCAGCCTGTGTGGCAGGCTGTTGTGAGAGGTCACACTCACAGGCAGCTGAGGGAGCTGCCACTTCTGCTGCTCTGACCGTTTGTCTGTGATGCCACGCAGGCAGATGCTTTACCACTTCAGCAGTTTCAGCTGCAGAAGTGGCTGGTACCTCCTGCAGCTTTGCTTCCCACTCAGCATGGTGGTGCCCTAAAAGGTGCATTCATTGACCACCCATGCCCAAGTGACCTTCCTTATGCTCCAAATGTACAAGCGTGTCACACAGCTTACACCTCGCTGCCATCAAGTCACCAGGGAGGCAGATAAAAAACTGCAAGACAGGAGAGCTGCGGGAAGGACCAGACACAGGCAGTGGGGGGGGTACCATATAATACCGCCTGCTGTGCTGCAGTTGATGGAGGAGCAACAAGCTGCTGCTGCTGCTGTGGTTGCTGCTGCTGTTGTGGTTGCTGCTGCTGCTGTGCCTGTTGCTGTTCCACTGCTGCAGGGCTGGCAGTGGCCTAAACACTAGCAGCAGCTGCTGCTGCTTCTGGCACCACATGGCCACTTTCAATATTGTGCTGCTGTGCTTGTGAGGGACCACTCATGGTCAAGAAAGGACCACAGTTCAGGTGAAATGGTTGCCCCAGGCTGCCACACACATTCGGAGCCCCTGCTGCCCACCACTTTTGCCACCTCTCTCCATATTAAGTAAAAGTGAACTTAAATCAAAAATAAAACAAAAATATGCTAGTAGCACTACCAGCACTGCACTACAATATTACTAAGTAACCAAAATAAAGGACATTTTTTAACAGAACAAAGTTCTCAAATAAACCCAAACTGGCTGCAAAACTTTAACAACACAATCCAAAAACTTGAAAGCACAAAAAAGCTCAATATCTATATTTTATGCAACAAAGTACACTGTCCACACACAATGCTGACTACACAGCTCATTCTCAGAGAGGAAGTGAAACTAGTTCACTGATGTCCTACTTAATTAACTGTCTCCCTGCATCATGTGACCTGCAGTCAAACATGTGATCTGTGGGCTGTTTCTTGCCAACTTCACCTTTTCAAAATGTAACACGAAGTGAACTCGAAGTGAACAACACAACGTCCATTAAAGGTGAATTTCTACCATTGAATGGAAATTTTGCATAGTGCTACATGAATTCAAAGTTGCCCACTTCGAGTTAACTTTGCAGAAGAATTTAAACTTCACTGCATCTCTACTCCTAATTCCATGCTATTATAGTTGGCCTAAGTTTCAGTCCCTTGTCTCTGCCACCCCTACTATCCTAGTTGTTCCTCCATTTCAAAGTACATTCCACTTCACACGTATTCTCTTCTCTCCTGCAATTACTTAGCAATTGCTCTTACTTCTCTGCAGTTCCTTCTGCTGCTCCTCCTCCCTATCCTACAGATATCTGGTTCCCTCATTTAACATCCCTCATCCTTACTCTCTATCAATGCTACCTAGTGTATTCTTCCTCATAATTGCTACTCCCCTCATGTCCTTCCTGAGTCTCCTCCCCCCACCTTTTTATCCTTGTTCCCTCCTATCTCCATCCTCCTGAACACCCCTGTTTCTGTTTCACACTCTCCCCTAATATCTATCCAACAATTTGCTTTACTACTATTTCCTCTTCCTCCTCCTGTTTATTCTGACATCCCTCCCACCATCCATTTCTCCCTTCCTTCCTCCCTTCCTCACCACCAACCAGTCCTCCTCCCCTGCTCTTCCCTCCTCATGTCTCCCTCCTCTGCTGCACTCCTCCTGTCTCCCTGGATCCTAACTCCTCACCTCATCTTACCTCCATCTTACATCTCTTAGTTTTCTGCTTCCTTCTCTCTCCCTCCTTCACTTCCCTGCTTCTCACCCCACTATCTTACAGATGCATATCTATCTTAATTCCTATTAAGCTCCTCATTTTCTGATACTCTTATCTGCTGGTGACATTGAACCCAATCCAGGCTCTGCTAACTCTACCCCCACTGACCTGCCTAAATAATTGAGAGTGGCACACCTTTACATAAGGAGCCTCCTTCACAAGATTGATCTTCTCCAGTTACTCATGATGCACCATAAACTTGATGTGCTAATTATCTAGAATCCTGGCTCTCCAAGAGCCTAGATGCCATCTCCATCCCTGACTACACCCTCATCCATTAGGATCACTCAGGCAGGGGTGGCAGAGTGGCAGGAGTCATTTCATTTGCCAAAATGCATTGGCTTGATGCTTACAATCCTGATGCCAGGTGCCCAACACACAATTACTGACATGGATTTTACTCACGGCGAGATAGAATCCTAAGTATGGGAGGGATTGGGGGCATGGTGGCAAAGCCCCCTGATACACTTGCCGGTGGTAAAATCCTGATGTCGGGCAATTTTGTGTCAGGCACCTGGCGTCGGGATTGTGAGTATCGGGACAATGCATTTTGGACAACCATAATAGATCCAGAGTGGCCATATACAGTTCCTCCTCTATCCATTTCACTCCTATTCCCTCCATTGGGAGCAGTATAAAGCAGTGGGTTAAGGCTCTGAGCTTCAGATCTGGAGACCTGGGTTTGAAACCCACACCTGCCTAGGTGCAACCTGTGTGATCCTGAGCAAGTCACTTAACTTCCTTGTGCTCCCAAGTCACATCTGAAAACAGGCTTCAGCTTAATGTGCTACTCCTGGTTAAAAAATGTTCCCTTTCCCTATCCTTCCCCATCTCCTCCCCTTCTGCCTAACAGCTATTGCTTTTAAATATCTCCCTTTCTTTCTCTCTCTCCCTATCTTTGTGGGTGGCTTCTACTGCTGCCCAGGCCTCTCTTCCTCTGTAATCTCTGATCTTGTTACTACTCTTACTACCCACTCCTCTGCCGGTGAACTCCTCATCTTTGGGGACTTCAACATTACTTGAGTCTCCCCTACCCATTCTAAATTCTGCAGTGGAATCTCATCTCTGAAGCTGTCTCAACTGATCACTGACCCAACTCGCCTAAACCACAAATCCTTCAACCATACCCTTTTGGACTGGGATCTGGCCTCTCACCCTCACTGGATAATTGCTGCCGGCATCCTTCTAGATGCACTCAGTGACCTCTACAGGGTTTACTGAGTGCTTAGAATTTATTGCCCCAAACCCCTCCAAATCTCCTGCTAGTCATATCTTTTAGATCATTGGACTTGTCCACCCACCATGCAGACTATCAACAACCAACTGGTCGCCCATCTCCACTGCCACCTCCATAGACTCTGCCCTCAGCTATTTTTAGACTAAGTTCTTTACTATCTGGGACCAGTATGCTCCACTCAGGAAAACCAGGGTCAGAGATTACCACCTCCCCAGGGTATCAGCAGAACTGTTGGCCTGTCTAGGAGCATGTAATCTTTCTAGGAAGGTGCATATGTCCTCAAGCTCCCATGTGAACCAGGTCAGGTATCGGACCCTTCACAATGCCTGCACCAGGGCAACTAGACTGGCTAAAGCTGAGTATTTTTCCTCCTCCTTTTTGAACAACTTTAACCACCCTTCTCTGTTCTGGAAGGTCATCCACACCCCTTTCTTCCTTCACCCAGTCTCCTGCCTCATTCCTCAAGCTGAGTGATGCCATCATCTCTGACCCTCTATCTGTGTCTTCCAAATTCAGTACCTTCTTTACCACCAGTGCCTCCTCCCTCCTCTCCTTGCTTCCTCCTTCCTCCCCTCTCCATCTGCCCCACACTCTCTCCATACTCTCCCACTTTTCTCTTTCTCTCCAGTCTCTTCCACTGACCCCTTAAAGGCTCTTCTAACCCTTAACTCCATAAAGTGCAAGAGCCCAGATGGGCTTGACCCCAAACCTCTCCATCTCTCTGCCCTCACAGTTGCCTTTCCTCTTGCCTCCCTTCTAAACCTCTCTTTCTCACTTGCTTATGTTCCTGATACATAGAAGCTTGTCACTGTAATTCTCCTCCTGAAAGGTGGTGATCTGCCTTTTCCATGCAACTAACACCTTATCTCCCTACTTTCCATCCATGCCAAACTCCAAGAGCATTTCATGCTGGCTCAGCTCTCCACCTTCTTCCTCACTTCTTCCTTTTTCACCCCTTTCCATAGAAATATAGAAACATAGACTTTGATGGCAGATAAGGACCATTTGGCCCACCTAGTCTGCCTATTTACCTACCTACAGGATAAGCTGCAGATCCTAGTTAACCAACAGCCTATTTCTTCCTACCCCCACAAAATTGCCTTATGTCAGTCCCATGCATTCTTGAATTTCCCTCAGTTTTAGACCCCACAACCTCCTCAGGAAGGCTGTTCCATGCATCCACCACCCTCTCTGTGAAAAAATACTTCCTCACATTGCCCCCGAACCGTCCCATCTATCTTCAAATCGTGTCCCCTTTTTCTTGCACATCTCATTTTCTGAAAGATGCTACCTTCTTGGACTTTGTTGATTCCACTGAGGTACTTAAAAGTTTCTATCATGTCCCTCCTCTCCCTCCTTTCATCAAGAGGGCATATATATTAAGCTCATTTAGTCTCTCCTTGTATGGCTTCTCTAGCAGACCCTGCACCATTTTAGTTGCCCTCCTCTAGACTGCCTCTATCCTGTCTATGTCCTTGCAGAGATGGGGTCTCCAGAACTGGATGCAGTACTCCAGATGGGGTCTCACCAACTGTCTGTACAGGGGGATGACAACTTCCTGTTTTCTGCTGGTGATGCCTCTCCCTATACTTCTCAGTATACCCCCAGCCCTCCCTACTGCCTTCTCACATTGCTTGCTAACCTTAAGGTCTTCTGATATGATTACCTCCCAGATCCCTTTCCATTTTTGCTGTTGTTACTACCTCCCCCATTGTATAATCTTCCCCTAGGTTTTTGTTTCCCAGGTCCATTATTTGGCAGATCTTTGCATTGAATCCAAGCTGCCATACTTCTGACCATTCCTCCAACCTTGCCAAGTCCCTTCTCATCCTTTCCACACCTCCTTGTGTATCAACCCAGTTGCAGATATTTGTGTCATCTGCAAAAAAGCAAACCTTTCCTACCAGTCCCTCTGCAATGCCAATTATAAAGACATTAAAAAGAACTGGACCCAGTACTGAACCCCACTAGTAACCCCTTTTTCTTCAGAGTGGACTTCATTTACAATTACCTTCTGTGTCCTGTTGTCCAGCCAATGTTTTACTCAGGCTACCACCCTGGGACCCACTCCCAGGTTGGTTAATTTGACTATTAATCTTTTGTGTGGGACTGTGTCAAATGCCTTGCTAAAGTCTAGGTAGCCCATGTCCACAGCCCCTCCCTGGTCTACTGCTTTGGTCACCCAGTCAAAGAAATCAATTAGATTCATCTGACATGACCTTCTCACTGTGAACCCATGCTGCCTTGGGTCCTGTGCTTCACTAGCCTCTAAGTACTCAACAATTCTTTCCTTCAGAAGTGATACCATCACTTTCCCTACCAGAGAGGTCAAACTGACAGGTCTGTAGTTTCCTGCCTCTGTCTTGGTCCCACTTTTGTGAAGGGGAATCACATCTGTCTTCCTCCAGTCCTCAGGTACCACACCATCCTCCCATGATTTGTTAAAAAGGGTAGTCAGAGGTTTCACTAGTTCTCCCATAAATTCTTTTAGAATTCTGGGGTGAATTCCATCAGGCCCCATTGCTTTGCCCACCTTCAGTTTTAGGAGTTCTTCCAGAACCCTTTCTTTTGTGATAGGACTGGGATCGACCCCCATACAGAGTGCTTCTGTTAATTGGATTAGGCACCTGCCCCTCCTCCTCTTTTGTGAATACTGAGCAGAAGTATTCATTCAGTAGCTTTGCTTTTTCACTGTCCATCTCTGCCCACCCACCGTCCATTCTATTCAGCCTCACTATCCCTCCCTTTGTCTTTCTATGCTCCCTGATGTACCTAGTAAAGGTTTTATCCCCCTTCTTAACTGAGTTGGCTATCTTTTCCTCAGTTTGGGCCTTTACTATTCTGACTACCCTCCCTACTTCCTTCTGTCTTAACTGGTACAACTCTCTGTCCTGCTCCTACTGTGTTTCCGTATACTTCCTGAATGCTGTCTTTTTCCCCCTGACCTTCCCAGCCACCTCTTTTGAGAACCATAGTGGCTTTTTCTTTTATTTTGATTTGTTTATTAGCTTCTCACAAAGGCTTGTTGCCTCAGTGATGGCAGTTTTGATGTTTCCCTGTTGTTTCTCCGCCCCTCCTTCTAGTCTGTTTGCTAGTGCTTTTCTAAGGCACTCTCCCATCTTGCCAAAGTCAGCCCTCCTGAAGTCTAGTACCCTCACTTTTGTATGGCTTGACTCTGTAGCTAAGTTTATCATGAACCACACTATTTGGTGGTCACTTGTTCCCAGGTGGTTACCCACTTCTAGATCTGAGATCCTCTCACTGTCCCCATGTGAGAGTACGAGGTCTAAGATTGCTCCCTCATGAGTGGGTTTCAAAACTAGCTGTCTGAGGCATGCCACCTGTAGGGCATTGAGAATGGCTCTGCTCTTGAATGTAGCTGCAGCAAATGTGCTTCAGTTAACATCTGGCATATTCAGGTCTCCCATAAACAGAATCTACCCTTTCTCTGCCATCCTAAGAATGTCTTCTATCATGTCCTTGTCCATTCCCTCCCCTGACATGGGGGTCTGTAGACAACCCCTGTGTGGATTGTGGTGCCATTTCCAGTCTCTAAGGTGACCCACAGTGCCTCCTCTCCTCCCTGTTTACTCTTTTGTTCAGTTGCTATAATCCAGGGCCCCGACTTTTCTGCGGCACATCAGAGCAAAGTTCTGTGGCAGGGTTCTCATTTGCTACAGAACTTCTGCAGCACTCAACACCAATTTCTGCCGCACATTTTTACCCTTCATTTTTTACCTTTTTTTGTTTGTTTTTTTCCAATATCTGACACAATGCACTCTCGTAAAACAGTCATTTTGTGGAATGTTTTCACCAAATTTTCAACATAGCCAGTTTAAGGCCACTGCTCATGAACAGTGTCACTGTGATTTTATTAATCTGTCTGGAACATTGATTTCGCACACTGCCTGCGCCATTGTGTGCTACATGTGCGAAAACACATTTCAGGTGAGATGTGAAAAATGACAGTTGTACTGTTCATAAGGAGGTGTGGTAAAATGGCAATACTGAAAATCTGGAGTAAAAATATTAAAAATGCTCGAAGTTATGAGCGTGCATAGGAACTGCGCAATGCACACTCATAGAACAGTCATTTTGGGGAATATTTTCACCAAATTTTCAACATAGGGTTTTTGGGAGCCTGCCTCATGAACTGTGACAGTGTCATTTTGTTAATCATTCTGGAAAGGTGGTTCCATGCAGTGACTGCAGAAAAACCTTTTGGGACCGATTAATGAAATAACAGTGCCACAGTTCATGAGGTAGGGCCCCAAAAACCCCATGTTGAAAATGTGGTGAAAAAATTACCAGAAATGGCTAAGATATGCACTAAAGTTGAAAAAATCCATTTGTGTCATTATACAGCTTACCAGCATTTCTTCAATTTGTGGTCGGCTCTGAAGAGTGCAGACATGTTCCCGGTCCACTGAAGATCATCGTGCTACGCTCCAGAGGTAAGTATGGGTTGAGGTGGGGGTGTGGATAGGTGGGTAGGTGGGTATAAAGAATGGGTGGGTGCGGGTTGGGGGGGCAAAAGAATCAACGAGGGAAGTTTTTTTTTGTTTCAGGTTTTATTTTTGTTTTTAGACACAATGAGGGACTTTTGCCACACTAGGGTGGGCTCCTAGCATGGCACCAGACAGCTTGGGGGGACAGTGAAGCCAACGGGGGATTGGGCACCCCATCAGCAACTGAAGCTTTTGCCACGCTGGGGTGGACTCCCAGCATGGCATACAATATTTGTGGGGGCAGTGAAGCTGATGGGGGATTGGGCACCCCCATCAGCAAAGGAAGCTTTTGCCATGCTGGAGTGGGCTTCCAGCATGGCATACAAACATTTTGGGGGGGCAGTGAAGCCGACAGGGGATTGGCACCCCCGTTGGCAAAGGAAGCTTTTGCCACACTGGGGTGGGCTCCCAGTGTGGCATATGGACATTTGAGGGGGGGCAGTGAAGACAACGGGGGATTGGGCACCCTGTTAGCAAAGGACATTTGTTCCGTGGGCAGCTGCGAATTCTGCGGGTGACAGCAAATTCCACTGATATTGCTGCAGTTTGCTGCACCCGTGGAATTGTGGAAAACTCGGGGCCCTGCTTTTAGCCCTTCCCTTACATAGAGAGCTACTCCTCCCCCTCTTATCCACTCTCTGTCTCTCCTGTAGGTTGTGTACCCTGGTATGTTAACATCCCAGTCATGGTTCTCTGTGTACTATGTTTCTGTGACTGCTACAATATCCAGGCATCCATCTTCCATCAAGGCCACCAGTTCAGGGAGCTTGTTGCCCAGACTACAGGCATTGGTATTCATTACCCTCCATTTCATGATGGCCTTACCCCTTTTTGCCCCATCCCTGTCCTTATTGCCTTTGTCACTTTCTCCATTTACCCCTGCCCTTCTCCCTATCAACATCTCTATCTTGGGGTTTACCTAACTTACTACCCTGACTTTTTGGTGGTGACTAGGATTTGTCTGCCCCTTTCCAGTGCCTCCTCCCTTAGCTAGTTTAAAAACTTGCCAATGAAGCATTTAAACCTATCACCTAGGATCCTGGTTCCCCTCCTGGACAGATGCAGACCATTACACCAGTATAGGCCTGCATCACTCCAGGTAGACCCCCAGTCCCCAATGAAGCCAAATCCCTGAGCTCTGCACCAGTGTTTCAACCACTGATTAAATCCCATGGTGTGGTGCACCTAGCCTCACCTATGCCATAGACAGGCAGCACCTCCGAGAAGGTTACCATGCATGCTTGTCTAAGGCCCCTCCCCAACTCCACAAACTCTTCCTGCACTGCTCTGATCCCTTTCTTAGTCAGGTCTTTTGTTCCTAGGTGGACAATGACATCCAGCTCACTCCCTGTGCAGCTGCTCCGGTGATCCTGAGGTTGCTCCCTGTCCTCAAACCATGGTACCAGGCAGGCACCTTACCTCCCTCTCACCTTCCTCCCCAGTTCTACTTTCCTAACAATGCAGTCCTCCAACCAGAAGTTGTTTCCTTCCCTGTGGGGTCCCATGCCACCCTTCTGTGGGTCTTCTTTGCAGAGATTCCCAGCATCCTCCTTGGTCTCCACTGTGGGTGCCTCCATAGAGAATCACATGTTGCCAGAATGGCATATGAATTGTGGAGATGTTCAACTGGAAGGATGTGCCTCTGTTCCCCACCCTCACCCTCCCTGAGCCCACTGTGGTGCAACTGCTCCTCTTTCTTGGCAACCTCTGTGGTAGCGGCAGTGGCCCTGGTGGTCCCTAGATGGGAGGAGGTCCCACAAATCCTGCCAACTCAGCCTGGAGATGAGCAACCTCCTCCCTCAGCCCAGAGGTGCCTACAGATGGGACAGCACAGCATCCTTCAGAACATATCCCAGAAGACTGCCCCACAGCCCTGCACTTTACCACTCCCATCATGTCTTATTTCTGGCCCCTTTACTGCTGTTTGGAATCCTTACTCTTTCCTCCATTTATTTTTCCCTCCCAACTTACTTATTGTCTCTGTGCCCTTTAAGCTCCTGATCTTCCTGTTCTGAGACAAGAAGATCCTATATTTCTCAGTAGTCCCCTTACTTGCTAAGAGGCAGACCTCCAGCAGCTATGGGGGGGATGGAGAGCTACTCTTATCCTTCTAAGATGGTGAGTCTTCGGTGGATCTGTGATCACTCACTTCCTGCTCTCAAACAGAAAGCTCCTGTTGTCAGTCAAATCCTGTGCCTATAAAAGTAGAACTGGCTTTGGGTGGAGGGGAGGGAAGTAGGGCAACATAGCCCCAGTAGAGAAGTTCAGTCACAACAGCAGCTGTTTGCCATGGTGTTCTCTGCCAATTCTCTGGGTTTCATAAGTCCCACTCTTCCTCAACATCCCTTCTCCAGCTTACTGATTCCATTATCTCTAGCATGGATCGGGGCCTTATTACCTCTGCTATCTTTGTTGAGTTGGTCAAAGTCTTTGACACCATATCCCACCCCACTTCTTGTCAACAAACTCACAGCAGCAGGGCTCTCCATCCCAACCACTAACTGGTTTCATTCTTATTTCATGGGTAGGACTCAGTCACTTAGGATTGGTAACTCCCTCTCCCCATCATCACTAGCATACCACATGGGTCCACCCTCGGACCTTTACTTTTCTTGGTCTTCCTCAACAACCTCCCTGCAGCCTGCTATTTTGTGTTTATGCATATTTAGACAGATGATATTGTTCTTTATGTTTATGCCTCTGGTATCTCCCCCTCTGATGGTAACTACCAACCTCCAGCTGGAATTCAACAAATTTTAGCTCTGGTTTAAGTCAAATCAGCTGTTTCTCAACAACAAGAAAATGGTCCCCATGACCTTTGTCACTTGGCAAAGGTTCATTAGGCTTATTGCCCCACCATTCTTCCACACCCTTGACAGGACTAAGATCGAGGATGTCTCCTCCTTCAAATACCTTGGGGTATGGTTTGACTCTCACCTGAACTTTTCTGGACATGTGGACATTATACACAAAAAACTGCACCACAGACTGGGGACACTGTACAGATACTGTGGTTGTGTCCCCCTGGCAACCTGTGATGACATTGTCCAGAAAATGATACTCTCGATCTTTGACTATGGCGACATAGTGCAGCACTCAAGACCACCCTAACCAGACTGAACACTCTTTTTCATTTCTTCTGTCAATTTGCTCTTGCCTGTCTACCTCTTACTCACCACCATGACCTTTACACCTCTCTCTGCTTCCCTCATCTTGAAGCCTGAAAACCTGCACACTGTTTCTCCTCTGTTGTGAAATACTGTCTTAGTTCTCTCCCCTCCTACCTCACCTCTATAGCCCCCATCTTCTGCCTACTCCCTTAGCAACTCTGGAAAATGATCACTTGCTCTCTCCTTTATGACAACCTCTGCTGGACAATCTGTATTCTCCAATCATTTTATTAAACTATGGAACTCCCTTCCCCTATCCATTTGCTCTGCTCCAATCCTCCAACCTCTAATGTTTCTCCTTCTCTGTTTTATCTCCCTCTCCTGCAACTGCTTCTGATTTTGCTTCTCTTGAACTATGTTCTCCCTCTATTTTCCCTCCTTTCCTCCTCTTCTCCCCACATAGCCACCCCACTAGTTTCCTAGAGTTTGCTCTGACTACTATCCTCTCTTTCTCCTCACCCCAACCCGCTGACCCTTCTCCTCTCCTAATCCTTACTCCCTGCCTCCACCTCCAATTAGCATGATCTCTATCTTCACTTTCTACCCTGTAACTCAAGTCCAGTCTTATTGAGTTACTCCCTCTCTCACTGTATGCATGTGAGCTGCTACTCTAATATGCCTTATCCATTTCTTATCTTTCTCCTTTTCTCCCAGGTTAACCCACTATTATTAGACCTCTTTTTGAAGCTAATCCATGACACTTTTCTTTTCATTATGTAAGGAATAAGACATGATGAGGTGTGGTTTATGGCTTAATAAGAGCATGTCCCAGGTGCTTAATGAGACATGAGGTGCTTGTGCCAAGTGCCTTTAGCACCTGGGAAGTGCTCTTATCAGTCCATAAACCAAACCTCAAAGTGTCTTATTCCACTTATAAAATAGGTCTCCCTGTAAAAAAATTGTTTAAAAACTTCAGATAACAAGTTTTAATAAGTATGTTAATATAAATAAAAAATAGAAAAATTGTCCCTGTCCTTGTATTGTAAAACAAAGCCACTAGAGGGTGTTGGTGTCTGTGTGTCTCCCTCCCGAAACACATTTTATTTTATTTGCTTTCATCTGCTGTACTTTAATTTTATTGGGATGAGACTGCTGACTGAAGAAAAAAACATACATATGCTACTACACAAACTCAAATCACAGTTAAAGACAAAAGAACCTCTGTGCACAAGCACTGAGGTAATGATTACCCAAAGGGCATTGGCCAGGAAGCCAAGTTTCAAGAAATACAAAATCACACATACTCCCATAGTGCAAAGCATCATGGGCTGCATGCAAATTACCACAGAATATTATGCTGATTCAACTTTAAGCAGAAATGCATGGCACTGAAGGTCTCTCACACAGTTTGCAAGGGTGCCAACACACAGACACCAACACCCTCTAGTGGCAAGTCACAGTTAGTTATGCTTGTTACTTCTGGTGTTTTTGTCATAAAATTGCTGACTGTAGAAAAAACATTTTTTTGAAAGTAAAGTTTTAGCTGCTAAAGTCTGATTTTTCATGTCAATTGCTGGTGTGGACGTTTTTTCTTTTCTTGTATGTTTGAGGGTTCCTGGTTTTACAAGGAGTGAGTGAATCCCTCTGCAGCTACTGTAGGCAAGCGGCTGTCCCGTTTAGTGAATTTTATGCATCAGCAAAGCTGTAACTGAGGAAAGTGCATGTTGCTCACTAAGCACCTATTTTAAACCGGAGGAGTCAGTACTACAGAGAACATCTCCCTGTCACATTCAAAGCAAGGGTTAGGGGGAAATGGAGCTGGCAGCAATACAACAAGGCTTCTGGTCATGATTGGCACAAGGGGTGGCATGCATTCAACGCTCATTGGATCGGTAGCTGTTTTGTCAACAGGAACAGAAAAGGTGACATTTTTACATTTTAAATAAGGGAAAAGGCATACAGAATTTTTTTTTCCCATGATTCTGATACTATGATGCTGTGCAGTGTAAAACCTGATTATAGTAACAGACAATGTGTTGGGGGGTACTTCAGCTTGGCTACAGAGTTTCATGATGTTGGCACAGTGATATCTCTCATGTGCTGAGTCCTGACTGGCTGAAGAGGTACCGGTTGGCACAATATGCCCTGATAAGGACAAGGCTAAATCTACCTCTCAGCCAATCAGGACACAAAGAACTGCATACACATTTGATAAATATTTCAGATACATTCCTTGTACATTGTACTACCTGTATAGTTCCTAACACATTGTTATAATGCAGAAACTATTATTTTAGGAGACCTCAACTTTGACTTTCTGCTTGCATCCTTCTGTGATGAACATGGGCTGATGCAACTTATTACTGAACCAACATGCCCAAACGTGAAGAACCCCAGTAAAGTACACTTTTGGATGTGCTAATGGTGAGCAAACCTCATCTCTTCTCCCACACTGATGTCTTCTTCTCAGGCCAGCGACCATTGTTTTATTGCTGAAGTAAGATCCACCAACAACCCAGCACCCATCAGCAAGTCCTCTATGAAGAGATCCAGGCGCAACTTCAATGAACATGCCTACCTAAACGAGCTTAAGCACTCCGCTCAGTGGCAAGATTTCTACCTGGCCAAAATGATTACGTCAGCTTACAATATCTTCCACAACATTCTATCAAGGGCCCTTAATAAGTATGCTCCCCTGATTAAAGTTCAAGCTAGGACCAAAACCTGTAAATGGTTCACCCCTCAGATCAAGTCCTTGCTTCTAGAAAGAGATAAGCTCTGGAAAAAAGCGTGCAGACTGAACACTGCAGAGTATTGGAACCAGTTCAGGAGACTACGAAATTTATGTACCAAAACAATCAGAGAATCTAAGGCCACCTTCTTCAAATCCGAACTCGACTCTGCCACAAAGAGCCCAATCAAGCTCTGGAACACAATAAATGATCTGCTAGGCCACTCCCTTGGAAATTCACTCCCGACCAAGATTACCTCTGGCAACTTGACTATAACCGAAAAGATGGATATACTTGACGCATTCAATAACCACTTTGTTACTGCAGACATGGCATTTAATAACTCCCCTGCAAACATACTTCACTCCCAGACTGTCAGCCAACTGTCTGAAACTGCGATAGCTTTGCCACCTTTCTCGCTTCAACCTGCCCCACTGAAAGAGGTAGAGGACCTCTTGCTTCAGTTGGATACTAGAAAAAGTGCTGGGGCCGACACCCTTGACCCTTACTTCCTAAAAATTGCCTACCACATACTAGCAATACCCGTCACCCACCTTTTTAACTTATCCCTGTCTCAGGGCACCTTACCACCTATATGGAAGACAGCACATGTCATACCACTGTTCAAATCAGGTGACCCTGGCGATCTCAATAACTACAGGCCAATTTCTCTCCTTCCAGTCCTGTCCAAGCTCCTAGAGAAAATTGTAAATGCACAGCTGAGGACTCACCTTGAGTCTAGGGAACTGCTAAAACCTATGCAGTCTGGATTCAAAGCTAAACATAGCACTATCTCAGCCCTCGCCAAAGTTACTAACGACTGGCAGCATAATCTTGAGAGCAAAAACTTTATTTGTGCTGTTTTCCTTGATCTAAGCAAGGCTTTTGACACCATCGACCATAGTCTGCTCCTCTCCTTCCTTCAAACCATAGGTGTGGACCCCTCCTCTCTATGTTGGTTTACTGACTATCTTACAGGGTGCCTTCAACAAGTTAAAGCCGAAGGAGGCCTGTCCTCCTTAAAAACTCTGCAAGAGGGGTACCTCAGGTTCTACATTAGGGCCCTTACTTTTGCAATCTACATTAATAACATCGACTACTGTATAAAGAAGCCAACATCCATCTGTTTGCAGATGATACAGTTCTCTCGTGAGTCACCCAACACCTGAAGCTGCCTGCAATGACCTACAGTCAGAATTCAACCTTTTGCAAAGCCAACTCCTCCAAAAAAAGTTACTCCTTAATGCCAAAAAAACTAAAGTGATAGTCCTCTCCCCTTTTATCCATACAACTAACCCTGTGTCCAGTGGGACAGTTCCCCAAATTACCACAGTTCTAGGTGAAAAACTAGAATTTGTTACAAAATTCAAGTATCTGGGAGTTTGGATAGACCAAAGACTCTCCTTCATTGAACATATCGAGGACTTGCTAAAACGACTTCGGCAAAGGCTTGGACTGTTTTTTAGAATCAACCAATTTCTCACCAGAGATGCCAAGAAACAACTGGTCAATCCATTTTCCTATCATTGGTTGATAAAGGCTGATTTCCTCTACAGCCAATGCCCAACTCTTACATGGCTAAACTGGACACACTCTACCGATCGAGCACTGAGGTTTTATACGGGACTCCCCTTTGACACGCATCACTGCACCCTATATGCGGCAGTGGGGTGGACATCACTAAAGTTCAGGGGTCACAGAAACAGCTCTCTGGACCTATAGAGCCATATCTAATAAGCTGCCTTACTATATCTCTTGCTGTCTTCCCTGAGTATAATTGGAAATCACGCTGCTAAGAGTTACTCAGCTATTACCTTAAAGTATCAAAGCAAAATCCTGCTTGACGCGGGGCAGCCATAAGCTTTGTGCTACCTACCTTATGGAACGATCTACAAAACCCTCAAATTAAGCACTCTAATCGGTATAAAAGCCTTCAAGACACTTTATTTCTGTACAGTCAGAGAAGTATGTAACTGCTTCACCCACTCAGACCCAGTACCGGTGTTTGCACTGGTATATAGCCATGCCTAGACCCAATTTTAAGTACTGACCCCCCCAGCTTGCTCCTTACCAGCCTAATTGTTCTCTCTCTCTTATCCCCCTGTCTTATCAACACTAGGCCCGTCCATCCCCATATTCTTCCTTTCCCATCCTCAGATAGGAGCTCACTACCCTGGGTTGTGACATCCTACCATGCCCCGTACTTTATAGCATTCATTCCCGGGGCTCACACATACTCCTTTTCTCCATCCACCTTCTCTACATCCCGTTTTACCAAATCCTCTCTGTGCACCATACCCTCCTAGCCTTTCTTCCCCTACCTCCCTCCCTTACCCCCTACCTTCACCTCTATCTGGTGTATATTTTAATTTTTTTCTTCCGTTACTTCCTCCTGCAACCTTAGATAACCTTCTTTATCTTCCTATAGACACTTCTATGTATGTAAACACTGTGTAATCTGTACAATATCTGTATAATTCTATGTACATATGAACTTCTTTTTCTTCCTCTCTGTAAAGAATATTATTTGTATCGCTTTGTAAATATCTGTGTTGACCTGTATATACAATTGTTCATGCTCCACCCAGGTCCATCTTGCAAATGAGCTTCTGCTCAATGATGAACGCCTGGTTAAATAAAGACTTGATAATGTAAGATATGCACTTTGATGATTGCCTAAAATAAGTTACATATTCACACCTGTTTGTTATTGTACTTTATTATTGCCTTGTCCCTTTCCCTCACCCCAGGACACATTTGGAAATTAGCTGATACTCAGCTCAGTATGCCTTTCCTGGTGAAACGTTTTGAAATAAATAAATAAAATATGGGATCCCTACAAAGTCTTAGAGTTGAAAAAATTGTGATTCAACTTTTGAAGTCTTCTTTACTTCAGAATAGGTCTATACCTACTGCTTATGTCAGAGCGGAGCTTGGGATATATAGTTATAAAACACTGGCTGATTCTTTAGTTCTAGGTTACTGGATAAAATGTGCCAGATCCCCTTTCAATAGTTAAACTCAACTGTGACTAGTAGAAAAGTGGCTACTGGGCTGCAGACAATCTCTATGGTTAGCAACTGCATATTCTCTACTGAAAGATTATGAGCTTTCTTATCTTCATGATTATTTCAAGAAGTGACTTGTTTTAAGTTAAATATAAAACTATATTAAAAATATGGTTAGAACAGTGAATCAACAACTGGATTTAGATAATATTTCAAGATCTAAATTTTATCCTGGTACACAGCCGATGATGTTTGGTTTGGGTATAGACACTATCTAGGTCAGATTTCTGATAACAAAAAGGAATTACCTACAGGTATATGTGCTACAAATCTGAATTCTTCCTAGTAATGTGCTTCATATACCAGAATTGCCCACATTCCTGGTGCTCATAATACCCCTGTCTTTGCATAGCAGGTGGACTAGAAAATCTGTATCATGTTCTTTTTCAGTGCACATGGTATAAAAAGTTCAGGGCCACATAGTTAAATAAAATACTGCTGGGCTTAAGTTACTGTATATTTCAGATGATCTTATCAGCTTTCCTTTTATGGTAAATGATGTATTTGTTACTAATTAACTTTCAAACTCCTTTCATAAAGTTAAGGGGATTAGGAAGAGTAAACCTTTTATGTATCAGTGCAAAGTCCTTCTTGTTTAAAACCTCATTTTAATATTCATTGTGCCATTGCTGCTTTTGTAACATTTATTGAACTAATGTATTGCTAATACTTGTTAATTTCAGTCATTTGCTGTGTATGCATTCATTTTCTGTGTATGCATTTTTTCCATTACCCCAGTTTATGGTCTTGTATAATAAACAGAAGAATGTATAGGTTCCAGTGTATTACTGGCAAGTAATACCATTGAGAGGTTCTGCACACTTAGAAACCTAGAGAGCGAAGCTCGAGAGATTCCCGTGTCCATAACCTCACGGTGGTATCACTTGCTGGCAATGCACCAGAACTTATACATTATTTTTTTTAATATATGGATCTGATTTATTTCCATTTTGTAAGGGGCAGTTGGCTGCTACACTGAAGATGTTTCTTGGTCCTGGCTGACCACCATAGTAGTTCTTGGTTGTCATCCATCTCACCCTCCCTCATTCTCTCACTGCTGCCCACGACTATACAAGTTAAATGTGTTTACTTTGTTAGGCAGCCTTACTTTTTTGAAGGTAGGATCAAGCACATAATTCCAACTTTGTTGGTGAAACAAAAAAAAAGAGAGAATGCCAAGCACTGCACATGATTCACTCTTGCTAAATGAGAGACAGCAGCCATATTTTAAAATTTGCTCTGCTTGTCCACAAAGGAAAGTGGCCAATTAGTAGGCATGCTTTGGAAGAGTGGTATGGCAGACTTGCAGTTGCCCTGTGGAGTTTCAATGATAATACTATCATTCAGGTCCTGAACTATACTATTACGGATCCTGAATGGTAGTATTATCAGTCATGAATGGTGCTATTATCAGTCTGGCACCGATGCTATTAATAGGATATTTTTATATGCTTTACAGTACTATTAATTTTACAATCCATGTATTAAATATACATATATGACTATGAACTTATAATGGGTTAATATAAGTATTCATTCTTTTATTGTATGTAGTTTTATACTTCGTCTTTTTTTTAAGCTGTAATGCCATATTGCTGGACAGTAAAGCTGTTTGACTTACTGACTGATGTTTAAAGCCCTTGAGGACATGCTTCCATCACATATAGTCTCTACTGACAAAACCTGGTAGGCTGTTCAGCCTGAGGAAAAAAATGTCATGCTCCTCCTCAGCAGGAGGGTGGATTTTAAAGAAATAGGAGACTGCCTCAGAAACTGCCTAGTTGGGGGGGGGTGCCAGGAAAGGGTAGGAGAAAACTGGGGAAAAAATAAGGGAGGGCATAATTAAGGCAACCAGACCCTATGTGAAAGGAATAAAAGCAAGAGGAAAAATAGTCTGTTATGGTACTCTATTGAAATGACCACAGTGGTGAAGGAGAAAAGGGTGCTATTTAGGATGTAAAGGGAATGCAGAGGAAGGAAGACAGGGAGGTGTACCAGGTTAAACAGTAGGAAGCAAGTAAGGCAGTGAGGAGGCCAAACGATCAGACATAGGAAAGAATAAGCAAAAGGGTAACAAATGAGGGATAAGAAGTTTTCAGACACTTAAGTGAGAAGAGAAAAGCAAGGGCAGGGACAGTGAGAATAATCAGGTTGGCAGATGGAAACGTTGCAGAAAGGGACTAAGAAAAACAGACCTCAAAACAGGTAGTTCTGCTCAGATTTTACGGTGAAAGGAGAATGGCAGTCCACCAGCAAGCACCAGGAACAAGGAAGGTGTTTTCAAGTCTATTTTAGAGGAAAGAGTCCTGAAGGACTTGCATCTGTGAAAGTGTAAAAGGATATGGAAGCAGATACAGTAGGATACAGCAACGGTACTAAAAGAATGCAGGAAAGTGCTGGCTGCCTGCTAATGGTCTTATACAACAGTTCACTGGAATTGGGCATGGTTCAGGAGGACTGGAGGAGAGCAGATATGACACCTCTACATAAGAGGGCATCAGGAAAGAAGCTACAGTATCAATGATAGGCTGATGAGCCTCCTCAGTGGTGCAGAAATTAATGGAAGCACTATTAAAGGAAAGGTTGTTACAGTATCTTGAATCAAATAAGCTACAGGACCAAATCCAGCATGGATTGACATGGGGATCATGCCAGACAATCTTATTGATTTGATTGACAGGGTAACCAGGTTAATAGATCAATGGAGGGCAGTGGATGTTGCCTATTTCAACTTTTGCAAGACTTTGACATTGTGTCACACAAGAGACTGATTAAGAAATTGAGCAGTCCAGGGGTGGGATCTAAAGTAGTGAATTGGGTTAGAAATCTGTTAACAGGAGACAGAGGTAGTGATTAATGGCACTGACTCTAAGGATAGAAGAATGACCAGTGAAGTGCTGCAGTACTCAGTACTTGGATCAGTCATCTTCAATATCTTTATAAGTGACATAGCCCAAGAGCTGAAAGAAAAGGTAACCCTTTTTGCAGATGACACCAAAATCTATAACAGGATAGATACTCAGGAAAGAGTGGAGAGAATGAGTAAGAACCTTAGGACACTTGAGGACTGGTCAAGGGCATAGCAACTTGGATTCAATGCCAATAAGAGCTAAGGTACATGCATTTTGCAGATGATGCAAAAATCTCTAATAGATAGGCAATCAGGAGGGTGGGTGGAAAGAATATGTAGAAGTCTTAGAAAACTCAAAGACTGGTTAAAAACCTGGCAGTTGGAGTTCAATTCAAAAAGTGCAAAATATGCACCTACAGCATATGAACCCAAGAACTGAGTGTAGGATTGGAGGTACTGTCAGTCACTATGCAGGAAAGGGACCTGGGGTTATTATATCTGATAACCGCAAAGTGAGATGACAGTGTGACAAAGCAGTGTGGTGGGCCAGTGAGATCATGGGATGCATTGGGAGTGGTATCTCCAGCAGGAGGAGGGAGGTGGTGTTGCCACTGTATCGCTCACTAATGAGATCCCACCAGGAGAGTTATGTCCAATTCTGGAGGTCATACCTCAGAAAGGACATAGACAGGGTTAAGGCAGTCCAGAGGAGGGTAACTAAAATGGTGCAGGGGTTGCACCAAATGCCCTACAAGTGGGGAGTGAGGGATCTCAACATGTACACCCTGAAATAAAGGAGAGTGAGAGGGGACATGATAGAGACCTCCAAGTGCCACATGGGAGTAGGCATGCCAGGAAGTGGTCTTCCCACCCAAGAACTAAATAAGCTAGCTTTTATTATTTTTTTATAAAGCTTGTTTATTTTTCTTGAGTCAGGTAGGGAATATACCCCACATTGATCTGCTCAGTCCCTAAAGGATCTCAAACTTCATACTACTCATTATCCAACATTCTTTTTGTGTGGTGGTTCCCCTTGACCACCCACTGATAAAGGCAGACATGCAATGACATCAGAGGCAGTCATGCAATGTCATCAGAGCACAGCTGGTCACGCTCTAGCCCTGACATGCAGACATCTGCTGATTCAGCCAATGCAGCCTCAGTACTGGTCTGAGGCTCACCTACCTAGCCATCTCCAGGGGTTAGTAGATGCCAGGCACTAGATTCTTTCCCTCCCAGAAGTCAAGCCATCAAACAGACACTCAGCCTCTGCTTCCAGCTGGCCCATTGAAAACCCTGGGTTTGCTCGTGAACTCAGGTTGTCCTAGCTAATTACACTAATCGGAAGGCAATGACCTGGCATGAGTTGCCTGCCCAGACCATGTCAGTTGCTCTTCAAAGCACTAGCACTTACATTATGCTCACAAATGTACCCATAAGTGCTAGTGACCTATCTGACTATATGCTGATAAGTATGATATTTGCCATGGTTTAATTTGTTTACACTCTCAGACTGTCTTAGGAATGCAGTGATATATAGCTGTGGGTTTACATCTGCTGTGAAGAAGTTGGTGTGTGTATTAAGTGTGATTGTGGGACCCTCTTCCTTAATCGAGCAGACTGTTCTATGGATTCCTTATTTGCCATTTGGTCAATGTCAACTCATCTGTTTGCCTTTAAGTCTTAAATCTGTGTCCCACATGGACCCTGTTCTGCCACCAGAACTTGAACTAGTGTGTTCCATCTAGAGATGTTGTGAAATTAAACTTCGCCAGCAATATTGCCGTGAAACTGTCAATTTTGCCACATGAAGCATTTCACAAAATTCTGCTCTTCTGCCAAATTTTTCATGGGTTGTGAAATTGCGACATTTTGTCCATGGAACATGAAATTTCAGTGCAAAATGCACAATTTGCCAGAAATGGCATAATTTCACCCTAATTTCTCCATTTCATTTGAAATTTCACATTTCATGGGTGAAATTTCACATTTCGAGGGTGAAATTTCACATTTCTCGGGTGAAATGTCACATTTCACCCGTGGAATTTTGAATTTCACATCTGCAAAATATTTTACGAAATGTGCAAATTTCAGGAAATATTTCATGTAATGAAATTTCCTAATTTTGCATCTCTCCAGTTCCATCAGTTGGACTCAGATCTACAGAACAACTACTAGGTGTTTTCTTTGCAAGCTTCCCACTGCCTGCCTCCAAGTCTAATAAAAGGGTTACAGTACACTGTTATTTGCTACTGTCTTGTCTTGTGGGAAAGGGGAGTACTGTTACTTCTGTTTTAAAGTGTTTCACTAGACAAGCCTACCCAGGTACTTAGTTCTTGTCCTGCAGTAAACTAAAGAATTTTCTGCCAAAAACCATTTTGCTTTGCATTTCCCTGCCCTTCGTGAATATTCCTCTTACCTATAACACAGTATTGCTAAACACCTTACCTGAATGATCGGAGTATTTGGTACCAACTATAAGGATAGACTACAGTTCTTTCTAATAGTGTATTTTCTGTATAGAACTGGTTGCACCTTCCCTTGTTTCTATGGTACCACTGCTACCACCCTACCTGGGCAGATTTGCCCTAAGGTTAGCTGATCAAGGACCTAAAAGAATTGGCTGCTACTTGTGCCTGCTCCTGAATGGCAATAGTATTTAAATTGTTTATAGAAACATAGACTTAGGACCACTTGTCCCACCTAGTCTGCTCATTTTCCTACCTACTGGATAAGCTGCAGATGCTAGTTAACCAACAGCCTATTTCTTCCTACCCCCAGAAGAATTGCCTTATGTCTGTCCCATGCATTCTTAAATTCCCCCACTGTTTTTGACCCCACAACCTCCTCAGGAAGGCCGTTCCATGTGTCCACCACCCTCTCTGTGAAAAAAATACTTCCTCACATTGCCCCTGAGCTGTCCCCCCCATCTTCAAATTGTGTCTCCTTGTTCTTGCACATCTCTTTTTATGAAAGATGCTACCCTCTTGGACTTTGTTGATTCTGTTTAGGTACTTAAAAGTTTCTATCATGTCCCCACCTCTCTCTCCTTTCTGCAAGGATATGTATATATATTAAGCTCCTTTAGTCTCTCCTCATATAGCTTCTGTTGCAGACCTTGAACCATTTTAATTGCCTCCTCAGACTGCCTTCATCCTGTCTATGTCCTTGCAGAGATGGGAACTCCAGAACTGGGCACAGTACTCCTGATGGGGTCTCACCAACTGTCTCTACAGAGGGATAACAACTTCCTGTTTTCTACTGGCGATGCCTCTCCCTATACATCCCAGTATCCCCCAGCCATCCCTACTGCCTTGTCACATTGCTTGCTAATTTTTAGGTCATCTGATGTGATTACCCCCAGGTCACTTTCCATTTTTGTTGTGGTTACTAGCCCCCCCATTGTGTACTCTTTCCTTGGGGTTTATTTCCCAGGTGCATTACATTGAACTTCTTTGCATTAAATCCAAGCTGTCATACTTTTTATCATTCCTCCAACCTCGCCAAGTCCATTCTCATCCTTTCCACCCCCCCTTGTGTGTCAACCCTGTTGCAGATCTTTGTGTCGTCTGCAAAGAGGCATACTTTTTCTATCAGTCCCTCTGCAATGTCACTTATAAAGACATTAAAAAAGACTGGACCCAGTACTGAATGCTGCGGTACCCCACTAGTAACCCCTCTTTCTTCAGAGTAGACTACGTTTACTATTACCTTCTGTGTCCCATTGTCCAGCCAGTGTTTTACCCAGTCTACCACCCTGGGACCCACTCCCAGGCTGGCTAATTTGTTTATTAGTCTTTTATGTGGGACTGTGTCAAATGCCTTGCTAAAGTCTAAAGTCTAGGTAGGCCATGTCCACAGTCCCTCCCTGGTCTTCTACTTTGGTCACCCAGTCAAAGAAATTGATTAGATTCATCTGACATGACCTTCCTGCTGTGAATCCATGCTGTCTTGGGTCCTGTGCCTCACTGGCCTCTAGGTACTCAACAATTCTTTCCTTCAGAAGTGATTCCATCACTTTCCTACCAGAGAGGTCAAACTGACAGGTCTGTAGTTTCCTGCTTCTGTCTTGCTCCCACTTTTGTGAAGGGAATCACATCCACCCTCCTCCAGTCCTCAGGTACACACCATCCTCCCATGATTTGTTAAAATGGGTAGTCAGTGGTGTCACTAATTCTCCCCTTAATTCTTTTAGAATTCTTGGGTGAATCCCGTCACGCCCAATTGCTTTGTCCACCTTCTGCTTTTGGAGTTCTTTCAGAATCCTTTCTTCTGTGAAAGGACTGGGATTGACCCTCCATCTAGAGTGTTTTGATTGATTGGATTATGTACCTTCCCCTCCTCTTCTTTTGTGAATACTAAGTAGAAGTATTCATTCAGTATCCCTGCTTTTTCACTGTCCCTCTCTGCCCACCAACCATTCTCTTTATTCAGCCTCAGTATCCTTCCCTTTGTCTTTTAAGCTCCCTATTGGCCTATAAAGGTTTTATCCCTAACCACCCCACCCTCCTCTACAGACCAACAGATGCAGAGGTGTGCCATAGGGTTGTGCGGCCTAACCTCACGCCATTCACCTTCACTGTACCATGTCAACTTGTTTACATATGGAATGGGGAAGTTGGGAAGCATGACCCTATGGCAGACCTCGCATCTGTGTCTGAGAAGAGGGAGGTGGTTGGGGGTCAGGATCTGGTAACCTAACACCGTATTTCCACACTTTTGTCACTGTGAAACAACCCTAACTGATGCATTAACAGAGTTTTTGCCATGAATAAATATATATATATATATATATATATATTATGGTAACACGTGAATGCTACCATTGTTAGGGTTGAGGAGCCATTTCTATATTAAACCCAAAACTTTGCACCTTAATATCTTTGCAACTGTTTCACGGATTTGGCTGAAATTTGGAATACACAATCAAGAACCATAGGCCTTGGGATCTGCCAAGTTTTGTCTAGTCAGATATACAGCTGCGGAGTTATTAACATGATTTGTGCACGCATTTGCAGCTTTCTAGATTCTGATGGCATACAGATACGATGCACGGTTTGCGACAGGCCCAAAATCTTCAGGGAACATGGGTGGGGTCCCCAATGTGCCTTTTGAAGATTTTGTGAAATAATATTAAACGGTTCAAAAGTCATTAAAAACAGTTTCTCATTATAAGTCAATGGGAAAAGTTAACAAAAAGTTCGACAGTGTCGCAAATGCATTTTTACTTTCGCAAATGAGCCTGTTACTTTCGCAAATCAGCCATTTTGTTTTCAGTTGGTGATCAGAAAAATGGTTGGCATTTAAATTTGGGACCCTCTAGCAACCTAATTCTTTTTGTATTCACCTAGTCCCTAGACCCGGAGGATGCTTGCCATGTCTTTATTTTGTGGTAAAACACCCCAGAAATATGTTTTAACATTTCTGGAAAAGTTCTTCATAAATTACTTTCCGTGCTCACAAAGTGTCGAACTTTTTGAGAAAGCAATCATGCATCAGTGAGTTTTCATCTGTGGGAAAGTGACAGCGATTCTTAGGCACTGCGCTGCAAAAGAACCGTTGGGAGTTTTGGGCTGAAATTTGGAGGGAACGGAGATGACATCTCAAAAATGTGCCTTTCAGTGTTGCAATGAAAAAATATTACATGGCGGCAAAGTTACAGCACTCCAAATTTGACATTTTTTCCCATAGGATAACATTACGGCACTCAACGCATTACAGAAATCCTTTGGATTCCTGCTGCAAAATAACAGTTTGGTCTTTTTTCCTGAAATTTGGAGGTAAGACAGCCAACAGCCCACATATGTGCCTTTCAGTGGTTTGGGGAAAAAATATTACAGGGAGGCAAAGTTATGGCAATCCGAACTTCTCTTTTTTCCCCATAGGATAACATTACGGCGTATGCAGCGCCTTTCAGGGCCCGTGATCTCGAAACGGTGCGAGATATGGACTTTGTTGAAAAATGCTTGGCCCCTACTAGGGCTAAGTACAAATTAGCTAGGACAGTTGTAAATCATACAACTTTTAAATTTGTTTTCTACATTGTACGGTTCCTGAAATATAACATATTTAGTATTCCAAGTTCTCATTTTCTGCTCCGGTACTGATTATTATGCATGCGTTATTTGTAATCTCTGTCTTTCTCTATGCAGGTTTTGGGGAAAACCAGCCTGTGCGCTTACATTAATGTTACTGTTGTCCTTTTCACTTGCGGTTCCGTACCCATTTCACTTAACGTTGACGTCTGCGCCACCATGTGCGTTATCCTTTTCGTTTTCATTTGTGCTTGCATTTCTGTTATTTTTTGCCATTTGTCTCTACAGTACTGTTTCTCTTTCTGTTTCACTTTGCGTCACCATGCCCATTGACAATTCCGTTTGCAGGCACCATGTTACTATGTGACAACACATCACGTGGCAGATTGTTCTCGTCTACGCCACCATGTGCGTTACCCTTTCTGTTCTCATTCGCGCTTGTGTTACCATGTGCACCACTGTTAGCACTTCTGTTTGCATTGCTGTTCCTGTTACTATGCCACAAGACATCGTGTGGCGGGAGCACAGGGCCCAGCATTCTCAAAAAGAAGGGAAATTAGAGGCAAAAAACCCGATTTAATGCATTAGTTAGGTTGTTCCACAGCGACAAAATGAGGAAATTCTGTGTTAGGGTTGAAAACCCCTGGCTCGCCACCCCCAACTGGCATTGAGGTGCGCATTGGGATCGTCGGTCCTAACTCTCACCCCATTCTCCTATCGCTTGCTGCTTTACACATGTGATGGGGTGAGAGTTCGTCCAACGACAACCAATGTGCATCCCAGTGTTAAATCTTGTTCAGGAAATGGTTAACCTTTTCACGTATGTCAATAAAAGATTAACATAAGGCTGTTAGGATGTTTGCAGGCAATTGCAAACCTCCATTTAACACATCACGTGGCAGACCGTTGCCATCTGTCTCACTGTGTGCGTTACCGTTTATGCTCTCATTTTCGCTTGTGTTACCATATGTGCCACTGTTAGCGCTTCTGTTTGCATTGCTGTTGGTGTTAATATGACACAAGACATCACTAGCAGGGTCAGGTAGGCAGTGGAGCACCCAATGTCAGACAAAATTAGGTAGTATATTGTAATTGTAGATGCAGATGACAATACAGATGTATTTGTAAACTGAAGCATACTGTATACCCTCAGCTTGTATATGTACCTTTGTGTTCTATTTGATCTACTGTTTGCTTTCCGGGTCACCCCTGAAAAAGGGATGTCTGGGGACCTGTGGGCCTATCTGGTTATGAAAATTCAATTAAGCAACAACGCAGGATGCAGGGTTATGTTAATGGTCTGTTAATCACCTTCAAGGGGTGTACTGTGGCACGAGGTGTAGCCGAGTGGCATATGCCCATAGGGTGAATAACTGACTATGATCATTACCATTAGTAATGCCTTATTGCTATTATCAAAAAAATGTTTTTTAACTGTTTAAAAGCTTGTTCAGGAAATGGTTAACCTCTTTATGTATGTCAATAAAAGATTCACAGAAGGCTGTTAGAATGTTTGCAGCTGATCAGAAAGCTCAGTTTCTGAGACCCTTTTTATAATTAATTAATAAGGCATGACAAGGGGTTATGTTAATGGTCTGTTAATCACGTTCTAGGGGTGTACTGTGGCACGAGGTGTGGCCGAGTGCCACATGTCTCTACAGGGTGATTGACTGACCATTAACAGCATTCTTGGGAGTGACTTATTGCTATTATAATGAAACATCTTTTTAAACAGTTTTAAACCTTGTTCAGTATATCGTTAACTCTTCATGTATGGTAAATAAGATAATAAGGTTGTTAGGATGTTTGCAGCCAATTAGAAAGCTCCATTTTGTCAGACTCTGAAGTACACATAGTAGTGACTGCATGGTACATGTATAGTCACAGCTGTGTACTGTTGGGTGCTGATGTGTGGCACCTTACTAACATACTAACATACTATTTGCCAGCAGATTAGGCCTTATGGTCTATCAAGTCTGCTCGAACCTAGATCCTTAGTTGGGTGCCGAGACCCTCCCATCCCTTGTGCTCCAGAAACCCCTATCATCCATCCCCACCCCCCCGGGATAGGCCATCATCTGATACATCCACTTTCTGTGTCTGTCCCACCCTCTTAAAGCTCTCCACTGTGGATCTCTGAACCAGCTCACCAGGCAGAGCATTCCAAGGTCCACCCCCTCTCAGTGAAAACCTCCTCTCTTCCCCC
Source organism: Neoceratodus forsteri (assembly GCA_016271365.2). Taxonomy (NCBI): domain Eukaryota; kingdom Metazoa; phylum Chordata; order Ceratodontiformes; family Ceratodontidae; genus Neoceratodus; species Neoceratodus forsteri. Next base: position 42,709,847 of record JADMNL010000035.1, read on the forward strand.
TCACCCTTCCACCTTCCAACTTCAAACCATGCCCTCTGGTGATGCCTCCCTGCTTTAGTCTAAAGATCTCCTCCATGTTTACCCTATTTATTCCCTTGAGGTACTTGAGAGACCTCAATCATGTCCCCTGTCTCTCCTCTCCTCCAATGAAAACAGGCAGAGCTCCTCAAGTCTGTCCTCATAAGTCAAATCCCTAGCCTCGTATCATCTTTGTTGCCCTCCTCTGTACCCTCTCCAGGGCTGTATGTCCCTCTTCAAGTGTGGTCTCCAGTACTGTACACAGTACTCAAGGTGTGTCTAACCAGTCCATTGTACAGTGGCAGAATCACTTCCTTGCTCCTAGAGGTGATCCCCTTGCGATGCATCCCAACATCCTGTTTGCCTTGCAGCTGCTCTCCTGCACTGCTCAGAGTTATTCATACATGTATCCACCATGACCCCTAGGTCTTTTCCCCTGTTGAGGCTTCCAGCACCTCCCTCCCAGGGTGTACCTGTGTTTAGGGTTTCCCCGACCAAGATGCAACACCTTGCACTTGGCGATATTGAAATTTAATTTCCATGTGTGAGCCCAGCTTTCCAGGGTGTCCAGGTCCCCTTGCAGGGCCAACCTCCCCTCTTCTCCCTCAACTACTGCTCCCATCTTGGAGTCATCCGCGAAGAGACTCATTTCACACCCTATACCATCCCTGATGTCCGATATGTATGCATTAAACAGGATTGGACCCAGGACCGAGCCCTGCGGTTCCCCACTACCAACCTCTGTAGGGTTCGAGAGCTCCCCACAGACCACTACTCTCTGAGTGCGTCCAGCTATCCAGTTTTCAATCCATCTGACCATCAAAGGGCCTACTCCTAACCCCATCAGTTTCTCCACCAGACCATTGTGGGGGACAGAGTCAAACGCCTTGCTGAAGTCCAAGAATAATACATCCACAGGCTTACCCCTGTCCAGTTCTGATGTTACCCATTCATAGAACTCCACAAGGTTGGTTTGACATGATCTACCTGGCACAAACCCATGCTGCCGACTATCCAGACCTCCACCTCCTCCAAGTAAACCCAATCGTTCCTTTAGTATACTCTCCATTAATTTTCCCACCACGAGGTTAAACTGATGGGTCTATAGTTTCCTGGTACTTCCTTCGACCCCCTTTGTGGATTGGTACCACATGTGCCTCGCCAATCTCCAGGTACCCTCCTGTCTCAAGTGACCTGCTGAAAAGCACCGCCAGAGTGCAGCCAGTATGTCCGCCAATCCCCATAGTACTCTCGGATGAATGCCATCCGCCCAGGAGATTTGTCTTTCTTTAGGGCCTTGAGGGCAAACCACACCCTTTTGGTGGGATGGCATCATCCGCCTCCACCTTACTGGTCTTTTATCCTTAACCAGATGTGACACCCTGGGTACCTTTCCCTCCCTTTGCTCCATTTCTGCTGCCCCTGATCCCACTCCCTGCCGCTTCATCCCCTTTGTGCCTTGCTTTGTAGATATCCATCCCCTCCCTAGTGAACACAGAGGCAAAGTACTCGTTAAATACCTCTGCCTGGTCCCTCGCCTCTTCCACCCACCCTCCTTCTGATCTCAATCTGCTGAGATGGCCCTTAGTTTTCTCCGCCTCCCCAATGTACCGAAGAACCCCTTTTCCTCCATGTATCCCTGTGCCAGCCGATGCTCTTTACTGACTTTGCTCCCTCACCATCACTGGTGACTTTTCTAGATGCAAGCTGGTACATTTCCTTATCCCTATCCCTCTTGTTGTTTTATATTTTTTGTAAGCCGCCTTCTTTTCTCTGACTGCTACCTGGACCTCACTGGACCACCAGCATGGTTTATGTGACCTTGCTCCCTTACGTTTCAACTTAGCGCAGATCCTGACTGCCTCTTGAAGTCCCGGTTTTATGACCTCCCATCTCCTTTCCACACTTGTTGTTGAGGTAATCCCCTTCAAGTGATCCTTGAGAATATTTCCCATGCCCATAAAGTCTGCCCCCCTGAAGTCCACTGAAGTCCACCTTGGTATAGTAATAATGACTGCATAGGCACAGGGACAGTAAGTACATTGCTGAGTTTTTTACACTGTTAGGAATTACGTCAAATGTGACATGCAATGTGCCACATCATTGCATATGCTGTGATACTGACTGTATGTCATAGGTACCAAACAAATTGATGGAGGTATAGTTGTAGCAGTATTAGTTAACACTGATTTGTATGCTTAAGTCAGACACACTTAGTTTTATGTCATAATGGTATTTAAAGTAAAAAGTCGACACAGGTGGTTATGGTTTGAAAAAATTTATTGCCAATTTGTCAAATGGAGAAAAGGGCCAATCAAGACTGAAATTTAGTTAACAGAAGCAGTCTCACAATACAATCTTTGTATGTGTGCAATCATTCTCGTCATATATGTAAATGTGTAAGAATAATAAGAACTGTATAATATGGATTGGAGTAAGTATGTGATATCATAGGAAAATAATCAGGTGTTGTGTGTTTCTAGTCATGTTTCACTACTCACTATGTTTATGTGAGGAAGTAGTTTCGTGACATTCAACCTGGAATTCTAATAGTCAGGCTGAAGCTGTGACGCTTAATTATATATTTACTATTGAATGTGAATAGAGTTTGTAAAAAAATGTTATTTTTTTTTAAATGGTTGTATGTTGTAATAATGTGTAGTGCATTACTTGTGTGGTATGTTAATAAGGCAATGTCAGTAGGTTGTGAAGTGTGATTGCACACATGATAGACAAGTGTTTTGTTGTTATTGTGTGACTGCTAATGTGGATGTTCCTGGGGTGGGCGAAAAACTATATGCTGACTGTCTAAGTAATACAATATACAAAAATGTTAGTTTTGTGACATTTGATTGGTGTTATTTAACAATATGTCACTGAATAGGCGCAAATGGAAAATTCCCACCAGACCCCTCAATTGAGGCGATCATAAATATTGTCAGGAACAGGTATGCAGTGTGTTGTGATCAGTAACAGTGTCTGATTTACAATTGTCAATATTTTTTACATACGTTAGAATTACTTATGTGACAAGTTGAAAAAATAGAATATTTTTACATGAACAAATGACATATTATCAATTCTTAGATTAGCTTCTATGTAAATTCTTAACTTGTAAATACTAAAACTGTGCATGGAATGCATTTTTACAAACTTATGGTTAATTAAATGTAGTTAGTATAGTGCTGAATAATATAGAAAACATTCAGTTGTACTTTAGTGTTAGACTAGTATTTTTAGTACAAGTATCAAAGTAGTTATTAACAATGTACACCTGAATACAAATCTTTATATTATGTACAAGTAATTGCAAACACATGTAAAAGTCAGTAAATGAGATTCTGCAATTGCTTCTTATTTACAGTTGTGTAATTCAGCTTCTTGCATTATCAATAAAGGTAGTTATTTTTACATATGTACAATACTAGTATTACGTATGAAGGCGTGATAGTTCTACACTGTTGCATGGTGAGCGAATGATGTTCTCTATATGTCAAGAGTCAATAGACAAATTGAAGTGTTGATAGACAACTTGTGACAGAGTGGAATGTTTGGTGAATATTAGAAGTGTTGCTCAGTTATTTACGATAATAACTGAGAACTTCTCTTTGTTTGGAAAGAGTAACACTTTATAACTCATATCAATTTGTTGTTATGTAAGAGTTAATACATGGATGATTAAAGATATGTACAGAGGAGAAGAGCAGTAAGGCCTCAGTTTTTAGATGTACAATCTTTGATAGATACGTAATCATGGTTTCTCTAGTGACTGTGAATATTGTTGGCACCGACTGAAGCCACTACAACAATTTTCATGTAGTCACTGATCCAACATCTACATGTTACAGTGTGTGGAATGTCTCTGTCAGAATACCATTTTGTTGAAATTGTATGGTTTATTTAGAGTCGTAAATTATACAACATTGTAATGAGGTATGAATGTTTTTTGGACAAAGTAGTCATTTTTAAAATGCAACATGTTTTCTCCTATTCTTCTGAAATATGAAGGTTATCATAATTCTTCAATATTAGAAGATATGCATTTTTTAAGTGTCGTGGCAGTCTCTGTTTAAAACTGCTTGTAGAGTCGTCACACTTTAACCATCCAGTTCTGCACCTTAGTAAGGGACGTAATGCCCAGAAAGCATGGATTGACCATGGTGATAGATTATACTGTGAGTGTCAAACACTGCTTGGTTGAAGACTATTCTACTAGCTGTGTAATTGTGATAGGAGTATCAACTCTGAGCCCATTGGGGTCAAATCTGTGCAACATAAGCAACAGATATTGAGATGAACTCCTGAGACATATGGACTGAGTGCATCTGCCTTCACACCTTCCACAGGCATGACTACATTCAGCATTGGTGAATAGCTGTCAAAATTTGACACTTTTGGTTTGAGGGACAAAGAGAGTAATCCACAGCATGTCTTGTGTTGTTTCACGCTGTGAATTGCCACATGAAATACATACATATTTTGTAACATATGTTACTGTGCAGTACTGCCGCATTGGGGTGCCATCTTCATCCAGGTTGTTTATGACAGCCATCATAAACTCAGTAGTGTCTTGCTGTATGCCTGCAGCAAACGTACCACATCCAGGATATGTCGCTAACACCTGTCGTAGTGGTGTTAGTGACTGTACATTGTTAGACTGGTCAGAAGTCATGTTGATAATCTGCTTCAAAGCGTTTGATAGGGGATTGTCTTGTGAAGCAGATATTGCCTGCACAAACTGTGGCATGTGTAGAAAAACTTGCATAGCTGAGTTAGCATAGCAGTTTACTCTACTGCTGTTGTCAAAGACTGGTACAGCACCTACACCAACTGATTTCTGATGAATTGCTGGCTGTGAATATTTACTTGAAGTTGTAGCCTTTGTTGAACTCTTTTTTGTTGAATCACTTTTGGAAGCTTGTTGTTGTTTGTTGATATCTCTAGCTGTGACTGAATTGTGTGAGACAGACAGATATGTAGGCAGTGGTATTAAAGACATTTGTGGCCAATGTAGAGTACGTAACCTGTTGTACTCAAGAATACATCGCTTGTCAGCTTGTATTTTCTGAGATGCTAGAGTAATAATGTGCAACCCAGAAAGGCTGCATACACATGAAAGTGTGACGTAGCTCATGCCATCCTTGAAAATGTCTGTACCTATGTCTACCATTGCTGAATCCAATATTAATCCCTGAGATTTGTGAATGGAGACAGCATATGCAACACATAATGGAAACTGTTTCCTGTTTACATAGACATCCTTAAAAACCTGGAATTTTACGCAGGTTCGATCTATGTGTACAGTGTGTTCCATGTTGTCAAACTGAACTACAACCGTCTCGATATATGTCTTCTGGACATTGTAGACAAAGTCAGTGATGTTTCCCATGGCACCGTTTACCATGCCTTATTCTACATTTAGATTACGTCGCAGCATGATACGTGCATTCTTGCAAACTGTGAGATCAGCTTCTAGGCCAGCTGTTCGTGAAACATCTGACTTCAGTTCACTTAGTCGTTCAGTCATCTTTGCTACTAGTTTTTGACTAAGAATAACGCCATCAACTGTATCAACCGCATGCAGAGTTAGAATCTCTTGGTTTTCTCTCTGCAGCATTAGATTGTTGAATTCAGTGCATTTCTTTAGTCGTGGCATAAGACACACTATGTGTCTGCCAGTGAGTATATATCGCTGAAGACGTACATGCTGTTTCTATGCATGCACTATCTACTGTGATTTTTGATCATTTAACATACAAACATGTTCTGGTGATAGAGAACCTATGCAGCTTCATCTAAAAGTGATTTGTAAGCTTAGATCACCACTTTGGGGCATGTTCTCAGACAACTCAACATAGGTAAATAATTCCCATATGTTATAGCCTGCAATGCAACTGAGGATATTCTTAGCTTGTTTGGCAGTTAGAGTTGTAAATACATGCTCTGCATTGACTGGTGCAAGTTGTAAAAGGTCTCCCAATACAAGTATACTTTTGCCACCAAATGGTACTCCATCGTCAGTACCTAAGATCTGCTGCAGATGTAGATGAATACAGGCAAGCATGATATTGGAGACCATGCTGATTTCGTCAATGATGAGTAACTGCATCTTTGTAAACATGGAGCAGGAGCTGAGATGCAACCTCAAATGACAGTTTATGATACTCTCCAGTTCTCCCATGTTCTACTGGCAACATAAAGAGACGGTGTAATGTAACTCCACCAATGTTGTATGCTGCTAGTCCTGTGGGAGCAGTGACAGCAACAGACATTGAAGAGCCTGTCACACTCCGTACTTCTGCAGTTATGGCTTCAATCAGGAAACTCTTTCCTGTGCCAGCTGAACCGCTAACAAACATTAGTACTGGCTTGTAGTCAGTGCAGTCACACTGTTTTGTTTTATGTAGTATCCCATGTTGGACAGCTTCAACTACTTGAGAGTGAACTGTATGCTGCAGTTGATTTAGTCTTTCTCTTAAGTCAGCTGGGTTTACCATGGAGTGTGCCATGTTCCATGGCTGTCTCAATTCTGACATTAACACTTCTGGGGCATTTAAGGGCAGAGGGTCACCAGAACACCTTGTCCTTCTGGATCAAGGTTGTCTTGTGAACTAACTGGAGTGTCTTCCTGAAGCTGCTTCTCTGCCTTCTCAAGCTGTTCTTTCTCAACTTCTGGTCTTTGTATATATGTCTGTGTGTATTCAGTTTGGAAATTCTGTAAGTGAGATTGAACTGCTCTTGAAGTGATCGCAGTCACCTTTTAATTCAGACTCAGTCCTCCAGGGTCTAAATAGAATAGGAGAGCAAAGTAATGTTCTGTGCTCTCTGCTGTGCCTAGATGCAGTTTACAGTGATCTATAAGCCATGGCTTGTGTCTCTTCATGAGACAGCCATCTACTCCATTGACCTTGTAAATCTGGCATGTTGAGTCAGGTGCTGCACCTGTCTTGTAGTCATACCACTTAGCCACCTCAAAGAGACACATATCATTCATATCGTTGTGTCTACGTGGGTAGTATGTGTCTATCAGGTTATTCTTCAAGATATGTTTTGAAGAAGGTGTATTGGCAGTGAGCTCCTCAATTTCGGCATGAGGAATCAGTACAAGTTTCCGTTTCTCTTTGTAGTTTACACTGAGAAAACGTACAGCATCAGACTTCCCGTACAGATGTGTACCCATTAACCGGTCACTGGCTTCGTAGGCTCCACATTCTCTGTGTGAAAGAGTCTTCAAACCCAATGACCACAGCTGAGATGTCAGGCTTTTGCTTGAAGTGGCAATATCTTCCCAAAGATCTTGCAAGCTAGTCTCTTCATGTTTGGTTATGTACGAAGTGACGTACTGAACCAGGGCCAGTGAGTTATCAGCCACAAACTGAACATCTATGTTTGCTTGCCGCATTAGGAGAAGAATTGGGTTGTAGTCATTAATGTATACCTCTTTTTCATCTCTGGGTAACTCGTATAACCTCTTGGTTGATTTTGCCTTCAAGTGGTGTCACATTGCTGAGAAAAGGTCATTCACGGCACCATCCTGACAAACTCATCTAGGAAATCCAAAGTGACATCGTGTGTACCAATTAGATTTGTTCTTTACTACTCACTGGCAATATTTTGCTCAAATATGTCGCTGGAACTTTTGTACCAACTTCCATAGTGTAGGACTGTCATACTTGTCTGGAATGTGACAAGTGATATATTTTTTGATGAATGATAGCACTTCTGCTGCTTCCTGTTCACCAATGCATGGAGCATCCTTGATCCACAATAACATATGGATATGAGGGGCACCTTGCACTTGATATTCTGTCCTCCAAAAGTAATGTTCCACAATACCTAGAGGAGGATTGTCCTTTGACAAGAAGAAAGTCAGAATGTCATGGAACCGCTTGTGAAAATGTCTTGTGACAGACATAGGATCAAGTGAACACATTTCTCCGACAGTCATTGATGAGATGCCTTCGACATCAGAATTTGCCCACTTCAACAGTTCAATGAGCTCGTCCCAGGCATATTCAGCACAACTCAGTGTAACAAACCACGTGGCTGCACCATACTCTCGCAGCATTGTCATCACTTCAGAGTGTCTGCGATACCAGTATTCTTTGGTGCCATGAAGACTTGAAAGTATGGAAGACAGATTGACTTGCACATTTTCATCTTTCTGCTTTAATTTCTCTAGAAATTGAGCAGCTGTAATTCCATCTAGTGGACTTGTTAGACGAATGGTATGTGCTATAGACACAGACAGAATGCTAAGTTCACGCTCCCAGAGGAGATGGAACAGGTACTGTATGTTATGTCTGAATTTGCCATCTTTGCTGAGGACACGGCTAGTGCGGTACTCAGCACCCTGTACACGTACTTCTCTTTCATTTAGGCATCCACCTGACCCTTTTGGAAATAGGTCTGGGAAACAGCGTGCTTCTAGTGTTGCCTCCCAAATGCTCACAGACTCACCTTCCACCTGTTTCATTTGATAGAGATCAATGTTGTCTCCTAATGGATCTCTCCCGTGTAGTGGGTGAAGTGTGTACTGTTCATACACATTGTCACTTGTCTGTACACTGACCTTCTCAATGATTGGCTTACCTTTTTCTAATAGATCATGTTGCACAGAGAGACTGGCCATCTGATCTATGTCAAGGTTTGTATAAAAGGGATTGTTACTCTTTAAATAAGTAAGAGCAAGCTTTACCTTTTGCACATTGACAACATCTTGCCAGATGACCTTGGCCTTTGTCGGCACACCATTTACAAGAATCACCAAGCTATTTTCAGTTGAGATTGCGTGAACATTTTCCTGTAGAGGAAGTGGTAGATACATCACGGAACCCCTTAGAGATCTAACAAGCTCTTTCTGTGGAATGTTCCATGTCTTTGTGTTCAGACGTAGAATCATTTGGAATGGTTTCATTGTCTGAATTAGAATGCGTTCAAACATATTCAATGTTGAAATCTCACTTGGTGTAACATCTGTTTCCATGTTATTCAGCATTGACCTTGCTGGCAAAGTGTTACAGTTCACTTTTGAAAAACAGTGTTTGCATAGCACAATGGTGTCTTGTAAGTGAAAGTCAGATTTCAGCATCAAGAATGCTGTCAGACGGAACCACATGTCATTGTATGGTGACAAGGTTTCTAGGTTGACTGTGACTGTTTGTTTTGTGTAGCACAAACGGTTGCATGACACACATACAGAATCAAACTTGAGACTTTGCAACCTCAAACTTAGCAATTTCCTTCCATACTGTCTCAGAATGTCATTTTCTAACACTGAAACAGATTTTTCTGCAGAAGTGTTACACTGAAAATTAGTTGTTTCTGGTACAGAAGTAATGTGTTGCAGTTTTTTTAGGATAAGTGATGGCACCCTGCATGTCACCTGATTGCAATAAGTCATTTAAACAAGTGTACTGATGTACAACTTGCTGTACTTCATATACTCTGTAGACAAAGTTTTGCATGCCTGTTTGATGCACTGCAAGCATCCGCATGTTGTGAAAAATACTATCACAAACAGCACTATCGAGACATGCAAGTGAGTGACCCATGAGTCCAGTATGTGGCCTGATTTCACAATGGTCAATTTTTGTAAACAGTTTATGTCTGTCTTTGCAATCTGTTATTACAAATAGGTTTACAAAGTGTTCTACTTTTTCAAATGATGATTGCCTACAGTTGCAGGTGTCATCACATGGCCATGCCAGACAGTGCCGTTTATTGAAGACTGTGGTTGGATCACAGTCATCATCAGTATCCAATTGATTGTCATCAGAGATACTGAGGACATTTGTTAGTTTGCCGTACTCATCAATACTGAACGTGTGTTATTTTGTTAAGTAATGATAAGACTCTTCCCAAAAATATGCCTCTGAGTGCTGTGTGTGCAGCCACTGTCCTGTGAAAACATGACAGAAGTTGTCAACAGTCAAACAAGGATACTGTTGAAGCCTTTTATGGCATATACAAGTTTCCTGAATTGTTCAAACATGACACATCTTACGCCACAATCACTGTAGTACAAACAGTGCTCTGTTGACAAAAGTTCGCACCTTGAGGCGTAAGTTCATCAGAGACAGGTGACTCTTACTCTTTGTGGGTGTGCCTCAGCACAGCAGTGATAAGTCTTCGATCTTAGCTTTACTTGCTAGTGATCGAAATACTTTCGCTTTCTGAGTTGTAAATCAGCAGTTGTGAGCTTATGGCGTTGTTTTGAGCGTTTCTTGATGGTTACACTCAAAATAGTTGTGTTTCATCTCAGAGATCTACACAACATTTGTGATGGTATACATTTTTTCTTTTCTGTTAAGGAATTTTGTTTGGTTGTGCAGTGACTTGATGTAGGGGTCACTGTTGCCGTAAAGGTCTGTTGATGTTCATTTTCTGGTGTGCCTTTACTGTTTTGTTTGTTGCCCTTATACAACAGTGTAGTACTATTATACCGCTCTCGTTTTGAGACACATCTACGTCTGTATTTAGTTGGCATATTTTGCTATTATGGTTGACAGTGACAGTAAGCAATCTTAAAGAAGTATCAGGCACCTGTATGAGAGACAGAGAAAAAAAAGTGTTAGAATAGGCTTCAGTAAATTTCTTATAACAGTGTGTATTGATAGAATCGTAAGTTAAGTATGTTTACAATTTTGTAAAAACATAACTAAACAATAGTTTTTATGAATGTGCATTGCGTAGTTGCTACATAATATCAGAAGTTTGTGCATTATCAATATTTCTAGTCCACATATAAAAGCTTTTTTTTCCCATGTGTACTTATGAGTAGGATAGGTGTAATTTGTTACATGTGGACGAAAATGTGTTTTCAACCATGTAGCATGTCATGGCATAGTCAGTATGCTAATTCACTATATGGTAGACCAAAAACTTGAGAGTGATAGTGTTCATTAACAAATCTGTTACAATTAGTATGTTTACAATTAGAGGTAGAACATGGCACTATTACTGTGGTGTGACTGCGTCTAGCACAGTTGCTATGTATGCTTGTATGGTAACGAAATTTCAATATAGTTGCTGCACATTATCAACATTGTGTTTTTAGTACGCCTGTGTATGACTATTGGAACTGCTATTTTTAACAACATGCAAAAAATGCTTTTCCGCACATGTGCTGTGCAATGCTGCAGTTGATTAACGAAATCACTGTATGGGGCACAGTCACAAAATTACAGTGCCAGTGTTTATGAGCAGACGACTTAAAATGAATATGTAGAACAATTGGTGTGAGAATTCTGAAACATTTCTGATTTACAAGCTTACGCAGTGCAGTTCAGATGTACACTTGTAAGTTTGTGTATTGTCATACTTCTCAGTTGAAAATTACAAATTTTGGTTTTAACACACAACCTTATGAATAGTACAAATTTCATTTCTCACATCTTGACAAAACTGTGTTTTTGCTTATGTGCTGCGTTTTGGCTCAGTTGATGTGAGAAATGACTATATGGTACAAATGTATAAAAATCAGAGTGACACTTATGAGCAGAGGTCTTAAAATGGCTATGTTTACATTTGGGTGCGAAAATTACAACAAATAACTGTTTCACAAGTCTGTGTTGCACAGTTGTTATGCATGCTTGGAATGTTGTAAATGTTAAATATCTGAAGTGCACTGAGTTTGAAGCAGCTACGCAGCACATAATGTGTTTATAATTGAAAATTGAGCTATTTTGCCATTAAATCTGAAATTGTGCCATTAAATAGACAGTCTTGGGAAATTACTTTCGTGTGCACGAAAGTTTCGCAAAAAGTACTTTCATGCATTCAAAAGTGTCGCAAATGTTACTTTCGTGCATTCGACAGATGGCCAGAAATACTGTCGAACTGCGACACTTTCGCAAATTTGACTGTCGTGCTTGCTGAAAGTGTCGCAAATGTACTTTCGTGTATTCGAAAGTAAAGATAATCTAACACTTGGGATTGGCAAAAACATTCATTATCGAATCAGAAAACAGTGTGTTTGAGTGACAGCTGGCTCTACCAATGTTATTTAAGATTTGTCAGGCCATTTCTGAGAACCAATCAGAGACGGACAACACTGAAGAACAAGTAAACAAGAGTCATTTTCAATATTGCTGAGAGAGAGCAGTTTGAAACTATAAGTACAGTCTATCTTCAAATGATTTTTTCTAGTATTAAAAAGCTTATAACAACATGTAAATACTATTAATCAAAACTTTTTTTTATGTTGAATCTCATAATGTAACTTGTTATTGTTTAGCAGGCTATATTCTTAAGAGAAAATAGTTTAAAGTGAGAAATCATTTAGTACTAACTTGTAGAGATACAGCTGCAAATGGAGTGAGATAAGAAGGTGCACATGAGTTCTATGAGAAAATGAAACCAATCAGACTTGTTTCTGATGTAATTGTTTAAAACTGCCTATGAAAAGGATACATTTTCCCAGTTGTCAGTGGTTGCAGATTTTTGCAGGAACATAGGTCTAGTAATACTGAATGCATGAGTTACATTGGTTAATGAAGCCAGAGCAGCAGGGAATGTTTTTTTTTGGATTTGTGTGTTGTGTCTGAACCCACTGAAGCTAGGTTAAAATGAGGGAAAATATCAGTTTGATTTTCAGTGCTGTCTGGTCACTGTAGGGTGAACACTGACTTTCTTTGTAGCTCTCTGTACAACTCTGAGTTTTAAAACTTAGAATGGCAGAAAATAGCAAAAGGATTTTGTGGATAGTTGGAAGCAGTTACATAAGATGAGCAGCTGAGTTTGCAGTTCATAGTAATTTTGGGAGGGACCTGCAGCTCCCCAATTGCTATGTAAGATGGTTTGGTCGTGGTGGCATGAGATGGGAACACCTTATGCCAACCATGCACAGACTTTTGAAAACTCACTCTCCTCCTGACATACTGCTTATACATCTTGGAGGCAATGATTTGGGCTCAAAAACGCTGGGTAGATTTAGTTACAGAGACAAATTGGACCTTGCTTCTATTATGTCTATGTTGCCTGCCTGTATTATCATGTTTTCAGATATTACAGAGCGTAGGGTCTGGCAAGCAGAACATCATATGTATCTGATTGACAGAGCTCCTGAAAAAGTAAATGTACAGATAACTGCCTTTGCATGGAATGCATACTATACGTCACCCAAAATAAAATACTGTAATGATTGGCTATTCCTACCAGATGGTGTACATTTCTCGCATGCTGGCAATTGCCATTTTCTTGCAGACCTTCGAGATGTAATCCTCAAAGTCCTTTAAGATTGTCAGACTGTTTGAGGAAACATTACAGTATACACAAAGGTTCTTTTCAGAACCATATAAATGTGGTCAAAAAATAGATCAACTGCATGCATCATTCACATTTTTTTTATCAATTATTTTACCAGGTGAGACACACTAAGCTGAAAGCTTGTTTGCAGGTGCAACCTGGGAGCACAAGGAAGTTAAGTGACTTGCTCAGGGTACACAGTATGCACCTAGGGGCTGTGGATTCAAACCCAGGTCACATACATGCTACATATATATTTGTTTTGCTATATTAGAATAGTGGGGACACAGCACTAGTAATTTACCCTGCTGCTGTCAGTTCACAATTGTATGATGTTATGTCTCAACATTTGTATATAGTTTGAGTTTGTTAAGTGAGTGTAGCATTTACTGTGGTCTTACAGTATTGTAGCTGATACAGCATGGTATGTGTACAACAATACAACACTGTGGTGCTCTTTAATGTATACGTTTCTTTACTGGTATGTGTGGGAATTGAATCATTTTTAATGTAACAGATATGGGTAGTAATTAGTATATTTCCTGCCATGAATGCACAACACAATTATCATACTATTGAACTTTTAATCAGTTTGTTAGCCATCTTCACATATATTAAGTGTATTTGTAGGTGTGTGCACAGTTCTGCAATGTGTGGTTCATCTGTGTTTTACATCACTTTACTATGGTGCGTTGTATGGTTGAAGGGTGCAGTTATGGTGTTATGGACAGTAGCAGAATATGACATGTCCAAGTCTGGTGCTTACCTGGATACAGACACATAGATCGTAGTGTGTGATGCAGTCTGTTATACAGTTTAGGTGAGGTGGTGTGCAACAGCTCAATAACTGTGGTGCAAGTTTGCAAAGACAGTTGTATACCTCATGCTGTGTGAACACTTCAGTGTAGTAGACATGGATATGTGATGGTGTGTGCAATCTCATGTTTGATGAAGTAGCCCCCCCGTCCCCAAAAGTACTGTATGGCATGCTGGTGGGACACCATAGCGTAGCAGCAGCTGTTGTTACTGTTGAGGTGGATGAATCTTTGCTTGGGGCTGCATAATGCTACTGAGATGTGTTTCTGCAATGTTGAAGTAGATGTGGGGTGGATAGTCAAACTGCGTTATTTTGTGGCGCAATCACTTGCGCTGCACAAAATAGTTGTGCAGGGGTGTGTCCAGAGTGATATTCAAAGGAGTTGCGCCCTTGAGCAACTCCTTTGAATATCACCCCCTGGCCACAGCCACTGTGCATGGTGCAGTGGAACTTGCGGCACTGCAAGTGGTGGAGCATTCAACTTTAGCGGTGCAAGTACCATTGCGCCATACGCCAAAATCCCGTATTCAAATGGTGACATGCAAATGGGGCCATAATTCATGCAAGGTGCAGGGGGGGCCATTTGCATATGATTATAGCCCCATTTGCATGCCATTAGCATGCAGGTGCGCCAATCCCTGAGGACTTGCGCCTGGCAGCCTGCCAGGCAGCAGCCGTCGGGGACCGATGCCCTGCTGCAGCCCGATCATGGGTGAAACAGTGTACAATCCCCACCACCACCCCCAGTGGCCCAATCACGGTCATAGTTTAATCCCCCACCAGCCCGATCGCGGGCGGTAATAGCTCCCCGAACATATTTCTGGTGGTCCAGTGGACCAAAAAGCCCGATCGTGGGCGGTAGTCATTTAAGAACCCCTGAACATAGCCCTGGTGGCTAGTGTCCCCCACCACCATGAGCTCCACCACCCCACTCCCGGCAGCAGCATCACCCACCTGCTGCCCCACTGCCCGCTGACTGACTGATGCCCATTGGTGCAGAGCAAGAGCCAATGGGCATGCAGCACATACCGTACAAGACAGTCCAGTTTTGTGAATGAATGAATGTATTCATTCATAAATCTGACTATCATGGTATGGGCTGCACTACTGGCTCTTGCTCTGCACCAATGGCGCAATACCACCAGGCAGTCGGTTGGCGGGCAGCGGTGCGGCAGGCGGGTGGGATGCTGCCGCCCGCCGGCTGCCTGGGGAGGGTGGTGGGGCTTCATGAGTGGAGTGAGGTGGAAGACACTAGCCACCAGGGCTATGTTGAAGTGTTTAACTGACTACCGCCCGCGATCGGGCTTTCGTCCACTGGACCACCAGATATGAATGCGGAAGGAGGGGTCTTAAACAACTAGTGCCCGCGATCAGGCTTTTGGTCCACTGGACCACCAAGGATACATTCGGGGGCCACATTGCTGCTTACGATCGGGCTGGTGGGAAGTTAAACTACTGCCTGAGTGGGCCAGTGGGGAGTGGTGGTGGTGATCTACATTCGGCTGCCCATGATCGGGCTGCGGGGGGGCACAGGGATTGGGTTGGGGGCCAGCCACAGGTGGCAGCTGCTGTGTTGTGCCCTGCAATGCAGCAGGTCACCTGTGGGTGGCCCTCAACTTTAGCCTTTTTTTTGGCTCAAAGTTGTGCAGCGCAGGTTGGGGGTTGCTCTGCACATCCCTGCTGAATATCGGGCTGTGCAGTTTATGCATGGTTCCTTCCCCTCCAGTTCAGCATGCATTCATTTGAATTGCGCTGTTGCTCAGCATGTTTTCTGTGTCACAACTGCCTTTTGAATATCTGGGCCGTAGTGTTTAATTTAATAAGTATTATATGGAATTAGTTGAACTAATTAATAATATTGTTAGATGATAGTAATGTGGATGTTTCTTTCTGTTTGTATTTCAGAATTACAAATCTAAAATTAACAGAATGAGGCAGTGGACCTTGCAAGAGGTGTGTGCACTGCTTGAGGCAGTCCAAGCTAGAGGCAATCTGAAGGTTCTTATGAGATGAACCAGAAACTGGATTCAATGTGGAGCGCATAAATAGCTTCCTGCACATAGCTTTAAAAGTGAAAAACAAGAGTATCTTGCAGTTGAAGTGGAAGTGGAAGCTGTTGCGCCAATGTTTTATGTGCTGAAACAACGTGAGGGGATACCGGACAATATCGTGCTGGTACTACCCTTGCATATGAACTATGGGAAGCTGCTGGCAAATCAGCTGCGAGAACACCTACTCACCTTAAGTAAATCAGCAGAAGTTTTCATTATGGATGTGCATGTATTCCAGAATTTGTAACAATTATTGCATACAACATGATTAAGCAATAAGACAGGAGCAGTGATTATGTTAATGGTGTGTAAATCACCGTCTAGTGGTGTGATGTTGCATGAGACACAACCAAGTGCTACATACCCCACAGGGTGATTAAGTGACCATTAATATAAACACTGAGCCTCTATTAATATTATTATACAAATATTTAGTAAATGGTGTAGAACCTTGTTTTTCATGTGATTAGTCTCTACATTTATGTAAATCAAAGATTAACATCTGACTAATAGAATGTTTGGTACCAATCAGAAACCTGTGTTTGTCACACCCTTTTATAATAGTTAATACTATATGTAAGGATATACTATTAAAATATGAAGCTGAATTGTTGCATTTATTTACTGTGCTGTTGTTCAGTCACAAGCCACAGTTTCTAACATAGCCATACCAGAAATAGTACATTTATACATATCGCACTTCCTATCATGGTATGTTGGTAAGAACAATATGTAACTGTTTAGTTATTGTAATGTAGTGGTATTGAACTTCTAACTCTGTAATACTGTTGCGTATTACAGGTTACTTTGCACACATGTGCAACAAACATAGTGGTATCATATTACATTTCATATTTACTGCACACCTGTTACAATTAAGTTACTGTATTTGCTGATGTGCAGTTTTCTATGTGTGCTGCAGATGTCTGTCACAAGTACAAGATGCATTGCTGTGCAGTTAAAAAGGGGGGAAGTATTTTCAGTGAGCAGTAATACAATATTGAGTCATGGTCTGTCCTGTGTGCTACATATACAGACAGAGATGTAGAAATGTACATATCAATAGTGTTTGGTGCCCCAGCAGTTAAAGACTATGCAGATAATGGTGTGAGGGCCCCCTCCACAATAAATCAAATTGTTATTGTAATATGTGGGCACAATGCTTGTAGTCATTATAATTAAAAGCAATGTTATCTATGTGGTGCTTAGTTTACTGTTGTTGCAACTATTTAAAAACTGTACTGTGATTCACATCAACCACTTACATATTTTTTTTTCTGTTTCATGCTAGAACACCGGAGGTCTCCCCCCGCTTCCCATGAGGTAGTACCAGCACAGCGTGAAGCTGTGGAGGGTGGCCAGTCGGACACAGAAAGTGTCATTATTATTGAGTCCGATGGTAAGAGTATGATGTAAATAATTGTTCTATGTTATTGGTCTGTGTTACAAAATTATGTTATGTGTTAGCTGCAGAAGTTAAGGCTGTATTTTTTAAAAAAGGTCTTTACTGATTCAGTAGTGTTTGAATCATGTATGCATTCTTTTTACTTGTTGAGTGGGTTGAAAGCATTTTTTTTTATCATTCCATACAAGGAAGAAAGACACAGTCTCTCATGTGACAGCAGACAACACTTAAAGGTGCACTGTCAGCTTTCCTCCTCAGTTACTGCTAAATTCCCATCTCACATTCTACAAGTTAACAATTTTAAAGAGGTGACTGTAGAATGACTCTGAATAAAAGAAAAAGTTATCAGGTTACCGAATTTGATAATTAAGAAATAATTCCCATTACTGGTGTACCGGCTTAAAATCTCCATGCTCTGTAAGCATTTCCATACTAAGCACACGCGTTTATGGGGAGCGCTGTTCTCAACCACGTATCTCTAAGATTGTCATTGTCAAAAACTGTAAATGCATAAGAGAATAGTATTACAAATATTTTATGGTGTTTACAAATAAGAAATGAGACTTTCTTCTAACACAAAATACTTCTAAAAGGTGCTAAGCAACTGTAGTGAATGTGCAGTGGCATCATGGAACAACATCCAGAGACAGCATGACAAACTGCTGTTATCACACTTGTGAGTGGGATACTATTTCTCATGTATGTGACAATGGATGTATGTCCATACGGGTACTTAGTACTACATGTGGTGTTTGTGGGGGGCCATCTCTTGTACTCTGCTACTTTTGGTACTGGAGTTTCATGTACAATGAGTAATTGAGTACCAATTGTAATGTTGTTGGTGTCTCATTGGTATTCACTAGTGTGCTGTTTAATTATCTGTAGCTAATTAACAGATGTTCCTAGATGCTTATAGACTTAGTATTTCTATATCTGCTGGGAATGTTTCATTTTATAATTGCTATATTTATAGATGGGCAGCATAGAGTGTCCACATGTTTGTTAATGTGTTTTAATAGCCCTGTGGGGTAGTATATGTAATAGCATAAAGACCGTCATATTCAGCTAGAGGGTCATTAAGTGAAGAGTTACATGATACTTTTTTTTTGTTCTTGCTATTATAATAACACATTTTGTCAAACTGTTTAAAAAAGAGGTCATCATATAGTTAGGTTTACATGTATATAAATTATAGATACATATAAGTTTGTTAGGATGTTTCAGTGAAAGAAATATGCATTATCAAAGTGTTTTAACTATTGCCATTCATGGGTAGGCACTGCTTGTTCTGCATTGCATACTATCAATTATAGATTTCTGTGTTTTCTTTCTGTGAAAATGTAATTGGACAAACATTGTTTGGGAACTGCCAGAAACAAATGAATTTGTTATATTAAGTGTTCTGGGTTTCATGGACATTTGTTTTGAAAGAACGCAGACACATGGTTTAATAATTTCAACTTTGTGTGCCTTTCTGCATATGAGAAGAGTTGTTGTATGCATGTAATACTGAGTTAAGAATATACATCTAGCTGGAGAGACAGCTGTGTTTGTGAAGAGACATGTCTTCATATGACAGTTGTACGCAATGATGTAGTTTTAGAAATTGACGTTTTAAAGAAAAAGACTCTTACTTTGATATTTCATCTATTAATGTTATCATTTTTAACCTTGCTTGCTTTTATAGAGCCCGGGGAAGCTGCAGATGTACAAGCAGTGGAGGTGAAGCAGGAGGCCGGCGCCAGCCCACCACGTAAGTGAAATCTTAAAATGTTTCCAAGCAAGATGTAGTCCCATGGTACTGTGAACTTAGAATGTATGTTATTATTATTGTGTCTTACTTCACCAGGTGTGTAATTAATAATGAAATTGTATGGCACTCTAAACTTTTCTTTTATATTGCCTTGATGAAGCTGCACAGCAACATGTTAAAAGTGTGCTGATTTGGGGCTGTAATGCTGTTGGGTGAATGCAGGTTACAGATTACTGGCTGTGTACAGCATAATGCAATCACCCTGCATTTGTAAGTGAACCGCTACTTCAATTTTAGCAAAGCTTGTCATGCTCTGAGCAGCATTTTGTTATGCCTTGTTGCTATTATCTGCATTCTTGTCAAGTACCCTATGGTTGTCAACACTGGTGGTGAGCTATGTTCCTGTTGATAACTACACGTTGCTGTTTTACTGTGATGACGGGGGAGCCCACAGCCTGTTGGCATACTGACTTTTAATGCTCACCTATACTGTCAAACTGTGTTTTCACACTTTCATTATATGATGGTATGGGTGCTGTGCCAAACCACTTTTTGGTACAATGTGAGGACATAACAGTGACAGTGTATGTGAGCAAAGGTGCTAATAAGGTACTTGAAACATTTTTGTGAGATGAGCATTACATTTTTATCATTGCAATCAGGTATTAGATATTTCCCATGCACTGTAGTAGATTTGAAAATGCTGTGTATTTATATACAAAATGTTTAACAGTGTAATTTATTTTGTCACCTTCTAATGTACTGCACAGCTGTTTTTTTCTTACTCCATTATCAACATCTTTTTCTGCCCTGCAATATCTAACAGCCACAGGGACACACTAATGACTGTCATCCTCTGCAGGGTGCGAGTGCTTTGGCATCAGTTAGAAACTTTATTACTATTACACTATTAATGTTAATGATAGCAAAGCAATAATTGGTATTGATAATTGTTTTATTTCATATAATACAATGGGAAAGACAAATCATGTGCTCCCATTGGTGACTTTGGGACTGGACCTGTGATGGTATCGCACCACAACATCATGGCTCTAGTCCCAGCACCAAGCTAACCACATAACTTTTTGGGAAAACAAGAAATCAGTCCATGTAGCTGCTTGGCAGTGCAATCCTCCATTTGTCATTCACACTCTCAACTGCCTTTAACTTACTGCGAGTGCTTCTGACTCGCATAACAGTGACCAGTGGCCGTGAAAGTGCAAATTATCCCTACATTGCTCATCTTCCCACCAGACATAGTGAAATAACTCCCCATGCCCCACTCACAGACAGTGTGCCCATTTTAAAAAAAAACATGTAATTATAGACACCATTTAAATCTCCCTGTCCGCTGGGGCACCAGCACAGTAATTCTCTACAACTTGCCAGCCCAAACCACCTACAGGAATATTCACCGACAGTATCCCTGACTATAAACATATCTTTTAAATTTAAAAAAAAAGTCATTTTACACGGCATTTCAATATTCCCATCAGCAGCAGCATGAGACGTTTCAGATTGTCACAATCCCGTGATTCCAGCTTACTTCCTCGAAGTGCTGCAGTGTTACCATGACCATTAAAAATTAAACAAATAATTGATAAAAGGACACTCAGATTGAAATACGTAGTCCACAAAAATTTCCTGCATTGCTGGCCAATCACTAACTGCTCAAACAACCCGTAACTGCTATTGCGGTTCCTCAACTTCCCTGCAGTTGATTTTAAAGCCATAAAAAAAAAAAACAGAAATACTAATTAAAAAAATATTAACTGGTTCCATTATGGAATGTTAGTGTGTGGAGTGCTGTACTTTCCTGGGAGGGGGTGGGAGCAGGAGGAGACAGCAGACACACAATAACATTACAATGGGACTGTTTTTTATTCACTATGCCTTTCCATGGAAAAATGAAATAAAAATACACTTTTTATGAGTTTTTTTTTACAATTTTTTCTTTTATTAATACCAACAAGCCATTGTATAATTGCAATAATGCACTCTGGGGTGTGTGTTCTGCTGGGTTAACATCACGTCTGGGGTGATTAGTTGCACTCAGCTTGTGGCCTCATGCCTAATCACCACAGGCGTGATGTTATCCCAGCACAACAGTAACCCTGCAGTGCATTATTGTTTAAATGTCAGATAGTACATTGAAGCACCTTATTACTGCTGTGCCAGATAGTGTTGACAAATTTTACCTTGTGTCACTGGAAAAGCCCAGTTATCTGCACATTATGGGCATCCAACAGTGCAACAATGATTTTAATCTGTTTATTTTGACTAGCTTTTCCCATACTCAACTTTAAGTTTTAAGTTACTTGTGTGAATGTCTTATAGTTATGCAACCTAAAAATCTGTTATTTATGTTGTTTATGTACTTGAAGATCTCTGGCATGTTTGTGGATCACATTTTTGCTGTAAATATGTACATATGTAAATTCTTGCGTGTACATATAGGGAGTGCTTCACAAGACATAATTATTATGAATTTGCTGTTCTAGAAAATCTCCAGAATGTACGGCTGTGATAATTCTACATAATAGCTTGTTAATGGTATTCAGCTGAATGCATGTCATATCAGTGACTTAATTATTTAAAATAGTGATGTGTGTTGAGAGGGAGAAATACGGCTCACAAGATGTTTGCTTTCAAACAATCATCAAAGTGATAATGATTATGTACACATTTTAAGTATATTGTGATAGTGTTCATGTCAAGGTAGTTGCGTTTTTTTTTGCGGAGATGACTAGACATTATAGGCAGACATGGTGAAGTAACAATTCTCACACTTGATGAGGATCTGTTTCAATTGTATGGTATTCTACTGTTGATTATGCAAAAGTATGTACATACTGAATTCTTATGACTACTAAATAAAATATAAGAATAGCATTGTAAACCACATGTTAGTATAAGTTTTTTGATGTTGTCAGCTCATTACATTATATAGATAATAAACTATAATAGAGACACAAATAACATAACTAAATAGTTTAGCATCACAGTTCAAAATATTATCATAATGTTGAAATGAATGCATTTATGATATTGCAGTAGCTAGAAAATATTTGAAGTTAAATAGTTGAAAGTAATAACTGTTTCATTTGTCTTGTGTATACATCATTATTTTTTTGTATTTTTGTAGGGCGCCGGCGATTGTGGAAATGCACTGGCCACTGCCGCTGTTACAGACAGCTCACGTGCGAGGTTGGCAGTCTGCGTGAACAACATGTTGTGCTCCTTGAGAGGTAGGATAAGATACTGTCTCTCTTGGAAGCACAACAGCGGACTGTCAACCTCATGCTCGAGCCGGTCTTAGCAGCGGCTGATGGCACTGTGGCCAGTGGCAGCGCTTCATCTCCACCAGCACCATCTGTTCCTGCAGCTTCCCTGGGGAAAACTGGCCACCCTTCACAGTAGTCTGGTATCTCCTCCAGAGGGCTCAACAGCTTCCACTTCCTTTGCGCCTCTACATTGAATTCAGTTTCCAGCTTGGATTGCCTCAAGCAGTGCACACACCTCTCGCAAGTGTTGCACTAGACATGACCAAAGACTTTGCACAATTTTTTTTTATTTCTGTAAAAAAGGATTTATTTTTCTAAAATATTTATTTTGTGTATGATGTAATACACAGTTTAATAGTTATTTTTTTATTTATATTAACATCATATTTGTAAATATATATTTTCTATTTTTATAAAAGAATAATATTTTTTGTGTTTAATTTTAATAGGCATAATATTTTTCAGTAAAACAAAATTTAATTCATACTCTCTTGTGTTTGGTGTGTTATTGTGTACTGGCGATCTTTATTTAAAATAGTTTAAACAAGATTTACACAACTGTTATTTTCTCATTTGTGAAAGACATACCACACTATTGTGGTATTACAGTTGTGATTCTCCATAGTAGTAACTTAGATGTGTGACACTGGTACCTTACTCTACTTGTGGCACACTATTGCTGTTTCATGCACCTAGTGCTACAGAATGTGGTTATGTGTAACATGATGAAGATGAGTATGTGCCTGCTAGTGCAACAGTGAAATTTCAGTGTAGGTGTATTTACAACAAACTTATGTATTCAGTACCAGCAAACCTCTTCCACATCTCTTCACATGATTGGTGCTACCACCTCAGTTGGTTGTAAAACCAATGTTTATAAAATCACAAGTTAATACAGTAACATATTCATGTGTTCAATAGATGAGCTAATGGTGTCCATGTCATGTCATATACTCTTTTAGTTATGTAAATCTTTTTCTTCACATATGTGCTCACAAATAAAAAGAGTAAGACACTGTTACATAAAAAAAATAACATGGAATAACAATGACAAATTACTATAAATATGGTCATATAAAAACAATATAATTCACAGTGAACTACTGTTACTGTTAATATCAGTAAATACAACTATAAGACTTGAAGAATTCCTGATCTTGGAGCATTTTCTGTATGTATGCACAGTATTCTTACAAGTATTAATCATGTACTACACTGAGTAATAGTTCTGAAAAAGACAGGATATTCATGGCAAAAACTCTGTTTAATGCATCAGTTAGGGTTGTTCACAGCGACAAAAGTGAGGAAATTCGATGTTAGAGTTGAAAATCCTAACTCCGAATTCAACCCCCCCAGCACCACAAACACACACACACACACATGCAAGTATGGGGGAGGACCAAGTCAACACAACCAATGACAGACAACCAGCAGCAGGTGACAGAAATAACAAACAATTGTCTAAATGTACTACGAGACATCCCCACCCACCTGACCAGGTACTGCATGCTTAGTGGAGATCAACAGCAAAACTGAGGCCATGTACACCAGCGTACATCCCTGATTGCAGCTGCACAGAACGTACCACACTTAGTAGTTGCATGACCTTACCTACCAATGCCCCACACCAGTCCACACCACATGTGGTGGGCCACCTGAGCAACAGAATTCAGCAAAACCAAGGAGTTGTACAGGTATAATATCTCTAATTATAACAAGGGTTTGAGAAATGCAGCTTTCTAATTGACTGTAAACATTGTAACAGCCTTATGTTTAGTTTTTATTAACATACATGTAGAGCCTAACCATATTATGAACATGGTTTAATGTTGTTTAAAAAACAGTTTTATTATGATAGCAATAAGCCACTCCCAGGTATTATGTTAATGGTCAGTTTATCACTGTCTAGCGACATGTGGCACTCGGCTATGCCTCATTCAACATTAAACCCCTACAGGGTGATTAACAGACCATTTAACATAACTGTTGGTCATGCCTTGCTTAATTGTCTTTATGAGTAGATACTCTCCTCTGATAGGCACTGCAGAAGCTTTGCAACACAGTGTCCCACGCAGTTACACCATACACTGTCTAGTTACTGGAGAATGGCTGTGAATATGAACTCATGAAGATGAACAGTGTAACTGATCATTACAGTCATTGAAACCTTTAGTGTGATTATAACTGACAGAGTCAGTGATAGAGAATAACCCCTGCTGTCCTAGTACACTTACCCCATTGTGAGTTAAATCAATACTAAAAGACATTCTGTTTATATCTACACCATACCTACTTGATTCCTGTTGTACCACAATTAACATAGTTATCACTTTGATAGCATCAGTGACAGAAGTGTGGCAAGCCCAAACACTAGGCATACAGCCTAAGTATGAAACAACTGTTAAAAAAAATTACACTGTGTCCATAAGTGGCATAGATCACTCATTGCAACAATAGTAAATGTATTACTATTTGAATAAGTTAGTCATCACAGATGCAATGAGATTGTCTTTATCAGGTACAAAATACTCAGTAAGTGCCTACAGGAAAATCTATCCTATATACATCTCCGATACAGGTACGTCATTGTTGGCTCAGTAGTGCTATGATATTTAGAAGTTGCTTGGCCTGATCCATGCAATTACACTGTTTCTTACAAAGAATACTTACTGCATTTTTAGTATTGAAACACACTGAAGGTCTATGTATGTACATCAGCAGTACACCTTCATCAGTAAGAATGCATCTGATACTGGCAGTACGAATTTCACAGTGTTGAACAGGCAATGCTTTTCCATACGTTTACATCAGCCTCTCTATCTTGAGTAAACCATTGCAGTAAATGTAGTACTATGTAAATCACATACTAAATGTACCACTACTTTATCTTGAGCATGCTAGTGTCTTGTAGTTAATTTATGTACTTCTCTTAATTAATGTATACTCACTAGTGTTAAAACCTTTCTACAACTGTCATCATGCATCTTCAGCATTTATATTGACTAACGGCACAGTACCAGTTGTGGTGTGGTGTGGGGCATCGGTAGGTAGAGCCATGCAACTACTAAGTGTAGTACGTTGTGTGCAGCTGCAATCAGGGATGTGTACATTTGGTGTACATGGCCTCAGTTTTGCTGTTGATCTCCACTGAGCATGCAGTACCTGGTCAGGTGGGTGGGGATGTCTCATAGTACATTTAGACAATTGTTTGTTATTTCTGTCACCTGCTGCTGGATGTCTGTCATTGGTTGTGTTGACTTGGTCCTCCCCCATACTTGCATGTGTGTGTGTGTGTGTGTGTGTGGTGCTGGGGGGGTGAATTCGGAGTTAGGGTTTTCAACCCTAACATCAAATTTCCTCACTTTTGTCACTGTGAACAACCCTAACTGATGCATTAAACAGATTTTTTTGCCATGAATACATATGTATTGTATCCGACTGGTACAAAACTTGGCAGATGCCAAGGCCTATGGTTCTTGATTGTGTTTCCCAAATTTCAGCCAAATCTGTCAAACAGTTGCAAAGTTATTAAGGTGCAAAGTTTTGGGGTTTAACATAGAAATGGCTCCTCAACCCTAACTATGGTAGCACTACCGTGCTACCATATATATATATATATATATATATATATATATATATATATGTGTATATATATATGTATATATATATATATATATATATATATATGTATATATATATATATGTGTGTATATATATATATATATATATATATATATAATATAGTGGCATGGTAGTGTCACTATAGTTAGGGTTGAGTACCCCATTTAAGGTTAAATCTGAAATTTGGCAGCTTAATAACTTTGCAACCATATGACAGATTTGCCTGGAATTTGGAAGGCATGGTCTGGTACCATAGGTCTCTGGACCTGCCAAGTTTAGTTACAGTCAGGTGTATGGTTGTGGAGCTACAGAGCACCAAAAATGAACAAATTATGCATTTTTGTGAGTTTCTTTGCTCACACCTACAGCCCACATGGTTTGCATGATCAGTCTAAAACCTTCACGGAACATGCAGCCAGGGTTCCCAATGTGCCTTTCAAAGATTTCATGAAAAAACATTAAATGGTTCAAAAGTTATTAAAAAAAAACTGTCCCCATTATAATCTATGGGAAAAGTTAAAATATGCGAAAGTGTCACAAATGACCCTTTTACTTTGGCAAATTTCCCATATGGTGCATGATGGAATGTTGTTCTTGCTAGAAATCCCACCGCACTGAAAGGCTGTTCATCCACACTTAGCAAAATAAATGGAATGCTGTTTTGACTGTATGTGTAGAACAGCGTTCCCTTCATTTAGAATTGAAAGCATGAGCTGCGGTTTAAAAGCATATACAGAAAACCGCTGTGAGTCGCCATCATTTACGGGTACACAGTAACTGCAACAGCTGTTTTATAAATGGGGAAAAGTTCATTTGCCATTACTCAGAATGCAGGATCAACCAGATATGTAAGTTTAACTTACAATTTTCACCATAGTATCCGTTTCTGCTCTCATTAAGGGAGAGATCCCACCTCCATTTTTTTTGTTTTACAATCCCGCCAACACTAAAGTGGTAGCCAATGAGAGTGTGCGCTGCTGACGTAGAGATGCCCAATCCCTAGCAACCACATGACTCACCATTAACAAACAGGAGACAAGATGTTGTTTTCTGCATATAAATAATACATGTTAAAAGCCTATGAACGATAAAATAATTTATGGGTACCATACACTATAAAAAATGATGGGTAACACAGTGTAGAACCAGTGTGCTCTGTCACCTCAAGATTTGATTCCCATGGACCTCTCAAGCTTCGCTCTTGAGGTCACAGGGAATCAGACCCCTCTGTGGCAGAAAACACTGGTTCTGCACGGTTGCCTATCCAGTATTCTGTATTTTGTTTTTAGTTGGTGGTCAGAGAAATGATTGGCATTTAAATTTGGGACCATCTATACACACAATTCTAGTTGTGTTCACCTAGTCGAGCCCTGAGGATGCTAGCCATGTCTTTTTTTTGGGGGGGAGGGGGGAAACACCCCAGAAATATGTTTTTTTAATTTTTGTAAAAAGTAGTGTCACAAAAGTAGCACCATAGCTACGACATTACGTGATTTTTTGCGAAAGTGTCATGATTTGCGAAAGTACTTTGCAACACTATGCCCAAAAGAATAGGTAATCTTTGCCACTCTGCTGCAAAAGAACGGTTTGGTCTTTTGGGCTGACATTTACAGGGAAGAAAGGCAAGATGCCACAGATGTGCAGTTTGGTGGTTTGGTGACAAAATATTAGAGGGCTGCAAAGTTACGGCACTCCAACGTTGACAATTTTTCCCATAGGATAACATTATGGCATCCGCCGCGCCTTTTGGTCCCGTGTCTTGAAACCAGTTCGAGATATGGACTTTTCATGGGAAAAATGCTTAGTCCCCTACTAGGGGACTAAGTACAAAACTAACCTGGAAAGTCATAAATAATATGAGATTTGAATTTTTTTCTGCATCGTACGGTTCCTGAGATATAAACAATTTAATATTCCAAGTGCTCATTTTCTGCTCCGAGGGCCATTATTATGGCCACATTCTTTGTATTCACTGTGCTTCTGAATGCCCCTTTTTGGGAAAAAAAGTTTGTGCGTTTGTGGTACTGTTACCATTAGCGTTTCTGCTTGCATTTACATTACCATTTGCATTTCCGTTTACATCACCGTGTGCATTGCCCTTTGCGTTTGGGTTTGCATCTCTGTTTGCATTACTGTTTCCTTTGGCATCATCGTTGGTGTTACCTTTACTGTTTGCATTTCCAGTTGTGTTACTGTTACCATTTGCATTTTCATTACCTTTTGCATTTGCGTTGGCATTAGTGTTTGCATTTCCATTGTCAAATGCATTACTGTTTCCTTCTGCATCGCCATTGCCATTACCATTTACATTTCTGTTTGCATTAGTGTTACTGTTTGAGTTTTTGTTACCGTTTTCACTACAATTTGAGTTTGCGTTTCCATTGCCATTACCGTTTGCATTACCATTTGTGTTTGTATTTACGTTTGCGCTTGCATTTGTCTTACCATATGCGTTATCATTGTCATTTGTGTTACCACCTGCGTTACTGTTTACGCTTGCGTTTGCATTACCATTAGCATTACTATTTTCTTTTACCTCACTGTTGCCATTACCTTTTGCATTTACATTACCATTTCTGCTTTTGCATTTTCGTAACCGTTTGCATCACCATTTGTGTTTGCATTAACATTTGCGCTTGTGTTGACGTTACTGGTTGCGTGACCATTTTTGTTTGTGTTAACACTTGCATTTCAGTGGATTTCTGTGACATTTGTAATACTTGGTCTACTATGTTACTTCTGTGCACTTACCAATTTTCATTTGACATCTGCATATGTTTTTTGCAGAATGAAGTGCCCAAATATGCATGTTTTGGCCCCTCGTGCGCAGTTCTATGCTCGTGCTGCTCTGCAACAGTTTAAGAGATTTGGAAAAGATTTCGTATACATGGAGTGCAATGGTCCATCTATTTATTTACCAATTTATATTTCACTGCTGCGTAGGCTTTTTGCATATTGCACTGCAAAACATTCAGTTTTTGCTATTTTTCTGCATTTTTTCCTATCTTGCATGACACAAAGCACAGTCACTGTGTGGTTGATTGGTCTGACACTTTGCATGTAGAAAGCCCCTTCTTCAATGAATATGGTAGTTTTCGTTTGGTGCAAAAATGTTGTTCCACCCGAGAGTTCTAAGTGTTTGAAGTTGCCCCCCTACGCAGTCAGAGATTTTTTGGTCGCAAGTTCCACCATCTTACCGCATTTTCGATCGCGATTTCTCACATTTTGTGGTGGAAGACTTCTTAAAAGTGCAGAAACTTAAAAATTCAATATCTCTGGAATGGTTTGGTCTTTTCACATGAAATGTCGAGGGTGTTGAGTGGATGTCATGGAGATGTGACTTATACTGTTTGCATGTTGGGAAAATAATTTGCTAAGGAGATACTGTGTGACACACTTATCGTTTTGCGCATAGCGTAATGCATGGTGCTAGTGGCTTGAAATTTAAAACACAGGTAGCACTTGTGATACAGAGGTTTCTTTCAGTGGTTTGGTTCACATCAGCCTTTGTGCTGTTATCTTAGAAATGAAGAAAGATACAGACTTTTCACTACTGTTGCCTCAGATCAACTTTGCACCATTATCTCGGAATCGAAGTGAGATACAGACTTTTTGCTACTGTTGGATCACATCGCCTTTGTGACATTATCTCGGAAATGAAGCCAGATACAGACTTTTCGCTACTATTGCCTTACATCGGCTTACTGTTTCTGTTTCCGTTTGCGTTACCATTTGCGTTTCCCTCACCATTTGCATTACAGTTAGTGTTTTCGCTTCCATTTCCATAACTATTTCTGTTTCTATTTACATTTGTGTCACTTTTACTATGACTGTTAATACTGGCGGTTACATTTACCATCACCATTACTGTTGCCTCTCATGTTTGCATTTGTGTCACCATTACCATTACCGTTTGCATTTGCAATACCATTTGCATTACCACTTGTGTTTGCCTGTCCATTTTCATTACCATAACAGTTATAGCTTACATTTACATTCATGTTTCTATTACTGTTACACTTACCATTAGCGTCTGCATTTCACTTACCATTACCATTACTGTTAACGTCAGCGTTACTGTTACAGTTATTATGCAGACATAGGCAGCATGGTGGGAGAGCTGGGCACTTCAGGCCCTGTGCTTCCACCACCACATACCCTTCACTATTTATAGTACACATTCTCAAAAGGAAAGGAAATTCATGGCAAAAAACTCTGCTTAATGCATCAGTTAGGATCGTTCCACAGTGACAAAAGTGAGGAAATTCTGTGTTAGCGTTGCCACCTCTTACACCCCATGCCAACCCCACCCCCACCAACAGGCATGGGGTGTGCGTTGGGGTCATTGGCCCAAACTGTCAACCAATTATATGTGTAAATAAGCTGAGGTGGTGCTGTATAGGAGAATGGGGTGAGAGTTAGGACCGATGACCCCAACAAACACCCTGATGCCTGTTGGTGGAGGTGGAGTGGGTGTGGGGTGCAAGGGGTGGCAACCCTAACACCAAATTTCATCATGTTTGTCACTCTTGAACAACTCTAACTGATGCATTAAATAGAGTTTTTTTGCCGTGAGTATATACATAGATATATATATATATATATATATATATATGTGTATATATATTATGGTAGCACGGTAGTGCTACCATAGTTAGGGTTGAGGAACCATTTACATGTTAAACCCAAAATTATACACCTTAATAACTTTGCAACTGTTTAATGGATTTGCCTGAAATTTGGAATACACGATCAAGACCCATACACCTTGGGATCTGCCAAGTTTTGTTCTGGTTGGATATACGGCTGCAGAGTTATTAAGCATGAACTGCGCATGCATTTATGCTTTTCCTGGAATTATATGGTCGCACCTACAGGTCGTATGGTTTGTGCGACTGGTCCAAAATCTTCAGTGAACGTGTGGCCTGTGTCCCCAATGTGCCTTTTGAAGATTTCGTGAAAAAATATTAAACAGTTCAAAAGTTATTCAAAAAACAAGTTCCCATTACAAGTCAATGGGAAAAGTTAATAAAAAGTTCAACAGTGTAGCAAATGCAGTTTTTACTTTCGCAAATGGCCCTTTTACTTTCGCAAATCCACCATCTTGTTTTCAGTTAGTGATCAGAAAAATGCTTGGCATTTAAATTTGGGACCCTCTAGCACCCTAATTCTTTTTGTATTCACCTAGTCGGACCCTGAGGATGCTAGCCATGTCTTTATTTTGGAGTAAAACACCCCAGAAATATGTTTTTCAAGTTTCTGGAAAAGCACTTTCGTGCTCACTACACTGTCGAATGAATTTGTGAAAGCTTTCGCAAAGTTCGACAGTACTTTTCAAGGGTGTGTGAAAATGTGCTGCAAAAGAGCGGTTTGGTGTTTTGGCCTCAAATTTGGAGGGAATGCAGCCGACATCTCACAGATGTGTCTTTCAGTGTTTAGTTGAAAAAAATATTACATGGCGGCAAAGTTATGGCACTCCAAAATTGATGCTTTTTCCCATAGGATAACATTACGGTGACCGAGGCATTACAGGAATCCTTTGGCACCCTGCTGCAAAATAACAGTTTTGTCTTTTTCCTGAAATTTGGAGGGAAGACAGACAACATCACACAGGTGTGCCTTTCAGTGGTTTGGTGAAAAAATATTACAGGGAGCCAAAGTTATGTCACTCCGAACTTCTCTTTTTTTCCTATAGAATAACATTACAGCATTCGCCATGCATTTCAGGGCCCGTATCTCGGAAACGGTGTGAGATACAGACTTTTCGTCAGAAAACTTCTTAGCCCCTAATGGGGTCTAAGGAGAAAACTAGCCAGGACAGTGATAATTCATATGACTTTTAAATTTTTTTTCTATGTCGTACCGTTCCTGATATAGCAGCAATTTACTATTCCAAGTCCTCATTTTCTCTTCCGAGAGTCATTATTTTGCATACATTCTTTGTACTCACTGTCTTTCTCTATGCAGCTTTTGGGGAAAAGCAGCCTGTGCACTCACATTACTGTAACCGTTACTGTTTCCGCTTGCGGTTCTGTACCTGTTTCACTTCCCATTCATGTGTACACCACCATGTGCATTACCCTTTGCATTTTCATTTGCGTTTGCATTGCTTTTAACATTTCTGTCTACAGTACTGTTTCTCTTTCTGTTTCGCTTTGTGTCACCATGTCTATTGCCATTTGCATTTGCGGGCACCATATTACTAGACAGGGTGTGTGAAAATGTGCTGCAGAAGAATGGTTTGGTGCTTTGGCCTCAAATTTGGAGACATCACGTGGTGGACCGTTCCCATCTATGCCACCGTGTTCGTTACCCTTTCTGTTCTCATTTGCGCTTGCGTTACCTTGTGCGCCACTGTTAGCACTTCTGTTTGCATTGCTGTTCCTGTTACTATGCCACAAGACATCATGTGGTGGGAGTGCAGGGCCCTTTGGGTCCCGCGCTCCCGCTGCTACAATCTGATGCGGGGGCCCAGGGCCCTATGCATGTTATCCTTTGTGCGTTTTCATTTGCGCTTGCGTTTCTGTTATTTTGCCATTTGTGTCTACAGTACTGTTTCTCTTTGTGTTTCACTTTGCGTCACCGTGCCCATTGACATTTCCGTTTGTAGGCACCATGTTACTATGTGACAACACATCACGTGTCAGACTGTTCCCATCTATGCCACCGTGTGCATTGCCCTTTCTGTTGTCATTTGCGCTTGCGTACCATGTGCGCCACTGTTAGCGCTTCTGTTTGCGTTGCTCTTCCTGTTACTATGCCACTAGACATCATGTGGCGGGAGAGCGGGGCCCACCACATTACATTCACTATTTCTCGTTATCATTCTCAAAAAGAAGAGAAATTAGAGGCAAAAAACTCTGTTTATTGCATTAGTTAGGGTTGTTCCACAGCGACAAAAGTGAGGAATTTTGCTGTTAGGGTTGAAAACCCTAACTCTAAGTCACCCCAGCACCACACACACACACACACACACACACAAGTATTGGGGAGGACCAAGTCAACACAACTAATGACAGACATCCAGCAGCAGGTGACAGAAATAACAAACAATTGTCTAAATGTACTACGAGACATCCCCACCCACCTGACCAGGTACTGCATGCTCAGTGGAGAACAACAGCAAAACTGAGTCATGTACACCAAACGTACACATCCCTGATTGCAGCTGCACACAATATACCACACTTAGTAGTTGCATGGCCTTACCTACCGATGCTCCACACAGCACCACATCTGGTACTGTGCCGTTAGTCAATATAAATGCCGAAGGTGCACGATGACAGTTGTAGAAAGGTTTTAACACTAGTGAGTATACATTAATTAAGAAAAGTACATAAATTAACTACAAGACACTAGCATGCTCAAGATAAAAGTAGTGTTACATTTAGTATGTGATTTACATAGTAGTACATTTACTGCAACGGTTTACTCAAGATAGAGAGGCTGATGTAAACGTATGGAAAAGCATTGCCTGTTCAACGCAGTGAAATTTGTACTGCCAGTATCAGATGCATTCTTACTGATGAAAGTGTACTGCTGATGTACATACATAGACCTTCAGTGTGTTTCAATACTAAAGATGCAGTAAGTTTTCTTTGTAAGAAATTGTGTAATTGCATGGATCAGGCCAAGCAACTTCTAAATATCATAGCACTACTGAGCCAACAATGATGTACCTGTATCGGAGATGTATATAGGATAGATTTTCCTGTAGGCACTTACTGAGTCTGTTGTACCTGAGAAAGACAATCTCATTACATCTGTGATGACTAACTTATTCAAATAGTAATACATTTACTATTGTTGCAATGAGTGATCTATGCCACTTATGGACACAGTGTAATTTTTTTTAACAGTTGTTTCATACTCAGGCTGTATGCCTTTTGTTTGGGTTTGCCACACTTCTGTCACTGATGCTATCAAAGTGATAACTATGTTAATTGTGGTACAACAGGAATCAAGTAGGTATGGCGTAGATATAAACAGAATGTCTTAGTATTGATTTCACTCACAATGGGGTAAGTGTACTAGGACAGCAGGGGTTATTCTCTATCACTGACTCTGTCAGTTATAATCACAGTAAGGTTTCGATGACTGTAATGATCAAGTTACACTGTTCATCTTCATGAGTTCATATTCACAGCCATTCTCCAGTAACTAGACAGTGTATGGTGTTACTGGGTGGGACACTGTGTTGCAAAGCTTCTGCAGTGCCTAGCAGAGGGAGAGTATCTACTCATAAAGACAATTAAGCAATAAGGCATGACCAAAAGTTATGTTAAATGGTCTGTTAATCACCCTGTAGGGGTTTAATGTTGAATGAGGCATAGCCGAGTGCCACATATCACTAGACAGTGATAAACTGACCATTAACATAATACCTGGGAGTGGCTTATTGATATCATAATAAAACTGTTTTTTAAACAACATTAAACCATGTTCATCATATGGTTAGGCTCTACATGTATGTTAAAAACTAAACATAAGGCTGTTACAATGTTTACAGTCAATTAGAAAGCTGCATTTCTCAAACCCTTGTTATAATCAGAGATATTATACCTGTACAACTCCTTGGTTTTGCTGAACTCTATTGCTCAGGTGGCCCACCACATGTGGTGTGGTCTGGTGGGCATTGGTAGGTAAGGCCATGCAACTACTTAGTGTGGTACGCTGTGCAGCTGCAATCAGGGATGTGTACGCTTGGTGTACATTGCCTCAGTTTTGCTGTTGATCTCCACTGAGCAGGCAGTACCTGGTCAGGTGGGTGGGGATGTCTCGTAGTACATTTAGACAATTGTTTGTTATTTCTGTCACCTACTGCTGGATGTCTGTCATTGGTTGTGTTGACTTGGTCCTCCCCCATACTTGCATGTGTGTGTGTGTGTCTGTGTGTGTGTGGTGCTGGGGGGGTGGATTCAGAGTTAGGGTTTTCAACCCTAACAGCGAATTTCCTCACTTTTGTCGCTGTGGAACAACTCTAACTAATGCATTAAACAGAGTTTTTTTGGCTCTAATAGTATATATATATATATATATATATTTTTTATTAGAGAGAGAGAGAGAGAAAATTAGAGGAAAAACTCCATTTAATGCATCAGCTGGTTTTTCTTAGCGATAAAAAGTGGAAATCTGATGTTAGGTTGAAACCACCCTTGCACCCTCCAGCCAACCCCCAACCGCATCAGGTGCCTCAGAAATCTGCCCTAACTCTCATCCCATCATATGTGGAAAGAAGCTGAGGAATAGGAGAATGGGGTAAGAGTTAGGATCGACGACCCCAATGCGCACCCCAATGCCAGTTGGGGGGATGGGCTGGAGGCGTGAAATGGGGGTTTCAACCCTAACATTGAATTTCCTCACTTTTGTCGCTGTGGAACAACCCTAACTGATGCATTAAATGGAGTTTTTTGCCTCTAATGTATGTATATTATGGTAGCACAATAGTGCTACCATAGTTAGGGTTGAGGAGCCATTTCTATGTTAAACCCAAAATTTTGCACCTTAATAACTTTGCAACTGTTTGACGGATTTGGCTGAAATTTGGAATACGTGATCAAGAATCATTGGCCTTGGGATCTGTCAAGTTTTATACTGGTTGGAGACACAGTTGCGGAGTTATTGAGTGTGATCTGTGCACGGGTTTATGCTTTTTCTGGAATTTTACGGTCGCACGGTTTGTGCGACTGGCTGGAAATCTTCAGGGGCCGTGCAGCCGGGTTCCCCGATGTGCCTTTCAAAGATTTGGTGAAAAAATATTAAACAGTTCAAAAGTTATTCAAAAAACAATTTCCCATTATAAGTCAATGGGAAAAGTTAACAAAAAGTTCGACAGTGTCGCAAATGCATTTTTACTTTCACAAATGGCACTGTTACTTTTGCAAATCCACCATTTTGTTTTCAGTTAGAGATCAGAAAAATGCTTGGCATTTAAATTTGGGACCCTCTAGCAACCTAATTCTTTTTGTATTCACCTAGTCGGACCCTGAGGATGCTAGCCATGTCTTAATTTTGGGGTAAAACACCCCAGAAACATGTTTTTCAAATTTCTGGAAAAGTACTTCCGCGAAGTACTTTTGTGCTCATGAAAGTGTCGCAAATTTTAGCGAAAGCTTTCGTAATTTGCGACAGTAGTTTTCTAGTCTGTGGGAAAATGACAGCAATTCTTTGGCACTGCACTGCAAAAGAACGGTTGGGAGTTTGGGGCTGAAATTTGGAGGGAACGCAGCTGACATCTCACAGATGTGCCTTTCAGTGTTATATTGAAACAATATTACATGGCAGCAAAGTTACAGCACTCCAAAGTTGACAGTTTTTCCCATAGGATAACATTACGGCGCCCGACGCATTACAGGAATCCTTTGGCACCCTGCTGCAACATAACGGTTTGGTCTCTTTTCCTGAAATTTGGAAGGAAGACAGCTAACCACCCACAGATTTGCTTTTCAGTGGTTCAGTGAAAAAATATTACAGGGAGGCAAAGTTATGGCACTCCAAACTTCTCTTTTTTCCCATAGGATAACATTACGGCGCTCACCGCGCCTTTCAGGGCCCGTATCTCGGAAACAGTGCGAGATACGGACTTTTTGTCAGAAAATTGCTTAGCCCTGTAACAGGGGCTAAGTACAAAACTAGCCAGGATAGTCGTAAATCATATTACTTTTAAATTTTTTTTCTACGTCGTACGGTTCCTGAGATATAACCTATTTAGTATTCCAAGTCCTCATTTTCTGCTCCGATACCCATTATTATGCATACATTCTTTGTACTCACTGTCTTTCTCTATGCAGGTTTTGGGGAAACCAGCCTGTGTGCTTACATTGCTGTTACTGCTGTTTTCCATTATGTGTTCCAGCATCTGTTTCTATTTAATATGACGCTCGCCACCATGTGCGTTTATCCTTTGTATTTTCATTTGCGCTTGCGT
This sequence comes from Neoceratodus forsteri, assembly GCA_016271365.2. Lineage (NCBI taxonomy): Eukaryota > Metazoa > Chordata > Ceratodontiformes > Ceratodontidae > Neoceratodus > Neoceratodus forsteri. Next base: position 42,746,971 of record JADMNL010000035.1, read on the forward strand.
TTCTGTTATTGTTTGCCATTTGTGTCTACAGTACTGTTTCTCTTTGTGTTTTACTTTGCGTCACCATGCTCATTGACATTTCCGTTTGCAGGCACCATGTTACTATGTGACAACACATCATTTGCAGACCATTCCCGTCTACGTCACCGTGTGCGTTACCCTTTCTGTTCTTATTCGCTCTTGCATTACCATGTGCACCACTGTTAGTGGTTCTGTTTGTGTTGCTGTTCCTGTTCCTATGCCACAAGACATCAAGTGGCGGGACCGCGGGGCCCAAAAGGCCCCACACTCCCACTGCCGCATTATGTGGCGGGAGCGTGGCGCTCCCGCCACTGCATTACATTCACTATTTCTCTTTATCATTCTGAAAAAGAAGGGAAATTAGAGGCAAAAAACTCCATTTAATGCATTAGTTCGGATTGTTCCACAGTGACAAAAGTGAGGAAATTCGGTGTTAGGGTTGAAAAACCCCTTTGGACCTCCCGCCCACCCCTCAACCAGCATTGGGGTGTGCATTGGGGTTGACAGTCCTAACTCTCACCCCATTCTGCTATACTTATGCTGTTTTACACATGTGATGGGGTGAGAGTTAGGGCTGATGACCCTAATGCACACCCCAATGCCAGTTGGGTGGGCAGGTAGGGTCCAAGGGCGTATCAACCCTAACACCGAATTTCCTCACTTTTGTCGCTGTAGAACAACCCTAACTAATCCATTAAATGGAGTTTTTTGTCTTTTATATATATATATATATATATAATCACACATGCCCCCACAATGCAAAGCATCATGGGCTGCATATGCAAATCACCACAGAATGTTATGCTGGTCCAACTTTAAGCAGAATTGCATGGTGCCGAAAGGCCTCTCACACAGTTTGCAAAGGGTGCTAACAGAAGTGGGGGCATGTGTGATTTTGTATTTTCTTGAAACTTGGCTTCCCAGCCAAATGCCCTTTGGGGTAACCCTTGTCACAGTGTTCTCGCACAGAGGTTCTTTGTCTTTTAAATAGTTTTTTATTTTAATGGGTTCACCACAATATATCCCAGGCACACTGCCTTAGGGGTAGCTGGTCCATTCCACTGGGGTGTCAAACAAATGAGACATACTGATGAGTCCTGGTAGGACGAAACACGTGTCTATGTCTTCTGTTAGCACCCTTTGCAAATTGTGTGAGAGGCCTTTCGGCACCATGCAATTCTGCTTAAAGTTGGACCAGCATAACATTCTGTGGTGATTTGCATATGCAGCCCATGATGCTTTGCATTATGGGGGCATGTGTGATTTTGTATTTTCTTGAAACTTGGCTTCCCAGCCAAATGCCCTTTGGGGTAACCCTTGCCTCAGTGTTCTCGCACAGAGGTTCTTTGTCTTTTAAATAGTTTTTTATTTTAATGGGTTCACCACAATATATCCCAGGCACACTGCCTTAGGGGTAGCTGGTCCATCCCACTGGGGTGTCAAACAGACACGACATACTGATGAGTCCTGGTAGGATGAAACACGTGTCTATGTCTTCTGTTAGCACCCTTTGCAAACTGTGTGAGAGGCCTTTCGGCACCATGCAATTCTGCTTAAAGTTGGACCAGCATAACATTCTGTGGTGATTTGCATATGCAGCCCATGATGCTTTGCATTATGGGGGCATTTGTGATTTTGTATTTTCTTGAAACTTGGCTTCCCAGCCAAATGCCCTTTGGGGTAACCCTTGTCTCAGTGTTCTCACACAGAGGTTCTTTGTCTTCTATATATATATATATATATATATATAAAACAAAGAACCTCTGTGTGTAAACACTGAGGCAATGGTTACACCAAAAGGCATTTGGCTGGGAAGCCAAGTTTCAAAGAAATACAAAATCACACATGCCCCACAATGCAAAGCATCATGGGCTGCATATGCAAATCACCACAGAATATTATGCTGGTTCAGCTTTAAGTAGAAATGCATGGTGCTGAAAGGCCTCTCACACAGTTTGCAAAGGGTGCCAAAGAAGACATAGACACGTGTTTCATCCACGTTCAAACCCACATGCAAAATCATCTTCCGCCACTGCTTCCACCCCGGGAGCCTTAATATGCTAAAGTAGTACCTAGCCTAGCAGAATTGGTCCCCGATCTCCCTTGCAACTGATATAGACACTGCGCTAGCCCACTTCATCAGTGCTTTCTCCAAGGCCTATGACATTTTTGCACCTGTCACCAGCACTCATGCCAAAAGACACAATGCCACCTGGATTCCCCCCCGATCCAGCTACTGAAGCAGCAAGATAACCTATGGTGGATCGTGGTCGAGTCAGGCAAGACAGACAAGCCTATAATGCCACTAGCAACCAATGTATCTGGGCCATAAGGCAAGCCAAGGCCAGGTACTACCAAACCACCCTGGCCTCATCCTGGGGCTCTTCACAAGCTTTCTGGGATAATATCAAAGAGCTTAATGGGAAATCTCACTCTCCCCTCCAAGATGCTTGTTAATGGCACTATTACCACTGACCCCCCCGCTCATTGCCAACTGCCTCAATGTGGCCTTTTCTGACCTAAGTGCAGTCTTTCCTGTCCACTTCTTGACCCTATCCATGCCTCCAATCCCCCACCATGAATCACCCCCCCATTTCTCCTCTGCACCATATCACCCCACAACACCAAACCACTCCTACTAAAAGCTCTCTCCAGCCATAACCCCAGTTGTGACCCCCTTGATTCCAGGATTCTCCGCCTAACTCTTGATGTCATGCTAGAACATAGAAACAGAATTTGATGGCAGATAAGGACCGCTTGGCCCACCTAGTCTGCCCATTTTCCTACCTAACAGATAAGCGGCAGATCCTAGTTAACCAACAGCTTACTTCTGCCGCTGCTTCCACCCTGGGGGCCTTAATATGCTAAAGTAGTACCTATCCCAGCTGCACTGGTCCCCGATCTCCCTTGCAACTGATATAGACACTGCACTAGCCCACCTCACCAGTGCTAGCTGGTGCTAGCCCTTCTCACTGACCTTTTTAACCAGTCTCTATGCCTTGGCCAGTTCCCGAGTGCATGGAAATCAGCTGAAATTACCCCAATACATAAAAATGGAGACTGCACATTACCAAACAACTACAGATCTTCATCCTCCCTCCAAAACCCTGGAAAAAGATAGTATCCATCCAACTCATGTATTACCTATCCAAGTACAACATATTATGCCCCGAACAGCATGGCTTTTGTCCTGGTCACAGCACTACTTCAGCTCTACTGGAGTTCTTCCAACAAATACACTCTGCACTTGACACTGGGGATATCACCAGGGCAGTGATCATTGACCTATCTAAGACCTTTGACACTGTGTGTCACCCTCTATTGCTTGACTCCCTCCGTCAACTTCGTTTTTCATCTGGCCCCCTTGCCTGGTTCTCCAGCTACCTCCATGTCAGATCTCAAAGGGTCAAAATCAATGGTACCCTGCCAACTGCCCAACCTGTATACTCTGGTGTCCCTCAGGGCTCCATTCTGGGCCCCACATTATTCAGTCTCTTTCTAGACACCCTTCCTAGCTCCTACTCAGGCAGAATGTTCCTATACGCCGACGATGCGGTCCTCGTCGCCTCCCACCCCGACCCATTCACTCTCCAGAGCTCTCTGCAACTCTCCTTCAGCCAAGCCAAGCTGAAAAATAGTTTCCCAACCATCGTCTGGTTCTGTACCACATGAAAACAAAATCTATGATTTTTGCCCACCACCAAAGTAACTCCAGAAATGCCCCATCCTCATCCTCCCCTGCACCCTACACCCCCTTGAGCAGGTATCAGAATACAAATGCCTGGGCATCTCCTTCGACTCGGCTCTTTCCTTCCACTCCCATCTTAACTCCCTGTCCTCTGCCATGAATGCCCAGATTGGACTCCTCTACCACCACAAAGACTGCCTCCCAGAGTATGCCCTCTGGCTGGCTATCACCTCCTCCATCCTGTCTTTGGTTGACTATGGGCTCCCAATCTATGCAGCTGTTGACCCCACCGCCCTCTCCAAAGTCCAGACCTCTATCAACAAGGCCTGCAGGCTCCTGAGAGGTGCCCCCAGCAGAACGCACACATGCCAGCTTTACTCCACCTTGAACCTACTCACCTTTGAAGAGTGCCTGTGATGCCACACCTGTATAGTGGCCAAAAAAAATTACTTGGGCTCTCCCAGCCAGGGTTACCTCATCCCTAAAACAGGCCACTCACTCAGTCACCACCAGAAATGCAACCAAAGCCACCTTCCAGGTGCTGAGAGGCAGGACTTCGCTTGCCCAAAGATCTTTCCACTCCAGAGCCCCCTCCTGGTATAATTCCCTCCCCGATCAGATCACAAACATCCCCAAAATTGGCCCCTTCAAAATCGCCTTCTGTAAACATCTCACTGACTCTCAGAGCTGCAAATGCCCAAGACGGGGCCATACCCAAAACTCTGCCTGACCCAATCCACAGACAAAGTCTCCCCAGTCCACCATCCTCCCCAGCAACTACCCCTCCTCACCCCCCATGTACTCATACCCAGCATCTCTAGGGGTCCATAGTATTAGATGCATATTAGTTTAGTTAGATTTAATTAAATGAGGCCTGTACACCTCAATTGGAAATCTGTGTGCTCCACTGTATCACTTGAATGTCCATTTGCTTTGCATTGCGTGCTCCTTTATGTACCTCACCAGTAATGTTCTCCATTGTTGTACTCCACCAAAATGTTGTCTTCCTTCCCTGTGACAAGGTGCCTTTGTAAATGAGTCTTTGACTCAAAGACTGTAAATCCATTCTGAATTGTGAATAAATAAAAAAATAAATAAATAGCAGAACTCATCAGTTTGCCTCATCTGTTTGACACCCCAGTGGAATGAACCAGCTATCCTAAGATGGTCTATCTGGGTTATGTTGTGGTGAACCCAATTAAAACAAAAAACAATTTAAAAGACAAAGAACCTCTGTGTGTAAGCACTGAGGTAATGGTTACCCCAAAGGGCGTTTGGCTGGGAAGCCAAGTTTCAAAGAAATACAAAATCACACATGCCCCCACAATGCAAAGCATCATGGGCTGCATATGCAATCACCACAGAATATTATGCCGGTTCAACTTTAAGCAGAAATGCGTGGTGCTGAAAGGTGAACTGGGTTCACCACAACATAACCCAGATAGACCATCTTAGGGTAGATGGTTTATTCCACTGGAGTGTCAAACAGATGAGGCATACTGATGAGTCCTGGTAGGATGAAACACATGTCTATGTCTTCTGTTGGCACCCTTTGCAAACTGTGTGAGAGTCCTTTCGGTACCATGCATTTCTGGGGTGAGGAAAGGGACCTAGGTGAGCCCAAATGGAAAGGAAGTGATGAAGCCAAGGTTCAGGCTGAGGCAGTGCCCAGTGGGTTGCAGGATGCCCCACTGGGGATCATACCAGAGGGGATTCCCCAGAGAGTATCCTAAGGCAAGGGGGGTTGAGTCAGATGTTAGAAAAGCTGCTGGACCTGATGGTAGCCATGGTGGAGAAAGTGGGGGACAAGGTTCAGCACAGGACCGCTGGTCACTCCAGTGCCCCCTCCACAGAGCCTTCTGCATCCCAGCCCAGCCCCTACGTGGGGATAGACAAGCAGCTGGGGTCCCACCTCACAGATAAGGTTAGGCAGCAAATTAGGAACCAGGAGTATGTGGACACGTTTTCCCTCCTCAACTGGCTGGTAAACTGAGATGAGAAGAAGAAGAAGGAGAAAGGGGAAGAGTCTGATAGAACCCCCCCCACAGGTGCCATGCACCTTTGACAACTGGATCATGGCCTTCCCCATTTTCACAGGTACCATCCTCCAGATGGAAAAGGAGCAGGGTCTGAGACTCTTCACTTATTAGAACTGGATTAATCTCATTCACCAGAGAAAGGAGGACATGGCATAGCTGGAGTATGACAAAGAATTTAGGATGAGGCATCAGGAGGATGGCACCTTGGGTTGGGGTGCAGTGGACATGACCCTCCTAGTGGATGTCATGCATGGAGGGGTGCACACAGACAGTGACTGGCCACTGAGGCCATCCCCTGCAAAAAAGGCAGAGGTGGTGCACCCCTGGTGCAGGCTTGCTATGCCTATAACCAGTCTAAGTGCATCCGGATGTCATTTCTGGCATATTTGCATGGTCTGCAGGCAGCAGCACCACCACTTCATTCTATGCACCTCACTGCATGCCCCACAAGGGGGGGTTAGTGGCATGACTCAGAAGCCAGGAAAGCCACAGGGCAACACTCCTGCCAACCCTGGCATGGGTGGACAAGATTAGCACGTGGCGAGTCAACCATGTGACACGGAGCCCCTGGGCACGGTGATCAACATCCAGTGCCTGGGGGGTTCATGATGCAGCTGGAGAGGGTTAGGGATCAAGCAGTGCCTCCCAGGATAGTCTATTTTTGGTGGTGACCACTGGATGGGCATCTGGAACTAAAGAAGTGCAGGTTTGCTGGACACCACAATCTGGCAAGGTACTGTAGACAGTGGGGAGGGGGTTGAATGTACATCTGTAATTGTAATGATGGTTAATATGGTTGGTATGGTTGGTATGGCCATGCTCATGCTTGGTGTACACAATGGAATTGCTGATGCTTGGTCTCCTTCACAGAGGTAACACTTCAGGGAGCAGACTTCAGTAATGGAGCAGCAGTTATGGGCAGTACACTTCCACAGTGGGAGGGTAGCAACATCTCGACTTGGAAATGCATCAGCAATTCCATTGTTCCAAAGACAAGGGAAGTATACAGGAAGGGGGTAACACACTACTTGCTGGTTCAGACACAGCAAGGCTGGCCAGAGGACTGGCCCATTCCGATCAAGCAGCTATGCACATATATCATGCTGACCAGAAAAAATGGGGATATGCTGGGGGAGGTGGGCAGGCATCTTGCTGGCCTGTCATGGTTCTCCAGGACCCAGGGGGTCACCAACAGCAGAAATATTTTTAAAGTGCGTAAGGTGCTGGAAGGGTGGGGGGAAGTCATTGGCTTCCCACAGGGACATGAGGCACCCCCATCACCCTGGCAATCTTGGAGAGCATTTTGGAGGCCCTCCTCAGGGTCTGCTGGACACTGTTTGAGGTGAGGTTGTTTGACACCATGTTTCTGTTTACTTTTTGTGGGGTCTTCAGGGTGTTGGAGCTGACACAGCCCAACCAGTTATTGAAGGCCCTTGGTTTGGGCCTAGAGGACATAGTAGCAGCAGAGGAGGAAGCATGGGTATGGCTGCACAGCAGTAAGACTGACCAGCAGCAGATGGGCCACTGGTGCCTGGTGCAGGCTCAGCTGGGTGCACCCTGGAGGGTTTAGGATAGAGTGCAGGATTACACAGTGGTGAAACCCAAAAAAGGTAAGGCTTTTTTCCAATACACGGATGGCAGGTCGGTCATGGCCTACCAGTTTAGAGCAGTCCTGACCCAGGCCCTACAGGAGGCAGGCCTAAATCCTAGGGAGTTTGGCATGCACTGTTTCAGGATTGGGGCAGCCATGAATGTGAGGAGTCTAGGTTGAACAGATGGGAAAATACAGGCTCTGGGGCATTGGAGGGCCCAGGTATTCTTGAGGTATGAGTGCCTTCACTTGCAATAATGGCTTTCTGTTTCTTCCAGGGTGCCCCAGAATCAATGGTTCAATTTGGATTTGTGGTCAGGCCTTCATACAGCAGGTGGACGGGGAGGCTGCTACATACCAAGGGTTGGTTGGCCAAAGATTCAGATCCGATGGTTGGGATCTGAAGGCATGCACTGGTAAAAGCTGATCCCCCTGCTTCAAGTGGAGGGGAGGATCCAGCTTGTCCAGGAGATATTGGTGGTCCACCTTGGAGGGTAGGACCTCAGGTGCCGGAAGATGGTGGATTTGCTGCTGGCTATGAGGAAGGACCTTCGGACCATTAGGGATTGGTGGCCACAGACCGTTCTCATCTGTTCGCAGTTGATCCAAAGGCAAAGATGACCAGGCTGAGAGGGGGTGGCCCCTTTCAACAAGGCTTGTATCTGGATCAATCGAGAGATGAGGGTGGTAAGGCAGGCAGTAGGGGAGACTGTTGTGAAACATAGTCAGATTCAAGCCACTGGTCAGCTCATGGTAGCTGAGATGGGGCACCTGACTGAGCTGTGGCTACATTGGTGGTAAGGAGCACTGGATAAAGTCTTGGAGGAAGAGGTGAGCAAGTGGCTTGGAGGTCAGATGTTGTCCATTCTGTGGCACCTCAGGAGGATCATTAAGAGATGGCATAGTGAAAAGGGGGGAGGTGATGAGCTGAGTTCTTCTGAAGGGCTCGGGACACCCTCTGGTTTGGCATGGAGGTGGACCATGCAACTGGACCCAGGAAAGGGGTCACGGTCCACATGCAGCAGGTATATCTGTACTGCAAGGAAACTGCACCAGACGGGGGGGGCAGTTGTACATCCTTGGCCCAGTATGACCACGGGGTAGTTGATCCTCCACAGGAGTGCTCGCTGCTAGTAATACTGGAACATTATTCAATAAATGCATGGCTGCAACCATTTCCTCCAAGGCATGTAACATTGTGTATCTTCCTGAGAAAGGGGGAATGGAGGGCTACCAGACAATTTACTAGAGTCATTATATTATAGTGTCAATTGACGTCATCACTAGGAGCCTTGACTTGATGATGTCACAAAAGATCACAATAAATACAATAATTACAATAAATACAAATCTGAAAATACCCACATAAATACAAACATACAAACTAAGAATAGATGTTTATAAAAAGGCATCAGTATATACAGACCTTAAAAACAAATGCATTGTGATGCAGAATCAATTCATTTTCTATGGGCAAGAATACAAAATGGTACAGTACTAACACACTATCTAATAAACAAAATCCCCAGAGAAGATCTCCTCCTATTTGTGAATTTTCTGTTGGTTTCATTGATGAGAAGTGCAAAAACTTGGTGCAAACCTGCAACTATAACAAAACACAATTACAATTAGCACGTACAGAAAAAAATGTTTGTTGTACATCAGTATTATTGCACATCCTTTTCCTGATGCGACTCAGGATTTACCATATTATACATTTCATTTCATATAAGGCACAACATCAAATACCCCATTTAATCCTGGTGTCTTGCTCACAATGTGTAAATCCAAAAATCTTCTCATTTAAGAAGCAGATTATTAACTCTCCATCCCGTGGTTTACTGAAAATCGGTATCAATTGCTGAAAACTTAAAATGATGCTCTCCCTTATTTCTTGCATCTGCAGTGTTAGCTGCAGTAGCATATTTCAAATCCAGCTTTTCTGTTGCTCTGCAATGCTCCCATACTCACCCTTTAAATTGTCTTTTAGTCATACCAATATAGAAGGCTGCAGACACTGTAGAACAACTTGCAGACTACAGCATAGATAACTCAACACATATTGCAGGAAATGAACTCTCTGATTTCATATCTTCTTTTGTCATGTGGATTTACAAAATATTGATCAGTACAAATCACTTTGCAGTATATACTGTTCTTATAAGTGTAACAGCTCAGACTAATATTTCATAGCCACATGATATTCATTGCTCTTCCCTGCCTACTGTGGATCAACATGTCTTTTACCTGTCTACCTGTCCTTTGTGCCCAGGCAATGTGATGCCATTACAGTATTTAACAACTGTCTCTCAGAAATTCAGGACTAGATGAGCACCAGGTGGATTAGACTGAATCCAGACAAATCTGAGGTGTTGGTAGTGGACCTGAGCTGTCTGGTGGAGGGATCTTTGGTTGGGCAGCCATCCGGTATTTGGATGGGGGGCAAACAGCTGATAACCTCTGACCAGGTGCAAAATCTGGGCATCATGCTCTATAGTGGATTGACACTTAAGGCTTAGGTATCAGCCATTGTCTAGTCCTCATTTTACCATCTGAGGAATGTCACTCGGATCAAGTAACTGGTACCACCTGATGACTTGCCGATGTTGGCCATGCCTTGGTGACATCGCTTCTCAATTACTGCACTGCCCTATACCTTGGGCTACTGGGGGTGGGCCTCCACTACCTGCAGCTGGTTCAGAATGCGGCAGCCAGACTGTTGACTAGTTTATCAAGATCTAACCATGTAACACCTGTGCACCTTCCTTTACACTGGCTGCCAGTGTGGTGGAGGATCACCTTCAAGGTCGGGTTACTGACTTATAAGGCCCTACACTTGCAGGGACTGAGTTATCTGCAAGAACTCCTTTGCCCCTACCACCCCTTTGCCCTCTTTTTACCACTGATGAGGGATTGCTGGAGATTCCCAGGGTCTCTCTGACAACAACAGGAGGAAGGGCTTTTGCTTTTGCTGCACTGACCCTGTGGAACTCTCTGCCTCATCAGTTAAGGGAATGCCCATCCATTGAGGCCTTTAAATATGCTCTCAAAACTCATTTGTTTGAGCTGGCTTACAGTGAGTTAAAATATGTATGTTGTTTTAATACTGCAACATTTTAAATTGTGGAGTTATTTTTGTTGTAAAATGCTCTGATTTGATACGGAATAGCTTTTCATAAATAAAGCTGGATTGCATTGGATTGGATTGGATTGAAAGTCATTGCTCATATAAATGCTATACTGTAAGTGGAGGATCATGGACAATTTCTGTTAAACCTGAGTCCCTCTTCAAATCATGCCAGTTACTCTTAGTGATTTTTTCACCTGAGGTCACATATGCAGAAAAAGTTGTAACAAAATTAAATCTTCAGCTTGATCTTGCATTCATTGTTTTTTTCACCCAATAAATCTTGTCTGTCAATCTCTCTTGCATATACCTACACTTGATGTAAACTGTTGTTACTGTACCCACACTCCCTGAATCCTGCTGTTAAATCTTCTGCAGCTTTACCATACCTTTCCTGTAAACTACAATTTCATCTAAACCTTAAATACTGACCCTTGGAATGTTTTCTACGGTATGCTTAGGGTAACAGCTGTATGCTAGATGTAATGCATTGTGGTCAGTTTGTTTTCTGTATAAGCCAGTAATGATGTTGCATGCTGCATCCTTCTTGATAGGTATGTCAAGATAATTTACTTCATTCTGGCTGTCCTGAAATGAAAATCTTAAATTGGGATTAGTTTTATTTAGATATTTTATAAAATCATCAAATTCTAATATACTACCTTTCCAAATAATTAGCACACTGTCGATGAAGTGGTCCAGAGATCTAGTTTCTCAAAAAATGGGTTTTATCAGGTTCACTCACTACCTTTGCCTGCCACTTACAGATGTACACATGTAACCCCCTTGTTCCCAGGGGTTACTAGGATACCACTTAGAATCAGTAGCAGGCAGGGAGAGACAGCTTGTGAAATGCCAGTTAAATGGGTTTCACACTGTCACACTCTGTTTTCATTCTCAGCTGAGCTGGTGTGAGGATGTCACCTTAGAATTTTCACAGCAGCATAAGTCACAATGGAATGCTAGTTGAAGGGGTTACCAGTAGAATGTTGGGAGAGAGTCAGTAGTCTGTGAGGAGAGCCAGTAGAGTGAGGAGTGCTGCAAAGGGCAGCTACTCAGACTTAGCTCTGAAAGAGAGCTACCTCAGGAGAAGGGGTAGTGTGTTCTCACCCTAGAGAAGAACACAGAAGACCAGTGAAGGAAGTGGTAGAGACCGTTCCTAGAGGATTTTCAAGTGCCCCAACCCAGGAGGCATGGGGGAATTCCAGGATTCATGGGCAATCCCCTAGTCCAGCCTGGAGAGTGGTGAAGCTGCCTAGATTCATTTGTTCTGTGAGTACCTGAGACTTTTTGTGGATAAAGCCCTGGGGCACCTGCTTTCCTGTGGTGAGTTTTCTCTGGCAAAGGGACTGCGCCACCAAGACTGGGTTTCACGTAAAAGTGTCTGCCTACTGTGGGGTCTGAGGGAGGCTAGCCAAGTACAGAACTTTTAGACTGTATCTGATTTAAAAGCATCTGCTAAAGTGGGGGTCTAGAGTAAAGACATAGCCATATACAGAACTTTTAATTTTATGATACCTCCGAGGTGTGAGAAGTACAATGTTAAATGTGCAAGACATTTCAAGAGAGCATCTACAAGAGAGTGTTTCAGAGAAAGGTGTTGCTAACCAGATGAATGGCCGAGTATAAATTTTGAAGCAAAACTTGGGAACCCCCCCCCATCTGAAGTAACCATGTTTATCTCACCTGGTTCAGTTTGGGCTCCTTTATTTTCTCTCGGTGTACTTGACCAGTACTTGAAGAAAATATACAGATGTGGGATTTTGGATTTTCAGTGAGCCAGAGTGTGCTCAGATGGTGGTCGAGGGAGCCACCAAGAATTCCTCATGATATATGGGAAAGATTCCTAGTACTGGCCTAGGGTGCCAAGTCAAGGGAAAGAAGGGAAGTGTACCAATTTGGGCAATGTGTGCCAATCCATTCAGAACCTGAGGGTTCACTGTGTGTGTGTGTGTGTATATATTCTGTACCTCAGTAATCTGCATTACCAGTGGGAGTAGCCCTGTGGGGGTCCATCTTCACTTTGTTTATTATCTGTGAATGTTAATAAAAGCCACACTCTAGAATCCCAACCTGGTTTGGACAGTACAGTTATTGCTTCCAGTGTCTGGATTTACTTGGGTGCTCCTGATCAGAAGTACAAACCTAGCATAATGCTTAAAAAACATTTTCCCCCAGGGACCTAGGTTGATGGCCATCCTAAATGGTCCCCCCAGGTGTGAGCCACGTAGTTGCCACACTTGGTTTGCCTGTCTGAGGATGGCAGGCTGCAAAGTAGAAGTATGGGTCAGTAGAACTGTTCACAGTGACTACCCCATCCCTCTCGGTAGCTCCATATGTGAGAGGAGCAGCCCTGCTAGTTGAAGAAGGGGGTCTGGTGGAGGGAGGTTACGCACATTTGGTACACTGAATTTTTGAAAGATGCATACGATCAAGGCACAATAAATCTAAAGGTAAAGGAGTTTTCAACAGTGGAACATCCAACATGAGAGACCCTATACATGTTGCCTAAAGTTCATAAATCCTTGGAGTCTGCACCTGGGAGACCAACTGTGAGTAGAATAGGGTTGCTCACAGAACCTCTATCTCAATACATGAATTTTTACATTTGTTCTTGAGCTGACCGGTGGTCTAAATCTGATTGTTTCACAAGTGATGTTTTAAGAGTATTAAAAGACATTGAGGTTGATTGAGGCCCCCTGAACAGCCCCCCCCACTTATGATTACTAACTCTGGGGAGGGAAAGTTGACACAAATATTGCACAAAGCACAAGAAAAAAAATTACCATGCACCTGGGACTGGGAATCAGAACCAGGTCCAAATGCACTGCTATGGAAGCTTCCTGTGGCTCATCCCATTCAGCCATGGCAGCTGTTCGGCAGACCCCTCTCCTGGCAGGAATCTTATCCTGCACTGGTAAGAGCGAGAGGGTGCACTACCATGCATTATTCCTTTTGCTTTGCACCCTCTCACTTTTACCTTCTGTGCTGTTTCTACATTGCGGTCATGTTGTGTGCTGTAGAGCGTGTGACATTATGGCTCGGTAGGGTGTGCCATGTACTGGAGCATGCATGGCACCACCATTAGAATTATTGCATGCCCATTATCTGCATCAGGGGAGCAAGCAGGAGGAAAAAAAGGCAGCTGGATGATGGCGGGCACTCATGGGATCCAATCCCCGACCAGCTGGGCTCACTATCCTGAACCAGATCCTGATAACAGTGGTGGTTTGTGCCTCCCCCCTACCCAGCCAGGGGGGCAAGACCTGGCAAAGAAAGGCTGGCTATAAGTCCTGATGGACATTATGGGAATTGGGCTTGGGTGCCCCTTAGACATGGGCCGACCAGTGAGGAGCATAAAAAAATTAACAAAAAAAGACTAAAACGCAATTTAAAGTGTGAGTAGGAAAGGACCGCAAAGCAATAGAAAAACTGGATTTGAAATACACTACTACAGCTCACATTTACATATTATTTATTGAATTGTGGTAACCAGGTGAGCCCACTGATGAAACAGTCCCTTTTTCAGTTGCGACCCAGAAGTGTTGTACCTTGACAGTGCAATTCATTGAAAACAAAACATTCACTAGTACACAGAGAACATACATTGCAATACTAAAAAAATCAAGACAAGGGTCAAGCAGACATCAAACAATGACAGTGCAGTCCAAGCTAACAGTACTAATGTAAAAATTACATTTAGACCTAACAATTCAGTAATTTTAGGTCAAAGCAATACAGTAATAGTAAGCCATGGACAGGCAACAGCAATAGGCAACAGTTAGTGAGCACAACTACGCATGAAATCACAGTTTGTGTCAGAATCAGAGTGTCAAGAGTTCATTAAATATCATACACTAATCACAGTTAACAGCTAACAGCTATGATAAACAGGAGGAGTAATTAGGGTTTGGTTTGAGTTGGGCATAATACACAAAAGAAGACAACATGATCAGAGGGAGGACTGTCAGACAGCAGGAGTCAGCGAAAGCAGGTACAGTGTGCAGCAGCAAGGTAAGACTGCAGAGATGACTGGAAAAGAAGGAGAAATGAGATAGCCAGTATGGTTGGGGGAAGCAAGTTCCAACAGGACATAGCCAAGAAGGCAGAAGACCTCCAGGGCATGGCTAGCTGAATATTAGGTAATAGGAGATGTGGCGATGAGGCAGATCTGAGAGGGCACCGTGGTTGTTTACACTGCACTATAGCAGCAAGACAGGGAGGAGCATAGTGGTGAACCAGCTTAAGAGTGAGTCTTAGTGTAACATACCTTAGTCTTGCTTCATAAGGTAGCCATCCAAGAGAAGATAGGACATTGCAGTGGTGATGTCAAGTATTGACACCCAGAGCAAACCAACCCTTTCTATGATAGATCTGAGTGAGGTGAGCCAGGATGGTGGAGGAGGTAGTGAGAAGCAGGAGGGCATCATAAGTTAAGAGAGGGAGGAGGGTGGCAGATGCTATCTTGTAGCAGAAGGTCAGTGTGAGGAAGGGACAGATTTGGTATGTGACACTAAGCTTTTGGTTTAGAGTTTTGGTGAGGGCTGAAACATGAATATCCAGAGAAAGTGATGAATCGGGGTGACTCCCAAGTATTTAAAGGACTTAGTTTCGAGAACAGCCCGAGTTTGGGAGTGGACAACCAGAGGTGGAAGTGGGTGTGAAGTCAGCTAAGAGAACACTATGCACTTTGTTTTTTTAGTATTGAGTACAAGTTGCTTTTGCAGAAACCAGTCTTCAAGCATTTGGAAATCAGAGGTTAACATTGAGTTGATCCACCTTATGTCACCCGAGTCTGGTAGAGGATAGCATCATCCATGTACAGGTGAACAGAGGCCCCTCCACAGCTATCTGGGAGGTCATTGATGAAGAGTGAGAATAGTAACGGTCCCAGGATAGATCCCTGGGGGAATGCATGGGTAATGTATTGAGGGTCAGATAGAGAACACGTCCACTTCACCAACTGATCCAAGTAAGAGCACCATTATCAAGGCCTAGAAGATGCAGTTGCTGTAGTAAAAGATCATGATTGACCAGGTTGAAGACCTTGGTCAGTTTCACAAAGATTGCTCCAGTGGATTTTCCATGGTCCATTCCTTGGAATATGTCTGAGGTGACTTTTAGCAGGGCAGCGAGTGTGCTGTAATTTTTCCTGAACACTTGTTGGTAAGTTGAGAGCAGTTGGTGGACATCCAGATAATCCTGCAAGTGGTCATAAAGTATCCGCACTTGGATTTAGGCTAAGTAGCACAATACTGAGATAGGACGATAATTTTCAGCGGTAGGAGTGGAACCTCCATTATACACTGGTACAATTGCTGCTACCTTCCATTTCTCAGGGATGGTACCAGAAAGGAATGAGGAACTGAATAGGTCATGAATGGGACAAGCGAGGCCTTCAGTCCCCAGCTTGAGGAATTTTGGCTCAAGAGTATCATTTCCTAGTGAGCCGTCTGCTTTCAGGTTTTTGAGCAGCCGACGCACTTCAGTAAGAATAGCCAGTTTCAGGTGAAAGGAAGGGTGGTCCAAGGTATTAATGGGCAAGAGGGGGTCCAGACAGGAAGAAGAAGGGCTAGTGAAGAGTGAGTAATATTTTTAAAGATCAGTAAAAAATATATTAAAGCCATCCGCTATAGAAGAAGGGTTAGTGAGCATCGTTCCCTGGGCCTCAATGGAACTGGGGGTTTCTGAGGTCTGGCCCTTTATGAGGGAATTAACTTACTTCCAGAATTCCTTTGGGTTATTAAGATGTTCAGTTTGGAGAGTCCAGAAATGCTGGCATTTGTCTTTTCAGATAGAGCTCTTGCAACTGTTTTTTAGCTGCTTATACCAATCAGAGGGAAGCTCACTGGCCTTAAATGTCTACCAGGCCATGTCACAAGCAGACATGAGCTTTCTTATGTCTTTAGATAACCAATGTGATTTAGTACCCTTAACCCAGCAATACTTCATGGGAGAATGATGGTTGATAAGTTCAGTGAATTTAGCCACAAAGAAAATGAGAGCTAGGTTGACATCCCGAAGGACATTTATAGGACTCCAGTCAGTGCTGTGGATTGTGGTAGTGAAGTCATTAAGGTAGAAGCTACTCATGTCCTGAACTTGGATGATTCTGGGAGGGAGGTTTGGGGAGTTGTTGCACCATATGCAAAAGGCTGGAGAATGGTCCCTTATGCTGTTGGGAAGCACACCCACTGCTCTAATCTTAGTGGGACAGTTAGTGACCATTCAATCTAGTAGAGTATGATTTCCAGACTTGGCATTGATTCTAGTTGGGTCTGCCATGAGTTGGACCAGGTTGGAATCAACAAGTGGAGTACACAATTTGTGGGAACTAGGGTTCAGCCAATCAATGTTAAAGTCCCCATATAGATTTTGGTCATGGTGTGAGAGATTTGAGAGGGAGGAAATCAAGGGGAGAAGACTGGAGGGGTAGACATTGCAAATGCAAGATAAAGGGGAGAGCATGATTTTATGTTTTTAGCAATTGATAAGGTTTGCAAGAAACCGCGGGGGTGGGGGGATTATAATAATCTGCTTCTTAAATGAGAGGCTTTTTGCTTTATACATTGGGAGCATGTAAGACACCAGGATTAAATGGGATATTTGATGTTATGTGTAACCACCCCATCCTCTGGGGTTACTGGAATCCTATCAGCATTAGTGTTAGGCAGGTAGAACAGGCACCTGGGAAGCAGCTCACTTAGGGGCTGCTTACACAATGACATCATTGTTTACTCAGCTAGCCTGAGGGAAGAATGATTATGTCATTTGGAATTCTCCCAGCAGCATAACCATTTTCTGTGTACAGATGCTCTGGGGAGCTTTTGAATGTTCAGTGAGTCTTAGTGTGGAAGTGAGAGTGACAGCATCTCTAACAGTGAGCTCTGAGTCCAGAGCCTTGGATTTCTTACCCTAGTATGATTACAATCACCAGCTCCTAGTGAAGTGGTGGAGAGCTTTCTTCAGCAGCATTTCCTGATTTTCAATTCAGGGGGTGTGAAAGGGACTGCTAGTCAGTGGATTCAAAGGGCAATCCACTGAAGGTTCTTGTGTGTTTCAGCTGCCTTTGAACAGGACTTTGAGACAGACTGATTCTGACATGCTTCCAAGGGAAAAGGTGTCTTTTAGTTGTTCTCCATGCTTGGAGGAAGGAGCAACTGTCCTGTAAGTAATGTTTTAGGAAACAAGTTCTCCAATTAGGGTGTTTGTTCTAGGGCATGTGTACCCATAGATAAGGCTAGATTACACCCATCAGTGCTCTTGTTCACCCAAGTAAGTGAAATAGAGTAAAGTGTTCACCCTAGTGAGTGAAGTAAAGTACAGTTTTCACCCAAGTGTGTGAAGTACAGTAACTATGGAGTCTTTGGAACTTAAGTAGGGAATGGAGGCTTATGTGGTGTAACCCTGAAGGAATGGCAGAGACTGTTGGCAGGAGGAATGCAATCTGAAAGCTTACAAGGCAGGGCTAAATGGTTCATGGAAGGGCACCAGTTTAACCTGAGCAAAGGCCCAATGCTGCAGGTGCAGTTGTGTAGTATGGATCCACAAGTATATACCTATTTCTGGAAAAGAAGATGTTTTGAGTGTGTGGCTTAGTTTCACAATATTTACTCTCTGTGAAAATGGAAATGTGTTTGGGTGTGTGGCACAGTCCAAGTGCATACACCATGGGAAGAGAAAGGAATTGTTGTTTCTCTGGAGAACTGTACTGCCTGGCAAGGAGAGTTGTGGAACTTTGTACCTGTTTGCCATGACAGACCAGTGGGGGTCCATTGATGCTTTAGTAACATTTGTTGAATAAAACCATACTGCCAAATCCCAGTTGCTGCTCTGGACATTCAATTTCTTGTTTCTGTGTGGAATTACTGGGGCCCCACAGCAGTTTAGGGCTAGCATACACCTAGCATCCTCTACCCAGGACATGGTTGTAGTTACAAAGGTTCATGTTTTGTTCTTGTACCCCAATCCTTTTCCTCTAGATAATGAGTCTGGTATACATCCTAACGCCAGGGATGGTACCAATCATTATTTCTGCTAAAAGTTAGTGGTATGCCATATGTGGTTAGTAGTTCTGTTTTTAATAGTGGGTGTCCAACTTTCCAAAAGAGGTATGGGGTTACAAAACAATTACTTCTCTTCTGTCTTTAACAAGGGCTCACAGATCAAAAATAATACAGGTAATAAGGACTATTCAGAGTTTAGTTTCAAATTAGATGTTGCCAATGTAGCAAGCAGACTCAGGAAAATATACCAAAATAAAGCACAAGTGCCTGACGGCATACACCCAAGATTGATCAAAGAGCTTGCAGATGTTTTAGCTAGCCCAGTGACTCATCTTTTTCAGAAATCTCTAGATGAGGGTGAAGTGCCTAGGGACTGGAGACAGGCTGTGGTCACCCGTATTCATAAGAAGAGATCAAGGCAGGAGGTAGAGAATTACAGGCCTATTAGCCTGACTTCTGTTTTGGGTTAGATCCTCAAGGGCATCATAAAAGATTACATCATTGATTTAATGAGTCTGATAGGAGCCACTGATTGTAAACAGCATGGATTCACTAAGGGGAGGTCATGCCAAACCAATTTATTGGAATTTTATGGAACTGTTAGCAAAGCCTTGAATGAGGGCCACTCTGTGGATGTTGTCTTCTTTGAATTCACCAAGGCATTTGACAAAGTTCCACTTGTTGAGCTGGTTAATGCTTTAATTGATCAGGGACTTGATGTATATATAGTTCAGTGGGTTGAGTCATGGTTGCATAAGAGGCAACAGAGAGTTTGTATTGGGGTGAATATTCAGGTTGGGTGTATGTTACCAGTAGAATACCCCAGGGCTCAGTTTTGGGCCCTTGTCTGTTTAATTTATGCATTTCTTCAATGCATGTACGGTCGGGGTATGGCTTTCAAAATTTGCAGATGACACACGCCTAGGTTACCCTATAAATAACCAGGAGGAAAGGGACATCTCACAAGCTGCCCTTATTTATTTAGAGCTACAGTATAGGCTCAAACAAAGAAATCAATATGTAATCTAGAGAAGTGCACTGTTATGCATTTAGGGAAACATAATAAAAAATGGAACTATACACTGGAAGGCAGGGCACTAAAAGTAGTTCTTGATGAAAAAGATCTAGGCATCAGACTAAGTGATGACCTAAACTTCAAAATGCAATGTAGCCAGGTTGTTAAAAAAACTGGCAGCATACTCCATTGCATACATAGACATATTAAAAGCAGGGACAAAGAGGTCCTAATTCCCCTCTACAACACTCTAGTGCACCCACACATGGAGTATTGTGCCCAGTTTTGGGCCCCTGGCAACAAAGGGGATATTGGGGCACTTAAGAGGGTTCAGAGGAGAGCAACAAGGAAAATTAGTGAAGTTAGAGGGCAACACTATGAGCAGAGGCTATAACATTTGGGTATGTTTTCCCTGGAGTACCGCAGATTGAGGATCAATATGTGCCTAATCTCTAGGGCCCTATCAGATGCACAAATGTGGGAACAATTAGGCTTGGTACTGAGGGTTCAGCCACATAATACCAGAGCTCACCCATTTCAATTATTTAAGGATAAATTCACTACTAAAAAAAGGAAATTTTGGTTTAACATCAGGGTGACGGAGATTTGGAATATCTTACCATGCATGGTTGTGGATAGCAAAACTGTGATAGAGTTTAAAACTAAGCTTGATAACTTTCTTATTAGTAAAGATATTCAGGGTTATTCTTAATATCTTGAGCGAGCTCAATGGACTAACATCTTTATATGCTCAGCACAACCTATGTTACCTATGGGGGCTCACCCAAAGGGATATGTTTTGGGTGAGAAGTAAATGCTGAGAGTATGTGTAGGATCTTTATGTCTGGTGACAGTGTACCCAAACAGAAGATTGTTTCCAGAAAAGCAAGGTCTGTGCCAAGACAAATGCCACCTGAGGATGCTTTGCTGCCTGTGTTTTTATGAAAGAAAGTGGAAAAATGTGATGCTTGTGTGGTTGAACTGGAAAAATGGACTGCTAAGCACAGCAATTATTGCCCTTGCCTTGTCGTTAAGGTGTTTAAAAACATTTAAAATTTGCAAATTCCAGGAGAAAAGTATTTGTAGATGTTAATTACAGTCTTTTCTTCTAAGTGCTCAGAAAGTTTCATGTGTGTGCAGTGAAAATTGGGGGAGTTGCTAATGAAAATGCACTAAGAACCAAGTGAAAATGCCTTAAAAATGCTTGCCCCACTGAAATGTCAGCCGAGGAAAAAAGTGACAGTTTGCTTCTTATATTTTACCTTCTTGGCAATGATTATGCAGGAATGCAGTTGAGAGAGAGAGCGTGAGAGAGCTGATTTGCATGGTGTCATGTGACTGGTCTAGCAAACCTAAGCCCCTCTTTTGCCTGAGTCTCAGATTTGTGGAGTATTCAAGGAGGAGCAGCCAGCAGTATGCCAGCAGTGTGGTAGTTCATGAAGCAGCAGGAGGAATCGCTAACAGTAGAAGCGTTCCTAAAGTGTCAGTGGATCAGCAGGTAGTACACTCACCTCTGAGGCTGGGAGATCAGAAGGCTGTGAGTTCTAGCCACACACCAGGCACTTGGGTTAATATCCCAACACTGACACTGCAGTGCAGCATGAGGGGGTGCTGCACTCCTGAGGTGCCATCTTTCAGATGAGATGTTAAACTGAGGTCCCATCTGCCTGTTCTGGTGGTAGTTCAGGTGGATGTTAAAGATCCCATGGCACTTCTCAAAAGGAGTAGGGGAATTGTTTATTGTAAAGAACAAAAACATCATTTCATAGTCATGAATGCAAATCAAAAAAATAAACAAGGATGAAGAATACAAAATGAAAAATCACAAAGTAAAACAAGAAAAAATTCCAAAATTCAGGTTCAAGAATAAATACAACAAAAATGGGAAAAACACATTACTGAAAAGAGAAAAAACAAAACAGAAATCCTTCTGATATTCCCTTAAAAACAATTAAAGCCAATAAACATGTTTCCAGTACTCATGGAATTTATGAGAGGCCAAAAACCCCAATTCAAAGTCTCTCTGGTTCTTCAATGCCAGTTCTATATGAGCAAGCAAAACTGATGGCAAAGTATAAGTATGTTGTAAAGAAAATTGGCATCATGCTTGCCACATTTAAAATGTTATACAGGCAAAGACCACATTCACTACGATAAAATTGAGAAAAAAACCTGAATAATCCCCAAGCATCAAACATTCAAAGAAATGTGTCTAGAAATACCCCAACCCCATTCAGAGAGCAAAGCTACCCAAAAAGGTTTGGCATAATGACAAGAAATGAAAAAATGTTCCATGGTTTCTTCAAGACCTATACATTCAGTGTGAATAAATTGTTGCTCAGTAACAGCTTTATGCTTCAGATTACCCTTGATCCCCAATCTCCCAAGGCAACTAAGCCAAGTCACATCCCACATCTTAGAGGGAATGCGTTTATCATTAAGAACTTTCAAAGCCAGGTGAATTTTGGAGGCAAAGCATCTAGGGAAATCAACAGAAACCAGAAAATTCCCAGTCATAATCTCAACATACAGAGCCTTTTGGGAAAGTCATTGAACCACAGACTGAGTAATTTTTCACATCAAAAGCCTAGTTGCTGCCTGATAAATAAAAGAAGGGGCACCAGAATTCACTTTAATATTAGGAGCTTCATCAGACCATCTCAATAAAAATTCCTTAATCAGATAAAAAGTCCAAAAATCCCAAGGATGAGATAAATACTGAGCAGGCTCCTTAAAAGTGGATTTAATAAAAAAAGAAAACTAAAACACCAAAGGGTTAATCAGTGTCAGCAATAGCAGGTTCAGTGGCTCAGTAGGTAGCACACTCGCCTCTGAGGCTGGGAGATCAGAGGGCTGTGGGTTCAGTTCCCACATCTGGCAGTTGGGTTAATATCCCAGTATTGACAGTGTAGTGCAGCATGAGAGGGGTACTGCATTTCTGAGGTGCTGTCTTTCAGATGAGACATTAAACTGAGGTCCCATCTGCCTGGATTGGTGGTAGTTCAGGTGGATGTTAAAGATCCCATGGCACTTATTGAAAGAGTAGGGGACATTTTTATTTAGGAGAAACTGTACATTACATTCCAAAGAAACATAATACATAGAAGACAGAAACAAGAAATCCCACAGAAAAAAAGGTCTAATAAAATTATCCTATTTTATCCTTAAGGAATGGTACCTCTGTCCAACGTAGGACCCAACAATCTGAAGGCATATGTTGTTTTTCGAACATACATTGTTTCAAGAGTTCATTTTCCACAATAACAACAGTTTGTTTGGGTTCTTGATACAATTGCTGTAAAACAAACTTACATCTTGTTTGCCATAAAACAAACTTTATAAAGGCAAGAATGATTTGTATTGTTCCCTTATGTATACCCACATTTTGGAAACTAAAGCCACCAACAATTTCTACATATGAGATATTATTCCAGTATCTATTGTTCCACCTAGTGGCTATTATACCCAATATAGCTTTAGCATATGGACATTCAATAAAAAAATGTACCATTGATTCTTCTTGTGTAATTCAAGATAACCTTGGGCACATCCGTTCTTCCATTCTTTTATGTTTAGCATTACCTTTCACAAAGAGATGGCCATGTGCACTTAACCAACAAATATCCCATATTCTTGCTGCAATATAGGGGTCCTTCAGAGAATCCAATATAAGATTAGTATAACTAGGTTATGTCTGCCTAAAAGAGAGAAATGGTGAATTGACAGACTTATGGATTGTGGAATAAAGCGTTTTAGTGGTGAATTTGGAAAATATGTTAAATTGTAACTTCCAGGTTTTTAATTTACTAAGTGCAGGCCTGAAAAAAACACAGCCTGTTTTAATCTGTGCTTTCAAGACACCTTGTTCTTCCCAAACATTGTAAAGAGGCTTTAACCATTCACTAGCAAATACAGACCATACGGCGAGACTCGGTTTAGTCAACTCAATGAAATTAACATGAAAAAAATTACAAAAGAAAAAAAGTACTGGATTAATCAAATTTAAACCACCTTCTACTACCGGTAAATATGTTATTTCATGTTTAATAGGGTTCAAGCGGCTTCCCCATATTATTTGGAATACAAGTCCTAACAGAGTAGTTTCCAAAGATTTAGGTAAAGGATAAACAGAACTAAGAAAAATAAATATTGGGAGAAAAAAGGTTTTAATTACCACCACCTTTTTCTTTTTTGTCTGGTTCCATTTTTTTCATACGTCCTCCTTTGTTTTTGCAAGTTCTAGTTTCTTTGTCCAGTTGTATACACTGTTATCCTCCCATCCAAACCAAATTCCCAAATACTGAAAGGGGTCAGTAGACACCTGAATACCTTTCCAGGACATAGGAGAAATACTAAAATTATTTAATGAATAAATAATTTTTTTCTTAATATTCAAACTAGCTCCAGATAATCTAGAAAATACTTCAATACAATTAAGAACCTGAATACCTGAAGTGTAATCAGCTACTAGAACACATCAATCAGCTGCATAAACAGTCACCTTAATGTTCATGTCACCCCCTGCTGTAGGGATCCCAGCAATACTTGAGTCCTGTTGAATAAGATGAAGCAGTGGGTCCTGGCACAGTACATAGAGTAAAGGACTGAGTGGACACCCCTGTCTTACCCCCCCCTTGATATATCAATATAAGTACCCAGATGACCACTGACAAAGGACATTGCCCTAGCATTCTTATACAGTAATGAGATCCAGTTCACAAAACTAGCAGGAATCCCATAATGTGTTAATATTAAGGAAATGTAATGATGTGGTACACTATCAAAGGCTTTTTCCTGATCTAGTGACATAACAAATCCCCGAGTCTCACCATCTTTACCCCTTTCTATAATCTCCTGAAGTAATAATAAATTGTGCATGATTGAGCATCCCAAAACAGAACACGTTTGAGTTGATATAATAAGCAATGAAGCTATATTAAGTAGGTGATTATGTAAAATTTTCAATAAAATGTTATAGTCAATATTTAACAAACTCAAAGACCTCCAATTGTCCAAAATTCTTCTATCACCTTTCTTATAAATCAAGATCTGTATTGCTACACAAAAATGCATATCAACCTGTAGTGTATCCAACACTGAATTAAATACTGTCATTAATATAGTCTGTAATATATCAGTGAATTCTACATAAAATTCAGAAGAAAGGCCATCAATGCCTGGGGCTGTGGATTTTTTCAAATGTTTAATAACCTCTCCAATCTCGGCTTTAGAAATAGGCATAGTAAGATTCCTTAAAAGGTTCTCGGGTATATTTGAAACCTGAACAGATGACAAAAATGAAAGTTACATGTGAAATATCAATTGGGGTCAT
The DNA here is from genome assembly GCA_016271365.2 of Neoceratodus forsteri. Lineage (NCBI taxonomy): Eukaryota > Metazoa > Chordata > Ceratodontiformes > Ceratodontidae > Neoceratodus > Neoceratodus forsteri. The sequence goes on from JADMNL010000035.1 coordinate 42,771,790, forward strand.
TCTATACATTTCTGATAAATATTGCGAGACAGCCTGCAATATTGCTGGCCCATTCGATACACTAGTCCCATCCCGTAACCTAACAGAGTCCAAAAGTCTCTCAGAGGCCCTGTGTGAGCAGACTTTAAATGCCTCACCAAACCCAGTTTTCCCTGGTGAGCAAATCCTATGCTCATTTAGCATAGCTGTAGCTCTCAAATATTGTAAGGACAACATCTCTTTTTTTAGATTAAGGATCTGCGGTGTCAACCCAATATGTTGGATATTAATAATGGAGTAGAGCTTATTAAGTTGAAACCGAGTTTAAGATAATCTTTATACTGACTGAACCTACTCTTAGAAGAATATGTCTGGAACACTATTTTTAAACCTCTTTTTGTTTCCTCCCACCATGTACTAAGGTTACCAACTAAACATGCAACAGACATTCGTGCCTTAAGACATTCAATAATCTTGTGTTTTACTTTCTGTTCCTTCAAGAGTGTAGTGTTTAGTTTCCAGTATCCTTGACTGTACCTTGGCCCAATATCACCTCCCAGTACAATCTGAAGGACTGCATGGTCTGAAGTCTCCAAAGGAATAATGTCTGCCTTTGAGATACTAATATTCTTTTTTGTAAATATAAAGTCAATTCTTGTAGAAAGTGCAACTCTATAGTAAGTATGACCCCCTGCTTTATGTACACATCGAAAAGATTCTTGTAGACTACTCTGGTGAATAAGTGAAGTAAGATAGTTGGAATCACAATACATTTTACTTGTATTTGCTCCCCTATGCAGAACACAGTTGAAATCTCCCCCCCATAACACTATTTTTGTTGTGTATAAATAAGGGCTGATTTTTTGATATAGATCAATATGTTCCCTTTTTGTGAGAGGGGTGTAGATATTAATCAGTCTCCACCCGAATCCCTTAAAGGTAAAATCTAAGAGAAGAGCTGTACCCTCTGATATGTCTACAAGATGTAACACCCTAAACCCATCCCCTTTAAACAATATACCCACTCCCTCACAAACCCCTGTACCAAATGAAAAAAGGAGGGGCCCCAACGCCACAATTGTTGGGCTGAGCAAACTAAAGAAAGTGTGTTTAACCTAGTATCCTGTAATAAACATATATCACAGTTCAGATCTTTTAACAAGGACAGTGTTATCAACCTACTTTTAGGATTCCAAACACTATTCACATTAATGGACGCTACCCATAAACAGGGAAAGGCTAATGGCACAGGATGCAGGATACTTTAAGGTGGTTTCCTTAATCTAGAACTGGTATGAATTCTGGTATGAATCCTAGGAGTCTGGTCCCCATCAACTCCCTCTTCAATTCATTCCCCCTCTGATTCAGAGGAGAAAGGAGCAAAGGGAAGGATCCTCCAAGTCCCCTCCTTGCTCAGAATCTACCTTAGAGGGCCTAAGAACAGCAAACTTATTTGATAAAATAATACCTTCATCCCCTGGGATGTTAGCTTTTGCAACTTTAGACTTGGGCCGTGTTTGCTTCATACCCTTTTTTTTGCACTACTCTTAGCTATGGGGGTGGTGTGGAGGAGTCACTTGGATTTCCATGCCCTTGGTCTCAATAGGTGATTCAGAAACTGCAGAAGAAAATACAGAATCAGTACTCTGAGGAGGAACTATGGGGGGTAGGAATTACTTCCACAGTCAAATTTTGAGCTTCAGCATTAGAAGGGCCCAAAGGGGGAGGAGGTGGAGGTGGAGGGTTTGCATGCTCCGGTGGGGCCTGACCAGTTTTCTGTTTTTTTTTTCTGTATTTCTTTTTTCTGAGCTTCTTGCAAAGTAAAATCTTGACTAACACGATCATTTCTATTGTGAGTAGCCCAAGGATAGGCTCTAAAAGCATGTCCAACAACCTCACATAAATTACAGCGTAAATCCTCAGTGCAGTCAGAGCTATGGTGACCAAATGCTAAACATAAATTACATTTGATTCTGTTACACGCTGATCCCAAATGAGTATATGTCCCACACCTAAAACAAGTTCTTGGTTGGCCAGGGTAAAAACAATGGCCTCTCTCATTACCCAAAAATAAACTGTCAGGAAGATGTACCAGGCCTAGAGTATTGTGTCTTAAACAAACCTATATGACCCACCCCCCATTCCAAAGACATTCCTCATCAAATATAGGTCTAGGATTTCCTAACACATCACAGCATTTCTGCAACCAGTAAACAATGCCATAGATGGGAAAAGTTTCATTACAAAATAAAACAGTAAAATTTTTTATAGAAGGTTTTGTCAGTGGTATTGCTTTAAATGGCAATCATAGTTCAGTGTACTGTACTTGAAAGCATCATATTTGGTCCAAAATCAGTCAAGACCCTGTGGGGAAGTAAAACTTATATCATAAAGTGCAGAGCCTGAAACATGAATCAAAGCATGGATTTCTGTTGAAAAAAAACCCAAAAGACCCCTTCAATAAATCGTGACCAATATACAAGCGATTAAGAGCCACTTCCAAGCCCCCAAGGTATTCCAGGTGAACTGCATTGTGTCTCTGCAAGGGGGGGTCCTGTAAAGAGGTCTTTCCTCCAAAAAGACTCCAAAGCAGTTTTTGCACACTCTTGAAAATTAGGAGTAGTTCTGGGAGCCTCTATCCCCTCATCCACTGACTCAGCCCAGTGAATCAATATTACTACTTCAACTTCTGAAACTGAGGACTCTGTAACTTTCTTGGGGCTTGAAACAGACTGGGATAAACTTTCCTGATTAGAAGTACACTTCTGTGCTAATCCCTGGGTGACTGCTGCAGCATTATCAGATACAGACCCAACTGTACTGGGAGGAGAAGAGTCCCCTGGGATAGGGCTATGGGCCGGATCTGGGATCCAAATCCCTGCAGCGCCCCACTTCCAACCTGCAGCAAGCAGGGAGCATTCCAAAGACAATGGGGTGGATCCCTGAGCAGGCTGTGCTGTCAAATCAACCTCCCTGCCTTTCCGTAACCCCAGTGATAAACAATAGCACTAGATGACTGTTCAGGAAGACTGATAGTTGTACTTACTGAAGACGTAGTTTGAAAAAGTAAATCTGAGTTTGTTGCTCCTGTCAGGGTATTTTGCTGCTGTAACTGAGAAGCATTCACCGGAGGTGACTCAGGTGTCTGGAATGAACGTAGAGTGATGACATCACTTGGGTAAGACATACCACCCTAAACTGTTTCTTTCACGGCTTTTCCTTGCTGTAAGATTAACTTTGCAGCTTCTTGCAAAAATTCATCAGAAACATCAAAGTCCTGCCCATTAGCAGTGTCAGGCATTGTGGTATTCATTATTGCACTTTTGGTAGCAGCACAATGCAGTTCCTTATTTTGCTGCAGAATATTATCTAACCAACTGTCATCCGAATCAAAAAGTCCATGTCTTACTTGTTCTTGTATCCGAGATGTAGCAAATTGATTCATACTCACTGAATTCAATACTTCCATGTTCTCTAGTGTGGTCTCCTGAGCTGGACCTGTGGGCTGGGAGACCTTCTCACCCACAGGTACACCAGCAGAATGATTCTCCAGTACACCTTCCTCCATAGTGGCAGCACCCCTGCAGTTAGAGTAGGGGAATTTACCCGGTGTCCTAGCCAAATTTCCCTCATTCACTAAAAATACCACAGACAGTTTAATCTGGTTCAAGGTCAGTTGGCATTCATCTGTATCCCCATCCCCGGATCATGCCTGAAAATAGGCAGGATTTGTCTAGTGTACTTACCCGGTCAATAAAAACTAAAAAAAAAAATAAATACCAAGGCCACCCTTATTAATTCGTAAATAAGTAAAATCCCTCTTGGCTGGGTTTAATCAACTTCCCAAAAGCATTTGAAAAAAAATACTATATAAACTGGTTTCATAAAGTTTAGGCAAAGGAAAAACAGAACTAAAATATAAAAATAAATAGAAAAGAAATTTTTTTAATAATCATGATTCGCTTTTGTTTAGAAAACGTCCAGGATTTCCACAATTGCACCTTACGTTCACCTAATTCAATGCAAGATTTCCAATTGTGTTCAGCCAAATCCCCATTCCCAAAAAAACACTCCAAAATCTTTATAGGGGTAGCAGTAATAACAATCTGCCTAATGGAGGAATCAAAGACCCTTCCCCTAAAAAGGCCCCTGAACTTTATTCGGGAGTGACCAAAGTAACAGAAATAGTACTGAAATGGGCAAAAATATCAAGAACAATAAGACCTGTGTTCTTATCATGTAAAATAAGGCACATAGCATCAGCATAAACAGCCAAGACTTGGGGAGAATCTCAACAGTGGGAATAAGACCCAAGATGTTTGGTTGATGGAGAATTTCCCAAATCAATGGGTTCAACACAAAGGTCTACAGCAGGGAACTAATAGAACAGCCCTGACGTACACCCCATGAAAATTTACACCATCCCCAATTAAACCATTCACCATAGGATAAATGACAGCCTGATCATATACAAGATGAACCCAAGACCTAAATTTCAAAGAAAACCCATATTGGTGGAAAACTTGAAACAAAAAATCATGCAACACCATGTCAAATGCTTTGACCTGGTCTAGTGATAGCAAATAACCTGTAAACTTTTTCATAAGGCTGCATTTGCAGATATTCCACAAAAGTGTTAAATTTTGCTGACTAGTCTGTCCTGGAACAGAATAAATCTGCACTGGGCGAATTAAAAATGAAGCTACCTGTTCGAGTTTATGGCACAGGATAGCAGAAAGAATCTTATAGTCTGTGTTTAGCAAACTAATCAGACTCCAATTGTCAATATTGTGTGTCTCCTTTCTTATATAAAAAAATAATTAAGGCAGCTGAAAAGTCTGGAGGTAAAACTCCGACAGACAATATTTCATTATAGACATGTGCAAGAATGTCACTGAAATCATCCAAAAAATGTTATAAAACTCATTAATTAGGCCATCTGGTCCAGGAGAAATTCCAGGCTTTAAATGTGAAATTTCAGACCTGACCTCCTCCACAGTAATGGTGCTTCCAACTCCTGCAATTGATGAGGAGTTAGAACAGGGGGAAGGAAATAAAAAAGATCAGTCCATTTACCCACAGGTTGAAAAGCCAGACCATATTGGTCCGGCAGTGTACCTTGAACAATATTCAACATTTCAACATCAATAACCTTAAAAATGCCCTTGGAATCCAAAAGATCATCCATTAGTTTCTTATCCAATGCTTGTTTACAAGCTGAATAGGAGTCAGACACTGGAGATGGCTTTAAACCATAAGACAACTCATCATGCAAATGACAGGCCCTACTATATTGAAATTGTCTCATTCTAGTCTTTAGAAGTGAAATCTGTTCCTGAATACGTACATCTTAGGCAGTAGGAAGAGACAGCAACTTATAAAGGTGGTCCCTATAGCCTAAATAAGTAATATAATCAGTGGCCAGGGTTTTCTTGTTAAAACTAAAGGAGGAGCGTTTAAACTCTGCTTTAGTGGACAACCACCAGGTAACCCAAGAGTCATGTAGCCCCGCAACTGATTGCTGGTGTTTTAGGACCTCCACAAGGGTAGTCTGAAATTGAACCTGAGATAAAGCAGGATTAAGTTTCCATCATGAGGGTACTTCAGGAAATCAGGGAGGTATTTGTGAAAGACTAAAACAAACCTTTAAAAGCATATGATCTGAAAATTCACAAGGGGATAAACAAAACCTAACTGGAAGCAGGTGACAAGAGGAAAAAACAAAATCTATTCTAGTAGCATAGCTACTCCTTCTATAGGTAGGCCTGGGATCACAATGTAAAACCCTATATGTGTCAAACAAAGAGGCTTTTAAAAATGGTGCGTGAAGAGCATGCGAATCACAGTAAAATTTTTGTTGCACCTGATCTTTGAATTTCAAATCTAAACTACAGTTGAAATCTCCCCCCAGATAGTATGTCTCAGGGTAAGAATATATTGTTCAATGTTATGAAATAAGTCAATCCTTGCAGATTTAACTTCTGGGGCATAAATATTGATGAGACAGAGATAACACCCCTTAAAGGTACAATCCAGAAGCAGTGCCCTTCCGGGGACAATATCCACCAATCTAATTACCTGGACCTGAGTATGACAAAAAATAATCCCAACCCCATCTGCAGCATCAGAACAAAATGACCAAAAAGAAGGCCCATGTACCCATAGTTTTGTAGTTTGGACTATATCAAATAAAAAAGTGAATATAGTCTCCTGCAGCAAAATAATATCTGCAGCTAAGGACCTACAAAAATGTAAGAGACCCAAACACTTCTTAAAATTCTTAATGCTGCAGGTGTTGAGGGAAACTAGATTCAAAGAAGCCAGAAATAAAGTTTAAGTTTTATCTTTTTTTCATTTGCGACCAGATTTTCTCTTGGCCTCCAACAAATCAGATCCACCTTCATCATCACACTCCATTTCAGAAACCACCCCAGACTTAACAGAGACATATGATTCTGAATCACCATCTTGGTTCTGTAGTACCTGAAAGGTGTTCCGCATAGTAATGCCACCTGCCTGAGCAAGTTTCTTTACATGGGATCTAGTAGTCCACTTGGGGTGAGGCATCTGAAACTCAGAAGCAGGGAGACGGGGGCATGGAAACCACCTCTGGTTGTTGCAGCTCTGCTGCTGCAGCATGCTGTGTGGTAGTAGCATCATCAGGACTGGGATCTGGGGTCGAAGACTGAGGCCCAGAAGGACCCAGAGGGGCCATGGTGGAGGGGTCTGCCTCAGGGGTACCATCATCCTCTGGTCTAAGCCTAGGACTAACTTGGGCCTCCAAAATCAAGGTTTCCTTATCCAAACCCTCTTGTTTGTTTTGTCCAGCATAGGGACACTGGTGATAGGCATGGCCTTGTGCATCACAAATATTGCAACAAAGTCCCACTATCATGGTTCAGTTCCCCACATAATGCACACTTAATTTTATCACAGGCACTACTCAAATAGTGGGTACTACCACATTTGTAACAGGCCTTGGGCTGTCCGGATAAAAACAAACCCCCCTATCTTTACCCAAGAAAAAACTATTCAGGATATGTTGTATATTATCCCACACAGTATGCAACTTAGTTTTAAATTTCCAACTCCCAGTCCAAATCCGCTCCCCATTTATAATGGGTTCAGAGGGACCAAGCACAGTACATTTGCTCTCCAACCAGTAGAGAATATCCCCCACATTAACACCCTCATTATGGAACATAATATTCACAGCCTTGAAAAGAGGCTTGGTAATGGGAATAGCCCCAAAATGTGTCCAAAGTGGAGTGGATTTCAAAGTTTCATATTTCAGCCAAAATGTATCAAGGCCTGCAAAGGACCAAAAGTTAACATCGAATGTATCATCACCCCTAACATTATGAGAGCATAAACATCTGAAGCCTGGAAGTTCATACAGTTTTTTAGAAGCCTCCGGGCAGCATAAAATCTATTGGCATGTTCCTGAAGACCCCCTCTATAGCGTAAGAGTACCGCTTTACGCCTAGGGGCTTGTTCAAGTTTATTATGCCGAAAAAGGTAAGAAAAACAGGGACTGGACCAAAACTGATCCCTACAAGGGGAGGGAGGGGGAGAAGTATGAGGGAGTTCATTCCCATCCCCAGGCTCAGTATCAGCATTGTGAGGAGGAGCAGAGTTAGAATCAAAGCAGTCACCTGGAGACAGTGGGATTGTAATTGCTGGTTCTACTCGCTGAGCAGAGTCCACTGGAACAGGTGGCGACTCAGGCATAAAGGAAATCCAGTTTGAATTGGGAATCCAATGTCCATCCCAAAAAGCCCAGCCCACATCAGCCAAAGCAGATTCCTTGCTCCAGTCAGCGGTAGGAAAGACCATGTCAGCAGCCCTTTGCTTCTGCATTCCAGCGCAAGATGCATCAGTCGACTGACTCATCCAAGGAGCACTCACAGCATGCGGTCAATGACAAACAGCTGGTTTAGCCTGAGAAGCCATAACAAAGGCACTGCTACAACTGGGAATGGCCTCAGGAAATGAAGCTTGAGTATGAACAACAGGTATCTCTCCAGAGGGCGTCTCTGAAAATAAAGCAAAACCGAGAACTCCTGCTGCACTGCCGACACTGTGCACATCACCTCCAAGCTCCTGAGGTACGTCTGAATTGCAAACAAGTTCCAGGTCTGTTACTCAGCAGAACGTCCTTCTCTGTCAAAGGTTAAACACAGTCTGCCATTCTGTAAACAGACGCCAGCAGCTATCCCTACTGTCAGCAATGCAGTAGGGGAATTTCCCCAGTGCCCTGGCCAATTTTCCCCATTCACTAAAATACCACCAGCAACTTAATCTGGTTCAAAATTAGTTGGTATGCATCTGTATCCCCCTCCTCCGGGTCATGCCTGAAAACAGGCAGAATTTGTCTAGTGCACTTACCCGGTCAACAAAAACTAAATAAATAAAATACGAATAAATAAACCAGCCATTGTTTTGAACTTTTGCAGTAAAACCAGGCTCAGCCTGTTTTCTGACCAACAGTAACCATGATTGTAGTGTTTTTGCAACTGATTTTGCTGGTTTGCCAGCCTGATCATTGGAAAGGCCTACAGTACAAAACTGGCAACAGGCCATTTCACATCGACGGAGTGAACCAGCTACAGTACTGCCTGGTAAGTACCCTGTGCAAAAACAAATGGACTGTGTTGCCGAAAGTCAGAAAACTATAAGAACTGTAATGAGCAAATGCTGCAAAGTAACTGAGAGAAAGTTCTGTGAACTTTGAATTTGGGCTGTGTGAAAGAACTGTTCAAAGAGAGTGAGCTCTAAGGTCCAAATGAAATGTAGTGACAATGTAAATGTGCTGGACAGAGCAAAAGTAACATTAAAGTTATGCTTTGATAAAATCAGTTAAAATGCAAAAACAAAAATCTAACAAGATTTCTAGCAATTTTGAACTGTGTGTATAGTGGAAAAAGTTGCAGCCACTGTGGTGCACTCAGCAATGTAAACAATGCAGCACCATTTTGGACAGTGTTTCAAATGCAAACAAAGTTTCAAGTGGTTGTGCTAAATGTTGTGGAAAAAATGCAGCAGCCAGGTAGCCTGTTAACAAACTGTACCCATGTGTTAAAGCCAAATCTCAATGTAGTTGCAAAAGTGTAATTGAGGACTTGTGTGTGTTTATTTACAGAAAATGGAACAGCAGAAACCTCACTACCCACTCTATGCCAGGGTATGCATTACCCACCAAGAACAAGAATTAGCTCACTTTGAACATCTGTATAGTTGTGAGTCAGCTCCATCCCATGTGGCTTTACTGAAATTTTCTGTTAATGTGGGTATTGTGTGCATGAAGCTAGGGAGAGATGCTCTGCCCATTCCACATTGCACAGACTGCAGAATGAGAGGGAGAGGTGGCACTATGGTAGCTAAAGCAAAACACATCCATTTAGCTCCAACTTGAACATTGGCAGGGACCCTGTCAGATCAGAGCATCAGCAGGCTGGGTGTAATCAGATAGACCCCACTGAATTGTCAAGGAGTTTTTGGAAAATGTCTGTGCAGATTCTTTGCAAGGCCAGGAATGCATGGAAGTTTGCATGCTGCAGATGGTGGATTTGGATGCTTCACATGCAAGTTCTGCAGATCCTTGGGTGGAAGGCCCAAACCCAAGCCTAGTGAAGAGTCTGAGGTAGAAGAGGAATTGTGTTGGGAGGTCAGTGCCTCCGAGTGCAGTGAAGACTGGACACTTTCAGGAACTGGTGCAACTGCCAGTACCTGGGCAGAAATGGTGGAAGAAGAAGAAGCTGTAATGGCTATGGTGGGACCTTGTGAGTCACCATTAGCATTGGCTTCAGTGGAACCTCCTGAGACTGAGATGGAGGAGGGCTCTGAAGATGTGCCTTCAAGTGCAGAGGTGGATTGCTTTTACTCTGCATTGTGTGTTTGAAGCTGACCCAACCAGGAATCTCCACCCCAAGCCATGCCATGGGTTTGGAGCTGGTCAAAAGCAATAAAGTAGAGAGAATTGCTTGAAGACGTGCTGTGAACAATTATGGATGGACTTACCCTTTCTTCTCACTCAATGTCTGGGAAGAAATTGAGGAGAACAGGTATGCCTGATTGTGGGAGGAAGCTTGTGCCAACCTGCATCTAAAAGTAAACACATTTGTCAGAGTAAAAGTGTGTAACAAAAGACTTCAATTCAGAAGCATGGTGGGACTTTGTTAATTGATGCAGTGAGAGTTGTGGCCAAGCCTGGCCAAGAGACATTTTACAATGTTTCTATGGTTTGTCCAGATGAGGAAACAGTCTATGACCCACACCCTGAGTGGTACTACCCCTGAATGGTTCCACTTAATCATTGTGCCTCTCTGTCAAGTAAATGCAGCAATGCCAATCCAGCAATCTGCCACCGAAGAGGCAGCAACCCAGGAAGAGGTGCCTTTCTTCTGGTGTTCCAGTTTTGTCTGCAGCAGCATCCAGGTTCATCTGCAGCAGCATCCAGGTTCACCTGCAGCAACACCCAGATTCATCAGCCCAGCAGTAGGAAAATATTTCCCATCCAGGTCCAGTAGGAGGCTGTGGAAGCATCTGATCTGAAGATTTCATTTGTCCATCATCTGAAGATCATCAGACTGCAGGTCCAGAGAGGTGATGTTGACATCCAGTTGTCTCCTAGAAACTAGTATGATACTTTTTCATTTTTAATTTGACTGCTTTCCCTACCATTGAGGATGTCTGTGAAACTTTATTCACCTATAGACTATCTTGAACTGGACTGCAATGCTAGCAGGTTATGTGCCTGTCCAAAAACTGTGTTTCAGCAGGCTTCAGCTTAGGAGAGACTCTATTTGTAGTGCCTTGGCACTCTGGACTCCTGTCTAGATTATCGAACTAGTACAGTTTCCCTCCCCTGAAATGTTTTGTAAATGTTTTTATGTTTTCTGTTTTTGTACTTTTATATAAAAATCCTTTTTACAAATGTTTTTGAAGATTTTACAGCATCTCCAGTGGGAGGGTTTGGTCACTGTTTTGGTTTTACAGGTTGTACTGTCTGCAGAATGTGTTTTCTGATATTTTCTTTTGCAGGTTTTCCTGAAAGAAGACAAGAAGACCAGAAGAGGATTTTGGGGACTCATCATAGTCCTTTTTATGTAGAGTTGCTAGGTTTTGTGTAACTGTGTAGTACAATGTTTAACCATGTTTCTGCTTTGCAGGTGTAAAGTGTTTCTGTATTTCTTAAATTTTAGGAAATATAATGGTAAGTGGGCTACAAGTTTGGTGGAAAATGATTTTGGGTATGGGCACCTGGAAGGTAGCATAGGTCAGATAGAGTTTTCCTGGAAGGCTAGGGGAAAAGACATGATGGCGGTCCTGATTCTCGATGGGGTCACCAGTGATGTCTGTTAGGGTATGCTTCAGCCAGTTTCCTGGGGCCACAAAGAATCCATAGATAGCATTGTAACAGGGCAGGAGCTGAAGTTTCTTCAGTGGCAAGGCAAATTTTATTTTATAAGATGCCCATCCTGGATGCTTTGGGCACTGAACATATTAAAATTTCATGTAAAACTCAATAATAATTATATATACATGAACAACACACTATTGGACATAAAAATACAGTATTGCAGTAATTATTTTAAAATTTATAAATACTACCCTCAGCAACAGCTGCTAACTCAAAAATAACCAAGGATCAGTTAAGGCATGAAATTCAGGAATCAGGATAAGGCTATAAAGAATAGTCCGGGAAGGCTTGATTAGAGTTTGGAATTGTCTGATTTTGTAAGCAGCACAAGGGAAGTCACAGAGTTTGGAATTGTTTGATTTTGAAAGCAGCACATGGGAAAGCATCACAGAGTTTGGAACTGTCTGATTTTGTAAGCAGCACAAGGGAAGTCACAGAGTCTGGAACTGTTTGATTTTGACATGGGAAATCATCACAGAGTTTGGAACTGTCTGATTTTGTAAGCAGCACAAGGGAAGTCACAGAGTTTGGAACTGTTTGATTTTGAAAGCAGCACATGGGAAATCATCATAGAGTTTGGAACTGTCTGATTTTGTAAGCAGCACAAGGGAAGTCACAGAGTTTGGAACTGTTTGATTTTGAAAGCAGCACATGGGAAATCATCACAGAGTTTGGAACTGTCTGATTTTGTAAGCAGCACAAGGGAAGTCACAGAGTTTGGAACTGTTTGATTTTGAAAGCAGCACATGGGAAATCATCACAGAGTTTGGAGCTGTCTGATTTTGTAAGCAGCACAAGGGAAGTCACAGAGTTTGGAACTGTTTGATTTTGAAAGCAGCACAAGGGAAGTCACAGAGTTTTAATTTAAACCTTATACCTCAGCAGGAGTCAGTGTCTGTTAAGATTAAGTAGACAGATAACTTTATTAGAAGTAGAAGGGTCTTATTTAGGGTTAAAAAAAGAAAGAAAAGAAAGAAAGTCAGTGTGTGTTCTGTGCAGGGAAGGGTACTGTATCAGCTGACTTTGCTAAACCAGTAGGAGGAAAGAGAGCATACCTGGGGTGTGGTTTAGACACTATAAAAGCAGGAGAGTCAAATTACAACTTCCTGTTGCTAGCCTTTTTTCTTACTAATTGCCCTCCAACCCACCCAAAGCCAGTTCTACTTTTATAGCCACTAGATTTGACTGTCAACAGGAACTTCCTGTTTGGCAGTAGGAAGGAAAGGACCATATAGATACATTGGTTTTGTCAACCCTAAAGGAAAAAAGTAGCTCACTCTCCCCCCTAGCTGCTGGTGGTCTAATATTAAGCAAGGAAAAAGGAGGCTACTGAAGAAGATAGGAAGTTGCTGTCCCAGAACAGGAAGGGTGAGAGTTGTAAGGAGAGGAGAGAATAAGCATCCAGAGAAACAGTAGAGAGGACACAAATAAGACATGATAGGAGTGGTGCAGTGCAATGGCTGTGGGGTGGCAGTGTCCGGGAGACATTCTGGAGGCTGCGATGCTGCCTATTTGCAGGCACCTCTCTGCTCTGAGAGGAGGTTGCCTATCTCCAGGCTGACCTGGCTAGGATTCATGAAACCTCCTCCCCCACCCAGGGACCACCAGGGCCAATGCCACTACCTCAGAGGTTGCCAAGAAAGAGGAGAGGCTGGACCAGGGTGGGCTCAAGGAGGAGAGGTGGTGGAACAGAGTTGCATCCTCCAGCTGTACCTCTTCACAATTCATTCGCTCTTCTGGTGGATAGTGGTTCCTCTATGGAGGCACCTGCAGTGAGACCAAGGAGAATGCTGGGAACCTTCACAAAGAAGACCCACAGGAGGGTGGCATGGGACCCCACAGGGGAAGGAAACAACTCCTGGTGGGGGACTCAATCATTAGGGGGTAGAAATGGGGGAGGAAGGGGAGAGGGAGGTAAGGTGCCTTCCTGGCGCCACAGCTTGGAGGGACAGGAAGCGAATCCTCATGATCGTGGGAGGAGCTGCACGAGGGAGGGAGCTGGATGTCATTGTCCACCTAGGGACAAATGACCTGGCTAGAAATGGGATCAGAGCAGTGCAAGAGGAGTTTGTAGAGTTGGGAAGGGGCCTTAGACAAGTAGCGCATACGGTAACCTTCTCGGAGGTGCTGCCTGTCTATGGCAAGGGAGATGCTAGGGCACTTCTCACCAGGGAATTCAATGAGTGGTTGAAAAACTGGTGTGGAGTTCAGGGTTTTGGCTTCATTGGGGACTGGGGAGCCACCTGGAGGGATGCAGACCTATACTGGTGTGATGGTCTGCATCTGTCCAGGGGGAGAACCAGGATCCTAGGTGAGATGTTTAAATGAGCAAACAGAGGTTCATCTTCTCAGAAGAAGCCAGAAGGTGAAGGAAGGAAACCTATTCAATTCAGTGCTTCAGAGTAACTGGTAATTTGTATTTTTCTTTTAAACTTAGATTGTAGGCTTGTAGTGACACTATACTTTCTTTCTGTGTTGTCTTTACTTATAATTGTTTTTGGGCTGTTGAAAATTTAAAACATAGTGGTGGTGTAATTCTGTGCTGTCTTTAATTGCATTATCGCCTCAACCCCTTCCCCAACTCTTAATTATATGCCCTGATAAATCTGATTGACAGGAGCTAAACACAGGGTATAGTAAGAGGTGTGAAGTAGGAGGGGCATAAGGGGAAGAAGACCACCCTCAGCACGACAAGTGTTTTGACTCATTTTTTATTTATTGGTTTCTTTTCCTTAAAAAAAATATATATATCTGAGGATCAGTTACAGGATTTTAGTACTGTAAATAAATAAAAAGAGAACTAAGAGAGCTTCAGTAGCAGAAGTAGTGGAATTGCAGTATAATGTGGGGAGTGGTGCAATGCAGTGGCTGGGGCAGCCATATTCAGGCAGACCCTTCTGGACACTGAGGTGCTGCCCTATCTGCATGCATCTCTCGGGACTGCGGGATGAGGTAGCCAGACTCAGAGCGGAAGTAAACTGGCTCAGGAGTACCATCACCCCTATCCAGGGACCACCCAGTCCAATGCAGCTGCCTCAAAGGATGCCGAGAATGAGGAGCACTTGGATGACAGTGGGCTCAGGGAGGGTTAGAGCAGTCAGGCAGAGGCACATCCCAGATCCTATTCCTCTCAAGAACTCATATGCCACACTGACAAATGAGGACAACCAAATAGAGGTACCCAGGGAAGTGGAAGGAAAGGATGTGGAGGTTAGGCAAGGAGGTGACCTCAGTGGGGAAAGCAGTGGACCCCAGAGGAGGAGGAGGAAGGAATCCTGGTGGGGACTCCATCGAAGAGGGATCCAGCTAGGAACACAGGAGGGGAGGACAGGAGGTGAGGTGCCTACCAGGTGCCACGGCATGGAGGGATGGAAGGAAGATACTGGGGATCACTGGGAAGGCAAGATGGGAGGGTGAGCTGGATGTCATTATCCACCTAGGTACTAATGACTTGGCAAATGGGGAGCCAAAGGAAGTTCAGGAAGAGTTTAGGAAACTGGGAGGGTCTCAAGCAAGTAGCTACTTCTGTCACTTTCTCAGAAGTACTACCTGTGAGAGGCAAGGGAGAGCATAGGAGTGCATGCACCAGGAACTTTAACTCATGGTTGAAGAACTGGTGCTGTGAGGAAGGGTTTGGATTCATTGGTGACTGGGGACACACCTGGAGGGATGGAGGTTTGTTCAAGCCTGACGGCCTGCATCCATCCTGGAGGGGAATCCAAGCACTCAATGATAAGTTTAAATGCTACATTGACAAGCATTTAAACTAGCAAAGGGGGGTGGCAGGCCAGCAAGGATGGTACCTACTTGCTCACCCCCCACAGCTAGTAGAGGAACCAGTGAACCAGAGGAGTGGCTATCTCTGCAAAGCAGTGTGCATAAGATGGAGATTAGTGTCCAAAAGGTGGATAAGCAGAAAAGGGGCAAAATTCAGCAGAAGGGCAGACATCAAGGAGAACCAGGGATAAATGACAACCAAGGAAGGGGATGGAGTAGAACAGTGAAGCAGTCTAGGGAGGTCAAATCATGGAAAGCCATGTGTGCAAATGCCAGGAGCCTTAGCAACAAGATGGAAGATCTGGAGGCTGTCATGGTACAGTCAGACCTGGACATTGTGGCCGTCACTGAAACCTGGTGTAATGATAACCATGACTGGGAGATGGCCATACCTGGCTACAACATATTCAGAAGAGACAGAGCAGGCAGGAAGGGAGGAGGAGTGGCACTGTATGTGAAAAATGACATAAGGGCCACACAGATCCAGGAGGAAACAAATGGGGAGAGATACTGTGGGTTAAGCTGGAAAGGAAAATGGGACAGCCATCCGTACAGGTGTGGTCTATAGACCACCAGCCCAGGAGGAAGAAACAGATAGGAGTTGATGCTAGCCATCCAAAGGATGGCAGACAAGGGTGAGGTAGTACTGGTTGGAGACTTCAATATACCAGATGTGGACTGGAGCATCCCAGCAGCAGCATCAACTAGGAGCAGATTTATCCTGGACTCCTTCAGGGTGCCTTCCTCAAGCAACTGGTCATGGAACCAACTCGGCAGAAGGCAATACTGGACCTTGTGCTCACAAACAGGGACAGTGTGATGGGGTAACAGTGGGGAGCACCTGGGTAACAGTGACCACCAGTCATTGTGGTTTGAAATCACAGAAAGAGCAGAACCAAACCGCACAAAACACGATCCTGGATTTTAGGGGCAGACTTTGGGAAAATGGGAGATACTTGAAAGAGGCATTAAGGGAATGGGACAGGAATCAGGGGTTGAGGAACAGTGGGCAGTATTTAAAATGGGGATTATAAGAACAACAGAACTATGCATTAAGCAGGTTAGCAAGAGGAAAAGGAAGAGGAGACCATTATGGTTTTCCAAAGAGGTAGCAAAGAAAGTGAAAGCCAAAAGATTGCATTCAGGCAATACAAAAAGACACAGGCAGAAGGGGATAGGAGAAGTACCAGGAGAAACAAAGGGAGGCAGGGAAGTCAGTAAGGGAAGCCAAAGCTCAGACAGAAGAACACATTGCAAAATCAGTGGGTAAAGGGGACAAAACCTTTACAGGTACATAAGTGAAAAAGAAAGACAAAGGAGGATAGTGAGACTGAAGGGAGGATGGGAGCCTGGAGGATGACAACAGTAAAGCTGACATATTGAACAGGTATTTCTGCTCAGTCTTTACTAAGGAAGAGGGGGGTAATGGGTCTGAAGGGAGTACAAGGGGTGAGAATGTTGCAGAAATGGACACAAGTCCCTTTACACAAGAAAGGGTCCTGAAGGAACTGGAAGTAATAAGAGCTGATAAAGCAATGGGGCCAGATGGGGTGCACCCCAGGGTCCTTAAAGAACTAAGAGAGGTGGTGGCTGTGCCTCTGGCTATCCTGTTCAGCCAATCACTGGAAACAGGGGAGGTACCCAAAGACTGGAGGACAGCAGATGTAGTCCCCTTATACAAAAGTGGGAACAAAGAGGAAGCAGGGAACTACAGACCAGTCAGCCTCACCTCAGTAGTGGGAAAGATCATGGAAGCACTACTGAAGGAGAGATTGGTGGAACATCTGGTTGTCAATGGACTACAGGACCCAAGGCAGCATGGTTTCACCAGGGGAGGTCATGTCAGACCAACCTCATTGAATTTTTGACTGGGTGACTAGGGAGGTGGATCAGGGGAGGCGTAGACATGGCCTATCTGGACTTCAGCAAGGCCTTTGACACTGTGCCACATAGAAGACTATTAACAAACTGGGAATATGGGTGTGGGCAGGACAGTAGTGTGGTGGGTAGGTAATTGGCTGGGTGGCAGGACACAGAGGGTGGTGGTAAATGGCTGTCACTCCACAGAGGGAAGAGTGACCAGTGGGGTACCACAGGGATCAGTGCTGGGACCGGTCCTATTCAACATCTTCATCAGTGACATTGCACAGGATCTAGAAGGCAGAATTTCACTGTTCGCTGATGACACAAAGCTCTGTAACAGAGTAGACACACCAGAGGGTGTAGACAGAATGAGAAGGGACCTGCAGAAACTTGAAGAATGGTCAAGGGTTTGGCAGTTGAAATTCAATGCAAAAAGAGTGCAAGATAATGCATATGGGGCACAAAAACCTGGCACAATATATCAGTTGGGGGTGAGGATATAGCATGCACCAAGCAGGGAAAGGGATCTTGGGGTTGTCATCTCTGATGACCCTCAAGGTAGGGAAACAGTGTGACAAGGCATCAGGTAAAGCAAATAGGATGCTGGGATGTATAGGCAGGGGCATCACCAGCAGGAAAAGGAGGTCATAATTCCGCTATACAAGACACTAGTGAGGCCCCACCTGGAGTACAGTGTACAGTTCTGGAGACCATACCTACGTAAGGACATAGACAGGGTAGAGAAGGTTCAGAGGAGGGCAACAAAGATGGTGCATGGGTTGCATCACAAGTCCTATGAAGACAGGTTGAAGGAACTGAACATGTACTCCTGGAGGAGAGGAGGGAGAGAGGGATATGATAGAGACATACAAGTATCTTACAGGAGGAACAGGGTGCAGGAAAACACTATTTTAAGCGAAAAAGATGTTTCAGGACTAGAGGGCATGGGATGAAGTTGGAGGGAGGACGATTCAGAGGAAACACGAAAGAATTTCTTCACAGAATGGGTGGTGGACAAGTGGAACACCCTGCCAGAGGAAGTGGTGGGGGCTGAAACAATCATGGGATTTAAGAATGCATGGGATAGACATAAAGGAATTCTAGAGGTCAGGGGTAAGGGGAAATAGACTTCTAGGAAAACAAACTGAACTTACAAGCTCAAATGGGTAGACTAGGTGGGCCATAGGCCCTTATCTGCCGACACTGTCTATGTATCTATGTATCTATAAATGCTTCATTGGCAAGCATTTAAACTAGCCAAGGGGGGAAGCACTGAAAAGGAACAGGGAAATCTGAGCCTCCCCCCACAAAACATGGTGATTAGTGAGGTAAACACCAAGGTACAGAAGTTATTAGGGAGTAGAACAGATTTAAATGTAAAAAAAGGCAAAGGCATTAAGGACAGAAATGGGGCTAAAAGGGGTAAGGCCATCAAAAAGTGGAGGGTGATGAGTACCAATGCCCATAGTCTGTGTAACAAGCTCCCTGAACTAGTGGCCTTGATGGAAAAGGGTTGTGTGGATATTGTGGCAGTTACAGAAACATGGTACACAGAGAACCATGACTGGGATGTCAACATACCAGGATACACAATCTACAGGAGGGACAGGGAGGGTAAAATAGGAGGAGGAGTAGCTCTCTATGTAAAGGAAGGGATCAAAGCAACAGAACTAAAGAGTAAACAGGGAGCAGATGAGGCACTTTGGGTCACCCTGGAGACAGGAAATGGCACCACAACGCATGGGGTTGTATACAGACCCCATCTCAGGGGAGGGAATGGACAAGGAAATGATAGAAGGCTTTCTTAGAATGGCAGAAAAAGGGAGATATTGTTGATGGGGGACCTGAATATGCCAGATGTTAACTGGATCACCTTTGCTGCAGGCACATCCAAGAGCAGGGTCATTCTTGATGCCCTACAGGGGGCATGCCTCAGACAGCTAGTATTGGAACCCACTTGGGAGGGAGCAATCTTAGACCTGGTACTCTCAAATGGGGATGGAGAAAGAATCTCAGATTTAGAAGTGGGTAGCCATCTGGGAACAAGCGACCACCAAACAGTGTGGTTCACGATAAACACAGCCATACAATCAAGCAATACAAAAGCAAGAGTACTGGACTTTAGGAGGGCTGACTTTGGGAAAATGAGAGAGTGCCTCAGAAAAGCACTGGCAAACAGGCAAGAAGGAGGGGTGGAGGAACAATGGGGAGTGATCAAAACAGCCATCACAGAAGCAACAAGCCTTTGTGTAAAACAAATCAATAAAACACAACGAAGGAAAAAATGTTATGGTTCTCAAAAGAGGTGGCAGGGAAGGTTAAGGAGAAAAGGACAGCATTCAGGAAATATAAGGAAACACAGAAGGAGCAGGACAGAGAACTTTATCATGTTAAAAGAAAGAGGCTGGGAAGGCAGTCAGAATAGCAAAGGCCCAAGCCGAGGAAAGATAGCCAATTCTGTTAAGAAGGGGATAAGACCTTTTATAGGTACATTAGGGAGCGAAGAAAGACCAAAGGAGGGATACTGAAGCTTAATAAAGGGGAGGGAATGTGGGTAGAGGGTGACAGGGAAAAAGCAGGGATACTGAACGAATATTTCTGCTCAGTATTCACAAAGGAAGAGGAGGGGGAGTTACCTAAACCAAACAAGAGAAACACTCTGAAGACGGGGCTCGATAACAGTCCATTTACAGAAGAAAGGGTTCTGAAAGAACTAATAAAATTGAAGGTGGACAAAGCAATGGGGCCTGATGGGGTTCACTCAAGAATTCTAAAAGAACTAAGGGTAGAACTAGTGACACCGCTGACTACTCTGTTTAACAAATCATGGGAGGATGGGGTGGTACCCGAGGACTGGAGGAGGGCAGATGTGATTCTCTTCACAAAAGTGGGAGCAAGACAGAGGCAGGAAACTACAGACCAGTTAGTTTGACCTCAGTGCTAGGAAAATGATGGAATCACTTGAAGGAAAGAATTGTTGAGTACCTAGAGGCTAGGTAACACAGGACCCAAGGCAGCATGCATTCACGATGGGAAGGTCATGTCAGATGAATCTAATAGATTTCTTGACTGGGTTACCAAAGTAGTAGACCAGGGAGGGGCTGTGGACATGGCCTACCTAGATTTTAGCATGGCATTTGATACAGTCCCACACAAAAGATTAATACACAAGATAGCCAGCCTTGAGTGGGTCCTATGGTAGCCTGATAAAAAATTACTAGACAACAGGACTCAAAGGGTAGTAGTAAATGGAGTACACAGTGACGAAAGGAGGGTTACTAGCGGTACCGCAGGGTTCAGTACTGGGACCGGTCCTTTAATGTCTTTATAAGTGACATTGCAGAGGAACTGGAAGGAAAAGTATGTCTCTTTGCAGATGACACAAAGATCTGCAACAGGGTTGATACACAAGATGGAGTGGAAAGGATGAGAAGGACTTGGCAAGGTTGGAGGAATGGTCAAATGTATGGCAGCTCAGATTCAATGCAAAGAAGTGCAAGGTAATGCACATGGGGAACAAAAACCCTGGGGAAGCGTACACAATGGGGGGTGAGATACTGACAACAATAAAAATAGAAAGGGACCTGGGGGTAATTATATCAGATGACCTAAAGGTGGGCAAGCAATGTGAGAAGGCAGTAAGGAAGGCTGGGGGGATACTGGGATTGTATAGGAAGAGGCATCAATAGTAGAAAACAGGAAGTTGTTATCCCTCTGTACAGACAGTTGGTGAGACCCCATCTGGAGTACTGTGTGCAGTTCTGGAGACCCCATCTCCGCAAAGACATAGACAGAGTGGAGGCTGTCCATAGGAGGGCAACCAAAATGGTGCAGGGTCTGCACCAGAAGACATATGAAGAAAGACTAAAGGAGCTTAATATGTATACCCTTGAGGAAAGAAGGGAGAGAGGGGACATGATAGAAACTTTCAAGTACCTCAAGGAATTAACAAAGTCCAAGAGGGTAGCATCTTCCAGAAAAGAGATGTGCAAGAACAAGGGGCACAATTTGAAGATAGAAGGGGGATGGCTCAGAGGTAATGTGAGGAAGTATTTTTTCACTGAGAGGGTTGTGGATGCATGGAACAGCCTCCCTGAAGAGGTTGTGGGGTCAAGAACAGTGGGGGACTTCAAGAATGCATGGTACAGGCATAGGGCAGTCCTAGTGGGGGGTAGGAGGAATTAAGCTGTTGGTTAACTAGGATCTGCAGCTTATCTGTTAGGTAGGAAAATGGGCAGACTAGGTGGGCCAAGCGGTCCTTATCTGCCGTCAAATTCTATGTTTCTATGTTTCTATACCAGAAGGCCTTGTGGCAGGCTTTGAATACCTCAACAGAAGGGGCCTCTCTAACAGCTGGAGAAAGCAATTTCCATAGGATGGGCCAGCAACACTAAATGGTCTGTCACCTGCTGTTTTTAGCTTCGTCCTGGGAATCGCAAGGAGGCCCCTAGAGGAAAAGTGAAGGGAGCAGACGGAGACAGCAGGTGTAAGAACGTCCTTCAGGTAACCAGGGCCCAGGCCATGTAGGGCCTTAAAGGTGAGCAAGCCCACCTTAAAGAGGACCCTCCACCTGACCAGCAGTCAGTGCAGTTGATGCAGCACCGGAGTGATGTGACAGTACTTAGGCTGTCCTGTCAACAGTCTAGCCACCACATTCTGCACCAGCTGCATTTGGTGCAGGGTAATCCCAAAGACCCCAGGGTAGAGTGCATTATAGTAGTCAAGCCCGAATGTCATGAAGGCATGCACCATGGTAAGGCGGTCCAGAGGCAGAACTAGGGGCTTTATCCTGGTGATTTTCCTCAGATTATAGAAACTGGTATGGACAACGGATGACACCTGAAATGCAAGCATCATTCCACTGTCAAGAATAACGCCCAGATCACACACCCTAGAAGAGGCCTTCAATGGTAGTGAGCCAAGAAAAAGCCCTGTCTCTGCATCAGAAGCCAACCTATCATGCCCTGTGTTCGACTCCACCACCAGTACCTCCATCTCAGTGGGGTTCAGTAGCAAAAGGCTGGAGGCCATCCAGTCATTGATCTCAGCATGGCAAATGCTAAGCACATACACTGCACAAGACGTTCCGGGGCAAAGTAAGGATACAGCTGAGTATCATCAGCATAGCAGTGAAAACCCAGGTTGTACTTCCTAATGAGCTCTCCTAGTGGCAGCATGTACATGGCGAACAACATCGGTGACAAGACCAAACCCTGGGGAACTTTGCATGACAGGAAACCAGGGGAGGAGAAATTCCCCATCACTACTCTTTGCCTTCTGTTAGCTAGAAAAGACTCAAACCAGCAGATGACAGTACCAGTGAGTTGGCAGAATCCCCTTAGGTGGTCAAGTAATGCACGATGGTCCACAGTGTCAAATGCTGAAGAGAGAGATCGAGGAGGCTAAGAATTGTTCCCTTCCCTCTATCTTTTGCCCTGAGGAGGTCATTATGCCCCCTAACTAACGCAGTTTCTGTGCTATGCCTCACACGAAACCCAGACTGGAGTGGCTCATATAGATCATGGGCCATGAGGTGCTTCTGAAGCTGAAGTGCCAACACCTTCTCCACAATCTTACCCAAGAATGGAAGATTGGAGATGGGAGGTTATTTGCCATGACGTCAGGGTCCAGTGATGTTTTTTTTTTCAGAAGTGGTCTCACCAAAGCCTCCTTTAAGACATTGGGGAAGACCCCCTCTGACAGGGAACACTGGACAATCAAGGCAAACACCGGGCCAATGGAGTTGACACATCCCAGTAAGAAATGAGTTGGCACTGGGTCCAGTTCACAAAAGGTGTGTTGAAGTTTGGGAGCATTCTCAATTACCTCAGCCACCTCCACAATTCTAAACTTGCCCCAACCAGGCAGAGTGCTCTTCGGCCACCCATGACAAACACTGTCGGCCAAACTATGGCTCACTGGTGAAACCCCCTGCCTGACGGCTGACACACTGTCCAAGAAGAACAGAGCAAACACCTCTCATAATGCATTCGAAAAGGCTACTTTTGGCTGTTGGCAGGAAGTCAAATCAAATCAAAATTAAACCAAATCAAATCAAATTTTATTTATAAAGCACTTTTCAAAAAGCCAAAATGCATATACAATATAAAACAAACATTATAAAAGCAAACATTCAGTCATAAAAACATATAAAATAAAACGGCAGTAGTAATAAAACTAGACATTGTCCCCAAATGCCAGATCAAATAAATAAGTTTTTAGTGAGGACTTAAAAGTCTCGGTGGACAGGCACTCTCTAATCCAATGAGGTAGAGAGTTCCACAGGGTCAGGGCTACAAAAGAAAAGGCCCTCGCACTCGCTGTCTGAAGACAGACCCTGGGAACCTCTAGCAATCCCTCATCAGCAGTGCGGAGTGAGCAGAGGGGGCAGTAGGGTCGAAGGAGGTCTTGCAAGTTACCCCTGTCCTTGTCAGTGTAGGGTCTCCTAGGTCAGCAAAGCAACCTTGAAGGTGATCCTCCATTGCACTGGCAGGCAGTGCAGTTCGTGCAGCACAGGAGTGACATGGCTAGATTTTGACATCCCCATCAACAACCTGGCTGCAGCATTCTGCACCAGCTGCAGGCAATGGAGATCCACCCCCAGCAACCCCAGGTATAGAGCATTGTAGAAGTCAAGATGAGAGGACGTGCCAGCCAGTCAGTGCAGTGGTTGGATTTCCATCTACGATGCCGGTGACCAGAGTTCGGGAACGGACTCCGGTTGCTGGAGGGCTGGCTGGGGAAGAAGGATGGAGCATCTGGGGACAGCTCTCCTTCTCCGGGAGGAGGAGAGGGGATGAACACCAGCGTAGGCTGACTCCTGGCAGAGGCTGGGAGTGCAGCAGTACAGCCAGGGCTCAGTGTACAAGGGGGAGTGGCAGACGTCAGTGTATGCCTTGACTTCAGGATGTCACTCCCTGCAGAAAAACGGAAAAGAAGCTGCCTGGTCTGCCGGATGATGGCTGCCAACTCCCCGCCACCTCAGATGCTGTGACACCCCGGAATCCACCTCAGCAGCACCCAGGGACTGATTGTAGAGTGCACTGGTATCCACCTCCTGGTGCCTTCCCCCTCAGAAGAGAGGGACCCATCCGGTGAAGGGTTACACTGGGCCACCCCTGGGTCGGCTGCGATCTGAGGTGAGTAGGAAGGGGGTCAGAGCGAGGAGGTCAGGGGGTCATGTGCAGCTGGAAGGAGTGGCAGGCCAGGGGCAAGGAAGGAGGGGGAAAAAAAAGATGAGAGGACACAAAGGCATGGACCAATGTAGGGAGGTCCTCTGGCAGAACAATGTGCTTTATCCGGTTGATGTTCCTCAGATGGTAGAAAGAGGACTTGATAACAGCTGACTCCTGTGCTTTTAGTGTCAGCTCATCATCAAGCACAACACCCAGGTTCCACACCCATTCAGTAGGTCTCAACTGGTTGCCCCCTAGCACAAGGTCAGACAGCTGTCCAAGAGTCAACTTCTCTACCCACTGACCTGGGTCCACCACCAACATCTCAGTCTTATCAGGATTTATTCTCAACCAGTTAGAACTCATCCAGTCCTGAATCTCAGTGAGGTGATTGTTAAAGACCGAGATTGCACTGTTCTGTTCAGGTACAAAGGACATGTACAGCTGAGTATCATCTGCATAGCAGTGAAAACAGCCTGTACCACCTTATAATGTCTCCTAAAGGCAACATATACACCATGAACAGCAGGGGGGATAGCATGGAACCCTGCCACACTCCACAAGGCAGGGAGAAGGGGGTCGAGGAAAAAAAACAACACCACCATCTGAGTCCTGCCTGTGAGGAAAGAATGGAACCATTTGAGGACTGTCCCTGACAGTCCACAGAGTAGCCACAGGCATTCCAGCAGCATCCCATGATCCACGGTGTTGAAAGCTTCAGAGAGTTCAAGGAGGACCAAGATCAAACAACTCCTCTGATCTATCGCTATCAGGAGATCATTAAGTACAAAAACCAATGTTGTCTCAGTACTGTGCCTCTTCCTGAAACCGGACTGAAGAGGATCATTGACTTCATGGGTGGTAAGAAAGTTTTCGGGTTGCAACGCGACCACCTTCTCAATAACCTTGCCCAGAAAGGGCAGGTTAGAGACAGATCTGTAGTTTGCAAGACAGTCTGGGTCATCGGAAGATTTCTTTATAACAGGTATCACCACTGCCTCCTTCAGGGAGTCTGGAAACACCCCCTGCTCCAGCTAGCACCAGACTATTTCAGCATGGATAGGTCTGATGACATCCATACACCCCACAAGGAGGCGCGCTGGACCAGGATCCAAATTACAGCAAGTTGGTTGCAATCCCCAAACAATATTCATGATATCCATGATCGCTGGCTGGTCAAAATTTGTCCAGACAGGTTGGGTGTCTGTGCCCTCTCATTGACCACCGCCATACTCATTTGAACAAGTCAAGCAGCTCTCTGACCTGATGGAGGACACCTTATCTACAAAGAATTGAGCAAACTCATGACACTTAAGATTGTGAAAAAGTAATCCAGCCCGGAAGGCAGGCTGGATTGCACAGCTTGTCCATGGTCTGAAAGAGCTGAGCAGTCAATTCCTTACTGCAGTAATCTCCCTGAACAGGAACTCTGCTTTTCTATGGGAGATTTCTGATTGATAGTCCGAATAATGGGTGATCAACCTAAGTCTGCCCTCCTACAGGCCATATTTCCACCAACAATATTTTAACCTTTGCCCAACTCTCCTCAACTCCCTCAAAGTCCCATCAAATAAAAGGGACCGAGGGCGGAGAGGGAGAGGGTGAACTTAGACAGGAGCTACTGAATCCAGGGCTCAACTACCACATTATTATAGTGTATTACTAGGTCTCCAGGATCTTCTGAGCATTCCAATGGCCAACTCGATAGGTCCAGCACCATCATCAGGCCCTCTGGGATAACACTCCTCAAAGGGCGGTACTGGACCATCTTCAAAAGGGCGGGTCTCACAGGGGGAGCCCCAAAACTAAACTGGAACTGGAAGGATGGAGAAGCCTGTCCACAGTCCAAAAGAGCACAGTTGGTTGGTTCCTCCCAGCAGCAATCTCCCTGGACAGGAATTCTGCCTTCTTATGGTTGATTGCCCCCAGTACACACCATAGTGCACACTTAGGGCCAGTTTGTCCACCTCCAGATCAGACTTCCACCAGCAGTGCTCTAATCTCCGACCCCAAATCTTCATTGCCTTGAACTCCCCATCATACCAAGGGACCCTCAAGTGAGAAGACCTGGGTTGTACACAGACTTGTGCGATACAGTCGAGCGCACCAGACATCACCTTATTATAGGCATCAACTGCCACGCACACATGCACTGTCCATGCTAGATAGATCAGCCACTGCCAAAAAATCCTTGGGAGTCAATCCCCTCAAAGAGCGGTAGCTAACCATTTCAGCAGGGGGAGGGCTCTCGGGGGGAGGCCCTGAACAAGAACTCCACTGTGCCATGATCGAATCAAATAACCCGATCAATTCTGAGATTATTTATCTCAAGCCCCAGCAAGAACACCAGGTCCAACATGTGGCTGCCCTGATGGGTCATGGAAGAAACTACTTGTGTCAGGCCAGAGATGACATCATATGGAGGAAGTTGCAATGAAGCCGAGAAGATTCGTCATCAGACCAAACATTGAAGTCCCCCAGCACTAAACATCTGGGGGCCTCCAATGTTTCACTAATGATGAAATTGGCCACTTCCTGCAGGAAATCTCCCACCACCCCAGGAGGGCAGTAAATCAGGAAAATCCAGCAACCTGCGATCAGACCCCCATGGACAGCCACACATTCAAATGAATGTGGTGCTCTCACTGGGTGCAGGTGAAGCCTATCTCAAATCTAAAACAGATGGCTATCTCCCCACCCCGGCATTCTGCCCTGGGGCAGTGCACTAAGGCATACCTGGGAGGGACGGCAGCTTCTAAAACCAGACCAGCATCATCACCAATCCAGATCTCAGTAATGCAAGCCAGATCGGCTGAAGAAACCAAGTCTGCAATAATTTCAGTCTTGTTTCTGACCAATCTGGCATTGCAAAGCACTGCCTTCAGGGGATTTGTGGACAGTGCAGCCCCTCTGGCTACCTGCCCACTCAGTCTGGTGGGAACCCTGGTGATAGGAACTAAACATGCCTGGCCTCTCCCTGTACCTGTATAATCCCAGGGCACCTTCTGAACCCAGCCACCTTGATCCTAATACCCCCCGCAGTGCATGGGGCACCCCGACCAGATTGAACAATATGGTTCCTCCCAATCCCAACCTCCCTGCAGCACCTTGCTGTGGTGACAGACACTGGGAGGTTGAAAAAAGTCCATAAATCAAGCAACTGGGATGCTCCATACACTATCCTAGCCGACTCCAGGCCCTCACACCTTCCCAGACACATCCCTCCTGACTACGTAGTCCCTTGCCCCCAAGATACTAATCCCACAAACACAACACACACCACAAACACACACTACAACAATAAAGGACCCTGTACCTCACACTCCACACACATACAAAATGACTAAATCCCAAAGTTACTCCCGCACACAACCAAAACCACCCCCACCCAAATCAAAACCAACTAAAATCCAATATCTAAATTATAAAAGTCCTGGAGAGAAGGTTTCAGCTTCAGCTCACATAGAACAATTATACTCCCAACTACTTTGAGAGAAGGGCACTCTCACTGCCCCAGTCCCTTCATAGTCACAGTTCAATAGTGCAGTGGTAAAAGCTCACTAATTGCATGCAGCCATACCAGGGAAAACCTGTGTATCCTCAGTCAATTTCTAGAGAACTAGATCTTTGGCCCCCTTAGCGATAGATCCATGGGGGCAAGACAGCAAGTCCCAGAAAGTGATTCTCCACCTGAGTCCATGAACAACTAAGTTCAGGCTTTGAAACTGCCCAACAATTTGGATGAGACCTCGCAAAGATTTTCCACAATGTTCCAAGGAAGATAACATCAACAAACCCTTGCCCCGGGGCCCAGGCCTCTATCCTTCAGTGTTACCTACCTGTGGATGGCACATGGTAGGGGAGGACCTGATCAATCCTCACCGTAGGAAACATGGAGGTAAAATGGCCTGGTACTAGGCTGTAATTTGTCTGTGAACAGCCAATGGTCTGGTTGCAGTGAGTGTAACTACCTAGTCCCCTGGGGTTACTAGAATCCTATCAGTGTTAGTGTTAGGAAGGTAGAACAGGCAGCTTGGAAGCAGCTCACTTAGGGGATGCTTACACAATGACATCACTGCTTACTCAGTTAGCCTGAGGGAAGAATGATTATGCCATTTGGAACTCTCACAGCAGCATTGCCATTTTCTGCTTCTGCATCCAGCTGCTCTAGGGAACTTTAGAATGTTCAATTAGTCTTAGTGTGGAAGTGAACGTGGCAGGATCTGTGCCAGTGGGCTCTGATTCTAGAGCCCTGGATTTCTCATCCTAGTTGGATTACAATTACCAGTTCCCAGTAAAATGGTGGATACCTTTCTTCAGTAAGAATGTCGGCTTCTGTGGTGTAACCCTGAAGAAATGGTAGAGACAGTTGTGGCAAAGGATGGGAGGAACGCCATCTGGAAGCTTACAAAACAAGGCTAAATGGTTCATGGAAGGCACCAGTTTTACCTGAGCAAAGGACCAATGTTGCAGGTGCAGTTGTGTGGTATGGCTCCACAAGTATACACCTATGTCTGGGAAAGAAGATGTTCTGAGTGGGCAGCTTAGTTTCAGTCTGGGAAAATGGAAATGCATTCAGGTGTGTGGCATAATCCAAGTGCATACACCAGGAGAAGAGAAAGGAATTGTTGTTTCTCTGGAAAACTGTACTGCCTGGCAAGGAGAGTTTTGGAACTTTGTACCTGTTTGCCATGACCAACCTGTAGGGGTCCATTGATGCTTTAGCAACATCTATTGAATAAAGTCATACTGCAAAGTCCCAGTTGCTGCTCTGGACATTCAATTCCTTGTTTCTGTGTGGAATTCCTGTGACCCCCTCAGCAGTTTGGAGTTGGCATACACCTAACATCCTCTACCCTGGACATGGTTGTAGTTACAAAGGTTCATGTTTTGTTCTTGTACCCCAACCCCCTTCCTCTAGATAATGAGCCTGGTATACATCCCAATGCCAAGGATGGTACCAATCTGTATTTCTGCTAAAAGTTAATGGTATGCCATATGTGGGTACTAGTCCAACCTTCCAAAAGTGGCATGGGGTTACATTTGCGTTATACAAAATGAAATGTACTGTATATTATGTTAAATCCTGAGGTGCATCAGAAAATGCCTGTACAATATTATTGATGTACAACAAACATTTTTTCTGTACGTACTGATTATAACTGTGTTTTGTTAAAGCTATAGGTCTGCATCAAGTTTTGGCACTTCTCATCAATGAAACCAACATCAAATTCACAAATAGGAGGATATCGTCCCCGGGGATTTTGTTTATTAGACAGGGTGCTAGTACTGCACTACTTTGTATTTATGCCCCTAGCAAATGAACTGATTCTATATCACAATGCATTTTTTAAGGTTTGTATATATTGATGCCTTTTTATAAAAATCTATTGTTAGTTTGTGTGTTTGTATTTATGTGGGTATTTTCAGATTTGTGTTTATTGTAATTATTGTATTTATTGCAATATTTTGTGACATTATTGAGTCAAGGCTCCTAGTGATGATGTCAACTGACACCAAAAAAGATAGATTTAGTAGTTGTCATATTGGTCCTTGCAAGAATAGATCCAGAAGCAAATGATTTGATACCTTTTAATGGACCAACATAGATGTAACAACAAGAATAAAGTGCTCTAGCTTTCGGACCAACCAGTCCTTCTTCAGAAGCTCATGGCAGTTGTTTAGAAAATACAATACTTATAACAGCTAGATAATGCAGAGAAAAACAGAAAAAAATCCCCATTGGTTTAAAATACTCATTTAAAAAAAAAAAAAAAAAACAGAAGATGAGGTCAGAGAAGTTTAACAGTACCATACTGCCTTCAGCCAGAAGGAACCCTGGGTCAAACGTGCTTGGTGGAACACACATACAAAGAATCCTACTGCATATAAATTTAATTGACATAAGATAACACTGCTGAAGCAGATAACTCCTAAATCAAGCTATGAATGTCACAGTTAGTATAAGGATGTGATTACTGAAAGGCAACCCCCACCCAGATTAAAGACAAACTAAAATTGTTATAGGGCTCATGAAGCTTTAATGTCTGCATTATAGACAAGAATTTACTAGTAAAGTTGTCTTAAAAACATCAGTGCACACTGTGTGATGTGTAAAACCTATCTGGACCTGTCACCCAGCTGTACTCTCACGCTAGATATAAGGCCCAAGAAATTTCAAAAACCTCAGGACTATATAAATGATAATTTAAATATAAATTGATAATATTAGAGTCAAACAAAAAACTTTAGTCGAGGAACCTCAAGGAATTAAGACCATGTAGCCTGATATGTACTGATGTCAATATACACTGAGAATGTAACAACTTGATGTACCACAAGTGTCTAAGGAATCTGAAAAAGAGATAAAAATGTAATTTCTCTCCTCCTCTTCATACAAACAATACACCCTAACCCACCCCACATCACCATAATGTGGGTGGGGGAGACAAAAGGGGGGGAGAGAGAAAGAGAGACAACATCTCCTTAAAGCTATGTACTGTATCTCCCCCACCCACATTATGGTGATGTGGGGTGAATTAGGGTGTATTGTTTGTATGAAGAGGAGGAGAGAAATTACATTTTTATCTCTTTTCAGATTCCTTAGACACTTGTGGTACATCAAGTTGTTACATTCTCAGTGTATATTGACATCAGTACATATCAGGCTACATGGTCTTAATTCCTTGAGGTTCCTCGACTAGAGTTTTTGTTTGACACTAATATTATCAATTTATATTTAAATTATCATTTATATAGTCCTGAGGTTTTTGAAATTTCTTGGGCCTTATATCTAGCTTGAGAGTACAGCTGGGTGACAGGTCCAGCTAGGTTTTACCATCACACAGTGTGCACTGATGTTTTTAAGGCAACTTTACTAGTAAATTCTTGTCTATAATGCAGACATTGAAACTTCATGAGCCCTATAACAATCTTAGTTTGTCTTTAATCTGGGGGGGGGTTGCCTTTCAGTAATCACATCCTTATACTAACTGTGACACTCATAGCTTGATTTAGGAGTTATCTGATTCAGTAGTGTTATCTTATGTCAATTAAATTTATATGCAGTAGGATTCTTTGTATGTGTGTTCCACCAAGCACGTTTGGCCCAGGGTTCCTTCTGGCTGAAGGCAGTATGGTACTGTTAAACTTCTCTGACATCATCTTCTGTTTTTTTTTTAAATGAGCATTTTAAACCAATGGGAATTTTTTTCTGTTTTTCTCTGCATTATCTAGCTGTTATAAGTATTGTATTTTCTAAACAACTGCCATGAGCTTCTGAAGAAGGACTGGTTAGTCCGAAAGCTAGAGCACTTTGTTCTTGTTGTTACATCTATGTTGGTCCATTAAAAGGTATCAAATCATTTGCTTCTGGAACTATAAAAGATAGTCAGTATTGTACTGTATCACACCTTTTGAGAAAGGAATTTATCGGCACCAAATATCTCAATTGTTGAAAGAGTTGCATTTTTTATAGTGGTTGCTGAGTGCTGGATTTTCCTGCTTAGTGAGGCTATTAACTTTACTCCTAAGCAATCCCACCCTTGTGCAGTTACCTTTTTGTGTGAATGTTTCTATGTATGTTTCTATGTAAGTGGTCATATCACTGGTGTCTAGTGGCACCTCATCCCCCTGAACACCCATACAATGTAAGTGGTCAAATCCCTAGTGTCTAGTGGCACCCCCAAAACCCCAAACAATGGTGCACATTGATAAAGAATGCCCTGGTGTCCAGTGGTCCCCCCACCCCCATAAATGGCCATTGATATATGGAAAAGTGCACATTGGTGGTCCAGCAGTCACTCTACCCACCCTGCCCACTCACAGAACACCACCCATCATGCCCTCCCCTACCAGGGTGTCCATGGATGTCCTGGGACTTCCAATGCAGTGACTGGTGCAGCCCTCCTCTCACTTCCTCAGCCAACCACTGTATGAGCTGTCAGTGAGCATGCATACAGTATATACTGTATACCGGCATAGCTCTCCTCTCACCTCCTTGGCCAGCTGCCATATGAGCTGTCAGAGAATGTATGTCAGTGAGTGAGTGCGCATACAGTACTGTATGCACATTCACTGACAGCTAAAGTGATGGCTGGCCTAGGAAGTGAGAAAGGAGCTGTGCCAGTATATTTAATGCAGGGCTCCGATTTTTTCTGCGGCACATCGGAGCAAAGATCTGTGGCAGGGTTCTCATTTGCCACAGAACTTCTGCGGCACTCAACACCAATTTCTGTGGCAATTCTGCGTCACATTTTTACCCTTCATTTTTTTCCTTTTTTGTTTTTTTTTGCCATATCTGACACAATGCACGCTCATAACACAGTCATTTTATGGGCATTTGTCACCAAATTTTAAACATAGCCAGTTTAAGACCTCTGCTCATGAACAGTATCACTGTAATTTTCTTAATCTGTCCAGAACATTGATTTCACACACTGACCGTGCCATTGTACGCTGCATGTGCAAAAACACATTTCGGGTGAGATGAGAAAAATGACAGTAGTACTGTTCATAAGGAGGTGTGGTAAAATGGCAATACTAAAAATCTGGAGTGAAAATATTAAAAATGCTCAAAGTTACAAGCGTACGTAGGAAATGCACAAAGCACGCTCATAAAACAGTCATTTTGTGGAATGTTTTCACCAAATTTTCAACATAGCCAGTTTAAGACCACTGCTCATGAACAGTGTCACTGTGGTTTTATTAATCTGTCCAGAACATTGATTTTGCACACCGACAGTGCCATTGTGCGCTACATGTGCGAAAACACATTTTGGGTGAGATTTGAAATATGACAGTAGTACTGTTCATAAAGAGGTGTGGTAAAATGGCAATACTGAAAATCTGGAGTGAAAATATTAAAAATGCTCAAAGTTATGAGTGTGCATAGGAACTGTGCAACGCACACTCGTAAAACAGTCATTTTGGGGAATATTTTCACCAGATTTTCAACATAGGGTTTTTGGGAGCCTACCTCATGAACTGTGAAACTGTCATTTTGTTACTCATTCTGGAAAGGTGGTTCCAGGCAGTGACTGCGGAACCATCTTCCGGTATCGATTAATGAAATAACAGTGTCACAGTTCATGAGGTGGGGCCCCAAAAATCCCATGTTGAAAATTTGGTGAAAAAATTCCAAGAAATGGCTGAGATATGCACTAAAGTTGGAAAAAATCCATTTATGCCATTATACAGCTTACTGGCATTTCTTTAGTTCGTGGTCGGCTTTGAAGAGTGCAGACGTGTTCCCGGTCCACCAAAGATCATCGTGCTGGGCTCCAGAAATAAGTATCGGTTGAGATGGGAGTGTGGGGAGGTGGGTATGCAGAGGGTGGGTGTGGGTTGGGGAGGGGGCAAAAGAATCAACGAGGGAAGGGTTTTTTTTGTTTCAGGTTTTATTTTTGTTTTGACACAACAAGGGACTTTTGCCACACTGGGATGGGCTCCCAGCATGGCACCAGGCAGCTTAGGGGGGACAGTGAAGCCAACGGGGGATTAGGCATCCCCATCAGCAACGGAAGCTTTTGCCATGCTCGGGTGGGCTCCCAGCATGGCATACAAACATTTTGGGGGGTAGTGAAGCCAACGGGGGATTGGGCACCCCTGTCAGCAAAGGAAGCTTTTGCCACACTGGGGTGGGCTCCCAGCATGGCATACAGACATTTGAGGGGGGCAGTGAATCCAACGGAGGATTGGGCACCCCTGTCAGCAAAAGACATTTGTTCTGCGGGTGGCCACGAATTCCACGGGTGACAGCAAATTCCACGGATATTTCCATGGCTTGCCACATCCATGGAATCATGGAAAACTCGGGGCCCTGATTTAATGTATTCATGCTCACTGCCAACTTAAACAGCAGCTGTTCGAGGAGGTCAGAGGAGGGCTGTGCTAGTCTCCATACTAGGAATCTCATCACTTCCATGGACACCCTGGGTGGAGTCCTGTGAGTGGATAGGGCATGAAGGGGGTCCACTGGACCACTGATGTGTACAGGTATGTCAACAGGCATTTTGAGGGGGAACTACTGGACACCAGAGCATTCTGGAGCGATATACATAAGTGTTCGAGGGTGGGGGTGCTGTTAGACACCAGGGATATGAATACTTATGTAGAACAGGTGTTTGTGGGGTGCTGCTAGATACCAGGAATGTGACAACCTAAATGAAATGGGTGTTCAAGGGGTAGGGAATGCCATTCAATACAAAGGATATGAACACTTACACGGGACAGATATGTGAGGGGGTGGCACTAAACACCAGAGATATGAGCACTTACATGGGATGGGTATTCTGGGGTGGGGGTGCCACTAGACACCAGGGAACTCATCAGACACACACACAGAATGGTTTCTAAGGGACTGCAGCACACCATGCAGATGATCTCATAATAGGCATGCAAATTGACACTGAGCACCTTGCATGCCTAATGCACCGATTTGCATGTTGTGTCTAAATATACCCCACAGGGGTCCCAGCACTATCTGTTCTGTGGAGCGCTATTCCTTATAGCTTGTATACAGCCCAGGTTCATGGCAGGGCAGTGCAGTTTCATGTAGTGCTGTGACAACATGATCATGGACATTCAGTCAGATAGCAGTGGTCTACTGTCTGACTGACTATAGCAGCCACTGGGTCAGACGTAAATGCAAACACGGTGCAAGCCTTTAATTTCACAAATAGATAGATAGATAGACAGACAGACAGACTGACAGACAGATGGATGGATGGACAGACAGACAGACAGATAGCTATGTTCACTAGACAGACAGACAGACAGACAGACAGACAGACAGACAGAAAGATAGATAGATAGATAGATAGATAGATAGATAGATAGATAGATAGATAGATAGATAGATAGATAGATAGACAGATAGATATGTAATCCCCTTGTTCCCAGGGGTTGCAAGAATCCTGTTTAGAATCAGTGGTAGGCAGGGAAGGCAGCTAGTGATTTGCTGGTAAATGGATTTCACTCTGTCTCTCTCTCTCTGTTTCTGGTCAGCTGGGAGCTGGGGAGGTGATGTCACCTTAGAACTCTCGCAGCAGCATAAGCCACAACCAGTTGTTGTGAGTGGGGAATTTAGAATTCTGTAGTCAGTTGTTGGCTGGAGTCTGCAGAGTGCAGTTGCAGTTCCAGTAGCAGCTCTGATAGAGAGCTGCAGTGTTCTAGTTTTCTCACCCTAGTGGAGTACAGCATTTCCAGCTTTGTCTAAGTGGTGAAAATCAGAGATTTCCTGCTCTTTATCCCAGGTGGGATGGAGTAGTTTGCCAGGATGTTAGGGGCACTCCCCTGAGCCTAAAAGGACATTGTGAAGCTGCCTTGAGTGACAACTTCTTGTGAGTACTTTTGTGTTTTCTAAGTCTGCCCAGGAGTACCTGACTTTTGAGGTTAATTTCTCTGCCAAAGGGACCCAGTCACCTAAGACATTAAAAGTTTGCTGACCACAGTGGAGTCCAGTATGTGACCATCCATGTGAGCAGAACTTTGACACCCATGAGGTGTTTTGCTGATGTTAAAGTGTGAAATACATTTCTAGAAAGCATCAACAGTAACTCCTGGTACACTGTGAGATGTATTTTCCAGAGGGATGGCTGAGTATGAATTAGGAAACAAAAGCTGGAAGACTCTGGAGTAACCAGTTTAACACTCCAGGTTCTGAAGGGCACATGAGTTTTTCTGTCAGTGCATGTGGCCAATGCCTGAAGAAACTTCTACCCCAGTGAGTGGGTTTTCTCCAATTTGAGCCTCTCTTGCTCTGATGTGGTCAGTGTGCTACAATTAATCCTATGCCATATGGGAAGTGTCCAAATACTGGCCATGTGTGGCATTTCCACAAGAATTTGTTTGTATGTTTGTTTGTTTGTTTTTAATCAGGAGAGACATGCTAAGTTGAAAGCTTGTTTACAGGTGTAATCTGGGAGCACAAGGAAGTTAAGTGACTTGCTCAGGGTGACGCAGTATGTAAGTGGAGGCTGTGAGATTCAAACCCAGGTCACCAGGTTTGCAGCTTGGAGCCTTAAACCACTGTGCTATACTGCCTCTTCATATTTGTGTGTTCACCTGTGGCTAGTTCCACATTTTGTACAGTAATCCTAAGCCATATGGGACTTCAACATACTGGCTGGGTGTGCCTAGTCGAGGGAATTTGCTTGGTGTGTTTTACCGGTGGCTAGTCTATAGTTTCTACAGTCATCCTATGCTATATGGGAAATTTAGAGTTCTTTACCTCAGATGTCTGCATTTACTATGTGTGTAACCCTTGGGGGTCCATCTTTGCTTTGTGTGTTCCTGCTTTATTACTAAATAAAGCCACACTCTAGAATCCCAGCCTGGTAAGGACAATCTTGTTATTGTTTTCTGTGTGGAGTTACTTGGGTACACATGCCCAGAAGTGCAAACCAAGCATAGCCCTGAGCAAATTTTTTCTCCTGGGACCAGGGTTTTGTCCATGGTATTGGTCCCACCAGGTGTGTTCCTAGTAGCCACACTTGGTTTGTGTTTTATAATGTCTACTCCATCTGTGTATCCCACCTTGTCTATGGTGGCAATCAATGTTACCCCCACCCCTCTCTGTTCCCCTAAACTATGGGAGTTATGCCTCCTGGTTAAAGAAGGGGCCGGGGAGGTTACCAAAATGGGGGTTCATCTGACAATGTTGTTTAATTTGAGGAGAAAACAGTGAATAGTTTGCTTGGGGTATGACTTTCGTTTTGTCTGATAGTCAAGGGTGTAGGCAGGCATACTCACTGTACACATTTGTGTACAGTTTGTTTAGTACTTGTCACAAACCATATGCCTTTCTGTTAACATTTTTAATCTAATTTGTAGTATTTGGGTTGGTGTAGGCCACTGAGGAGTGTGTCTGTTTAAACTTCTGTTGTTTAGTAAACAGATACATGTATAACCTCTTTAGAGATTAGAAGAATCATCTGACAACAATCTGACTTGTTCGTAAGGGGGTGCCATTTGGAAAGGATGTGTACATTTTTTAATGGGGGGATGTAACTGTTGGAGACTGTGTACAAAATGGAAATTTCTGGCTACACACCTGCTGATAGTGTGGTAGCTCAAAACTGGAAGGGAAGCTTTCAGCGCAAAAGGATCTGCATAGGACAGTGCCAGCCATATGTGCCACTGTGTGCCTGCCGTTCAAGTGCTGCTATGTATTTGTGCAATCTTTACCAAGGGATTGTAAAGCCAGAATGTGTATGCCCTTATCATGCATCAATAACATTTTACAGAACTCTAATTTCAAGATTTTAAGTGTCAAAAGTATTGTGGACTTTGGGAAACACAGAGAGAAATATGCCCTGAAAGTTTCATGTGCTTTGAGTTTAATTTGGGGGAGTTGCTAAAGAAATAGCCAAGTTCTGAGAGTGGAAATGGTCAAAAATGACACTCCCACCGTGAAATTGCAGCTGAGAAAAAAAGTTCAGTTTGAGTTTAAATTTTGCCCTACTTGATGATCGCCGTGGAGGAAGAGAACAAAACCAGAGAGAGAGAGAGAGAGGCTCATTTGCATGGTGTCGAGTGATTGGTGAGACTGAAATCAGTCCTGACCCCTAGCCAGCTTCAGAGTGCAGCCCAGTGTTCGAGAAGGAGAGAACGAGTTGCGTGCGAGCTGGTCAGCCAGGATCAACCAATGAAGGGCTTGTGAATGTTCTATTCTGTGAAATAGACATTTTTCTGTTAAAATTTGGGCTCGACCCATTATCCAGCCAACTGGGAAGAAAGTGTGATATTTGTGGTATCCATTGGCTGGATCACCAGCCAGTTTCACCCAGAGTCCTTCCAGGATTGGCACCAGGCCGAAAAGTTCCACCGGAGAAAACCAGCTACTGATTAAACGAATACCACTCAGAAATATCTGTGCCTCAAACTGTGTGTGACTTTTAAAGAAGCTAGCTGGATCTGTGTGTGAGCAGTGAGATTGTTTTGCAAAGAAGGACTGTGAGTTGAAACAGCAAACACAACCAACAAAAATTCTGAGCATAGACTGTGAGCATTATAATGGGTTCAGAAACAATAAAATGTTCTAAGCAAGTGAAAGACCGTGAGTTGTATATTAGGCTGCAACAAACATGCAGTCCTGTAAAGAAATAATGTGGCTATCAAGTGACTTTAAGCATGTGGAAATAGTGAATTTGTGTGCTAATCGTAAATCCCTGCAAAAAATCATATGACTGTGCTGAGTGATGTAAACAGTGCAATTGATAACAGTTTGAGTAAGAAATCCATAGCAGAGAGGTCAGATGTGCAGTTTATTTGAGTCAGAGACAGATTTGATGCCAGACGAGTGCTGCCACCTCCATTACAGGGTGGGGCAGTAAATTTAAACACAGCAGCATCAAGCCATTTTAAGAGATTGTTCAGAGTATTGTGAACCAGTAGTCACAACTGATTTTATGTGTTTATTTGCAGACAGGGCCTCATGAAAATCCTGCTACCCAGATCATGCCCAAGCAATGATAGCAGAGGAGATGGTCAAGCTAAATGAAATAGAGCAAGTTTTCTACGATGAAGGGTTGCCTCCACATGTTGCAATTCCCAGCTATCCTGTGGGAGTATGCTCAATGTGCCTCAAGGCTGGAAGAGATGTGTTTTTAATACCTCATTGTTCAGGTTGCCTAGTGAAGTATGGTCTGTCCAAGGCACCATTAATTAGTTTGGCTCCCATGTGGACCAAAGTAGAAAACCCTGCATGTAGCAGCACATAGCACCAGGTTGAAGATGGTGAGGGAGGCCACGTAGAGTGTGGCACAAAGGAAGAGACAGTGGATTTACTGCAAGGGCAGACATCTAGTGATGTTTCCTCACCTGTGTCTCATATGGACAGTGTGGAGGAAGGATCCGTGGATCCACGGAGAGAGGGTCCTAGTCCTAGTCCTAGTCTAGTTGGGGAGGATGAAGTTGGAGAAACTTTGGATTGAGAGGTGTCTACCTCCATGTCCAGTGAGTAGAGGACTGTCTCGGGAGAGAGGACAACTGCTCACACCTAAGCCCAGGTCTTAAGTGAGGAAGAGGAGAATGATGATATGTATCTTCATGTTGAGGGTCCCAGTGAGCAGCCTCAAGCTCTTGCCTCGGAGGAACCAGAGAGAGAGAAGATGTTGACTCCACTGCCCTGCCTGCAGAGATGGTCGGGGACAAGTTTTTACATTCTTTAAGTATGTGGCTCTGGCTTCACCAGGACTGGCCACCCCCAAGCCGAGCCATGGGTGTGTACGTGAAAAGTAGTAAGGAGGAGAGACTGGTTCATAGGAGGGCTGACAGCATATATGGAAGGTCCTTTCCTACCTTTCCTCCTAGAGTCTGGGAGGAATCTGAGCAGAACAGGCAATCCTGATTATTGGAAGTGCAAGCGAGAATCTGCATCCAAGTACGACCCCCTGTGTCAGAGATAGAGTTATCAGTGATAGACTGAAATTCTGGAAATTGGGCAGAACATTGCATATGGGCACTGTGAATTGTGGACAAGGCAGGGAATGAGACATTCCACAATATCAACTACGAACGCCCAGATGGGGTCATAGTTCTTGCACCTCACCCTCAGTGGTACTCCCCTTAATGGTGCCACTCCCTGTGAATATGCCCATGCCTACCCCAAGAGATGCCAAGCAGTGACAGTGAAGTGTCTGCCATCCAGCAGTTGCCATATCCAAATGATGCCACCTGACTGGTGCTCTAGGATCCAAGGTGCATCCGAATTCATCAGCCCAGCAGTGTGCTTTACCAGTTTCATTGCCTGGCCTTCCAAGATGACCTCATCCCAGTTGTTTTCCTGATTTATCACCTGGTATCCCAGATGACATCAACCTGGCTGTTTTTTCGTGTTCCATGGTTTGATTTCTGAGATGACATCATCCCAGCTGTTTTCTGGTTTCATCGCCTGTTTTCTGGAGGACATCATTCCAGCTGTATCCGAATGATGCCCCCAGAAGGGGAGAGTCTTCAGCTGCAGAAGTGGGTGATTTTGTTGTTTGGTCATCAAGGAACTGATAAGATCCATCTTTTCTATGTTTAACTGACTTTGCAATACACATCCTACACCTGGCAGACTTCTAAACTGTTTGAACTGTCCACAAAGACTCTCCCTTTTGGACTACAGTGCTCTTCAGGCCCTGACCAGTTCAAGGACTGTATTTCAGCAGGCTCCAGCCCAGAAGTGACTCTTTCATAGACTTTGCCTTCGGGCAACAACATTCTGTCACTAGTATGGGACATTTAGGGCATTCCATCCCCCAAAAGTGTATTGTGTATAATGTCAGTGTTTTTCTACTTTTTCTACTTTTCTATATAATATATTTTTGGGATTCTTTAGTGTTTGATGGAGGGGTTATGACACTGTGATATGCAGATTTGGGGTGTTTTGTTTTATGTTTTCTCTTTCAGGTCATCGAGATGAAGAGGAAGGAGAACAACTGAAGAGGATTTGGGGAACTTATTGGAGTTCCTCTGTGTTTTAGAGGGTTTAGGATATTGTGTAGTTGTTAAAAGGTGTTAACCTTTGTATTTTCTTCCACACTGGTATGTGTGGGAGATTGGGAGTTTAATGCTTTGAGTAGTATTGTGCTCTGCTGTGTTTTGGTTTGTAGGTACCATGGATAGGGGGGGTGGTCCCGTGTGGGTAGTTTGGATACATAGATTTTCCCTAGAGGGCTAGAGGGCTAGACAGGCTGTGGTCCTGACCAGCCACAGGGTCAGCAGCTCTGATCTATTAGGGCATGCTTTGGGTAGTTCTCCCAGATCCACTGATTCTCCATAGTAAGAT
The DNA here is from genome assembly GCA_016271365.2 of Neoceratodus forsteri. Taxonomy (NCBI): domain Eukaryota; kingdom Metazoa; phylum Chordata; order Ceratodontiformes; family Ceratodontidae; genus Neoceratodus; species Neoceratodus forsteri. The sequence goes on from JADMNL010000035.1 coordinate 42,812,783, forward strand.
CATAGAGTAGGGGTTGATGCATCAGACAATGGCCTCTGGGCCCTTAGTGTTGTTTGCCTGTGCCTAGCACATGGTAGGGGAGAAGGTAAAGCTACCTCCCTATAGGTAATACATAGGGTAGGATGGTCTGGTGCTGGGTAAGAGAATGACTGTGGACAGTCATTTACATGGCTGAGGGCAGGTGTAAACCCCCTTGTTCCCAGGGGTTACAAGAATCTCATTTAGAATCAATGGTAGGCAAGGAAGGCAGCTAGTGATTTGCCAGTAAATGGATTTCACTCTGTCTCTCTCTCTCTCTGTTTCTGGCCTCAGCTGGGAGCTGGAGAGGTGATGTCACCTTGGAACTCCAGCAGCAGCATAAGCCATGGCCAGTTGTTGTGAGTGGGGAATTAAGCATTATACCACAACAGGGTGTTGGTTATGCTAGGATTTACAATGCTCGGTGTGTTGTTTGGTCACGAGGCCAAAGGCCAAGTGAGCAAAATACACCAGGCATTGTAAATCCACATCCTGTCGGGGTATATTGCGATTATACAATTGTCCCCCTTTTTTTACATAAAAAATGGCAAATAAAAGGTTTGTTTAGTATTTTTCTTTATTTTTCAGTATTTTTATTGCTCCACCACAAGAAGTAGTCCTTGGTTACTGGGGCTGTGGTGGTGGTACTGTGCATGTGCAGTATTGCTTTGTCCTTCCCAGCCTGGGGCTTTTCTGGGAGATAGAAATTGTGTAAATGATGCCCACATTGCTTTTTTTACTGTGTTCCAGCTCCATTGTTCTTGTATGAGCCAGGACAGCCTTGAGTAAATGGTGCATGTTTGTTTTTTGCAATGGAGGTAACAGTCCATTTTTGCTGCATTCTGCTTTGAAGGGTTGCCTTCAGGGATGGGTTTCTGGAGTTACAAGGCTTTCTGTTCGGGACTGAGGAACTATTAGGTGGTGTTGACATTTATTTTTAATTTTTTTGGAGTGGGGCTGAATGTGGACTACTGTACAGTTGTGGAGATTTGGGGAATGATGAAGGATGCTGAAGAGGAGCTGCAAGACATTCTGAGAAGGAGTTCAGCGAGATGGGTCTAAGCTTGTCAGGAATTGCTGTGTTTTCTGTAGTTGGAGTAATTTCAGGGAAGTTGTTGATGCAGCTCACCGGTGGTTGGCACCTCTTCCTGTTGGTACTGTGGAGGATTTACAATGTGTAAGAGGTGCCAACTGACCAATAGGAGAGTGGCATTCTTGTCCCCCATTGTATAATTTAGAATTCTGTAGTCAGTTGTTGGCTGGAGTCTGCAGAGTGCAGTTGCAGTTCCAGTAGCAACTCTGATAGAGAGCTGCAGTGTTCCAGTTTTCTCACCCTAGTGGAGAACAGCATTTTCCAGCTTTGTCTAAATGATGGAAACCATCTCCAGAGATTTCCTGTTCTTCATTCCAGGTGGGATGGAGCAGGCTACCAGGATGTTAGGGGCAATCCTCTGATCCTACCAGGACATTGTGAAGCTGCCTTGTGTGACAACTTCTTGTGAGTACTTTTGTTTTTTCTAAGTTTGCCCAGGAGTACCTGCCTTTTGAGGTGAATTTCTCTGACAAAGGGACCCTGTCTCCTAAGATATTTAAAAGTTGGCTGACTAAGTGGAGTCCAGAATGTGACTGTCCATGTGAGCAGAACATTTACCTTTGACACCCATGAGGTGTTTTGCTGATGTTAAAGTGTGAAATACATTTCCAGAAAGCATCAACAGTAACTTTTGGTACAATGTGAGATGTATTTTCTAGAGGGATGGCCAAGTATGAACTAGGAAACAAAAGTTGGGAGACCCTCCATCTGGAGAGACCAGTTTAGCACTCCAGGTTCTGAAGGGCACCTGAGTTTTTCTGTCAGTGCATGTGGCCAATGTCTGAAGAAACTTTTACCCCAGTGAGTGAGTTTTCTCCAATTTGAGCCTCTGGTGCTCTGATGTGATCAGTGTGCCACAATTAATCCTATGCTGTATGGGAAATGTCCAAATACTGGCAGTGTGTGCCATTTCCAGAGGAATTTGTGTGTTCACCTGTGGCTAGTCCCACATTTTCTACAGAAATCCTATACCATATGGGACTTCCAAGTACTGGTCGTGTGTGCCTAGTCGATGGAATTTGCTTGGTAAGTGTTACCGGTGGCAAGTCCACACTTTCCACAGTGTATGCATGTTATTGTTATACACTTTGCTTTCTAAAACATATACATGTTTTGTATGTATTTCTTGCTTACAAGATGTTAGAATGCCTGTGTCCTTATAATAATTAGGATATATAAGTTGGCATTGCCACCTTTTGGGGGTTTGTACTATTACACTGATTCATGTAAGAACTGTACTCTTTTGTTTCACAAAGTGATGACTACTACAAAATTGTATAATGTATCTTGCACCATGGAGCCACCTCTAATTTAGTCAATAGGGCTCATCTCTGTAGCTAGAAATGTTTCTGTCTTACAGTAACCATAGTAATTATCATAGGTATATAATGTGAGACATTACGTCTTCTACCTCGGAGACCCAAGAGACACAGAAACTCCTTGAGGTATAGGGAATGCTTAGCATTATCTCCAGTTTGTATTGGTAAGAACTGCTTAGGGCAACTGTGATTTATCCTTTTTTTGGTAGTAATAAACAAGTTGATTACTCTTATGCAACATGTCTGTGATTCCTTGCATTCCCAACATTGCCAAGAACCTGAGAGGGAGGTTTAGACCTCCTAAAATAAACCTTGGAGGTCCATCTTTGCTTTGTGTGTTCCTACTTTGTTACTGAATAAAGCCACACTCTAGAATCCCAACCTGGTATTAACAATCTCGTTATTGCTTTCCGTGTGGAGTTACTTGAGTGCCCCTGTCCAGAAGTGCAAACCTAGCAATGCCCTGAGCAAATGTTTTCTCCCCAGGACCTGGGTTTTGGCCATGGTATTGTTGCCACCAGCTGTGTGCCTAGTAGCCGCACTTGGTTTGTGTTTTATAATATCTACTCCGTCTGCTTATCCCACCTTGTCTATGGTGGCACTATGTAACCCCCACCCCTCTCTTTTCCCCTAGACTTTGGGAGGTATGCCTGCTAGTTAAACAAGAGGCCGGTGGGGAGTTACAAATAGATAGATAGATAGACAGATAGATAGATCAAGCACGCCTGTTAAGTTCAGTGTCAGTGGCTCAGCAGGTTACACACTTACCTCTGAGGCTGGAAGATCAGAAGGCTGTGGGTTCTATCCCACGTCAGGCATTTGGGTTAAATGATGGATGAGACGTTAAACCAAAGTCCTGTCTGCCTATTCTGGTTGTTGTTTAGGTGGAAGTTAAAGATTTCATGGCACTTCTTGAAAAGAGTAGGGTAGGTTTTTATTGTGAATAATCAAACAGCACATAAGGACAGTAATTCACGACTTACATAGACAACTATGATAATTTCTCATAGGAAATAACAGGAGTAAATCATAAAAAATTTAAATAAACAAAATTCCTAAAGCAATGAAAAGAACAATAATGGTCAGACAACAAAGCCAAAATTAACAATATCAATTAATTACTGTATCCACCCATGCCAATGTTTCCAAACTACACTTATTTGTTATGGAGTGCCAGTTTGAGCTTCCTGTGAGTAAACCTGTTTTGCTTGTGACATTATAATCCTAATAAGCTCCTGCTGAATCAAATAGTTCTGTTGCAAAAGCAATTGTCAATGAGCTTGCCAAATGTGACAATTATGGATGCCACGTATTAATGTTAAACTGCTCAGATTATATTTTCTTCAAGACCCAGTATAAATTCCCCAAATGAGCACCTCATGTGTCATTTTATTAAAATCTATATTTTGGACAGAATTAGCTAATAACTTCAAAAAATTATCTGCATATAGACATTCTATGAGTAGATGCTTTTGTGTTTCTAAGAGCATATAACACGTATCCCTCGGGCAGTATCTTTCTACAATGGGCTTATGTTTATGGTCATTTATTTCTCCAATTTGCCCATGGCTTGTCAGCCATGAAGTATCCCATAAATACTTGGGAGATCTCTTGTCAGTAAATTGTTTAATAGTCTCATGGGAATTTTGAGCAGTGCCTTTAGGAAATACTAAAGGTTCTGTGAAATAAGTAAGAATTATATGATCATATAATGCTTTATGATTAAAGGTCAAATGCAATACGGACAGGGATGGGGCAAAAAGGGGTAAGGCCATCAAGAAATGGAGGGTAATGAGTACCAATGCCCATAGTCTGGGCAACAAGCTCCCTGAACTGGTGGCCTTGATGTAAGAGGGATGCCTGGATATTATAGCAGTCACAGAAACATGGTACACAGAGAACCATGACTGGTATGTTAACTTGCCAGGGTACACAACCTACAGGACAGACAGGGAGGGGAGAAGAGGGTGAGGAGTAGTTCTCTATGTAAGGGAAGGGATAAAAGCAACTGAACAAAAGAGGAAACAGGGAAGAGAGGAGGCACTGTGGGTCACCTTAGAGACTGAAAATGGCACCACAATCCACACAGGGGTTGTATACAGACCCCCATGTCAGGGGGAGGGGATGGACAAGGATATGATAGAAGGAATCCTTAGGATGGCAGAGAAAGGTGAGATACTGTTGATGGAAGACCTTAATATGCCATATGTTAACTGGAGCACCTTTGTTGCAGCCACATCCAAAAGCAGGGCCATTTTCAATCTTCTTCAGGTGGTATGCCTCAGACAGCTAGTTTTGGAACCCACTCATGAGGGAGCAATCTTAGACCTCGTAATCTCAAATGGGGACAGTGAGGGGATCTCAGATCTAGAAGTTGGTTGCCATCTGAGAACAAGTGACCACCAAACAGTGTGGTTCACGATAAACTCAGCTACAGAGTCAAGCCATACAAACATGAGGGTTCTGGACTTCAGGAGGGCTAACTTTGGCAAGATGGGAGAGTGCCTTAGAAAAGCTCTAGAAAACAGGCTAGAAGGAGGGGTGGAGCAACAATGGGGAAACATTAAAACTGCCATCACAGAGGCAACAAGCCTTTGTGTGAAGCAAATAAACAAATCAAAATGAAAAAAAAGCCACTATGGTTCTCAAAAGAGGTGGCAGTGAAGGTTAGGGAGAAAAAGACAGCGTTTATGAAGTATAAGGAAACACAGAAGAAGTAGGACATAGAACTGTACCAGTTAAGGCAGAAGGAAGCAGGGAGGGTAGTCAGAATAACAAAGGCCCAAACTGAGGAAAATATAGCCAACTCAGTTAAGAAGGGGGGAAAAACTTTTATAGGTGTATCAGGGAGTGTAGAAAGACAAAGGGAGGGATAGTGAGGCTAAATAGAATGGACAGTGGGTGGGCAGAGAGGGACAGTGAAAAAGCAGGGATACTGAATGAATTTTTCTGCTCAGTATTCACAAAAGAGGAGGAGGAGAAGGTGCCTAATCCAATTAACAGAAGCACTCTAGATAGGGGAGTCAATCTCAGTCCTTTCAAAAAAGAAAGGGTTCTGAAAGAACTCCTAAAACTGAAGGTGAACAAAGCAATGGGATCTGATGGAATTCACCCCAGAATTCTAAAAGAATTAAGGAGAGAACTAGTGACACCACTGACTACCCTTTTTAACAAATTATGGTAGGATGGTGTGGTACCTGAGGACTTGAGGAAGGTAGATGTGATTTCCCTTCACAAAACTGGGAGCAAGACAGAGGCAGGAAACTACAGACCTGTCAGTTTGACCTCTGTGGTAGGGAAAGTGATGGAATCACTTCTGAAAGAAAGAATTGTTGAGTACCTAGGGGCCAGTGGGGCACAGGACTCAAGGCAGCATGGGTTCACTAACCACTCACTCATCAGGCCTTTAAAGGTCACTCCTCCTGGACTGTTCTAGGATTCATTTCTTCATTGTGGCTGGAGGTGCTGCCCCTCATTCCTCATTCCCTCCTCTATTTTTTGTGCCATTGCACATCTGTCAGGTTGTGCTTGCCTGGCTTTTCCTTTGCTGTGCAGTGGTGCCATCATGAGCAGAGTTTGCCCTTTTATGCTCACTCCCCTCCACCTCCTGTTTCTGTGGCCAGCCTTGCCATGTTTTCGATATCCTGCTCCTGCAGCCATCCTCCTCCTCAGCTCCTGGAGTGTCCTGGCACAAGCACCACCTTGTTGGTTCTTCTCTTTATTGCTTCCCCCCCAAGCCTGCCTGTTCCTGTACTGCCTTCTGTTGCCTCACATTCTCGCTCCTTTTGCCTGACTTGGTTTGCTGGCCAAGGCACCTAGCTTCACCTGAGCTCTTTCCTTCTAAGACTGCTTGAAAGGCAGAGTAGAGAAACTTACCAGAGCAAGGGAGAAGGATTAAGACTTAGTTTGGCTAAGCAGATTTACTGTGTGGTGGTGTTTTTATTTTTTACTCACAGGGATTGCTACTGTTTGTTGCTAACATTTCATTGCTTTACTTTTTCTCTGATTCAAATTGTTGTTGCTGGTATACCTTCTTCTGCATTATTACAAGGTGTGAAATTATTACAGGTGGTGCTTTACAGGTTTTACAGTTTTATCTAACATTAGGATAAGCTTTCAGGGTTACTGCATTTGTTGTTCACTGATTGTTTCTGCTCTTACCTCCTTGTTCTTTCGTCCGTGGTTCTTCTTTTTAGGCAGGGGAAGGGCCCAGACACCCACCCCCATCCCCAACCACCCCACACTACACTCCTTTTATAGGGTACCACAGTTGTGACATTTCCTGTGGCAGAGCAGGAAGGAGGCGGATCAGTGGGGCCTCCACAAAGTGATCTCATTTACAGGGGCACTAGTAATTTAACTTGTTATAACAAGTTAAACAAAGCACAATTAAACCATTACTTGCATTTTTCTTTTTTTTTTTCTAATTACTCTGACTAGGTTACAAACCCAGCAACTTATTTGGAATGGATTTCATTAACTGCAGGTACTGTGGAACAATTTTCAGAAGGACAGTCTTACAGGATTTAGGACACTGTCCTACATGCTGGGCCTTTGGAGATCTTAGGTCTCAGCTCCGGGCAGCATGGGCAGAGATTGCATGCCTCAAATTTCATATTGAAGAGGAAATACATTATAAGAACCACCCGCCATTTCCCCAGCATCCAACAGAAAAACCTCGACCGCAGAGGGTAGTTGGTCCAGTAGGTTGGCAGGTGGTTAGGAGGAGCAAATCAGGTGCCCCATCACTCTCTGCTCTCCAACACATTACCTCCAAAAACCATATAAACACTACAAACAGGTATCTGCCTCTATCTCTGAAATCAAATAAAGAGGCAGAAGACACTACTGAAACAGGACACTGCGGCACAGGAGCTAACACAACAATACTCACCCAAATCAGGAACCAAAACTAAACAAGCACAAAAGAAATCCAAAAAACTTCTGATCATAGGAGACTCCATGATTCGGGGAGTTGATACCCATCTCCAGCCAGGGGTGATGGTCAGATGTCTCCCAGGTACATCAGCATGGAGAGACACTGACCGCATTGCTAAAATTGTTCACAAAGTAGGAGAAAACATTGATGTCCTAGTACACATAGGGACTAATGATCTCGCCAACCGGTCAGTTGTGGAGACCAAGGAACACCTGACTAGGCTGGGTGACAAACTATCATCTATTTCATCTGGCATCTCCTTCTCTGAGATCCTGCCAGTCTGGGAGAAGGGAACAGATGGACGGAAGGTCAGAGAAGGGGAGATAGGGGAGCTAAACATGTGGCTCAAGGACTGGTGCCAGGAAAAAGGACACAGATTTGTAGGGAACTGGCAACAGTTCTGGGAGCGAAAGTTCTTTAAATTTGATGGACTGCATCTGACTAAAGAGGGAGTCAGTGCATTGGGGCAGAAGTTTGACGTCTTTGCAGAATATTTAAACTAGCAAATGGGGAGAGTGTGCAGCACCCCATACGTCGAATGGGAAGAACACCCCTCCCTCCTCAGCTAGTGGTCAAACAGGAATTCAGCGTGTTTGCCGTTCATTTGCATCACCAGGTAAGAAAAAAGGTTTGTCTCCCCATACGATGCACGGGAGTGATACTGAACTTCACCCAACAACTAACACACAAAATCTGGCCAATGGAAAATCATGTACACAAATGCTCACAGCCTGGGAAATAAGATCCCAGACCTGCAGGCAATAATGTCAGAGGCTAAACTGGCATAGTAGCAATTAGTGAGACATGGTTTACAGTAAACACTTAGGAGACTTCAGTACCTGGCTATGTATTGTTCAGAAGAGACCGAGGTGCAAAAAGGAGGAGTGGCCCTGTATGTTAATGAAAATATAAAAGCTACAGAAATTCAGAATACACATAAGGAGCCAGAAGAACTGTGGGTCACCCTGGAAACAGGAAATGGGACAGCCATAAGAACTGGGGTTGTCTACAGGCCCCCAGACCAGAGGAGGACATAGACACATTACTGTTAGAAGATATACAAAACATGACAGCTAAAGGGAGGTTCTGATAATGGGAGACTTCAACATGGCAGATACAGATTGGTCAATACCAGCAGGAACATCTGCCAGAACTAGACTCATAGTGGATTCCCTGCGGAGGGCCTCAAACAACTGGTACAGCAACCCACAAGAGACAGGGCTATCCTAGATCTAGTACTGACTAACAAAGAAGGGATCACAGATCTCCAGGTAGAAGGTCACCTGGGGCCAGTGACCATCACATGGTATAGTTCAATTTGGCTACTACATCTAAATCATCCCATTCCAAGGCAAAAATATGGGACTTCAGAGGAGCAGACTTTGATAAGATGGCCAACAGAGTTAAGCTAGCCCTGGCAAAAAGAAACACAGGTGAGGGGGTACAGGCAAAGTGGGCAAGCATTAAGGATGCAATACTTGAAGCAACATCCCATTGTGTTAGACAGAAAAGGAAGTGCAAAAGAAGGAAACCACTTTGGTTCTCAAATACAGTAGCAGAAAAGGTCAGAGCCAAAAGACTGGCCTTCAGGAAATATAAGGGAACACAGCGGGATGAAGATAGGGAGGCATACCAAACTGCCCTAAGGGAAGCAGGTAAGGCAGTAAGGCAGGCAAAGTCCCAAACTGAGGAAACACTAGCACAAACAGTAAAAGAAGGTGACAAGACTTTCTATAGATACATTAGTGAAAGGAGAAAGTCCAAAGGGGGTATTGCTAAGCTTAATGGAGAAAAGGGAGCATGTGAGGAGGAGGACCATGTAAAGGCATCTATCCTAAATAGATACTTTTGCTCAGTATTTACTGAAGAGAAGGTAGGGCAGGGCCCACAGCTCAGCATCATGGACACAGGGGGGAGGGAGGTGAGCACTACTCCCTTCACAAAAGAAAGGGTCCTACAAGAGCTTGCTAAGCTCATGGTGGATAAGGCAATGGGACCTGACGGCATACATCCCAGGGTACTTAAGGAGCTAAAGGAGGAACTAGCAGAGCCATTAGCAGAATTGTTTAGTGAGTCTCTGAGCACAGAGAGGTCCCAGAAGACTGGAGAAGGGCTCATGTGATCCCGTTCCACAAGAGTGGTAGCAGGGAGGAGGCAGGGAACTACAGACCAGTCAGTCTTACCTCAGTAGTGGGCAAGATTATGGAGGCATTCCTTAAGGAAAGGATAGTGCAACACCTGGAATCCATAGGGGCACAGGATCCAAGACAGCATGGGTTTACAAAAGGAAGGTCCTGTCAAACTAATCTCATAGATTTCTTTGACTGGGTAACCAGAGTGGTGGACCAAGGGGGAGCAGTTGATGTCGCCTACCTTGACTTCAGCAAAGCTTTTGACACTGTTCCACATAGAAGATTGATAAATAAGCTAGGTAGGCTTGGGGTGGGTCAGAAGTTGGTCAACTGGGTGGCAAACTGGTTGACTGGCAGAAAACAGAGAGTGGTGGTAAATGGTATACAGTCAGAAGAGATGCAAGTCACAAGTGGGGTACCTCAGGGATCAGTCCTGGGGCCAGTCCTATTCAACATCTTCATTAGTGACCTCGCAGATGGACTAGAGGGTAAGACTTGTCTGTTTGCAGATGACACCAAGATCTGCAACAGAGTAGATGATCCAGATGGGGTGGGCAGAATGATAAGTGATCTGGATAAACTAGCAGAATGGTCAGAAGAGTGGCAACTGGGATTTAATGCAAAGAAGTGCAAAATCATGCACATAGGGAAGAGAAACCCTGAAGCCACTTATAGGCTGGGAGGGGAGTTGCTAGCAGTCACAAAGGAAGAAAGAGACTTGGGCATCATCATCACTGATGACATAAAATCATCCAAGCAGACCTCTAAAGCAGTAGGTAAGGCTAGGGGGGTGTTAGGGTGTATTAGTAGGGGTATCACAAGTCGTATGAGGGAGGTAATAATCCCTCTGTACAAGACATTGGTTAGGCCCCATCTGGAGTACTGCGTGCAGTATCGGAGGCCACACCTTCACAAGGACATTAACCAAATTGAGGCAGTCCAGAGAAGGGCAACCAAAATGGTGCAGGGACTGCATCAGAAGACATATGAGGACAAGATTAGCGGAGCTCAATATATACCCTTGAGCAAAGGAGGAGAGAGGTGATATGATGAGGCATTCAAACACCTTAAGGGCATAAACAAGGTGAAAGAGTCTAACATGTTTAAATATAAGAAAATAGCAGGACAAGAGGACACAGCATGAGATTAGAGGGAGGCGATTAAGGGGAATGTGAGGAAATTCTTTTCACAGAAAAGGTTGGTAGATGCATGGAATGGCTTACCACAAGAAGTGGTGGCTATGAATACAGTGCAGGGCTTCAAACAGGCATGGGATAGGCAAAAGGGAGCAATACAAATGACTATGAATAGATAGGTCACTGACAGAGCAAAGGCCAATGGCACATTTATAAGGTAGAAAAAGAAATGGGCAGACTGGATGGGCCTTGCGGTCCTTATCTACCGTCAACTTCTATGTTTCTATGTTTCTATGCCTCTGGCCATCACTGCTTTGTCACTGCCAGTGCTCACGATGTGCAATTCCCCACCCAGCTCAGCTCTGCTCCTCTGCCCTCCCTCTCCATCACGGCTCCTGTCAAACCTGTTCTCTGGTTTTCCTCTCCGCATTCCCACAGCTCTCGCTTCCTCTCTGACCATCTCTGGCAACCGTGACCTTGCATCCCGCTACCGCTTCACGCTTGCTCCTGCCTCACTTGTCAGGGGATGCCGATCAGAGAATGTTCTCAGATGCTGGAGTGTCAGCCTGGGGGAGTACGTTGCATACCTCTCAACTGCTATGAGTTTTGCATAGAGTTCTGATTTTCACACTCACATTTACCCTTGCTTAGCATAGGTTTCCTGATGTTTCTCGTAATGTTACAGTTATTTCTGGACACCCAATCTCTTAATTCATTGAACTAAGTTGATACAAACATTCCTTATCTCTTACTACACGGGGCCCACTATCTGTACACATTTTATTGCTCGTAATAGGAAATGCTACACATTCTGGCTCTTTGCTGTGTTTTTAAAGGCCAGTGCTATGATTTTTATGCCATGTGGTTGTGAGATATGGTCACTCAAGGCCTTATGGGGTACATCCCTTGGAGGTCATTTGCCCAGGCTTCCTGCCTCAATGGATTTTTCCTCTGAGTGCCTTTTACCCTGCTCACTGCTTATTTTTCATAGTGTTCTTTCTATTGCTCAACTCTGCTGGTTCACAGTGCCAGTGGTCCTTTGCCTCCTCTCCTTTCTCTCTCTTCTTTTCTTTTGGGGCTGTTTACCTACCCCACCACCATCGTACCTATTTGTCTCTTCTCTTCTCCAAGTCCTACATTTTGGACCACTTGCCTTGTATCTCCATCTATTTCACACAAGCCTCCATTCCTTATCTAACCTCATCTGTCTCATACTCTGCCTGCCATCCTACTTACTGCGCACTCATACCGGCCTTCGAGGCTTTCATCCTGCCATCATAAATCATTCATTTCATACCTTAGGTACCAACCTTCTGCACTATACCTCCATCATATTGTGTCTTTCATTCTTGAACCTTCTCTCTTCCCCATGCTCTCTGTCATTGATCTTTCTTTTGGGTTCCCCATAGTCCACCCTCTGTCTCTTTCACCACTCCATTCTTACCCACCACTTCTTCATATACCATCTTCACTGCTGGTGTTTCCCTATCCTGTCATCACCTCACCTATTTGTATCCTCCTCTTACTACCTATCTGTATCTTCCTCTTACCCTAATCCTACATTCTGGACCACTCAAATCATTTATCCTCCACTCCATTTCGACCTCTATCATTGCCAAACCTCATCCCTCTTGTACCCCACCTGACATCTTTCTTACCCTTCACCATATCAGCCTTCAAGGCTTCCCCACCATCATTGTACTTCGTCCTTTCATACCTCACTTTCACTGTACCAGCCTCCATGGCTTCATGCCATCATTGTACATCGTCCAATTCATAACTCACCTTAACCATTCCGGCCTTCATAGCTTCCCTCCATTATCATACATTGTCCAAGTCATATCTCACTTTCACATTACTGGCTTTCCAGGCTTCATTTCATTATAGTACATTGTTCATTTTATTCCTCACCTTAAACCATTCAGACCTTCAAGGCTTTCAAGCCACCATCATTTATTGTTAATTTGTACTTGACCATTCTGTCCTCCTGCATCAACTTCTCATCTTCCCATTTTGACTTCTCACATCATTGGCTGCGGGTTTGCTCGACCATCATTGTCTCTCCCCTCATCCTGTTCACTCCAATTCTGCAGTTCCACATCAGCCCTCAAGGCTTCCCTTCTTGGCATATTGTGTATGTTCATGTTTGAACCTCCACTCATCCACTCCAGCTTCATATTTCCTACCTCTTCACTCACGGTACTTTGTACCTCAACTGTTGGCTGTGGGCTTCGCCTAGCCATTCTTGTTTCTAGCTTCATACAATGCACTCCTGTATTTGCTACTGCAACCTGCCTCCTCCAGACCCATGTTGGGTTCTCCTTCATTCAGTCTAACCTCTCATTTGGTCTACTCATTCACATCAACTAATCAAGCATATCCTTCCTATGGGTCCTGTGCTACCTTGACTTGACATGCTCTCCACTTGGAGACATGCCTTCCGTGTCCTTTGCTCCATGGCTTGGGGCTAGCCCAAAACCGATGGTCTCACTCTGCACCTATAAAGTCTACATCTAGAACATGGCAAGATCAGAGCGGGGTCCTTCTCCTTGACCCATAGTGAGAATGTCTTTGCTCCGGGTGGAGCTATAGTCATCCCTTGTTTCAGCAACAACTCTGGAAGCATAATTTATGACTTCAAGCTGTGAGGGGTGGGGCTCTCATCATCAGGGCCCCTTTGGCTGCCAGGCAGGTTCAGAGGCACCCTTTTATGCTATTTTCCATCAAGACCACCTCTGGTTCACCTGGTCTGTTTCATAGTCTCATGTAGGCTGTCTGAGTGCCTCAGTGGTCTTTTCTCTCCTCCTTTGCTTTTGGGCATCTAGTTGTAGAGATGTCACTCACAGCCCTCAACAGCATTCTTGTTAGAAGAGCAGAGTGCGAGCTTCTTCTTAATTGGAATCTTTTCCTCTTCCCTTAATACTATGAACATATGAAATTTGCCAGCAGATAAAGGCCTAGAGGTCTATCAAGTCTGCTCGAATGTGCAGCTAGCACCCCTTATTCTGCAGCTGCCCCTCCCTCCCACCTTTCCCCTTCATTAACCCTCCCCCTTGTCCTGTCCCATCCTCGTTTGAAGCAGTCCAGTGTTCTACTGCATACCACTTCAGCAGGTAACGCATTCCACCCAGCCACCACCCTCTCTGTAAAAAAGTGTCTCCTCATCTCCCTCCTGAACCTTCCTTGCTCCAGTCTCATATCATGGCCCCTGGTGGCCCTCCCCTCCCTTACTTTGAACAGCCCCTCTGTACCCATCTTGTTTATTCCTTTCATGTATTTAAAGGTTTCAATCATGTCACCCCTGTCTCTCCTCTCCTCCAGTGAGCACATGTTCAACTCCTTCAACCTCCTCTCATATGATAAGTCCCCCAGCCCCTTGATCAGCTTTGTCGCTCTGCGCTGCACCCCCTCCAGTAACTTAATGTCCCTCTTCAGATACGGACACCAGTACTGCACTCAGTACTCCAGGTGTGGTCTAACTAATGATCTATACAGTGGCAGAATCACCTCCTCCCTCCTCGAGGATATACCCCTTGCAATACAACCCAGCATTTTGTTGGCCTTTGCAGCTGCCTTCCTACATTGTGCTGAGTTGTTCATTGACCCTGTAATGAGCACACCCAAATTCTTCTCCTCCTCTGTCTGGGCTAGCTGCACTCCCCTAGCTGGTAACTCCTCCTTGGGTTCTTCATCCCAAAATGCAGCACCTTGCACTTTTTGGCATTAAAGCCCAGTTGCCAGGTGTCTGACCAGGTTTCAAGCTTTGCCAGATCATCCTGCAACCCCTGCCATCCCCCTAGGTCATCCACCACCACACCTACCTTGGTATCATCAGCAAACAGACTGATCTTGCTCTTGATTTCCCATGATATGTCTGCAATGAATATCCCAAACAACACTGGTCCCAACACTGAGCCCTGTGGAACACCGCTCGTCACTGCCCTTGGGTGTGAGAGCTCCCCACCCACCACCCTCTGTTGCCTTCCCTGCAGCCAGTTTCCTACCCATCTCACCAGCTTTGCACCCGCCCCTGTGCCTACTAACTTCTTTCCCAGCCTTCCATGTGGCACTGAGTCGAATGCCTTACTGAAGTCCAGATACAGGACATCCACTGCATGGCCCTGTCCAGTGCCTAGTTACCCAGTCATAGAAACTTGACCAGGTTGGTTTGGCAGGATCTGCCATGTGTAAGCCATGCTGTCTGCTGTCCTGTAGTCCTTTGGCCTCTAGGAGGGCCTGGCCTCTCTCATCAGGAAAGTCTCCATTAGCACCCACAATGGATGTGAGGCTCACTGGTCTGTAGTTTCCCAGTTCATCCTTGGGGACACTCTTGTGGAGGCACCACATAAGCCATCCTCCAGTCCTGAGGTACACACCCCGAATGTAGTGAGGCATTAAATAGGTCTGCCAAAGGTCCTGCAAGGACCTCTGCCAGCTCCTTCAGTATCCTGGGGTGGATGCCATCTGGGCCTGGTGCCTTGTCCACCCTCAGTGCCTTCAAACCCTCTTGAACTCTGCTCTCCATGATTTCCCCATCTGTCACCACTTCCCCCTGCTTCTGCCATTTCTCCCACCTTGGGTGTCACCCCCCCTTTTCTTTAGTAAATACTGAGCAGAAGTACTCATTTAGTGCTTCCGCCTTATCGCACCCTGCTTCCACCCAACCCCCCCTCCTTCCTAATCCTTACTATGTGGTCCTTACAGCTCCTTTTCTCCCTGATGTACTTAAAGAAGTCCTTCTCCCCCTTCTTGATGCCTTGTGCCTGCCTGAGTTCCGTAGATGCTTTGGCTCCCCTTACTGCCCTTGTCACCTCCTTCGATTCTGTCAAGTACTCCTCCCTGTCTTCCTCCCTCCCTGTTTTCTTGTACTTCCTAAAGGCAGCTTTTTTCCTCCTTACCTTTTCCATGACCTCCTTGCTCAACCAGATTGGTTTCTTAGCCCTAGCCTTCTTGCTCTTGGCTTTGCAGCAGGTTTTGGTTGCCTCCACTATCCCCAGCTTTATGAGCTCCCACCTCTGGTTAGTGTCCATATTAGATTGAATTCTGGCCAGGTACCCTTTTACCACTTCCCCCATCCTCCCAAAGTCAGCCCTCCTGAAGTCCAGCACTATTGTGCCAGATTGCACTCCTTCCTTGCCCATATCCAATGTGAGCCATACTGAGCGGTGGTCACTCCCTGACAGCGGTTCCTCCACTGTAAGTTCTCTCACAAAGTCCCCATTTGCCAGCACAAGGTCAAGGGTATTTCCTAACCTGGTTGGTTCACTGACCATTTGCAGCAGAAAGCTGTCCTGGAAGGCATCCAGCAGTATCTGCTCCCTTCTGTTCCTGGTTGTTGGGGTGCTCCAGTCCACTCCTGGCATGTTGAAGTCCCCCACAATCAGCACACTACCCTTCTTGCAGGTCCTTCTGATCTGTCCCGCTAGTTCCCTGCCTAACTCCTCCATCTGAGATGGTGGCCTATACACCACTCCCATTCCAAGAATCCTATTCTTGGAATCCTGGATTTGCATCCAAAGTGACTCTGTACTACCCTCCTCCCCTTCCTCCCTTACACAATTCAGTCCTTCCTTCACATATAGTGCCACCCCCCCTTCCCAATCACTCTGTCCCTACGAAATAGTCTGTACCCTGGTACAGACAGGTCCCAGTCATTGTATTGGGTGGCCCATGTTTCTGTGATGACTGCAATGTCCACCTCTCCCTCTGCCATGAGAACCTGTAACTCTGCAGTTTTCCTCCCAAGGCTCCTAGCATTAAGGGTAGCCACCTTCCACCCTTTTCCCCCCTCTACTAACTCTCATTTTCAGTAGCTGAGCCATTACTAACTAAAAATGTTCTTCAGCCTGGAGGGAAGTTGACCTAGGCCTTGGATCCCCAGAGGTTTCCTCTTCATAGTGGATTTTTCCTCTCCTCCATGCCAATGGTCATAATATTAGACAGGGTTAGTGCTTTCATAGGTTCTGAAGATAGGTTCTGCAGTTGGATGGAGTCAGATGGTGGCCCTGGTCTTCCCTCTCTCCTTAAGAAGTCTGCCTTTCTGCATCTTGTCAGCTTTCCTTTCATTCATTGCTCTTGTCATATCTCGTTCTCCTCCAATCCTTCCCATCTATGTCTATCACCTTAATTTCTAGTCTCAATACATTCTGATTTCTCGCCTCTTCGATGTTCAACATCCTTTTGGGTATTCTTTTTGGGCTTCTTCCTAAGCTACCTTTAGCCAAGGGAATCACTCCTGCAGCACCTATGGGGTGGAACCCTCCTCTAGCGTTCCTTGCCATTGTACCCCTATAGGGTGGTATATCTGATGGATAGAGAGGTGAACAGCCACAGTGTATCTAAGTCACACAAGCATACATCATACCAAGTTGCATAAGCACATTGAATTGCAAAGGTTATGCCTGTGGTTCAGTGGGTGGAGCAACTAACCACTCCATCAGACCTTTAAAGGCTGCTCCTCCTGGACTGTTCCTGGATTTGTTTCATCGTTGCCCCACCATCCTCCCCTCCTCCTCCAGTGGCATGTCTCTCTTTCTCATGGGCTTATTCCTTAAGCTACCTATAGTGAACGGAATCATTTCCATAGCACCTATGGGGTGGAAACCTTCTCTAGGGTTCCTCACTGTCATACCCCTATAGGGTGGTATATCCCACGGATTGAGAGGTGAACAGCCACAATGTATTTAAGTCACACAAGCATATATCATACCAAGTTGTGTAAGCACATTGAACCCTTTATTACACCACATGCTCCATAAAGTACTGGAATTGTTTTCTATAGGTGCAAGGTTAACAACCCAAAAGATTTTATAAAAAAAAATTAAAGGACGTACCATACCTAATCCACTCTGGCTAATGGGAAAGTAAGTAATTGACCATTTAACTGGATTGAGTCTGCTGCCCCAATTTACTCTGAAAAAATACAATATAGCTTAGTATCTTAGTCCAATGGAGGGGGAAACATTGAACTCAAATAAACTAGAATCTGTATAATAAATGTTTTCAGTAAGTATACCGTTTTTATGTTGGCTTACGCGCGCATATGCAAGCAACGTCTTGCGGTAGTAGCACTGCAGTAGCACTTTCAGAGGTGTGTTGGTGTTGTGGCAAATACAGGGGATGCTTTAGTTAGTGTGACCCTTAGCCACCAAACAGTGAGCATGCTGCCGACGACAGCAGTTTCAGATAGTGCCTTCAACTTAAAAGAAATCCACCACTGCAATGAGAGACAGGCTTGTCACTGCAGCAGCAGTTCTTACACACCTCTATTACATGCTGTTCCTGGTGAAACGTTTCAATAAACATGGCAGTGACTCTCAACGTCCGCCACTCACAATCCCTAGAAAGCTGACTTTGGGGGGTGCCCAGTCTCCCTGTCAGCATGCTGCCTCCCAAGTTTAATTTGTTTGCTAAAGAGGGTGCCCAATCCAGTCAGCATAATGTCCCCCCAGTTTTATTGGTTTGCCAATGGGAGTGCCCAATCCCCTCGGCTTCATGCCCTCCCAACACAGATACACTTTATTTGCCAATGGGGTGCCCAATCCTGATCGGCTTCAGTCCCCCTCCCCCCCAAAAAAACAGGTGGTACACTAGGAGCCAACCCCAGTATGTTCAAATGTATTTGTGTCACCTTTAAAAAAAAAACTTCCATCGCTGTGTGCGACTTGGTGTTTAATTGTCGAGAAGTTCTGTACTTGCTTCTATACACCTCTCACATAAGGTTGGAGGTTAAGTAAAAAGGATAGGCCTTTGCTTGGTCGGGAAGTCGGGATTCTCTCTCTTTCCTAGGGACACAGTTACTCAGGGACAGAAGCAAATAGCATCCGAACTTGCATGATGGATGTGAGGAAATTTGAGTTAAGAATGGTCTACTCTGTTCGGGGACATTTAAATGTAACTGTGTATGTATATAGTTGGAGGGTTGTACATAGTTTCCACTTCCAGTTTGGGGAGGTGGGCCCGGGGAGATGCCTCGGGATATAAGTGTGTAAGTCCTTGTCATGGAAAAAATGGTATAACTTTAATAAAGAAGGTTGCAAAAAAAAAAAAAACTTCCCTCAATATTTTTTTCTTTTTCCCTGTAAACAAGTAAACAGTCCCTTGTTTTCCAAGGTACTTCCCTCCCCCAACCCGCACCCACCCACTGCACACCCCACCTCACCACACTCTCTTCACCCCATACTTACCTCTGGAGGTTGACACTATGATCATAAGTGGAGTGAGAACACTTCTGCACTCTTCAAAGCCGACCCTGAACTAAAGAGGGGGGTTCAACTTACATGGATATCTTGGTAATTTTTTTTACTTTTGGCTCCAAATTTTCAACATGGGGTTCTTGGGACACCACCTCATGAAATCAGTCACTGTCATTCAGTTATTCAGTCCTGAAAGGTGATTTTGCTGTCACTGTGTAGAATCACCTTTTGAAACCGATTAACAAAATTACAGCACCACTGTTCATGAGGTTGGCTCCCAAAAAGCCTATGTTGCAAATTTGGTGAAAAAATTCCAAAAAAATGACTGTTACAAGCATGCATTACACAGTTTCCATGCATGCTCATAACTTTGACAATTTTTTGTATTATCAGTCCAGATTTTCAACATTGCAATTTTATTACACCTCTTTATGAACAGTACAGCTGTCATTTTTCACATCCTGTCCAAAATGTGTTTTCGCACATGTGGCACACAATGGCATGATCGCTGTGGGAAATCAATGTTCAGGACAGATTAAGTGGAGGTCTCAAAATGCCCAGTTTGAAACTTTGGTAAATAAATTCCAAAAAATGACCGTATTATGGACGTGCATTGTGTAGTATCTGCACACGTTTATAAGTTTGCAAATGTTTCATATTTTCTCTCCAGATTTTCAACACTGCCATTGTTTTACACCTCCTCATGAACAGTACAGCTGTCATTTTTCCCATCCTAACCGAAATGTGTTTCTGCACCTGTAGCACCCAATGGTACAACTGCTGTGTGAAAACACCTTTCAGGATTGTGTAACCAAATGATAGTTCCTCTGTTCATGAGGTGGGGTCCCAAAAAGCCAATGTTGAAAATTTAGAGTGAAAATGCCAACAAACACCTGGGGCATTAAGGTTTCTAACCATACACCCACCCTGTAGAGACTGACAGGTGTCAGGAAAGTAACTTGGATTTGATGACCATAATGTTCATAGAATTCTACCCCCACTCCCCCACCCTACAGCAACTGACAGACATTGAGGTGTGCCTTGGGTTCCATCACCCTAAAGTTACCCCATTCTCCTATACTGCACCCATCTCAGCTTATTTGGTAATGGAATAGGGTGAGCATAAGGGCTAAAGACCCCAGTGCACATCCCAACACCTGTTGCTCTCTGCAGGGTGGGGTGAAGTGGAATGGCGTAAGCGTTATGGCCAACCCAAAGCCACACTACCAATGCCTTTCAGTCTCTGTGGGGGGGGTGTTGGCGTTACTTCAATACTTCACTGCCTTTCCTATTTTGCATTTCTAACTCCTGCACTACCAATGCTAATGCCAGCAAGCAAACATTTGGCATTGACAAATGCTTGTTAGTTTAGAAACCTATATGTGTTTCCACAACTAAATACGTTTCTCACAGACAGTGAGCTTCCTCTCCCAATTTACTTTGTTTACATTTTGTGGACCAAATAGTATACTTAAAATCTCAATTTCAGCTGTCACTGGTATCCCACATAAGTGTGTCAAACTTAACTGCCATGTATTTCCAACACATTTACTTTTACTCTTCAAAATATTAATTTTTGCTCCTGTCACCGCAGAGTACTGTGTAATCACATTTCTACATTATTAGACTAATTTTTGTTAGCTAAAAATAAACAAAGATCATTGACATATGCCATGATTTTTAAAGGTAGGGGCCCCTGAGTTAATTGTAGGCATTTTATACCTGGTGATTGGAGGAGTTTCTGCTGAATATATCTAGGCAAAAGACATATAGCAGAGGGCTCAGAGGGCACCCCGTCTCACACCTCTATTGGTTTCATATTTTCTTTCCTATTATCCCATTTATTAAGAGGTGTAAATGTGCCTGTGAGTATAATACCTGTAATCACTTAATAAAGTCTGTAGGGATACCATGATATTGTAAAGCCTGAAAGAGAAATGCATGAGGTACCAGATCAGAAGCTTTCTACTGATCCAAAGATAATATGAATCCATGTGGGTATTTAGATTTCCTCCAGAAAACACTTCCTTGAGAAATACTAGATTATCTTTCAGACTTCTGCATGGTATGGCACAGGTCTGATTTTGGGTAATTACTTTAGAAGCTATTTTACTTAATCTCTGACACAGTGATAAAGATAATATTTTGAAATCTGTATTTAGTAAGGAGACAGACCTCCAATTTGTGACATCCAGTTTATCCCCTTTCTTATGTAGTCAAATTAAAAATGCTTTAGACATCTGTCCTGTCATACATTGGTGGTCTTAAATGTAATTAAAGGTATCCAAAAATATAGGAACAAAATATCCTGGAAATTGTTATAAAAATTGGTACTAAGGCCATTTGGCCAAGAGACAGTATCTGGTTTAAGATTTTTAATAGCCTGCTGTATTTCCAAATTCAGCATTGGTTTAGTTAGTTCTGATGCTTCAGTCTGTGTCAGACCATCAATCTCCATTTTATCTAAAAAAGTATTAGTAGTACCTGTAATATCTATAGGGGTCCCAAAGGTGGAATATAATGCTTCAAAAATGATTTCCATAATGTTTTCAAAATTAGTATGGATGTTACCCTCTGGAAAATTTACCGCTGTCTATTCTTTATTGTTTACCCGATCCTGACAATCCTTAGAAATATCTAATGAGCACCTAGTGCCTTGCATACCAAAATATTTTTTGACTTTTAAGGATTTATTTCTATCTTAAAGATGCTTTCTCATGTCCTGTTTAACAATAATTATTTGATCTGTATAATCAAACGGTTCCATGTGTTGTAATGAAATGAGTTTGTAGAGTTGCTTTCTTAAGGTAAAAAATTTAAAATTAACCTCTCTTCCTTCCTTCCCCCCATTTTCGATACAAGCATTTAATCACTAGTTTACATAGAAACAGAATTTGATGGCAGATAAGGACCGCTTGGCCACCTAGTCTACCCATTTCCCTACCTAATGGATAAGCTGCAGAAACTACTTCCTCCTATCCCCCACTAGAATTGCCTTATGTCGGTCCCATGCATTCTTGAATTCCCCTACTGTTTTTGACTCCATGACCTCCTCAGGAAGACTGTTCCCTGCATCTACAACCCTCTCCATGAGAAAACCACTTCCTGACATTAAAGCTGAGCCATCCCCCCCCATCTTCAAATTGTGTTCCCTTGTTCTTGCACATCTCATTTTCTGAAAGATGCTACCCTCTTGGACTTTATTGATTCCCTTCAGGTACTTGAAAGTTTCTATCATCTCCCCCTCTCCATCCTTTCCTTAAAGGTATACATATTAAGCTGCTTTAGACTCTCTTCGTATGTGTTCTGGGGCAGACCCTGCACCATTTTGGTTGCCCTCCTCTGAACAACCTCCAACCTGTCTATGTCTTTGCAGAGATGGGGTATCCAGAACTGCACTCAGGGCTCCAGACGGTGTCTCACCAACTGTCTGTACAGAGGGATAACAACTTCCTGTTTTCTACTGGTGATGCCTCTCCCTATGCATCCCAGTATCCCCCAGTCCCCAATGAAGTTAAATCCCTGAGCTCCACACCACTTTTTCAACCAGTCATTGAATCCCAATGTGCTGATGGTGCAGAGTCCCCTAGCCTCACCCATACCATAGACAGGTAGCAAATCCAAGAAAGTTAAAGTGCATGCTACTTGTCTAAGGCCCCTCCCCAACTCCACAAACTCCTGCCTCCCCAACTGCACAAATACCTGCTGCACTGCTCTGATCCCATTCCCAGCCAGATCATGTGTCCCTAGGTGGACAATGACATCCAGCTCCCTCCCCTGTGCAGCTGCTCCCATGATCCTGAGGATTCACTTCCTGTCCCTCCAAGCCATGGCACTGGGCAGGCACCTTACCTCCCTCTCCCCTCCCTCCCCCAGTTCTACCTCCCTAATGATTGAGTCCCCCACCAGGAGTTGTTTCCTTCCCTTGTGGGGTCCCATGCCACCATCCTATGGGTCTCCATTGTGGAGGTTCCCAGCATCCGTCTTGGTCTCCACTGTGGTTGCCTTCATAGAGTAACCACACTGTGCCATAATGGCAAATGAATTGTGAAGAGACACAACTGAAAGGGTGCTCCTCTGTTCTACCACCCTCACCCTCCCCTGAGCCCACTGTGGTCCAACCACTCCTCTGAGGCAGTGATGGTGCCTGGGTGGTTCCTGGGTGGTTAGGGGGTTTCTTGAATCCTCACCAGGTCAGCTTGGAGATGAGCAACCTCCTCCCTCAAACCAGAGAGGTGCATACAAATAGGGCAGTAATGCAGCCTCCACAATGTTTCCCAGAAGACTGCTGCTCTACAGCCAGTGCACTTCACCACTACCCACATGTCTGTCTCCCTTCCTGTTTAAGAAGCTTTTTTTTTCTTTTTATTGTTTTAGTGTGTGCAAGTGTGTGAGTGTCTTTACCCCCAGCCCTTTTTCAGTGTGCTGTGCCTTTAAGGATATGCAGGTGTATTTCCTTTGCACTTTTGGGGAAGTGATGTCAGAACCCCTGAAATAAAGGAAATTATGTGCTTGGGGCGGTTAGGGCAGCGTGGGTGGGACTAAGCCTGTACCCTCCAGAAACAATCAACTACAACTCTGATCCACCACCCCGGGGAGTGCCTTCCTTCCTTTCAGACAACTATTTCACATAGTTTAAGTAACAGGTATAGTCACAAAAGATGGCAAATATTCTCCTAGCTAGATTTCCTCCCTGGCAAATAAAAGTTACACTAAGAAAAGTCAACCCCAAAAAACAGAGAACCAAAACATTGACATCCTACTTACTTACACAGGCAGCAAATTAATAATTCAATTCAGTGTACTCTATTAAAGCACCTCCCCTACTTTAAGGAAGCTGGTGGCTGCTCTTTCTCTCTGTCTCTCTCTGTCTCTCTCTCTCTCTCTCTCTCTCTCTCTCTCTCTCTCAGCTATAGCAGGCAAAGTCCACAAACAAGTCCTGTTTTAAATCCACAGTTGCTCAGGCCCCTTCAGCTCCTTCCCTTATCAGACAACTATTTCATAGAGTTTAAGCAATGGGTCTTGTTACAAATGACTGCAAGTATTCTTCCAGCTAGATTTTCTCCTTGACAAATAAAAGTTACATTAAGAAAAGTCAACCTCAAAAACAGAGAACCAAAACACTGACTCCTACTTATTTCCACAAGCCCCAAAATTAGTGTCCTCTCACCATTCTCCAAGGGAATCATACCAAATGGCTACAGTGGCCCTGGCTTTAAGATGTTACACAGTCTGTTTTAACTACTGGGTTGGTTAATATAGAATTGTTAACGTTCCAATATTCCCTCCTAATGTTATTTTTTTGTAAATGACTCAAAATAATATGCAGTTCTAGGTGATCTGAAGTCACTGTAGGTATTGTGTCAGCTGTACGTACTGTCCTATGTTGGGAAAGAAAAATATAATCTATCCCAAAGGATAAAGTTCCTCTATGGTATGTGTATGCACCTGATTGCCAGCTTGTTCTATAAGTGTCCTGCAGTGCATACATTTTAAGTTTTTGCTTTAATGCATTTGTATCACAATACAATTTTAATGTATTCCCTGTTTTGTCATTTTATTCTTATGGGCAGCTAAAATCTCCTCCAGGAATAATTTTTCTATTGGTGTGCAAGTATGGCTGTACAAGTTTAAAGAGCTGTACTCTGGATGACTTTGTTTGAGGGGCATAAAGAACCCTGATCCTAATTGCCTGCTTATTAATATTTATGTCCAGGAAAAGAGCCCTCCCTCAGTCAATATCCATTACTTTGTTATTTGTACAGGATAAGTAAAGAGAATCCCAAGCCCTGAACCTAGATCTGCACCCACAGAACACACCTACTGAGATAAGACTGACTGTTCTGTACTTCCCTGCCTCCTCCCTGCTGCCACTCTTGAGAAGTGGGATCACATGAATCCTTCTCCAGTCTTCTGGGACCTCTTCTGTGCTCAGAGACTCACTAAGCAGTTCTACTAATGGCTCTGCTAGTTCCACCTTTATCTCCTTTAGTACCCTGGGATGTATTCAATCAGGTCCTATTGCCTTGTCCACCCTGAGCTTAGTGAGCTCCTGTAGGACCCTTTCTTTTGTGAAGGGACTTGTGCACACCTCCTCCCCCCTCCCTTGTCCATGATGCTGAGTTGTGGGCCCTGTCCTACCTTCTCCTCAGTAAATACTGAGCAGAAGTATCTATTTAAGATACATGCTTTTCCTTGGTCCTCCTCGCCACACTCCCCCTTATCCCCTTTGATCTTAGCAATACCCCCTCTGAACTTTCTCATTTCACTAATGTATCTATAGAAAGTCTTGTCCCCTTCTTTTACTGTCCATGCTAGTGTTTCCTTGGTTTGGGCCTTTGCCTGCCTTACTGCCTTCTGGGCTTCCCTTAGGGCAGTTTGGTATGCCTCCCTATCTTCATCCCTCAGTGTTCCCTTATAATTTTTGATATCTTAGAACATCTGGCCTTATTTTTTCATTGTGTATACTATGTCTCTGGTCATCCCTGGTTATTTGTCCCTCTTTCTTCATTTCCCCTCTACCCCATCCCAAGAATTGGAATCACTCCATCTGCACCCTTTCTATGCCAGCCGAGGAGACAGGCTAGGCAAGTATATGATTTCTCAGTCAGTGTCAGTGGTACTTCCTGGTTGACTGGCAGGGAGTGTCCAAACACAGGACAGTACATTGCCAGGGAGAAATGTTGTGGTGTGACTCTGTGCCTGGGGAGAAACAAGAGCTGAGTGCCTCATCTTCAGGACACAGGTGCCCCCTGTAAGTCCCATTGTGGTTCTGTAGTCCACTGTGTTAAAGTCAACTCTGTAATTGAGAATACCTATCTGTGTGGTAAATTTTGTTTTGGGGCATTTAAAGACATTCTACCATGGAGACTTGTTTTTCTTTTTAAGTCTGCATGGGCAGAGTCATGCAGACATATTGCTATCAGAAGGGGTATAAATTCCTAACTCAGCACAGCTTTTATTGTTACCAGGGAGTAGAACAAATCTCTCAATTTTTCCCATTCACTACAATGTGTTTTCTTCTCCCCCTTCCATGGCACTATTTGTTAAGCACAGCAGAGTGTGGTGATGCTATTAACCCCTAGGTTGCAACAGATTAACAATGTATAATAATTCTAGACTTATATATCAGTCTGTGGCGCAGAAGGGCTTAATATGCAGACTGGAGAAGATGTGAAGTCCCAGCATCTTGTGTTTACCTCACTGGCTCTCACACAGCAGGGTTTCATACAGTGCATCAATTACTGCATGAATGTTTTCAGCAGCTAGAAAACAGAGAGCTAGATCAGTTTAAAAAAAGTATTTTTTTCACATTTCAAATGCTCCTTAAATCACAATTGCTGACTGGAAACACCAAGAAAAGGAATGAATATGACATGGGAGAAGGGAGATAAGCAAATACTGCAAACACTAAGACTTCTCTATTGTGTCTGTGGGTGTCATCCTTTACTGATTCATCAGTACAGTATTACTGTGCAAAACACGTCTAACTACACATTGCAATTAATGTCATCATCCAATCCCACAAAGTGACAGAGGGCTTTTAGAATATGTGCACTCACAATTGTACATAATGATCAAGCAGTGGTATGCAGTTACCTGGGTAGACACTGAGGCATGAGGCAGAGCTGAGTGTGTTCATTTAACACAGGCTAGCATATATCACAGGCTATTCACATAAAGTAAGACAAAGTTTGCAGAATAAGTGCAGCCACATTTGCATATAGTGATGGAATCATGGTAAGCTCTTTCCTGTGTATGCACTGAGGCATGAGGCAGAGCCAAGTGTCTTCATGTAACCAAGGTGTGCATATAGCATAGACCGCTCTCACAAAAGTAACACAAGGTTTGCAGAATAACCTCATTCACAATTGTACACTGTGATGAGGCAATGATATGTGTTTACCGGTGTATCCAGTGAGGCATGAGGCAGAGACAAGTGAGTTCATGTAACCCAGATGGGCATACAGTGAAGCCCACTAGGATGAAGCCAATTGTGTAGCATTTTGAAGCAGAGTACCTGCAGGAAATAAGGCAATTTGACGGCAGTTAATCCCTTTTACCATGCAGGAAACTATGACACTGGCTTCATCCTGGTGGGCTTTACTGTATATATCAGAGGCCTATTACAGAAAGTGAAAGAAGGTTTTCAGAAGAACTGCAGACATAGTTGTACATTGTGATAGAGTAAAAGGTACCTTGGTAGATACTGAGGCATGAGGTAGAGCCAAGTGTGTTCAATGAACACAGGGTAGTGTATGTCAGATGTCAATCACAGAAAGTTTGCAAAATAAGTGCAACCACATTTGCACATAGTGATGGAACCATAGTATGTGTTTTCCTGCATATGCACTTTTGCATGAGGCAGAGTCAAGTGTGTTCAAGTATCCTAGGTGAGCAAATGGCAGAGGCCAATCACAGAAAAATGACATGAGGTTTGCAGAATAACATGCACTTACCAGGGTACGCAGTAAGTCATGAGGCAGAGCCAAGTATCTATGTAACCCAGGTGGGTACACATCAGAGGTCGGGCACATAAAGTGACAGATTTTCAGAGTAACTATACTCACAATTGTACAAAGTGATCAAGCAAAGGAATGCAGTTATCTGGGCAGACACTGAGGAACAAGGCAGAGCTGAGTGGGTTCATTAACACAAGTTAGCATACATCAGAGGCCGATCATAGAAAGTGAGACTGAAGTTTCCAGAATAAATTCAGACTCAATTATACATACTGAACTACAGCTTATGAAGAGCATGTATTTAACATGCCCACTTGGAGCAGGACTGAGCTCAGGAGGGGCAGTACTATTTTTTCTATACCTGCTCTTAGCAGACCTAAGTTGCTATCCAAAAAATGGCCACTTCAAATTAATAAGTCCCCTTTTGAGCACTGGTGGACTGAGTCCAGGAGGGACTGATCTTTTAATTTTTTTTTTCATGCTCTAGAGTGAAAAAGAGCCCAGTAAGGGCATACCCAAATTTTACATGCCTGGTTGGTGTAGGTCGGAGCCTTGGAGAGGATGTGTCATATTTTTTAACCTAGCCACTCCATGTCAGTCCAAGGTGCAAGCCCAGAAAAAGCTAATTTATTATAATAAGTCCCCTCCAATCCCTGAAGGGCATTAACAAACTAATTTCCTATCCTCTTGGAGAGGAGTTGAGCCCTGGATTGAAGGGGCACTAAGTGAATGTAACCTCCCCCCACCAGCCCTCCCTTGTTCAACTAGCAGGGCTGCTCCTCTCACACATGGCACCAATGAGAGGGATGGGGGTTGTCACTATGAATAGTTCTGTTTACCAATACATCTTGGCAAACCAAGTGTGGCAACTACCTTGCTCATACCTGGGGGGGCCGTTTATCATGGCCTTCAGCCTGGGTCCATGGGAGAAAACATTTGCTTACAATTATGCTAGGTTTGCACTTCTGGTCAGGGGCACACAAGTAAATCCAGACACAGTGGAAGCAATAACAGCACTGTCCAAACCAGGTTGGGATTCTAATGTGTGGCTTTTATTCACATATACATAGAATAATGAGGTACCATCTTTCGGATGAGACATTAAACTGAGGTCCCATCTGCCTGGATTGGTGGTAGCTCAGGTGGATGCTAAAGATCCCACGACACTTATGGAAAAGAGTAGGGGAATTTCCCAGGTATCCTGGCCAAATTTCTCCCATTCACTAAACATACCACCAACACTTTATCTGGTTCAATTTCAGTTGCTTACCATCTGTAACCTCCCTCCTCCAGGTTGCCCCTGAAAAAGGGACTTCTAGGCCCAGTGGGCTTACTGGGTCAACAAAATTCAATAAATAAATAATCACAAAGCAAAAATGGACCCTCAAAGGGCTATTCCCACTGGTAATGCAGATTACTGAGGTACAGAGTACACACACAGCAAACCCTCAGGTTCTGAATGGAACTTGGCACACATGGTCCGAACTGGTACACTTCCCTTGACTAGGCACCCTTGGCCATTTCTAGGAAACTTTCCCATGTTTCATGAGGAATTACTAGTGGCACCCTTGACCACCAAAGAGCACACTCAGGCTCACAGAAAATCCAAAATCCCACATCTGGATATTTTCTTCAGGCACTGGCCAAGTGCACCGAGAGAAAACAAAGGTGCCCAAACTGAACCCAGAGAGGGAAACATGGTTGCTCCCGATCTGGGGGGTCTCCCACCTTTTGCTTCTAAATTTATACTTGGCCATTCATCTGGTTAATAACGCCCTTCTCAGAAACTCTTTTAGATGCTATCTTGAAATATCTTTCACATTTAACATACTACTTTCTCACACTTCTGAGGTGTTCTGAAGTTAAAAGTTCTGTAATTGGCAATGTCTCTTCACTCTCTTCACTAGACCCCCACTTTAGCAGACACTTTTAAACAGAAACAGACTAAAAGTTCTGTACTTGGCAGGTCTCTCTCCAGGCCCCATAGTAGGCAGTCACTTTTAAACAGAAACAGTCTTGGTGACAGAGTCCCTTTGTCAGAGAAAACTCAGCACAGAAATACAGGTGCCTCAGGGCTTTTTCCACACAAAAATCTTGGATACTGACAGTGCAGATGAATCTAGGCAGCTTCAACACAGTCCAGGCTGGACCAGGGGATTGCCCCAAATCCTGTAATTCCCCCATCCCTCCAGGGATGGGGTACTGGACAACCCTCTAGGAACGTAGTGGAATAGCAGTATAATTGCAGTACAATGTGGGGAGTGGTGCAATGCAGTGGCTGTGGGGCAGCCATATTCAGGCAGACCTTCTGGACACTGAGGTGCTGCCTTAGCTGCATGCACCTCTCTGGACTGTGGGATGAGGTAGCCAGACTCAGAGCGGAAGTAAACTGGGTCAGGAGTACCATCATCCCTATCCAGAGACCACCCAGTCCAATGCAACTGCCTTAAAGGATGCCAAGAGCGAGGAGTACTTGGATGACAGTGGGCTCAGGGAGGGTTAGAGCAGTCAGGCAGAGGCACATCCCAGATCCTATTCCACTCAAGAAATCATATGCCACACTGGCAAACGAGGACAACCAAATAGAGGTACCCAGAGAAGTGGAAGGAAAGGATGTGGAGATTAGCCAAGGAGGTGACCTCAGCGGGGAAAGCAGTGGACCCCAGAGGAGGAGGAAGTGAATCCTGGTGGGGAATCCATCATAAGAGGGATCCAGCAAGGAACACAGGAGGGGCAGGACAGGGAGGTGAGGTGCCTACCAGGTGCCATGGCATAGAGGGATGGAAGGAAGATCCTGGGGATCACTGGGAAGGCAAGACGGAAGGGTGAACTGGATGTCATTATCCACCTAGGTACTAATGACCTCGCAAATGGGGAGCCAAAGGAAGTTCAGGAAGAGTTTAGAAATTGGGAGGAGTCTCACAAGTAGCTACTTCTGTCACTTTCTCAGAAGTACTACCTGTGAGAGGCAAGGGAAAGCATTTGAGTGCATGCACCAGGAACTTTTACTCATGGTTGAAGAACTGGTGCTGTGAGGAAGGGTTTGGATTCATTGGTGACTGGGGACCCACCTGAAGGGATGGAGGTTTGTACAAGCCTGACGGCCTGCATCCATCCTGAAGGGGAATCCAAGCACTGAATGATAAGTATAAATGCTACATTGACAAGCATTTAAACTAGCAAAGGGGGGTGGCAGGCCAGCAAGGAGGGGTACCTACTTGCTCACCCCCACAGCTAGCAGTGGAACCAGTGAACCAGAGGAGTGGCTATCTCTGCAAAGCAGTGCAAAAAGATGGAGATTAGTGCCCAAGAGGTGGATAGGCAGAAAAGGGCAAAATTCAGCAGAAGGGCAGACAGCAAGGAGAACCAGGATAAAGGACAACCAAGGAAGGGGCTGAGTAGAACAGTGAAACAGTCTAGGAGGTCAAATCATGGAAAGCCATGTGTGCAAATGCCAGGAGCCTTAGCAACAAGATGGAAGATCTGGAGGCTGTCATGGTGCAGTCAGACCTGGTCATTGTGGCCATCACTGAAACCTGGTGTAATGATAACCATGGCTGGAGATGGCCATACTTGGCTACAACATATTCAGAAGAGACAGAGCAGGCAGGAAGGGAGGAGTGGCACTGTATGTGAAAATGACATAAGGGCCACAGAGATCCAGGAGGAACAAATGGGGAGAGATACTGTGGGTTAAGCTGGAAAGGAAATGGGACAGCCATCCGCACAGGTTTGGTCTATAGACCACCAGCCCAGGAGGAAGAAACAGAGGAGTTGATGCTAGCCATCCAAAGGATGGCAGACAAGGGTGAGGTAGTACTGGTTGGAGACTTCAATATTCCAGATGTGGACTGGAGCATCCCAGCAGCAGCATCAACTAGAGCAGATTTATCCTGGACTCCTTCAGGGTGCCTTCCCAAGCAACTGGTCATGGAACCAACTCGGCAGAAGGCAATACTGGACCTTGTGCTCACAAACAGGGACAGTGTGATAGGGTAACAGTGGGGGAGCACCTGGGAACAGTGACACCAGTCATTGTGGTTTGGAATCACAGAAAGAGCAGAACAAAAACACAAAACATCGCATCCTGGATTTTAGGGGGCAGACTTTGGGAAAATGGGGAGATACTTGAAAGAGGCATTAAGGGGAATGAGACAGGAATCAGGGGTTGAGGAACAGTGGGCAGTATTTAAAATGGCGTATTGCAAGAACAACAGAATTATGTATTAGCAGGTTAGCAAGAGGAAAAGGAAGAGGAGACCATTATGGTTTTCCAAAGAGGTAGCAAAGAAAGTGAAAGCCAAAAATTGCATTCAGGCAATACAAAAGACACAGGCAGAAGGGGATAGGAGAAGTACCAGGAGAAGCAAAGGGAGGCAGGGTGGTCAGTAAGGGAAGCCAAAACTCAGACAGAAGAACACATTGCAAAATCAGTGGGTAGAGGGACAAACCTTTACAGGTACATAAGGAAAAAAGTAAGACAAAGGGAGGGATAGTGAGACTGAAGGGGAAGATGGGGTCGTGAGGATGACAACAGAAGCTGGACATATTGAACAGGTATTTCTGCTCAGTCTTTACTGAGGAAGAGGAGGGTAATGGGTCTGAAGGGAGTACAAGGGGTGAGAATGGTGCAGAAATGGACACAAGTCCCTTTACACGAGAAAGGGTCCTGAAGAAACTGGAAGTAATAAGAGTTGATAAAGCAATGGGGCCAGATGGAGTGCACCCCAGGGTCCTTAAAGAACTAAGAGAGGTGGTGGCTGAACCTCTGGCTATCCTGTTTAGCTGATCACTGGAAACAGGGGAGGTACCCAAAGACTGGAGGACAGCAGATGTAGTCCCCTTATACAAAAGTGGGAATAAAGAGGAAGCAGGGAACTACAGACCAGTCAGCCTCACCTTAGTAGTGGGGAAGATCATGGAAGCACTACTGAAGGAGAGATTGGTGGAACATCTGGTTGTCAATGGACTACAGGACCCAAGGTAGCATGGTTTCACCAGGGGGAGGTCATGTCAGACCAACCTTGTTGAATTTTTTGACTGGGTGACTAGGGAGGTGGATCAGGGGAGGGCAGTGGACATGGCCTATCTGGACTTCAGCAAGGCCTTTGACACTGTGCCACATAGAAGACTATTACACAAACTGGGGAATATGGGTGTGGGCAGGACAGTAGTGTGGAGGGTAGGTAACTGGCTGGGTGGCAGGACACAGAGGGTGGTGGTAAATGGCTGTCACTCCACAGTGTGACAAGGCAGCAGGTAAAGCAAATAGGATGCTGGGATGTATAGGCAGGGGTATCACCAGCAGGAAAAGGGAGGTCATAATTCCACTATATAAGACACTAGTGAGGCCCCACCTGGAGTACAGTGTACAGTTCTGGAGACCATACCTACGTAAGGACATAGACAGGGTAGAGAAGGTTCAGAGGAGGGCAACAAAGATGGTGCATGAATTGCATCACACGTCCTATGAAGACAGGTTGAAGGAACTGAACATGTACTCCCTGGAGGAGAGGAGGGAGAGAGTGGATAAGATAGAGACATACAAGTATTTTACAGGGAGGAACAGGGTGCAGGAATACACTTTTTTTAAGCAAAACGATGTTCCAGGACTAGAGGGCATGGGATGAAGTTGGAGGGAGGACGATTCAGAGGAAACATGAGGAAGAATTTCTTCTCAGAACGGGTGGTGGACAAGTGGAACACCCTGCCAGAGGAAGTGGTGGGGTCTGAAACAATCACGGGATTTAAGAATGCATGGGATAGACATAAAGGAATTCTGGAGGTCAGGGGTAAGGGGCAACAGACTTCTAGGAAAACATAAGCTGAACTTACAAGCTCAAATGGGCAGACTGGGTGGGCCATAGGTCCTTATCTGCCGACACTGTCTATGTATCTATGCATCTATGTAACGGTCTCTACCACTTCACTCTCTGGTCTTCAATGTTCTTCTTCTAGGGTGAGAACAAACTACCCAATCTCCAGAGGTAGCTCTCTGTCAGAGCTAAATCTGAGAAGCTGCCTAGGCAGCAGCAGCATTCTCCTCACTCTCCGTTCTACAGACTACTCCACTCCAACTCAAGCATTCTACAGCTAACTCCTCAGCCAGCATTCCAATTTGGCTTATGCTGCTGCAACAGTTCTAAAGTGACATCATCACTCCAGCTCAGCTGAGACTGAAAACAGAGTGGGACACTGTGAAATCCATTTAACTGGCATCTCACAAGCTGCCACTCCCTACCTGCCTCTGATTCTAAGTGGGATTCTAGTAACCCCTGGGAACAAAGGGGTTACATGAAATTTCCCAATTCCATAGGACCATGTATCAGTGCTTGTTTGGGGCAGCATAGAATGGATCCTATACTGAATCCTAACTGAAGGTTGTGGGTTCCCCTTTTAAACGACCAATGACAGAGGAATTCCAGACTTTAGGAATGCAAAGAATTTGCTAGCTGTAGGCTTCAAGCTGGGATGGTGAACCCCCAAGGTGTTTTTTTTTTTTATTCTTTGGTAACCGGGAAGATCTGCTAGGCACAAGTGTCTGTTTTCAGAGGTGACTCTGGAGCATTGGGGAAGTTAAGTGATTTGCTCAGTCATGCAGTATGCAAATAGAGGTTGTGGGAATCAAACCCAGGGTTACGGGATGTACCACACTCATTTTCAGCTCCTACTCTAACCTCTAGACTATACTGCCAGAGCTAGGCTATACTGTTATATGTTCTTTAATGCACAAGTTGTGGGTTACTGTCATTAAGGAGGTAAGATCTGGGATTACAGAGACAAAAGGAAAAACATCACGCTGGAGTAGTCAAAACACCACTCACACAGATATAAAATCAGTTCTTCAGATCTGGTGATGTTTGAATTTCTATGTAGTGTATTGCCTTACAAAACACTATCATTAAGTCTAACTTTGACCCCTGATATGGCAACATAGTTTTGTTGATGAAACACACCTATAACATGCAGCTTGCCTCCTCCCCAATAACCACGAAGATCTCAGTTGACAAATAAAACAGGAAACAGAATAAGAGACCACACCACAACATTGTATGTTTTCATGTTTTTATATAATATAAGTCATATGCTAGTGTAGTGTAAGCCATAAGAGATTACACCACAACATAGTATGTGTTCATGTTTTTATATGAGTCATATGCAAACCAGAATGTATGTAAGGTAATAACTGTGTACAATGTACACTAAGACTGCTCATAAAAAATAAATCACCCTTGTGTAAAAACGATGTGTATTATTGGTTTCAAAATCATGCACTACCGCATGATAACACTGTAGTAACCTAAACTGTTGAATAATAGGGTGATGGAGGCATACTGATAAGGTAGCTTGGGAACAAGAATCGAATCAGAGTATCAGTACAGAAGATTGGAAATGTCGGCTAAAATTTGACTGGAAGGTAACCGCTGCTTCTGCCTGGAGAGAGTTTTTTTTGGAAGTCTTTAATCAGATACTTCAACATCCTTACTATAACATAACATTACTCCGCCTCTCGTTCAGCACTTTGTTGGAGACAATGTGGGGGGATTGGTAATCACTGGCATGTGTTCTGGGGTTGCCCCAGTTAGAAGATTTCTGGAAGGCATGTCAGGCCACAGTCTATAAGATCACAGGAGTTCTCCCGCTGGAGTTTTCAAAATGGGTCTTGGGAATCCCCACAACAACACACTTAAAAGGGGATTCATTTATGGTAATGCTCACATTCCTTGCAGTCGGGCTAAAATGTATCACAGCTAGGTGGCTCCAACATAAAGTACCCACAATACATGAATGGGTGGGCAGGATGAAGCCCTGATGGCAAAGATAAGACTTCAGTATGACAGATATGTACAGAGGTGGCAGGGATGGGAATCCTGTCTACTTGTTAACCCTGGGTAGACAAGGCCCCCTCACTTGGGGCATTATACCATGTTGTGAAACCTAGCACACAGACTTCTCGATCTGCCTGTCCTTGGGCCATTGTCAACCTTGAGGCAAAATGCCAGGCAAAATCACAGATTTTTCTATGGAAAGAAAGCCAAAATTTCTCTGACTGCAAAGGGCTTAGTATAATCGGTTTCACTCTTTTGTCTGTACACTTCATTGAAGTGTCTTTTGGGCCTATCTTGCTTTATGGAAGAAAGGGTGGAGGGTGTTTATCTTTTTAGCGCACAGCTAATGTTATGCTTGGGGCTAAGGTTTTGTTGGTCACCTGCTCACAAAGAGTTATTATATTTACAGTCTAATTGTATTGGGAAGCCTGCTGTTGTAATGCTGGACACCCACCCACAGCTTATAGGTAAATGTAGTGGTACCCCAACTGTGTGGTTGACTTTCTCTTTCTTATTCTGAATTAAGAACTGAGATTCATCTATATCTGTATGTACTGCTGTGGAGAGATTACATTGAATAAAGCTGAGTTTTAAAAATTAAAAAGGGGGTGATGGAGGAACTGGTCTGTGAATATCCAAGCATGCTCTGCCCCCCACCACCACTAATAAAGAAAATCCTAGATCAGCCCCTAAAGACTATATGAAATGTGCTTTTCAGATCTCAGTGGTTTGTGGGTGTGAAGGGGGCTATACACTAAGGACAAACACACTCGGCCAACCCGGTGGTGCTGAGGGTTGAGGTGCTGGATGCCACACCTCATTCCATGCTGGCGACCCGGATTCAGATGTGAACCCGTGGCATCAGGGGTTGGCGGGGAGGGATGAGATTGAGTGTCCAGAGGACTATTCTCTCATCCTGGGAAGGGATCCAGGGAATCACTGCTCTGTAGTGGCCCTTGGTGACGACTGGGAGAACTACTAGAGTGGTGCAGAAAAAGGGTCGAGTGCGGCAGATGTGGGCGAGTTGTGACGTCATTGCATGCTCACACTCCAGGAGATCACATAAAGGGAGGACAAATGGCAACACAAAGCCCATGGCAGCTTGATAGCCACAGTTTCACCAGCCAGTGTATGCCTGGAAGAGACGTGTGCCGGTAATGGATCCTGGCTGGGCGTGGGGCATAGGAGGGTGCCCCTCTCGATGGTACAGTAGTGTATGCCAGCTGGGCGTGCAGAAGAAATCCTGGGTCGGCGGTGAGGGGAAGCAGTGGCTGGAGGTAGGCTGGGACTGTGGCTACAGGAGGGAAAATTAAAGATGAGATAAAAAAAAAGAGACAAACACACTCAAGACTCCAAATACATGATCAGATAAAATATAGCAGTATAGTAGTAGTTAGAGCCCCAAACTGGGGACCTGGAAACCTAGAAGATCTGGATTTGAATCCCACATATACCACTTGCATACTATGTGACCCTATGCAAGTCACTTAACCTCCTCGCACCCGGACAAAAACTTTAAAATGAACTTCAGCACTGTGTGCTTTTCCCAACCAAAAAAAATCTAAAATAAAGAGCATCTGATACCACCGGAGCAACTTTTTAAAATGCAATCAATTCACACAATACAACCTTTATGTCATATACTGGTACTTATCTTCCTCTCCTACTTTATTACCTTTGACATTTTCATTGAAACGTGATCTCTGTCACTTGCTCTTCCTCTGCTCTGGCTGTTTGCATACAAGTGACATCATAATTATTTTGCATGACATCACAACTGGTTGTTGCATAAATGATTATATGGCCAATGCAAGGAATTATTAAGTCACTTCTGGAAAAGCAGCCAGTGCAAATGAAGACCAAGGGACAGATATTCTGCTTGTATTGAAATTAAATAAGTAATAAACTGGGTAGATAAATGCAGACACTATCTGAATAATAGTAGGATTCTGTGGATTTATTCTTTTAAGTTTTCCCAGTGATGTCATTCATTCTTTAAGTGCTGCTTCATGTTTTTTTTAATCAATATTTTTATCCTTGAGGTGCATCACAGGTGACTTCTCCATCCACCCCTGTCCCCTTCCCATGGCAGAAGCAAGAATTGGGGAAGGGGGCAGAGAGAAAAACTTGTGACAAAGGAGAAAAGACAACTAACAAAACCTCATGATCCAGTGTGCCACACAGACCTATCTCTGCTATACTACACCTGGCTGGCACAGACTGTATATGTAGCTTTCCACAGGTCCTTACTGAATGTTTTCACCTGGAACCACAGCAACATCTGATTCATACATTCAGAAAGGCAGACATGAGAAAGGGAACTGCATAGCATGATATTGCAGAAAAGTAGATTTTGAGAACTGATGGTAATACAAGTCACCCAACCCATTAATTGAAGATGTGACATTTCCTTACATATTTTGACCCCACATTTTCTACATGGTCTTTTTGGGACTCCACCTCATGGCCAATGGCAATGGAAT
Organism: Neoceratodus forsteri; assembly: GCA_016271365.2. Classification (NCBI taxonomy): domain Eukaryota; kingdom Metazoa; phylum Chordata; order Ceratodontiformes; family Ceratodontidae; genus Neoceratodus; species Neoceratodus forsteri. The sequence continues at coordinate 42,850,389 of JADMNL010000035.1, forward strand.
TATGTAACTCTGACCTGAAATACGATTTTGCAGCTGATTTGCGGAATCACCTTTCAGCAGGGATTTGAACAGTTTTACCAAAGTCATTCATGAGGTGAGGTGAGGCCATAAGAAGGCTATGCTGAAACAATGGTGAACAGAATCAGTAAAATGCCCAGCTTATGATGGAATGTTGCTGTATTTTAACATTCACTTATAAGTTTGCTAATTTTTAATATCTAAACTCCAAACTTGTAACATAGCCATTTTTCCAAACTACCCAGTCCCTACTCTCTTAAATGCAAAGGCATGTTTGTGTATCAGGATTCATTAAGCTTGCAGCACGTGCATGCACATCATGTTAATAGCTTAGCAGCAGCAGCTGTTGTGGCTCTGACTGGAGTTTGTTTAGTTGAGTGTCAGGGAATTATGTGATATGGGCGGGTCCCTTATCATGCTGCACAGTAAGAGCGATGCAAATATTGAAACAAGGAAACATAGAATTTGACTGCAGATAAAGAATGCTTAGCTCACCTAGTCTGCCCATTTTCATACCTATTAGATAAGCTGCAGATCCTAGTTAACCAACAGCTTATTTCTTCCAACCCTCCCACCAGAATTGCCTTATGTCTGTCCCATGCATTCTTGGATTCCCCCACTGTTTTTGACTCCACTACCTCCTCAGGAAGGAAGGGAGAAAACGGGTGACTGAAACAAAAAAAAGACTGCCACAAACAGCAGCAGTCCTCAGGCAAAACACAACTGTCAATTTTTTTTGTGGGGGTCTATGTCCCCCGCAGTACCCTTTGTGGGGGGCAAGCCCCCCACACCTCCCAAAATAAAATAATCAACTTCAGAGGGGCAGACTTTAAACAAAGAAACAAATATTTTAATCTGACTACAGGACACAAACCCAGGTCTCCTGGCTCTGCAGGAGGTGGCTCCAGCAACTATGCCAAACAGCCAGCTTGGCAGGTTTTGGTCACACACCTGCCTATATCCTGTTATAGTGAGTGTAGTTCAATGCTACTCTCACTATACAGGATCCTTTGCTCCTTTAGAATGGTGACCCTAAACATGAGCGGTATTATTGAGTAACTCATATTGAGTCACTCAATAATACTTGCCCATAGGGTCTATGTGATAATGGCGAATGCCTAAAGACGATCACCGTTATCGCTCAGTCAGTCAGTGACAACCCTGGCGCACCAGCACAACAGCGCCAGGACATATTTTTACTGCTTTCTGTGGGGGGGGGCTTCACTCCCTGGCCCCCCCTCTACTTAAGGATTCTCAGCTCCAGGGGAGTGCATGTCTCGGGGGGGGTGTGAAAGCAATAAAAATGAAAAGGTTCAGGCTGGGTGCAATAAAAATTGTACCAGTGCCCGGACCTGAACCTGGTACCTCAGCCACCCCAGCCACTAGCCTATCGCTGATGCCACAGTGTAGCTCAACTGGCAACCACAGTGCCACTCCCTACAACCTCTCCACTCCCACCCAGCCCACGCTCACCGTGCTCGCTCTCAACCCACGTGCATAGGTATAGCGACATCCTGTCACCTAGTTCACCCACCCCCTCATCCAGTCACCCTACCTTTTCATTGCCGTGAGTGGATTGCGCTGGGAAGGTGTCGCCGTAATGGACGGTGCCCTTCCTCATGTGCCCACATCACAGGTTACCTCGCCCATATAAGTGGCAGCTATCATGATATTTGGGAGGGAGGTAATTTAGTCCATTGTGCCTGTAAATCTGCACTTCAATTGGTTTTTGGGGAATGAAAACTATTATGCTTTATTATTTAAGGGGATTTGCCTTTCCAAAGTTTATATTTTATATTTATGTGTATGCAGTGGGCTAGATGAGAGGCAATAGAGATTGTTTGGGGAGCACTGGTTAAAAGCAGTGCTGCTATATCAAAGCCCTCCCCAATGGGCACTGTATAAAACTTAAAATAAAGTTTTTCTTACCTTATCACTGTAACTTTAAGATGAGACTGAAAACTCAATGATTTAGACACTGAGGTGAGCCCTGCAGAAAACTGTAGAAAAAATATATTTTTGTTTTTGTCTAAGTAATTATTAGTAGCTCTTACAAATTACACAGATTACACAGGTATTTGATGGCAGAAAAGGACCAAGCTGGCCCATCTTGTCTGCCCTTTACATCCTCCCCTGCCCCCACCACCCCATTATACTATCTCTGGATTTTCACCCCTCCTCCCAATCCCATGTATTTGTCCCAAGCTCTCTTGACTCCCTCCACCATTTCAGATCCCACCACCTCCCCCATCAGTCTGTTCCAGGCCACCCTCTCCATGAAGAACTGCCCTCATAGAAGCATTAAAACATAGAAACATAGAATTTGATGGCAGATAAGGACCACTTAGCCCACCTAGTCTGCCCATTTCCCTACCTGATGGATACCCAGAGGGAAGTGAAGTGCTCACTTCCATCTTGAGTCTCATTTCAGTGTTATTTCAGTCCAGACTGACAAAGCACTGCTTTTCATCAGCGCACTATTAATACATTGCATTGACTTTCTGCTACACTGTTGTACCACTGCTCAATCTTTCTTATTTTTTGATGCAGGCTGTAAGAGCACTACAATAATTATTAGATTTTCATGCACACTTCTTTAGTACTGTATTTCCTTCACTAATTTTTGCTGCACACTGCAGTAGTACTGCTCAATCTTTATTATTTTTTGATGCAGACTGTAAGAACACTGCAAATAATTATTAGATTTGCATGCACACTTCTTTAGCACTGTATTTCCTTCACTAATTTTTGCTGCACACTGTAGTAGTACTGGCAACACTTAATCATTGTTATCACACTTCTTTAGCACTGCATTGTCTCAGTAATTTGGTTACCCTTACTGAATTTGTCACCATGGCATTACAGTGGTATAGCAATGGCAATACTGTGGTCAGCTGAAAAATCCACAATGGTACTACCCAGTGGTACTCTGGTATCACAGTGGTAGCTGATATATAGATTTTCCTCTGTGCATTGGTAGTGCACAGGCAGAATGGTATCCCCATGGCATTTTTTACCGTTTTCTCTGTCTCTCACACATACACTGGTAACACAATGGTATCACGAAATTTTGAGATTTTTGTTGGCTCCCACAAATACTGGTACTCTGGTAGCACAATGGTACTGCATTATTTTGACATTTCGGTATTTGGTACCTTTCACAGCAGCCCTAGACTCATGTGGTATCACAGTGGTACCAGTATTAATCTCATTATACTCTGTACTCTAACGCATTATTAAGATAAATTACATTATCAACCTCATGGAGAACAGCTCTCCATTCCATATTTTTATTTGTTCACTTGTCTTTATCTTACTGGTAATGGACTGTTATTGTTCACATAGACCAGAACATTCAAAGAGCATTTGCGATCGCTAAATGAATAAGTGACTCTCAAACAACACTTTGCACCCCAAAACTGGGTAGGATCACAAAATGATATCTTGAATAGCATAATTGGTGAGTATCTGACCAGTTGGTGAATGGCTCTAAAAGATGTTGCCACCCTAAACCAGGTATTATCACCTCTGCCTCCTACCCCTGCCATTTTGAGCTCCCACCATCAGTAATATCGCACTTTGCCTAGTGTTCAGTGGTGCTGCTGTCAATTCCGTACATCAGAAAGTGCCAATACCTGCCTGCCTACCCAGTCCCATTGCTCCCACCATTCATGGCCCCCACCATATGTTTACACACTCTCCCCACCGTGGCAATTGACAGAGACACTCTGCTAACCTCTGTGACCAACTGAGGACAGAATACCAGTTTTGCACTCATGTGCCTACTGTATAAACAGCTGTGTACAGTTAGCACATGATTGTGAACTATCATCCATTTTGTACCCGTTTAAGGAGCTGAGAGGATGGTCTGTGCCAAATGTGGAAGGGTGTCAAATATATAGTAAGCCTGGGGACCAGGGGGTAGTATTTGCTGTAAGAACTAACTGGGTTGTAAGAGGTCTAAACCTCACTTTCAGATTCTTGATGATATTGGGAATGCAAGTAATCACAAACAAGTTGCATTTGAGTAATAAACAAGTTTATTACTACAAAAGGGATAAATCACAGTTGCCCTAAGCAGGTCTTACCAATACGAACCGGGAGCAAGTGCTAAGCATTCCCTACACCTCGAGGTTTCTCTGTAGTCTCTTGGGATCTCTCGGGTCTCCGAGGTGTAAAGCCTGTGCACTATATTATATACCTATGATAATTACTATGGTTACTAAAAGATAGAAACATTTCTAGTTACAGAGATGAGCCCTATTGGCCAAATTAGAGGTGGCTCCATGGTCCAAGATAACATTATATAATACTGTAAAGTCATCAGTTTTAGAACAAAGAAGTTCTTATACAGAATCTTACATAACAAAGTGTAGTGGTGCACATCACCAAAGGATGGCAATGTTGCCTTATATATTATAATTACTTCAAGGATAGGTGTCTTGGCATCTGACAAGTAAGAAATAGACAGAACATACTGGTCAATACCAGTAGAAACAACAAGTATGCTCTTGTGGCCCAATGTCAGAGGGCCAATAAAATCTATTTGGATGACATGCCAAGGGCCAGAATGTCTTTGTGGTAAAAGTTTGGCATTTCGTTTTGTAGGTATGGGATTGTTTTGTACACAAACAAGGCAATTGTCTATGTATTGTTTAACATCTTTGGTAATACCAGGCCACCAGGCAGTGGTCTTGAGTTGTTGGAGGGTGTTTTCTGCTCCTTGGTGTCCACCAGTAGGAGCGTCATGTACTTGGTGCAAAAATTCAGATCTCAGGTGTCTGGGGACTACCCACAACTTGGTGGTAGTGTCATCTGGTTGAAACCAAATGAGCTTGTCGTCAGGGGATAAGTGCAACTTACCTTAATGCCTTCGATATGGGTTATGTGTAGGTAGTCTTTCTTCAGTACCTTTGTCAAGGAATCTGAACACCTCTCTAAGTTCAGTGTCCAGATGTTGGGCTGCTGAGAGGTCCAGGGGAGAAAAAGGCTCAGATTTCTTCTTGAGGGCTGCAACATGTACAGCTGCATTAGCTTCTGGATGGTCCATCATCCAGATGTCCCCCCCTCAGGCCCCTTCCTTAGCAAGGGTGTCTGCGGTGTCATTGAAAGCATGATAGGGGTCATGAAGAGAGTGGGCTTTGACCTTGTGAACATAAAGTTTGTGTGTGAACTTCTGTGCCAATGCGTGTATGTATATTACCAGTTCTTTGTACTTCACTGGGCTGCCAACAGAAGATAGGAAGGAGTTCTTCTGCCAGAAAGGAAGAAATTCTGTGAGGGAACAACAAACCCAGTTAGAGTCTGTAAAGATGATAGTATCCTGAGTTCCATGTTGGATAAACTCAGGAGCACAGACCACCGCTGCCATCTCTGCATACTGCGATGAAGCTACACTACAGCGTTTAGATATTTTGACAGTGTTTCCATAAGGGTAGATTACCAAAATACCTATCCCTGCAATCTGTTCTCCCTGATAGTAAGATGCTGAACCATCAGTAAAGATACGGCACAAAGAGGTATTCTCAAGTACTTGTGGCATGGCAGGGAGGAAAGGACCTGCATCTGGGAGATCAGGTGACTGTAGTGTGCAGTCATGGGGTTCTCCCTGAAAAAGGAGACCATGTGCTAATAAAGATGGAACTTTGGTCTGGTGGACCTGGATATCTCTATCCTGGAGGAGAAGTGACCAATGTGTCAGCCTAGTGTTAGAGACTGACCCATCCTTCACTCTATCTGAGAGCAGAAAGGTAGTTGGCGTGTGGTTAGTGTTGAGGATCAATGGTGAGTACCTGATGATATACAAGAAGTGCTTGACAGCCCAGTAGGTGGCCAGAAGGTTCCTTTTACAAAGGGCATACTTCTGTTCTACTGGGGTCAAGAGCTGTGATGCATATGCAATGGGTCTCAAGGTGCCATGCACCTTCTGGGCCAGCACTGCTGACATGGCAATGTCAGAGGTGGCACACTCCAGATGGAATGGTAGTGTGGGATTGGGGTTGACCAGTGCTGGGGTGAAGGCCAGAGCCTGCTTTAGTGGCATCACAGCCTGGGTGTGAACAGTACCTCAAGTCCATGGAACATCCTTTTTGAGTAAGTCATACAGAGGAGCGGCTTTCTGAGCAAAATCAGAAATGAAATCTCTCGACTAATTTACCATACCTGGAAACCTCCGAAGAGTTGCCACACTGGTAGGTACCGGCAAGTCTTGTAATCCCTGTACCTTTTTCCAGGTAGGGCTTCAACCTTGGTCAGTTATTTTCAGACCCAGAAAGAATGCTTCCTTCTGACACAATTGTGCTTTTGCCGGGTTACATTTCGAACCTGCTCTCTGGATGAGAGTCAGTAATTTGTCCAAGAGATCCAAATGTTGTTCCTGCATGGCTGTGGCCAGCAACAGGTCATCCACATATTGTAAGAGACATTGGGGGATAGAGAAACTCTGTAAGGCATCCATCATGTGTAGATGGAAAAGGGATGGACTGTTATGGAATCCTTGTGGCAAGCAAGTCCACGTGTACTGTCATCCTTCAACGGTGAAGGCAAACTTATATTGACTCTTGAGGGCCAATGGCAATGACCAAAAGCCATTGGAAATGTCCAGGGCACGGAACCATTTCTGGTCAGGTGTTAGGAGTCGGAGCACATCTGGTGCTGATGCAACAGTTGGGGAACAACTGGGAGTGACCTGTTTCAGTTTTCTGTAGTCCATAGTAAGTCTCCACGCACCTGTAGGTTTCTTCACGGGCCATACTGGGGAGTTGGCAGTAGAAACACTAGTTCTGATTACTCCTTGTTTGAGAAGTGACTTGATCATTTCTCTGAGGGAAGGCAAGGCCTCAGTTGGAAAAGGGTATTGCCTTTGCCTTTCATGTGCCGGACCGGGCACTTCAATGACAGTATGCATTCTACCACAGTCATGCTTGTTAACCGCAAATGCTTCCAAATGTCGTTGCAGAATAGGTAAGAGGTTTGGGAAGAATTCAGGATTCTTGAACAAATCTATGACATCATACTCTTTGTTATTGATAGATATTGTTACCACAGCATGTGAATAGGGAATCAAGATGGTATGGTATTGACCCTGAATCTGCATCAGCTGCATGTTAGCTAGATCCACCACACAGCCGTGTGGTGCAAGGAAGTCAATTCCTATGATACTAGGATGATCATGCAGTACCATCAGTTAGAAAGCATGTGAGGCCTTCAGATGGTCTAGATCTACCGGTAAGGGTAGAGAACGGTATGCAGGCAGCCTAGTACCATCGACTCCTGACATATTGGTCTTCCGTCCGGTAGACCAAGGGGACGTGTCCGGGTGTTTGTCATGTAACACAGATACAGTTGCACCTGTATCTAGTAAGACTATTAGTTGGCGGCCCCCGACCTCGGCCTCGGTGCAGGGCCTTCTGTTTGTATCCAAGACCAGCTTGTTTACAATATGGACTGGGGCCTGTAATTGTCAATTCGTATTGCCGGAGGCATGCAGAGTTTGGGCCTGAATTGCATGAATAACTTCACAGTGCTGTACTGATGCGATATAGGGAGGAGCTTCTGGGTTCAGGCTTGTATGGGTCTGAGGGCTTGTACTTCCGGTGTCTCCACGGCCGGTTGTGGCCTGGGCTGCTGGTTGTACTGCAGCAAGGGTCTGTGCGGGAACAGCATCCGCTACAGAGTGTACTTGTCCCAGGAGCTCTCGGAATTTTTGGTTTTCTTCAGCTATCTCCCTATATGAAGGACCTGTTCTCTGTGATGGTTTCCCTCTGCCCTTATGTCTCCTGTTTTTAGGCCAATTCTGGTTCCCACCCCACTGCTGTTGTTGTTGTTGGGCCTGTTGGGGGTTTTGTTGGTTACCAGCTGGAGGGGCTGACAAATTTTCAGTCTGCTGGTGTTGGGCCTGCCCTTCCACTGTATAGTGTGTCGTGGTCCCGGAGGTGGGTTCCACAGCAGCTACCTTTTTGGAACCAGAACCCAAATCACGGATGTACAGTTGAGACACCCTCTCGGTTTTCTGAAGAATATCAGCAAACCTATCTGTGTTTGGGTAAGTGGTTGGCTCTACCTTTTCTCTTACCGCTGGGATCATGTTCCTAAGGAACAAGGTCTTATATTCAATAAGATCTACATCTGCAGCTTCTTGTGCCAGGTGTTTTCCTGCTTGGTAGGCCATCCAGAGTCTCTGGTGGTAGGTCGCTGGGCTTTCTTTTGCATTTTGCTTTACGGGGTATGCCAGCATCACTCCTACTACACCTGGGCTATGAGCGGAAATGAGCTCAGCTGCAACCTCATCAAAGGTAGCGTTCCCATCCATACGAATTGCTTCGGGGAGTTTGGCCCATAAACCAGGATCGATGGTCTGGCATAGTATTTGGACCTGATATTCTGCAGTGAGGCTAAGCATCTCGCATTTAGAATGCACCTTTTCCAAGTGACAGCTGTGATTGTCGGACGGGCTCATCCGACGGATACTATCAGCAATTTGCTGGACAGAGTAGGCCATTTGTAGGGGATTAGTAGGTGGTCAATCAGGCATAGGTAATGCATCTCGAGCACCATCCAGAGCTGCGTGAGCTGCAGCTTCTGCTGCAGTGTGAGCAACACCTTCCTGAGTGCCAGCTTCTTGGAAAATTTGTCGAATCTGACTTTTAATAGCTTTCATACTCCTTTCAGGAAGAGGAACATTACCTAATGCTCTATCAGTCATGGTTTCTATCTCTTGCCTGTCTTCCACACTAATAACGGCTACCGGAGGCGCCGTCAGGACCAGGCTTGGGCCTGCTCTCCCCCCATCATGGGCGCTGCCATGTTGCCATTTCCCATGATGAGCGTCACGACATCGTCGACTTGTGACCTGAGGAGTTGGGGGCGGGGACCCGCTATTACTGTGGATGGCTGGGTGGGGATTCTGGGCCATAGTAGGGGCGTGACTGGGCATTGTACTGTGAGATGTCATCATCAGATAACTCTCCTTCTGATGACAAGTGAAAGGCAGGGACTACGCCTCCCATTGCCTTATGGCCAGCCAAAACCTCTTGCTGATGGCGCAGTGTTGCCATCTTAAATCTACATTCATCATGATTCACACTTGCAACATCCATATCAACCTGATCCTGCTTCTGCTTTTGCAAAACTCGCTACGTGGAGCTCAATTCGCGATTGTCCCTATAGGCTATTTCTAAATCATTATGTACCTGGTTGATCTTGTCCTGAAGCTCACCCATTTCGTCACTCAACTGTGCATTTGCAGCACTCAACAAATCATTCATTTGCACAACTTGATTCTTATCCTGTCTCAAACTTTCACATTCTTGCTTCAAAGTACTCATTTCTTGTTCACCAGCCTGTGCTGAATGATGCAATAGTGAATCCTTTTCATTTCACAGAGTTTGGAGTTCAGACTCCAAGTTCTGCTGCAGTCTAATATATTCTGTTTCCTGTAAACCCATCTCTTGCTTAAGAGATATGATCTGCAGATCAAGGGTGCAAAACCACGCTTCGGAGGCTTCCAAAGCAGCGTAGAGAGCGGCAACCATCAACCCTTTAGCGCAACGCTTATTGGTTGACTGTCACATCTCTGCGTACTTTGTTGAAATCCCCAGTACAGGGTTGCCGGATTGACTTGAGTCCCACGCAAATTCAGCCCATCCTCCATGGGAGGCAAGGAAGTTAGAGACATCGAGTCTCAGTTCTGTGCAGATATCTGATACTGTGGCCACTGTGTGGGAGGGAATGAAAATTCAAACTGTGAAAAAGACAGCGTGTTGCGTATCGATCCACAACACGAGTACTTTAAACACAGCCGGGCTACTGTATAAGTTGCAGGCTTGCAATACAAAGCCGCTATGGAGTGGGTCGAGACAGCATCGACCACACCCGAAAAGTCAGCCAGACTTTGCAAGTGACTACAAACTAGTTTGTAAAACCGGGAGAAGTGATACGGGAATGAACACCTACAGTCCCCGTTGGAAGGGAAAAGTTTAAGCAACAAGTGAAAACTTACAAATACCAAATATTGCCTGCACACAGTCACCAATTTGTAAGAGGTCTAAACCTCACTTTCAGATTCTTTTTTTTTTTTTATTACTCCCCCTCTCCCCTGCAGTCCCCCTCTCTTCGGGAGTCACTCTACGGCCTTTTTCAGCCCTCGCTCACCTGCCTGTAGACCAGAGCAGTCCATCCCCCACGGATCCTTGGTTTACCCCCCAGGCGGGGTATGGGGTGGGGGCCCTATACACCCCGAGACTACAAAATTTTCATCGGGATGCTGTCTCTGGGCAGGCAGGGGCATTGAGGGTCGGGGCCTAGTGCTCCGTCTACTGGGAGACTGCAAGGTGCTTTTTCTGGTGTTCTTTCTCGTGACGTGCCATGTCCCCTGACGTCAAGGTGCTGAGCGCTGATGTCTGGCACGTCACCCCTCTTCTTTCTCTGCCATCGGCCTTGCTACACCTCGGGTCTCCACCCGAGGTCAGTCAAGAGCCGGGCTCTGGTTCCCTCCTCCCCCCCAGAGAGGACGAGCAGTCCCTAGGATGCTCAAGACCTCTCCCCCGGCCAGCCCTCCAGCTTCCCGGGCTCGTTCCCAAACCCGGGTCACTGGCATCGCAAGTGGAAATCCAACCACTGCACAGGCGGCCCGGCCACTTTCAGATTCTTGACGATATTGGGAATGCAAGTAATCACAAACAAGTTGCATTTGAGTAATAAACAAGTTTATTACTACAAAAGGGATAAATCACAGTTGCCCTAAGCATTTCTTACCAATACGAACCGGGAGCCAGTGCTAAGCGTTCCCTACACCTCGAGGTTTCTCTGTAGTCTCTTGGGATCTCTCGGGTCTCCGAGGTGTAAAGCCTGTGCACTAGATTATATACCTATGATAATTACTATGGTTACTAAAAGATAGAAACATTTCTAGTTACAGAGATGAGCCCTATTGGCCAAATTAGAGGTGGCTCCACAGTCCAAAATAACATTATATAATTCTGTAAAGTCATCAGTTTTAGAACAAAGAAGTTCTTATACAGAATCTTACATAACAAAGTGTAGTGGTGCACATCACCAAAGGATGGCAATGTTGCCTTATATATTATAATTACTTCAAGGACAGGTGTCTTGGCATCTGACAAGTAAGAAATAGACAGAAAATACATGGTATAATATGTGTGCATTAGCAAGCAAAGTGGATTACAACAATATGCATTCATATCCTGACATCTACTCTTGTACGGTAGATGCCCTTAGCCCTAGGTATTAGTGTAACCTATGCATAGGCATTAGCTGTCTACGGTGTACCTCTGATGGTATCAATTAGGGTGCAGGGATCTTGTGTAACAGGGTCTTGGTGGGGACTTTGGATATACAGGGGCCAAGGGCTTTCACTCAACACACCACTGCTCACTCTATCAGACCCTGGGCTGACTTCCCCCATTAGCCCAACAGACCCATCTCCTGGCCAGCACAGTCAATAAGGCCATCCCAAACTAAGCTACCTCTCCATAATCCCACCTCCTTTGGCCAAAAGTGTTTATTTGAGAGCTCTGCCTCACTGCTGTTCCCGTGCTTGTGTGCAACCTAGTCTCCACCTGTATGGGTAAATGTGCATTCTCATCTGCAGCACCTTTCCTTTGGAACAACCTGCCCACTCTACTTAGCACTAGTGACTCTCCAGGAATCTTTTACTCTCTCCTTGGATCTCACCTTCTGTCCTCCACTCCTTGCTCCTGCCCTCCCAACTTATTATCATGCCTCTACTTCCCTTCCCTCCTTTTCCTTCTTGGTCCATACCTACACTGCCATGATGCACTTTTCCTTTTTACTCATCTCAGATCATGCCTAATTTGTATTACAACTTGGCTACTACTGTACCTGCTATTGTCATAAATGTTATTTATCCATTACGCTGCAAGTTTATATATATACTGTATCTTCATATAAATATCCTGTATATTTTTATTACTGTTTATTGTATGCCTTGTCCCAGCCTCCTTTGTACTTGCTTGTATTCCTGTGCCATCCTCAATGGCCCAGGTCATGCCTGAAAATGGTTCTCATACCAGTGCGCCTACTTGGTAAACAAATGAATGAATAAATAAATAAATGGGAACTACTGGACACCAGGGATAGTAACAATCTACTGTATACCTGCAGGGTGATTGTAGGATGGGGTAAGACTGGAGAATAGGTAAATTAAGAACCTCAACCTGTGGGATAATTAGGGGAGGGGGCCCAATAGAGACTGTTTCCCAGGAGGGTGCTTTGGTTGGGTAACTCCCAGGATACGTAATGCCTGGTGCAGTAATGTGGCCTGTGCTGTAATCGGCATCAGCAACATGGCTGTCACACCAGCATAGGTGACCCCTTTCTCCACACCTTCCTGAGTGTCCACCCTAAAACAGGTTTTGGTGGCATCTGCAAAAAGACATACTGTACCTTCCCATTCAGTTCTTCTGCAATTTCACTTATGAAGACATTGAAGTGGCCCACTCCTAGTATTGAGACCCACCCCACATCATGCCTTTAACCAACTGCTGAAAGCCAGTGTGGAGAGTACTGTCTTCTCCCCAGATGTATAAAGGCAACCTTTTTGCAAAAGCCACCATGCATGCTTGAGGATCCTCCCCCTATTCCTGAAATTTCCCTGCATTACCCCGACCCTATCCCTTGCTAGGTCATTTGACCCCAGGTGGACAATGACATCTAGCTCCCTCTCATCTCCTGCTGTCTAATGATCCATTGTATCTACTCTCATCCCTCCAAGCCAAAGTACCTCTCAGGTATTTCACCTCTCTCTCCTTTACCCCACCCTGCTCGCAAGTCTATCCCCCTAATTAAGTCCCCCACCAGAAGTTGCTTCCTACTCAGCTGGGGACCTCTTCCTCCCTCCTTGTAACTGTGGAATGGTCCATGGACAGTGCTTTCCTTGGGGAAGGTTTCTCCAGGGGCTGAAAGAGTGGTTCAGCTGCAGGGAGAGTGGTTGGCACAAACTGGCACAGGGGCAGAAAATGCAAGCCCCATAGGAAAGAGCACAATGAGGACTACAATAGGTAATTTACCAGAGAAATCACAGGTCAGGGAACTACAGCTGAAGAGAACATGGAGAACAGGCAGGCATCAGAAAATGATGCATGGGGCAGCGGACAGATCCGCACTCATGACGGCATGCATGGGAACTACAGATGCTGGGATGCCAATGCTGGGGGGTGTAAAGGCCAGCTTAGGTAGGTAGACACTGACCTGTAGGTAGAGTGCACAACACACAGGGACCCCTGCATGCTGGACAGCAGGAAAGTGTGCCATGGAGCATAGCCCCACTGCAGCACAGTAGCTGATGGGGGCCCAGGAAACTGTGGACACAGAACTTGAATGTGACCATGGTGCACAGCACTGCCATGAAGCTCTGGGACTGTGGGCAGACAGTGACACTACAGTACTGGTACAAACCACCCACAGACAAGTAACAGCTGCCCAAGGTGTGGCCCATGGAGTGTGATGTGCAAACAAAGTGCAATCACACCCGCATGCCTGAGCTGGAACCAAAGCTGGACAGTGTAGCACAGTCCTCTGGCACAATGGAGGACAGAATGGAAGCCATGGAGGGCCAGGGTGCTCAACTGCAACCCCAACAAGAGGGACAATCTGTGAGGTGGTACCATCCAGGAAGGGAAAGTCTAAGCTGAATGTGAATGGCTGCCTCCTGGTCCATGAATGGACATGCAATGAGACAGTGTACTGTTTTTTTATCATATCATATTTTTCACCTGCTGTGGCTCACACTCTGGCTTGGGGCATCCAGCTGCCAGCTCCACCCACCTGGAGAGCTGGGTAGCTCAAACTGCACCCAGGAGAATCAGGAACAGCCATCATGCCATCCTGCTGGAGGGCTCCCCCTCTGCTTCTACCAGCCAGGACAGCCCCGGACCCTCCTCAACAGGACTCCACCAAAGTCCTCTGGGTGGCTTGGAGAACAGCCATCAAGCTGCAAGGTCGTGCCCAGCCATTTTCCTTTGATTGGTCCCAGTAGCACGGATGTGCAGTGACATCCAGGCAGAACATGCCAACATCTGCCTTGTTCCCCCATCTAGTGTCACCGATACTAGTAGTACCCCTGGGCAACCCTAGGGGTCCGCTACAGCATATTGGAATTCCACAGCCCACCCCAGGACTGGGAAAGCAGTCATGGATGTTCGATCCCAGTCCTACCCTGTTGACTACCGACGGCCTGGGTTCAATCCTGAATCCAGGTCACTGGCATGGCACAAGGTGTGGCATCCAGTGCCTCAACCCTCAGCACCACTGGGCCAGCCTGAGACAGTGTAATGGTGCTGCCAGCACCATAAGTCCAAGTCCTGCCTCAGCCAGGCCATCACACTGCTCCAGGATGGCCAGCACCACCTAAAGAAAAAGAATGAGGACAATCATGCTCTGGAGGTGACAGATGCTCTACCAGCACAGGCGCTGGCTGGCTTCAAGTTGGTTGGTGTGATGGCATGCTGCTCTGTGTCCTGGCATCCACATGTGGTGTTGCTGTGGACCATTTTCTGGTGCAGCTATCCATGCTCTCACTGTGCCACTCTGCTGTGTGCCTGCAGTGTCATGCATACACTGACCAACAGGCATGGTACTCCAATTCCTTCATGCATGCCCAGCTGGCTGGCTGTCAGCTGACATCATCATGCATGCAAGGATGCATAGACAGTCCACCATGCTGCCTGGGATGGCTGGTTAACACACTGGGGCATGCACAGCCATTTGTTTCATCCCTGTCTCATGGATGGTGAGACAGTCATCCTTAATGGGGGTCTGTGATCAGGTCAGTGTTTCCTCAGAGGGTGCATCACATAGGGTGTGGGTGTTTTCACATTGTCTGCACTGTTCAGTAGTGGCTCAGGTCCTGGGATGGATGGTGTAGGTCAGGATTGGGTGCTTCATGTTTTTGTGGAAAATCCACTCAACAGCATCACAACATCCTGACTTCCTCTGGTCTGACAGTGTGTCAGGCATTGTCCTGGGTCAGGCCACTGTGTGTTGGGCTGCTGGGGCTGTTGGGTTGTTGTGTGTGGGATGCAGCATGTCAGACTAGTAAGCATTGGGATTATAAAAGGGTACCTAGCAGAGCAGAGTTTTCTATGTGCAAGGAGAGTGGTCAGTGGTGGGATGGGCAACTGGTATCTGGGCAAGATGGGTAGTCTGGGTGGGTCCAGCTGCAGAAAGAGTTGTTATCTAGGGGTGCTGGTCCAGTTCTAAGGAGGGTGCTTTGTTTGGTGAGGCTGGGAGGTTGGTCCAGCTGCAGGAAAGGTGATCTACTGAGGTGGGGAGGCAGGTCTGGGGGGGTCCATATGCAGGGGGATCTTGTTTGAGGGTAGGAAGGATAGCCTGGAGCATCCAGCTACAGGGAGGGTGATAGTTGATGGGGAGAGGCTGGTTTGGGGCTTATAGGGTGGACTAGCTGCAGGCAAGGTACACAGCTTGAGAGAGGTCTATTGGGATGTTGATATGGTTGTCCAGCTGGGTGGTCATCTGGCCAGGGGGTGTTCAAGATGTGAGTGGTCATGGGGGGTGCAGGCCCAAAGGGCTGTACTTGGGAACCCTCACTGAAGTCAAATACTAAATTTGGTATTAAAGCATTCATTAATTTGCCTTCAAAGACTAATTTTAATCATTTTTAATAATCTTTAATCATCATTCAAAAATACAACAGCTAAGAAAACTAAATTCTAAGAAGTATTTCAGCAGACTAGTTGTTCAAGAGTAAGTTATTGCTAAATGAAAATTAGAAATAGATCTGCAATGCTCTTAAAAGTACATTTTTTTTAATACAACTGAATCATAAATGAAGATTACAGTCAGTGGAGTAGTTTTAGGATTTAAATTAGCCAATCAAGGCTGGGTACATTACCGTGCATTTCAGTTCTACTAAGCAAGGAGACAGATAAAACAACCAGCAACATGAATTTTAGAGAAGGTAAGCAATCATAAAATGTGGGGTTTTACCTGGAAATAATATGGTGCAAAAAAAGTTGGCAGTGTCCCTTTAAAAGTCTATTCTAAACTACTTTTCCCATGAGTCTACTCAGTCAGAGGCCTACATTTCCCAGCTCACTTCCTGTCTGTGTCCTGCCTGATGAAACTGCATGAGCACTCTGTGGTCTCCATTTTTGAACAACTGGGGTTTCCTACTGCTAAGATTTACATGTTAAGGTAAGAGCTTATGTTTGAAAAGTACATCTTTTTAACTCCCTGAAATGTTAAATACAGTAAGGGAATTATCACTCGGGTGTTTTTTTTTTCTAAATGAAAAGCTGTGCAGGTTTCACAGTCAATGTTTTGTCTTGAAAACATTTTCTCTTCTCTGAACTCGTGGCTAAACTTCGAAGTACATGTTTTATTTTCAATCCCCCCCTTAAAGTATCTAGGATGCATTGTGCCTCTAGATTACTTGTTATTTGTGGTATTTTTGCTGATTTAGTTACTTTAAAGTAGTGGGGTTGGGGGCAGGAGAATGAACAGCAGGAAGATTGTATAATTGAGCAAATTCAGAATGCATTTTCTGTGTGTATCCATTTAGTAACCTATTTAACTATAGTTGCAGAGAAAAGATTACAACTTTTTTTAATTTGAGAAAATCTGGAGTTACCTGCAGATAAAGGAAGAATTATTTACTGCAGATATTTGAGTGTGTTTGTGGGGGAACTGTTTTTTTGCATATAATATTTGTATTTAACAGCTGCATGTGTTAATCCATTTTGTAATCTGGGGATCAGTGCACTTTTTTTTCTTTTGCTGAAGACTGCATTAATTTATATTTTATGTTTATTTTGTTTTTGTTGACTGGCTGAGTGCACTAGACAGATTCTTGCCTATTTTTAGGCACGACCCGGAGGGAGGGGGATACAGATGAATGCCAACTGACCTTGAACCAGATTAAGCTGTTGGTGGTATTTTTAGTGAATTAGGGGGAAATTTGGCCTGGGCACTGGAGAAAATCCCCCTGCTTTTTTTAAAAAGTGCCATGGGATCTTTAACATCCACCTGAACTACCACCAGAACAGGCAGATGGGACCTCAGTTTAATGTCTCATCTGAAAGACAGTGCCTCAGGAGTGCAACCATCCCCCTCATGCTGCACTACAGTGTCAGTATTGGGATATTAACATAAGTGCCTGGTATGGGAATAGAACCCACTGCCTTCTGATCTCCCAGCCTCGGAGGTGAGTGTGCTAGCTGCTGAGCCACTGACACTGCAAATGCAATATGTTAGTGTCACATATTTATTTTTGTTAATACTACATTGAGAAGTATGGGGTCAATGGTTGAGGAAGGGTGATTGGGGGTCTAGGTGTAGGGAGGTTCTGCTCTGGATGGAAGGGTGTGTCCAGCTTTTGGAAAGGGTGTTCAGCCTTGGGGAGGTTACTCAATCTGCAGAGGGAAGGGGGGCTGGTCTGTGGGTGGGAATGAACACAGGGGTCCAGCTGCAGGGAGGATTGTCTGCTGGGGAGGCTAGTCCAGGGCATGAAATAGTGAGCCAGAAGTAGGGAGGGTGGCTGGTCATGGTGGGGCTAGTTCAAGGTTGGAAGTTAGGTCCAGCTGCAGGGTGGGTGGTTGGATGGTGAGGCTGGTATGGGACTTCTGGTGGATCTAGCTGTAGGTTGAGTGGTTGGATGGGGGACTACTGGTCCAGGGGCTTGGAGGGACAGCTTCAGATATGTGGTCTGTTAGAGTGGAGGTTTGTGGTGGTGCTCCAGCTACATGGAGATTGTATAGAATGTAGTTGGAGGCTAGTCCAGATGTAGGGAGGGTGGCTGGCTGGGTGAGTGGCTGGCCTGGAGCCTGTGTGGTGCTCTAGCTCCAGTGCTCATTATGTGAAAGGCTGGGGCTAGAAAGGTTGTCCAGCTGCATGGAGAATAGTCTGGTGCCTGGAAGGGTGATCTAGCAGAGAGGATGGTGGTTGACTATTTTTGGATGGGTGAGGCTAAAGAGATTTATCAGCCTAGGAGGGATCCAAAGTGGTGAAATTAATAAGAAACTGGTCAATATGTGTGCCCTTCATCTTAACAGTAGCACTATGACCTGTGGCGGAGGTGACCTTAGTTCAGGAATGAGCTTGCGTCAGGGGCTCCCTAGGCAGAGGAGGAGTATCAACTGTTATACAAGAGGCTCTCTTCTGGGGAAGGAGGACAGCCAGTTCAGCTGTAGTACTGCCAACTGAGTGACCACAAGTGGCAGTGCAGGTGGGAGCAGCTCATGGGTGGGAAGACATTGACTGGTGCTGTGCCACACGTGTCTGTGCACATGTTTGTGCACCCTTGCCACTTATGTCCCAGGGGATGGAAGAACATGTAAATGTATCCTGACTACCTAGGCAGCTGCTTCACATATTGGATTCATTCTATGGTGGAGCAAGTCCTGGCAGATGCCAGAGTGATGGTGTTGTGGTAGCAGAACAGAAGGGGGTGACCAGAGATGCAGGTTGCAAAACAGAGTAGTAGCTGGGGGTGGGGGTTAAGGTGTCAGAGGGTGATGGTTAATGGCACTCATTACAGTGATGGGACAGTGAGCAGCTCAGCTCAGTACTGGGGCAGATCCTCTTCAGTGTCTTCATAAGTGACATTGCAGAAAAACTGGCAAAGAAGGGAATGCCTTTTTGCAGACAATACCAAAATTTGTAGGGTGGGCACTAAGAAGGAAGCAGAGAGAATGCATATGCTTCTAGGAGAAACTCAAAAAGTGGTCAAGATTGGGGCAGTTGGGATTCAATGACAAAGTGCAGAATCATGCACCTAGGGCATAGGAAACCAGGAGCTGCTTTTATAGGGTTGGGGGTGGTGCTGATGATCACTAAGCGGGGGGGCCTTATAGTTATTATGATCTTAAAGAAACTCACCAAGATACTGCCCTGCACCATACCCTTCAGTGCTGTGCTGCCAGGAGACCCCAAGGAAGTTAATATGTCCCTAAATTTATAAGGCATTAAAAGTTCTGTCCCTCATAAAATATAGAAACCCGGCTAAGGACTTACTGCTTTTGTTTCTGCTGCTTCTGCTCTGCCCCATGCTCCTGCTTGGTATGACGAGATGCTAGTAGGGCGTGGGGGCGCACTCCATTATATGTAATGGGTGGCAGCATTTTTATTGATTTTAAATTATTTAGTGGCTACTTGGCAATAAAATGTGGGCACCGTTCAACTAAAAAGGGTCTTGTTATTTGACCGATGCCCACTTTTCATTGCCAGGTGGCCACTAGATCATTTAAAATTAATAGAAAAGCTGACACCCATTGCAGATGAAGAAGAGCACCCCCGCGCTCTCACTGGCATCTTGTCATCCTGCTAGTGAGCATTGGAGCAGAGCTGGGGCAGCAGCAAGCAACTGGGAAGTCCTTGGGACCTGGTTTGTATATTTTTAAGAGGGGCAGAACTTTTTAACAGCTTAAAAATTTGGGGACATATTAACTTCCTTGGGGTCCTCTGGCAGCAAGGCAATGATGGGTATGGTGCAGGGGCCGACTCAGTTACCTTGGTGAGTCTCTTTAAAGTTGCTGGGCTGTGTGACAAAGCAGTGGGTAGGGCTAGGAGGATGCTGGGGCTGCATAGGGAGGGGTATCTACTGCAGGAGGAGGGAGGTGATGGTGTTGCAAGTAATCCTTTATTAGTGAGATCTGACTTAGAGTACTGTGTCCAGGTTTGGAGGCTGTACCTTAGAAAGGCCATAGGGTGGAGGCAGTATAAAGGGCAACTAAAACTGTACATGGGCTGTTGCAAAAATCCTGTGAGGAGACTGGGATCTCAACATATAAAATCTGAAAGAGAGGGGACATGATGGAGACCCACAAGTACCTTACAAGGATGAATAGGGTGCTGGGGGCTCCTTCAAATGGAAAAAAGGACCATGGGGCATGTGATGAAGCTTATGGTGGGGGTAAGATAGATGTGAGGAATTACTACTTCACTGAAACAGTAGTAGACACCTGGAACAGACTAACAGCATTATAGTGCTGGAGGTGAGGAGTGAAAAATGGTAGAGGGGGGCTTAAAACGTGTCGTATATAACATACTAAAATGCCAGCAGAATAGGCCTAACTGTCTTTCGTGTCTGCTCGTTTGGTCAGCCCCCACCCTGGGTGCTGAGCTTGCTGCCCCCCTCGCCTTCTCTGGCTTCCCTTCCAGTTCCAGATATTCTTGTTGCATTGGATTTTGTTCACAGAACACCTCCTGTACCTGTCCGGCCCCTCTTGAACCCCTCCACCGCTCTCTACCTCCACCATCCCCCTAGGCAGCACATTCCATGGTTCCCACCACCCTCTCAGTGGTAGCACCTCCTCCTTTCACCCTGAATCTTTTCCCTCCAGCTTCCACCCATGCCTCTAAGTGGCCCCCTCCTCCTTCTTTTGAAGCACCTGACTGTTCCTCCCTATTTACCCTCTTCATGTGCTTGAAGACTCTATCATGTCCCCCAGTCCCTTCTCTCTTCTAATGTGTACATATTTAGCTCTTGATCCTCTCCTCATAGGTTCCTGTCCCCAAGCCCCCAAATCATTTTGGTTGCCCTCCTCTGGACCCTCTCCAGGAGTTTAATGTCCCTCTCTTAAATGTGGCCTCCAAAACTGCACTCAGTACTCAAGGTGCGGCCTCACCAAGCAGTTATACAGAGGTATCCCTTCCCTCCTTCTGGATGTGATCCCCTAGCGATGCATCCCTGCATCCTGTTGGCCTTGGTTGCTGCCCTCCTACAAGTCTCAGAGTTGTTCATCTTGACATCCACCACCACCCCAGGTCCCTCTGCCATCAAGACTTGTAGCATTCCCCGCGGGGGTGTACATTGTCCTGGTTTCTGGCCCCAGGTGGAAGTGCCTTGCATTTCCCTGCATTGAACCTCAGCTTCCACTTTCTAGTCCATCTTTCCAGAGCCTCCAGGTCCCTCTGTGAGCCACCCTCCCCTCCTCCCCCATCCACCACCTCCCCAGTTTTGAGTCATCTGTAAAGAGACTCATCTCATTCCTGATTCCTGTCCTTATGTCAGAGATGTAGGTGTTGAACAGGAGGGGCCCAAGGACCTGATCCCTGTGGGACCCCACTAATGACCCTCCTTGGGATGAGACTATCCAGCCATCTCGACCCTCTTGGTCCGGTCCTGGAGCCAGTGCCTATCCATCTGATCATCTGGTTCCCCACCCCCATTTCTCCCAGCTTATCCAACAGGCCCATGTGAGGAACAGAGTCAAATGCCTTGCTGAAGTCTAGAAAGAGGGCGTCCACTGGTCTACCCAGGTCCAAAGGCACTCGTCACCCAGTCATAGAACTCCACAAGGTTTGTCTGCACAATTTCCCGGGCGAATCCATGCTGTCTATCATCCAGGCACCCTGACTTTTCAGGTCCCTCCCCAGCCTCTCCTTGACAATGCCCTCCATCACCTTGCCCACCACCGATGTCAAGCTGACAGGCCCTGTGGTTCCCTGCCACCTCCCTTGATCCCCTTGTGGATAGGCACTATGTCGCCACCTTCCAGTCCTGGGGCACCCCTCTGTCCTCAGAGAGATGGTAGGCTCCACCAGAGGTTTGCCAGGACATCCATAAAGTTCCTTCAGCACTCTGGGATGTAATTTATCTGGCCCCAGTGCTTTCTCAGTCTTAAGGGAGCTGAGGGCTTCCCTCATTCTCTCTGCTGTGATTTCCACTTCCGGTACCTCTTCTCCCTGCTTAGCCCTCTGCCCTCCTGCCAGTGATGCCTCCCCCTCTCCCCAGACCCGCCGATCGGTAAGGGTCCCCTCCCTCAGTAACTCTGTCTCCTCCCATGTATGATGCAGCACTCCCATTTTCCTTAGTGAAAACTGAGGTGAAGTACTCATTTAGTACCTCAGCCTGCTCCCTCCAGGTCTTGTGCCCATCTCTCCCCCTGATTTAATCCCCTGCTAATCTGCCCTTCCCCTTTCGTTTTTCCCCAATTGTAACTAAAGAACCCCTTGTTCTCTCCTATTTCCCCTGGCCAGGTTCTGCTCCTTCCTTGCCTTAGCCACCCTCAACACCCTAGTGGCCTTCTAGCCATCAGCTCTCATACTCCCTCGATCCCTTCCTCCTTGAGCACTTGAATTGCTTATAGGCTGCCTTCTTTCCCACCACCCTCCTGGACCTCCCTGGTCCACCAGCAGGAATTTTTGGGCCCTACCGCATTTCGTCTTACTCTTGCACAGGTTGGTGGCATCTGCACCCCTCTCCTGATGATTTCCCACCTACTATCAGCGTCCATGTCTGACCCAATCACATCCAATGCTCCTTAAGGATCCTTCCATTTCTTAAAATCCATCCCCTGAAGTCAGTTACCTCCATCTTTGTGCAGCCTTCTTAGCCCTCCTAGGTCCAGGCAGAACCAGACCGTGGCTGGTCACTCCCCACCAATGGGTCCCCTCCCAGGCCCCAATCTGGTCACTGTCTGCCAGGACCACATCCAGTACCAGCGCCTCCCTGGTGGGTTCCCCACCTGCTGAGTTAGGAAAGCGTCTTGAAAGACATCCACATAACCTCTGTTCCCTGGTCACAGAGGATGTCATATCTCCCAGTCTGTTCCTGGCATGTTTAGGTCCTCCCAACACCACCACCGTTCCTCTACCCAGTCTGCAGTGTCTCCCATCATCTGCCTTGAGCTTCTCCTCCAGTTCCTCCGCTAGGGCAGGGGTCTATGCACCATTCCTATTTTGCTCTCTTGCCCCTTGTTATCAAGGTGGACCAAATTGCCTCCATGGTTCCCTCTGCCTTCTCTACTCCCCTATGCCAATGCGGTTTTTGACTATCACTGCTACCTCCTCCCCTTCTCCCTCCCCTGTCCTTCCTGAACATAGTGTAACCCTCCAGGTTCAAGTCCCAGTCATGTCCTGTGGTGCCGAGTCTCAGTGACCGCTGCCCATCCACTGCTCCTCAGTTAGCATCACCTGGAGCTCAGGCATTTTATTGCCCAAGCTCCTGAGCATTTAAGAGGACTACCTTCCCCTTTCCTATACTTCCATTTCCCCTGCTCGTGTTCCCATGGGGATTCTGTTTTTCCCTGGTCTGCACTTTACCAGTCGGCCTTTTTCCACAATCCTCTAGCTCCCCAGGGGGGTGGAGACAGAGTCCCTCCTTTATCGGCACCCCCTTGGCACTGTGGATTTTCCTTTGTGGCCCCTATCTTGTGCATTTGCTCTCCCAGTCCCTTTCTACCAGGCCCCCTCAGGGCATCTATAGTCTGCCACCATGTGGCTTAGCTAAAGGTTCCTGCCACCTACTGCTGGCTGCCCACCCTTCAGACCCTCTTAGCCTGCCCCGTGGGGGCTCTTCACGTGCCACTTTGTGGCTGATGGGTAGAGGGAGGCATATTTGCTCTAGCCTCCTCCCCCCTTCCCAAAAAATATCCATCTTCATTCCCACACACATGGAGCGGAAGGCTACAGCCTGAGCTCTGTGGGCTGAATCATAGACATATAGACCTTTGATGGCGAGATAAGGACTGCTTGGCACTCAGTCGGTTACGTTTCCTACCTAGTTGATAAGCTGCAGATCCTAGTTATCCAACAGCTGACTTCCTCCTACCCACCAAAAGAATTGGTTCATGTCTGTCTCATGTATTCTTGAAGTCCCCCACTATTTTTGACCGCACAACCTCCTCAGGAAGGCCATTCCATGCATTCACCACCCTCTCTGTGAAAAAATACTTCCTCATGTTGCTGCTGAGCAGTCCCCTCTGTCTTCAAATGTTTCCGCTTGTTCTTGCGCATTTATTTTTATGAAAGATGCTATGCTCTTGGACTTTGTTGATTCCCTTGAGGTGCTTGAAATTTTCTATCCTGTCCCCCCTGCCCCTATTCCTCAAGGGCATACATATTCAGCTTGTCTCTCTTTGTATGGCTTCTGGTGCAGACCCTTTGCTATTTTAGTTGCCATCCTCTGGGCTGGCAGTTGAAAGTGCCTGCCATTACTGTCACTGTACTTCAGTAGCACTAAACTGGCTACCTAGCAACAGCCGCAGCACTTCTGTTCAGCAGTTTTCTGAACAGTCTCCTGCCTGCCCCCACATACAGTCCTGAGCCCAGACACCCCCACACTAGGTTCCAGGTAAAGATAATATAAAAAGAAAAAAAATTGCCACTGTCCATGAGGGAGTGACCCATTATATCACCAGCATACCTTTCAAACCACTGGCCTCCTGGGACAACTCAAAGACTCCTGAACCACCAGTGCCCCCTTTTTTAAATAATATAGGGGTCACTAGCCAAAATTCATTCCACCTGCCCATCTGGACTACTACTTAAATTTATTGGCTACCTGCAGTTCACCTAGGGGCACTAAGGGGGGGGGTTGCTGAGTCCCAAATACCACTTTATTCTCTGTTCTTAGCTGTCTGCATTTTTTATTCCATCTCTACTTACTTTGACCTAGTTTGTCTTTTCCTCTAAAACTCCTCTTCCTTTACTCCTGTGCTATATACCCTTTTTGTATCTCTCTACTCTTGCTACTATAACTTCCCCATACTGATCTATTTTTCCCTTTATTTCTACAGGTCTGGCGAAACATACCAATCAGATAAGTATCTTTGTTTAATTCTAACACTAATCTCTCCTCTCACCTCCGACTCTTTGTGTCCCTTCAACCTTCTCTGTTCTTCCTTTCAGGTCCTACCAGAATACCCCAGAACCAAGGACACCCCAACTCTGGACTCCCCTACTCTGATGGAGCAGGTAAGTCCTAATTACTTAACTGCCTTAGAATCACAGAAATCTGGTGACAGAAAAGGACCATTTTGGACAATTGAGTCTGCCTCTTCCCCCCACCAGTCATCATCTTTGTCAAGAGACACCCCACTCTGCCCACTGGTCAGCTCCTGGTGTCTGTCCCATGCCCCCTTGAATCCTTTCACCATTTTTGCTCACACCACCTCTTCCAGTAGTCTGTTCCAGGACTCCACCACCTTCTCAGTGATGCAATGCCCCCTCACATTGCTCCTATACCTTCCTTCTTCTAATCTTGGTTTATGATCCCTAGTTCTAGCACTTATTTTCCTTGCAAATAAGCTTTCCACTCTCACCTTACTAGTCTCCAGTGGGTACAGATCCGATTCCCTCCATCTCTCCTCATAGGGCTTCCTATGCAGAGCGTGCACCATCTTGGTTGCCCTTGTCTGAACCCTTTCAATCCTGTCTTATTTCCTTGTGTAGGTGAGGCCTCCAGAACTAACTCCCATACTCCAAGTGAGGCCTCACCATGAATTTATAAAGGCGCATCAGCACCTCCCTCTTTTTGTTTTATATCCCCCCCTTTGCCCACCAGTGTGCTGCACTGGTTCTCCACCTTAAGGATATCTGAAATTATAATCCCCAGATCTCTCTCTCTCTCCTGCTGAGTTTCCTTACCCCCTCCCACCATGCATAAATGGTTTGTGGGTTATTACACCCATGTGCATTACTGTACACTTTTTGGCATTAAATTTCAGCTGCCAGATTTCTGACCACCTCTCCAGAATCTTTAGGCCCTCCCTCACTGCCTCCACCTCCCCTACCTGGGTGTCTACCCAATTGCAGATCTTTGTATCCTTTACAAATAGGCACACCTTCCCCTGCAATCCCTCCACTATATCTAACATACTAAAAGTCAGCAGAGTAGGCCTGATGGTCTGTTGTATCTGCTCAGTAGTCAGCCTCCTAATGGGTGTTTTCTTTCCCACCCAGCCCCAGTGAGGGTTATCCTCTGCTTCAGTTTACCCTTGTACCTGTCCCTCTCCCTCTTGAAGCTCTTCACTGTGCCCTCCTCTACCAGACTCCTGAACAATGCATTCCAGGGCTCTGCCACCCTCTCAATGAAGTAATGTCACCTGCATTCCCCCCTGTAATTCCCCCCCTCTAGCTTCCACTCATGTCACCTGGTTGTTCCCACCTTCTTTAGTCTGAACATCTCTTTTTACATATTTCAAGACCCCTATCATGTCCCTCCTGTCTCGCCTCTCCTCCAGTGAGTACTGCCCAAGCTGTTCCAGCCTTTCCTCATAGGCTCTTCCTCCCATGCTCTGAAGCTTCCTGGTTGCCCTCCTCTGGACACTCTCCAGTAGTGTTATGTCCTTCTTGAGGTGAGGTCTCCAGAACTGCATGCAGTACTCGAGATGTGGTCTGACCAAGGCCTTATACAGAGGGAGGATGCCTCCTCCTCCTGGATGTAATCCCTGGCTATACAGTATCCAGTTTGTTTTGGCCGCGTTCTTCTGCAATTTCAGTGTTATTGTTTGACTCACCACTACCTAGATCCCTCTCACTCATTGTGGTTGCGTAGCCCCCCGGTGTATATGGCCCGGGTTTCTGACCATCTGGTGGCCCCTACTTTTCCGTGCATTCCTCAGTCTCCTTGACCATTCCTCCAGGTATCAGGTCCCTCTGGATTGTCTCTTGCTTGTCCCTGTCTGCCAATGCCCCATTTTAAGTCATCCACAAAAGAATTCCTCCTCTTACTGCCTCCCTATCCATGACATTGGCACTGAACAGGGTGGCGCTACCAGAACCTTTGGGGGACCCCACTGTGACCTTCTTGGGGAGGAGACCGCAACACTACCCTCTGTATTCGCCTCTGTTAGACAATTTTCTACCCATCTGAGATTCTCTCACCCTACCCCCAATTCCGACAACTGTCCTCTCACCCCACCACCCCCAGCTTTATTAGCCGATTCTGAATTTAGTCAACGCCTTACTGAACCAGGTATGGGACGCCTTGGTTTATGATCAGGTCCCAGTCATAAATCTGGGGTTGATCTTGCGATCTCCCGGATGAAACCATATTGTTTGTTATCCAGTTACCCCAACCTTTCCAGCTGCCTCCTGAGCCTCTCCTGATAATGCCTTCCATTACTTTGCCCACCACATGTTAGGCTGACAGGCTTATAATTCCCATCTCTCTCTAGACCCCCATTTGTGGATGGGCACCATGAGCACCCTCAGTCTTGAAACACCCCTCCTGTCAGCAGAGGTGTTAGAGTGCTGCTAGCTCATCTGCCAATTCCTTCATAACATCGATGCAGCCTATCTGGCCCGGTGCCTTATCGGTTTTAGTGTCTGAAGGCCTCCTCACCTTTTCCTGTATTCTCCTCCCAGCCCACCGCTCATTTAACCACCCATCTCTTCTAACTTGGCCCAGCCTGAACTTAACTCTTCGTCCCTAGACCCATCGACCTCTCGACTCTGCTGGCTCCCCTCTCCCATTAGCTGAGGATCCCCTGCCTCCCTGTAACAAGGCAAGTACCATTTTAGCTTCTGCCTGATTCCCCTGCCTCCTGAGTCCATCCTCCTCAGTCCTAATCATGCTGACCGGCCTCCTTTTCTCTTTTCCCTTGTGTATCTATAGATCCTCCTTTTCTTGATATCCCTAGCCAGGTTTTGCCTCCTCACCTTGCCTCACCACTGTGGTGACCCTTCTGGCCATCAACCACCCCTCTTCCTTTTCCCCTAGAGACTTAAAACATGCATAGCAGCTTTTTATCCTCACCACCTCTGCCTCCTGTCCCACCAGCAAGCTGTTGCTCAACATGCCGCTTTTCCTTGAGAAGTTAGTAGTCTCCGCCCTTCTTAATGGCCTCTACAGCTGCCAGCATCCACTGGCCTAATCTTCCTAACTGCCCTGTAACTTGCCCATGCCCACAGTCCTCTCTGAGTCCACTCTACTGTGAAATGGTTATCCCAGATACAGCAGAAACCAGACCATATTATGATCACCACCTGCCCGTGGGGCTCACCTCAGGCCCTTTATCTGGTCACTGTCTGCTGGACATGTCCAGTATCCTTTCTCCTAGTAGGTTCCCCTGCTGGACCAGGAAGGCATCCTGAACATCCATCAGTCTGTTCCCTGGCCACAGAGGATGCCATAGTGTCCCAGTCTGTTCTGTATATTAAGGTCACGCAGTACCACCATGGCCTTCCACTCTCACAGTGCCCTTGATGTTTTCAATTAGTTTGTCCTCAGGGGCCTCTTCCATTGATGGGGGTCTTTACACCATCCCATTTTCCAATCTTTACCTCCTCATTTGGGGTTACCCAGATCTCTCACCCCTACAGCCTCCTTCTCCACTAACCACTGTGTCATTTTTGGACAATTGCTACACCCCACCCTCCCTATCCTCTATCCTTCCTGAATGTTTTTAGTCCACAAATTGGTCCCAATCATTTTCTGGTGTATGTCTCAATAATTGCTGCCACATCTAGTGTTCCTCATCCACATCGTTGGAGCTGGGTATTTGTTGTCTATGTCTTAACGATGATCAGGGCCATCCTCCTTCGACTCTGTCCCTCCTCAGTCATCTCAGCACTGAGCAGTCCCTACATGTCCTTTTCTGCACAATCTGGATGGTTATATCACAGTCATCGCCTTCTTTGGTGCCCTAGACATGGACCCTTGTTGTTTTCTTGGGCCACTCTTTTGTTACCCTCCCTTTACAAGTTTAACCCACCTTTCAACTAGAATCTAGCCATTTTAGTTCAAGATCTCCTCCTCCAAGTTGAGGTGTAGCCTATCCATGGCATATAACCCTTGTCCTCCCTCATTCCCCCAGTCCCCACCAGCTCATACCTTTCTGGCCCTGTGCTGTCCCTGCCACTGGTTGGTTTTCTACGTTTATTTTGTTTCCCAGATTCTAGGTATTGGCAGAATCTCAAAGAAGGAATTGCACTTCCTGTAGGTGGCAAACCTGAGAGTTCCCAGAATCTCGCCTGGTTTCTAGTTCACTGTTTTCCCAAGTCAGTGTTAATGTTTTAAGTCCTGTTTCCCATTCCAATATTATCATATAGCTGAATTTGGCCTTGTGTATGGATGGGCCTGGGATACATTTAGCCTTGTTTGGGCTGCTTTTCCTCCCCTGTCCCTCACTGGTTTATGTCATGGGTCACCGGGATCACCTTCACCCCCACTTACTGGCCCATTTGATTCCATCCAGGATCTTCCTTCGTATTAACCCCTTACTTCTTTTGCCCCTCAGCCGGGATCAAGCCTGTGGTTGCTTCTGTGCTCATTCTTCTGCCTGTGGCTCCCAGCTTGCTCCTCACTCCCAACCTCCTGGGTGGCACAGTTGCCCCACCCACTTCCCCGACTGTCTGCAGGTATCTTCAGATCCCCCATCCAGGCTCCTCTACTGCTTCCCTCCTGCTCCCTCCTCCCTCCCCATGTTCTGCATCCTTCACCCTGTCTGTGTTTTCCCTACCCTTTTTCCTCCTCTCCACCTCATCTGATTTCTCCACCCTGAAGGTTGCCTATCTGGTACTCCTTATCCTTGACTGCTTCCTAACCTGGATGCTTAACCCTGTCCTCCCTCCTCCCCCCTGGTTCCTCTGCGCTCCTCCTCCCCACCTCCTCCCACCTTGTCTAATGTCTCTTCCCTCTCCTTCTGTGATCTCTCTCTCTCTCTCTCTCCTGCCCCCTCCTCCCTGCTTACTGACCAAACCCTCTTTGTCTGCCTTCTCCTCCTCCCGCAGCTCTCTACCTCATCTCCGGATATAGGCATTGCAAATCAATTAGTATGTGATGTTGCCCTGACTTGCTCTCCTGTCCTCCTCCTTCGGGTCATCCACCTCCTACTAAGTGATTTCCATACATTGTCATTTCATGCTTTACCTCCTGAGTAACCATATGATCCTTGTCCATCTGCTCCTGGGTTATGTATGGCCCATCTACCTCATGAGGTTCTTTCCACACCTTTGTCCCCACCTCCCCCCTTCCCTGCCTTCTGATCCCTCTACCCTCCCTAAGACCTGCCAACTGAAAACACATGGGCACCTCTGAACCTCCATACCAATTTAATACCACCCGCTCCTGTACACCCAGTCATTCAACTGAAGGTGCCCGCTACCTCCCCAAGTTCACCTCATTTAGGTGAGCAATGCCCTAACAGAAATAATTCAGACAGGTTACACTAAAACTCAAGCGGGTGCCCTCCCATTACAGCAATTTTCCTCCTCTTTCTTGACAGTAGCCAGTTTCTAACCCAGTAGACAGTTCATGCTGTATTAGCTCACCACAATAGCCAGCTCAGGGCCTAGTAGTAATCGTTTCACACACAGTTTGTCACTCCCACAGATGTAGTTGCACAGTCATTGTACAGTTCACTTCATTATGCCTCTTCCTGGTATTGTCAAATGTTGCCCAAGCAGCACAGTGTACAGGACCCTTTCCCCCAATCAATAACAATCGGCTCCTAGTCAGTTCACCCACTCTCGACTTGCCTCCTCCGGCTCCACCACTGACCATTTAATAGAGTTCGGGCCAGGGTGGTGGTGTGGGGCAAACAGCTCTCCTCCTGATTGCAACTGGACTATTTGCCTTATACTGATCACACAGTCAAAGTTTGCACCCTATTTGCTGATTGGCCACTTTTCAGAGTTGCCAGCTCAAATTGTGGCTGGCGGGCCCCTGTATGCATGGCTGTCCTCACCAACGAGAGCTTCCTGTCGATCACGGTGTGATCTGATCCTCCCCACCACCGATGCAGCAGCAGAATGCCGCGATCCCTTCAGCGACAAGCCCTGGTCCGGAAAGAACAGCTCTCCTTCCCTGGTGCAACTGGGTTAGCGTTGTTATAGATATTAAAGAATGGTTTCAGCATTGACCCTGGGCACACCACTCCCACCCTGGAATGCACCCATTTGCCTTACCACCATCCCCATTTCAGTCTCTCAACCAGTTCTCTGCCCTTTGTTATTTTCTGACCCACCCCAAGCCTTTAGCTCATTTACCAGCCTTCTATGTGGCAAAGTGTCCAAGGCTTGTTGAAATCTGGTGGGCCACATCCTCCCCATCCACCTTCCTTGTTACCCAGTCAAAACAGTTCAGTTTGTGGGCACAACCTCTCCATAAAAGTTAACTGCTTTGGGTCCTGGGCAGTATATTGGGTAAGGCTCTAAGCTACAGCTCTGGAGACCTGGTTTGAACAACAGCCATCTAGTGCATACTGTGATCCTGAGTGTTATGACTTTCTTGTCTCCAGGTTGCATCTGAGCAAGCTTCAGCTAGTTCTTCTCCTGGTTAAACGTGTTCTCTCACTTCCCAGACCATTGACAATCAGGTGTTCCACTATTTTCCTTCCACAGTATTTCATTACTTTTCCCACTGTTGTGGTCAGGCTGACCAGTATGTAGTTCCTGCATCCTCCTGTTTCCCACTTTTTGCATAGTGGGACCATCAGTCCTCCACTCTGCATGTCACCCGTTTACAAAGACAATGAACAGGGTGGCGTGAGCCCTACTAATTCTCCTTTATCTCCTCAGTGTCCAGGGGGTGCATCTATCTGGCTCCTTGCCTTTGCTGCCAGTCCCATGAAGATCCTTTCTTTTGCAAAGGAACCTGTGTCCTTTTGTGATCGCCCATCCTTTTACTTATGCTGGCCATTTCTGTTCCTCCTTTGTAAAACTGAACAGAAGTATTTGTTTGGTATTTCTGCTTTTGGTGGTCATCTTTTACCCTCCTTCCCTCCATCCACTTTTCAGACACTCAGTATCTCCCTGCCTTCCTTTTCTCTGATGTACCTGCATGTAGAGGTTTGTCCTCCCTACCACAATGGCCCACTGGTTTATCAAGGGTCCCACACAAGGTGGGTCTGGTGCCAATGTGCACTTTGCATGTGGAGGCTTTGGTTTGCCTGTTGTGTGCTGGTGTAGTGGATTGTGATGAACTGGTTTTGCTTAATTCTGTACTGACTGCTTCATTGCAGTAGATCCTGGTCCTTTGCAGTGGAATTGTCCTACAGTGTTTAAGAGTTTATAGGCTCTCGTCTTTTGTTACTGGCCCCTGTACTCCCTTGGCTAAGTTCTGTCCTGATGATTACTCCCTGGAGAAGACGAAGTTAAACACTGATCAGAGATTGTGGAAGCTCGAATGCACTTTGGTATTGAAATGTATTGCCTGTTGCCTTGGTGCCAGCTGCAGGGTTCTGGGTCTGTGGCTTTGATATCTGTTAGAGATGGTCACAGTTGGCCTGTTGTGGTGTGCTATGCTGCAATGGAGTGGTGTTTGAAATTCCAAATCATTTGGGAATTTAGAGGAAGGATTAAGTACTTACTGAGAGGGGTGGGCAACTGAATGGGCTCCTGAGGAAAATGGTGGGAGGTTCCGCGAGCATAGGATGGCACAGAGGCAACTGGATGGGGAGGACTACAGAAAAGGCCTGGTGGATATCTAGGCAACTGCAGACTAGGTGGGGTTTATTGCCTTCCATCCCATACTGTGTTCTATGTATTCTACAGGCAAATTGGAAAAGGGAGGGGATCCACTACACCACCAGGAAGCATTCATTGTTCTTGAATGTTGTCCCTTGGTGTCTTTATCCTGTCCTGTGTTGGTTGATGGGGAGCAACATGACCTCCTACCCAAAAAGATTAGTTTTAGGGCACAGGGCAGGAGTTTCTCCTCCCCCAACCATGACATCCCTGAGTGACTGGTCCATTCTAAAAGCCAGGTTGATGGTGTGGTACAGTCTGGTATCCCTCCCCAAATCCACTTTTTTTTATTTAACCTCTATGAGCCTTCCAACTGACCTAGCTGATCAGTATTTTTATTTCGTATTGACCCATTTACCTTTTATATCTACAGGTCTGGCGGACGTTGACCAGGAATGGGGGACACTGACCATATGTATCAGATAAGTATTTTTTGCTTACCCTACATTGTTTGTCATATAGTAGTTCAATGACTGCAGATCCATTGTGAGCCATTGTTGTTCTTGTTTACAGGTACAATGGCTGCTGGGAACACTGGTTGAAGCTGTACCTGTGCTTTAAAGGAGGCTATGGATGGGCATTGTTGGAACTCCAGGGAACAATAACCATTTGTTAATACTGTGAGGTTTAAACCCTGTTTTTGTTTTCTTGCTTTGCGCTTTGGGAAAGTAGTGTCGCAAAGTAGTGTCGCACTTGTGACACTTACTCAAATTTTTGCGAAATGTGTCACAAATCACGACACTACTTTTCAAGACTATGGCAAAATGACAGGAATTCTTTGCCACCCTGCTGCAAAAGAACGGTTTGGTCTTTTGGGATGATGTTTGGAGGGAAGGCAGCCAACATCTCACGGATGTGCTCTTTTATGGTTTGGTGACATAATATTGCATGGACTCAAAGTTACAGTACTCCAAAGTTGAAATTTTCTCCCATAGACTTACATGGTGGCGTCCACCATGCCTTTCAGGACTTCAGTATCTCGGAAGCGGTCGACATATGGAATTTTCGTCGCAAAAATATGTAGTCCTATGGGCTATGCATGCAGTGAAAACCTAGCCAAGAAACTCATGAATCATGTGAAATTTTTATTTTTTTTTCTACCTCGTATGGTTACTGAGATATTAACAATTTAGTAATACAACTGCTCATTTTCTGCTCTGAGGCACATTATAATACAAACATTCTTTGTTTTCACTGTGTTTCTCAATGAAGCTTTTTGGGAAAAATAGGGTGTGCACTCCAGTTACTGTTACAGGTATGCTTTACAGTTCTGCTTCTGTGCCTGTTTGCATTTCTGTTCCCGTGTACGCCACCGTGTGAGTTACCCTTTCTGTTTCCATTTGCTCTTGCGTTTGTGTTACTGTTACCATTTTTGTCTCCACTACTTTTTTTGTTTGTGTTTTGCTTAGAGTCACAGTGTGCATTACCATTTCTGTTGGCAGCCACACTTCCAGTTCTATTTGCGTTTCTCTTTCTTATTCGTCATCGTTGTTCTTAATGTCACCATTTGCATTTCAATTACGTTCCCATGCCCATGCACATTACAGTTTGCATTTCCATATATGCTTCCATTTGCATTTCTGTTTCTATTTTCATTGGCATTATTGTTGCTATTGCGTTAACATTTGTGTTTACAATTGTGGTACCGTGACTGTGCGCGTTACGGATTGCATTTCCATATGGGCTTGCATTTGCGTTTCTGTTTCTGTTTCCTTTGGTGTTATTGTTGCTGTTACAGTTATCATTTGCATTTACAATAGCAGTATCACCACTGTTGTGTTACCAATTGCTTTTTCGTATGTGCTTGCATCTCCGTTTGTGTCACTGTTTGCTTTGGCATCACTTTGCGCCTGCGTTTCTATTAATGTTTGCTTTAAATTTATGTTCACATCACCATGTGCATAACCATTATCGCTTGCATTTCTGTTGCTGTTACTGTTACTGTGTCACAAAAAAATCACATTGTGGGAGCATTCCATTCACTATTTATAGTCCTTATTCTCAAAAAGAAGGGAACTGAGAGGCAAAAAACTCAGTTTAATGCATCAGTTAGGGTTGTTCCACAGTGACAAAAGTGAGGAAATTCGGTGTTAGGGTTGAAAACCACCCTCGCATCCCCTCAGCCCACCCTCCAACAGTCATTGGGGTGTGCATTGGGGTCATCAGTCCTAACTCTAACCCCATTCTGCTATGCCTCAGCTTGTTCACGCATGTGATGAGGTGAGAGTTAGGGCCGACGACAGCAATGCACACCCTGATGCCAGTTGACTGGGTGGGCTGAGGGGGTGCAACGGGGGTTTTCAACCCTAACACTGAATTTCCTCACTTTTGTCATTGTGTGCATTAAACAGAGTTTTTTGCCTCATATATATATATATATATATATATATATATATATATATATATAGGGTTGATCCAGTTTTCCATAAATGTGAACATTCAAGGAAATCTAAGTATTACATATGGTGCTGGGTCTATTTCCACAGAAAATAGCTGCTTATTCAGGTGATTTATGTCTTCTGGTTCCTGATACAGTTTCTGGGAAATGGCTGTTGGATGTTTATAGCAATTTGGGAGATTTCAGGTTCAAACATAAATATCAGCAAAAGAAAAGGGATGCAGGTAGGACCAACAAAAGATGTAAGCAGTATTCTTGCAGAAGAGGGCCCTTTACCAGTATTAGGCATAACATTTGGTGCTGAGAATACAGCAGAATAAAACTGGCAGGAGAAATTGAATAATGCAGAAGCTAAAGTGAAATGATAGAAAAATTATCCTATATCTAAACAAAAGAGGGTTTTTTGGTGCATATTTTTTATACTCCTTATGGCTACGATTCTCAAATGTGTAGAATGCCTATGAACTGCATAATTGGGGTGCATAGACAATCCTACATGGGACTGCCACACAGTGACCCCCCCATGGCAATCACTATTGGCACACCCTGCATGATGGATCCTAAGGCTGCCCCAGCAGCTCCACACCTGGAGCAGGCTGTGGGTATGTCAGGGGGTGTGGCTCACATGGCACCAATGCATGATGGCATTGCATACCATCCCAGGGCAGCTACAGGTTCATAGGGAGGAACCTGGCATACCACAATAAGAAGAAGAAGAATTAGCATTTATATAGCGCTTTTCATACACAGTATCCCAAAGCACTTTAAAAGCAATGCTAGACTGGTAGTGAAGTGACTGAATGTGTGGTGGTGGCCATATCACACATCACCACCCACACACAGCCTGAATAATTGCATGAACCGATTTATGGGAAGGGGAATGTTGGCCAGGACACCGGGAATGTTCCCTGCTCTTTGCGAAGAGTGCCCTGAGTTCTTTTACTTCCACCTGGATGCCCACCAGGACAACACCAGGATGGGCAGAAGGGACCTCAGTTTAATGTCTCATCTGAAGGACAGCACATCCCAGTAGTACAGCACCCCCCAATACTGCATTCAGATGCCAGTGATTTTTTAGGTGCAAGTCCTATCCCGGTGTGGGATGAGAACCCATGACCTTCTGGTCCAGAGGCGGATGTGCTACCAACTGAGCCATGGTGACAATAAGTGCCCCCACACATTTTTGGAGGGGTTCCTGCTGCCACAGAAACCCCTACACATGGCTGCCACATCTGACTGGGCCACCCTGAGGGATGGGGGGGCTATTAGGGGAAACGCTGGTTCCATGTCATAATGGTGATCGCAAAAGAGTGATTGCCATTAAAGCAGGTGTACATCACCAAAAAGCACAACAAAAATGTACTCCTGCAGGTGACAATGCATTCAGCAAGTTAAAGCAGTATTTACGTGGGGGAGGGGGCTATGCCTCCTCACACACCATTGCACCTCTCTGACTAAATATAGCCAACTCCAGAGGGGTATATGTTGGATGTTGGGGAGGGGAGCACAGTCTAAAAAATAAAAAAAAAACACTACAGCAGAAATAAAATATTACCGATCCCCAGCCCTGAACCCAGCACCTACTGCATTGAAGTTTGCCTTCCTCACCACAGCACCACATGGCTAGCTTGGTGGCAGCACAGCACACTACCCCACAAAAAAGCTCTTCCCTATCCCTTCCCTTCTCATCCCTATTCCTCCCTTGCAGTTGCCTTCCCTTGCTCATCCCTACTGTCACATTCCCATATAGCCACTACCCTTACAGGGTAGCCCAACATGATGGTACTGTAAGTAAGTCACTGTTTTGAGAATCACTAATTTACAGTCGCTATAATCATTGAATACTGCGAACACCCACAGGACAGAGCACAATATCCCAGGACTCCCCCACCCACATGTGGAGGGGGATCCACTCTGGGAACAGGGATGGGCATCTAATTGGATGCCTTCCCAGTCTGCAGCCCACCAATCCACCCACACATAACTGTACTCTGAGGGGGATGGACCATGGACAGGTGGCTGGCAATATGTGAATACCATCTGGCGCACAGCTGTCTGCAGGTGCAGTGCTGCACAGGGGGGTTATGTACATTGTGATTGGTTGGGCATCCATGGCACTCCAGACATTACCTCATGGGTTTTAGCCCTCCTGATAGGCTAGTGATGCACATGACCCTAGGATCAAATTTCTAGTATATCCAGGTCCCAGAAACCCCTGCTCTCCAGTTTCAAATCGTGCATCTGATCAGGCAACAAGCACACCAGGGATCCCTGTCTGCTCCACACAAAGGTAGGCCTTTGAGCTTATAAGGATATAACACTTAATCTGAAGCTTACTGGAAAAAAAGCAAGCAATGTGTGTTGTTTTTTATTGCCCAGTATGGGACTATATAGGAAAATGTGTAAAAAGAATAGGTATAAGAGCACGTTTATCTAGTCTGCAGGCCTTTGTTTTCTGAACCCTGCAAAGATTTAGAGGCTAAAATTAGTCTAGAATGCTTAATTCAGCGTTATTTCGACTCGATCAGTTCCCTAAGCTTCGTTTGCAGTGCTCATTTTAAAATTTGTCTTAGGGGTGTCACAAACGCTTCGATAGCACGTTGTTGTAAGGAGAATGCAAAGAATTATGTTTCCAGTTTAATGGTTATATTACCCGCTTAGGGGTTGTTTTTCTTATTGTTTTCTCTTGTTGGTTCAGTGAAGAGAGTGTCCCTTGGTCTGGCCTTCAGGCCTGTGAGAGCCTCTCGGGCCTCTCGCCCCCCGTGTGGACCCCCTGTTCCCTCCCGGTCCTCCTCCCTACCGCCACTCGCCATCCAGGCGTTTGCTTCTTCTCCCGCCCCCCCAGAGGCTCTTCCTAGCTACACCTTACTCCCCCTGGGCTGTGTGGACCACTGGGGCTTGTTTTTTGAGCATGGTCCACCTCCCTAGGTCCACGCACCTGGATCGCGCGTTGCGTGTGGTAGGCTTCTTGGCCTACCATCCCCACGTGGTTCCTTGCTCCTCCCCTGAGCTCCCCAGGATAGTTCTATGTCTCCTACCTTCCGCTAGGTGCTCCTACTACTGCTCAGCCTGGGAAGCAGAATCCCATCCTCTCGCTCACAAGGCCTCCTTCAGGGGGAGCTGATCTGCCTCCAGGAGTAGGGAGGGCTCTTACTGCGAAGTGCTTCTCAGGGGCCCAGCATCTGTTACACTGGCTGATTCTTTGTTTGGCAGTCTCTGTGTCACGACCTTTGTTCCCCATCGTGATAGTGGGGCCAGGGGAGGGAGCTACTGGCATTCTCACATTAGACCTTCCCTAGAGGGAACTGCTTCTTGAGGCTCGGCTTAAGGCCCCTCATAGCAAGGCAGCGCCGGCGTGTCTCCCCACATTCTGCGCGCCGAGAGCCTGGATCCCCAGGCTTCACAGCTCCTCCCTGGATCTCTCCCACAGTGACCCAGGCATCGAGATCCCACCCCAAGGGACAGTTACAGCCAGGGCCTTATGCTAAGAACCACACCTGAAGGGTCCCTCCCACAGCGACCCCTCCGGTTTCGGTCCCACTAAGAAACACAGGTCCTTGTCTCTTCCTTCTCCTGGGTCCCTCCCACAGCAACCTGGGTGTTAAGATCTTGTGCTCTCAGGACCACCTACCCCTGCTGCACCATGGATCCCTCTCTATAGCGACCCATGCGCACTTGTTACTGCAGGACCCTTCTGATAGAGACAACCACCTCATCCCATGGCTGCAGGGTCTCTCCCACAGTGCCTCCAGCGCTGGCTAGCCCCAAAGAAACTGATACAGACATCAGGCAATAGCCTGCCCTCCTGCTGAATCAATAGGGGACAAAGGACCCCCGCAGGGCATTGCACAGCTCTAATCTAAGGCCTGCCTTCTTCTCTCTCACCAGATGGTCAAAGCCAAAAGTGTTCTGCTTGCCGCTGCCCTCTAACCCCAAACCCGGGCCCCTCTGCTCCACCTGCCTACTCAGCAGCGATGACTAGTCCATGGAGCAAACTCCCCATGGGACCCAGCAATCTGGGGCCCAGTGGCTCCACATGGATGGACCCTGGCTCCCTCCTGATTCAAAATCAGCAGGCTGCGATCACTATGATGGAAAGAAAGCAGAACTTCATGCTGAAAATAATGGAAAAACTTGAATCCCTCACTCAGCACAGAATCATACCGGTGACTCCGGAACCAGACAAGGCAGGGGGGCAACTGGAGGAGCATCCGGACTGTGAGGACACCTTACCAGAGAATCCTTGTGAGGACACTGATGAGGACAAGGACATCCCAGAGGAAGAGGATGGGGTAGAATCGGACGAAGAGGATACGGAACCCCCGACTACACCGTCTCTCACTTTGAAGTTGTGTTCCTTTGACACGGTCCCAGGTCTCATGAAGATTATCAAAGCCACTATGGGGTTCGACCCGAGGAGAGTAAGCCAGTCGAAACTTAACCCATGATACAGCTGAAAGTGTCGAACCGGAGACCTTCCCAGTATGCCCAGCTATTGAGGATGTCTTCAATAAAGAATGGCAATCCATGGAACCAGGCAGAATGTGAACAAGAAAAACCTGGACAGAATGTATCCGGTTCAAGAGGAAAAATCTGGTACCTGGTGCAAAGCCCCCACCATCGACCCACAGGAGGCGGCTCTCAGCAAGAAGACAGTTTTACCATGTGGACCAATAGCTCTCAAAGATCCTATGGACAAGAAAGTGTAGGATATGCTAAAGAAGGCATTCGAGATCGAGGGCACTGAGGCAAAAGCAGCCACTACTGCCATGTACACAGACTGAGCACAAATCCGTTGGCTTGAAGAACTTCAGGAACAAGCTAACCCAAAGTCCAGGGAGGCAGAACTCTTAGAATGCACCTTAGATGTGGAAAAATACCTCACCGACATGGCAGTAGACACCCTGCGCCAACACACCAGGGCCACAGCTATCACCAATCGTGCCCAGAGAGCATTGTGGCCGAAATTGTGGGACGCTGACAATGAATCTAAGGCTTTACTGCAAAATTTACCTCTGTGGGGAAGTATGTATTTGTGTAGGGGCTACAGGATTACCTAAAACAAAAGGAGGAGGGTAGAGACCTCCTTAAGAGTAAAGCCAGATACAACTACCTCCCCTCATCGAGGCAGAGATTTCAGGGTGGGAACAGGCTACACCAACTCTGCAGGGACACGGCACAGCAACCGTCCTCCTTCAGAGCCCATGGCCAAAAATTTGGGGGACGAGGTAGAAGTTACAGGGGGAAGCAGCAGTGACTACGCCCCCACGACCATTCAGAGTCAGGGTCCCTACCCCCAGTGGGGCAAAGACTGTCATTATTCTCACACCATTGGTTCAACACATCCTCGGACAGGTGGGTCTGGGAGGTGGTCGCAAGGGGATACTCCATAGAGCTGTCCCACCCCCAAATCCTCCACAGATTTGTATCCTCCCCAATAACCAAAAGAAAGGTGACTCCTCACCAAGTCCAACACATCTTGTTGGAACTAATTCGGAACAGGGCCATCCAGCCCATCCCCGTGCACGAACAAAAGCTAGGGGTCTACTCAATATTCTTCCTCGTGCCCAAGAAGTCAGGAAAACTCCAACCTATTCTAGATTTAAAACACCTCAACACCTCAACCAACATGTGATGTGCCACAGATTCAAAATGGAGACCATACGATCAACTCTATGCAGTCTCCAGGTAGGCGACTACCTGACATCCATAGATTTAAAGGACGCATATCTTCACATCCCTATCATTCAAAAACACAGGCAATTCCTCTGTTTCCACATCTTGGGCCACCATTATCAGTACCAGGCCTTAACTTTCAGCCTCACATCAGCCCCGAGAGTGTTCACCAAGGTCTCCATAGTCCTGGTGGCCAGGCTCAGAGAGCAGGGACTGGATATCATACCCTACTTGGATGACTGGCTCATTCGAGCACGTTCCAAGGAGCAGGCCCTACAGGACACAGCGACTGCCTTACAGGCACTCGAGGAGCACAGTTGGGTGGTCAACCAGGAAAAGAGCCA
This sequence comes from Neoceratodus forsteri, assembly GCA_016271365.2. Taxonomy (NCBI): domain Eukaryota; kingdom Metazoa; phylum Chordata; order Ceratodontiformes; family Ceratodontidae; genus Neoceratodus; species Neoceratodus forsteri. The sequence continues at coordinate 42,891,018 of JADMNL010000035.1, forward strand.
TCTTATTCCCACACAGCAGATCGAGCATCTGGGAGCACTGATCAACTCAGCCCACAGATGGGCAAAACCATCCCCTCGAGGTCATCAACCTGATAACCCTGGCCCGTCAAATGAAAGGCCACCACCAGACAACCATGGGCCGCATAGCTCAGTTGTTAGGGTGCATGGCATCATGCATAGATCTCATACCCTGGGCCAGGTGGCATATGCACCACTCAGACATCGTCCTCACTCGAGAGACACTGAGCAGACACAACCTGCAGGTCACTGTCCCACTACCACCGTCAGTGAGACTCTCGCTAGCATGGTGGACGGTGGAATCAAACCTCACCAGGGGAGTCCCCCTGGAGGCCTCCTACATGGCCACAATAGAGACGGATGCGAGCCTGTCTGGCTGGGGAGCATGCCTGGGAGATTCAACAGCCCAGGGCCTATGGTCACCAGTGGAGTCCAAACTGTCCATCAACATCCTGGAGATGAGGGCTGTATACCATGCGCTCAAGACCTTCAAGCCCCTTGTACGGGGCCAGTCAGTCCTGATACGCTCCGACAATCAGGTCACAGTGGCCTACATTGCAAAACAAGGCAGTACCAGGAGCAGAGCCATGGTGAGGGAGGCAATGTCAGTCCTCAATTGGGCTCAATCCAACCTCAGCCATCTAGGCGCAGTACACCTTGCAGGAAAACTCAACGTATGCGCAGATTGGCTCAGCAGACAACAAGTGCACCCAGGAGAATGGTGGTTGCATCCCGATCTGTTTCAGATGATCCAAAGTACATGGGGACCTGTAACCATAGATCTCATGGCAACATGGGAGAACACACAGGTCTCTCACAACCCCCACCTCCATACCCACCAGGGCCACTGGCTGATGGTGGAAGCAGCAATGTCCATTGTTGGGTCTGCCTTCCCAATGTCGACCAGCATGGGACCACAGCCTGTCTCCAGCTGTGCCCCCAGCCACTGTGCTCTTCCTCCTTGGCACACCTTGCATGTTGTGCCACCTCTTCCAGCATGCATTCACACTCCTTGCTCAGCAACCCATGGCATTTATTGCTGCAGCAATCTCCACCAACATTTGGAAGATGGTGGCATCAGTGTTCTTGTAGCACCTCATTAGTGCCTCCCTTTCCTTGTATGCATTTATCATGGCTTTGAGTTCCTCCTTAGAGAACTTGTATGCCCAGAGATGTGCCTATCCATCATTGGCAGCTGTGTGGGAAGGAGGATGACAGTGGTGAGTGAATGGCATCAACACAGGATATGTGTGTGTGTGTGTTTGTGCTTGTGTGTGTGTGTCTCAGTCTGTGAGTGAGCCCCTCATGTGTGCCAGAATGTATGTGTGACTGCCAGACAATGCACTGCACAGTTGGTACAGTGACTGGCAGTACTTTCAGTTCCATGACACAGGTATTTTTTTTATTTTTTTTTTTAATTTAGTATATCAGAGGCCCTCTAGTACACAGGTGCCCCAGGCCTGGCCATGGCTTCAACCTGACATTGTGGACCACAGAGTAACAGGGCCATGTTATGGGCACCACAGCGGCACACATGTCTGCACCCATTCATCAGCTGTGGTATCCCTGTTGTGGTTCTGGACCACCGGGACTGTGGTGTAGCCATACTGCACAGTCCAGACTAGCTATCATACTGCACATTTGACCATATCTTGATGTGTGCATAGCATGGGGCAGACATACAGATGCTGGGGGGTGGACCATGCATGGGCTGCTGTGTGCCACCCCTCCCATCCCCACCCTTGATGCCTGTGTCATGGCCATCCATGTTGCAGACCATCTGCAGTGGACAGTCCATGGGCCTCCACCTTACAGACTGCCACTGCACATTGGACAGGGTATGTCAACATAGGGCATATTGTCAGTGTCAGTGGCTCAGTAGGTAGCACACTCGCCTCTGAGGCCGGGAGATCAGAGGGCTGTAGGTTCAGTTCCCACATCTGGCACTTGGGTTAATATCCCAGTACTGACACTGTAGTGCAGCATGAGAGAGGTGCTGCACTTCTGAGGTGCCATCTTTTGGATGAGACGTTAAACCGAGGTCCCATCTGCCTGGATTGGTGGTAGTTCAGGTGGATGTTAAAGATCCCATGGCACTTATCAAAAAGGGTAGGGGAATTTTCCAGGTGTCCTGGCCAAATTTCCCTCATTCACTAAAAATACCACCAACAGCTTAATCTGGTTCAAGGTCAGTTGGCATTCATCTGTATCCCCCTTCCCTGGGTCATGCCTAAAAATAGGCAGGATTTGTCTAGTGCACTTACCCGGTCAACAAAAACTAACTAACTAAATAAATAAATAAATATGGCACACACACACACACACACACACGCACACACACACACAAACACACACACACACACATGCACCACATGCAAAGCTGTTTTCACACAGTGCAAGGTGATGCCTGTGCGGTGGCCCATGTGCTGCACATATCCTGCCATGTGTGTCGACATCGACACCCATATGGCATACCTGTGATACACTGCAGCAACACACAGTGCATGTGTACCAGGCAGTGATGTGTGTATGTACTACAGGCCCTCCCCATTCAGGCACTGCTATACTGGTGCGCGTTAGGCTGCCATGAGTTTGCCATTGTGAGAGCGGTCATGACCACACAAAGACAGGGAGCATGACAGAGAGCATGGTTACCCTGCAGCGCTGTGGATGTGGGTGCCTGTACGCAGGCCCTGCAGCACTTTAGCCAGTAGTGTTCTAGGACAAGGCCTTCATGTAAACCACAACTTGTTCCCTCAACATTCTTCCAGTACACTGAAATGCATAGCCATGTGCACTGTGTGGCCATACAGTAAGGGATTGTGAGTATAGTGGCCTACATACTGTACCTGAATCAGCCTATCCACCCTGCTGTGACATCCTGGGGCCTTTCTTGCTTCAGTCTGCCTTCCACCTATCTCCTACTGTACCTGACAGACCTCCAGGTGGAGCTCAGGGAGGCCTTAAATGGCCCAGCTGTGCAATCCACATGTTAATGCATGCATATTAGGCTGAAAATGGGATGCTAATTCAATGGTTTATCCTGTGAATGCTTAAATAAGTTCATCTGCATACCAGCTTTGAATATTGCAAAATGTAGTCCTGAGCTAACCCTTTAGCAGGTAACATAAGAATACAGCACTGGAGAATGGGTGCCGACAATAACAGTGACCCAATCCCCAGTGCGAGTCTTGAAGGCTACCATTGCGTAGGGCAGTCAGATGGGTGGGTCAGTGAATATAGCGACAGGATATCACTATACTTACGCTCGTGGGGGGGAGCGAGCGTGCACAGTGAGGGGTGGGAGGGAATGTGAGGGGTAGTGCCATAGTGGGTTGCCGAGCTGCCCTGTGGTGTGGTGGGTGGGTTGGCAGCACTTGTTGGCAGGGTACAGGGTTTGGGTCCTGGCACTGGCATGTTTTTGTTGCAACCAGCCCAAACCTTTATTTTTAATGTTCTCACCCCCCCGACATGCACCCTCTGGAGTTGAGAATCCTTAAGTAGGGGGGTCCGGGGGGCAACACCCCCATGGGGGACATGGGGGGGCATAGCTCCCACATAAAACATTTTAAATGAAAGTCCACAGCACCTTTTTGCACCTGGTTGTCAGAGTGGCAAAAAAAATGTCACCACTCTTGACTTCTTGATAACGGCGATCGCCTTTAGGCTTTCACTGTTATCACATGTAACCCTTTTAGCACTGGGCAATTCATAGCTCCATGCCACACATCTCTAGCTGCTCAACCCCAGTTAACATCAGTCGTACTGAGCATGCATGATGACATCATGACATGTGACAGCAGTTCCTGTTGCAGTGTGTGTTTGCAAGGGTGTAAGGGTGGTGGCACTGCCAGCCAATTTGGAAACAATGCCAGAAGGCAGGAGACAAAGGGCAGTGGTGCAAAGATACCACAGGTGGTGGGGAGGCTGATTTGGCCAACCTCAAGCAGCTGGTGGTGCAGAGGGACCGCCAGCTATTTGGGGAGGTCAGGGGAGGGTAACAGGCCCAGATGGCAGGTCTGGATGTAAATTGCCCACCACCTGTTTCAGAGGACTGGCATTCCATGCAAGGAGGAGCAAGGTAGTCACTGGTATACTGACCTACAGCACCACGAGAGGCAGGCATGAGGTCATAATGTCACAAGACATTATGCCACATGCAAGACTCTCGCTGCGAATATAGTGCAATTTCTTGCACGCAGCATAATTCTTTTTTTTTTTGCATGTGGCTCTGATTCCCACACCCACTATTATGGGGGCTATGCCCCTGAACCCCCAATAAGGATTAACAACTCTGGGTGGTCACCTCCAAATCACACAAAGTGCAAAAAAATAAGTTTCTGGGAGTGGGAATCAAGCTTGATCCCAGGCGCGGTGCCTCGGTTCCTTGCTACAGTGACTCAGTCCGTTGAGCCATGGTAGCTGCTTGGCAGCTGCTTGATAGAACCTCATCCCAGCAGAGGACTTATTCTCTGCTCTGATAGTGCGAGTGGTGCAATACTGCATACAGCAGTATTCATGGTATTGCACCACTCGCTGTCTTGTACAGTGCTATTCTGGGTTAGCACTAATGTTCTACGCTATTAAGCATATGACATCATGACCTGGTAGGGGAGAGGCAGTGCCTGGATCGTTTCAGAAGAATAGATTGGAGGGGACTGTGCCTGCACCAGATAAGTGTCCACCACTGTCATGGCACACCCGTTCCCATGTCAGTGTGTGTCTGTGCATGCACTAACACACCTGTGCACCCAGCATATGTGTGTACATCCTTATTGTGCACCCACATGATCATGTGGTGGGTGGTGTCAGATGGGCTGGGATGTTTGTGCTTTGTAGTGTGTCCGGTGCTGTGCCTCTGTGGTCACATGGTTTCCATGTGTATGTGGGGTCATGTATTGTTCTGTGCTGTTCACACACACCACACTGCTGAGCCCACCACTGCTTCATGTGTTGCACATGAAACCAGTGCCTTCATGCATCCCTTGGTTCCTGCACTGGGAGGGACTCCACTGTGGCATTCATTGCCATGCTTGCCAAGGGCTACATATGTCATGGTGCTGCCCACACTGTTATGACAACATTGTTCTCCTTTCCGTTGCAGACCACACAGACAGAACCAGCCAGCCCAGCAGGAGGGGCCAGGACACCACCTGTAGGGGTACATATACTAGTGAAGAGCAGCAGGATACCGCATGTGAGTCTGCCTCCATAACGTTTACATGCATTGCTGCTCCAGGGGAGTGGGCATGGGTGTTGTCCTGGGAGGCCATCACAGCTGGGCAATGTAACTTGCCATGTTTTCAAGTGGGCATGGTGCCACAGTTCTGCCCAGTCATGGTGTGGGGTTGGGGTTCAGTGCTTCAACTGCATGGCCAGTGGGTGACACCGAGGCATGGGTTTGTTGGCTTGTTCCTGGCCAGTGTGCCATGTGAATGTATTGTTGTGTAGACAACTGTCTGGGACTACTGTTTTTATGGATAGCGTGTCCCAGCCATTACACTGTGTTAATGTACTGTTGGTGCTGTGGGTTAGTGTGTGTGTGTGGAACCTTCTTCTGCAGTCTGGCGGTCATTGCATTGCTCAGCCATGGCGCATTGTCCTGAACATTTGGTTGTAAGTAGGGCCCTTCTAGGCCTTCTTGTGTGTTTGAGGTGGCCATGTGGCCATGCTACTTTCTGCTGTGGCTTACAGGTATGGTGCTGATGGCATGTATGGTGTTTTACCTTTGGGTACATGCCATGGTTGGGATATACTGTCCTTCCCTGAGGCATCATCCTGGGGGTTTGCATTGATCCACATTGTCAGTATACCATCCTTACATGGTCGTCTTTCCACCCATAGGTCCATGGAGGAGCTCACTGTGTGTCACCAGGCTTGAATAAGGTGATGTGAAGGGCAGGATGACCTGCTGTGCCACATTGTAAGACAGCAGCACACACTGATTGAGCAGCAGGTGGTGCTCATTGTGGAGACTAGACAGGTGCTTTAGCTGCTGGACCAATGGCTCCCTGTGCCACCTGTACCACCAACATCACAACCTGTAACTCCCCTGCCATCGGCCCATTAGTACTCCTTTTCTTCCCACACTACCTTCCATGTCCCCCCCTTGTAGCTCTGCCATTTCTGTAAAAAGTTACGGTTTGATACTGTTTTTATGCACTGCTGTTTTTTCACTGCTGTTCCTCTTCCACGTGTTTATGTCCCCTCCTCCATCCTGATTGCTGTTTCCCCTCCACATTTTGCACCATTTTTTTGTATATAGTTATTGTTGCTCATGTTTTGTTTACAATGTAGATATTATTGTTTTGAATTCCTGTGACCTGTGTGGTTCTTGCCATGCGTCCATCATTGTGGTGGTTGTTTGGTCTTTGGATTCCTGTTGCTGATGTATGTATGGTTTCATGACATTGCCTTTGTGGGTTATATAGTTATTGTTGGTGTTGTCCACTGCTGACTGCTGTTGTGCTCTGATTCTGGGATCCACACCTCTGTATGTGAATCTTGTGGCCATTTTGTTCCATTCTGCACTGTGTTGCTTTGGCTGTTTGCACTGTCCAGGCTGTAATATTCAGTGCTGTCCTGTTTGTTATATTCAGTGCTTATTTCCTGGGTTATTTTGTACTGCACTCACAGCCCTGGTTGCACTGCTTCCTTTGCATGCTATATTTAGCAGGTTTAGCCCTGGCACTATTCCACTGAATATGGTGTGCTAATGGTTCTGGGGCAATTTAGCATGCTGTGCAGTGCTAATTTAGCCCCATGGCTGAGTTTTGAGTATCTGGCCCCTGAACTATATCAAGTCACACTGCTTATTGCATGTATATGAGGATAGGCTCTACACCCATATGCACCAATTTTTATGATAATTTTGTGGTGCTTCATATTCATTTATAAGGGGCTGTGTTTAGATATGGTTTATCTTGTGTTGCAGTACAAGTATGTTTAATGTTTGTGCATTTATTTCTCATTGTATATGTTACCTATACTGGTGTGTGTGTGTGTGTGTGTGCATGAGTGCTTGCTTGCATGAGTGTGTGTGTGTGTGTGTGTGTGTGTGTGTATATATATTCATGGCAAAAAAATCAGTTTAATGCATCATTTAGGGTTGTTCCACAGCAACAAAAGTGCCCACCCTGCCCCCACCAACAGGCACCAGGGTGTGCATTGGGGTCCTCAGCCCTAACTCTCACCCTATTCCATGTGAAAACAAGCTGAGGAGGTGCAGTATAGGAGAATGGGGTGTGAGTTAGGACCAATGACCCCAACGCACACCCCAGTGCCTGTTGATGGGGGCCGGGTGGATGTGGAGTGCAAGGGGTGGCAACCCTAACACCGAATTTTATCAATTTTGTCACTGTGGAACAACCCTAACTGATGCATGAAATGGAATTTTTTGCCATGAATTTCCCTTCTTTTTGAGAATGTGCACTATAAATAGTGAATACGAGCATACTAACATATGAAATTTGCCAGCAGATAAAGGCCTGGAGGTCTATCAAGTCTGCTCGAATGTGCAGCTAGCACCCCTTATTCTGCAGCTGCCCCTACCTTCCACCCTTCCTCTTCATTGATCCTCCTCCTTGTTCTGTCCTATCCCTTTGAAGCAGTCCACTGTTATACTGGATACCACTTCTGCAGGTAATGCATTCCACCCAGCCACCACCCTCTCTGTAAAAAAGTGTCTCCTTATCTCCTTCCTGAACCTTCCTCCCTCCCTCCAGTCTCATATCATGGCCCCTGGTGTCCCTCCCCTCCCTTACTTTGAACAGCCCCTCTATACCTGTCTTGTTTATTCCTTTCATGTACTTAAAGGTTTCAATCGTGTCCCCAGTCCCTCCTCTCCTCCAGTGAGTACATGTTCAACTCTCTCAGCCTCCTCTCATATGATAAGTCCCCCAGGCCCTTGATCATCATTGTCACCCTGAGCTGCACTCCCTCCAGTAACTTAATGTCCCTCTTCAGATACGGGTGCCAGTACTGCACGCAGTACTCCAGGTGTGGTCTAACAAATGACCTATACAGTGGCAGAATCACCTCCTCCCTCCTCGAAGAGATACCCCTTGCAATACAACCCAGCATTTCGTTGGCCTTTGCTGCTGCCTTCCTACATTGTGCCGAGTTGTTCATTGACCCTGTAATGAACACTCCCAGATCCTTCTCCTCCTCTGTCTGGGCTAGCTGTACTCCCCCCCAGCTGGTAACTCCTCCTTGGGTTCTTCATCCCAAAATGCAGCACCTTGCACTTTTTGGCATTAAACCCCAGTTGCCAGGTGTCTGACCAGGTTTCAAGCTTTGCCAGATCATCCTGCATCCCTGCCATCCCCTAGGTCATCCACCACCGCTCCTACCTTGGTATCATCAACAAACAGACTGATCTTGCTCTTGATGTCTAATGATATGTCTGCAATGAATATCCCAAAACAACACTGGTCCCAACACTGAGCCCTGTGGAACACCGTTCATCACTACCCTAGGGTGTGAGCTCCCCACCCACCACCACCCTCTATTGCCTTCCTGAAGCCAGTTCCCTACCATCTCACCAGCTTTGCACCTCCCTTGTGCCTACTAACTTACTTCCCAAGCCTTCTGTGCGGTACAGGTCGAATGCCTTACTGAAGTCCAGATACAGGACATCCACTGCATGGCCCCTGTCCAGTTGCTCTAGTTACCCAGTCATAGAACTCCACCAGGTTGGTTTGGCAGGATCTGCACCATATGAAGCCATGCTGTTTGCTGTCCTGTAGTCCTTTGGCCTCTAGGAGGGCCTGACCTCTCCTTCAGGATAGTCTCCATTAGCTTACCCACAGCCGGATATGAGGCTCACTGGTCTGTGTTTTCCTGGTTCATCCTTGGGGCCACTCTTGTGGAGGGGCACCACATGAGCCATCCTTCAGTCCTGAGGTACACACCCCGAATGTAGTGAGGCATGAAATAGGTCTGCAAAGGTCCTGCAAGGATCTCTGCCAGCTCCTTCAGTACCCTGGGGTGGATGCCATCTGGGCCTGGCACCTTATCCACCCTCAGTGCCTTCAAACCCCCCTGAACTCTGCCCTCCATGATTCCCCATCTTTCACCCCCCCATTTCTGCCATTTCTCCCCCTTGAGTGCCACCCCTTCTCTTTAGTAAATACTGAGCAGAAGTACTCAATTAGTGCTTCTGTCTTATAACACCCTCTTCCACCCAATTCCTCCTTCCAAATCCTTACTATGTGGTCCTACAGCTCTTTTCTCTGATGTACCTGAAGAGTCCTTCTCCCTTTCTTAATGCCTTGTACCAGCCTGAGTTCCATAGATGCCTTGGCTCCCTTACTGCCCTCGTCACCTCCTTCGATTCCATCAAGTACTCCTCCCTGTCCTCCCCTCTCCATGTTTTCTTGTACTTCCTAAAGGCAGCTCTTTTCCTCCTTACCTTTTTCATGACCTCCTTGATCAACCATCTTGGTTTCTTAGCCCTAGCCTTCTTGCTCTGGGCCTTGCATCAGGTTTTTTGCCTCCACTATCCCAAGCTTTATGAGCTCCCCCCTCTGTTTAGTGTCCATACTAGGTAGAATTCTGGCCAGGTACCCTTTTAGCACTTCCCCCATCCTCCCAGAGTTGGCCCTCCTGAACTCCAGCACTCTTGTGCCAGATTCCACTCCTTCCTTGCCCATATCCAATGTGAGCCAAACTGAGTGGTGGTCACTCCCCGACCGCGGTTCCTCCACCATAAGTTCTCTACAAGAGTCCTCATTTGCCAGCACAAGGTCAAGGGTATTCCCTAATCTGGTTGGTTCACTGACCATTTGCAGCAGGAAGCTGTCCTGGAAGGCATCCAGCAGTACCTGCTGCCTTCTGTTCCTGGTTGTTGGGGTACTCCAGTCCAATCCTGGCATGTTGAAGTCCCCCACAATCACCACAGTACCCTTCTCACAGGTCCTCCTGATCTGTCCTGCTAATTTCCTGTCTAACTCCTCCATCTGAGATGGTGGCCTGTACACCACTCTCATTCTAAGAATCCTATTCTTGGAATCCTGGATTTGCATCCAAAGTGACTCCGTACTACCCTCCTCCCCTTCCTTCCTTACACACTTCAGTCCTTCCTTCACATATAGTGCCATACCCCCTCCTTTCCCAATCACCCTGTCCCTACGAAATAACCTGTACCCTGGTACAAACAGGTCCCAGTCATTGTATTGGGTGGCCCATGTTTCTGTGATGGCTGCAATGTCCACCTCTCCCTCTGCCATGAGCACCTGTAACTCTGCAGTTTTCCTCCCAAAGCTCGTAGCATTAAGGGTAACCACCTTCCACCCTTTTCCCCTCTCCATCCTGCCCTCCTTTACTAGTATCACCAATAGTACTTGCCATTTGTCCTTTGTCACTGTTATGGGGGGGTTAGCTCATATGGTTTCCCAACCTGTGGTCTCTGCATGTCTCTTGCCCAATTGCCACCCCTGCTCCTAGTTTAAATTCCCTACTTCCTTTATGTACTCCTCCATCCTCTGTTTCAACACTTTCTTTACCTCCTCACTCTAGTGTAGTCTGTCCTTGGCATAGAGACTACTGTCCTCTCTGGTCCCTCCCCAACCCCCAACAGCCCATACCCTTTAGCACAACACCAGGTTCTTAGCTATCCGTTAAATTCCTCTATTTTCAGCTTTCTTGTTGTGTTTGCCTTGGGCACTGGAAGTATCTCCGAAAAAGTTACTGATCTTCCTGCCTCCTCACATAATTGCCCTAGTTCCTCAAACCTCCTCTAGACTATATCTACTGTCTTGTCAGCCAGGTCATTCATCCCAAGATGTATAATTAAATGACGCTTGTTCCTACCCCTTCATGCATATTTCAGAACAGATTGTCCCACCCTTTCCACTGTCATTCCTGGCATGGCCTCCACCCAAATGCAACTATGCCTCTCCCCCTTGCTACCCACCTGACTCCTCTTAGTATTGAGTCCCCCAGAACTAAGATTCCACCACTCTTACTCCCTGCTTGATTCCATTCATCTCCCTCTCTCCTTTCCGGCTCCTCTTCTTCCTCTGCACATTATTTCCCCCTTTTGCCCCTTTTGCAATTCTCCCAGCAGAACTTCCCCCGCTCCAGTTTGGTCCAGGCATTTATCAATTACTCCTCTAATTTCATAATTTCCCTCCTCCACCTTCTTCCTCTCTAGCAGTGCAAAGCTATTTTCTGAAGACCCTTCACAAATGCTCACTCCCTCTCTCTTCATAGTAACCTGTTCTCTCCTTTCGGCTCCATGACTTTTGCCACTTCTTCACCTCCCTCACAAGTCCCTATCTCCTCCTTCCATTTGTCTTTTATCTCCTGACCTGGTTTCCTCAGCAATCGTTCTTTCTGGCTTGGGCTCCCTTGTCCCTGCTTCCCTTCTTCTGACTCTCTCCTCACCACTGTTGGCTTAAATTGCCCTCCCTCATCTCCATTCTTCCTCCCTCCAGTATTGGGCTAAACCCACCCCAGTCTGCCTTGCCTGTCTTGGTTCCTCTGCAGTCCCTCTATCTCCTTTCTAAGTTTCTCATGTGGTTGCACACTAAACATCCTCCCACATCCAGGCAATTTTAGAAAGATTGGTGCACCACAGTTGTTGCAGCCTACCACCCTACCCATTGCTGTCATTGCCCACTGGCGACCCCCACCCTTCAGATGCAGGATACCAAACACTCCCCAAGTCTCCCTCTCCACCTTTATCTGTGTAAAACATTCTTTTCTTAATTTCCCTTACCCCTTTGTTGTACACGTTTAGATAGATTGAGCAACTGCATTTTATATTCCTAACCTTCCTATCCACACTCAAAAGAGCGTTAAGTAGCTATTGCACAACCTTCTTCAAACTCCTACTCCTCCTTTCCACAATGCAATAACAGTGCAGAGATGTAACAATGAAAGCTCCTAGGTTTGCAGTTACTTTCCTTCCACTGAGATAGCAGTCACCTCTTCACTCGCTGCTGTTCCATTCCTGGATGAATGGAATGTGGTGGTGGGGCCCCTCACTCCCACCATGTTAATATTTGTCACTTTGCTGCGCTAAAACTGTATTACCCACTGAAATGAAAATTGGTAAATGAAGACATGTATCATACCATAACATGTATAACAAATGTTATCTGAAACTGTTCAACAGTTGCACAGCATCACACAGTGAAAACTGTGCAAGAGTATCAAAAATAAAATGTTTGCCACTTCACTACACAAGAACCATATATCCGACAGAACCAAAAATTGTAAAAGAAGACATGTACCTTAGCACACTGTGTGTCCATAATGTGTGTACATCTATTCAGCGGTCACACAGTCCATGAGCAAACAATGTAACATGCACAATTCAGCAACCATAAGTGCCAGCAACCCCAAAATTGTCACAGTCAAAGATGAATTATAAATCTTGTACATTCTAAACACCAGGTAAATTGGATACATGGTTCAGAAGTTACTGAGTGTAATGAATGAAATTATCATTCATCGGAGTGTCATAATTCCATACCTGTTAATGTTTTACACACAAACGACTGCAAGGCACCTCCATACCACTAGGACCACCTATGCTATAAATTTCAGGCCAGTAGCACCATGCAGAACAGTATGTACAAAACGTTAACTGTGTCACGGAGTATCTCCACAGCTAATTATTTTTTCCAACATGTAAACAGCATTATTCACATCCCCGGAACAACCATGCAACACTTTCCAAATTTCATGTGAAAAGACCAACCGTTCCAGAAATATTCAATATTTACATTTCTGCACCTTTAAGAAGTCTTCCACCACAAAATGACAGAAATCGCGTCCGAAAATGTGCTAAAATGGCAGACCTGGCAGGTGAAAAATCTGTAACTGCAAGGGGGGGCCAACCTCAAATGGCAATAACTCTGGAACAGAACAACATTTCTTCACCAAACAAAGACTGGCATGTTCCTTTAAGAGAAGGCTTTCTACGTGGCAAGTTTCAGATCAATCAACCACACATTGGCTGCGCTATGTGTCACAGAAGACAATGCAGAAAAATAGCAAAACATAATGTTTTGCACTGCACTGTGCAAACGCAAAAACATAAATGGTAACAACGCAAACAATGATGGCAACAGTGAGGTATATGAAAATAGCAATGCTAACGGTAACGCAAATGCAAGTGCAAATGGTAATGCACACTGTGACACAAATGGAAATGATAATGCAAACGGTAAGAGAAACACAAGTGCAAATGTAAATGAAAACAGAAATGGTAACACAAATGTTAACACAAATGATAATGGCAACAGAAATGGAAACAGTTACGAAAACTGTAATGAAAGTGCAAACAGTAACAGAAATGCAAATGGTAACAGCAGCGGCTATGCAGAAGGAAACAGCTCTTCACTTGACTATGGAAACACTACTGAAAATGCAAACTCTAAGGCCATCAGAAATGCAAATGTTAACAAACACGTAAACAGTAACGGTAACACAATTGGAAACACAAACGGTTACAGTAACACCAACGATGATGCCAAACGAAACAGTAGCATGTACGCAAATGCAAATGGTAATGCACATGGTGACACAAAAGTAAATGCAAACAAAAATGGTAACAGAAATGCAAACAGTAATGGTAATGCAAATGCAAGCGCAAATGCAAACACAAAGGGTAATGCACACGGTGGCGTAGACGGAAAGGCTAATGCAAACAGTAACAGAGCATAAGTGGAAACATTAACAGTAACAGATAGCGCAAATGCACACCCTTTTTTTCCCCAAACAGTTGCATTCAGAAGCACAGTGAATACAATGAATGTATGCATAATAATGGCCCTCAGAGCAGAAAATGAGCACTTGGAATACTAAATTCATCATATCTCAGGAACCGTACAACGTGAAAAAAATGTTAAATATCATATTACAGTATTTATGACTTTCCAGGCTAGTTTTCACTTAACCCCTAGTAGCGGACTAAACATTCTTCTGATGAAAAGTCTGTATCTCCAACCGTTTGGGAGATACAACCCGAAAGCGCGGCAGGCGTCGTAATGTTATCCTATGGGGAAAATCATCAACTTTGAGTGCTGTAACTTTGCAGCCCATTAATATTTTGTCACCAAACCACCAAAATGCATCTGTGGGATGTTGGCTTTCTTCCTTCAAATTTCAGCCCAAAGATCAAACCGTTCTTTTGCAGCAGGGTGGCAAAGAATTCCTGTTATTTTGGCCATAGTGTCGCAAAGTATTGTCGCAAATCATGACACTTTCACAAAAGAAATCATGAAAGTGTCGCAAGTGTGACCCTACTTTGCGACACTACAGATTACAAAAATTTCAAAAACATATTTCTGGGGTGTTTAACCCCCAAAAAAGACATGGCTAGCATCCTCAGGGCTCGACAAGGAGAACACAGCAAGAATTGTGTCCCTAGAGGTTCCCAAATTTAAATGCCACGCATTTCTGTGACCACTAACTGAAAAAAAATGGCTGACTCAATACACTACAGGGGTCATTTGGGACACTAAAAACTGCATTTACAACACTGTTGAACTTTTTCTTAACTTTTCCAATTAACTATAATGGGAAAATTGTTTTTTGAATAACTTTTGAACCATTCAATATTTTTTCATGAGATCTTTGAAAGGCACATCAGGGACCCCAGCCACATGTTCCCTGAAGTATTTGGACCGGTCGGGCAAACCGTGCGACCTGTAGGCATGAGCAAAGAATGCTCAAAAAAGCATAAATGTGCTACAGAATGTAACTTTATAACTCCACAACTGTATATCTGACCATTGCAAATCGTGGCAGATCCAGAGATCTATGGTACTGCTCCATGCCTGCCAAATTTCAAGCAAATCCATCATACAGTGGCAAAGTTACCAAGATGCAAAATTTCACACTTGAACCCTAAATGGGGTACTCAACCCTAACTATAGCGGCACTACTGTGCCACTATAATTTATATATATAGTATGGTAGCACAGTAGTGCTACCATAGTTAGGGCTGAGTAGCACTTTTAAGGTTAAAGCGTCAAATTTTGCACCTTAATAACTTTGCCACTGTTCAACGGATTTGCCTGATAAACTTAGTTGTGCATGGTAGATCTTGGGATCTGCCAAGTTTGTACTAGTCGGATATATGGCTGTGGAGTTAGTAAGACATAGATTGCGCAATTACGCTTTTTGTGATTTCTTTTGCTCTTGCCTACAGGTCGCATGGTTTTTGCAACAGGTCCAAAACTTCAGACAACATGCGCCTGGGCCCTGATGTGTCTTTTGAAGATTTTGCTGTAAACAATGAACGGTTCAAAAGTTATTCAAAACAATTCCATTATAAGTCAATGGGAAAAGTTAACAAAATATTCAATACTTTCTCAAATGCACTTTTGAGTCACAAATGGCTAAATGTCATAAATCCACCATCTTGTTTTCAGTTGATGATCATAAAAATGCATGGCATTTAAATTTAGGACTCTAGGGACACAGTTCTTTGTGTTCACCTAGTCGGACCCCTGAGGATGCTAGCCGTGTCTTTATTTTGAGGTTAAACACCCCAGAAATATGTTTTTCAAATTTCTGAAACAGTAATGTCACAAAGTAGTGTCATCAAGCATGACACTTTTGCAAATGTTTGTGAAATGTATGCTAAGTTGCAACACTACTTTTCAGGCTATAGGCCAAAATGACAGGACTTCTTTGCCACCCTGATGCCAAACAGTTTGGTCTTTTGGGCTGAAATTTGAGGAAGGCTGCCAATATATCACAGATGTGCCTTGTGGTGGTTTGGTGAAAAATATTGCACAGCTGCAATTTACATACTCCCAAGTTGGCATTTTCTTATAGACATGGTGGTGTATGCCTCGCTTTCGAGGCTCGTGTCTAAAACAATGCTAGAACACATATATTTTATTACGAGTTGCATAGCCCAATGCAAAAGCAAAAGCCTAGCCAGGAAAATCAAGATTTTGTGAAATTTAAATTTGTTTTCTGCGTCGTTTGGTTGCTGAGATATTAGCAATTAAGTACTTCCAATGCTCGTTTTAAACTTTGATCCCATTACAATGCATATATTCTTTGTACACACTGTGTTTTGTATGCACCTGTTTGGCAAAAACAGGTATGACTTCATTACTATTACAGTTACTGTTTCCACTTGTGTTTATGTCCCTGTTTGCATTACTGTTCCCTATGTATGCCACCGTGTGCGTTACCCTTTGTGTTGTCATTCAACGATAGTCTTCGTTACTATTACATTGCGTTTCCACTACTGTTTCTGTTTGCATTTTGTTTGCATCACCGTGCACATTGCCACTTGTGTTTCCAGCAGCCCTTTCATTTGCATTTCTCTTTCATTTTGCTTCTTCCTAGCTGTTACTGTTTCCATTTCCATTTGCATTTGCAATTGCGTTACTGTGCCCATGCGCATTACGGTTTGCGTTTCCATTTGCACTTGCATTTCCTTTTGCTCCTCTGTTTCCTTTGTTGTTATTGTTGCTGTTACCATTACCATTTGCATTTACAATTGCGGTACTGTGCCCGTGCGCTTTTCGGTTTGCGTTTCCGTATGCGCTTCTGTTCCCTTTCCGTTTCTCTTTCGTTTGGCATTATTCTTCATGTTAACTTTATCATTTGCATTTACAATTGCAGCACTGTGCCTGTGTGCGTTACGGTTTGCTTACGCAGCGCCACGTCATGCTTTCTGTTTCGGTTCTTTCACGCTCTTGCTGTGACACTTAAAATTTGCATTTAAAATATGGATGCCATCACTGTGCATGTTACCAGTTGCATTTCCATACCGCTTGTAGGTCTGTTTGTGTCACGGTTAGCTTTGGAGTCACTTTGCGCTTGTGTTTCTATTAATGTTTGCTTTACCATTTACGTTTCTGTTACCATGTGTTTGACTCATGGTGCTTGCATTACATTGGTGTTCCTGTTACTATGTGACCGACCCAGCCTCATTCTCAAAGAAGGAATTAGAGGCAAAAACTCCATTTAATGCATCAGTTATGGTTGTTTCACAGCGACAAAGTGAGAAATTGAAAACCTAACTCAGCATTCACCTCCCACCCCCAGCACCACACACACAGACACACACACACATTCAAGTAGGGGAAGACCAAGACAGCATGCCCAATCACAGACAACCAGCAGCTGGTGACAGAAATAAAATACAACTGTCAAAATGTACTGCAAGACATCCCCACCACCCCAGACCAGGTACTGCATACTCAGTGTAGATCCACAACAAAACTGAGGCCATGTACACCAATGGTATATATCCTGATTACAGCTGCACACAAATTACCACACTTAGGGTTTGCATGCATTACCTACTAACCAGGTACTGCACCCTGAGGGAGAGCCATGAGCTACACTAAGGCCATGCACATCTATGTATATCTCCTGACTGCAGGTACACACAAGTTAACATGGTTATGAATTGGAGGACCTTCACAGGCAATGTCACCCCCAGAACAGATACTCATACTGGTGGAGAGGCACAGCAACAATAAGGCCATACACATAAACAGTGCACCTCCCTGATTGCAGCTGCACAACTTACCACACTTAAGAGTTGCACAGTGTCAACCAGGCAATGTACCCCAGACTGCTTACTGTATCCTGACTGGAGAGCCACTGCAAACTGCTGGTGTGGACTTCAATGGTACACCTTACTAATTGCAAGCATGGCCTCAATCAGGCAATGCCTCCTGTTACAAGGTACTGCATCCTGGTGCTGAGCCACAGCAAAACTGAGGCTATGGACATCAACGCTACACCTCCCTAATTGCAGGACCACTCCACTTACCACAGTTAGGAGTTGCATGGCCTCAGTCAGGCAATGCCCCTCACACACACACCAGGTACTGCATCCTGAGTGTAGAGCCACAGCAAAACTAACTCCATACACATCAATGGTACACCTCCATCACTGAAGGTGCACACAACTTTGTACCATTATCAGTTGCACACCCTTGACCAGGCAATAGCCCCCACACCCCCACACAGGCACTCCATCCTGACTGGAGCCACAGCAACACTACAGGCATAGACATCTACTGTTCAAATGCTACAGTTGTTGGCTCATCATCATGGATATGTCTTGTACTACATTAACACAGCTGTATTTTATTTCTGTCACCTTCTGCTGGTTGTCTGTGAATGGTCATGTGCCTTGGTCCTCCCTCTACTTGCATATGTGCATGTGTGTGTGTGGTGATGGCGGTGTGGGGTGAATGCAGTGGGTTTCAACTAACGGTGAATTTCCTCACTTTTGTCTGTGGAACAACCTAACTGATGCATTAAACTGGGTTTTGCCTAATATATATATATATATATATATATATATAGATATATAAAATTAGAGGCAAAACACTCCATTTAATGCATCAGTTAGGGTTGTTCCACAGTGACAAAAGTGACTAAATTTGGTGTTAGGTTGAAATCCTTTGCCCCTCCAGCCCACCCCCAACCAGCATCGAGGTGCACGTTGTTGTTTTTTCAGTTACTGATCAGAAAATGCTTGGCATTTAAATTTGGGACCCTCTAGGGACACAGTTCTTTTGTGTTCACCAAGTCGAACCCTGAGGATGGTAGCCATGTCTTTATTTTGAGGTTAAACACCCCAGAAATATGTTTTCAAATTTCTGGAAAAGTAGTCACAAAGTAGTGTCGCACTCATGACACTTTCGTAAAATTTTGAAAGGTGTCGCAAATTGTGACACTACTTTTCCAGACTATGGCCAAAATGACAGAGTTCTTTCCACCCTGCTGCGAAGAACAGTTTGGTCTTTTGAGTTGAAATTTGAGGAAGGCAGCAAACATCTCACAGATGTGCCTTTTGGTGGTTTGGTGAAAAATATTGCACATCTGCCAAGTTATGGTACTCCAAAGTTGACCCCTTTTTTTCCCATAGACTAACATGGTGGCATATGCCGCGCCTTTCAGGGCTCGTATCTCAGAAACAGTGAGAGATACAGATTTTTTGTTGCAAGTTACATAGCCCTATAGGCTATATAATAACAAAAACCTAGACAGGAAAATCATGATTTCTGTGAAATTTAATTTTTTTTCTATGCCGTGTGGTTACTAAGATATTAGCAATTAAGTACTTTCAATGCTCATTTTAAGCTTCAATGCCCATTACAATATACACATTCTTTGTACACACTTTGTTTCTCTATGCACCTGTTCAGCAAAAATAGGGTATGCACTTCCATTACTATTACAGTTACCATTTCCACCTGTGTTTATGTCCCCGTTTGCATTACCGTTCCTGTGTACGCCACCATGTGCGTTACCCTTTGCGTTGTCATTTGCCTCTTGCATTTTCCTTACTGTTGCCATTTGCATTTCCACTACTGTTTCCGTTATGTTTTGTTTGCATCACATTGCCATTTGCATTTCCGGCAGTTGTTTTGTTTGCATTTCCATTTCTCTTTCGTTTTGTGTCTTCCTTGCTGTTACTGTTACCATTTGCATTTGCAATTGTGTTACTGTGCCTGTGCACATTACAGTTTGTGTTTCCATATGTGCTTGGATTTCCTTTTGCGTTTCTGTTTCCTTTGCTGTTATTGTTGCTTTTACCATTACCATTTGCATTTAAAATTGTGGTACTGTGCCCGTGCACATTTCGGTTTACATTTCCATACGCGCTTCTTTTCCCATTTCTGTTTCTGTTTCCTTTGGTGTTATTCTTTATGTTAACTTTACAATTTGCATTTCAATTGTGGTGCCATGCCTCTTGCGTTATGGTTTGTGTTTACGTGTGCACTTGCATTCACTTTTCCGTTTCTGTTCCCTTTTGTGTTCTTTTTGCTGTGACATAACATTTCTATTTAAGATACGCTGCTATCACTCTTCATGTTATCAGTTGTGTTTTTGTATGCACTTCAATACCCGTTTGCGTCACTGTTCACTTCGGCGTCACTTTGCACTTGCGTTTCTCGAACTCACCCCATCCCAAATGCCAAACCGAACAGTGACGCAAAAGGGAGACACAGATGCATAAGGAAAATGCAAACTGTGATGGGCAAGGTCATGGTACGGCAATTGGAAATGCAAATGGAAATGTTAACAGCATAAATAACGCCAAAGGGAACCAAAATGGAAATGCAAATGCAAACACACATGGAAATGCAAACCGTAATGCACACGGTAATGGTACCATAACTGTAAATGCAAATGGTAAAGTTAACATGAACAATAATGTCAAAGGAAACAGAAATGGAAATGGGAATGGAAGCACGTACAGAATTGCAAACCATAACATCGCGACAATCACGTTACAGCAGTTGTAAATGCAAAATGGTAACGGTAACAGCAACAATAACACCAAAGGAAACAGAAATGCAAAAGCAAATGGAAGCATATGGAAATGCAAACTGTAATGTGCACGGGTACAGTAATGCAATTGGAAACTCAAATGGTAACAGTAACAGCAACAAAGACGCATGAAAGAGAAATGCAAACACAGACAAAGGGTGCCAGAAACACAAACCGAAAAAACAGGAACAGTAGTGGAAATGCAAATGGTAACAGTAATGCAACTGCAAGGGCAAATGAGAATACAGAGGGTAACCAACACGGGCGTGCAGTAGCAGTAACTCAAATTGGTATGGAAATGCAAGTGGAAATGCTAACTGTTACAGTAATGAGCGGACACCCTGGTTTTGCCCAACAGCTGCATAGAGAAACACAGTGCGTACAAAGAGTGTATGCATCATAATGGGCCTCAGAGAAGAAAATGAGCTGTTGGAATACTAAACTGCTTATATCTCAGGAACCGTGCGACGTAGAAATTTTTTTTTTAATTAACATGATTCATGAGTTTCCTGGTATGTTTTAATTGAATGCAAAACGCAAAATGTTTTCTCTGACACATAAACACCATAACTCACATCTACAGGACATGCCGTAAACACCCTCCAAATTTCAAGTAAAAAGACCAAACTGTTTCTGAGATATACAATATTAAAGATTGGTAAAATTTCCCTATGTATCCCGTTACAAAAAATCTGTCCATCTTGTCCCCCAATCGCGATCAAAGATGGCAATCATAGAATCTCACAATCAAAGAATTTGTAGGCTCGAGATCAAAGAATTTGCATTCTCATGAACAAAGAATTTAAAACCTTTTAAATAAAAATTGAAGGTATTTGTAAACCACCACCACGGTTGACAGAACGAAGCCTACTGAGAAAAATCCACCCTCATTTGACTTCCTAGGACAGCCCTGGGCTGAGAAAATTGATTTTAAATTGGGCCATCTTGTCCTCACTCGCGATTGATCACGATCAAAGAATCTCAAGATCAAAGAATTTGCAGGCTCGTGAACAAAGAATTGAAAATGTCATAAGTCAAAAAATGGAAGGAATTGCGGTAAACCACCACCATGGTTTGACAGAACAAAGCCCCTGAGTAAAACCCACCTCATTTGACTTCCTGAGGGACCCTGGGCTGAGAAAATAGCTTTTAATCTGGCCATCTCATCCCTTGCTCATGATGCGCAATCGCGATCAAAGAATCTCGCGATCAAAGAATTTGAAGGCTCGCGATCAAAGAAATAGCCGCTCGAGATCAAAGATTAGGGACGAGATGGCCAGATTTTAAAATGATTTTTCTCATCCCAGGGGTGCCCTAATAAAATGAGGCTGGGTTTGCTCAGAGACTCCATTCACCCATCTGAATAACAACAATAACGTTTAATTATCCCTGGTAGTCTAGTGGCCCCCATCATAATAAAATAAATAGTCATTTGTAATGCCCTGATAGTCTAGTGCCCCCACCAATGTTTATTGTTTTACATCCCTGGTAGTCTAGTGGCCCCCACCCAGCTGTATAAAATTATTCTTATTGCTCATATTCCTGGTAGTCTAGTGGCCCCCTGATCTGTATTTAATAATATTATTTGTAGAGATCCCTGGTAGTCTAGCAGCTCCCTCCCAGCATAATAAAATAAATGCTTATTTTGTATTTCCTGGTAGTCTAGTGGCCCCTCACCCCCTCCACCCAGCTGTGCCAGCCCAACCAGCACCCCCCACCCTTCCCCAGCCAGCGACTGGAACAGCCCACCTCTCACCTCCACAGCCAGCCACCAATTGTGTCCATTACAAGCGCTAATGCAAAGAGGCACACTCAAAATATTTTTGAGCTCCTCTTTGCATTACCGATCATAATGCAAACAGTCGGCAGCTGGTCATGGAGGTGAGAGGTGAGCTGTGCCAGTCAGCCGGCTGGGGAACATGTGGGGGTGCTGGGTGGCTGGGTAGGCTAGCATGAGTGCATTCAACCACACAGCTAAGTTTCTGTTAAACACCTGTCACCATATTTTTTGTAGGATTGATACTGCTTGGTGACACTGCTTACAGTAATAAAGGTTAGTAGTTATACACTAAGAGACTGTGAAAATGGCAGGCAGGATTTGATTTTTACATTACATTTTATTTAAAAATTGATGGCATGATCAAGCACATCAGCTTGTACAGTGTGAGACTACTACTTGTCTATTTAGTTATGCCTGTGGGTGCCAGTTGCATATGTGTGTGTGTGTGTGTGTGTGTGTGTGTGTGTGTGTGTATGTGGCTGCCTAGCTGCACCAGGTGTGGAGTGGTCTCATTGCTGGTGAGAAGGTTTTAAGTGCTGGAAAGTAGTTCAGGTGTGCGGTCGTACTGGAAGGTGTGCAGTCATTGTGGAATAATGCACAGTCATGTGACATGTTTCACCAATCAGGATAGTGGATTTTCACTGATTTTCCTTACTTATATATATATATATATATATATATATATATATATGTATATATGTATATGTATGTGTATATATATATATATATATATATATATATATTATGGTAGCACAGTAGTGCCTACCATAGTTAGGTTGAGTAGCACTTTTAAGGTTAAAGTGTGAAAATTTGCACCTTAATAATTTTGCCACTGTTCAGCGGATTTGGCTGAAATTTGGCAGCAAGGTTGGGCATGGTAGATCTTAGGAACTTTTGTGCGATTCGGATATATGGCTGGGAAGTTATTAGCGACAACCAAATGTGCAATTACGCTTTTTTGCAAATTTTTGCTCTCACCTACAGGTCACATGGTTTCACGACCAGTCTGAAAAACTTCAGGAAACGTACGGCCTGCATCCCGATGTGCTTTTGAAGATTTCGTGAAAAAATAGGAGCGGTTCAGAAGTTATTCAAAACAAGTTCCCATTATAAGTCAATGGAAAAGTTAAAAATTTGAGTGTTGCAAATGCATTTTTAGTGTCGCAAATGGCCCTAGTAGTGTCGCAAATCCACCATTTTGTTTTCAGTTACTGATCAGAAAATGACTTGGCATTTAAAATTGGGACCCTGTAGGGACACAATTCTTTCTGTGTTCACCTAGT
The DNA here is from genome assembly GCA_016271365.2 of Neoceratodus forsteri. Taxonomy (NCBI): domain Eukaryota; kingdom Metazoa; phylum Chordata; order Ceratodontiformes; family Ceratodontidae; genus Neoceratodus; species Neoceratodus forsteri. The sequence goes on from JADMNL010000035.1 coordinate 42,914,379, forward strand.
CGGACCCTGAGGATGCTAGCCATGTCTTTATTTTGGTTTTAAACACCCAGAAATATGTTTTCAAATTTCTGGAAACAGTAGTGTTGCAATATAGTTTTGCACTTGCAATACTTTCGCAAATTTTTGTGAAAAGTGTCGCAAATTCCGAAAGTACTTTTACAGACTATGGCAAAATGACAGGAATTCTTTGCACCCTGCTGCGAAAGAGTGGTTTGGTAGTCGAAAACATAGCCAGGAAAATCATGAATCATGTAAATTTTTTTTCTACGTCATACAGTTACTGAGATATAAGCAATTTAGTATTCCAACAGCTCATTTTCTGCTCTGAGGTGCATTATTATGCATACATTCTTTGTACACACTGTATTTCTCTATGCAGTTGTTGGGCAAAACTAGGTGTCGCTTCGTTAGTGTTACAGTTACCATTACCACTTGTGTTTCCATACCCATTTGTGTTACCATTCCCGTGTACACCAAAGTGTGTATCACCCTTTGTGTTCTTGTTTGTGTACACACCTGCGTTCATGTTTCCATTTCTCTTTACTTTGCTGTTATTTCTGCTGTTCATGGTACCATTTGCACTTCCAGTTGCTGTACCATTATTATGCATACATTCTTTGTACATGCTGACCCAGATATTCAAAAGGGTTGCGCATGGCGCTTAACAGTGACTGTGCCATGCGCCACCCACTGATTCACCCTGGCGTGATATTCAAAAGGGAAAAGTGCGCGGAAAAACTCCATGCGCTGGAGTGCATCAGTAATGTATGCAGGCGCAGGTAGGGGTGTGCCCATGCATACCCTGCACAGCCCCATATTCAGCCTCCAGGGATTTGCAGAGCCATGCATCGCAACCCCTACCTGTGCCTGCACAAAGTTGATCCCAAAAACAGGAACAATGGATGGCCACCCACAGGTGATCTGCTGCATTGCAGGGTGCAACACGGCAGCTGCCACTGTGGGTACAACTCCGGCTGCACCTGGCGGCACCCCAATGCCTGATTGTGGGCATTTGTAAAAAAAGAGGAATTCTGTCTAATATCCCTGGTGGTCAGTGGACCGCTATCTGCCTGATCTTGGGCATTTGTAACAAAAGAAGAAATATGTCCCATATCCTTGGTGGTCCAGTGGACTGCTGTCTGCTCAATCGCGGGCATTTATAATAAAAATAAATAATACCAATATCCCTGGTGGTCTAGCAGTACCCCTGTCCCCCACCCACCCACAGGCCCCACGCCCGCTCCCACAGGTCAGCTGGTGGGCGGCAGCACCCGCCTGCTGCCCCACCATGTGACTGACACTGTCAGTGGGGCTGTATGCCCATTGGTCCACAGTGTGAGCCAATGGGCATGCAGCCCGTACCGTACTACACATTCAGATATCTGGAATGTTTGAGGTGATGCGATACTGCGTCCGATAGCTCATGCTGTGGACCAATGGGTGTACAGCCCTACCGACGGTGTCAGTCAGCGGGCAGTGGGGCGGCAGGTGGGTGGGGTGCTGCCACCCGCTGGCTGACTGGAGGAGCGGGGTGGTGGGGCTCAGTAGGCAGGTGGGGAGGGGGGGTACCACTAGACCACCAGGGATATTGGTATTATTTATTTTTTTTGTTATAAATGCCTGCAATCAGGCAGACAGCGATCCACTGGACCACCAGGGATATTGGTATTATTTATTTCTCTATTACAAATGCCCACAGTTGGGCAGACAGCGGTCCACTGGACCACCAAGGATATGGGACATATTTCTTCTTTTTGTTACAAATGCCCATGATTGGGCAGACAGCGGTCCACTGGACCACCAGGGATTTAGGCTTTTCCATTTTTTTACTGCAGCCCGCGATCTGGCTGTGGAGCACATTGCCGGCTGCAGGGTGTGTCAGTCCCTGACGGCTGATGCCTGGCAGGCTGCCAGGCACAAGTCGTCAGGGATCGGTCACACCTGCATGCAAATGGAGACATGCAAATGGACCCATTAGTGCTTTGCATACACATGTGGCCCCATTTGCATGTAAAGTTTTGAATATCGTGGTTGCTGTGCATAGCGCAATGAAACTTGAGCTAGTTCATCCCCATGCTCCACTCTGGCCACTTGCGCTGGTGCAGTGCCACTGTGCCATGCACACTGTGGGTGGCCAGGGTGCGATATTCAACAATGCTGTGCCATGGTGCAACTCCGTTGAATATCGCCCAGTCCACATGCCTGCATAGCCAAGTTGCTCTGCGCCCATGCTTGCACCACATCCTGGCACAGTTTGAATATCTGGGCCACTGTGTTTCTCTGTACAGCTGTTGGGCAAAACCAGGGTGTGCGCTTCCTTTACTGTTACAGTTACCATTACCACTTGTGTTTCTGTACCCGTTTGTGTTATTGTTCCCGTGCATGCCAACGTGTGTGTTACCCTTTGTGTTCTTGTTTGTGTACGCACTTGCATTCCTGTTTCTGGTTCTCTGTACTTTGTCATTATTTCTGCTGTTAATGTTACCATTTGTGCTTCAATTGCTGTACTGTGACCATGCACCATAAGCGCTTGCATTTCCTTTTGTGTTTCTGCTTCCTTTGGCATTATTGTTGCTCTTACCATTACCATTTACATGTACAATTGCGGTCACGTGACTGTGCGCATTACAATTTGTGTTTCTGTTCGTGCTTGCATTCCCGTTTCCATTTCTTTTTCTTTTGCTGTTATTCTTCATGCTAACTTTACCAGTTTCATTTACAATTGTGGTAACGTGCCCGTGTGCGTTACAGTTTGCATTTCCATGTTCACCTGTGTTCACGTTTCCATTTCTGTTCCCTTTGACATTATTGTTGCTGTTACCATTAACATTTCTATTTACATTTGTGATAACGTGACTGTGCACATTACGGTTTGCGTTTCCGTACATGCTTCTGTTCCCGTTTCCATTTCTGTTTCCTTTGGCATTATTCTTTATGTTAAATTTACCATTTGCATTTACAATTGCGGTACCATGTCCGTACGCATAATGGTTTGCGTTTCTGTATGCGGTTCTGCTCCCGTTTCTGTTTTCTTTGGCATTATTCTTCATGTTAACTTTACCATTTGCATTTACTATTGTGGTACTGTATCCTTGCACGTAAGGTTTGCGTTTAAGTGCGTGCTTGTGTTCGATTTTCCATTTCTGTTCCTTTTGGTGTTCTTTTTGCTGTAACACTTAACATTAATGTTTAAAATACCTGTGCCATCACTGTGTGCATTACCAGTTGCATTTTTGTACGTGATTGCATGTCCATTTGTGTCACTGTTCGCTTCGGCATCACTTTGTGTTTACGTTTCTATTAATGTTTGCTTTACCATTTACATTTGTGTTATGATGTGCGTTACTGTTGGTGCTTGCATTGCAGTTCCTGTTTCTGTGTGACAAGACATCAGGTGGTGGGCCCCGTGCTTCTGCCACTGCTTTCCATTCAGTATTTATTGTACACAGTCTCAAGAAGGAAATTAGAGGCAAAAACTCTGTTTAATGCATAAGTTATGGTTGTTCACAGTGACAAAAGCAAGAGAATTCAGTGTTAGGGTTGAAGAACCCTTGCAGTCCCAACCTCCCCAACCAGCAATGGGGTGTGCATTGGGGTCCTCAGTCCTAACTCTCACTACATTCTCCTATACCTCAGCTTCTTTACACATGCGATGGGGTGAAAGTTAGGGATGATGACCCCAATGTACACAACGATGCCAGTTGGGGGCAGTTGGGGGGTGATGCAATGGGGTTTTTAACCCTTGCAGTGAAAAAAGATACATACATATATATCTATATATAGATATATATAGATATACATATATATATTATGGTAGCACGGTAGTGCTGCTATAGTTAGGGTTGATATTTTTATGTGAATGGGTAAAATTTAGCACCTTTATAACTTTGCTACCATTCAATGGATTTGCTTGAGATTTGACAGCCATGGTTGATGACTATAGATTTAGAGATCTGCCAACTTTCATCCACTAACACATAGCAGTGATGGTAGCTTGACTGAATTTGACAGTAAACAAAGGATATGAATATTCCTGCTATAGATCCATGTTTGTAGGAGTATGCAAGGTATGATACTTAGCTGTTGTATACCAGCAGCCAGCCAATGTTCTGTGAACCCCCCTCCCCCCCACTGCCACCCTATCTGTTGCTGTGCATGATGTACTCTATTGTGAGTGGAGAACCAAGGAATGTAACACACCCCACAGCAGCACATTGAAGTGACAGTAGCTTCTGTGGTTATCACAATAAATAAAGGATGCAAGTATTAGTGGTAGAGATCCATGTCTGTGGGAGGTTACAAGTTGTGGCAGTAAGCAGTTGCATGACAGCAGCCAGGTAATGTCTCTTGCACCCTCCTCCTCCATGTTATCTCCCAGTTATTTAATAAGACTAAACATGGAACACTTACTTATTGTATGCCATTATGTAGCAATGGCACCCGCCACTCCTCCAGCTAGGCAATGCTCATCGTACTGGACTTTCTGTCCAACAGCTTGATGATTGAGTAATACTGAACTTGGAACACTTACTTGTTATATGGCATTAGCTAGGCAATGATCTCTGTTTCTACAGCTATGCAATACCACTTGTTCCCTACCGTGGACATGTACTGTTTCTTGACTAGGGAGTTACAGGAACAGAAGCCCCATGGAGGGTCATGGTATACCTTTGTGGTTGTAGGTACAGAGAAGTTAGGGAAGTGTTGATTTACTGTTAACATACCCACACCTACACAGGGAAGGGACTGTGTGTTGAGTGGATGTGTATCATCTATTAAGGCTGTGGATATGAATGGAATACATCTTTGTTTGTAGAAGGATATAAGTTATGATAGTTAGGAGTTGTATGGCATCAGCAAGGCAATGTTACCCCACCACTCCACTCATTGTGGATGAGTTGCTGCATTGTGAGCAGAGACTCTCAGGAAACAAATGTAATGGCTATTCATCTTACAGGTCCATGATTAAATAACAGAGAAGTTTAAATACTTAGTTGTTGCATGGTATGAGCCAGGAAATGCCCTCCCAATTTAGAGAATGTCTGTTCTTTCGCACTACATGTTGTACACCTGCAACCCTCCTGAGATGTATTGTATCTATCCTCTGTGGTGAGTTAGAGGGAAAGAAGAGATATAGTCATTAATGGTGAACATGTGTGGCTGTAGTTACACCCTAGGTGGAAAAGTATGCACTTATGTGATGTACCTCCACCCTACTACTAATACAGATTAGGTGCTCTATTATGAGTACTGACCTTCAGTAGTAACCATTCCAATATGTGTCATAAGTACTAATTTTTAAAACTTTGACAAGAAAAACAATGTTTTTTTATGAAAAATTGTTTATTTGTAAAAAAAAGTTATATATGTGTATATATACATATATATATATATATATATAGACATACAAATTAAAGTAGTGCTTTGTTTTCAGCAATATAAATTTTTTTTACAATATTAAGTACCATTGTTTTTTGGAAAAATATTATTTTTTGCAAAAAATAAACCCTTTGTTAAAATATATATATATATATACATATTTAAGTAAATCAATGAAATAGAAAAAGAGGTGTGGTCTTGAGTAGCTCAGTCAGCCCATGCAGGAAGTTGGATGAATGTGGAGGTGCATCAGAAGTGGAAGCTGTTGCACCAGCTTGAGAGGAGATACCTTGATGTTGCTATGGAGGCTGTCCATCAGTGGCCAGGGAGACTGGTGACAGCCACAGGTGAAGCAGTGTTGCTGTCTGCACTGGCACCTGATGCTGTGCCCACATGCTCGAGCACAAGATTGACTGTTGCTTGCTGTGCATCAGGTCGCTCTAGTATACTGCTATGTTCTTGTCTTAGTTGTTTTATTTCATTTGTGAGATAGTCAATCTTGTGTGCAAGCCTGTGAACACAGCGGCAGTGCACAGTGTGCCGCTTTTTACATGGCATATCTGTAAAGAGAAAAAAACTATTACTGTACCATGTGAGTATCAGATCAGGTACAAGATGTTCTTCCCTGTGGCTACACAGGCCAGATTGTATGTCATCTCTTCTCTCCCCACCGTCCCATACAGGATGTTATGATTTTTGAGTCTAGAGTGAGAGTTAAACAAGGTACATAGGCATCAATGGTGCAGCTTTGTGGTAGTAGTTACATAAAAATTTGTGAACTTTTGAGTTTCATGGGGTTATGCTGTGAATACCTCATCCCTGCCCCCCCAGTCACATCACAGACAGAGAGACAGTGGGAACTGTATATTGAGTGGATAACCAGAGAAAAGAAATGGTTTTCCATTTATGGCATATATCTCTGTTTGTGGCAGATAACTTATATAGTGCAGAGCTGGGTGATGTCAGCTAGGTAAATTACCCCCCCCACCTTCGCATACACACACCACAGCTAAGGTACTGTGTTGTCAGTGCAGACCGTCAGTAAAATAGAGATATGGATATTGATGTAGCACTTTGATGATGAAATAACACACAAGTTAGAATTGCTAATTGTTACATGACATCAGCTAGGCAATGGCCACCTCTCCACACGTAGTCAATGCCTAGCCTTCCACTCCCCTATCCTCCCTGTACACATAGTTTATCTGTGGTGCATAGTCAAAATAAAAGAAGGACTGTAGCTATTATTGGTATTCTTTACTGGTTGTAGGGTGCACAAGTTAGGGAACTGTGTACTTGTGTGCTGTCATCTAGGGAATGGTGCCCACCCTAGAGCCAGACATACATAGAGCAGGAAGTCTATCTTGACTGGATAGGTAGAGTAAATAAAGGATATGGATGTTAATGGTATACATGTTGGGGGAGAGATACTGTGGGTTAAGCTGGAAAGGAAAATGGGGACAGCCATCTGCACAGGTGTGGTCTATAGACCACCAGCCCAGGAGGAAGAAACAGATAGGGAGCTGATGCTAGCCATCCAAAGGATGGCAGACAAGGGTGAGATAGTACTGGTTGGGGACTTCAATATTCCAGGCACAGACTGGAGCATCCCAGCAGCAGCATCAACTAGGAGCAGATTTATCCTGGACTCCCTTCAGGGTGCCTTCCTCAAGCAACTGGTCATGGAACCAACTCGGCAGAAGGCAATAGTGGACCTTGTGCTCACAAACAGGGACAGTGTGATGGGGGTAACAGTGGGGGAGCACCTGGGGAACAGTGACCACCAGTCATTGTGGTTTGAAATCACAGAAAGAGCAGAACCAAACAACACAAAAACATGTATCCTGGATTTTAGGGGGGCAGACTTTGGGAAAATGGGGAGATACTTGAAAGAGGCATTAAGGGGAAAGGGACAGGAATCAGGGGTTGAGGAACAGTGGGCAGTATTTAAAATGGTGATTACAAGAACAACAGAATTATGCATTAAGCAGGTTAGCAAGAGGAAAAGGAAGAGGAGACCATTATGGTTTTCCAAAGAGGTAGCAAAGAAAGTGAAAGCCAAAAAGATTGCATTCAGGCAATACAAAAAGACACAGGCAGAAGGGGATAGGGAGACATACCAGGAGAAGCAAAGGGAGGCAGGGAGGTCAGTAAGGGAAGCCAAAGCTCAGACAGAAGAACACATTGCAAAATCAGTGGGTAGAGGGGACAAAACCTTTTACAGGTACATAAGTGAAAAAAGAAAGACAAAGGGAGGGATAGTGAGACTGAAGGGGGAGGATGGGGGCCGCATGGAGGATGACAACAGTAAAGCTGATATATTGAACAGGTATTTCTGCTCAGTCTTTACTGAGGAAGATGAGGGTAATGGGTCTGAAGGGAGTACAAGGGGTGAGAATGGTGCAGAAATGGACACAAGTCCCTTTACGAGAAAGGGTCCTGAAGGAACTGGAAGTAATAAGAGTTGATAAAGCAATGGGGCCAGATGGGGTGCACCCCAGGGTCCTTAAAGAACTAAGAGAGGTGGTGGCTGAACCTCTGGCTATCCTGTTTAGCAAATCACTGGAAACAGGGGAGGTACCCAAAGACTGGAGGACAGCAGATGTAGTCCCCTTATACAAAAGTGGGAACAAAGAAGAAGCAGGGAACTACAGACCAGTCAGCCTCACCTCGGTAGTGGGGTAGATCATGGAAGCACTATTGAAGGAGAGATTGGTGGAACATCTGGTTGTCAATGGACTACAGGACCCAAGGCAGCGTGGTTTCACCAGGGGGAAGTCATGTCAGACCAACCTCATTGAATTTTTTGACTGGGTGACTAGGGAGGTGGATCAGAGGAGGGCAGTGGACATGGCCTATCTGAACTTCAGCAAGGCCTTTGACACTGTGCCACATAGAAGACTATTACACAAACTGGGGAATATGGGTGTGGGCAGGACAGTAGTGTGGTGGGTAGGTAACTGGCTGGGTGGTAGGACACAGAGGGTGGTGGTAAATGGCTATCACTCCACAGAGAGAGGACCAGTGGGGTACCACAGGGATCAGTGCTGGGACCGGTCCTATTCAACTTCTTCATCAGTGACATTGCGCAGGACCTAGAAGGCAGAATCTCACTGTTCACTGATGACACAAAGCTCTGTAACAGAGTAGACACACCAGAGGGTGTAGACAGAATGAGAAGGGACCTGCAGAAACTTGAAGAATGGTCAGGGGTTTGGCAGTTAAAATTCAATGCAAAGAAAAGCAAGATAATGCATATGGGGCACAAAAACCCTGGCACAATATATCAGTTGGGGGGTGAGGATATAGCATGCACCAAGCAGGAAAGGGATCGGGGGGTTATCATCTCTGATGACCTCAAGATAGGGAAACAGTGTGACAAGGCAGCACGTAAAACAAATAGGATGATGGGATGTATAGGCAGGGGCATCACCAGCAGAAAAAGGGAGGTAATAATTCCACTATACAAGACACTAGTGAGGCCCCACCTGGAGTACAGTGTACAGTTCTGGAGACCATACCTACATAAGGACATAGACAGGGTAGAGAAGGTTCAGAGGAGGGCAAGAAAGATGGTGCATGGATTGCTTCACAAGTCCTATGAAGACAGATTGAATGAACTGAACATGTACTTCCTGGAGGAGAGGAGGGAGAGAGGAGATGTGATAGAGAAAAACAAGTATCTTACAGGGAGGAACAGGGTGCAGGAATACACTATTTTTAAGTGAAAAAGATGTTCCAGGACTAGAGGGCATGGGATGAAGTTGGAGGGAGGACAATTCAGAGGAAACATGAGGAAGAATTTCTTCACAGAATGGGTGGTGGACAAGTGGAACAACCTGCCAGAAGAAGTGGTGGGGGCTGAAACAATCACGGGATTTAAGGATACATGGGATAGACATAAAGGAATTCTGGAGGTCAGGGGTAAGGGGCAACAGACTTCTAGGAAAACATAAACTGACCTTACAAGCTCAAATGGGCAAACTGGGTGGGCTATAGGCCCTTATCTGCCGACACTGTGTATGTATCTATGTATCTATGATAACAGCGAGACAGTAGTCAGGACAGTTAAGAGTTGTATGTCATGATGTAGTCAGTGTCCCTCAGCCAAAAAAAGAGGTGGAGGATTGTTAGTGGAGAGTTTGATTAAAAAAAAAAAGACTATGGATATAGGTGTTACAGCTGTATCATTGCAGTAAAATACTACATGGAACAGTAGTAGTAGTATGTTGTCAGCTAGGCAGTGGCACCTGCTGGCCACCAAGACATGAGGAGCAGATCTACTGTTCAACTGTAATAGTTGTATTAACAAATACTATTACTTAAAATCAACTGATAGTATTGCCAGCACTCTATGAGCTTAGTGTCAGTTTATGTTGCTTGACTTACATTCAGGACTGCTGGCAGGCTCCTGCTTCACCTGTGGCTCTGATGTTTCTGCAGTCTCCCCGACCACTGTAAGACAGAGATATAGGTTCTTAAATATATGCAGGTATTTTACTTTTGTTACTGTTAGTGTTATTGTATCTATTTGGTTTTATGTACACCTTTCCATTTTCTTTCACATGTTTGAAAATGTGTGTGTCAGTGTTTGCTTTCATGTTGCTGCTTGTGTTACCAATTTTGTTTCCATTTACATTAGCATTTTTCTTGTAGTCATAGTCAGCATGACTGTCTGAGAAAAGATCATGCTGTAGGACCAGGGTGGCAGCTCATGCTTGCATGTTGTTGCCTAGCGTATGTGCCCCCCCCCACAAATAAAAAAAAACCCAAGAATTCACTATATTCTGACTACAGACTAATAGTAAAACAAAGGTAATGGGTATATATGGTTCATCCATATCACTGAAGTAGACAATAATTGAAATACTTACTGGTTATTATAAGCTAAATAATGACAGTCCTTATCCACCACAGAGGGTAGATAGTGCATTCTGAGTGAAGAGTTACACTTCAAGAAAGTACAGGTACAGTGATGCTGAATGTCTGTGGTTGGAGTTTGAGAGGCATTAAAACTGTTAAGAAGTAGATGACATCAGACATGGAAAGCCCACCACTGCACCTCCAACCCCCCCACCGCACACTGAGTCACTGCATATGAGGAAGTTAATTTACAGTGCATATTCTAAGTAAAACAATAGTTCTGGACATCAAATTGACAGGTTTATGATTGAATGACAGATTAGTTGGAACACTTAGCTGTTGCATGACATAAGTCAGGCAATGTTCCTCCTCTTCTCATTAAGTTTTGAATAGTACATTTACAGTGATAGGGAAATAAAGTATATAGAGATGAATGGTGTGCCTCTCTGTTATAAAAATTATTAATTAGAAGAGTTAGTAGTGGGATGCAATCAAGTAGGCAATCCACAGCTGTATCCCAGGGTTTTATTTAACTCAAAAAAATTGATTTGCGTTTTGCTCATGAAACTTCTGAAACTGTGTGACAAATGCATAGCACTTGCCTCACTGTGTTTAACAAACATAACAGTTCTAGAAAACCTATATAAATGCTTTCAAAACAGTTACTATTCTCTCAAGAAATAAACAGCTAATAAATTATTTAAGCTACTGCTATTCGTTGTTCATAGAATATGTTTTTATTCTTAGTGGTGACTTTACAGTGAAGCCACAAATATAAACAGTACACAGTTTTATTGTTCTGACACAGAAACTATGCATCTTTTAGGGGGTGCATTGCATTGTCTAGAGATTTTCCAGTTACAGGTGTTACAACTGTGGATGGACTGGGTACATAGTGTTAATTTAGGTTGATGAATTAAGTATGATCTCAAGAGGAAAGTTAGTGTCTTTAGCTGTTGTATGATATTAATCAGGTGTTGTTGCTGTGTCTCCCCCCACCCCCACACAGAGACACACAGACTGTTATTATATCCCACCTTGACAGTCAGACATCAAAATATTCATACTAATCATTTAAATATGTAATAGTGAGAAAGTCAGTACAGAATAGCTGTGCTAAAAACTTATCTGTTGACTATTGCACAACTACTATTCAGTTTTGTGAGAAGATACTAACTTGTTCTCTATGGAATTCTTTGTAAGTCATAAGTACTGTGTCAGGTATTAGTTCTTATTTATAAATTTAAGATCTGGGCAGGATTCACAAAGAACATGTACCCAGTGCATCTCGTCTGCACCGGCACATGGGAGATGCACTGGGTGCAAAAATGGGCTATTCACAGAGGAGGGTAGGGAATATGCCCCAGAGCAGCGCCTCTGTGAATAGTATAGGTTTGCCCCACCCAGGATGCCCTGGAGCATCCCAGGCTGCTCCAGGGCATCCCCCAAGCAGGCTGTGAGCCCATTGGGGTAGGTCATCTCAGGATGCCCTGCGCCCATTAACGAGATTCACAGCCTGGGGCATGCAAATGAGTCCATTAGGTATGCATGGTGCAATGGGGCCATTAGCATGTCATTATGGCCCCATTTGCATAGCGCTGGCTGGGATGCAGCAACCGAATGCACTGATCTGTGGCCACCACCCCACCCCCACCTGACCCCATCCCAAGTCATGCCGATCATGTCAGAGTGGAAAGAAGTTAATTTCCCACCCCCCTGCATGCCCCCATACAGAGCTGCACATGGCGGCAGTAATGTTGTTGGCAATCCACCCTATCCCGCCTCCGTACAGAGCTGCACCTCGTGGTACTAATGTTGTTGGCAATACCCCTCCCCCGCCTCTGTACAGAGTCGTGCCCCTCGCTGTATGACATGGAGAACCCCTTCCCCAACCCCAACCACTTGGTAATGTCATCTCCCACACCAGTGTGCTGTTGAAGTTAGCTGGCCAACCCCACACAGCAGCTGGCCCCACCCTCTACCCACCCCAGCAGGAGCCCACTGCTGGTGGGCAGCTCAGCCCACCTGCATACCACCACACCCACCCGATGACATAGCTAAATGGAAATGACAGCTTGGAGGGGAGGGTTCTCCATTACATTCAGCGCCCGGTGCAGCTCTGTATGGAGGTGGGGGAGGGGTTGCCACGATGTGTCTTGAGTGGAGAAACACAGGAAAACTAGCGCCATCAACAATCACATAACAGCTTACTGATTATAGAAGTATATATGCTTGGGAAATTAGTAGTTCTATGTGTTCAGCAAAGGTATTTTATATGATGATACACAGACAATTTCTGCTTACACTGTGTAGTCTCAACACAAGTAGCACAGTACATACCTATGTAACAGCAGTTCACTGGGTTGATAGCATCAGAACTGTGATGGATGTACACTAGTGACAGTAAGTATGGTTAATACTTTCTTGTGGGATATTCTTACCTTCTGACTCAGCAAATATGACACTGTCGGTGTCTGAGTGGTAGGCCTCCACAGCCCCTGTGATGGGTGGCACTACCTCGCTCTGTGGTGTGGGGCACCTTTGACGATCTATGAATGAGAGATAGTAAAGATTTAATTGAGTGTGGTATCTGTGTTCTAACAGATTTAAAATACATTTATTTGAACAGTTATAGTCTACTCTTCCACTTAAGACACATCCAAGTGAGTTGCTGTATAATGGTTAAGTACACAAAAAAATATTTTCATGGATTACAGTGTTACAACGAGGTGATCACAGTAAGATACTATCTATAGTAGTCAATGACAGCCACCCAGTGTACTGGGTCATCACTTATAGCTGAGTACTACATGACACTAATCGTTGATTGAAATTTCATTTTAACAATGTATGGCAGTGCCTTATTGATATTACTATTTATAATGTTTATAGATAAGTGTTAATCCTTGGTTAGTGTATGGCTAAGCTGTTTATGCATCTTACTACAAAATAAACATTAGACTGTTAGCATGCTTACAGCCAATCTGAACGCTCACATTTTTACATTCTTTTTAATAATTATTATAAGGGTCTCAGTAATGCTTGAATGTGGTTGGTTCTCAGCATTCTGAGAACCTTATGTTAATCTACTTATTATTGTACTTCTACAGCCGCCTAATAACAGGAGTACTAATTTGTTGGAACTAGTTGTATAACAAATTGCATTACTAGAATTCAGAGCCACCATAAGGTTTACCTGCTGTAAGAAGATTTTTTTGCCAATACTGTTTTAATAAAAAATAATGCTGGACTAAAAAAAAATGACACTGCCAGGGAGCATTGGTCATGGAAATGAATACAAGTAAAAGATGCTGGTGCTACTCATGCATAAGCGCATGAAGGGTAAACTAAGCATCATAGCTTGAAATGATGGGTGTGTGTGTCGGTGTGTGTGTGTGCGTGTGTGTATATGTGTGTGTGTGTGTGAGGCAACACTAATACCAGAGGGCTGGGTGGGGATGCACTGGACACCAGAGTAATGACAAATAACATTAGAATGGTGTAGGGACAATTTAATGTTTATTTACTTCACAATAGTTAATACATTACTTATATTATATTGTAAACAAAAGCCATTATCAAGTAATTTAAAATAATTGCAATAATGAGCTGTGGGGGGGAGGGCTACATTAATGTTCAAGTTAATCACTGTTTGGGGGAAATATGGCACTCTCCTATGCCTCGTGACACATTACACCCCCAGGGGGTTATTAACTAGAACATTTACCTAAACCACTGAACTAATTATTGCTTAAGAAATGCTGGCGCAACAGCTTCCACTTTCTTTTGCACATTGGTGCATTTTGTTGTGGATCTTGTACACAGAACATGAACTCATGGATGCACCTCCAGATTGCATCCAACTTCCTGTTTGTGCTCCTCATTAATATATACAGATTTCCCCTGGCCTGGGCTGACTGAACCAGACAACACACCTCCTACAGGGACCACAGATGCATTTTCTTGTGTTTTTCTATTGTTTGTTGAAAGCTGTAATAAATAGAGATAAAACAGTATGTTAGAACACAGTATTGTGACATGTGAATTTGTTTCATTTCATACATGTGATGCTAAGGATGATCACACACTTAAATATTTGTGATTGTATACTTATAATAACTCAGTGGGCAGCATCCTGGCAGTGCAGTGACTCTCCCACAGGCCTTGTGCAATGCTGTCCCTGGCAATGGTAAAGGCTATGGTGCGCCACATAACTCCCTATGCAAAAGCGCTGGCATTGGCATTGACAGTACTGACACCCCCCACTGCAGACCCCAATGAACTACCACTCCTGCAGCAGTACTAGTAGAGATACCACTCTGGGCACCCATAGAATGTCATTACTAGTGGGTGTAGTAGCAATGCTGGTCCCTCCCACAGTACTTGTGTGATGTTGGTACTGGTGGTGGTGAATGACAGTTAAACCACGCTCACACCTCAAGCCCGTATTAATGCGTCCTCATGCAGCAGGTGTGCAGACAGCGCCCCTCACCCTTGTACACCCCAGAAACATTTGTTATAGTCCTCTGAGCAGGTTGCTGCTGGTGGTGGGTGACTCACAACAGACACATAGTGCCATGGCTGCCTGCCGACAGAGTTGTCTGACAATGAGAGCTATTGCACAGACTCACTGTGTAATACGTGTCATTGTCAGAGAACTCTGTTGGTGGGCAGCCATGGTACTATGTGGCTGGGTTGAGTGGCCCACTGAGAACAGCACCCTGCTGTGTTGGGGGGAAGAAGGGGTGGTTCAGAGGGTACATGAGTGTGGCTGTCTGCTCAGCTGTCATGGGATGCATCATTAACAAGGACTTGCGGCTGGGAGGAGGGTAAAGTCTGCCATTCAATGATGCACCAGCTGGCATTGTAGAGGTGTTGGGGGCCATCATTGGTACTATAGCAGCCAGGTACACCATTGTATGGCCACTTTGGGGGTGGTTATTACTAGTACTATTGCTGCCAGGAGCATTGTTGTACAGGAAATTAGGGGCGGAATTGTTAATTCTGCTCAGAATGTAACATTTTTTGAGTAATTGTTAGATAATATGACACACCAAAAAGAGTACTCTTTGTAATTAAATGTTGCAGTTTGTCTTAGATATATAGTGAAAAAACAGAGTTATTTTTAAATAGGACATCCTATAACTACGTTTGTATGTATGCCACAATTCTGAACATGTGCATGAATCTGAATGCATGTAAGAGTGTAACAGTTACATCGCATGTTTTTGTATGTGTGTGTAATCAGTGCAGCCTTTCTATTTTTTGACTAACTTAATGGGCTCTTAAAAGAGCCTTTTTTCCTTACAATTCTGTGTGCTGTAATAGCCTGATATTTTTAGAGGACTGTGAGGATCCCGTCTTGAAGGTCGCCCAGGAAAAGGCAATTGCTAGCATGTGAGAAGTGCACATCGCTGGTAGGCAGAGCCAATCATTACAATATTTAATTTCAGGATGACGTATGGTGTGCATCCCAGCCATGTGCAGGTAACCAGATATTTGGATGGTTACCTTTCTGTGAGCTGTGTCAAGCAGGTACATGTGCTGTTCTGCTTGCCAGACTCTACACTCTGTATTTTCAGAAAAAATGATCTTACAGGCAGGCAACATATGCATAATGGAAGCAAGGTCCAATTTTGTTTCTGAGACTAAATCTATCTATCTTTTGGTGCACAAATCATTGCCTCCAAGATGGATCAGCAGTATGTCTGGCTGAGCTTGAGTAGTCAAAAGTCTGTGCATTGTCGGCAGCAGATGCTCCCACCTCATGCCACCTCTACCAAACCACTTTACAGAGCAATTTGGAAGCTGCAGGTCTCTCCTAAAATCACTCCTCTGAGCATACTCTGAAGCAAGCCTTACTATGCTACTGCCAACTATCCACATGGTCCATCTGCTGTTTTCTGCTATTCTTAGCTTTTAAACTGAGAAGTGAACAGAGAGCTACCAAAAAAAATTAGCGTTTCTCCTGCTAGCCACAAGTGAATGTGAAACAAGATTTCTCTCTGCTTCAACACTGGTTTTGTGGGCTGATCCAAAACACAGTCATTTAACATGTTATTAGTTAATGTTTTTTCATGGTTAACCAATACAGTGCATGCACTGAATGGGCATTCTTGCTGTCAAACACAAATGCAGAAATATTTCTTAGTGGGAAAATACTATATTACCATTGGCTACTTTAAACAATTACAGCTTAACAGAGGCATGTGATTGGCTATGTCTCTTGTTATGATACACGTGCTGCTTGTTTCTGCCTCCATTTGCTGCTGCATTTCTGCTAGTAAGTACTGATTGACACTCTGACTTTAAACTGTTATAGCTTTTTACAGTATGGTAGGTGAATTATATTATCATAGTCAAATACAGCATTAAAAATGTTTTGTTTAATACTATTTTTGTACTGCTAATAGTTTTATGATGCTAGAGAAATTGTTTAGAAAATATGTAATGTACTTACACAGTTAGAAGCAGGGTGTCTCTTTTTCCTAAGATGGCTGCTATGTCCTTTTCTTCACTGTTCTGTGGTTGTGATTGGTTACTCGACTACGTTCTGATGAATGTGCCGATACATTGGTTGCAGTGTATGTCACTCAAATAGGCACCAGTCTGTGATTGGCTGAGTGTTAAAGGGATGTAAAGAATGAGATTTGCAAAAGTGTTGTGTGAGCGACACTATTATTTGACACTCTTTGTGTGTGCGACACTACATTCGACACTTTCATGCATTCACCATTGTTTTTGCAAAATGTCTTTCAAATGACACTATATTTTGCAAAAGTGTCTACCTTCGACACTACTTTTGCAACTGTTTAAAAACTATTTCCAATAGGTAAAACATACAGTGGATGCTTCCCATTGTGCCAGTGCTTGATTTTTACATTTTAGATATTTATTCTCATATTACCATAGAAGTTATGTTCGCAGCATTTGAAAATACTGTTTATTGATTTACTGGTCTGCACTTACTACATAATTATATACATAATGTTTAGTAGGCAGTTGTACTTGTTGTTCTTTTATGAAATATGGATCGTGTATGATAGTTTGTCATCTTAGAAACAAACATAAGAGAAGAAACCTAACTTATTTTTTTTGTCTAGCTCCCATACAGGTGTCTGATTCTTCTGTAAGATTGGTGTGCTGAACTGTGAATTGCCAAACAGGGAAGATGCCCTCTAAATAAAGACAGAAATCTATGCAGAGACGAAAGAGGTATAATAGTACATCACTGTTACTTAAGACTAATGCTAAACCCAGTGATGGCAATTCAAGACGTAAAACGATTCAGCATTCCAGTGAAAGCCTGAATTCAGAGCTTCATCATTCTGCAGGAAAAAAATGTGCTTGCTGAACAGCAAGGAAAGAATGTGTACCTAAACAACAGTTGTGCAGATCTGTGAGCCAAAAAGATACTGTTGCAAAGACACACATAAATACACATGGCAAGCAGCGTCATAAATTCATAGCTGCTGATGGTCATCTGAGGAAGCAAAAGTATTTTTGATCACTAGCTTCTAAAGCTAAGATTGACAGGCTTATTGCTGCTGTGATGAGACATGAGTGCAAAAAAATAGTCATCTCAGTTTGATGAAATTGTGCCTCACAGTACACACATTTGTTAGTAGAGCAGTTTTTGTTCTTCAACATTTGTGGCGTAAGATGTCTCATGTACTTGAGCAGTTCAGAAAAACTGTATGACATAAAGATGAGGCTACAACAGTATCCTGTCCTGAGCCTGCACAATTTCTGTGATGTTTTCACAGGATGCTGGCTGCACACACAGCACTCACAGGCATATTTCTGAGAGGAGTCTACTACTCACAAAAAAAGGACAGCAACTTGTGCATTGATGAGTCCGGTAAAGTGTGTAATGTGCTCAGTGTGTGTAATGACACTACAATGGAGTCAGATGATGAATGTGAGGGAACTACTCAGCCTCATAAATGTCACTGTCTGTCATGGACATGTAATGAAACTTGCAACCAGAGGCAATCATCATTTGACAAAGTTGAGCACTTTATCAACCTGTTTGTCATTACTGACTGTAAAGACAGGCATAAACAGTTAGAAAGTATAGACCTTTGTGAGATCCATCCATATACTGGACTTATGGGTCACTCACTTGCATGCCTAAATAGTGGTGTTTGTGACAGTGTCTTTCACCACATGCGTATGCTGGGAGTGCATCAATCAGGCATGCGAAACTTTGTGTACAAGGTCTATGATGTACATAAGGTTATCACTCAGTATACTCATTTGAATGAGTTACTGCAGTCTGGTGACATGCATGGTGCCTTTACATTTCTGAAACAGCTGTGGCGTGTCAGCAGTGTGACAGATACTGTGACTGATCAGTCATCAATTGCTGATGGAAATTGTATGTCTGTCTTAGAAAGTGATATTTTCAATCAGTTTGGGAAATCAATTGCCAATTTTGAGTTGGCAAAGACAGAAAAATTTAACTCTGTATGTGTGTCACGTGATCACCTCTGTTACAAAAAACAAATGGTCACAGTGAACCTGGAAACCTTGTCACCATACAATGACATATGGTTTCGACTGTCAGCCTTTCTGATGTTAAGTGTGACTTTCAGTTAGATTCAATCATTGCGATGTGCAAGCACTGTTTCTCAAAGTGAAAGCTAACATTTTGCCACCAAGGTCAGTCTTGAACAAGATAGAGGCACATGTTACACCAACTGAGATTGTCATGTTGAAGATGTTTGAACGGATTCTAATTCAGACAATGAAACCATTTCAAACCATTCTATGTCTGAACACAAAGACATGGAACATTCCACAAAAAGAACTCATTAGATCTCTTAAGGGTTCCGTTATGTATCTTCCACTTCCTCTGCAGGAAAATGTGGGCGATCTCTATTGAGAACACTTTGGTGATTGTTGTCAATGGTGTTCCAACTAAGTCAAAGGTCATTTGGCAGGATGTTGTCAATGTGGAGAAGGTCAAACTTGGTCTTAGTTATTTAAGGAGCAACAATCCCTGTTATGCAGACCTCGATATTGATCGCATGACCAGTGTGTCTGTTGAACATGATCTGTTGGAAACTACTAAACCAATGATTGAGAAGGTCAATGTACAGATGAACAATAATGTGTATGAACAGTACACAATTCACCCACTGCAAAGCTGTGGAAGCTGAGCCAGTCAGCATTTGGGAGGCTACATTGGAAGCACGCTGTTTCCCAGATTTATTCCCTACAGGGTCAGGTGGATGCCTAGATGAAAGAGAAGTGCGTGTACAAGGTGCTGAGTACCATCCTAGCCATGTGCTCAGTAAGGATGGCAAATTCAGATGTAACGTAAAGTACCTGTTTCATCTCCTGTGAGTGAGCTTAGCACACTGTCTGCATCTATTGCTCATACTATTTTTCCAACAACTCCACTTGATGGAATAACAGCTGCACAGTTCCTGAAGAAACTAAAGCAGAAAGATGAAAATGTGCAAGTGAATTTGTCTTCCATTCTGTCAAGTCTAAGTGGCACCAAAGAATACTGGTATCGCAGACACTCTGAGGTGATGACCATGCTGTGAGAGTATGGTCCTGTGACATGATTTGTCACACTCAGTTGTGCCGAGTATGCCTGGGATAAGGTCATAGAACTGCTGAAGTGGGCAAATTGTAATATAGAGGGCACTTCATTAATGACTCTTGGAGAAATGTTCTCACTTGACCCTGTATCTGTGACAAGGCATTTCCACAAGCAATTCCATGACATTCTGAGTTTCATTTTGTCAATGGACAATCCGCCTCTTGGTATTGTGGAGCATTACTTCTGGAGGTTGAGTATCAGGCACGTGGTGCTCCTCATATTCACATGTTACTGTGGATCAAGGATGCCCCACGCATAGGTGAAAATGAAGCAGCACAAGTGCTAGAATTCATTAAACAGGACATTACTTGCCGTGTTCTGGACCAGTACAAAAGTCCTACACTGTGGAAGTTGGTGCAGAAGTTTCAATGCCATATTTGTACAAAATACTGCCGCCGGGTAGTGAAGAACAAATCTGACTGGTACATAAGATGCTGTTTTGGATTTTCTAGATGTGTCTGTCAAGATGGTTGCATGAATGAACTTTTTTCAGCTATACGACACCACTTGAAAGCAAAATCAACCAAGAGGGTTTATGAGTCACCCAGAGAAGCGAATGAGGTGTACATCAATGACTACAACCCTGCTCTTCTTCTAAAGTGGCAAGCAAACATAGATGTTCAGTGGCAGACATCTCATTGGCTCAGGTTAGTACGTCGCTGCATACATAACTAAACCTGAACAGATTAGCTTGCAAGATCTTTGGAAGATATTGCCAGTTCAAGCAAGTCACTGACATTTCAGTTGTGGTCACTGGGGTGAAGACCCTATCACACAAAGAATGTGGTGCTTATGAGACCAGTGATCGATTGATTGATACTCATTTGTACAGTAAGTCTGATGCTGTGCGCTTTCTCGGTGTAAACTACAAAGAGAAGCATAAACGTGTACTTATTCATCATGCTGAGATTGAGGAACTGGCTCTCAAGAGTCTGTCTTCAAGACATATCTTGAAGAATAACCTTATTACACGTGCTACCCCTGTAGACTTGAAAACATGGATCAAATGTGTTTATTTGAGGTGACTAAGTGGTATGACTACAAGATGGATGTCTCACCTGATTGTACACACAAGATTTACAAGGTTAAAGAAGTGGATGGGAGTCTTGTGAAGAGACATAAGCCTTGGCTCATTGACCACTGTAAGTTACATTTGGGCACATCTGAGAGCAGAGAGCATTACTAATTTGCTCTCCTATTTCTATTTAGACCCTGGAGGAATGAATCTGAATTAAAAGGTGACTGTGATACATTCGAGGAAGAATTCAATCTGAGTTATGAGACATTCAAAAGTGAATACTCTGACACATATATACAGAGGCTAGACACTGAGAAGGTGCATCTTGAGAAGGCACATAAACTACTTGAAGAGGACACTCCTGTTAGTTCACAGGAGAATCTTGATCCAGAAGCACAAGATATCCTTGGAGAAGCTCTGCCTCTGAATGCCCCAGAAGTACTCATGTCAGAAGTAGAGAGTGCTATAGAACATGGTACACACTGCAGTGTTGTCCCAGCTGAGTTGAGAGAGAGACTCAATGACCAGCAATGTGTCGTTCACTCTGAGGTCACTGATGCTGTCCAGCATGGATTACTACATGAGCACAAGAAATGTGACTGTCTTGACTACAAACCACTGCTGATGTTTGTTAGTGGCTCAGCTGGGACAGGGAAAAGTTTTCTTATAGAGGCCATCATGGCAGAAATGTGGAACCTGACAGGATCATCAATATCTGTTGCTGTTAGTGCTCCCACTGGACTGGCTGCATACAACATTGGCAGAATTACGTTACACCGTCTCTTCATGTTGCCAGTGGAGCATGGCAAAGCAGGACATTATCGCAAACTGTCATTTGAGTTTGCATCTCAGCTTCATTCTACGTTTACTAACATGAAGTTACTCATCATTAATGATGTTAGTATGGTTGCTAATGTAATGCTTGCCTGTATACACCTGCGTCTACAGGAGATCTTGGGAACTGACTATGGAGATGCATTTTGTGGTAAAAGGATTGTTTTATTTGGAGACCTCTTACAGCTTGCACCAGTTAATGCGGAACATGTCATTGCAGCTCTGACTGTCAAGCAGGCTAAGAATACACTAGGCTGCATTGGAGGTTTTAACCTGTGGGAGTTATTTTCCTATGTTGAGCTGTATCAGAACATAGAACAAAGTGGCAATCTGGCTTAGTAGGCACTGTTGGATCAAGCTCGTACAGGTTCTCTGTCACCAGAACATGTTTCAAGTTTACAGAATGCTGGCCACTCTCTTGATCTGGTCTTCCTTCTGGGGATCAAGGCCTCCGACATGGGGGTGGAACCAGTTGGTTAGTCTGATCATTACACTGTGAGGGTTCATTTCTCTGCCCCTCTGAGTAGGTCTTCCCCTGTGGAGAGGGTCAGTTACCGCCCTTTGTGGGATGTGGTCCCTGAAGACTTGGCGGTAGTAATTGACCTCTCGGTGCTCGGTGAGACCAGCACTGATCCGGAGCACTTAGTGGTGGCCTATAATACGGCTATTACTTTAGCTCTGGATTGGATTGCTCTGATCCGTGTTCATCCCCTTCTGCTTTGCCCTCAGACTCCATGGTTTCATGGGTTGCTGAGGGAGATGCAGAAGTTGGGACGTAGGTTAGAATGTCATTGGCGTAAATCCACCTTGGATACCAACCATCTTATTTTGTTAGAGCATTATCAGCTCCATAAATCAGAGATTTCCCATAAGAAGGCAGAATTCCTGTCCACGGAAATTGCTGTTGCCAGGAATTGACTTGCTCTACTCTTCCAAACTGTGGACAGGATGTGCAACCCAACCTGTCTGCAGCTCCGTTGAGTTTGTTCACAAATTGAGTGTGATGAGATTGCTCGATTCTTTCCGAATAAGGTAGCCGATATCAGGCAGGAGATCCACCTTCCTCATTCTATGGGAGATATGGTTGGTCAGTGTTCGGTCACTATGGCTGGTGTTTCCTGGAGTACCTTTGACCTACCGGATTTCATTGATATTATGAGATTGTCCAGGGGATGTGCCCCATGTGCTGTAGTTTAGACCCAGGCCCTACTTCCCTAATCTTGGGTTGTAGTGATATTATTGGCCCGGTCTTATCTCAGATTGTCCGTTGCTCCCTGGAATAGGGTGAGTTTCCTGGCTCCCTGAAGGAGACGGTGGTGACACCCCTTCTGAAGATAGCTTCTTTGGACCTGGAGTCTCTGGCAAACTACAGACCTATCTCGAACCTTCCTGGGAAAGGTTATCGAGAAAGTGGTGGCAATTCAACTGAATGATCATTTAACCATCCATAATTTATACGAACCTCTCCAGCCGGGTTTTCATAAGAGGCATAGATACGGAGACAGCTCTGGTTTGGGTGCTCAATGATCTCTTGATGGCGAGAGATTGGAGGAACTGTTCTATCTTGGCACTCCTTGATCTCTCCTCAGCTTTTGACACTGTTGAGCATGGGGATCTGCTCGAGTGCCTAAAGTGCATCTGTGGGCTGATGGGTATAGCCTTCAGATGGTTTTCATCTTTCCTCACTGGTCAAACTCAGAGAGTTGTCTCGGGAAAATTTCATTCCGAGTCCTTCTCTTTGCCTTGTCAGGTACCTCAGGGCTTGGTGCTGTCCCCCATGTTGTTCGCAGTGTATATGCTGCCCCTCAGAGACATTGAAAGACAGTATGGGCTGTGGTTTCATTGCTATGCCGATGACACCCAGCCCTATCTGTCTTTTGCACCCAACCAGATGTGTTTCCTCTCAGTATTTAATAGCTGCCTTGTTGAAATACAAGTGTGGATGAGTTCCAGCGGATTAAAATTGAATGCGGGAAAGACTGAGGTTTTGGTGGTGGACCCTGGTTGCAGGATAGAGGGGTTGGGGATGGATTTGCCCTGTGGTTTATTTCTGTGGGTGAGCAGATCCCTACTTCTGAATGGGTGTGTGACCTGGGAGTGATACTTGACGATGGTTTGACCCTTCATCATCTGGTGTCTGCTGTCATCAAGTTAGCCTTTTATCAACTTAGGAACATTGCCAGGATCAAGCACCTTGTTCCACCCAGTGACTTGCCAGTTTTAGTCTACACCTTTGTGACCTTGCACCTTGACTACTGTAACTCCCTGCATCTAGGGCTTTCTGGGGTTGATATCTGCCACTTGCAGCTAGTGCAGAATGCTACTGGACGTCTATTGACTGGGGCATCAAGAAGATCTCACATAACCACTATGCTCTACAATCTGCACTGGCTGCCCGTTCAGTGGTGGATCACCTTTAAAGCAGGTTTGTTAACCTTCCAGGCCCTACACAGCTTGGGTTCTGACTACTTGAAAGAACTTCTGAATCCTTACACCCCTGTGTGAAAACTCCGCTCAGCTGATGTGGGGTTGCTAGAAATTCCAAGGGATAGATTGAAGTTATCTGGGGCTCGGGCTTTTATGTTCGCTGCACCATCCCTCTGGAATTCTCTACCTCATCAGTTACAGGAGGGCAGGACTGTGTGGAGCTTTAAGCAAGCACTGCAGACATTCCTTTGGGTTAAGGCATTTCCTGATTTTCAATGATTTTATTCTTATCTATTGTATGATTGCATATGTTTGTATCTGTGAAGCACTTTGATGCTCTGAAAGGCGCTATACTAAATATAATAATTATTATTATTATTATTATTTATTATTACATGGTCGAAGAATCAGAATGGATACTACATCCATAGAAACAGCATGTAATATTTTCAGTGACGTGTACTCCACAGGCACGTGCATTGTGTGTCTTATGCCACAACTGAAGAAATGTGCTGAGTTCAACAGTGTCATGTTGCAGAGAGAATCAAGAGTTTTACACTGCCTGCTGTTGATACAGTTGATGGTGTCATTCTAAGTCAGAAAATGGTAGCAAAGATGACTGAACGACTCTCTGAATTGAAGTCAGATGTTCCACGCACAGCTGAACTGGAAGCTGTTCTTAAAGTTTGTGAGAATTCACGTGTCATGCTATGCCGTAATCTTGATGTGAGCATGGCATGGTAAATAGTGCCATGGGTAATATCATTGACTTCATTTACAATGTTCAGAAAATATTTATTGAGACACTTCTTGTCCACATTGACAACATGGAACTTCCTGTACAGATTGATCATACCTGTGTTAAATTCCAGGTATTCAAAGATATCTATGTTAACAGGAAACAATTTCCAATATGCGTTGTGCAAGTTGTTTCAATTCACAAGTCTTAGGGCTTGAGTTTGGGTTCAGCAATGGTGGACATAGGGACAGACATTTTCAAAGATGGCATGAGCTACATCGCACTTTCACACGTACGTAGTCTTAATGGGTTGCACATCATAACACTCGCACCTCACAAGATACACGCTGACAAGTGATGTATTGTTGAGTACAACAGATTACGTACTGTATATCAGCCACAGATGTCTTTAATACCACTACCTATCTGTGTGTTTGTCTCACATCACACAGTCACAGCTACACCTGGCAACAAAAGAAAGCAAGCTTCTACAACTGATTCAACTGTGCAGAGTGTTAAGAATGTCACAATGCCAAATACAGATGCAGAACTGGCTGTCGGTCAGAAGTCAGTTGATATGGCTGTTGTCCCAGTGTTTGATAACAGTACTAGAGTAAACTGCTTTGCTAATTCAGCAATGCAAGTGTTTCTACACATGCCACACTTTGTGCAGACAATATCTGCTTCACAAGACACTTCTTTGTCGAAGGCATTAAAGCAGGTTGTCAGTGTGGCTTCTGATCAAGCTAACAATGTACAGTCATTTTCACCTCTGTGACAGATGTTGGGGACATATGACGGATGCAGTACATTGCTGCTAACATACAGCAGGTCACTAGTGAGTTCATGACAGCAATCATAAACAGCCTGGATGAAGAGGGATTCCAATGTGTCAGTATTTCACTGTGTCATATATAACCAAATATGTATGTGTGTTATGTGGTCATTCAGAGCGAGAACCACAGAAGACATGCTTTGGGTTTCTATTTGTGCCTCAGGTTAAAAGTGTGACGTTCAGCAGCTGTTTACCAATGCAGAAAGTTGTCACTTGTGTGTAAGCGTGGAGGTACATGTACTCAGTCCATATATCTCAGGACTTCATCTCAATATCTTATGCTTGTATTGCATAGATTTGACTCTAATGGGCTCAGAGTTGACATACCTATCGCTGATTTCACAACTGGTAGAACTGTATTTAACCAGGCAGTGTTTGACACTCATGCTGTGATCTATCACTATGGCCAGTCTGTACACTGTGGACATTACACTTGTTTGTTGAGGTACAGAACTGGCTGGGTTGACTGTGATGATTCAACAAGCTCTGTCAAACAGAGACTACCGTGACACTTTAAAAAATGCATACGTTCTGATATTGACGGATTACGACAATCTTCATGTGTCAAAGGAATAGTCAAACAACATGTGACATACTTTGCTGTCCATTTGGTTACAGAGTGATTTGTGGCACATCATCTTACTTTTTTTACAGATTTATATTCATTACCACATTGGTAAAATATCACACGGCTGAATAGCACATGCTTACTCTATGTGACGTATAACATTGTTGTGTTGATCAGTGACACAGTGAAAATAGTTGCAGTGGTCCCTCTCACAGTACTTGTGTGATGTTGGTACTGGTGGTGGTGAATGACAGTTAAACTACGCTCACCTCAAGCCCGTCTTGATGCGTCCTCATGCAGCAGGTTTGCAGACAGCCTCCCTCACCCTTGTACACCCCCAGAAACATTTGTTATAGTCCTCTGAGCAGGTTGCTGCTGGTGGTGGGTGACTCACAACAGATGCATAGTGCCATGGCTGCCTGCCGACAGAGTTGTCTGACAATGAGAGCTATTGCACAGACTCACTGTGCAATACATGTCATTGTCAGAGAACTCTTTTGGTGGGCAGCCATGGTACTATGAGTGCGGTTGAGTGGCCCACTGAGACAGCACCCTGCTGTGTTGGGGAAGAAGGGGTGGTTCAGAGGTTACATGAGTGTGGCTGTCTGCTCAGCTGTCATGGGATGTATCGTCAAGGACTTGTGGCTGGGAGGGGGTTAAGTCTTCCATTCAATGATGCACCAGCTGGCATTGTAGAGGTGTTAGGCCATCATTGGTACTATAGCTGCCAGGTACACCATTGTATGGCCACTTTGTGGGTGTGGTTATTACTAGTACTATTGCTGCCAGGAGCATTGTTGTACAGGAAATTAGGGGCCGAATTGTTAATCCTATTCAGAATGTAACATTTTTTGAGTAATTGTTAGACAATATGACACACCAGAAAGAGTACTGTTTGTAATTAAATGTTGCAGTTTGTCTTAGATATATAGTGAAAAAACAGTTATTTTTAAATAGGACATTCTATTAACTACGTCTGTATGTATGCAACAATTCTGAACATGTGCATGAATCTGAATGCATGTAAGAGTGTAACAGTTACATCGCATGCTTTTGTATGTGTGTGTAATCAGTGCAGCCTTTCTATTTTTTGACTAACTTAATGGGCTCTTAAAAGAGCCGTTTTTCTTTACAATTCTGTGTGCTGTAACAGCCTGATATTTTTAGAGGACTGTGAGGATCCTGTCTCGAAGGTCACCCAGGAAAAGGCAATTGCTAGCACGTGAGAAGTGCACACTGTCTGGTAGGCAGAGCCAATCATTACAATATTTAATTTCAGGGTGACGTATGGTGTGCATCCCAGCCATGTGCAGGTATCCAGATATTTGGATGGTTACCTTTCTGTGAGCTGTGTCAAGCAGGTACATGTGCTGTTCTGCTTGCCAGACTCTACACTCTGTATTTTCAGAAAAAATGATCTTACAGGCAAGCAACATATGCATAATGGAAGGAAGGTCCAATTTTGTTTCTGAGACTAAATCTATCTATCTTTTGGTGCACAAATCATTGCCTCCAAGATGGATCAGCAGTATGTCTGGCTGAGCTTGAGTAGTCAAAATCTGTGCATTGTCGATCAGATGCTCCCACCTCATGCCACCTCTACCAAACCACTTTACAGAGCAATTTGGAAGCTGCAAGTCTCTCCAAAAATCACTCCTCTGAGCATACTCTGAAGCAAGCCTTGCTATGCTGCCGACTATCCACATGGTCCATCTGCTGTTTTCTGCCATTCTTAGTTTTAAACTGAGAAGTGGACAGAAGCTACCAAAAAATTAGTGTTTCTCCTGCTAGCCACAAGTGAATGTGAAATGAAGATTTCCTCTCTGCTTCAACACTGGTTTTGTGGGCTGATCCAAAACACAGTAATTTAACATGTTATTAGTTAATGTTTTTTCATGATTAACCAATACAGTGCATGCACTGAATGGGCATTCTTGCTGTCAAACACAAATGCAGAAATATTTCTTAGTGGGAAAATACTATATTGCCATTGGCTACTTTAAACAATTACAGCTTAACAGAGGCATGTGATTGGCTGTGTCTCTTGTTATGATACATGTGCTGCTTGCTTCTGCCTCCATTTGCAGTAGCATTTGTGCTAGTAAGTACTGATTGACACTCTGACTTTAAACTGTTATAGCTTTTTTTACAGTATGGTAGGTGAATTATATTATCATAGTCAAATACAGCATTAAAAATGTTTTGTTTAATACTATTTTTGTACTGCTAATAGTTTTTATGATGCTAGAGAAATTGTTTAGAAAATGTAATGTACTTACACAGTTAGAAGCAGGGTGTCTTTTTTTTCCCTAAGATGGCTGCTATGTCCTTTTCCTTCACTGTTCTGTGGTTGTGATTGGTTGCTCGATATGTTCTAATGAATGTGCCGATACATTGGTTGCAGTGTATGTCACTCTAATAGGCACCAGTCTTTGATTGGCTGAGTGTTAAAGGTGGTGTAAAGAAATTGAGATTTGCAAAAGTGCAGTGCGAGCGACACTATTGTTAGACACTTTTGTCTGTGCGACACTACATTCGACACTTTCGTGCATTCATCATTGTTTTTTGCATAAATGTCTTTCAAATGACACTATATTTTGCGAAAGTGTCGCACGCTCTACACTACTTTTGCAACAATTTAAAAAAACTATTTCCATTAGGTAAAACAGTACTGTGGATGCTTCCCATTGTGCCAGTGCTTGATTTTTTATATTTTTGGATATTTATTCTCATATTACCATAGAAGTTATGTTCGGCAGCATTTGAAAATACTGTTTATTGATTTACTGGTCTGCACTTACTACAATAATTATATACACAATGTTTAGTAGGCAGTTGTACTTGTTCTTCTTATATGAAATATGGATCATGCATGATAGTTTGTCATGTTAGAAACAAACATAAGAGAAGAAACCTAACTTATTTTTTTGTCTAGTTCCCATACAGGTGTCTGATTCTTCTGTAAGATTGGTGTGCTGAACTGTGAATTGCCAAACAGGGAAGATGCCCTCTAAACAAAGACAGAAGTCTATGCAGAGATGAAAGAGGTATAATAGTACATCACTGTTGCTTAGGACTAATGATAAACCCAGTGATGGCAATTCAAGACGTAAAACGATTCAGCATTCCAGTGAAAGCCTGAATTCAGAGCTTCATCATTCTGCAGGAAAAAAATGTGCTTGCTGAACAGCAAGGAAAGAATGTGTAGCTAAACAACAGTTGTGCAGATCTGTGAGCCAAAAAGATACTGTTGCAAAGACACACATTAGTACACATGGCAAGCAGCGTCATAAATTCATAGCTGCTGATGGTCATCTGAGGAAGCTAAAGTATTTTTGATCACTAGCTTCGAAAGCTAAGATTGCAGACTTATTGCTGCTGTGATGAGACATGAGTGCAAAAAAATAGTCATCTCAGTTTGATGAAATTGTGCCTCACAGTACACACATTTGTTAGTAGAGCAGTTTTTGTTCTTCAACATTTGTGGCGTAAGATGTCTCATGTACTTGAGCAGTTCAGAAAAACTGTATGACATAAAGATGAGGCTACAACAGTATCCTGTCTTGAGCCTGCACAATTTCTGTGATGTTGTCACTGGATGCTGGCTGCACACACAGCACTCAGAGGCATATTTCTGAGAGGAGTCATACTACTCACAAAAGGACAGCAACTTGTGCATCGATGAGTCTAGTAATGTGTAATGTGCTCAGTGTGTAATGACACTACAATGGAGTCAGACGATGAATGTGAGGGAACTACTCAGCCTCATAAATGTCACTGTCTGTCATGGACATGTGATGAAACTTGCAACCAGAGGCAATCATCATTTGACAAAGTTGAGCACTTTATCAACCTGTTTGTCATTACTGACTGTAAAGACAGGCATAAACTGTTTGAGAGGATAGACCTTTGTGAGATCCGTCCATATACTGGACTTATGGGTCACTCACTTGCATGCCTAGATAGTGGTGTTTGTGACAGTGTCTTTCACCACATGCTTATGCTGGGAGTGCATCAATCAGGCATGCAAAACTTTGTGTACAGGGTCTATGATGTATGTCAAGTTGTCACTCAGTATACTCATCTGAATGAGTTACTGCAGTCTGGTGACATGCATGGTGCCTTTACATTTCTGAAACAGCTGTGGCGTGTCAGCAGTGTGACATACTGTGACTGATCAGTCATCAATTGCTGATGGAAATTGTATGTCTGTCTTAGAAAGTGATATTCTCAAGCAGTTTGGGAAATCAATTACCAATTCTGAGTTGACAAAGACAGAAAAATTTAACTCTGTATGTGTGTCATGTGATCACCTCTGTTACAAAAAACAAACGGTCTCAGTGAATCTGGAAACCTTGTCACCATACAATGACATGTGGTTTCGACTGTCAGCCTTTCTGATGTTAAAGTGTGACTTTCAGTTAGATCCAATCATTGTGATGTGCAAGCACTGTTTCTCCAAAGTGAAAGCTAACATTTTGCCACCAAGGTCAGTCTTGAGCAAGATAGAGGCACATGTTACACCAACTGAGATTGCCACGTTGAAGATGTTTGAACGGATTCTAATTCAGACAATGAAACCATTTCAAACCATTCTATGTCTGAACACAAAGACATGGAACATTCCACAAAAAGAACTCATTAGATCTCTTATGGGTTCCGTTATGTATCTTCCACTTCCTCTGCAGGAAAATGTGGAGGTGATCTCTATTGAGAACACTATGGTGATTCTTGTCAATGGTGTTCCAACTAAGTCAAAGGTCATTTGGCAGGATGTTGTCAATGTGGAGAAGGTGAAGGTTGCTCTTAGTTGTTTAAGGAGCAACAATCCCTGTTATGCAGACCTCGATATTGATCACATGACCACTGTGTCTGTTGAACATGATCTGTTGGAAACTACTAAACCAATGATTGAGAAGGTCAATGTACAGATGAACAATAATGTGTGAACAGTACACAATTCAACCACTGCAAAGCTGTGGAAGCTGAGCTTGTCAGCATTTGGGAGGCTACATTGGAAGCACACTGTTTCCCAGATTTATTCCCTACAGGGTCAGGTGGATGTCTAGATGAAAGAGAAGTGCATGTACAAGGTGCTGAGTACCATACTAGCCGTGCGCTCAGTAAGGATGGCAAATTCAGACGTAACGTACAGTACCTGTTTCATCTCCTGTGAGTGAGCTTAGCATACTGTCTGCATCTATTGCTCATACTATTCGTTCTGCAACTCCACTTTATGGAATAACAGCTGCACAGTTCCTGCAGAAACCAAAGCAGAAAGATGAAAATGTGCAAGTGAATTTGTCTTCCATTCTGTCAAGTCTAAGTGGCACTAAAGAATACTGGTATCGTAGACACTCTGAGGTGATGACCATGCTGTGAGAGTATGGTCCAGCGACATGATTTGTTACACTCAGTTGTGCCGAGTATGCCTGGGATAAGGTCATAGAACTGCTGAAGTGGGCAAATTGTAATATAGAGGGCACTTCATAAATGACTCTTGGAGAAATGTGCTCACTTGACCCTGTATCTGTGACAAGGCATTTCCACAAGCAATTCCATGACATTCTGAGTTTCATTTTGTCAATGGACAATCCGCCTCTTAGTATTGTGGAGCATTACTTCTGGAGGATGGAGTATCAGGCATGTGGTGCTCCTCATATTCAGATGTTACTTTGGATCCAGGATACTTACGCATAGGTGAAAATGAAGCAGCACAAGTGCTAGAATTCATTAAACAGGACATTACTTGCGTGTTCCGGACAAGTACGAAAGTCCTACACTGTGGAAGTTGGTGCAGAAGTTTCAATGCCATATTTTGCGAAATACTGCCATCGGGTAGTCAAGAACAAATCTGACTGGTACATAAGATGCTGTTTTGGATTTCCTAGATGTGTCTGTCAAGATGGTTGCATGAATGAACTTTTTTCAGCTATGTGACACCACTTGAAGGCAAAATCAACCAAGAGGGTTTATGAGTCACCCAGAGAAGCGAATGAGGTGTACATCAATGACTACAACCCTACTCTTCTTCTAAAGTGGCAAGCAAACATAGATGTTCAGTGGCAGACAACTCATTGGCTCAGGTTAGGTACGTCGCTGCATACATATCTAAACCTGAACAGATTAGCTTGCAAGATCTTTGGGAAGATATTGCCAGTTCAAGCAAGTCACTGACATTTCAGTTGTGGTCACTGGGGTTGAAGACCCTATCACACAAAGAATGTGGTGCTTATGAGACCAGTGATCGATTGATTGATACTCATTTGTACAGTAAGTCTGATGCTGTGTGCTTTCTCAGTGTAAACTACAAAGAGAAGCATAAACGTGTACTTATTCATCATGCTGAGATTGAGGAACTGGCTCTCAAGAGTCTGTCTTCAAGACATATCTTGAAGAATAAGCTTATTGACACATGCTACCCCTGTAGACATGAAAACATGGATAAAATGTGTTTATTTGAGGTGACTAAGTGGTATGACTACAAGATGGATGTCTCACCTGATTGTACACACAAGATTTACAAGGTTAAAGAAGTGGATCGGAGTCTTGTGAAGAGACATAAGCCTTGGCTCATTGACCACTGTAAGTTACATTTGGGCACATCTGAGAGCAGAAAGCATTACTAATTTGCTCTCCTATTTCTATTTAGACCCTGGAGGAATGAATCTGAATTAAAAGGTGACTGTGATACATTCGAGGAAGAATTCAATCTGAGTTATGAGACATTCAAAGTGAATACTCTGACACATTTATACAGAGGCTAGACACTGAGAAGTGCATCTTGAGAAGGCACATAAACTACTTTTTATTTATTTATTTATTTAGCGTTTGTTGACCGGTAAGTGCACTGACCAAATCCTGCCTATTTTCAGGCACAACCGGGAGGGGATACAGATGAATGCCAATTGACTTTGAAACAAGATTAAGCTGTTGGTGGTATTTATAGTGAATGAGGAAATTTGGCAAGGACACGGGAAATTCCCTGCTCTTTCGATAAGTGCCATGGGATCTTTAACATCCACCTGAACTACCACCAATCCAGGCAGATGGGACCTCGGTTTAACGTCTCATCCGAAAGACGTGAAGAGGACACCCTGTTAGTTCACAGGAGAATCTTGATCCAGAAGCACAAGATATCCTTGGAAGCTCTGCCTCTGAATGCCCCAAGAGTACTCATGTCAGTAGTGGAGAGTGCTAAGACATGGTACACACTGCAGTGTTGTCCCAGCTGAGTTGAGAGAGAGACTCAATGACCAGCAATGTGTCGTTCACTCTGAGGTCACTGATGCTGTCCAGCATGGATTACTACATGAACACAAGAAATGTGACTGTCTTGACTACAATCCACTGCTGATGTTTGTTAGTGGCTCAGCGGGGACAGGGAAAAGTATTCTTATAGAGGTCATCATGGCAGAAATGTGGAACCTGACAGGATCATCAATATCTGTTGCTGTTAGTGCTCCCACTGGACTGGCTGCATACAACATTGGCAGAATTATGTTACACCGTCTCTTCATGTTGCCAGTGGAGCATGGCAAAGCAGGACATTATCGCAAACTGTCATTTGAGTTTGCATCTCAGCTTCATTCTACGTTTACTAACATGAAGTTACTCATCATTAATGATATTTGTATGGTTGCCAATGTAATGCTTGCTTGTATACACCTGCGTCTACAGGAGATCTTGGGAACTGACTATGGAGATGCATTTTGTGGTAAAAGGATTGTTGTAATTTGGAGACCTCTTACAGCTTGCACCAGTTAATGCAGAACATGTCATTGCAGCTCTGACTGTCAAGCAGGCTAAGAATACACTAGGCTGCATTGGAGGTTTTAACCTGTGGGAGTTATTTTCCTATGTTGAGTTGTATCAGAACATACAACAAAGTGGCAATCTGGCTTAGTAGGCACTGTTGGATCAAGCTCGTACAGGTTCTCTGTCACCAGAACATGTTTCAAGTTTACAGAATGCTGGCCACTCTCTTGATCTGGTCTTCCTTCTGGGGATCGAGACCTCCGACATGGGGGTGGAACCAGTTGGTTAGTCTGATCATTACACTGTGAGGGTTCATTTCTCTTCCCCTCTGAGTAGGTCTTCCCCTGTGGAGAGGGTCAGTTACCACCCTTTGTGGGATGTGGTCCATGAAGACTTGGCGGTAGTAATTGACCTCTTGGTGCTCGGTGAGACCAGCACTGATCCGGAGCACTTAGTGGTGGCCTATAATACGGCTATTACTTTAGCTCTGGATCGGATTGCTCTGATCCGTGTTCATCCCCTTCTGCTTTGCCCTCAGACTCCATGGTTTGATGGGTTGCTGAGGGAGATGCAGAAGTTGGGAAGTAGGTTAGAATGTCATTGGCGTAAATCCACCTTGGATACCAACCATCTTATTTTGTTAGAGCATTATCAGCTCCATCAATCAGAGATTTCCCATAAGAAGGCAGAATTCCTGTCCACGAAATGCTGTTGCCAGGAATTGACTGGCTCGACTCTTCAAACTGTGGACAGGATGTGCAACCCAACCTGTCTGCAGCTCCGTTGAAGTTTTTCACAAATTGAATGTGATGAGATTGCTCGATTCTTTCCAAATAAGGTAGCCGATATCAGGCAGGAGATCCACCTTCCTCGTTCTATGGGAGATATGGTTGGTCGGTGTTCGGTCACTATGGCTGGTGTTTCCTGGAGTACCTTTGACCTACCGGATTTCATTGATATTATGAGATTGTCCAGGGGATGTGCCCCACGTGCTGTAGTTTAGACCCAGGCCCTACTTCCCTAATCTTGGGTTGTAGTGATATTATTGGCCCGGTCTTATCTCAGATTGTCCGTTGCTCCCTGGAATAGGGTGAGTTTCCTGGCTCCCTGAAGGAGACGGTGGTGACACCCCTTCGGAAGAAAGTTCTTTGGACCTGAGTCTCTGGCAACCACAGACCTATCTCGAACCTTCCTGGGAAAGGTTATCGAAAGTGGTGGCAATTCAACTGAATGATCATTTAACCATCCATAATTTATACGAACCTCTCCAGCCGGGTTTTCATAAGAGGCATAGATACTGAGATAGCTCTGGTTTGGGTGCTCAATGATCTCTTGATGGTGAGAGATTGGAGGAACTGTTCTATCTTGGCAATCCTTGATCTCTCCTCAGCTTTTGACACTGTTGAGCATGGGGACCTGCTCGAGTGCCTGAGGTGCATCTGTGGGCTGATGGGTATAGCCTTCAGATGGTTTTCATCTTTCCTCACAGGTCGAACTCAGAGAGTTGTCTCAGGAATATTTCGTTCCGAGTCCTCTCTTTTCCTTGTCAGGTCCCTCAGGGCTTGCTGCTGTCCCCATGTTGTTCGCAGTGTATATGCTGCCCCTCAGAGACATTGAAAGACAGTATGGGATGTGGTTTCATTGCTATGCCGATGACACCCAGCCCTATCTGTCTTTTGCACCCAACCAGATGTGTTTCCTCTCAGTATTTAATAGCTGCCTTGTTGAAATCCAAGTGTGGATGAGTTCCAGTGGATTAAAATTGAATGCGGGAAAGACTGAGGTTTTGGTGGTGGACCCTGGTTGCAGGATAGAGGGTTTGGGGATGGATTTGCCCTCTGGTTTATTTCTGTGGGTGAGCAGATCCCTACTTCTGAACGGGTGTGTGACCTGGGAGTGATACTTGACGATGGTTTGACCCTTCATCACCTGGTGTCTGCTGTCATCAAGTTAGCCTTTTATCAACTTAGGAACATTGCCAGGATCAAGCACCTTGTTCCACCCAGTGACTTGCCAGTTTTAGTCTACACCTTTGTGACCTTGCACCTTGACTACTGTAACTCCTGCATCTAGGGCTTTCTGGGGTTGATATCTGCCACTTGCAGCTAGTGCAGAATGCTACTGGATGTCTATTGACTGGGGCATCAAGAAGATCTCACATAACCACTATGCTGCACAATCTGCACTGGCTGCGCGTTCAGTGGTGGATCACCTTTAAAGCAGGTTTGTTAACCTTCAAGGCCCTACACAGCTTGGGTTCTGACTACTTGAAAGAACTTCTGATTCCTTACACCCCTGTGTGAGAACTCCGCTCAGCTGATGTGGGGTTGCTAGAAATTCCAAGGGATAGATTGAAGTTATCTGGGGCTCGGGCTTTTATGTTCACTGCACCATCCCTCTGGAATTCTCTACCTCATCAGTTACAGGAGGCAGGACTGTGTGGAGCTTTAAGCAAGCACTGCAGACATTCCTTTGGGTAAAGGCATTTCTGATTTTCAATGATTTTATTCTTATCTATTGTCTGATTGCATATGTTTGTATCTGTGAAGCACTTTGATGCTCGAAAGCACTATACTAAATATTATTATTTTATATTATTATTTATTATTACATGGTCGAAGAATCAGAATGGATACTACATCCATAGAAACAGCATGTAATATTTTCAGTGATGTGTACTCCACAGGCACGTGCATTGTGTGTCTCATGCCACAACTGAAGAAATGTGCTGAGTTCAACAGTGTCATGTTGCAGAGAGAGAATCAAGAGAGTTTTACACTGCCTGCTGTTGATACAGTTGATGGTGTCATTCTAAGTCAGAAAATGGTAGCAAAGATGACTGAACGACTCTCTGAATTGAAGTCAGATGTTCCACGCACAGCTGAACTGGAAGCTGCTTCTAAAGTTTGTGAGAATTCACGTGTCAGCTACGCGCATATCTTGATGTGGAGCATGGCATGGTAAATGGTGCCATGGGTAATATCATTGACTTCATTTACAATGTTCAGAAAACATTTATTGAGACACTTTGTCCACATTGACAACATGGAACTTCCTGTACAGATTGATCATACCTGTGTTAAATACAGGTATTCAAGGATATCTATGTTAACAGGTAACAATTTACAATATGTTTGCAAGGTTGTTTTAACCACAAGTCTTAGGGCTTGAGTTTGGGTTCAGCAATGGTGGACATAGGGACAGACATTTTCAAAGATGGCATGAGCTACATCGCACTTTCACACGTACGTAGTCTTAATGGGTTGCACATCATAACACTCACACCTCAGAAGATACACACTGACAAGTGATGTATTGTTGAGTACAACAGATTACATTGCATATCAGCCACAGATGTCTTAATACCACTACCTATCTGTGTGTTTGTCTCAACATCACACAGTCACATACACCTGGCAACAAAGAAAGCAAGCTTCTACAACTGATTCAACTGTGCAGAGTGTTAAGAATGTCACAATGCCAAATACAGATGCAGAACTGGCTGTCGGTCGAAGTCAGTTGGTAAGGCTGTTGTCCCAGTGTTTGATAACAGTACTAGAGTAAACTGCTTTGCTAATTCAGCAATGCAGTGTTTCTACACATGCCACACTTTGTGCAGACAATATCCGTCACAAGACACTTCTTTCTGAAGGCATTAAAGCAGGTTGTCAGTGTGGCTTCGATCAAGCTAACTAATGTCAATCATTTTCACCTCTGTGACAAATGTTGGGGACATATGACTGATGCAGTACATTACTGCTAACACACAGCAGGTCACTAGTGAGTTCATGACAGCAATCATAAACAGCCTGGATGAAGAGGGATTCCAATGTGTCAGTATTTCACTGTGTCATATATAACCAAATATGTATGTGTGTTATGTGGTCATTCAGAGCAGAAACCACAGAAGACATGCTTTGGTTTTCTATTTGTGCCTCAAGGTTAAAAGTGTGACGTTCCAGCAGCTGTTTACCAATGCAGAAAGTCGTCACTTGTGTGTGAAGGCGTGGAGGTACATGTACTCAGTCCATATATCTCAGGACTTCATCTCAATATCTTATGCTTGTATTGCATAGATTTGACTCTAATGGGCTCAGAGTTGAATACACGTATCGCTGATTTCACAACTGGTAGAATTGTATTTAACCAGGAAGTGTCTGACACTCATGCTGTGATCTATCACTATGGCCAGTCTGCACACTGTGGACATTACACTTGTTTGTTGAGGTACAGAACTGGCTGGGTTGACTGCGATTGATTCAACAAGCTCTGTCAAAACAGAGACTACCGTACACTTAAAAATGCATACGTTCTGATATTGACGGATTACGACAATCTTCATGTGTCAAAGGAATAGTCACACAACATGTGACATACTTTGCTGTCCATTTTGTTACAGAGTGATTTGTGGCACATCATCTTACTTTTTTTACAGATTTATATTCATTACCACATTGGTAAAATATCACACGGCTGAATAGCACATGCTTACTCTATGTGACGTATAACATTGTTGTGTTGATCAGTGACACAGTGAAAATAGTTGCAGTGGTCCCTCTCACAGTACTTGTGTGATGTTGGTACTGGTGGTGGTGAATGACAGTTAAACTACGCTCACACCTCAAGCCATTGTTAATGCGTCCTCATGCAGAGTTTGCAGACGCCCCTCACCCTTGTACACCCCAGAAACATTTGTTATAGTCCTCTGAGCAGGTTGCTGCTGGTGGTGGTGACTCACAACAGATGATAATGCCATGGCTGCTGCAACAGAGTTGTCTGACACGAGAGCTATGCACAGACTCACTGTGCAATACATGTCATTGTCAGAGAACTCTTTGGTGAGCAGCCATGGTACTATGACTGGGTTGAGTGGCCCACTGAGAACAGCACCCTGCTGTGTTGGGGAAGAAGGGTGGTTCAGAGGTTACATGAGTGTGGCTGTCTGCTCAGCTGTCATGGGATGTATCATTAACAGGACTTGTGGCTGGGAGGGTTAAGTCTTCCATTCAATGATGCACCAGCTGGCATTGTAGAGGTGTTGGAGACATCATTGGTACTATAGCTGCCAGGTACAAATTGTATGGCCACTTTGGGGTGGTTATTACTAGTACTATTGCTGCCAGGAGCATTGTTGTACAG
This sequence comes from Neoceratodus forsteri, assembly GCA_016271365.2. Classification (NCBI taxonomy): domain Eukaryota; kingdom Metazoa; phylum Chordata; order Ceratodontiformes; family Ceratodontidae; genus Neoceratodus; species Neoceratodus forsteri. The sequence continues at coordinate 42,953,555 of JADMNL010000035.1, forward strand.
GAAATCAGGGGGAATTGTTAATCCTGCTCAGAATGTAACATTTTTGAGTAATTGTTAGATAAATATGACACACAAAAAGAGTACTGTTTGTAATTAAATGTTGCAGTTTGTCTTAGATATATAGAAAAAACAGTTATTTTTAAATAGGACATTCTATTAACTACGTCTATATGTATGCCACAATTCTGAACATGTGCATGAATCTGAATGCATGTAAGAGTGTAAGCATTACATCGCATGCTTTACATGTATGTGTGTAATCAGTGCAGCCTTTCTATTTTTTGACTAACTTAATGGGCTCTTAAAAGAGCCGTTTTTCTTTACAATTCTGTGTGCTGTAACAGCCTGATATTTTTAGAGGACTGTGAGGATCCTGTCTCGAAGGTCACCCAGGAAAAGGCAATTGCTAGCATATGAGATGTGCACACCGTCTGGTAGGCAGAGCCAATCATTACAATATTTAATTTCAGGGTGACGTATGGTGTGCATCCCAGCCATGTGCAGGTATCCAGATATTTGGATGGTTACCTTTCTGCGAGCTGTGTCAATCAGGTACATGTGCTGTTCTGCTTGCCAGACTCTACACTCTGTATTTTCAGAAAAAATGATCTTACAGGCAGGCAACATATGCATAATGGAAGAAGGTCCAATTTTGCTTCTGAGACTAAACTATCTATCTTTTGGTGCACAAATCATTGCCTCAAGATGGATCAGCAGTATGTCTGGCTGAGCTTGAGTAGTCAAAAGTCTGTGCATTGTCGGCATCAGATGCTCCCACCTCATGCCACCTCTACCAAACCACTTTACAGAGCAATTTGGAAGCTGCAAGTCCTCCCAAAATCACTCCTCTGAGCATACTCTGAAGCAAGCCTTGCTATGCTACCACTGACCATCCACATGGTCCATCTGCTGTTTCTGCCATTCTTCGCTTTTAAACTGAGAAGTGGACAGAAGAGCTACCAAAAATTAGTGTTTCTCCTGCTAGCCACAGTAGATATGAGAATAGAGATTTCCCTCTCTGCTTCAACACTGGTTTGTGGGCTGATCAAAACACAGTAATTTAACATGTTATTAGTTAATGTTTTTCATGATTAACCAATACAATGCATGCACTGAATGAGACATTCTTGCTATCAAAATACAAATGCAGAAATATTTCTTAGTGGGAAAATACTATATTGCCATTGGCTACTTTAAACAATTACAGCTTAACAGAGGCATGTAATTGGCTGTGTCTCTTGTTATGATACATGTGCTGCTTCTACCTCCATTTGCAGCAGCATTTGTGCTAGTAAGTACTGATTGACACTCTGACTTTAAACTATTATAGCTTTTTACAGTATGGTAGGTGAATATATTATCATAGTCAAATACAGCATTAAAATGTTTTGTTTAATATTATTTTGTACTGCTAATAGTTTTATGATGCTAGAGAAATTGTTTAGAAAATGTAATGTACTACACAGTTAGAAGCGGGGTGTCTTTTTTCCCTAAGATGGCTGCTCTATGTCCTTTTCTTCACTGTTCTGTGGTTGTGATTGGTTGCTCAATATGTTCTAATGAATGTGCCGATACATTGGTTGCAGTATATGTACTCAAATAGGCACCAGTCTTTGATTGGCTGACTGTTAAAGGTGGTGTAAAGGGATAAGATTTGCAAAGTGCAGTCACGAGTGACACTATTATTAGACACTTTTGTGTATGCGACACTCATTCGACACTTTCATGCATTCATCATTGTTTTGCATAAATGTCTTTCAAATGACACTATATTTTCTTGAAAGTGTGTACGGCTCTACACTACTTTTGCAACAATTTAAAAAACTATTTCCTTAGGTAAAAACAGTACTGTGGATGCTTCCCATTGTGCCAGTGCTTGATTTTTTATATTTTGGATATTTATTCTCATATTACCATTTAGAAGTTATGTTCGGCAGCATTTGAAAATACTGTTTATTGATTTACTGGTCTGCACTTACTACAATAATTATATACACAATGTTTAGTGGGCAGGTTGTACTTGTTCTTCTTATATGAAATATGGATCATGCATGATAGTTTGTCATGTTAGAAACAAACATAAGAGAAGAAACCTAACTTATTTTTTTGTCTAGTTCCCATACAGATGTATGATTCTTCTGTAAGATTGGTGTGCTGAACTGTGAATTGCCAAACAGGGAAGATGCCCTCTAAACAAAGACAGAAGTCTATGCAGAGATGAAAGAGGTATAATAGTACATCACTGTTGCTTAGGACTAATGCTAAACCCAGTGATGGCAATTCAAGACGTAAAACGATTCAGCATTCCAGTGAAAGTCTGAATTCAGAACTTCATCATTCTGCAGGAACAAAATGTGCTTGCTGGACAGCAAGGAAAGAATGTGTAGCTAAACAACAGTTGTGGAGATATGTGAGCCAAAAAGATACTGTTGCAAAGACACACATTAGTACACATGGCAAGCAGCATCATAAATTCATAGCTGCTGATGGTCATCTGAGGAAGCTAAAGAATTTTTGATCACTAGCTTCGAAAGCTAAGATTGGCAGACTTATTGCTGCTGTGATGAGACATGAGTGCAAAAAAATAGTCATCTCAGTTTGATGAAATTGTGCCTCACAGTACACACATTTGTTAGTAGAGGCAGTTTTGTTCTTCAACATTTTGTGGCGTAAGATGTCTCAATGTACTTGAGCAGTTCAGAAAAACTGTATGACATAAAGATGAGGCTACAACAGTATCCTGTCTTGAGCTTGCACAATTTCTGTGATGTTGTCACTGGATGCTGGCTGCACACACAGCACTCAGAGGCATATTTCTGAGAGGAGTCATACTACTCACAAAAAGGACAGCAACTGTGCATTGATGAATCGAAAAGTGTGTAATGTGCTCAGTGTGTGTAATGACACTACAATAGAGTCAGGCGATGAATGTGAGGGAACTACTCAGCCTCATAAATGTCACTGTCTGTCATGGACATGTGATGAAACTTGCAACCAGAGGCAATCATCATTTGACAAAGTTGAGCACTTTATCAACCTGTTTGTCATTACTGACTGTAAAGACAGGCATAAACTGTTTGAGAGTATAGACCTTTGTGAGATCCGTCCATATACTGGACTTATGGGTCACTCACTTGCATGCCTAGATAGTGGTGTTTGTAAGTGTCTTTCACCACATCCGTATGCTGAGTGCATCAATCAGGCATACGAAACTTTGTGTACAGGGTCTATGATGTATGTCAAGTTGTCACTCAGTATACTCATCTGAATGAGTTACTGCAGTCTGGTGACATGCATGGTGCCTTTACATTTCTAAACAGCTATAGCGTGTCAGCAGTGTGACAGATACTGTGACTGATCAGTCATCAATTGCTGATGGAAATTGTATGTCTGTCTTAGAAAGTGATATTCTCAAGCAGTTTGGGAAATCAATTACCAATTCTGAGTTGACAAAGACAGAAAATTTAACTCTGTATGTGTCATCTTGATCGCCTCTGTTACAAAAACAAGCGGTCTCAGTGAACCTGGAAACCTGTCACCATACAATGACATGTGGTTTCGACTGTCAGCCTTTCTGATGTTGAAGTGTGACTTTCAGTTAGATCCAATCATTGTGATGTGCAAGCACTGTTTCTCCAAAGTGAAAGCTAACATTTTGCCACCAAGGTCAGTCTTGAGCAAGATAGAGGCACATGTTACACCAACTGAGATTGCCACGTTGAAGATGTTTGAACGGATTCTAATTCAGACAATGAAACCATTTCAAACCATTCTATGTCTGAACACAAAGACATGGAACATTCCACAAAAAGAACTCATTAGATCTCTTAAGGGTTCGTTATGTATCTTCCACTTCCTCTGCAGGAAAATGTGAGGTGATCTCTATTGAGAACACTATGGTGATTCTTGTCAATGGTGTTCCAACTAAGTCAAAGGTCATTTGGCAGGATGTTGTCAATGTGAGAAGGTGAAGGTTGCTCTTAGTTGTTTAAGGAGCAACAATCCCATTATGCAGACCTCGATATTGATCGTGACCACTGTGTCTGTTAAACATGATCTGTTGGAAACTACTAAACCAATGATTGAGAAGGTCAATGTACAGATGAACAATAATGTGTGTGAACAGTACACAATTCAACCACTGCAAAGCTGTGGAAGCTGAGCCTGTCAGCATTTGGGAGGCTACATTGAAGCACACTGTTTCAGATTTATTCCCTACAGGGTCAGGTGGATGTCTAGATGAAAGAGAAGTGTACAAGGTGCTGAGTACCATACTAGCCTATGCTCAGTAAGGATGGCAAATTCAGACATAACGACAGTACCTGTTTCATCTCCTGTGAGATGAGCTTAGCATACTGTCTGCATCTATGCTCATACTATTCGTTCTGCAACTCCACTTGATGGATAACAGCTGCACAGTTCTCCAGAAACCAAAGCAGAAAGATGAAAATGTGCAAGTGAATTTGTCTTCCATTCTGTCAAGTCTAAGTGGCACCAAAGAATACTGGTATTGCAGACACTCTGAGGTGATGACCATGCTGTGAGTATGGTCCAGCGACATGATTTGTTACACTCAGTTGTGCCAGTATGCCTGGGATAAGGTCATAGAACTGGCAAGTGGGCAAATTGTAATATAGAGCACTTCATGAATGACTCTTGGAGAAATGTGCTCACTTGACCCTGTATCTGTGACAAGGCATTTCCACAAGCAATTCCATGACATTCTGAGTTTCATTTTGTCAATGGACAATCCGCCTCTTGGTATGGTGGAGCATACTGGAGGATGGAGTATCAGGCATGTGGTGCTCCTCATATTCACATGTTACTTTGGATCAAGGATGCCCCACGCATGAGGTGAAATGAAGCAGCACAAGTGCTAGAATTCATTAAACAGGACATTACTTGCCGTGTTCAGGACAAGTACAAAAGTCCTACTAATGGAAGTTGGTGCAGAAGTTTCAATACCATATTTGTGCGAAATACTGCCGATCGGGTAGTCAGAACAAATCTGACTGGTACATAGATGCTGTTTTGGATTTCCTAGATGTGTCTGTCAAGATGGTTGCATAGAATGAACTTTTTTCAGCTATGTGACACCACTGAAGGCAAAATCAACTAAGAGAGGTTTATGAGTCACCCAGAGAAGTAGATGAAGTGTACATCAATGACTACAACCCTACTCTTCTTCTAAAGTGCAAGCAAACATAGATGTTCAGTGGCAGACAACTCATTGCGCTCAGGTTAGGTGACGTCACTTCATACATAACTAAACCTGAACAGATTAACTTGCAAGATCTTTGGGAAGATATTGCCAGTTCAAACAAGTCACTGACATCTCAGTTGTGGTCACTGGGGTTGAACACCTATCACACAAGGAATGTGGTGCTTATGAGACCAGTGATCGATTGATTGATACTCATTTGTACAGTAAGTCTGATGCTGTGCGCTTTCTCGGTGTAAACTACAAAGAGAAGCATAAACGTGTAATTATTCATCATGCTGAGATTGAGGAACTGGCTCTCAAGAGTCTGTCTTCAAGACATATCTTGAAGAATAACCTTATTGACACGTACTACCCCTGTAGACATGAAAACATGGATCAAATGTGTTTATTTGAGGTGGCTAAGTGGAATGACTACAAGACGGATGTCTCACCTGATTGTACACACAAGATTTACAAGGTTAAAGAAGTGGATGGGAGTCTTGTGAAGAGACATAAGCCTTGGCTCATTGACCACTGTAAGTTACATTTGGGCACATCTGAGAGCAGAGTGCATTACTAATTTGCTCTCCTATTTCTATTTAGACCCTGGAGGAATGAATCTGAATTAAAAGGTGACTGTAATACATTCGAGGAAGAATTCAATCAGAGTTATGAGACATTCAAAAGTGAATACCTGACACATATATACAGAGGCTAGACACTGAGAAGGAGCAACTTGAGAAGGCACATAAACTACTTGAAAGGACTCTCCTGTTAGTTCACAGGAGTGTCTTGATCCAGAAGCACAAGATATCCTTGGAGAAGCTCTGCCTCTGAATGCCGCACAAGTACTCATGTCAGAAGTGGAGAGTGCTATGGAACATGGCACACACTGCAGTGTTGTCCCAGCTGAGTTGAGAGAGAGACTCAATGACCAGCAATGTGTCATTCACTCTGAGGTCACTGATGTTGTCCAGCATGGATTACTACATGAGCACAAGAAATGTGACTGTCTTGACTACAAACCACTGCTGATGTTTGTTAGTGGCTCAGCTGGGAAAGGGAAAAGTTTCCTTACAGAGGCCATCATGACAGAAATGTGGAACCTGACAGGATCATCAATATCTGTTGCTGTTAGTGCTCCCACTGGACTGGCTGCATACAACATTGGTGGAATTATGTTACACCGTCTCTTCATTGTTACCAGTGGAGCATGGCAAAGCAGGACATTATCATGAAACTTTCATTTGAGTTTGCATCTCAGCTTCATTCTACGTTTACTAGCATGAAGTTACTCATCATTAATGATATTTGTATGGTTGCCAATGTAATGCTTGCCTGTATACACCTGCGTCTACAGGAGATCTTGGGGACTGACTATGGAGATGCATTTTGTGGTAAAAGGATTGATGTATTTGGAGACCTCTTACAGCTTGCACCAGTTAATGGGGAACATGTATTTGCAGCTCTAACTGTCAAGCAGGCTAAGAATACACTAGGCTGCATAGGAGGTGGGAGTTATTTTCCTATGTTGAGCTGTATCAGAACATGCAACAAAGTGGCAATCTGGCTTACTAGCACTGTTGGATCAAGCTCAAACAGGTTCTCTGTCACCAGAACATGTTTCAAGTTTATATAATGGTGGCCACTCTCTTGATCTAGTCTTCCTCCCCTGGGATCGAGGCCTCCGACATGGGGTGGAACCTATTGGTTAGTCTGATCATTACACTGAGAGGGTTTCATTTTCTGCCCTCTGGTAGGTCTTCCCCTGTGGAGAGGGTCAGTTACCGCCCTTTGTGGGTTGTGGTCCCTGAAGACTTGGCGGTAGTAATTGACCTCTCGGTGCTCGGTGAGACGAGCACTGATCCAGAGCACTTAGTGGTGGCCTATAATTAGGCTATTACTTTAGCTCTGGATCAGATTGCTCTGATCCGTGTTTGTCCCCTTCTGCTTTGCCCTCGGACTCCATGGTTTGAAGGGTTGCTGAGGGAGATGCAGAAGTTGGGACGTAGTTAGAATGTCACTGGCGTAAATCCACCTTGGATACCAACCATCTTATTTTGTTAGAGCATTATCAGCTTTATCAATCAGAGATGTCCCGTAGAGGCCAGAGTTCTGTCCACGGAAATTGCTGTTGCCAGGAATTGACTGGCTCAACTCTTCCAAACTGTGGACAGGATGTGCAACCCAACCTGTCTGCAGCTCCGTTGATTTTTCACAAATTGGGTGTGATGAGATTGCTCGATTCTTTCCGAATATGGTAGTCGATATCAGGCAGGAGATCCACCTTCCTCGTTCTATGGGAGATATGGTTGGTCGGTGTTCGGTCACTATGGCTGGTGTTTCCTGGAGTACCTTTGACCTACCGGATTTCATTGATATTATGAGATTGTCCAGGGGATGTGCCCCACGTACTGTAGTTTAGACCCTGGCCCTACTTCCCTAATCTTGGGTTGTAGTGATATTATTGGCCCGGTCTTATCTCAGATTGCCCGTTGCTCCCTGGAATAGGGTGAGTTTCCTGGCTCCCTGAAGGAGACGGTGGTGACACCCCTTCTGAAGAAAGCTCCTTTGGACCTGGAGTCTCTGGCAAACTACAGACCTATCTCGAACTTTCCTGGTAAAGGTTATTGAGAAAGTGGTGGCAATTCAACTGGATGACCATATAACCATCCATGATTTATACGAACCTCTCCAGCGGGTTTTCATAAGAGGATAGTTACTGAGACGCTCTGGTTTGGGTGCTCATTGACCTCTTGATGGTGAGAGATTGGAGGAACTGTTCTATCTTTGCACTCCTTGTTCTCTCTCCTCAGCTTTTGACACTGTTGACCATGGGGTTCTGCTCGAGTGCCTGAGGTGCATCTGTGGGCTGATGGGTATAGCCTTCAGATGGTTTTCATCTTTCCTCACTGGTTGAACTCAGAGAGTTGTCTCGGGAATATTTAGTTCCGAGTCCTTCTCTTTGCCTTGTCAGGTACCTCAGGGCGTGGTGCTGTCCCCATTTTGTTAAGTGTATACTGCCCTCAGAGACATTGAAAGACAGTATGGGCTGTGGTTTCATTGGTATGCTGATGACACCCAGCCCTATCTGTCTTTTGCTCACAACCAGATGTGTTCCCTCTCAGAATTTAATAGCTGCCTTGTTGAAATCCAAGAGTGGGTGAGTTCCTGTGGATTAAAATTGAATGCGGGAAAGACTGAGGTTTTGGTGGTGGACCCTGGTTGCAGGATAGAGGGGTTGGGGATGGATTTGACCTCTGGTTTATTTCTGTAGGTGAGCAGATCCCTACTTCTGAATGGGTGCGTGACCTGGGAGTGATACTTGATGATGGTTTGACCCTTCATCATCTGGTGTCTGCTGTCATCAAGTTAGCCTTTTATCATCTTAGGAACATTGCCAGGATCAAGCACCTTGTTCCACCCAATGACTTGCCAGTTTTAGTCCACACCTTTGTGACCTCCCACCTTGACTACTGTAACTCTCTGTACCTAGGGTTTTCTTGGGTTGATATCTGCCACTTGCAGCTAGTGCAGAATGCAACTGGATGTCTATTGACTGGGGCATCAAGAAGATCTCACATAACCACTGTGCTGCACAATCTGCACTGGCTGCCAGTTCAGTGGTGGATCACCTTTAAAGTAGGTTTGTTAACCTTCAAGGCCCTACACAGCTTGGGTTCTGACTACTTGAAAGAACTTCTGATTCCTTACACCCCTGTGTGAGAACTCCGCTCAGCTGATGTGGGGTTGCTAGAAATTCCAAGGGTTAGATTGTAGTTATCTGGGGCTCGGGCTTTTATGTTCGCTGCACCATCCCTCTGGAATTCTCTACCTCATCAGTTACAGGAGTGCAGGACTGTGTGGAGCTTTAAGCAAGCACTGAAGACATTACTTTGGGTTAAGGCATTTCCTGATTTTCAATGATTTTATTCTTATTTATTGTCTGATTGCATATGTTTGTATCTGTGAAGCACTTTGATGCTACGAAAGGCGCTATACTAAATATAATTATTATTATTATTTATTATTACATGGTCGAAGAATCAGAATGGATACTACTTCTATAGAAACAGCATGTGATATTTTCAGTGACGTGTACTCGACAGGCACGTGCATTGTGTGTCTTATGCCACAACTGAAGAAATGTGCTGAGTTCAACAGTGTCATGTTGCAGAGAGAATCAAGAGAGTTTACACTGCCTGCTGTTGATACAGTTGATGGTGTCATTCTAAGTCAGAAAATGGTAGCAAAGATGACTGAACGACTCTCTGAATTGAAGTCAGATGTTCACACACAGCTGAACTGGAAGCTGTTCTTAAAGTTTAGAATTCACGTTTCATGCTACACTGCAATCTTGGCGTGGAGCATGGCATGGTAAATGGTGAAATGGGTTATATCATTGACTTCATTTACAATGTTCAGAAAACATTTATTGAGACACTTCTTGTCCACTTTGACAACATGGAACTTCCAGTACAGATTGATCGTACCTGTGTTAAATTCCAGGTATTCAAGGATATCTATGTTAACAGGAAACAATTTCCAATGTGTGTTGCGTATGCTGTTTCAATTCACAAGTCTCAGGGTTTGAGTTTGGGTTCAGCAATGGTGGACATAGGGACAGACATTTTCAAAGATGGCATGAGCTACATCGCACTTTCACATGTACGTAGTCTTTCTGGGTTGCACATCATAACACTCACACCTCAGAATATACACACTGACAAGTGATGTATTGTTGAGTACAACAGATTGCGTACTGTATATCAGCCACAGATGTCTTTAATACCACTACCTATCTGTGTGTTTGTCTCACATCACACAGTCACAGCTACACCTGGCAACAAAAGAAAGCACCTTCTACAACTGATTCAACTGTGCAAAGTGTTAAGAATGTCACAATGCCAAATACAGATGCAGAACTGGCTTTGGTCAGGTCAGTTGGTATGGCTATTGTCCCAGTGTTTGATAACAGTACTAGAGTAAACTGCTTTGCTAATTCAGCAATGCAAGTGTTTCACACATGCCACACTTTGTGCAGACAATATCTGCTTCACAAGACACTTCTTTGTTGAAGGCATTAAAGCGAGTTATCAATGTGGCTTCTGATCAAGCTAACAATGTACAGTCACTTTCACCTCCGTGACAGATGTTGGGGACATATGATGGATGCAGTACATTTGCTGCTAACATACAGCACAGGTCATTAGTGAGTTCATGATGGCAATCATAAACAGCCTGGATGAAGAGGGATTCCAATGTGTCAGTATTTCACTGTGTCATATGTAACCAAATATGTATGTGTGTTATGTGGTCATTCAGGCGAAACCACAGAAGACATGCTTTGGGTTTCTCTATTTGTGCCTCAGGTTAAAATTGTGAAGTTCCAGCAGCTGTTTACCAATGCAGAAAGTCGTCACTTGTGTGTAAGGCATGGAAGTACATGTACTCACTCCATACATCTCAGGACTTCATCTCAATATCTTATGCTTGTATTGCATAGCTTTGACTCTAATGGGCTCAGAGTTGACATACCTATCACTGATTTCACAACTGGTAGTATTGTATTTAACCAAGCAGTGTTTGACACTCATGCTGTGATCTATCACTATGGCCTGTCTGTACACTCTGGACATTACATTTGTTTGTTGAGGTACAGAACTGGCTGGGTTGACTGCGATGACTCAACAAGTTCAGTCAAACAGAGACTACCGCGACACTTAAAAAATACATATGTTCTGATATTGATGGATTACGACAATCTTCATGTGTCAAAGGAATAGTCACACAACATGTGACTTACTTTGCTGTCCATTTTGTTACAGAGTGATTTGTGGCACATTATCTTACTTTTTTTACAGATTTACATTCATTACCACATTGGTAACATATCACATGGTTGAATAGCATATGCTTAGTCTATGTGACATATAACATTATTGTGTTGATCAGTGACACAGTGAAAATGGTTGCAGTGGTCTTTAATTGGTGCCAGCTATCTTCACAGTCACTAGAAAAGCCATATATGTCTAAGAAAGACTTTTACTGTCAAGAGAAATTCCTATCTGGTTGCCTTTTCCGTCATTGTCTTTTCTTATGAGTATGTTGTATGCAGACATAACAAGTATTACTTGGCACACTTGCCAAGTCTGCACCTCCACTAAGGCACAATACTTTTCCATGTGCATTAAGCTGTGAAACTGTGTTTTTTACTGCAGAGCGTTTTTATTGTTTTATTGTGATTTACTTTTATTCGTAGCATGTCTTCTCATATAAGTCTTGTTTTTGAAGTCTGTTCGCTTATTCGGAATGAGTTTAGATCAGCTAGTGAGGATGCTGCAGTGATGTAACAAGTGTAGCAAGCATTTTTTGGTTTTCGTTCTGAGCTCTGAGTGGTACAAGTGTTTTAATTACCGCTCATGTAAGTTGAAGTGAACTGGTTTTGTCCGATGTTGGATTAGATCCATGGGGTGGCATCTAGTGGAAGTGCCCTGTGCTAAAGAAAGCCTTCTGTCTGGAGGTTTGTGTAGAGGGAGTCTTACTGCCTATGGAACTGCATTTTGCTGTTTCACAGTCATTTTCTGGCTGCCTTGGAATCACTCCTCTTTTGGTTTACTTGCTGGTCTTTTTTGGTGGAGAACTTAGGGCTTAGATGAATCCCTTTTGTCATAGTGATTGGGAGGCACTGTTGAATTGGACTCGGCTGTGTGTGGGACTGCCTGCTGGTGTGGAGGTGGGGGTCTAACCTGCTCCAGGGTGCTTTACTGCTGGATTTCTCACTGTGCAGGAGTCTGGGCTGTGTCAGCTGGGGAGCCGACTGGTCTGCCATGGGGCTCCAAGGTTTCTGGGGGGTTGGACAGTGGGCCATCTCTTACTGAGGACTGTAGCTGCAATGGGGGAACATCTCTGGCAGTGGTTTCCCTGAGGCAGAGGTTTTTGGGCCCCTATTAGTTTTCTAGTGGTTGGAGAGCCTGGTCTGTGCCTGGTTTGAGAGCCTAAAACTCCATGTGAAGGTCGATCGGAATAAGGACTGGACTTTGGTTATGGTTAGATCTTCTCATTTGTTACTTACATTACATCTGGAAACAGTGAAAGCATTTGTATCTTTCTGCTTGTAACATTCACGATTCTGCCTTCCTATGTGAGAGGTAGTTTAAACAGAACCATTTCTGGTATTTAATCTACTGGGTAGTAAGAGTACCTGGTAAACTTGTTATATTCCAAATAATTTCTTCAGTTTAGCCTGCCTATGTGAGAGGTAGTGCAGGGGTCTTGTTCTTGCTGCACTGTTCCTCTTCAAGTAACGTGAGTATCTGGCCTACCATTTTTCACACTTAGTCGAGGGTTCTATTCTGCCTCTGTGAGAGACTGAGCAGACTGGATCTTCTCTGGACATCTACTTGCCTAAAAGTGTGAGGTTCATGAATTACAATGAGTTCCTGAAGGACTCTTAGTGACTGGTTTAACCTTTAGTTTTGAAGTGCTGTTTATTTTAGTCCTCCTATTTTGTATTAGTTTTATATGTTTTCCTTTTAGTTATTATATTTTATTTTTTAATTTTGTTTTCTGATTTGAGTTTTTTTTCTTTTTTCCTTTTTCAAGGGTTTTAATAGTTTTTATATTTAAAGTGCGGCTCTGGTTTGGACTGAGTATAGAACTTGGGGTTTTGCATTTTTCCCATTGTGTTTGTAATATCTTGTTGGAATGTGCCTGCTTGCTCCCCCTGGTCCCTCGCTATTAAGCTCTGTGCTCCACATATCGACAGTTCTCCCCCCCGCCTGCCTTCATCTACCAGTGCTGTCGGGCACTGGGGTGCTTGCAGGAGAGGGAGGGGTGAGTGGGGGCGTGGACAGCAGAATCAAATGAGTGGTGCTCTCCCATTGGGGTGGTTAGTACTAGAAAGATGCCCTGGGGAAAAATGGTGCCTGGAACATGGTGATTCTTGTCTGGTCCCCATACCGATGGGCACCTCCTTTTTGGGAGGGCAAGTAGCAGAGACGGCTCACCAACATCATCCAACTCGGTGCTGTTATTCAATGCCAGATCCATTAGGAACAAGACCACTCTTATGGCAGATCTTGTTGAAACTCTGGATCTGGCTTGCATCTGAGACCTGGTTAGATGGGACGCTGCCCCAATTTTAAGTGGTGGTTACCTCTGGGTACTCGGTTATACATCGCCCGAGATTGGATCGCGGGGGGGTTGTGGTCTGTTTTAAGACCGAATTGGGCCTAACTGGTGTTCCAGTTGAGGAGGTCACATCATTTGAGTGTACTGTGGTAATTGGTGTGGGGTGCAGGATAGCTCTCATTTACCATCCACCAGGTGATGAGAAGCTGTTCCTGCAGGAAGTAGAAGACTTCATCATTGACATGGATTTGGAGTCGCCCAGACCGATGGTTCTGGGTGATTTCAATGCTTGGGTCGATGACGAATCCTCGTTTTTTGGACAACACTTCCTTCAGGTGATGACATCTCTGGGTTTCACACAGGTTGTTTCCACAGTTACCCATAATGGTGGTCCCTCTTTTGATCTGGTCTTCCTCTTGGAGATCAAGGCCTCCAACTTGGTGGTGGAACCTGTCAGTTGGTTTGATCACTGCACCGTTAGGTTAAATTTTTCTGCCCCCCTGGGTAGGTCGGCCCCTGTGGAGATGGTCAGTCATCGCCCTTTGCAGGATATTGTCCCTGAAGATCTGGTGGTGGTGATTGACCTCTCAGTGTTTGATGAGACAAGCACAGATCCCAAACTCTTGGTCATGGCCTATATGGCCATTTCCTCAGCTCTCGATCTGATTGCTCCTGTCCATGTTCGCCCCTTCTGCTTCACCTTGGGCCCCATGGTTTGATGGATCCCTGAGGAATTGCGGAGGTTTGGGCGTAGGTTAAAGCATTGTTGGCAGAGGACTGCCTTGGATGCCAACCATCTTATTTTGTTAGAGCATTATAAACTCTATAAATCAGAAATTTCCCTTAAGAAGGCAAAATTCCTGTCCAGGTAAATCGCTGTTGCATGGAATCGACTCGCTCAACTCTTCCGAACTGTGGACAAATTGTGCAACCCAGACTGTCTGCAGCTCCATCGAGTTTTTTCACAAAAAGAGTGTGATGAGATCACTTGTTTCTTTGGGAGTAAGGTGGCTGACATCAGGCAAGAATTCCATCAGTCTATCTCTTTGAGGGTTGCTGTTGGTCAGTGCTGAGTCACAGATCCCAGGGCTTCTTAGAGTACCTTTGATCTGCTGGAGTTCATTGCTATTATGAGGATTGTCCAGGGGATGCATCACACATGCTGTAGTTTAGATCCAGGTCCTACTTCCCTGATTTTGCATTATAGTGATATTATTGTCCTGTTCTTAATGCAGATAGTCCAGTGCTCTTTGGATTCAGGTGAGTTCCTATCTCCCTGAAGGAGGCAGTGGTGACACCCCAGCTTCCTTTAGACCCGGAGAATCAAGCGAACTACAGACCTATCTCTAACCTTCCTTTTGTGTGAAGGTTATTGAGAAAGTTGTGGCAGCCCAACTGGAGAACAATTTAGCCATCCATAATTTATACAAACCTCTCCAATCGGGTTTTCGTAGAGGCATAGTCCTGAGAGTGCTCTAGTTCGGTGCTGAATGATCTCCTGATGGCAAGAGATCGGAAGAGCCATTTCATCCTGATTCTCCTTGATTTGTCATCAGCTTTTGACACTGTGGATGATGGGGTTCTGCCCAAGTGCCTGAGGTTCATCTGTCGGCTGTCGGGTACAGTACTCATATGGTTTTCATCTTTCCTTGCTGGTAGAACTCAGAGAGTTGTCTCAGGAATATTTTCTTCCAAATCTTTCTCTCTGTCTTGCGGGGTTCCTCAGGGCTTGGTGCTGTCTCCCATGTTATTTGCAGTGTATATGCTTCCCCTCGGAGACATTGTAAGATGGTATGGGCTAAGGTTTCACTGCTATGCTGATGCTATCCAGCTCCACCTGTCTTTTGCCAAGATTAAGCCCCTTGTTCCACCTCTTGACCTCCCTACCTTGATACATGCCTTAGTCACATCAAGGCTTGATTACTGTAATGCGCTCTATCTCAGGGTCACAGGAGGATCTCTCCGCAGACTGCAGCTGGTGCAAAATGCAGCTGCCCCGTTGTTGACTGGGCAGCAAAAGTTCTGTCATACTACACCGGTTTTGCGTGAATTGCACTGGCTGCCAGTCAGGTGGAGAGTCCTCTTTAAGGTGGGTCTTCTCACCTATAAGGCCCTACATGGGCTGGGCCCTGGTTACCTGTCAGACCTTCTGTCACCTTCCCTCTCCTCTCACCTTCTTCATTCCTCCAGTGGTTGCTTCCTGGCCATTCCCAGAACTAGGTTGAAATCCACTGGCGACAGAGCGTTTAGCACCATGGCCCCTGTTCTGTGGAATTCTTTGCCAATTATGGTCAGGGAAGCTTCCTCAGTAGATATTTTTAAGGCCCAGTTGAAGACTTTTCCTTTTTCTAAAGCATTCAATGTTTAGATGGACATCTATAGTTATGGTTTTGATTTTGTCAGATTTTGTATTTTATTGTGTATAAGTCATATATTTATTATGTTAAAATGTTTGTTTTAAAGTTTTGTACTGCACCCAGAGCCTCCGGGATTGGGCGTCTTTTAAATCAATTTTGCCTTGCCTTTTGCCCCCGACCAAGTAAGTGCTATCTTGGTATTGAATTGTTGCCTCATGGAAATCCAAGATTGGATGAGTTCTAGTGGTTTACAGTTGAATGCAGGAAAGACTGAGGTTTTGGTGGTGGACCCAGGTTGCAGGACAGAGTGATTAAGGACTGATCTCCCCTCTGATTTAGTCCTGGGGGGTGCAGATCCTTACCTCTGAATGGGTGCGTGACCTGGGAATGGTGCTTGATGATGGGCTGAACCTTCATCATCAGGTGTCGGCCATCATCAAGCTGGTCTTTTACCATCTTAGAAACATTTCCAGGATCAAGCACCTCATTCCATCTAGCGATCTGCCTGTTCTGGTCCACGCCTTTGTGACTTCGCACCTTGACTACTGTAACTCCCTTTACTTAGGGCTTTCTGGGGTTGATATCCACCACTTGCAGCTAGTGCAGAATGCTGCTGCATGTTTGTTGACTGGGGTTTGTAGAAGATCTCAGATTACCCCTGTGTTGTGCGATCTGCACTGGCTGCCTGTTCAGTGGCAGATCACCTTTAAGGTAGGTTTCTTAACCTACAAAGCCCTACATGGTCAGGGTCCCAACTACTTGAAAGAGCCCCTCAGTCCTTACACCCCTCTGTGACAGCTCCACTCAGCTGACAAGGGGTTGCTGGAGATTCCGAGGGTTAGTTTAAAGTCATCGGGGGCCCGTGCCTTCGAATTTGTGGCCCCTACCCTCTGGAATTCTCTGTCCTGTCAGCTTTGGGAGTGCAGGACTGTGGGGTGCTTTAAGCAGACATTAAGAAACCTATATATGGGGTAAAGCATACTCTGAATCTCTTTGATTTTAATGGTATTTATTGTAGTTATTTGATTTTTATATATCTGTTCAGCGCCTTGATATTCAAAAGGCGCTATATTAAATAAAATGTATTATTATTATTATTATTATTAAGATAATAGTGTTACATATCTGTTTGTAACAATTTCTTTGTCTTAACGTTATTAGGATCTTTTATAACTAAAATATATTCTGGTGTTTGTTGCAGGTCTGTGCCAGCAGTATTCAAGTTGCTTTTCTAACATAGTCGGATGACCTGTACTTAAGTACAATACTCAAAATATTCACTTCACTCTGTACATGTTGAGTAGCATAAGATGTGCTCTGTGTTCCTTTTTTTTATCCGCTTGCGTCTTCACTGAATACCACCATTTTGTGTCGCAACAGTGTATTACTATACCTGTTTTGTTCTCATACATCTGTATTGTATTTATGTATATATAATAGTTAATACAGCACTTAGTAATAGTTTGTGAGTGTGACATTTACAGTAATTGTATTTGCCATATTAGCTGCTGTATTGTAGAAATAACTAATATCTGACTCTTTTGAAGTATTCCATTCATAAGCATTTTTATGTTATATGAATATTGTTATAATAATGACATAGATATGTAGTTGCAAATATATAGTATATTGTTATTCCATATAGACATAATAGATATCAATGTTAAGCATTGTACTAGATATTCTTAACTGTGTACAGGTTACATTTTCTGATTATTATATAATTAAATGTTCTAGCCTTAGCATTCTGATAACTATTTCTTTTATGTAAGTAGAAGATGTAACACAACTCATTGCTTTACTAGTTCGTTAGTAATTTGAGTCTTGATTTGATACTTTTTACTGATGTATACAGTCCCTGTTACCATGTGCTATTTGATTTAGTTGTGTGGTAAGTTAATTAAATGTATGTTTATAATAATTATCAATTGTACATCAGACACTTATACTGATAAAACTGAGTTTTTGTGTTCCTGATAATTTTTGATTGTCTCTATTGAGGGTCGGGTGGGTATTTTCCAAATGCAGTAACATAGTCATATGTTTTAATATGTATATGTATGTGTATACATATATGTGTGTACACATAAAATATATAAAATGTATGTTTAACAGTAAGTTTCAGATTAATATTTTCCTAGAAAGGATTGTCTGTTTTGCTGTTATTACTTTAACAGTTGCATCTTTTTTTGCCCACCCAGAAACATTCACACTATCAGTCACACAATGACAACAACATCATAACTGTTCGATATGTGTAAGCAGTGTACAGAAAGTACTGTGGTACATGTGCTTATGTATTGTGTACTACCATCACGTTTAGCCATTGACTATCTGTAAGACTGTTTTACATGTATTTCAAACATTGGTGAAAACGTTTTAATGTTTGTTTGTGAGACTGATTTTGTGCACCAATTGG
This sequence comes from Neoceratodus forsteri, assembly GCA_016271365.2. Lineage (NCBI taxonomy): Eukaryota > Metazoa > Chordata > Ceratodontiformes > Ceratodontidae > Neoceratodus > Neoceratodus forsteri. The sequence continues at coordinate 42,971,667 of JADMNL010000035.1, forward strand.
ATTTTAATTCAGCCTTTTTACCATTTTTAATTGGGCAATAAATCTTTATAAGCCTTATCTACCTGTGTTGTGTCTTTCATTAAGCATAAAGTAATAGTGATAATATGTATGTTGTTGTTGCTGTATTGGTGCATCTACACATGGTATCATGCTCATCAGTGCAGATAACATACTCTGCACTGTTTATCTGCTATAGACCAATGTGGTGAACAGATTCATCTGCTACTCCATTAATCGAGCATAGTATTTTTACATCAAAGGTGCAGAACATGAGCTATTACTGTATAAATACTATCAGAGAACAACATATTCAGACAAAGGGTTCTATATCTTGGTGAGTTTGTGTTGTGTAAATGGAGGCATGGTCTAAACAACATATTCAAATTAATATGATAATTATTTCTCAAAAAGACAGGAAATTCATGGCAAAATAACTCAGTTTAATGCATCAGTTAGGGTTGTTCCACAGCACAAAAGTGAGAAATTCAGTTTAGGGTTGAAAACCTTAACTCCATATACCCCACCAGATCCACACACACACACACACACACACATATGTAAGTAGGGGGCAGGACCAAGCAACACAACCAATCCCAGACAACCAGCAGCAGGTGACAGAAATAACATACAACTGTCTAAACATACTACAAGACACATCCTTCATCATGGGACAACAAGTGTGCAAGTTCTGCTGTCATCCAAGTGAGTTTATCCTCTGTGTGCATGTTGCCCATCAGTTGTTACTGTATAACAACATATATTATTTATATCTAATAGATTTTGTATATCTTCTCAATGACAGTGTGTTGATAATCATCACTGTAATAACATGCCAATATCTGGAAGTAGTGTCACAGCCCTTTGTTGATTGTTAATGCCTCCTGATGTTACCCTGGAATAAGACAATCTTGTGTTAGTATAATATTATCTGCATAGCAGTAGTGTACAATCATCTTATATTGTAGAATATCACATCACCGTGGTAATCTCAGACCTGATAACTCACATGGTAACACTATACAATAGTTCAGTTGTTAAAACTTTGTCATTTTAAACAGAAAATTGTATGCCTCCAACATTTAATGTAGTGCTGCTACTATGGTATTCAAATCATCAATGTTTAGATGTCTATCTTCATAAGCACATAGTGCCAGACATCAGTTTAAGACACTTTGGTGTGTCTAACAATGCACTGATCTTATCATCCTATAAGAAACAAAACTGCAGCAGTACAGTATTATCTACTAAGTCATTTTCCTCTATTATTTGAACTTTGACAGTTCTATATGAGACTGTGTCACTAGCTCATTGTTTTTTGCCTTGCTCAGTTTCTGTAACTTTTAGTGACTGTTTATGTTTGTATACACGTTACTAGCTATGTGGTATTAGTGGCGGTCAAACACAACATTTTTCCACATCTGTACCTATAAATTAATAACATTAGACATGCTTAATACCAGGGTTTTATGTCTGTAAATGACTCCTAATATCGCCCCAGCAGTAGCAAATAATATATTTTAATGCAATAATCAACAGTATGATGTTCGCTACTATCTAATCCTAAACATCAACAGCAATGTCAAACTGTAGGTGACAAGGTATTAAATATCATAATGGCCCATGGTGAAATTATCATGCAAAACATTTTCACATATTCACAGTCATATGACTATTGTCATAGGGCTGGCAACATCATGAGCCATCTATAGCACTGTCAGTTTTGTCAGTGGCTGTGCATGAGGCAGTAAAATTACAACATATTTATTTTGGATTCTGTTTGAATTGCTAATAACAGAACTGTCACACAAGCACTGAGTACTGAATGTATAAATAAATATTTGACAAGAAATTAGCATTTATGCAACATGTGTGTCTCAATGTGAACAACCATATCTTGGTTTAAACAGGTATCTATTTAACAAAACATAAAACATAAGGGTCTCATACTGTATTTATTTTCTGTGTTTGACCACATTACATAACACAATGCCATAGATAGTTTCTTGCGTTGATATCTCATTATATCATTGCAGCATGAACAAATAATCTATATCATGAAATTATATGTAACAGTATTGTTGTGACATGTGACCATATGAAGATGCGCACAACACTCTGTACACCCATGACTATTGAAATGCAAGAGTTGTTGTCCCATGATGATGGATGTGTCTTGTAGTATGTTTAGACAGTTGTATGTTATTTCTGTCACCTGCTGCTGGTTGTCTGTGATTGGTTGTGTTGCCTTGGTCCTGCCCTCTACTTACATATGTGTGTGTGTGTGTATGTGTGCGTGTGCATGTGCATATGTGTGTGTGTGTGTGTGTGTGTGTGTGTGTGGAGCTGGGGGGTGGGGGGAATGCGGAGTTAGATTTTTCAACCGTAACACCAAATTTCCTCACTTTTGTCACTGTGAAACAACCCTAACTGATGCATTAAACAGAATTTTTTTGCCATGAATATATAAATATATATATATTATAGTGGCGCAACTGTGCCACTATAGTTAGGGTTCAATGGTCATTTACATACTAAAGTCAAAAGTTTGGGTGTTAATAACTTTGGACCTGTTCAATGGATTTGCCTGAATTTGGTACGTGCTTTGGGGCATGGTAGATCTCTTGATATTCCAAATTGCGTTTCAGTTGGTGTGCCAGTCTTTGTGTACGAAAATGCTGAAAAATGCAAAATTTTCCATTTTGGAGGCACCTTTTGGCATTCTGAATGTGGTCCTCCACGACCGTCATGTGGTGTGCCACTCTGTGAGATAGGCTTGTTTGAAAGAGCTTTGGTGGCCAAACATGCTGCGTTTGTTTGGTGAAAAATATTAAGACATTCAAAAGTTATGGCACTTTTAATTTCCCATTATAAGTCAATGGGAAAATTTATATGTATATTTTGCAAACAAAGAATGGGGTTCTGGCCATCTCAACCCACCTGGCGAACAAAGAACAGCCTCACGGTTCAAGAATCTTTGTCCCCAAGGATTTTTTCAAATTCTTTGATCAGGAGGTCTGCCATATTTTTCTCAGTTTTCCGATCAGAAAACACAAATATCTCAGCTCAGGTGTCACTTCTGAGGTAAAACTTGGATGGGTTTTACTCAGGAACTCTGATCTATCATGCCATGGCTTTGGTTTCATCAAATCAGTCTAAAAGTAGACTTTTCAGCTTTTTAAATCTTTGTTTGTGGCTCGCTAATGATCTTTGATTGCGAGCCTGCAAATTCTTTGATCGCGAGAATCTTTATTGCGATCGTGCATGCATAGTGAGGGACTAGATGGGGATTTAAGATTCAATTTTGTAGCCAAGGGGTGTCTTATTACCTTATTTAAGTGTGGGTTTTGCTCAGGGACAAGCTGTCCCTCATCTGAATACAGAAATAGTTATTTTCATTATCCCTGGTAGTCTAGCGGCCCCTCCCATCATGGTAATGTACATAACCATGCTTCTATCCCTGGTAGTCTAGTGGTCCCCCCAATGAGTATCTTATCAATATGTTTATTTTCTATCTCTGGTAGTCTAGTGGTCCCCCCATGTGTGTTTATTTATATATTTTACAAATATCCCTGGTAGTCTACAGCCCCCTCCTGATCTATGCTTCATTATTGTTATTATTATTAACATCCCTGGTAGTCTAGTGGTCCCCCATCTTAATAAAATACACTTGCATTTTAAATGTCCTGGTAGTCTAGTGGCCCCACCCCCACCCAACCGTGCCAGCCCACTCAGGCACCCCCCACCCTTCCCCAGCTGGCGACTGGCACAGCCTACCTCTCACCTCCACGGCCAGCAGCTGACTGTATGTTTTGATACACTAATGGAAAGAGGTGCTCTGAAATAATTTCTGAGCGCCTCTTTCCATTATCTTTCAGTGCCCATATCTCAGGAATGAGTGCGAGATATGGACTTTTCAACACCAAATGCTTAGCCCCCAAATTGAGGCTAAGTACAGAACTAGCCAGGAAAGTCATAGTACATTCTTTGTTTTACTGTGTTTTTCAATACACTTTTGGGGAAAAGAAGGGTGTGCCTTTCATTACTGTGCTAGTTAGCATTTCCAGTTGCACTTCCATTAACGTTTGCTTCACGTTCCAGTCTCGCCAGCATGTGCGTTACGCTTTGCTTTTCCATTGCACTTTTGTTTCCATTTTGTTTGGCATTATTGTTGCTGTTACCATTACTATTTGCATTTGCAATTGCTGTACCTTGCCGTCGCATTACGGTTTGCGTTTTGTATGATCTTGCATTTCTGTTTCTGTTGACTTTATTGTTGCTGTTACCATTACCATTTATGTTTATAATTGTTGGTACCATGACCGTGTGTGTGACGGTTTGCATTACGTGCGTGCCTGCATTTTGTTTCTGCTGGCTTTATTGTTGCTATTGCCATTTGCATTTACAATTGGGGTTCCGTGAGTGTGCACCTGACAGTTTGCGTTTTCATACGTGCTTGCATTTCTGTTTACTTAGACATTATTGTTGCTGTTACCATTATCATTTGCATTTACAATTGCAGTACTGTAAACGTGTGTGTTACCAGTTGCGTTCTGTACGCAATTCTGTTTGGGTCTCTGTTTACATCACTGTTTGCTGTGGATTCACTTTGTGCTTGCGTTATTATTACTGTTTGTGGTACCATTTATGTTTGTATCACCATGTGCATAACCCTTTGTGCTTGCATTTGCTTTGCACTGACTGTTACTATAGTCACACAAAATCACATGGTGGGAGCGTGGGGCGGCCCCATGCTCCCACCAACTTGGGCAACTTTCTACTTTTCTATTCTTTCTTAAAAAGTATGGAAATTCTATGCAAAAAACATTGTTAATGCATCAGTTAGGGTTCTTCTACAGTGACAAAAGTGAGGAAATTCAACATTAGGGTTCCCACCCCTTGCACCCCACCCCCACACTGCCCATAGCAGCAGGCATCAGGGTGTCCGTTGGGGTCATCGGTCCTAACTCTCACCCCATTCTCCTACACTGTACCACCTCAGCTTGTTTACACATGGGATGGGGTGAGAGTTAGGACCAATGACCCCAACACACACCTGTTGCTGTGGGCAGGGTGGGGATGGAATGCAAGGGGTGGGAACCCTAATGTTGAATGTCCTCACTTTGTTGCTGTAGAAGAACCCTAACTGATCGTGCTCACATTTGCATGAGAATATATATATATATATATATATATATATATATATATATTCATGGCAAAAAATCCATTTAATGCATCAGTTAGGGTTGTTCCACAGTGACAAAAAGTGAGGAAATGTGGTGGGTGGTATGGTTAAGCCCTTTTTAGCCACCCCAACCGGGCATTGGGGTGTGCATTGGAGTCGTTGGCCCTAGCTCTTACCCCATCACATCTGTAAACAAGCTGAGGTATAGGAGAATGGGGTGAGAGTTGGGACCGATGACCCCAATGCACACCCCAATGCCAGTTGGGGTGGGCTGGGGTGCAAGGGGCTTTCAAACATAACACCGAATTTCCTCACTTTTGTTGCTGTGGAACAACCTTAACTGATGCATTAAATAGAGTTTTTTGCCATGAATTTCCCTTCATTTTGAGAATGAGGATGATAAATAGTGAATAGAATGTGGTGGTGGGAGCATGGCCCTTTGGGACCCGCACTCCCACCACATGATGTCTTGTGACATAGTAACGGTAACTGCAATGCAAATGCAAGTGCTAAACTGGCCTGGTGGTGCTGAGGGTTGAGGCACTGGATGCCACAACTCGCACCACACCGCCACTGGGTTTGAGAGTGAGCTTGGGTCATCAGGTGTTGGACTGAGGGAGATAGGCTGGAGCATCTTGTGACAGCTCGCCTTCTCTGGGGGTGGGAGGACTTCTATCCAGCAAGCAGTGACTCCTGCGGAGGCTGGGGAAGCAATGGCAAGCCGGTGTTCCTGGGGTATGATTGGTTGCAGGTGTGAGGCTAGCATCCAATCAGCCTCAGGGCTGCTCCTTCAAGGAAGGATGGGGACCCTACAGTTGCCAGCAGATGCCTTGATGCACACACATAGCATCCCATGGGGGAACATGGGAAAAAATCCCCACAGAGCAGTAGATGAAGGAACGCCAAGCTGGGCACCAATGTGCCAGTGCCTGCGACCCAGGACCCTGACAAGATTAAAAAAGATTCTGGGGTTCCCTGACCCCGACCCTGCCTGGGGGGTTTCCATGGCATGATGGAGGGACCAGAAGTTGCAGGTGGGTTCTGGCAGGGGCAGGCTTAATGGGTGTTTCTGAGGGGATGAGGCTCTGTGGGGCAGAAAGGAGGAAAAAGAGAAATATAAAAAAATGCAAGCGATAATGGTTACGCACATGGTGATACAAACGTAAATGATAACGCAAACATTAATAGAAATGCAAGTGCAAAGTGACGACAAAGCAAATGGAGATGCAAGCAAATATGGAAATGCAACTGGTAACATGCAAGGTCACGGTACTGCTATTGTAAATGCAAATGTTAACTGTTACAGCAACAATAATGCCAAAGGGAACAGAAACAGAAAGGCAAACACAAGAGCATACAGAAATGCAAAGCGTAATGCGCATGGTCATGGTACCATAATTGCAAACGCAGATGGTAAAGATAAAAGCAAAAATAACAGCAAAGGAAACAGAAACGTAAAGGCAAACGCAAGCATGCACAGAAACACAAACTGTTACGCGCATGGTCATGGTGCCACAATTGGAACTGCAAATGGTAAGAGTAATAGTTAAAATAACACCAAAGTAAAACAGAAATGGAAACATGAATGCAAGCGTGTACAGAAATGCAAACCATTACACGAACGGCCATGGTACCGCAATTGTAAATGGCAATGGTAACAGTAACAGCAAAAATAACGCCAAAGGAAACAGAAATGGAAACACAAATGCAAGTGCATATGAAACGCAACTGTAATGCATACAGTCACGATACCGCAATTGGAAAAATGCAAATGGTATCTGTAACAGCAACAATAATGCCAAAGAAAACAGAAATGCAAATTTAAGTGCATACAGAAACGCAAACCATAATCCACATGGGCATGGAACGCAGTTGGAAATGCAAATGGTAATGGTAACAACAACGATGATGCAAAACAAAAGACAAACACAAACGTAAATGGAAGGGCGCCCACAATGCAAATGGTAATGCGCACAGTGACGCAAAGTGAAACAGAAACACAAACAGTACTGTAAACACAAATGGTAAGAGTAACGCAAACGCAAGTGCAAACAGAAACACAAAGGATAACGCACTACGGTTGCATACATGGGAGCAGCTAATGCAAATGGAGTGCGGCATGAAATGGAAGCAGTCGTGTAACAGTAACTGGGCGCACACCCTGGTTTTCCCCAACAGCTGCACTGAGAAACACAGTGAGTACAAAGAATGTATGCATAATAATGAGTCTTGGAGCAGAAAATGAGGAGCTGGAATACTAAATTGCTTATATCTCAGGAACCATACGACGTAGGGAAAAAAAAAAAATTCATATGAATTATGACTTTCCTGTCTAGTTTTATACTTAGCCTCCATGTGGGGGGCTAAGCATTTTTCTGACGAAAAGTCTGTATCTCGCACTGTTTCTGACATATGGGCCCTGAAAGGTGCGATGGATGTGGCAACATTAGTCTATGGGAAAAAGCATCAACTTTGGAGTATTGTAACTTTACATCCCTGCAATATTTCGTCACCAAACCATGAAAAGACACATCTGTAAGATGTCAGTTTTCTTCCCTCCAAATTTCAGCCCAAAAGACCAAACCATTGTTTTGCAGCAGGGTGGCAAAGAATTCCTGTCATTTTGGCCATAGTGTTGCAAAGTAGTGTCGTGATGTGTGACGCTTTCACAAAAAGAATCATGAACCTGCAACACTACTTTGCAACACTACTTTTCCCAAAAATTTCAAAAACATATTTCTGGGGTGTTTAACCCCAACATAAAGACATGCCTAGCATCCTCAGGGCTCGACTAGGTAAACACAAAAATAATTGTGTCACTAGATGGTCCCAATTTTAAATGCCAAGCATTTCTGTGATCAGTAACTGAAAGAAATGGAGGACTCATGACACTACAGGGGTAATTTGTGACACTAAAAACTACATTTGCGACACTGTTGAACTTTTTGTTAACTTTTCCCATTGACTATAATGGGAAACTTGTTTCTTGAATAAGTTTTGAACCATTCAATATTTGTTCACAGAATCTTCAAAAGACACATCAGGGACTCTGGACGCACGTTCCCTGAAGTTTTGGACCAGTTGCACAAACTGTGTGACCTGTAGGCACGAGAAAGAATGAGCAAAAAAGTAAATGCACCCTGGAATGTCAGTTAATAACGCCGCAGCTGTATATCCAACCACTACGATAGTTAGCAGATCCCAAGATCTACGCTTACGCCCATCGTGGCAAATTTCAGGCAAATCCATTGAACAGTGGCAAAGTTATTAAGGTGCAAAGTTTCACCATTTAACATTGAATGGGGTACCCAACCCTAACTATGGTAGCACTACCATGCTACCATAATAATATATATATATATATATATATTGTAAAAAACAAAGACAAAGGCGCTGTGTCAGCATGTGGTCTAAAAGCAAAACAAAATGGTTATAATAAATGCGCTGAAAATAGAAAATAGAGTTAAAATGCTGCTGACCTTAGGTCTTCTTCAGGAAATATCTAAAATATCTAATATCTAAAAGATATTTCCTGAAGAAGACCCTAAGGCTCTAAACGAGATTTTAACTCTATTTTCTATTTTCAGCGTGCATTTAATATAACCATTTTGTTTTGTATATATATATATATATATATATATATATATATATATTAGAGGCAAACAAATCCATTTAATGCATCAGTTAGGGTTGTTCACAGCGACAAAAGCTAGGAAATTCAGTGTTAGGGTTGAAACCCCTTGGACACCTCCAGCCCACCCCTCAACTGGCATTGAGTGCACATTGGGGTAGTCGGGCATAACTCTCACCCCACCACATGTGTAAAGAAGCTGAGGAATAGGAGAACTGGGTAACCTGGGGGGTCTACCACTGTTGTGCTACCCAGCTCAGCTGTCCATTACTTGGTGAATCTGTGCATTTAACTCCTGAACCTGGTGACCCCTTGCTCTACCTGCCTCTTATACCCCTATCCTTTAATTAGAACCCCCAAGATAAGGCTGAATGAAATTAGAAAATTCTAGTTTTATGGAATCTTTCATGAAATTCTGCAATTTTCATAAAGACTCATGGGGTTTGACTATAAGTAGACATGTTATTTTGCAATTTCTCACAGCAAGCTATTAATACAATTGGCACACACAGTCCCTTGTAAAGTCTATGATCCTATCAAATTTGATGGTATTGCATTCTCTAGTTTTAAAGTTTCAGGGGTTTATAAATTTGTAGTTTACATTCTTGCAAAATTAAATGTTTAAATGTTGTGAAAAATTGACTACTTTTCATTTAATCCAATTTAAAGCTGCAAATATGAACTTTTTCAGAAATGACCAAGTGGTATAATAGTTTAAATGTTTCAACTGGTTAAATTTGGATATGTAGTTTTAAAATTAGATAGAATTAACCAAAATTAAAATTTTGACAACATGTTTGCCAGGCTATTACACAGTCCCATTTAAAGCTAGAAATCTGAAACTATGTGCATATACAAATGTAGTGCTAACCTGTATACCTGACAATTTTTGTAATATTTCAATGAATACTATCAAAGTTATTCTAAAATTACATAAATCCATATTTTGGCAAAATATTTGACTACCTATAACTCAGTTATCATTAAAGCTTGAGACTTAAGACATGGTGCATATATGCATTGCACATGCTTCTCTAAATCCTGGAGAAATTTGGAGAACTTATCTCACAAAAATTTTAATTTTTAATAAATGTTTGGCCACCCTTAACTCTGCCCTTTTCTATTTACAAATATGAAATTAGGTACACATTTGTAGGCCATATGGCACTGCTTATGTGCCAAATGTGGTGTTATTTGGATACATACTTTAAAATCTATATTGAAATAATGGACATTTTAAATTGTGTGAAATTCCATGGAATACCACAGAATCAGAATGGCCATTCCATGGGCATTCCAAAGGTGGAATTTTATTTTCTGCACAACTCTAATGTTCAGGGTTTTGTCATCATAGGACATGCCGGCCCTGAATATTGTTTTTACCCTGCTCCACATTGTCTTGAGTTCTGGGTGGTAGAGGACAGGTAGGACATGATTGCAAAGTGGGTAATGGTAATACATGGTAATAAAGTGTAAAAAAATGCTTCTTGTAGTTTTCACTAGCAAAGTGTTTCTTCACACATTGAAAACTATTTGTTATGGTATTTCTGTTACTACTTTTGCAGGGGAAAATACACTTCTTGTAGACTATGACAAGCAAAGTTGACACTTCTCCAGGTGAAGAACTATACAAAGTGAAATTTTACAAAACAGGAAGTCAGAAACATAGACATATTGAAGATGACAGCAGAAGAGGACCTGTGGCCATTGAGTCTGCCCATGTGAGGAATCTCAGTACCTATTGTGCACCATGTTCTGTCCTTCTCAACACACAGCCTAGCTCTTGCCAGTGCCATTTGTTTGTTCCAAATACTTGTCCCATTTGGGACATTGCACAGATTTACACAAAGGGAATTTACCTAACTTTATGCACTTCTGATTGTGACCTCCTTTCCTGTTGGGTTGCTTGTCATTTGAGCCATCACAGAAAATCATTGTGTTCCTGACTGCACAGCTAGTTACAACATCAATAGCTACTCAGAATCAGCTCCTGAGTTTTTAAGTGTGCAAATGTGTGAGGCAGAGTGACAGGTGGGGATAACATGCATACGATAAAAAGCCAGGCTTGGAAACCAAGAGGCCCAGGTTCAAACCCTATAAGTTGCAGTAAACCCCTGGCTGAGTAAGTTGGCTGTAAATTTTGCAGAAGAAAAAAAAATGATTAGTAACATTTTCTCACATACGATATTTATGAATGCATATTCTGTAGATGAAGCATCCAGAATTTTTTTTTTGTGGAATTGAACTACAGCAATGCACATATCACTACTTCATTGGTAAGTTGGGCTGAGCTTTTTGCAGTCCTACTTTTCCTCACTAGGTGACTAGCCACCCCCCCCTTCTCTTTTGGCATAGCCAGACTGACTCAGTGGAACTACTGTTCCCACTGATATCCTCTTTGTTCTTTACAGTGACAAACTTCATTAAAATGTGAGTCACCTACTCCTTTTCCTATCAACCTACCCTGTTGGAATAGCCAGAATTCTTTCTTTCTGCTGCCAAAGACATTGTCTTCCCCTACTACATGTTTTTGAGTACATCTAAGTCCTAGACTTGCATGTATATCTGGCTCCATGGATCATAAATTAACTAGATGTGATCCTTAAATACCATGCATTCAGGTTGGAACTGTTGACACTATGTGATTTCTTGCTCCAACCTGGGGGTCTACCACTGTTGTGCTACCAAGCACAGCTGTCCATTACTTGGAGAATTTGTGCATTTAACTCCTGAACCTGGTGATCCCCTGCTCTACCTGCCACTTATACCCCTATCCTTTAATTAGAACCCCCAAGATAAGGTTGAATGAAATTAGAAAATTCTAGTTTTATGGAATCTTTAATGAAATTCTGCAATTTTCACAAAGACTCATTGGATTTGACTATAAGTAGACATGTTATTTTGCAATTTCTCACAGCAAGCTATTAATACAATTGGCACACACAGTCCCTTGTAAGGTCTATGATCCTGTCAAATTTGATGGTATTGCATTCTCTAGTTTTAAAGTTTTAGGGGTTTATAAATTTGTAGTTTACATTCTTGCAAAATTAAATGTTTAAATGTTGTGAAAATTTGACTACTTTTCATTTAATCCAATTTAAAGCTGCAAATATGAACTTTTTCAGAAATGACCATGTGGTATAATAGTTTAAATGTTTCAACTGGTTAAATTTGGATATGTAGTTTTAAAATCAGATAGAATTAACCAAAACTAAAATTTTGGCAACATGTTTGCCAGGCTATTATGCAGTCCCATTTAAAGCTAGAAATCTGAATCTATGTGCACTTACAAACCTAGTACTAACCTGTATACTTGACAATTTTTGTAATATTTCAATGAATACAATCACAGTTATACTAAAATTACATAAATCCATATTTTGGCAAAATATATGACTACCTATAACTCAGTTATCATTAAAGCTTGAGACTTAAGACATGGTGCATATATGCATTGTACATGCTTCTCTAAATCCTGATATTGAGGAGAAATTTGGAGAACTTATCTCACAAAAACTTTAATTTTTAATAAATGTTTGGCCACCCTTAACTCTGCCCCCTTTCTATTTACAACTCTGAAATTAGGTACACATTTGTAGGCCATATGGCACTGCTTAAGTGCCAAATGTGGTGTTATTTGGATACATACATTAAAATCTATATTGAAATAATGGAAATTTTAAATTGTGTGAAATTCCATGGATACCACAGAATCAGAATGGCTATTCCATGGGCATTCCAAAGGTGGAATTTTATTTTCTGCACAACTCTAATGTTCAGGGTTTTGTCATCATAGGACATGCCGGCCCCGAAAATTGTTTTTACCCTGCTCCACATTGTCTTGAGTTCTGGGTGGTAGAGGACAGGTAGGACATGATTGCACAATGGGTAATTTTAATTCATGGTAATAAAGTGTAAAAAAATACTTCTTGTAGTTTTCACTAGCAAAGTGTTTCTTCACACATTGAAAACTATTTGTTAAGGCATTTTTGTTACTACTATTGCAGGGGAAAATACACTTCTTGTAGACTACGACAAGCAAAGTTGACACTTCTCCAGGTGAAGAACTATACAAAATGAAATTTTATAAATCAGGAAGTCAGAAACATAGACATATAAAAGATGACAGCAGAAGAGGAACTATGGCCATTGAGTCTGCTCATGCGAGGTATCTCAGGACTTATTGTGCACCATGTTCTGTCCTTCTAGACACACAGCCTAGCTCTTGCCAGTGCCATTTGTTTGTTCCAAATACTTGTCCCATTTGGGACATTGCACAGATTTACACAAATGGAATTTTCCTAACTTCATGCACTTCTGATTGTGACCTCCTTTCCTGTTGGGTTGCTAGTCATTTGTGCCATCACAGAAAATCATTGTGTAACTGACTGCACAGCTAGTTACAACATCAATAGCTACTCAGAATCAGCTACTGAGTTTTTAAGTGTGCAAATGTGTGAGGCAGAGTGATAGGTGGGGATAACATGCATACGATAAAGAGCCAGGCTTGGAAACCAAGAGGCCCAGGTTCAAACCCTGTAAGTTTCAGTAAACCCCTGGCTGAGTAAGTTAGCTGTAAATTTTGCAGAAGAAAAAAAAGATTAGTAACATTTTCTCACATACAGTATTTATGAATGCATATTCTGTAGATGAAGCATTGAGAATTTTTTTTTGTGGAATTGAACTATAGCAATGCACATATCACTACTTCATTGGTAAGTTGGGCTGAGCTTTTTGCTGTCCTGCTGTTCCTCACTAGGTGACTAGCCACCCCCCCTTCTCTTTTGGCATAGCCAGACTGACTCAGTGGAACTACTGTTCCCACTGATATCCTCTTTGTTCTTTACAGTGACAAACTTCATTAAAATGTGATTCACCTACTCCTTTTCCTATCATCCTACCCTGTTGGAATAGCCAGAATTCTTTATTTCTGCTGCCAAAGACATTGTGTTCCCCTACCATTTATTTTTGAGTACATCTAAGTCCTAGTCTTGCATGTATATCTGGCTCCATGGATCATAAATTAACTAGATGTGATCCTTAAATACCTTGCATTCAGGTTGGAACTGTTGACACTATGTGATTTCTTGCTCCAACCTGGGGGTCTACCACTGTTGTGCTACCCAGCTCAGCTGTCCATTACTTGGTGAATTTGTGCATTTATCTCCTGAACCTGGTGATCCCCTGCTCTACCTGCCTCTTATACCCCTATCCTTTAATTAGAACCCCAAGATAAGGCTGAATGAAATTAGAAAATTCTAGTTTTATGGAATCTTTCATGAAATTCTGCAATTTTCACAAAGACTCATTGGATTTGACTATAAGTAGACATGTTATTTTGCAATTTCTCACAGCAAGCTATTAATACAATTGGCACACACAGTCCCTTGCAAGGTCTACGATCCTGTCAAATTTGATGGTATTGCATTCTCTAGTTTTAGGGGTTTATAAATTTGTAGTTTACATTCTTGTAAAATTAAATGTTTAAATGTTGTGAAAAATTGACTACTTTTCATTTAATCCAATTTAAAGCTGCAAATATGAACTTTTTCAGAAATGACCAAGTGGTATAATAGTTTAAATGTTTCAACTGGTTAAATCTGGATAAGTAGTTTTAAAATTAGATAGAATTAACCAAAATTAAAATTTTGGCAACATGTTTGCCAGGCTATTATGCAGTCCCATTTAAAGCTAGAAATCTGAATATATCTGCACATAAAATCTAGTACTAACCTGTATACCTGACATTTTTTGTAATATTTCAATGAATACAATCAAAGTTAAACTAAAATTACATAAATCCATATTTTGGCAAAATATTTGACTACCTATAACTCAGTTATCATTAAAGCTTGAGACTTAAGACATGGTGCATATATGCATTGTACATGCTTCTCTAAATCCTGATATTGTGGAGAAATCTGGAGAATTTATCTCACAAAAACTTTAATTTTTAATAAATGTTTGGCCACCCTTAACTCTGCCCCTTTATATTTACAACTCTGAAATTTGGTACATTATTCGTAGGCCATATGGTACTGCTTATGTGCCAAATGTGGTGTTATTTGGGTACATACTTTAAAATCTATATTGAAATAATGGAAATTTTAAATTGTGTGAAATTCCATGGAATACCACAGAATCAGAATGGCCATTCCATGGGCATTCCAAAGGTGGAATTCTATTTTCTGCACAACTCTAATGTTCAGGGTTTTGTCATCATAGGACATGCCGGCCCTGAATATTGTTTTTACCCTGCTCCACATTGCCTTGAGTTCTGGGTGGTAGAGGACAGGTAGGACATGATTGCACAGTGGCTAATGGTAATACATGGTAATAAAGTGTAAAAAAATACTTCTTGTAGTTTTCACTAGCAAAGTGTTTCTTCACACATTGAAAACTATTTATTAAGACATTTTTGTTACTACTTTTGCAGGGGAAAATACTCTTCTTGTAGACTACGACAAGCAAAGTTGACACTTCTCCAGGTGAAGAACTATACAAAGTGAAATTTTATAAAACAGGAAGTCAGAAACATAGACATATAGAAGATGACAGCAGAAGAGGAACTATGGCCATTGAGTCTGCCCATGCGAGGTATCTCAGGACCTATTGTGCACCATGTTCTGTCCTTCTAGACACACAGCCTAGCTCTTGCCAGTGCCATTTGTTTGTTCCAAATACATGTCCCATTTGGGACATTGCACAGATTTACACAAAGGGAAATTTCCTAACTTTATGCACTTCTGATTTTGACCTCATTTCCTGTTGCTTTGCTTGTCATTTGTGCCAACACAGAAATTAATTGTGTCCCTGACTGCACAGCTAGTTACAACATCAGTAACTACTCAGAATCAGCTCCTGAGTTTTTAAGTGTGCAAATGTGTGAGGCAGAGTGATAGGTGGGGATAACATGCATACTATAAAGAGCCAGGCTTGGAAACCAAGAGGCCCATGTTCAAACCCTATAAGTTGCAGTAAACCCCTGTCTGAGTAAGTTAGCTGTAAATTTTGCAAAAGGAAAAAAAGGATTAGTAACATTTTCTCACATACGGTATTTATGAATGCATATTCTGTAGATGAAGCATCCAGAATTTTTTTTGTGGAATTGAACTTTAACATTGCACATATCACTACTTCATTGATAAGTTGGGCTGAGCTTTTTACAGTCCTGCTGTTCCTCACTAGGTGACTAGCCACCCCCCTTCTCTTTTGGCATAGCCAGACTGACTCAGTGGAACTACTGTTCAAACTGAGATCTTCTTCGTTCTTTACAGTGACAAACTTCATTAAAATGTGAGTCACCTACTTCTTTTCCTATCAACCTACCCTGTTGGAATAGCCAGAAATCTTTCTTTCTGCTGCCAAAGACATTGTCTTCCCCTACTACATGTTTTTGAGTTCCTCTAAGTCCTAGACTTGCATGTATATCTGGCTCCATGGATCATAAATTAACTAGATGTGATCCTTAAATACCTTGCATTCAGGTTGGAACTGTTGACACTATGTGATTTCTTGCTCCAACCTGGGGTCTTCCGCTGTTGTGCTACCGAGCTCAGCTGTCCATTACTTAGTGAATTTGTGCATTTAACTCCTGAACCTGGTGATCCCCTGCTCTACCTGCCTCTTATACCCCTATCCTTTAATTAGAACCCCAAGATAAGGCTGAATGAAATTAGAAAATTCTAGTTTTATGGAATCTTTAATGAAATTCTGAAATTTTCACAAAGACTCATTGGATTTGACTATAAGTAGACATGTTATTTTGCAATTTCTCACAGCAAGCTATTAATACAATTGGCACACACAGTCCCTTGTAAGGTCTACGATCCTTTCAAATTTGATGGTATTGCATGCTCTAGTTTTAAAGTTTTAGGGGTTTATAAATTTGTAGTTTACATTCTTTCAAAATTAAATGTTTAAATGATGTGAAAATTTGACTGCTTTTCATTTAATCCAATTTAAAGCTGCAAATATGAACTTTTTCAGAAATGACCAAGTGGTATAATAGTTTAACTGTTTCAACTGGTTAAATCTGGATATGTAGTTTTAAAATTAGATAGAATTAACCAAAATTAAAATTTTGGCAACATGTTTGCCAGGCTATTATGCAGTCCCATTTAAAGCAAGAAATCTGAATCTATGTGCACATACAAATGTAGTACTAAAATGTATACCTGACAATTTTTGTAATATTTCAATGAATACAATCACAGTTATACTAAAATTACATAAATCCATATTTTGGCAAAATATATGACTACCTATAACTCAGTTATCATTAAAGCTTGAGACTTAAGACATGGTGCATACATGCATTGTACATGCTTGTCTAAATCCTAATATTGTGGAGAAATCTGGAGAAGTTATCTCACAAAAACTTTAATTTTTAATAAATGTTTGGCCACCCTTAACTCTGCCATCTTTCTATTTACAACTCTGAAATTAGGTACACATTTGTAGGCCATATGGCACTGCTTCTGTGCCAAATGTGGTATTATTTGGACACATACTTTAAAATCTATATCGAAATAATGGAAATTTTAAATTGTGTGAAATTCCATGGAATACCACAGAATCAGAATGGCCATTCCATGGGCATTCCAAAGGTGGAATTTTATTTTCTGCACAACTCTAATGTTCAGGGTTTTGTCATCATAGGGCATGCCGGCCCTGAATATTGTTTTTACCCTGCTCCACATTGTCTTGAGTTCTGGGTGGTAGAGGACAGGTAGGACATGATTGCACAGTGGGTAATGGTAATAGATAGTAATAAAGTGTAAAAAAATACTTCTTGTAGTTTTCACTAGCAAAGTGTTTCTTCACACATTGAAAACTACTTGTTATGGCATTTCTGTTACTACTTTTGCAGGAGAAAATACACTTCTTGTATACTACGACAAGCAAAGTTGACACTTCTCCAGGTGAAGAACTATACAAAGTGAAATTTTACAAAACAGGAAGTCAGAAACATAGACATATAGAAGATGACAGCAGAAGAGGACCTTTGGCCATTGAGTCTGCCCATGCGAGGTATCTCAGGACCTATTGTGCACCATGTTCTGTCCTTCTTGACACACAGCCTAGCTCTTGCCAGTGCCATTTGTTTGTTCCAAATACTTGTCCCATTTGGGACATTGCTCAGATTTACACAAAGGGAATTTACCTAACTTTATGCACTTCTGATTGTGACCTCCTTTACTGTTGGGTTGCTAGTCATTTGTGCCATCACAGAAAATCATTGTGTCCCTGACTGCACAGCTAGTTACAACATCAATAGCTACTCAGAATCAGCTCCTGAGTTTTTAAGTGTGCAAATGTGTGAGGCAGTGTGATAGGTGGGGATAACTGGCATACGATAAAGAGCCACACTTGGAAACCATGAAGCCCAGGTGCAAACCCTGTAAGTTGCAGTAAACCCCTGCCTGAGTAAGTTAGCTGTAAATTTCAACTTCCTTGTACTCTGGGAACTTTTGCCCTAAAGCTGTAAATTGCCATTCTGTAAAAATTACATTGGCAGAATTCCACATTCTGCTCAGCTCTACTTGTAATTACTGTTTACTGTGTCTCACATATGTCAGCATTAGCCTATGAGAAATAAACCTAAATACATTTCCTGCTGGGAAGTTCAGATTTTCATATAAAGTCAACCATAACATTTGATTATTGAAATCACCTTGCCAAATTAAATATAGAACTTAACTTCCTCAAACATGTTAGCTGAAGAAGGTCATTGCAGATATCTACAGAAGTCCGTATGTAGAGTTATAGTGCAGTCGCAGAGCACCAGAACAGTAGTCAAAGATGGCCTGTGTTTGACTCTCAGTCTGGGAATATTTTACTTGGCTGGTACAGGGCCAGGGAACTAGTAATCCCACTTGGGGTAACCAAGAAGGGGAGGAAGCAAAAGGGAGGAGTGTGGGTGTGAATAACCCATTATTGCACTAAGCCAGTGGGTCAGGTAGTACCAACTATGGGCAGACCTGAAGGGTCTCTGGTCTCCTTCTGTCAGCAGATTCTGTATTGTTATGGTTCTGTGTTTGTGCCATCCCATGCAAACTGGTGAAAATGTTCAGGTCATTATAGTGGCTGCAAACTGATTTTGGTGGAGGAAGTGGCAGCTCTCATAAATTTATCTAAGAACTGCACACTTTGGTAGACTAGATAGATGAAAATGGCCTGTTTATGTTGGTAATTTCATAAGTTCATATGTACTGTGCTTAAAAAAAAATAATGGCTTATGCACACAACCTAATCCTGTTTACTCAATCTCCTGTAGGCCTGAAAAGGCAAGTGACCCATATAGAAAACCTCTGCAGTGACATTAAACTAGTGATTAAGTAAGCAATAAGTCACAAAAGGGTGTGCATTAAAGAATTTTAATGCATGGCACAGGAAAGTGAGGCACAGGGTCAAAGGACAATTGTCCTTATGACCCTGGAAGTGAATTCAAATTACACAATGGCAAAAATAAATCCTCAAATATGATTGGTCAGCTAAGAGCTTGACCCCAGCATACCATCATGGGTCAAGTCCTGGCACAAATATGACTGCATTAAATGTAAAGTAAATCACTCTACCTGCCATGTCCAAGTTGCACACACTTGGCATGGTGAGTCTGAATTTTGTCTGTACTTACTAACTTTTTCTAAAAGTAAATTTCTCTTTCCTACAGCACACAAATTCATTGTACCCCACACCAAAACTCTGCCACGTTCTCAAAGTGCATTTCCAATACTGACTTCCATGCCATTTTCTGACTGAAAATGTTTTAACAAAGGAATCTAAAACAAGGATGTCAATCTGATCAGCTTCACTGTCAGCTATCCCCACTCTGCCCTTCACATTCATGCATGAGTGCATCTGTTTTTAATGTAACTACAAGCTGTGCTTAGTGATCATTGCTGTTGACTTCAATCTGTCACCTTTACTTCTGCTGGTAGAAACACTAAATTTTATTTATTTATTTAAATTTTGGTAACCAGGTGAGCCCACTGAGACCAGAGGTCCCCTTTTCAGGGGTGACCTGGGATTAGTTACATAAAAACATACTTTCACACATTGGACAACATACAGTGATTGCAATTGCTACATACATTGGAATGACAGTAATTACAAATGACAGTATAAGTTACACCTTTGATACAATACAATGGGGTAGCATTAAAACGGTAGATACTATCATAAAAAATGAGCATGGAGTACCATGGTCATGGGTAAGACCTGTGTAGGAGGGGATGATATGTGGGGGCTAGCGATTGCAGCCATAGAGGCTGAGTTCCAGGAGGCAAACTTTGAGGCCTAGCTTGAAGCTTTGGAGAGATGGCTTGTTGACCAGGTAAGCTGGGAGCATGTTCCATAGGTGCAGGGCAGAGTATTTAAAGGAACGCCTACCAGAATTGGTGCACACCTGAGGGATGGCCAGGGGACAGCCAGCTGAGGACCTCATGTCATGGCCATGTACCGTAGGGTTGAGCAGGCCCTGCAAGTAAGGAGGGGGGCCTGCAGTGGAGAATTTGTAGGTCAGGCAGATGGAGGAGTAGGCCAGTTTGTGCCTTATGGTGTGCCAATGGAGGTCTGCAAGGACCTCACAGTGGTGTCTCCTAGGGGGGATCATTGCTTGCAAAGCATGCCACTCGATGGTAAAGCACAGAGACAGTATGTAGTTCCCCTTCCCTAAGGGACTGGAGGAGGGAGGCCCTGTAGAGGAGGATGTGGAGAAGAGTGCAATTGGCAATAGCTTGCCGAGCCTCATCAGAAAGTGAGTGTCACAGGTGGTAGAGGAGTCCAATCCTATGGTGGATGGACTTAGTTAAAGTGTCAATATGAGGTTTGTAGGACAGCTCCGTGGTCAAGGAGGATTCCAAGGTAATTGATCTTGCCATGGACCTCGACTCTCTTCCCCTGTGCTGTTTGGAGTTTGAGCAGGTCAGATCAGATGGCCCCCAGATGCCTGGCTCCAAACAGGACCACTTTAGTCTTTTCCTCATTCAGGACTAGAAAATTGGTGGAGAACCAGGCTTCAAGTGCTGAGAGGCTGGCTTGCAGTTTGGCAGTGATAATTCTAGGTTGAGGGTCACTGCAGTAAACAATGGTGTCATCTGCATAGAGGATTAGATTGCATAGCCTGCAACCCCTTTCAATATCATTGACAAAGAGGGAGAACAGTGGGGGCCCAAGATTGAGCCCTGGGGTACCCTAGAGACCACAAGTCAGATACCAGATTGGACACCTTTCCAGACAACTTTTTGGCTTCGATTAAGCAAGTAGCTCTTAAACCAGGAGAGTGAGAGCCCATCTAGTCCAAGGAGGTGGAGTATGGTGAGAAGAAGTTGATGGGAGACATGATCAAGAGCTTTGGACAGGTCAATAAACAGGGCTCCCATCGGGGAGCCATTGTCCATTGCCTTGAGGACATCAGACGTGAGCCAGATAAGGGCCATGTCCATGCCATGACCTTTCCTAAAGCCATGTTGGATGTCAGCTAGGACAGAGTGCATCTCAAGGTAGTCTAGCAGTTGGTTATAGACTGGCCTCTCCTGCACCTTCCCTAGGGGACAGAGAATGGAGATGGGCCTGAAATTCCCCACATTATCACGTGGCCCTTTTTTGTGCACTGGGACTATGGTCGCAACTTTCCACTTACTGGGAACTGTTCCCTCAAGGAGGGACCTGTTGATGAGCCAGGTGACAGGGAGGGTGATGGCCAATGCAGCAGCCCTCAGCAGCCTTGGTTCAAGCAGGTCACGTCCTGGGGTGGAGTCCAGTTTAATTTTGAGTAGGAGTGGGAGAACCTCTGAGGGTTTAACAAGTTTCAGGTGAAACTGGGGCCGAGCAGGTTCCCTGTTGGGACTGGTATACTGGGAAGCCCCAGGCAGGACAGGGGGAGTTAGATCATCGAGGTTAGAAAAGGTGGCATTAAACACCTCTGCCATTGAGGAGGGGTCATTGGTCAAGGTATTCCCAACCAGTAGAGCTCCATCCTGGACATTGGGGCACCCATAAGTAGCAGGTTTATGTGGCCCTTGAATTTCTTGGGATCCCTTAGGTGACTAGTCTGGAGGTCACGCAAGTATGAGGACTTAGCTTGTTTGGCAGCTTTCTTACAGTAGTTCCTCAGTGCCCTGTAATTTTCCCAGTCAGCATTGAGGCCTAAGGATTTATATAGTCCCCATGCCCTACCCCTGAGCGTCATACTCCATTTGAGGCCAGGGTTGAGCCATTTGTGGAACTTCCCCTGAACTCTTAGTTTTTTCCATGGAGCATGGGCATTGGCCACAGACAGCAATGAATTTGTGAAGTGGTCAAGTGCTTCATCCAGGGAAGGGAAAGTAAGGATGGGCTCCCAGTCTACTGAATGAAGGTCAGAGCAGAAATCAGCTGCTGTAAACCTGCTGAAGTTCCTGGCTACTATCACTCTGGTGGCCAATTTGTGAGCCATATGAGCTGACTCTACCAGGAGAAACAAAGCTGTCATCTGTCATGACCTTGAGTGATGGGTGGACATAACCATACTTAAGCCACAGTAAGTTTCAGCTGCTTACAGAGAATGAGGGGAGTAGTGACTGAAAACAAAATACAGGCATCCAATGAGTGACTTGCATATGGACAGAAAGTGGGGGGAAGGGCACAGAAACCAAAATACAGGCATCTAAATAAAGAAAAAGCAAAAGCTGGATGATAGAGGGAGAGAGCAAAATCCAGATAAACAAAACTCAGACTTAGGAGTCAGGTGAGACAGCCAACAGCACCACGTACTGGCCAAAGCAATAAATCAGTAATTCAGCAGTTCAGTACCATTTTCATCAGTATTGTGACCCACCTAAAAATTGATTAAAAGTCTGATTTTAAATGCCGTTTTTATTATTTTCTTTTGTTTTCTTCACAAACAAGCCATTGCATAATGGCAATAATGCACTCCAGGGTGTGTGTTGTGTCTGAATAACATCACTTCTTGGGTGTTGGAGGCACTCAGCCTTTGGCCTATAGTCCAACCATCTGAGGCATGATATTATCCCAGCACAACACATGCCCTGTCCTATATTATTGCTTAATAATTTAATGCACACGCTAAAGTGGCTTATGTACATATAAAATGCCTCACTGCTCTGTCATATTATATGCAATGTCCAACATTTTTAATAGGATTTTTATTTAAATCATTTGCATAAATACATTTTAAATAACATATACACAAACTAGTCCCTGATTTCTGTGGGTAATGAGGTGTCTTGCCTTGGTAATGAGTTCCGGTACCTGACTGTGCAGTACTAGGAAATTAATACATGGTCAGGTGACATCTTATGGCCAATGAAGTTTCTAGAGTTTTTTTTTTTCAGTTTTATAATATTGAAAAAAACAAGGCTATTTAGAATAGAACTGAAATGACAACCAGATCTTGGCAGATTAGAGATGTGCAAACAGAAGATATAAAACAGTATGTTTAACTTTGATGTGGTAATTGCTAAGCTCATTAATTGGAGAAGACACACTGGGGCTATGCATGAAATATGGGTGGAGTACACATAATCTACAGATGCCCAACACACATAGCTCCACACACCCCAGACAGATACACTGTGGCTGGCATTCCCAATCACCAGCCACCACCTTTTTCCTGTCTGTGGCCCACCCTCTGGTGTGCAGCTACACATGACAAATAAGAGGACACAGGCGGGTATTCAATTGGATGCCTGTCTTGGTTCCTTGTGTATCCCCTGTTCTGCATTGAGCAGGGGGTTGTGGGACAGTGTGGATGTTGCAATTTTTACAAAGGTAGGTGAGAGCCCAAATGGCTGCCTCAGGTCTCGCTGACTGCTCAGAGTGCTGGGGTAACATGGTTGGGGGTGGTTGATTCCATCACAGTCAACAGCTGAAATTCAGGGGGTACATAGTGCATATATCAGAGTCCCTGCTGCCATATCTTGCTCTGGCTTGCCCCGTACTCTGTGCCTTTGTGAATGACTCAGAGTAATGTCATGGACCCAGACACCCTCCCAAAACCAGCTGTGTGTGTAGCTGCATGACCGGCTTGGGATCCAGTGTAGAAGGAACATGCACCCCTTCCATGAATGCCGCTAGAGGCCCACTGGACCCCCCCAGTGCACTGCATTCTGTCATACTGTTGCCTACATAATATGGATATGTGGTGCATAGGAAACCCACCTCTTGGGGCCATTGTGAAAAATGCTAAGTTGTTACATCGGTCAGCTTTATTAAGATCTAATTATTTGTAAGGGAGACATGTTTTAAGAAGTGTGCTGTATGCCATTCGTGAAAACCACAAATCACAAGAAACTTATGAGTCAGAAATATGGACAATAGTTCCAAACCTAGCATTAGAAACAAAAGTAAATAAAAAATTAAAGGCAGTTCTGGGAGCACCAAAACAAATCTCAAATGAAATGCATTACTGTACTTTTGGAAGAACTAGGTGAATTTTCTCCTATATAATGAAGAAGCTAATGATAAACATGTGGATAAACTACAGAACCACCTCCATTTTCTGAATGCTCTAGGAGACATAAGATTTGCTTGGATAACTGAGAGTTTGGATAATCAAGGATCCATAACATTAGGCAAACCAGAATTGGGGGACAATGTCAGAGTTCAGATAATTAGGAGATCTGGATAATAAGGGTTTGGATAATTGAAATTATGCTGTATATTATTTACCTAGTTATAGATTAGCTAACATAGGTGTACTGTTACTAAGGTCAACAATAGTTTAATAAAAACTCAAGGTGGAATTGTTTCACCTTTGTGCACAAAAACTTACTGGAATTAGGTCTTGGGGAACTTCCTGGTATCTGGAAATAAGCACATACTGTAATGTAACAATCACGCACCAGTGCAGTGTGTTCTAGCTGAGGCATTTACTTCCTTCTCACCTCTGTTTGTATATGTTCCATAAATATACACACCTCACTCTTGTGTGATAGTTACAAGTAAATGTTTGTGTTGCTATTGGGTTGTGCATTTGAGAAAAGGTAAGGTGCTCGGGGACAGTCCAGGTTCTAGTTGTCTTAGTGGTGCAGCTGGCTATCACAATTGGAATGGTATTCCGGGCAGCCTGGGTTCAAGTCCTAGCTGAGACACTTGCTTCTTTCTCACCTCTTTGAGTATGTGTTCCATAAATATGCACACCACACTCGAGTGTGATTGTTACAAGTAAATATTTATGTTACCATTGGGTTGTGCATTTGAGAAAGAATAATGTGCTCAGGGACAGTTCAGGTTCCAGTTGTCTCAGTTGGGCAGCTGATTAGCGCAATCGGAACAGTTTTTCTGGGCGGCCTGGGTGCAAGTCCCAGCTGAGGCACTTACTTCTTTCTCACCTGTTTGTAAGCACATAATGTAGTCAGGCAAGAATGATGATTTGGGGCAGGATTTATGATATTGACAAACGTGAAATAGTAGCAAAGGTTAGACAGCAGAAAATAAGTCAGTGATTAGTGATTGCCAGACATTGTCTGACATCTGTTTATTGTATGCCAAGCTGAAAACAAGAAAACTCATTTAATTCCCCACAGACTACTATAACCACCTTATAGACATGTATGCAGTAGGTTATCTATTTTGTCCACAGAAAAAAAGAAGAAAAAATACACTTTTAACTTTAACTA
The DNA here is from genome assembly GCA_016271365.2 of Neoceratodus forsteri. Classification (NCBI taxonomy): domain Eukaryota; kingdom Metazoa; phylum Chordata; order Ceratodontiformes; family Ceratodontidae; genus Neoceratodus; species Neoceratodus forsteri. Next base: position 42,997,105 of record JADMNL010000035.1, read on the forward strand.
TCACTGTCAGAGGACACCAGGAGGAAGGAGTGCTGTGTGACTGGACTTCTCTACTGTGACTAAAGAAGTAGAACTCTTCTACTGGGACCTTTAATTTTGGGTAAAAAAAAAACCCAAAAAAAGCATGTTTGTCTGAGTTAGCTGTAGTGAATGGTTGTCTGAACAGTTACCTAGGTGTAAATCTCAGGTGGATGAAGGGGCTTGATAGCGGCGCAATTTAATTACTTGTAGAAAGATCTAGTAAGTAGGGGGAGTGGCTTAGCTAGAAGTAAGCTAGATATAAACACTGCCTTAGAAAACAGAGGAAAGAGTAAGGATTCCAAACAATAGTGAAGGGGCCAGTAATAAGACATGATGGGAGTGGTGCAGTGCAGTGGCTGTGGAGCAGCAGTCTTTTGGGAGACATTCTGGAGGATGTGGTGTTGTCCCATCTGCAGGCACCTCTCTGAGCTGAGGGGGGGAAGTTACTCATCTCTAGGCTGAATTGGCCAGGATTTGTGGAACCTCCTCTTCCATCCAGGGACCACCAGGGCCACTGCCATTGCCTCAGAGGTTGCCAAGAAAGAGGAGCGTTTGGACTACAGTGGGCTCAGAGAGGGTGAGGGTGGTGGAACAGAGGTGCATCCCTCCAGTTGTACCTCTCCACAATTCCTATGCCATTCTGGCAAAGTGTGGTTCCTCTATGGAGGCACCCGCAGTGGAGACCAAGGAGGATGCTGGGAACCTCCACAAAGGAGACCCACAGGAGGGTAGCATGGGACCCCACAGTGGAAGGAAACAACTCCTGGTGTGGAACTCCATTGTTAGGAAGGTAGAACTTGGGGAGGAAGGGAGAGGGAGGTAAGGTGCCTGCCTGGTGCCATGGCTTGGAGGGACAGGGAGCGAATCCTCAGGCTTGCCAGAGCAGCTGCACAGGGGAGGAAGTTGGATGTCATTGTCCACCTAGGGACAAATGACCTGGCTAAGAAAGGGATCAGAGCAGTGCTGAAAGAGTTTGTGGAATTGAGGAGGGGCCTTAGACAAGTAGCACACATGGTAACCTTCTCGGAGGTGCTGCCTGCCTATGGCTTAGGAGAGGCTAGGGTGCTCCACACCATGGGATTCAATCAGTGGTTGAATAACTGGTGCAGAGCTCAGGGATTTGGCTTCACTGAGGACCGGGGACCCACCTAGAGTGATGCAAGCCTATACTGGCATGATGGGCTGCATCTGTCCAGGAGGGGAACCAGGATCCTAGGTGATAAATTTAAATGCTTCATTGGCAAGCATTTAAACTAGCCAAGGGGAGAGGCACTGGAAAGGAGCAGAGAAATCCTAGCCCCCCAAAAAAGTCACAGTAGTAAGTGTGGTAAACTCCAACATAGAAATGTCGATAGGGAGAAGGGAAGGGCAAATGGAGAAAGTGACAAAGGCAAGAAGGACAAGGATGGGGCAAAAAGGAGTAAGGCCATCAGGAAATGAAGGGTAATGAGTACCAATGCATGTAGTCTGGGCAACAAGCTCCCTGAACTGGTGGCCTTGATGGAAGAGGGATGCCTGGATATTGTAGTAGTCACAGAAACATGGTACACAGAGAACCATGACTGGGATGTTAACATACTAGGGTACATAACCTACAGGAGAGACAGGGAGGGAGGAGGGGAGTAGCTCTCTATGTAAAGGAAGGGATAAAAGCAACTGAACAAAAGAGTAAACAGGGAGGACAGAAGGCACTGTGGGCCACCTTGGAGACTGGAAATGGTACCACAATCTGCACAGGGGTTGTGTATAGACCCCCATGTCAGGGGGAGGGAATGGACAAGGATATGATAGAAGACATTCTTAGGATGGCAGAGAAAGGGGAGATACTATTGATGGGAGATCTGAATATTTCAGATGTTAACTGGAGCACATTTGCGGCAGCCACATCCAAGAGCAGGGTCATTCTCCATGCCCTACAGGTAGCATGCCTCAGACAGCTAGTTTTGGAACCCACTCACGAGGGAGTAATCTTAGACCTTGTACTTTCAAATGGGGACAGTGAGTAGATCTCAGATCTAGAAGTGGGTTGCCATCTGGGAACAAGTGACCATCAAACAGTATGGCTCACATTAAACTCAGCTACAGAGTCAAGCCATACAAAAGTGAGGGTACTGGACTTCAGGTGGGCTGACTTTGGCAAGATGGGAGAGTGCCTCAGAAAAGCACTAGCAAACCGGCTAGAAGGAGGGGTGGAGCAACAATGGGGAATCATCAAAACTGCCATCATAGAGGCAACAAACCTTTGTGTGAAGCAAATAAACAAATCAAAATGAAAGAAAAAGCCACTATGGTTCTCAAAAGAGGTGGCGGGGAAAGTCAAGGAGAAAAAGATAACATTCAGAAAGTATAAGGAAACACAGAAGGAGCAGGACAGACAGCTGTACCAGTTAAGGCAGAATGAAGCAGGGAGGAAAGTCAGAATAGCAAAGGCCCAAACTGAGGAAAAGATAGCCAACTCAGTTAAGAAGGGGGATAAAACCTTTTATAGGTACATCAGGGAGCGTAGAGAGACAAAGGGAGGGATAGTGAGGCTGAATAGAATGAACGGTAGGTGGGCAGAAGGGACAGTGAAAAAGCAGGGATACTGAATGAATATTTCTGCTCAATATTCACAAAAGAGGAGGAGGAAGTGCCAAATCCAATTAACAGAAGCAGTCTTGATAGGGGGTCAATCTCATTCCTTTCACAGAAGAAAGGGTTCTGAAAGAACTCCTAAAACTGAAGGTGGACAAAACAATGGGGCCTGATGGAATTCACCCCAGAATTCTAAAAGAATTAAGGGGAGAACTAGTGAAACCACTGACTACCCTTTTTAACAAATCATGGGAGCATGGTGTGGTACCAGAGGACTGGAGGAAGACAGATGTGATTCCCCTTCACAAAAGTGGGACCAAGACATAGGCAGGAAACTACAGACCTGTCAGTTTGACCTCTGTGGTAGGAAAAGTGATGGAATCACTTCTGAAGGAAAGAATTGTTGAGTACCTAGATGCCAGTGGGTCACAGGACCCAAGGCAGCATGGGTTCACAGCGGGAAGATCATGTCAGGTGAATCTAATTGAATTCTTTGACTGGGTGACGAAAGTAGTAGACCAGGGAGGGGCTGTGGACATGGCCTACCTAGACCTTAGCAAGGCATCTGACACAGTCCCACACAAAAGATTAATAGTCAAATTAACCAGCCTGGGAGTGGGTCCCAGGGTGGTAGCCTGGGTAAAACATTGGCTGGACAACAGGACACAGAAGGTAATTGTAAATGAAGTCCACTCTGAAGAAAGAGGGGTTACTAGTGGGGTACCACAGGGTTCATTACTGGGTCCAGTCCTTTTTAATGTCTTTATAAGTGACATTGCAGAGGGACTTGAAGGAAAAGTATGCCTCTTTGCAGATGACACAAAGATCTGCAACAGGATTGATACACAAGGAGGCGTGGAAAGGATGAGAAAGGACTTGGCAAGGTTGGAGAAATGGTCAGAAGTATGGCAGCTAGGATCAAATGCAAAGAAGTGCAAAATAATGCACCTGGAAAACAAAAACCCAGGGGAAGATTACACAATGAGGGGAGGTAGTAACAACAACAAAAATGGAAAGGGACTTGGGGGTAATCATATCAGATGACCTTAAGGTTAGCAAGCAATGTGAGAAGGTGGTATGGAGGGCTGGGGGTATACTGGGATGCATAGGGAGAGGCATCACCAGCAGAAAACAGGAAGTTGTTATCCCTCTGTACAGACAGTTGGTGAGACCCCATCTGGAGTACTGCATCCAGTTCAGGAGAACCCATCTCCGCAAGGACATAGACAGGATAAAGACAGTCCAGAGGAAGGCAACTAAAATGGTGCAGGGTCTGCAAGAGAAGCCATATGAGAAACAACTAAAGGAGCATAATATGTATACCCTTGAGGAAAGGAGGGAGAGGGGGGGACATGATAGAAACTTTTAAGTACCTCAGTGGAATCAACAAGGTCCAAGAGGGTAGCATCTTTCAGAAAAAGAGACATGCAAGAACAAGAGGATACAATTTAAAGATGGGGGGGCAGTTCAGGGACAATGTGAGGAAGTATTTTTTCACAGAGAGGGTAGTGGATGCATGGAACAGCCTTCCTGAGGCAGTCGTGGTGTCTAAAACTGTGGGAGAATTCAAGAATGCATGGGACAGACATAATGCAATTCTTGTGGGTGGTAGGAAGAAATAGGCTGTTGGTTAACTAGGACCTGTGGCTTATCTTGTAGCTAGGAAAATGGGCAGACTAGGTGGGCCAAGTGGTCCTTATCTGCTGTCAAAATCTATGTTTCTATTTTTCTAACATAATATGGGAGTCACCACTAACTCTACTGGCAATTACAAATAAATTGTACAGCCTCAGTTCTAAGCAATGTGGATGGATTGATTGTGTTGCACATGTACCAGCTGGGTTGTTTGGCTGCCAATGGGCTAGGATCACAGTGGCGCATTTACTGGCCAACTTCTGTGTACAGTGAATATCAATGGGGTTATCTGTGGTTCTGGGGACAGGGAAGGACTGACATCAGTACTATGAAAAAATGTTTCCTACAGGAATAGCAGCACATTTTTCAGCTGCCTTCTGGCTACAGTCTACAGTATGTAATGCTGCTAAGCTGGTTGTTGGGTAGTGCCATGCAGATAAAGGGGATTAAGCCACATTGTGATTGGAGTGGCTCTCTCCTTTCAACTACATGACATTTCTGCCCTGTAGGCAGAGAACACTGTGATAATCAACCTTGTTGATCATTGGCTGGTCACTGTTGAGCCCCCAGCATCCTGAGCTGCACTAGACCTGACAATGAAACAACTCTGAAACCAGTTATTGTAACAAGCAAACATAATAAATGTGAAAAAATAAAATGTCATTGTTGTGTTAATAATTAGGAACTAAATGGATAAACTTTATTCTGCATGGCAAGGTTTTTAAGAAGACTGAGTTTTAACCATAAATTTAATGTGCATAGAGTGTAATGTAAATGTAATTGTGTAAAAGTACATTCTGTAATGTGGAATGTATACAGTGATTTAAAATGGCAAGGGGGTAGAAGTTGTATGGGTGTCCGGCACCTGCCAAGGCCAGTAGTGTGCCGACAGGTATTGACTACAAATGTGGACTTTCCAGGCTCTTTTAAAGTGCTTCAGTGTTCATTGTATTCAAGGTGCAAAGTAGCAAAAACAAGTTAAAAACTCACAGACAGCTAAAATCATCAAAACCCTTTTGAATACTTATCACGGCCAACAGTCCATACAGCTCCACATACAGTAGGGCCCCGCTCCCACTGATGTCAGAAAATCACATCACCTAAGGTGAATAAAAGAACACTGAACCACGTTTTTCCCACAATACACTTTATTTATTTAGAAATGCAAAATACAGAAGCACATATCACATTTGTATAGGGCTGATTCGAAAAATATACAAAACAATACAAAATCAGATTGCGATACAGAAACTTAAACAAGATCAATTTGGTTAACTTCATAAAACACCATACTAATGAAACAATGTTAACATATTTCTTAGTAGCTATGCCTAGAACTAATCTAATTATAATGGATTAATGAATAGGGAGACAGAGAGAAACAATACGTCTTCTCTATAAATTACTCAGGAAATTACTATCAACAACATCTTTCTTGTTCCAAAAGGGTAACCAACATTTTTGCAAAACATGCAACTTATCAGTTAGAGAATGGCACATTTCCTCATTATTATATAAAAATATCATCTGACTATACCATTAATCCATTGAAGGAACCTTAGTGCTTTTCCAGTTTTGTAATATCAATCTCTTAAGGTTAAGAGAGGTCTGTGATATCCAGCTTGCCTGATGTTTGTTTATTATTAGAGAGTCTGGTAAAATCTCCAAAAGAAAGATCAAAAGTAAAGGGGGAATGGAGTGACCTCTAACCTTATTGAAGATAGACAGAATTTGTTCCAACATGTTTGGATTTTGGGACAATCCCACAGTACATGCATCAGGTTTGCATTTTGTTGATTACATCTCTAGCAGTTAGCATTTGATATTGCTCCCATAGCATGTAACCTTTACAGACAGAAATAATATCTACAATATGTAAACTTTTAAACTGAATTAACCTACCTAGTAACTTCTTGTGAGACTTGATTGTCATATTCCATGTGGATTCCCATTCCTCTTCAGTTATATTGAGGCATAATTCTTCCTCTCATTTTTGTTTTGCCATGATGGTTAGAACATTAGAGAGATATTGCTAGCCAAGAATTTATATAAGAGGCCTGCACCCTTCTTAAGTGTTGCTAATCACAACACTTGCTCCCACTCATTACTTTTTAGTAGCTTAACAGTAGTTAAGAATTCTTTAGTGCTTCTTTTAATTACAAGTAATAGTGAAGATGATGTTTGTGAACACCATATCTGTTCCTGACTTCTTGAAAGGAGAGCATAACCATAGATTGTTCATCTATTAAATGACTAAGCCTTGTGATCCCATGTTTGATCCAGTCAGTGTTTAACAGTCCTTTTTTTTTGTCTGTATCACAATAGAATTATTCCAAATGGGCATCCAGTCCTGGGGAATCTGTCTGGGGTTTATAATGGTATTAAATATTTTTAGGGCTAATACAGAACCTTGCAAGCAAGGATTATCTAGTAAACGAATGCAATGATGGATATATAAGAAGTCAAAAAGACTGTTGGGTCTGAGCATGTCAAATCCCTTCCCCCACAATTAGACAAGAATTTCTAACCCTGATCCCTAAGAAGAATAAAGATAATTAAGACTGTGCTAATTATAGGCCAATATCACTGTTAAATACCGACTACAAAATTCTAATGAAAGTGCTGGCAAAAATAATACAAATGTATACTGCAAATTTGGTAGGTCGAGAACAGGTATGATTTATGAGGAATAGACCAGGTGCAGATGACATACATAAGTTACTTAATTTAATATGGTTAGCTAACAAAGGAAATGACCTGTATACTATCTTGTCACTTGACATTCTTAATGTCTTCTACTCTGTAAATTGGACTTACATGTCAAGGACACTGATGGAATTTGGTTGTGGGAAAGAATTCTGTGAATGGGTGCCAGTGCTTTTTGGAAAACCTGAAACACAAATTATAACAAATGGTATGTTATCCCCACAAATAGAACTGATGTGCGGCACAATGCAAGGATGCCTTCTATCCCCCAGTCTCTTTATTTTAACTTTTGAACCACTTATACGAACAATATATAACCACCCTGGAGTCAACGGCCTTAAGCATGGGAAGAACCAGCATAAAACCTATGCACTTGCAGATGACTTACTACTGACTATTAGTAACCCAGCTCATTCATGCCAAAGTTTAAAAGCAATTCTCTCAGACTTTGAAAAGATTACTGGACTTAATATTAATTGGAACAAAACTCAGATGCCGCATAATAATTTTACTCAATAAAATATAACCAACCTTGAAGAAATTCTAGACTGAAAATTGTTTAAATCTTATATCACTTATCTGGGCCTTCAGATCCCCACCAAATTAAACTATATAATGTCACTTAATAATGAACCATTAATGAAAGACATATAACTGGACTTGATTAGATGGGGTAAGCTTAATTTGTCTTTATGGAGAAAAATAAAAACACAATCAAAATGAATATTGCACCAAGGATTTTCTATATACAGTATTTCAAAACTTACCCATGCTTGTGGGGAGGAAGATATTGAAAAAAGATTTGACAAGATTATTAGGATTTTTCTATGGCAGGGGGAAACCTCCCAGATTAGGAGTAACCTAATTAAGGGTGCCATGTACGAATGGAGGCTTTTCTCTTCCATGGTGGGGACGTTACCAATTTGCTTTTATTCTTAAGCATGCTCTGAAACATTTGGAGAAACACTTTCTTAGTAAGGAGCCACAACCTATATGGCTTGTGATGGAAAAACACACTGAAACACTTTAAAAAAGCCTGGACAATCTGTATTTGTAGTTAATACTTGCCAGCACACTACTGGACTTGGCAGGTGCTTGACACCCTTACAACTTCTACCCCTATGTTTACAATGGTTCTTGGCACTGCCTTTCCTTGGTAGAGGTGATCTCCACCTCCTTGTAAAAAAACTTTAAAATGGCAAATAGCCAATCATAAATTATTACTGATAGCTTGGATACAGTTTATTCTTCCACAACAACACTATATTGTTCAGGTTGGCCCAAGGCATCTATAAGGCCTTGTCTAAGGCTGTGGTGCTAGACTTCAGACATGTGGCTTTCAACCCAATGAGGGAACTAGTCCTGGGAAGGTTAGCTGGGGTAGGTAGCTTAAGGGGAGTACAAGAAAGATGGGGATCATAAAAAACGCTGTTCTCAGGACAATGAAAACATGCGTGAGAAAGGCTACCAACAGTAAAAAAGTACAAGAGACCAATATGACTCTTTGGAAAAGGTCAGAGAATAGTGAGGTCCAAACAAAAAGTCTTTATATGGTACAAAGAACACAAGGGTGGCAAGGAATAGGACAAGTGTTAGGAAACAATTAGACTGCAGTCAAGATCATAAAGGCAGACTCAGATCTATGTATTCTAGAGGGAGTCAAGGGAGAAGAAAATACATTTTTAAATATACAGTATAAGGGGAAAAGAAAAATGGTAAGGAGAATTGTTAGTCTAAAGGAGGAGGCCAGGGTAATAAAGAAAAACAGGCAGTAAACAGGCATGCTGAACATTTACTTTTATATGGTATTAACCAAAGATAGAACTGCAGGCCCTTGCCAGAGAGTGGCATAAAGGCAGCTAACGAAGGGGTGCAAGACACACAAATCTCTGTACCATCCACCACTCAAATAAAGCACATTCAGATCAGGGTATTTTTTTATCTTATTTTATTACAACTAGGATTACAAGTACCTTTGAGCCAGGCTCTTTTACAAAGGTTATGCATCAGAGAACAAATCCAATACAAGTTACTGAAATAGGAACAAAACAATAAATAGGTTGGCATATTAGGTTACAGTGGTAGATCAATACAATAGCTAGAATAAGTAGAATGTATACATGGGAACACAGAGTAACAGAGGGATAAGTAGGAGGGAGGGTGGAAGATGAAGATAAATGTGAGGAGCGAAGTTGGAGAGGGCAGGAATTGAAGCCAAAGGGCATGGTCATCAACCGGGAGCAGACTGAAACTAGTCAACAAAAAGGGAAAGATCACTGAGGACTCAGAAGAGGCAGGGGGGTGAAGGGGGGAGAGTCAGGAGTGGTGAAAAGAAAGAAGAAATAAAAAAGTAACATAGAGGAAAAGGAGGGGTGGAGATGTGGTAGGTGATAGTCGGAGGGAACAAAATCAGAGGGCTGAGGAGATTACAGGTAGCATTCACAGGAGCTAGAGTTAGTAAGGTGGAGGTGGAGTTTATGCTTGAATGAGCCAAGGTGGTATAGCAGAAGATGTCATAATTGAGCACATTTAACCAGATAGGTGCTCTGAAGGCAAAGAATCTTTGGCTCTGAGAGGTGCTACAGAGGGGAACCTGAAGGAGCTGGTATTCAGAGCCCCTGGTGTTATGTGGCTTTAGTCTAGAACTAAGCAGTGCTTAGATTAGCGGTGGAGTGAGTCCCATGGTTAATTTCTTTGCCATAATGCAGATTTGGTATTTTATGCGATTTGAAAGTTGAAGCCAGCCAGATCGGGCATACAGGTCACATGTATGAGTGAGACGATGTGCACCAGAGATAAGCCTGCAGACCTTGTTAAGTGATATTGAAATTCTTCTCAGAGCAGTGGCAGAGGCAGAGCCATAGATTATAATACCATAATCAATGATGGAGACCACCAAGCTTTGGATGGCAATCTTCAGTGCTTCTTCAGTAAGGTGTAGTCTATGTCAGTAAAGTGGGCCTAGTTGCATATTTGCTGATTTGGCAACATTGTCTATGCATGCCTCATAGGAGAGATTTGATTCCAGGGATAACCCTAGGTATTTGAATGACTGCACTTGCTCAAGGGTGTTGCCATTTCTGGTAGAGATAGCTAGGGGTGAGATCGATGCCTGTTTTGAGAGCTTTTAAAGAGCATTACTTTGTTTTTTTTATGATTGAGGACAAGCTTATGACGAATGAACCAGTTTTCCACTGTGGCAAAGCCTTGCTGAAGATTGGTCTGCAGGAGCACAGGGTCCTTGTGGGAGGAGAAGATAACAGCATCATCAGAATAGAGGATAATCTGTTCAGTGCAAGATTTCAGGAGCGTGTTAAGAAAAAGGCTGAAGAGTAACGGACCCAGGATGGATCCCTGAGGGACTCCAGATCGGACCGGTCTGAGGTCCAAGAGTGTCCCAGCAATTTTGACTTGTTGAGATCTGTTTTGTAGATAGCTGTTGAACCATGAGACAGTGCCAGGAGAGAGTCCTAAATGCTGGAGTAGTTGGATCAGCAGACCATGGTGGACTGTGTCGAAGGCCTTGGTCAGATCTACAAATACTGCCCCAGTTAAGTGACCCATATCCAATGTGCCGTGCAGTGCTCCAGTAAACTACAGTAATGCAGAAGAGGTGCTATGACCTTTTCTGAAGCCATGTTGTTGTGGGCATAAGAGATTGTGTTTGTCCAGGTAGTCCATGAGTTGGTTGGATACTATGTGTTTGAGTGCCTTGGAGAGAGGTGGTAGTATCGAAATCGGTCGATAGTTCACATGGCAGGTCTTATCCCTGCTTTTGTGAACTGAAGTAACTGTAGCCGCCTTCCATTTGTCAGGGAACTGGACAGTGCTAAGGGAGAGATTGAGAATGTATGTTAATGGGACTAGAACCTCATCCATATTGAGGGTTAGGAGTTTTAGATCCAGTGAGTCTCCACTTGATCTTGACTTTGAAATCGCTTTGGTGATGTGTGTTCGGGCATTGTGCAGGTTAATTTCTTTGAAGTGGAAGGGCAGGAGAGTGGTAGGAGGATCATCGGGGATAGTGTGGGCAATGCCAAGGAAAACATACGGGGGAAGGACGCTGCTGAGATCGGTAAATGCATCATTAAAGGTGTTCATAATAACCAGAAGATCCAGGGTGATGGCCTTATCAACTTTAGCATGGTTGGGGAGGATTTAGTTTGTTTCCCTGTAACTTCTTTGATATTCTTCCAGAAATCCGACCCCTTTCCCCAGGAGTTTGAGACAGCTTCTTTGTAGTAGGCATTTTTCAGTAGTCGTATGGATTTAGTGCAGTTTTTGCGGGCACATTTGTAGTTCTGTATGTCATGCTGGTTGCCAGAGTCTCTAGCCAGGGCACAAAGGTGGTCCTGAGTCTTTAACTGGGCAAGTAGCTCTCCAGTTAGCCACGGGTTGCAGAGTGCTTTGACTTTTCATTTTTTAAGTGGGGCGTAGGTGTCACAGGCCACATTGAAGGAGGAGATAAAGAGGTTAAAAACTGTGTTAACATCTGTTGAGAGGAAAATGGGAGACCAATCAAACCAACTGAGGTAGGATTTAAGGTGTCTTAGCTGTCCACGTGGGAGCACTCTGCTAGTGATGACTTTGGGTGGGGGCTTATGGAATTTATTTGATCATTCACATATAATGGGTGAGTGGTCACTTAGTGAGTCAGGAAGGACAGAGGTGCTGGCGATATGAAAGGGATGACTGGTAAGGACACAGTCCAGTAAGGTACTAGTGCTTGTTTTATAGTTCTTTCTGGTGGTGGAGAGAACCATTTGTGAGAGGTATGCTGATGATATGGCATCCCAAAATATAGCAGCATCTGATGAGAGCCAATTAATACATATATATTTATATAAATGCTAGTTTTTAATTTGTAAAGTGCCATGAAATCACAAATCTCTCAGAAGAGGACACCAGAAAGAAACACCCAGCATTGATACTCAGAGGAGGTGGTGGATGGTGAAGGAAGTTTTGTGTCTTACATTACTTGATTTTATCCCAGCACATCTAGCTATTTGGGGTGGCTTTCTTTGCTTTCATATTTGCAGCTAATGAAGGGGGCCTGGAAATGAGGCTGCAGAAGTACACTAGCAAGAGTTGGAAAAGGGTTAGTAACAATGAAGGTAAGTAAGGCTAGATGAAATGCATCAAAGGGTACTAAAGCAACTGGTATCAGTTCTAGCCAAACCCCTGGCATGACTATTCAATAGCTTTTGTAGTCAGTGGTGGTTCCCAAGCACCAAGGACTGCCAGCATAGTTCCAGTACATAAGGGAGGGACAAGGAGCTGTTAGGAAATGATAGACCTTACATCTGTGGTAGGGAACTGGTGCAAACACTAGTCAGAGAGGACCTAGTGGAGTTCTGAAAACAATAAGTTTCAAGATAGTGAGCAGTATGAATCTGTGATTTGAAGGTCATTAAAAACAACCTAGTGGTGTTCTTTGAGTGTATAACCAAGGTAGTTAACAAATGGGCACACAGTAGACTTACTATACTTTGACTTCAGAAATGTGTTCAGCTCAATGCCACACCAAAAGCTGCTGACGATGATGGGGGATTTGGTTACAGCTAAGGAAACAGTACAGTTGGCAGGGATTTGGTTGGAGAGGAGACAGTAGAGTTGTGGTGAATGAGGCCAGATCAGTCCTGGGCCCAGCTTTCTTCACTACATTCATCAGTGACATAGGATAGGAAATCCAGGGCAGGTTGTGTCTATTTGCAAATGACACTAAACTCTGTGGTAGAGCTGGCAATGTGAAGGGGGTAATTGCAGCGAGACCTGCAAAGGCTGGAAAATTGGCCCAAAATCTGACAACTGAAATTAAATGTCAAAAAGTGAAAAGTGATGCACTTAGGAAACAAAAACCCCAAAATAGAGTAATGGATGAAGGGGTTCAGCTGGAGACAGCAATGAAGAAAAGGGACCTAGGAGCTATCATTACTGACTTCCTTAACCATACCAGCCAGTATGACAAGGCTTTCAGCAATGCTAACAGAATGCTAGGGTGCATTGGGAGAGAGTTTGACAGTAGGAAGCAGAAGGTACTGTTACCTTTGTATAGATCACTGTTAAGGCCGCACCTGCAGTATAGTGCCCAGCCCTAGAGAATCCCAAACCTAAAAAAAAATGTGGGTGAGGCTAAAGGCAGTACAACACAGGGTGACCAAGATGATCCAGGATAAGGAAGATAGATCATATGATGATTGGCTAAAGGGTCTGAACATGTAGTCATTCAAAACCAGATGAGACAGGACCTATGATTGGGACCTTCAAGTTTCTGAAAAAAGGTGTGAAGAAGGGTTGCTTGGAATCTGGCTGATGGAATTGGATATGTCAAATTTGGGGATTTTTAAGAATTCAGGCTTCAGTATTTAAGAACAAAAATCCAAATTCTGAAAAGAGATTGAATGTGGAATTTGAATCTAATTTTAAATTGGTATCCCACTGCAGTACCACACGTGTGTTTAAAACACCTACCCAACCCACTAAAAAACCTCCCCACACCTCCTATACAATCTCAGCTGCTATTGTGGCCATCCCTCTCAGACTTGTCTCCATTCTCCCAGTCCTCCATAGAGGTCCACAGGGTACAACGTTTTATATCATCCTTTGTGAAAGATGATATCATCTCAGTGACCTGGTCAAATACCATGACTTGATCCTCGGTCCAACTCCCTCACAGCCCACAGTGCTATTAAATACCCCCAAAATGTCTGGCAGGGTGCACTGCCCACTCATCCCACCCTTATGATCTGCAACTCCCAAGAATGAGCTGGTAGCTAATTAACTGGTGGCTATGGCTATTAACAGCCCAGTACATGGGATATGCTTGGTAGGTCAAGTCATATTGGAAGTGATGAACTTCTGGTAGCCAGTGAGGTCTCCTCTGATCCTCCTTCCTCATCCCTACTGCCACTAGCATGCTGCCATCACCGATGACTGTCCTCCTCCAATTTATTGTCCACTGACCAGCTGACACTGACCACTCCCAAGGCAGGCTAGCAGGCCAATGTCATTAACAGTACAGTGGACTTTAGTCATCAGAACAACCCAATTGGAGGATGGTGCTACAAGATGCTAGTGGGAGATGGCCTACCTGCATCAATTCCCCATGTTCAAACTAGTACCACAGTCATAGAAACACTGGAGTAGGTGTTCCGGGAATCCAGGGTTTGATGCAGGTTCCTCACCATTTCTCAAAAGACATCTTGAGGGCAGTACTCAGATCACTCATGGCAAATGGATGCACTTAATGAAGTTCTTGGTTGATGTTGTTGGCAGAGGCAAATGGGGGCAAGCACATTGTATGTTAGGCCAGGATGAGGGGTGTGTGATTATAGTGGAGCAGTGGATAACTGAAGTCTGAGTCTGTCCAAACTCCACACAAAATACCTGGGAAGAGAGATGAGACTGAAGTGGGTGGCCTCAGAGAGAGAGGGACATAGTGGTAAAAATAAACTATGACTGGATCTACGAATGCCGGTTTGACAACTTTGTTGTTGACCGACATTACAGCTATGGCTCTATGTTGACCAAAATCACAGTCAGCATAGAACTGTTCACTTCGGACTTAATTTTCCTTGGGGGCTTTTGCCCCCAAAACCCCATGTGGGAGGCTTTGCTCCCTGCACCCCCTGTAATTAAACTAATCAACTCTGAGTCAGAGTTGATTCAGAGGGGTGCAGATCCCCAAGCAGTAACAGGTCCCGTGGAGACAGTACAGTGACCTGTCAATGTTGTCGCTGTACTGTTGTTCATGGAACAGGTGTTGCTGAGCTGAGCGATCAGCATATGACTATAAGCACTTTGCAATGATGAGTCACACAACAGTGATCACCATTCACACAACCAAACCAGACATGGGTTGACTGCCAGTGAGAGTCAGTGAAAAAATCATGTTAAGCCACCCAGGTGATCACCAGATTCTTGAAATATAGGTACTGGGGAGGATGGGGAGGGAAGGAACTCAATGAAGTGGCTTGTGAGTGGCAGGTGTTAGTATTAACTGCCTTTATGTACTTATGTACTTGGAATGGATTCCAAGAAATCCAAACAACTCTACTGTGAAGAGATGTTTACAAGGTACAGGGAAGACAAGGGGTCATGAGTTAATAGGTTAATGGAGGAAGGTTTTACAAAGGATGTGAGAAAATATTATTTTGTAGAAAAAGTGGTTGAGCCATGAAAAAGTCTGTTGGCAGAAGTGGTGGGAGCCAGAACCATAAATGGCTTCAAACATGGCTGGGATAGAGTCCAGAGTATAGTTACTACTAAGCAGAGCAAAGGAGGCAAAAACACAAAGAACTGAAGAGGGAATAGGGTAGACATAGATCTTGCAGAGACAGTAGGTCCAGGGATATGATAGAGTAATATGGGCTGACAAGATGGACCACCAGCCATTTTTCTGCCCTCATGTATATTTCTGTGTTTCAATTCCCACAAAATAATATCCAAGATTTCGCTAGAGATTTCGTACATGATTTTTGACAAGTTCATACCAGACAGCGGACATGATTTGGGTCACTCAGTTGAGATTCTGGATAAGCTGCCTGTTGATTTTTAGTATTTGTAAATGGGATTGATTTAATCTCCAAAATCTTCTACTGAGCAGCACAGTAATGTATTGTGAAGACAACAGTCAGTGTGCAGACACCCTGTCACCATGGAGACTACAGCTTGAGTCGCACTATAATCTTGGCAGATACTTTGGGAGTGGTAGACTGCATCTGCTCCTTACTAACTAATAAATATGGTGTGGTTGTTTACATTATTAGGGAAAAAGTCATTTTTAAAATACATTTGCAGTTGATCTTTAAACATCTAGTTGAAGTTCAGCTCTGATGTTTGCCATCTGCTTCGTTAGTGTCCTATCAGCATTTTAACATAGAAACATAGAAATATAGAATTTGATGGCAGATAAGGACAGCTTGGCCCACCTAGTCTGCCCATTTCTCTAATAATGGATAAGCTGCAGATCCCAGTTAACCAACAGCCTGTTTCCTCCTACCCCCCACTAGAATTGCCTTATATCTGTCCCATGCATTCTTGAATTCACCCACAGTTTTTGACTCCACAACCTCCTCAGGAAGGCTGTTCCATGCATCTACAACCCTCTCTGTGAAGAAATACTTCCTCACATTACCTCTGAGCCATTTTATGCAGACAATAATAAGTGACAGGATGGGTGGTAATGGGCTAAACCATACTGGCCATGGGTGTAGTGAGGCTCAATGGGAGGGCCTTATAGCCCCTGGAAAGTCCAGTATAGCCCATATGGCCCACCATGGAGGGTAGTATTGCACATCAACAATGGGCATTAGTATAAAGTTATAGAAAATATTACAAAAAATGACTTATACAAATATTTAAAATGAATAAAAAAATATTTTTTGTAAAGTGGTCCCTCTGCTGCTGTAATTACCAGTGGAGGGTCGTGCTGTTTTGAGTTTTTTTTTCTTTTCTACTTTCAGTCTAGTGTTTGTGGCCCAATCCCTCTCCTTTCCATGGGACAGCTATCCTGTTCATACCTCTCAAACTCAGGATGAATAAATCAGGTACAGAGCCCATGAAAATTCAGGTCAACTGACCAAAACCAGGGACACTTTATTGGCATAAAATGTACATGTTCACAGACCAACATGGGTCACCTTTCACATGTTAGCATCTATTCATACAGGGATATAAATTGTGGAATCACTGTTAGAGAGGAGGTCCAGCCAAAATGTTTACCATTAATAAATTCAGCATTTGGATAAGCTTATCCCCAGTCAGCCTCAAGCCAGAAATGAGATCTCTAATTTACTTTGTTTGAAAGTTAGAAGTAATTTTGTAAGCCTAATTTAACTACCTATTTATACAAGTCTGCTTCAGTGAACTGTTGCTGATGATGTCATAACCAGAGCTCACAGCCTATTCCTCCCTGCAATCTACATTACAGGACTTCCCCCACATTATAGAAAAGTGCAGTTGAAGTAAACATTTGAAAACCTGAAAGCTGACACTGGGTGGGTACGAAGTAGGCAGGGCATAATGTACAGATGTAAGGTAATTAAATTTGTAATGGGTAGCTTGAATGTCAGCAAAATGGCTTTAGAATGCCATTGTTGTGTACAACATTTAGAATACTGCAGGAATTAAATTTCAGAATGCCACCAGGCTGCAACTGTGGAATGCAGCAATAACACAACATCAGAAAGTGAGTGGAATCTGCAATTTTTGGGTGTGGCGATGTCATAGATTTTTGGAATTTGAGAAAAATGTGGAGTTAGAAATGTGGGGAACACCCATTAATTGCAAAATGTAACAGGGATATGCAGTTTTATAATGTGTGATGTATACATACTTTCAGCATATAATAGTGAAGGACATTTTCAGATTGTGGTGAGGATGCTTGATTTCAGATTGTGGTGGCAACATGCAATTTTCACAATGTGGCATGGACACAGAATCTCAAAATGTGGTGATCACATCCAGTTTCAGAATGTGGCAAAGAGGCACATTTTTGAAACGTAGTGCGATGTGTAATTTTGGAGTGTGGCAGATAAATACTTTTTTGGAATGTAACAGGTACACACAGCTTGGAATGTGTTGGGAATGCATAATTTCAGAATGTGGTAAGGATACAAAATTGCAGAATGTGGCCTAGACATTCAGTTTTGAGATGTAACAGAGACTTATAAGTCAGTTTAACACATTTTTGTGATTGAGAGCAATGTTTAAAGTGTGCCCCATTTATCATCTACTTGAATACTGTTAGCAGCTGAAAGGTTTTTGTAGGACAGATCTAATTTGCAGATAATTTCAAAACTGAAACCTATAAACCTATAAATTCTATGTTTATCTCTAGTTTATTGGGCAAAACCAGGCAAGAAAAGGATGCCTGTAAAAGAGTCCACCATGTCTAACAATGGCAATATATGTGCTTTTTCCAAACATGCACATTACAATTTAAGCATTACAAATTAAGTGTTGGGTTGTTCCAAAGAGGCATAAATTGCACTGGAAATGAGTCCCAATTCAGAGAATTGTTAAGGGATGTAATAGTTGAGAGAATGGCTAAAATAGTTGGATGAGACAATAATGAGTGGGAAAGACCAAAAAATAAAAGGTATGTTGACCTATTTGGAGAGATGATATTGCATTCTAAAGGAGCACATAATGGGATATAATCATCAGAAGGAGAAGAAAACCAACACAAGATTGTTTAATTATGAATACTTGATGATACTTGCTCCACCAGGGAATATTAAAACCTCTGTGAACCCAAGAAGCTCTCAGTTTAGAAATATTAATTCTCAGTGGTTTCTGTCCCCACAGAAATAATTTTTGAGTAGTTCTAATTTAGTAAATCATTTAGGAGCAATCAGAAAGGGGAAGATTATTTAGGAGATAAAACACCTTGGGGGCAATCATTACTCTAATTAAATTAATTGCATTCCACAGAGACAGGATTATTCCAATTCATCAAGTCAATTCCAGTTTCTGATAATAAGGTTAAAATTAATCCCAAGTATTTATTATAACATTTGTACCACAAGACTTTGATTTGTTGTTGCTGCTTGACTAAAGTCCTAGAGAGCAGATTTTGATTTAAAGCTTCAGATGTGGGCCAATTGACCTGAAGGCCAGATAAGGATCCAAAGCTGCTCAATTCCTTTATAAGAGGAAAAGAAGGAAGAAGGGGAGTATTTCATGGTAATCAAAATATCATCTGCATATACACATTTCTTGTGGAATTAACTAATTTAATGCAAACACTATGTTCTTTTCTATTGAACAAATTTAGGGCTCAATAAATAATAGGAATAATGGGGGGGGGGGCATGGGACAACCCTGTCCAGTACTTCTACAGAGGGGAAACTTAGGGGAGATAAAACTATTGATAATAATGGAAACTCTGGCATTAGCATACAAAGTTGTTACCCAGCAACAAAAACTGTTGCCAATGGCATAAACTTTAAAAGATTGGGAAAAAAAGGGTAATTCTAAAGAGTCAGAGGCTTTCCTTATGTCAGATGTGAGTGCCAAGCCATCATGTTTGTTATATTTTATTGCCCAAATGGTATATATGAGCCTCCTGACATTGTCAGCTCTCCATCTACCTGAGATGAAGCCCATCTCTTCCTTGCCAATTAAGGATTTCATTATGGGATTAGAGTGTGTGAATGGGAAATTCTGAATTAGTGGAATTTCAATAAAATTTCACATAATTTCATTGGAATGTTGTGGAAATTTTAAGTTTAGTAATTTGGTCATACCTCAGCCTTTGTTTAAGCTAGAGCTCTGAAATTTAAAATGTTCACTCTTCTGTAGTGGCTAATAGCATGCCAAATACCATGACATTTGGATGGACAGTGTCAAAATTATAGATGCTCAAAGTCTCATTTTATTTTTTTGTGCGCAATTTCATGAGCATGTTATCTGCATATATCTCAGCCATCTATTTGGTCAGAGATCTTAAATTTAGCATGATTCATTAATGATAGGTATTCCAGCAATGTATCAGATTTCATGACAATATGATGCATTCTCTCAAAATTACATGTGCTCAAAATCTGTCATTTTTTGTTGAACATTTTGTGAAAAAAATCTGCATACAACTCAGGCACTGTTGGAGCTAGACATGTGTAAATTAGCATGCATAACCTTTTGCAATGCTTATAGCATGATCTAAATATGGAAATAATTGGATGAGAGATTTTTAAGTTACAGGTGTTCAAATCTTTACTATGTAATTATTTGCACAATATTGTGAAAACTCTCAAAAATGTGGATGTTTGTGACTTTTGTGCTCTTACTTGCAGATATAGACTTAACATTTGACTTGCATATTCATTGTCAGTGTATCCTGGTGTCTAACACAACTGGATACATTGGTTTAGCAGTTTTACATTTGCAGTTGAAAAAAAAATATTGGCAAAATGTTCTCACATATTTATGATAGCATATAGATGAAGCATCCCAAATTTACTTTGTGGAATGTAACATTAACAATGCACATATCACTACTTCATTTGATAAGGTGGATTGAGCTTTTTGCAGTCCTGCTGTTCCTCTCTGGGTGACTATTCTCCCCCCTTCTCTTTTGGCATAGACAGATTGACTCAGTAGAACTACTGATCCCGCTGATATCCTCTTTGTTCTTTACAGTGACAAACTCCCTTAAAACATGAGTCATCTACTCCATTTTCTATCAATCTACCCTGTTGGAATAGCCAGAATTCTTCATTCTTGCTGCCACAGACATGGTCTTCCCCCACTACATTTTTTTGAGTACCTCTAAGTTGCAGACTTGTATGTACATCCAGCTCCCAGGCTCATAAATTTACTGGATGTGATCCTTAAATATCTAGCATTCATGTTGGGATTAACACATTGTGCTTCCTTGCTCCTATCTGGGGTTCTACCACTGTTGTGCTACCCAGCTCAGCTGTCCATTTCTTGGTGAAACTGTGCATCTAACTCCTGAACCTGGTGACCTCCTTTGCACTACCTGCCTTTCATGCCCCTATATTTTAACTAAATTCCCCCAGATAAGGCTGAGTGAAATTAGCAAATTCCAGTTTTACGGAATTTTCATAAAATTCCACAATTTTCATAAAGACTCATGAGATTTGACTTTAAGTATAGACGTTATTTTGCAATTTCTGGCAGCAAGCAATTAGCAAAATCAGCACACACTGTCTCCTTGTAAGGTCTAAGAACCTGCCAAATTTAATCATATTGAATGTTCTTATTTTATAGTTTCAGAGGTTTATAAATGTGTAATTTATATTCTAGCAAAATTTAATTTTTAAATGTGAAAGTTTGACTACTTTGAGGTCAATCCCATTTAAATCTGCAAATATAAACTTTTTTTTAGAAAAAGAAAAGACCATGTGGTACAGCAGTTTAAATGTTTCAACTCTATTTACATTTGGATATGTTGTTTCAAAATTAGAGGGAAATAACTGAAATTTAAATTTTGACAACATGTTTGACAGGTTATAACTCAGTCCCATTTGACACTAGAAATCTGATACTATGTACATATACAAATGTAGTGATAGCATGTATACCTTTCACATTGTATAACATTTGAATGAATACTATCAAAAGTATACTAAAATTACAGAAATCTAAATTTTGGCAAAATGTTTGGCTACCTATAACTCAGCTCCCTTTGAAGCTTGAGACTTAAAATGTGTTGTATATGCTCACGCTGGATGCTTCCCTAAATGCGGACATTGTGGAGAAATGTGGATAACAACATTTTAAAATGATCTCAAAATAACTGAAAATTAAATGTCATAAAACAGAGAAGAATCCATTGATCTGATTATTTATAGTGCAATATGAGGCAATGTTGCAATATAAATTACTAGACCCAGTTAAAAAAAGCCTCACAACAGAGCAGAGCAGAGGGGTCAATGATTCATATGTGTGGCATTCTTATTAGAACTCTGCAAAAGTTTAATAGCACCATTTTTTCCCCAGTTTTGTTGTGGCCCACTGATCGTTTCCATGTTCTTAACATTAACACATTCCCTCAGAGTCATCAAACATTAGTAAAGGTTATGAACAGTTCAGTCTCACTTTAAATACAATGCAGACCATAAATTTAAGTAAACATACCCTCCCATGCCATCAAGCATTCAGCACTACATACAGAATCACGAGGCAGCAGGCAAAGCAGAGGTATTTTTGAAATACTGTGTACTGCAGACGGAAGCCTGCTGCCAGACACACTTCACTGCCACCTCCTAGCTGCATCTCTGGCCTCCAACTCTATGAAATAAGTGCTTCCATGTGAAACAAGTAAACATATTCTCTAAGTGTCCCATGCCATTACCCTTCAATGCTACATACAGAATCACACAGACAGTAGGCAATGTAGCAGTAGTTTTGAAAAGTCACTTACCGCAGATAGGTTCATAGGTTGTTGTTTCAAGTCAAGCAGCTACTAGAGTCATATCAGACTTGTCACTTATCAGTGGTAGTAATCCCATGTCTTTTCTTCCATGTAGTCATCTAACCTAATCTTAAAGGAAGCCAAACGAGGTGCTTCCACCACTTCTTTCGGAAGTATGTTCCATAATTCGACAACTCTCTTGCTAAACCATAAGCCCTTCCTTTTTTTTTATACATCTCTCTGTTCAATTGCAAATCATAAACTCATGTTCCTCTGCCTATGATTTGTTTCTTATTAAGACCTGATGATTCCCAGAGTAACTCACTATGAAAAGCCTTGTAAATAAAGCATAGGTCCCCTCTATTCTTTCCATAAGCTAGTGAACACAGGCCCAAATCATGCAACCTCTCTGAGTAGCTTTTGTTTTTAACTATTTGACTTTTTTGTTATCTGTCTCTGTACACACTCCACCAGCACAACACAACCAATACTCTAGGAGTAGTAAGTGGGGTACCATATTCTAGAATAGGTCTAACTAGGGGCCTATACAGGGGCATGGATGCTTCTTTACTTCTACTCTATATTTCTGAGGAAATTACCCAAAATCTTATTAGCTTTCTTAATTGCTTCCCTATTATGTGTACCAAAGCGTAGATTATCAATAATTATTACATCCAAGTCTTTTTCCTTTACAGTACTAGATATTACTTTGTTATTTATTGTGTACTGTGCTTTGGTGTTATTAGATTTGAAGTGGATTAGTTTGCACTTAATTTCATTAAATGTCAACTCATGCTTGTGCACTGATACCTCCAATTCTTTAAGTTAATTTTGGAAGTTTTTAATGGATCTTTCATTATTTACAATAGCACCAATTTTTGTATCATCCACATACTTCTGTTACCAGGCCCCACCAGGCACTTGCATACTGGACACGAAGGTCACGAATAACAGGGGACCCAAAATTGGTCCCTGTGGCACTCCACTCAACACCCTTCCCCAATCAGATTGATGGCCTCTGATTAGGACCCTTTGTGCCCTGTTTTCCAACCAAGATATTATCCATATAATGAGGCATGGGTCAAAACCTACTTCCCCAAGGGTTTCTGTTATTTTTTTGTGAAAAACCAAATCAAAGGCCTTGGAGTAATCCAGATAAACCACATCTACCTGTAACCCTGGTCCAGAGCTTGGCAAACTGGTTTGAAAAAATCCAGGAGATTGCTAACACATGATCTTCCCTGCATAAATCTATGCTGAGAAACATTACATGAGCCTAAATCCCTTAGACTATCCTCGAGAAAGGTTTTTATGAAACCCTCCATTAGTTTTCCCACAATGGAGGTGATACTGACAGGATGATAATCCTCTACGCTGGTCCTTTCTCAATTTTTATGGATGGGAGTAAAACGGGCAAGTCTGCAGTCCTTGACCACTTTGCCTTGCACCAGGCATTTGTTGAATAAAAGAGCAAGCAGACCACTTAGCTACTACACCATATTATTAAGTATACAGTACTTGGGTGTATGCCATCTGGACCACCTAACTTATGTTTATCTAATTTTATAAGCTTATCAAGAACCTGCTTCTCAATTATAAATTAATCTCATTGAACCCCTTGTTCATAATTGTTGATTTGTGTACTATTTACATCTTTCTGGTCATGAAACACACTAAGAAAATAATGATTACATTTATTACCCATATCTGTATAATTATCTATAATTATATATCATCCTTTAAGTTGGAAATGTGGTTGAAACCCTTTCTCAGGCTTCCTACAATATGTAGTTATAAAATTGATTATAGTTATCTCTTTTATTTTATGCCAAATGTAATTTGGCCTTTGCCTTGGCCTTTCTCATTTCACCTTAACATTTCTTAGCACATTGTTTATGTTTTTCCTCTCTGACTAAAATTGGATTTGCCTTATACTTTTTATATGCCTTCTGCTTAGCTTTTATAAGTTTATGAATTTTTTTTGTAAACCACTTGGTTATTTGACCCGGCCATTGTACTTATTTGATATTGGAACATATTTATCAATACATATATGTATTACACTTTTTATCCTACCCCATGCTTCCTCCAAGGAGAAATTCTGCAGCTTTTTTTTCCTGTCCTGCTTTTGAAGTTATTGTCTTATACCCACGAAGTCTACTTTAGCAAAATTTCTAACTTTTCTCCTTCCTCTTACAGTTAGGGTGTCATCTACCAAGTGACACATTATCATGTTATGGTCATTCAAGACTAGGGGTTGAAGGATATTTATATGCTCAAGTCCTCCCTCAATATTACAAAAAAATCAAATCCAGGGTATTATTATCTCAAGTACCTTCCTTTATGTGCTGTTCTACACTGTGGCTTAAACAAATATTGATAAACCTATTTTCTGTATTACTACTATCTTCTAAATGGTTCCAATCTATTTTTAGGGAGTTAAAATCACCCATCAGGATACAGTCATCAGTCAAGTTAATTTTTTCCAAGGAATCCATAAATTCGGTGTTCTCTACTTAAGTTAGAATAGGTGAATGATGGCACACACCAAGGGTTCCTTTTCTTTTCTTTGTTCTAAACTTTACCCACACATGTTCTACATTAGAGTTCTCATCATTTGTAATTGCAACATCTTGTTGTTTTAGATGCGAAGTTATATGCAATCCTACCCCTCCTCCTTTCTTGTTGTCCCTATGTTTATGAAAATAGTCATAGCCTTCAATTTGTTCAATCCAGTCACCTGCCCTTAGCCATGTTTCTGTGATGTGGCAAATATCTATTTTTAGTAATGAGTGTGTGTTTTAGCTGATCACATTTGTTTTTAATACTCCTTGCATTTAGAAGTAATATTCTGACTTCATAATTCATAACGTCCTTTTTGCATACATGTATACCTTTGCACTTATGAACCACAGATGTTGTGTCCTTGTCATGTATTGCATTCACACAATTATTTGTGTGAGCTGTAGCCAAGTTTACCTTATTACATATTTTGTTAACCCCTTTCCCCTTGTTTATCAGTTCAAATGTTTGTCAATCTTTGCTTTAAATAGCCTTCCTATTTCACTTCTGTCTTTTCTATTTAAATGCAGCCCATCCTTATTAAACAGGGACAAATTGTCACAAAAATGTTCCCAAGATGTAATACATTGCAGGCCTTGAATAAGGCACCACCACATAAGCCAGTTGTTCTTATGAGTAATTTTCTGATTTATCCTGGTGCTAGTCCTGGGAATTGGCAACATTTCTGAGAAGATGGCTGTCCCATTTACACCTTGTATGATTTTTGTAAAGTTCACATGATCCAAATACATTTGGTCCACCCTTGTATTTTTGATATCATTAGTGCCAGCAGGAATTATCACAGGTTTATGTTCCTTCTCTACTATTATTTTAGGTAGTAGTGCAACTATATCCCCTAGTTTGGCACTCGGTAAATATGAGCTAATAATAATTTCCGTATTATCTTTGGTTATCTATGCATTTATGTACTTTACCATAGCATCACCCACAATATATACCCTATTGTGCGCCTTCATATTTAACACATCCATTGTTATTTCTGTTTGTTTGGTGTATTTCCTTGATTAATCAATGCTGTATATATAATTGAATTATGACAATTTTGCCCTTCTTTTACACATTCATTACCATTCTACAAAAAAACTTGGGCTTGTACTAAGATCTTTACTATTGCATTTTGTGACTCAACTTACTCTGATGTTTTTTTCAATCTATTCCTGCTCATTTCACATGCTTCCCCATGTGCCTATGCCACATTTAACAACTCCTGTGTCTGATTTTCTACACACTTCATCAGTTTCAAAAGATGTGCATAACTATTTGTTGTAGGTAGAATAAAATCTATTATTCTTCTACCTTTTTTATTTTTACTTGTATTCCCTGGAGTTTTCCACTCATCTTCCTTCTTGATATCCTCCCTGTCTCTTTTATAACTTTGTTCCTTTTGAGCTATGCTTATTTCTTTGACTGCAACCTCCCCTGGTATAACTTGCTTAAAACATTTTAGTTCAAGCTCAAGGCTCAGTATTTTTACTTTATGTTCTTTCAGTTTCTTATACTGGTTACAGACATACTCTGATATGCCTGTGCACTCTCTTAGAGTAACATTTCCACAATCTTTGCACTTAATTTCCAATTCACTCATTTTTAGTGTGACTATAAAGCTGTCCATCCTTTCTTTTCTATCTGCTGGCTCACAGAAAGCAGAACAACTTGGATCTTGCTGTATTAGTGTCTGCTATTGTGATGTAACAATACTGGCAAAAAAGATTATGTGGCTACCATCTCCCAACTTCCATCTACATGCGCAGCATTCAGGCTCACCCTGCTCATCAAGCACTCTGTTTATATAGTGTAGAGTGACCCAAAAGTGCCTTAGTGGTCACAGTAACACCAAACCTCTCAAAAGGAGCTACTTTTATTTAAAATAGGCAGGTATAGTGCCCCAAGTGTAAAATACATTGCACATCACAGTCAGGTGCTAAAACTAAGGGAGCCCTGGACTTCTGTAGTTCCCAAAGCTTGTAGTGTGAACTACACCTCCCAACTCTACTTCTTGAAGTTCTGCCCAGATAACTCCTCCACCCCAAAGGGCAGAAATCATCTAAGGGGACAAATTAACAGCACACAGGTTTAACTAAAGCAGTATCCTCCTGTCATGCCACTTCAGGTGGTCACATAGGTTCAACTACTGCAGATAGAAACACCTCTCACTGAGCACTCTATTTGTATGGTGTACCATGACCAGGAAGTGTATCAGGGGTCACAGTAATACTAAACCTCCAAAAAGCAGCTACTTTTATTTAAAATATTCAGATATACTGCCCCAAGTGTAAAATACAGTGCACCTCACAGTCAGGTGTTAAAAACAAGGGAGCCCTGCAGTTCTGTAATTCCCAAAGCTCATAATGTGAACTACACCTCCTAACTCCACTTACTGAAGCCTGCTGCTGGACACACTTCACTGGCACCTCCTAGATGCAACTCCGGCCTCTGAGTCCATAGAAAAAAATGCTTCCATGTGAAATATCTGTTTCAAAATGCAGACATCCATAGTCGCTACTCAAATTAAATAAAATTGCATAGTAAGTCACTGCTCTGTGTCCACCATTAAGCAAATTAATTGATGCTTGCAAATATGTGTAGATAGGATTAATCAGCATTAAGGCAGACAGCATAAGTAGGTCTAGTAGTACCAATATTAAACACAAACAAATGTATTAAGCAGCATGTAAGCAATAAGATTTGGGGAAAAACAAATGTGCATATTCAGTTTGTAAAATGAAAAGTTACACACAGTGTCATCTCTACAAATGAAATCCAGCAATATAAGATAGGTATGCTTGTTTCTTAATACATCCCCAGTCCAGTACTTTCTGTATTCAAACCCATCCTCAACTTGCTGGACTATTTTCCATTCAAGTTTTAAATAAACTTAATTTCTTCACTATATAAACTAATGTCTTGTTGAATTTCTTTACATAGACTATTTTATAAGTGCAATAAGACACTCTGTGGTGTGCATTATGGTGTGATAAGCACACTCCTGGGGGGTAACTTGCACTCAGCCTACAGCCTTGTGTCTAACTATGCTTCTAGGAGTGTGGTTATCACAGAGTAATGCATACCACGTCATGTCTTATTACTTACTTGGTTAAATGTTTGCCCACCCATAACTCTGCCCCTTTAACCTACAGTATGACCCTGAAATTTAGTACACATTTGTAAGCCTTTATATACTGTGTACATTCCAAATGTGGTATTATGTGGATGCATACTTGTCAAGTTATACAGAAATAACTTACATTTTAAATTTGGCAACATTTTTGTGAAGATGTCATAAAATTTCATGGAATTAGAATAGTCAATTCATGGGCATTTCACAGTCAGAATTTTATATTCCATGAAGCTCTACATGGGATGATCTGTTTGCTAGCAATGTGGCCAAAATGTTGTAATCACTGTTAAGGAGTGCAATAGGTCGATAATTATTACAAGCAGGATGCTTATTCTTTTGATGGATTAAAGAAATGTTAGCCTTGTTCATGGATGTAGGGAGAAAATGACTGATAGGGGCTCCAGAGAACATATTAGGAAGATGACGACTAATGAGGGGACAAAACAATGTATAGAATTCTTGGGGAAAACCATCACTTGAGTAAATCATGATGGTCGAGTACATAACATGGACATGGAGATTGCAGAGCAGGAACTAATGGAGGTGATTAAAAACATCAATCACAATAAATCTACTAGTCCCAATTGTTTGCACCCCTGCTTATTGAAAGAAGTCAGTTCATGGCTATTAAAGCCCTTGTTGCAGCTCTTCAATCTTTCATTAAGTAATGGAAGTATACCCAGTGACTGGAAATCAGCAATTGTGATCTGTATTTTTAAGAAGGGAGATAGAACTGTTATGTCTAATTATAGGCCGATTAGCCTTACTGCCATTATAGGGAAACTTCTGGAAACAATAATCCAAGATAAATTAGAACTGAACTTATTGAACTTGCAACACATAGGTAAAACACAGCATGGGTTTTAGAAAACATTGCTTATCTGCAACTCATACCCTCGTCTTTTATGAGGAAATTAGCAAACTCCTTGATGATAAAAAAAGGTAGATATAATTTTCCTAGACTACAAAAAGTCATTTGATACAGTTCCACATGGAATTCCTATTCAGGAAATCAAGGCTATAGTCATAGATGACCATCTAATAAGGTGAGTGGGATCCTCGCTTAACAACAGAACTCAGAAAGTGAGGATAAGGGGCTTTACATCAGGAAGCAGGGACATGTTGAGTGGAGTGCCATAGGGGTCAGTCCTGGTCCCAGCACTGTTTTTCACATTTATAGCAGACATGCATAGTGAACTAGCTAATGTGCGTCTGAAGTTTGCTGATGATGCTAAATTATTAGAAGAAGTGGAATCTTCTGGAAAATCAATCGCTTTATAACAAGATCTTAATAAACTGGAGAAGTGGGTGAAACATAATGGCATGCAATTAAATTTAGAGAAATGTACAGTGATGCGAAATGCACAGTGATGCACTTTGAAAGGGATAACACCAGGCATCAATATAGCTTGAATGGATGCAGTCTAAGGAACACTACTACTACTACTAGGGAAAAAAACTTAGGAGTACATGTTAGTGAAGATCTCACCTTCAGTTTTCACTCTAAGTAAACTGTAAAGAAATCTAATAGAATAATTGGGTACATAAGAAAAGCATTAGCTACAAGAATGAGAGCCTGTATTATGCAGTTGTATTGCACATTTGTTAGGTCACACTTGGTCTACTGCACTACTCATTGGAGTTCACACATGAAGAGAGACATAGATGGGGTCGAGAGAGTGCAGCGTAGAATGACCAAGATGGTGGAAGGATTAGCAATCAAAACATGTGAGAAAAGACTTGAGATCTGGGGTCTGTACTCGCTGGAGGTTAGGTGTACAAGAGAAGATCTTCTGCACATGTTCAGGATCTCAATGGACATGGAACTATTACAAAGCTTGGGTCTGACAACAGGGTGTAAAGTTGCTGGGTTAAGAAGCCACAAAAGGCAAATTAATCTTACTTACCCAAGAACTAAATTGAGAAGGACATTCTTTACTCAAAGGATTATTCCTGTCTGGAATAGCCTCCCTAGAAATGTAGTGGAGGCTGAGAACCTTCAGACCTTTAAATGAAGGTTGGCTAACACCTATTGAATAGAAAAGGGTATTAACGCCCTCTTGTGCAGGGACTTGGCACACAGCCTCTGTGCCTTCTGCTACTCCTACTAACCTAGTATTGTACCTAGTATTAGGATCTGGAGCATGTCCATTAGGTAGCATAGAAATAATCCCAGTTACTGCTTAGAAATGGGTTTATCCAAAGAACTACAAGTTTTCTCAGTAAGTTGGAGCATGTTGATGTTAGCCAGTTTTTGGTCAATTTCCTGTGGACAGGCATGTGAACTGAAGAGTACAGCTTCTTGTAGAAGGCATAGAAAATATCATTAATTTTGCCATTATTTACTTTGACCAAAGCTGAGGAATCTTGGATTCCTGCAATATTAGCCCTCTGCCTGATTTTGAGTCTATTTGTAACCAATTTCCTATTCTTTTTCATTAATTTCTGTTTATGCCTGAACAGAGCACATTCTGATTTCTCATTATACAAGGTATTAATTTCATACTGAGTAAGTCAGTGTAAGAAATCCTGATCTTATATTTTACAGTTCGTATGCTCAAACTCCAGTTTAGTCAAAGTCACTTCTTTGTCTGATAAAGGTCTAATCCTTTACTTCTTTCTTTAAGCAAAAAAAAAAAACACTGTATATTTTATCCTCTAATGACTGCCTTTAAGACATCCCAAACTACAACATTGCTAACCTCACCTGTCAAGTTGTTCAAATGATGTGTTGGATTTCTTGATTAAGCCAAGTAACGGATGTTCATCCTTCTGCATGAAAATATTACACTGCCTACATTTTTAAAAAGGGTTACTGGGGATTGTGTCTAGAAAGATTTTGTACAGAACATGATCTGACAGACTGAAGCTATAAATGTGGGTGGAGGTAATGTGTGTACAAAGAGATGATGAGGCAAAAATATTATCAATCCAACTATAGGAATTATGATGGGGGGAGAGAAGAAAGCATAACATCTACCCTTAGGGTTGACCATCTCCAGGTATCAGTGAGATTGAGATTTTCAATAATTGAGTTCAGGGCTGAAGAATTACCATCAGCTAGGGGGTATAAAGACTGCACTGATCTATCAAGGACAAGTTCATGTTAGTATTAAAATCACTGAATAACAGTATTTCAAAATCTGATAAGGGTCCACTGTTGGAAATGGTTTCTAAAAAGAATAGAAAAGTACAAAGGAAAAGCTGGGCATTACAGCAAAACTGGTAAGACACATTGGTAAAGCATCAAGTAAGATGTGAAACATTTGCTGATTTGGGAGTGAAGTGCTGCTGCTTTTAATTATTTTTTGTAATAAATAATTTTTGTATTGTGACTTATCTTGAAGTTGTGTTGGTCAGTTTTGCTGTGATGCCAAGCATTTCCTGTGTATTTTTGTACTGATTGATGCTGGGGCTCCAGCTGTTATCTCCTTGCAGCCACCTTTTGAAATTGTTTCTGAAAAGAATGTAGTCTGAGAAGCATTTGAGCAGTAAATATTGAAAAGAGCATATTTCTTCCCTTCAATTGAGCAGAGTAGGAGCTGCCAACTACCCTCATCATCAGATACAGTATATGGCTGATTTTAGCAACATTAAGACCTTTTCTGGTTAAAATCATCCTTCCTCTTTGTTTAGAATTATAACTGTAAGCAACATTATTATCCATTCTCTCTGGTACTTGAACAACCTCCAAAGGAATATGGCGAGTCTTCTGAAAGCAGACGAGATCAGATGTGAAATTTTTAAGATGGGATAACATTTTTTTCTCTTAGTGGCGGACCCCAGACCATTAATATTCCACGTTATTACATTTAAAGTGGGCCATAGTGCAGGGATATCAAATAAGAACAACATAATAAGAATCATGAGCAATAAAGGGACCTGTTATGGAACAGGAGGACTCCCAAAGCAGTAAGTGTGTCATAAGAAAAACTTGCAGATAAACATACTAGGCCAGAAAGCATGTTATAAAAACCCAACCAATTAAACTGAACATACTTCTCAGTAGGTCTTTGCCTGACAGATACAAAAAAATACAGACAAGTGAGCAAATATATACCTTGGAGTGCATAAAAGGTAACAGAAGAGGCCTTAGTCCAACTTTATAAGTATTAATAATAACAGCAATTTAAAATGTTGTACCACCTTGCTCTTTAATAGTGTTGTCTTGCACTGCATTCCAAAAACCACCTCCTGATTTATTCTAAAGTACAGTACCATGCAACTGAACATTCTGGAAATGCATGCACTGCATCAAAACATGTGTTCCCCCCCCCCACACTGATTACTACAACTACAGTTTCTCAAAATTTGGAGACTCCATTGTATAAGTTTGCTGACAGGGATGACTAGGCTGCATGTTCTGGTTGTGACGTTAACAGTAGCTCATAATTAAGCAGGTAGTGAAACCAGGTTACAAAATGGCTCATAACTTTTATACGGAGTAACCTGGGCATCTAATTTTTCATGTGAGTCTTATTAGGGATATGTTGATTCTAATTTTGCAATTTTGTACTTTTGGCCGGACTCCCTCTTTAATATGATTGTTTTTTTATTTATTTGCCCAGTTTTTATGATTCTGTATCTGTGGTTAGCTTGTTAAATAAACATGAAGAACGTTTTATAAGATCCTCAGTAGCAATATTTATTAGTTATGAAAATACAGTGCACCCAAAGTGTTTACCAGTTTATTGCACCAAAATGTGTTTAAAACAATTTCAAAATTATTACACCTTATCACCAGTACTACCACATCACACAAATGTTACAAGTGTCCTTATATCCAGTTCCCTGGCCATGGGAGTCTGCTGTCCAGTTTTACAGGATGCTGCTTGCTATATGTTGTGGTTCCTTTTCTTGTAGACTCAATAACCTCTTTTTTAGGTTGCTGTACTGTAAAACAGCCTTTTTCTTCATTCTTGTTAATCAAAAACATGGGGTTGAAGGTTTTTGATATTCAGTGATTGCTTTAGTTCAGTTTCCACCTTTTGGGCCATGCTGAACGCTAACTCTGCTTCACTGTTGGAATGTGGAAGGCATGCAACAGTCAGCATTACATTCTTGAATGCTGGCATTTCCTGGAGTTCAGCACTTGTAAGAGTGGTGCACCAATATTTCAGAAAACTGGAGTTTGGGTTAGTTGTGGGATGGTTTTATATGATAAGAGTGAAATTATAAGAGCAAACCCAGAATCACAAAGCTAGTTGGGTGAAACTTGAAATGGAGACTCTTTATTTTTGTGGGGGGCTTTGCCCCCCCACCTCCCTTACTAATAAGAAAAGCTCTGAGGTCATAGCACCTCAGGGAAGGGGTGAAACATTTGGGTCCTTTTTGATTTCACCCTTTTCTCATCACGATTCTGGATGTTGCCCTTTCAGGTTTCACCCACTTCACTGCACACCAGTAGGATTCTGTCACTCAGTCAACGGTAAACACAAAAGTCATCCAATGGTTGTCTGCATTCTTGTCTGGATTTGCAGAGCCCAAGGTAGTTACCAGTGTCTGCTGCCATGCTTGAAGATAGCTAAAGCTTGCATGCAAGATCAACAATGTTTCAACATTTGTAGCAGAGTCATTTGGTGTGATGTCTTTCTTCATTTTTAATAGTGCTGCTGAATAAAAAAAAAACTTCTGCCTTTAGAAAAAAATTCTGTTTTTTTAAAGTAATTTTCATTGGGATATTTACAGTTCATAACATATTAGTATGATAAATAAACATAAGTATAGGAATTCATATAGACCACTAAGAAACAATACAAATGAAATAAACCAAACCAACAAATAAGGAAGAAAGAGAAAAAAAGAGAAAAGCATATCACCCCACCCTAGCACTAATCCCCGTCCAAAAAAAGCTCTGTGATAATACAGTGCAATCAGGGCTAATTCTTTAACATTATTACAATCTTTAAAATATCCGGTATATCAGGAGACTACTTTAAAAATAAAGTACCGAGGAAGTGAGAGTATTTGATGGGTGGGCTGGAATCATAATAGGTTAATAGAAGCAATGGGGGAAGCAATACCTGTATCTCATGCCAAGATGTAGCATAAAAATCATCTACTTTATCATCTAAATTGTAGATTAGTTTTTCATACAATAGGGAGGTCTTAAATATACCCCCCCCACTTATGTAAGTTAAAAGATGGTATCGTTATGTCCTTCCAATGTTCTAATATTAATCGTTTTGTTGTTATTGTTGTCAACTTGAAAATCTTTCTGTGTGGGGTATCCCATTGAACATCTAACAAATTGTTAAACAAAAATCTATCCATACTAAAGTCAATTTGGAGGTACAAAGCTGATGATACCAGGTAGTGTGTTTGGGCTCACCATTAATTAATTTTTGGACAGGACCATAAACAGTGAGTTATGAAGCCCCTTCCTCCACATCCATGCCAGCATAAAGGAAAATATTCTTTATTAATTTTGTAAATCTAAACCAGGGTCAAGTAGGCTGTATCCATAATGTTCCTTTGAATAGACTTGTTTTTGGTAGAAACATAGAGCTTATTATAGTTAATTCTTAATAATTCCCATTGTCTGCTTAACAAGAAGATTCCTGCCTCCTTAAACCACTTAGTGTGATTTTTTTTTTATGATTTGTGATTCTTTTACTTATTAGGATTTTATAGAATCTTGTCATTAACTTAAAAGTACCATTTGTAAATACTGATGTCTGAGTTTTTATTTGTGAGCTTAAGCTTGGATTGATACAGTCATTACTCAAGATTTTTCTAATCTTATTAAATTTATTCAGTAAAGTAAATTAAAGGATTACCCTTTGTTAATGTAAGAACAAGGGACAGGATTCACAATGCAGATGAGCTGGGTGCAAATGAGATGCACTGGCACAACCTGAAAATGTGCCATGGAGCCATTCACAGACAGTGCAGTTGCTCTGACACAGCCCAGATGTGCTGCCCCAAACAGGATGCGCTGTGGACACATGTAAATGATATGCAGCACAAATTGAGGGAGAGTACACATGCATACACAGCACACAGCAATTCACAGTGCAAAATGAAAGAGCAACTACAGAGCAATCACAGCGTAAGTACCATAGAAAGATAAGCATAAAAGAAGTAGACTTAAGTGCAAGCTGCCAGCAGGCCAGCAGCAGGATTGCAGGAGCCAGAAGGATTTGAGAGGCAGCTGAAAGGCTAAAATAGATGGAGCACCATTCCTGATGGTGGGCATGATAAGGGGGATGAGGAGATGGGTGGCACAGCAATGAGGTGAGGAAGGCACCATAGGCGGCCAGCCCCATGATGATATCATGCCAGATTGTCATTCGAACAGCTCACCGACATGGAAATAGTAGGCCAATACCACCTGAACAGGGCCATTCTGAGGCAGCTCTGTGAGCTGTGCCTTGATGAAATGCAGGCACCCACTGGATGAGGTCATACCATATCTGTGGAGACCAAGGTGACAACAGTAATGTGCTTGCTTACCACGGGAACCTTTCAGAGGCCATTCGGAGACACCATAGGCATCTCACAGGCATCCACCTCTCTTCACTCAGTTCCTCACCGCACTGCTACCACATGCTTCAGAGTTCATCCACTTCCCAAGTACACAGGCAGAGTGAACAACAGCCATGCAGCAGTTCTACAGGGTGGCATGCATACCAGGCATCATGGGGCCATTGACTATACCCATTTGGCAATTAGTGCACCACCTGGTAATGATATGGTAATGTACATAAACTGCAATGGGTACTATTCAGTAAACTGCCAGGTGGTGTGCAATATCACAGGGCACATCCGAAATGTCTGCGCCACACAGTCTGACCTCTGATGCAGATTCTAGGCAGGGGACATAACAAGTGGACACTTAGTAGGTGCGTGGGACAAGCGGACCTGCTGAACAACAGGACACCATGGCACAGGATAGAAAGGGGGGAAGGTGTGCAGGTAGCACGATGCACAATGCATAGAGGGGGCAGCAGAAGTGGGACAGCAGAGGGGGGACAGCGCCACAGGTGTGCACAAACCAGTACAGTGTAGCAGAGGTACAATGCATTGAAGGTGTGGTAAAGTGCCATGGGAGGCAGGTGTGGCAGGGCATAGCACACCACAAGCAGGCATGTGGGCACAGCTGCTGGGCACACTGGGGTGGACAATTTGGGCCGGGGAATGTGTAGAATGCAATAGCATGGGCAGCCAGGGGCAGACAGCAGCAGCAGCTGGGCCAGACACCATCAGGAGGGAGGAAGGGGGAGGTAGGAAGGCAGAGAAGGGCAGAACATGGTCAGTGGTGTACCCACACCATACACAGCAGTGCGCCATGGTGAAGGGCGGGCATGTGGCTCATGTGAGCAGTGGACTAACAGTCACCCTTGCTCCCCACAGGTGATGCAGCATATCCACTCAGACCCTGGCTATTCACCCTCTTCAGATGACCCAGAACAGAGGCTGAGGAATGTTACAATGAGGCACACACCACCATGCGCACCCTCATAGAGAGAAAGAGAGTCTTCGGGATACTGAAGATGTGCTTCCAGTGCCTGGATAGGTTGGGTGGGGCCTTACAGTATAGCTCTGAGAAGCCCTGTAGCATATTCCTGCCCTGTTGTATACCACACAACATGGCCATGTACCATGGAACAGCTGTTGAGGCAATGGAGGGTGACAGTTCCAGGGAAGAGGGTGGGTATGAGGATGCAGTGCCACAGGGTCCATGGGCAGGACCGCCACTGGCACATCATGACCCACGCCAGGCTGTGAGGGCCAGGCAGTACAGGGACACATTTGTGGAGGAGCACTTTGGGAACCACAGGTGTGTAACACAGGTGTGTAGTGCAAGGTAGGCACAACACACTACACATACAGCCCCACCCAGGCACACACACACAACACAGGCCACGCAGCAGTGCTGAAACAGCAGTGGAATGCAGACATGAAGGTTGGCATGACGCATGGTGCCATCTGTACATGCATGCACGTCCATGTGTGCGATGCACACTATGCTACCTGATCCTAGGCGTGCACTGATCACATGACACTGCCTTTGCATGCCCTAGGCCTACTGTGCATCACTGTTGCTATGCGTAATGCTGAATGACACACACAACATGGCGGACATGTACGTAGTGTGCATGCGCGAGCCGGTCATGACCCCAACACCACTTTCCCGCCATGACATTGCATATTGCATATGCACATGTGGGTGCCACTGTGACCAATCACATATCACTGTGCTGTGCACAGTAACCTGCACGTGGCCTAGTGGCGCATGTACTGCGATTAGGCCATTTAACAGCTCTGGCCTCACAGACAGCACTGTGTGTAACCTGCACATTGGACATGCCATGCACCAGGCATGCAGTACCAAGGGCCATGAACTGGTCCAAGCTGGTGCCCCTACATCTGGTGGCCCTATTGATGTGGGTGGAGGGTCAGTTGTTCAGCCAGGAGGACCAGCAGGTGCCCTGGGCACATGTGTGAGACAGGATTGCTGGCCAGCTGATGTGCAACACAGGTTTTCCCCACACAGGGGTGCAGTGCAGGCACAGATATGGGGACCTGCTACTCTGGGACAAGGTGTAGCCGGACCATTTGTGGGAGCGTGCACATAGGGGTGCACTGCCCCAGCCATGTGTGGCATTGGCTCATGGGGGTTAGGGCTGTTGCACCACACAACAGCACACTCACAGGGGCACACACACACATACACACACACACTTGGGCATGGCTGCACCTGCACTGTGGTGCCATGTACTGCATGTCACATGGGGCGGACCTCTCTGCAGTGGTGTGTGGGTGGGTCAGGGCCACTGTGCCATGCATGGGGTGGGACTGCCATTTGCATTGCATGCCTATAGCTGGGCACTTTGGGGGCACAGGCTAGGGTACTGTGCACTGCTGCACACTGCCAGGCCATTCACCAGTGGTGCACTGTCTGTTGATGCCTTCACTGCATGTCCACACGGGTGTTGGGGGGATCTGTGGCATGTTGCATCTCCTCATGACATTCTCTGTTTGTGTCCTGCAGGGCTGGAGGCCAGATGGTGGGCCATGGAGGCCATTAAGCTGTGGGAGAGAAGTGCAACTGGATGTGCACAGAGTGGTGGTCATGCAGGTGCAGGTAGGTTACCATGTCATGCATGCATTGTCTATCAGGTGGAGTGGGTGTCTGCTCAGTTGGTTGTTGCCAACAAACCATGCCTGCTTGTGTGTCACTTGTCACACAGGACCATTGGTGGTGTGGGTGCAACTTGTGCCTGTGCCATGGTGCACATGGCACCTCCATTGGCAACATCCATGTATGCATGCTGTGTTCACTGTTGCCACTTAGTGGCATGCTACTGGTGTCCTGTTGAGGCCCACACACTTGTGCAGGCCACTGTTTTGTGCACATGTTGCTTGCAGTGTGCCCATCAGTCTCTACACAGGCCACTGTCTATACATGTGGGTCATGTGCCCACACAGTTCCTGTGCACATTTGGTGAGGCATCTGGTGCCTGCCAGGTGCTTTGTGTGTTGTGCCTGGTAGGCTCAGTGCCATTACCATGGTGGATGCCTCCAACCTGTGCACAAGAGGGTGAGGAGGTGTTTGGTACATGGCACTTAGTATCTGTTCTCTGTTTTCCTGCTCTAGATCCTCAGGATGTGCATACTAGTGGCTGTGGCCATGTAGAACATCAGCAGAAGGCATCACGGGATGTAGGACCACCTGTGCAGCATGCCATCCGTGATTCCCTGAGGCCACTGTTCATGATGCAGGGATGTCTTCTGAGGACACTGACTGATGTGGTCCAGCTACTGTTGGCATGGGGCTTGCGGCATGTGCACTGTCCCCTGGCATGCCCCATGGCATGTTGATGGACATTGTTTCCCTTATTTGACCTCCCTTCAATTGTCCATTGTTCTCCCCATCCCATATACCCAATCCCACTGCCAGTTTACTCTTCTGCTTTGCCCAGTTTCTGGTTCTTTACATAATCCCTCACTCACCATCCCTTGTTATCATTCTGATTGTAAATAGTTGTTGTTGGTGGTATTCTCCTTTATTAAAATGTTGTTTCTCTGATCCTTTGTCTGTGGTCCTTCACTGTTCCATGTTCATGGGTTTGGTGTTGTCTGCAGCTCTCCACTGTCCCCTTGCTGCCATACCCCTGTCTGCACCCATATTTGTATGGGCTGTTACCTCCTGCTCCTCCCTGTCCTGCCCACTGTGTGGCCTCCATGTTGCCTCTGGCTTGTGGGTGGGCCTACTGTCCTGCTGCTGATGTCTCTGCCCCTGGTCTGTATGTGCTGCCTGTGGCATGCATACATTGCACTGCTGCACTATCAGTCATTAGACCTGTGTGCAGTGTCCTATGGTTGGGGGTCTGGCATGCCTATGTGGTGTGGTGGTGTCACTGTGTGCAGCCTGACCTATGCACCAGTGTTGCCTGTGTGGCTTCATACACCGCCATGTACCTGGGTGCCTGTGGTGGTGGCCTTGTCCACTGGCCACCACCATGCTGCATTGTGTTCCCCACTGATCTGTGGCACCATGCTGGTGACAGTGTACCTGTCCTGTGTGCCTGCCATGGGCCTGTGTGGGTTGTGTCATGTGGTTGTGGGTGTTGTTCTGTATGCCCTGTCTCTGCATTTTCTCTGCTATAGCCACTATTTGGCCCTTGGCCACTATGGCGTGTCCCTTTGGCTGTGTGTCCCTCTCTCCTTTGTCCCACTGCATTGTCCCCTGTTGCTCCCACATTCCCTGCTGGTTTGCTCCTTATTCACTGTTCTGCTCCACTGGGTGGTTGTGCTCATCTTGGATGCACTGGGGCATCTCCTCTTGTGCCATGTACATCACACATGATTTACAGTGGGTTGCATGTGGTGCATCCCTTTGTGCATCACTCAACTTTTGGTGGGCACCGTATGTTTGAGCCTGTGCATCTGCTTTGTGAATCCTGCCCAATGTTTAATTGTTATTGAGATATAAATTGATCATTACGAACTAAGTTACGCCATGTCTTAATATTATTATGGATAATAACTCAAAGTTGAAAACTTCTCTGGCATGACCCCAAATTGCATTGGTAGCATGGATGGGAAGGAACAGCCAAGTAAACTGCAACATGGATGGATGTCTAATGCTGTTTCTAATTAAATTAAACCATGAGTAAATAAGGTGGGATCTTTGCTTCAATAAGTCCGTATCTGTCAAAATATCCACTAATCTTTTTGTGAAAGGTGATGGATAGATTATTGAATAGTACAATGGCTTATCCCTATCCGGGAAAAAAATCCATTGATATATTGTTGCTATAATGTGAAGTTTTGTATATATCTCTAGGTCAGGACAACCCAGACTCCCACCCTCCATCTCATGGAGAGGTTACAGTATTCCATGCTATCCTGGGCTTTCCTCCCCTCCAAAGAAACTTTGAAAGTATTCTTTTAATATCTTGAAACCATAAATTAGATGGTGCGGCTGAAATATTCTGGATAATAAATATTAAATGAGGGAAGGCTAACATTTTCAGAGTTTCTGCCCTTCTCCATAATGATAAGGTTAGCTTATTCCAATTCTGTAACATATTTGTTTGACATTTTCATAGTTGATTTTAACAGTTTGTGATCGATCAATTGTTAATTGGATGCCAAATATTTAATTTGGTTTCGCACCTCAAAATCTTTTTCAAAACTGTGAATATGTAAAGGTTTATTTTTGGGTATTTTCATAATGACTGAGTTACTTTTGTTAATTTTATAACCATAAATCTGCCAGTATAGTTGGATTATGTTGAGAAATGTTGCAAGTGAAGAATTTGTTTTTAACCATAAGCAAAATATCATCGGCAAAGGCACTATGCTTAATATGGCCAGAATTAACCATAGCCCCCTCTATTGAAGCATTATTCCTTATTACTTGTAGTAAAGGCTCTAGAACTAAAATAAAAAGGGTAGGAGATAATGGGAAACCATGGTGAACACCATTTAACATGTCAAAATGGTCTGTTAGTACATATATGTGTATGTGAGAGGTGGGCTGTGCCAGTCACCAGCCTCAGACAGGTCTTGCGGAGGGTGCAGGTGGTCAGGTGCTGCTGGGTGGGAGGGGTGGGCCACTTGACTATCAGGGATGCCCAGTGTATGAGCACTTTGTAGGTAACTGAGGATGGGGGCAATTATCACAGACAGTGGGTTGTGGGTGTTTTGTATGGCACTTTGGTCAGGGGCATGCAGCAGCCCTGTGGGGCTTTCAGCATGTACAGGGGTGGGGGCATGGGGTGGCCCTTTGGGGCACATAGATGTGTACAGGGGTCAGGGGCATGGGGTAGCCCTGTGGGGCATATAGACATGTATAGGGGTCTGGGGCATGGTGTAGTCCTGTGGGGCATTGTGGTATGGGGACAGAGGTTGCCCTGTGGGGCTGTCATGTGCTGGGGTCAGGGCAGTGTTGGGGGAAGGCAGCATACCATAGGAGGGATGGGTGGGCAGCAAATGCAGGTAACCCCCAGGGATGTATGTACAGTTACACCAGCTATATGCTGGTGTAACTTACATTGATGGTTCTCCCCTGGGGTTGTTGTGGAATAGAACCCTGGGGGACTTTGTTGCCACCCTTACTGAAAAGGGTGCAACTGCTGCTGTAAGCCCCTTAGTGCCATGTTGCAGGGGATTTAGGGTGTAACTGGAGGCATAAGTCCACTTTGATGCAAGCAGTCACAGGCTGCTTTGCAGAATACCAAATGTTGCAACTGCTGGTGTAACTTGCTACTTGCACCATTTTTAAGGTGCAAGTCAAGTTATGCTAGACATAACCTTTTGAGAATCAGGCCCACCATCTTTAAAATTTAAGCTAGTGTTTAAGAGATATAGAAGAGCTTGTAGTTTCCTGTTGGCTTGATAAAGATTTCTTCCCTTGATAAACCCATATTAGTTTTGATTTATGTAAAGAGGGAACTGTGGCTGGATCTGACCATTAATTAGTTTGGCAAAAAGTTTATAATCAGTATTTAAAATGGCAATAGGCCTGTAACTCTTTGTTGACTGAGGAGGTTTGTCTTCTTTTAGTATTAGAATTAGTTTAGCCTCTTGCATAGAAGAAGGAATCTCATAGTCATTATGTTCCTGGAAAAGTTCTTGTATCATTTTTAATATCCTTGGAGTGAGCTCCCCTGAAAAGCATTAATAAAATTCAGTTGTTAGGCCATCTAATCCGGGAGCTTTACCTCTAGGGAGTGTGTTAGTGTTGTAAATAATGTGTTGCAATGTAATTTGACTATACTGAAATGGTTTCTTACATATTTTGGCTTTTTCCCAAAAATCATTTAGCCTGACGGGGTCTGGGGTACAGTTGTTGTAGTACATTTCCTTTTACTTTAAAAAAAAACATGCGATGGAGGTATCTGTTAAATGAATTTTGTTGTAATCATCTGTTATTTCTGTGACAGCATTTTTTAATTTGTCCAAGTGCAGTAAAGAGGCTAATCATTTACTTGATTTGTCTGTGTGTAAATGTTCATTTTTTATAGCTAAGGCTTGACAAACAGTTTCTTGATGAATTAGCTGGTCTTTTTTTGGCTTTATACTGAAACCATCCATCACTG
The DNA here is from genome assembly GCA_016271365.2 of Neoceratodus forsteri. Lineage (NCBI taxonomy): Eukaryota > Metazoa > Chordata > Ceratodontiformes > Ceratodontidae > Neoceratodus > Neoceratodus forsteri. The sequence goes on from JADMNL010000035.1 coordinate 43,039,181, forward strand.
TATTTCTCAAAATCAGAGAGAACTAGATTATCCAGCTGTTTTAACCTTGTGTCAATTTCTAAACTTAGTTTGCTTTTCTGTTTAGCTATAGCAATCTGGTGGGATGTAATCACACCCCTAATGGTGGCATTAAAGGCATCCCATATTGAAAGTACAGAGCTTTGACCTTTGTAGTTGAACTGCCAAAATTCGTTAATGACCCTTCTAATGTTTTGTACTATCTCAGGTTTTTTTTTAAAGAATGTTGTTAAATGACCATGTTTTAGAATATCTTATTAATATTTAAAATATGTATTTCAAGTTGGATTAAGGCATGATTAGAAAAAATAATCCAGTCAATATCCGTATTCAGGGCATGAAGAGCAAGATTCTTAGAGACAAATATGTAGTCTATAAGTGTAAAAAAAATGTCTTATCAAAATGGGTGTAAACTTTATTATTTGGATTGTAATGTCTCTAAATATCTATCAATGATTCATTTATTAAGAACTGATTTAATTTGTTAGCTATTACCAGATTGTTTTCATTAGGTAAAGATTATTTATATTGAAGTGGATGAAGGTAGATATTAAAATCACCCACCAATACCATATTGGTAGCTTGCAAATGCTGAAGGCCTTCTGCTATTTTAGCTATAAAGTTGTCATAATTATCAAAAGACGTATAAATGGATCCAAAAACAATTTCATTACCCTCTATTTGTAGCTCAATTAAGATTATTCTACCCTGATTATCAGAGAATAGGTCAATGGGTTGAAAATCAAAGCCCTTCCTAATCAATATAACCAGCCCCTTAAGTTTGTGATTACCAGTGCTAAACCATAAAGCTTGAATCCATTTCATTTTTAATTTCGTAATTTCTTTGTTATCTAAATGGGTCTTTTGAAGGAACATACTATGCATGTTCAGCTTTTTCAAATATGTCAAGCATTTAGCTTGACATATTTGATTGGTGTATTTAATCCATTGACATTTAATGAGATTATTTTTAATAAGTTAAATTTGTTCATCCTTAACAATGTGAAATTAAGAAATGGCCAGCTTTACCACCTAAACAGATTGAACAATAAGGAATCTCCCAAATCTTAAAAGGTGGAAAGCCCAGGACATTATTACAACTAATAGGACAAATCACATCAGAAACCAAGACTTCCTTCCTTATTTCATCGTTTAAGAAAACCAATTAATTTAACCAATTCCAGTTTGATGTGTACTCTTTTTGTTTGTTGCTGTACGTAAATGCCTCATGTAACTAACCCTTAAGTATGAGTTAAAGGGTTTATTAAAGAAAGTGAACAAAGATTTAGGAAAGAAGAAAGAAAAGTAGTGATAAGTAAGATATTTATGGTCTGGGAGCATATCCCTGTGCTTGTGATCCCTTGCAGGAGGTACTGCATTGTCTTGGTCCCCACCCCTACCCCCTTGTCTACTAATATCAGCTAATACAATGCTTGCATGTTCTAATTCATAATAGACAGAATTTTTTGAATTATTTAAATCGATTAAGAAAAATCAAAATATATATAGTATACAAAACAGCAAGTAATTCCTTAATGAATTAAGTTACAGCAGAGTTTAGCCAAATAATATGCACTACTATTGCTCAAAAACATTTGGTAAATCTTATTTTTAAGTCCGGTAAAGCTTCATTCACATTTTCATATACCAGTCTTTAACCATCAATTACCACTTTTAGTTTTGCATGGAAGATCATAGTCGCTTTTGTGCCATTGGCCCAGGGCTTATTTCGCAGGGAATATTTTTTTTTCCTTTCTAGGATTAAATCATGTGGCAAGTCATTTTAAATGGAAATGGCAGCACTGTTGATTTTTATGTTTTTCTTATTATATACTGCAAACAGAAGTTTATCTTTATCAGAGGATTTTAAGAATTGCAGTATAATAGGTCTGGGAGGGGCCAATGGCTCTGGTCTGGCATGTAGCCTCTTATGTATCCTTTCTATATTCCAATTCATTTTCTCATTTTCCACATTAAGGTATGTGGCAGCAATGGTTTTAAAGGAATCCAACAGACTAATAGAGTTGTCCCAGGAATCAGGGACACCTAAAATATGGACACTGTTATGTCTGGCCCGTGATTCCTGGTCAATGAGGTGCTCTTTGAAATCTCGATTAGCTTTTTTAAAATTTTGATTTAATTAGGAATGGGATTACATTGCTCAGAAATAGAGGTTAAAGAGTCCTTTGTATTATTAATTTCATGCTGCATTTGTTGTTGCTGCTGGATCAAGTCATGTGTTATTTTCACATATTTATCTAAATTTGCCTGGTGTTCTAGCATGGCTTCCATTTTAACAACTAGATCATGCACCTTTTCAAACAGTAATTTGGACCATGGAGGGGGAATTGGCCCAGAGTCATCTTGTTCTAGTCCATAAGAATCATCTTCTGAATCAGAATCTAAATTGCTACTCCTCTTGGGGGAATCTTTGTTTACAGACATTTTGTTAAATCCCCCTGCCAAAACATTATTTAGAGAATTCGACAGAAGGTTGACTTTGTTTGTTAGGTCTAGGTCAGCAGGGTTAATTATTTCTGAAATAAGGCTATTTGGCACAATAGAATTAGAGGAAAGAGATCATACCCCTCTACGCAGCTCTGAATTGCAGAAGTAGATTGCAAACAGTTCTCATGGGAAGCGCTGGTTGGATTTGGCAGAACAGTCAACAAACCATCCTTGTTCCCTAATTTTTTCTGGGGTCAATTTCAGCTGGGGGGTCCTGGATTGGAATAGTGGAAGTAGAGACCTGCATGTCTTCTGAACCCACTGGAAGAAGGCTTTGTGCTAAGCTGGTATCGTGCATTTGGATGCTGATAAATGCACATAATGTTAAAGGTGGTGAAATATTTACGGAGGCTTGAACACCAAGTTGTAGTCATGACAGATCTCTGTTGGAGGTATTCAAGTGTGCTGTAATCTCCACAGGCAGTGAGTGAGAGCAATCTGTGGCTGTTTCATTTTTCACTGTATTGGTTATTGAGGAAAACTGGAAACACTCCTGTTGTCGATGGCCAGGAATACAAACAGACCCAGCAATGTGGTTTGTGGTCTGGTTTTGTGTTTGAATGGAGCAGGTTTACAAGTGGGCATAGCCATCGGTCTAGAAGACTTGTTTTTAGTATTCAGGCTCAGTTGCTGTGATGTTCGATGGGGGTTCATGAAGCCAAATTTTGATAACATTTTTGAGACTCACATAGAAATTGTTGTCAATTCTGCTACAGAGGATAGCTTAATGTCCATTCTCTGCTGTATCAGGTGGGGGGACAAGAACTCTCGGGGTCAATACAGAGACCTGCAGCATCTGCTACATAGCTTCAGCAATGCTGGTCGTTATGTTGCCCCTCCCCTTCATGGCTTGGCCCCCCTATGAGCCCGAAACTTCTCTCTGTTATGGTGCCATCTGTATTTTCATCTACATACATTTCAACTTCCGAGATAACATGAATTTCACTGTCCAGCAAAACATTGTCTTCATCTTCTAGTACAGAATTACTTGCAGACTATAGGAATTCTCTTGCAGCAGGTGGCTTCAATAACCTGTTAGCATATGCCAGCATGATTTTGATTATATCAGTGCTCAGAGTCACAAGCTAATTTTCTCTGCTCTGCATTTGTATGTTGCAAGTATAGTATGTAGTGGTTCTACAGCATCTTGTAAAAATGGAATGCCAGCTTCACCTCGTGACTCTGCAGTTTCTGTGTAATGAGCTCCATTTTAGCTGTATATTTTCCATATGTCAGAAAAATAAGACTTTAGGGCAGGTCACATGTCAAGCATTCTTTTAATAACCTTGTTCAGGCTCAGCTATTGAGTGGGTGCATGTTGATAATCTCTATGGGCTCTATGTCAGTGAACAGTGCACATTCCTTCTGTTTTTGCTCGTGATGTACACTACTGGCAAAATGGCAGTAAATGTCCAGTACCAGCTCCTCAATGGGCAGTGCCATTGCTTTTTGTACCTGACTTGATGCACAGATCTGGGAAATGACATAAGCAGCCCACGTGGACTATCTATGGACTGAGCTCCTTTAGTCAGGACACAACAGAATTCCTGTCTCCAATCACAGAAGCAGTGTTGCCTGAGGAATATGCACCTATGTTGCTCACTGGAATATAAACCTGTTAAGGGTTTTAATAACACAATCAAATATCACTTGTCCAGTTTCTGACACACAAAGGGGCACATGTGAAAATCATATTGCATTCCTTCCCAGGCTCTGGTCAAAGAATGCAAGCAAAATAACAAGTAGTTTTTTCTTACCCCATATCAGTGCTTTGATCCAAGCATATGCAGAATGGCAATGCACAACACATACCTGCTATGTCTTCTTGGTATTTTGGTCCCAAAACATCCTGGGCAATGCAGTCTGCCCTTGTATCTGCATCAGTGCAATATTTTTTTCATGAACTTCAGAAGTTGATTTCCAGTATCAGATCTCCTGATGTCAGATCAATGGTACAATGTGGCCACTGTCAGAGGAATGCGGAGTGCACAACAGTTTCCAATAGAAAATTAAAACAAATGACCTGAATGCACAGAATTGTATTCAGTTTACAGTGGTGGTAATAGCGATTAAATGAAGGCAAATGCTATACTATAAAAAAACAACAAATGGGCACTCTGAGCCACTAGAAGTGTGGTATTCCAAATGGGGTTTTGATGAAAGTAATGACTACTCAAGCTTTGCTGTCATCTTGTGGTCACTGCTTTCATCAAAACTCCTCAAAGAAAGCCCATGCTTGTTGTGCATTGGAGCCCACCCACTATTCTATTTGTGTTTACTTGTGAGGCAAACATTTCAGACAGTTTCCTTCCAGATACATGTTTGAAAATCTGTTGGTATTTCTCTGAATCCATGTGTCTTTGCAGATTGTTGTGTCCTCCATGGCCAACATTAAGATTGGTTGCACTGACTTTGGAAAAGGCAAAACATGGGCCACACTTGCTTTCCATGACCCAGTGGAAGGCTAAAGGTAAATCTGGGGTCATGTTTGCTTTCCATGACCCAGTGGAAGTCTAAAGGCAAAGCTGGGGCCATGCTTGCTTTCCATGACCCAGTGGAAGGCTAAAGGCAAAGCTGGAGCCACGTCTGCCTTCCTTGTCCCAGTGGAAGGCTAAAGATAAAGCTGGGGCCATGCTTGCTTTCCATGATCCAGTCAAAAGATTGTAAGATGGTATAGAATTTTAAAACAGTCTCTATATTCATGACATTTTTGTAACTCTTAAAATAAGTGCTCTGTTAAGACATGCAGTGTATAAAGTTTTTAAGCACAGAGTATGTACTTAAGAGAGGAGTGTTCAACAGAGGAAGGTAATGAAATGATTAAAACATCATGGGCCAGATATTCAAAGTGTAGCGCCGGGCGCAAATCCGTTGCGCTGGATTAGCACCGAATTTGCCCCCGACAGCAATATTCAGAAGGACATTTAGCGTCGGCGCTAGGTGTTAGCACCGATGCTAAATCATAATGTATGCAGGGGAGGGACTGAGGGAATAGGACCTGACTGCCTGCGCAACAGCATATTGAAAGGTATAGCGCCGCGCTACAGGCATTAGCGCAACCTGTAGCGAGGTGCTAACTACCGCCAAAAAAAGGCTGGCGGTAATGCAAAGTGCCCCCATGAAGCACATCCCCTCTCACCACAACATACATGATGTATCCTGGTAGTCTAGTGGTCCCCCACCCCAGCATGTATCCGACCCCGTTCTAAATAAAATAATGTCAGTTTCCCTGGTAGTCTAGTGTCCCCCCACAGTGACAACCCGCCCATCCATATAGTTACCCAGAATGGAGCTGGCGGACGGCTCAGCCCTCCTCTCACCACCACGCCGGCCGACGGCTGAGGTGGGAAGCTCCTCAGTCACCTCCAGACGCTGGACCACCTGAGTCTCCCGTGATCCTACTGATATTATTATTATTGAGCGGGGTCAGGATGCATGCTGGGGGTGGGGGACCCACTAGAGCAAGGAGAGCTGACATTATTTTGCCAGAGGCAGGGGTCAGGATACATGCTGGTGGGGTGGGGGACCCTAGACTACCAGGGAAATAGATTATTTTTATTTGGAAACAGGTCAGGACACATGCTGGGGTGGGGACCACTAGACTGAAAAGTAAACAAATTATTTTTTATTTGAAGCAGGGGTCCAGGACACATGCTAGGGGTGGGGGACCACTAAGACTACAGGAGTGGAACACACACAGTGGGAACAGAGACCATGACGGCTGAGAAAGGCTGCCTGGCAGCCTGTCCACCTAGCCCTCTATACTGGATGGCTCCACTGCATAGCTCCAGTGACCTACAGCTGACATCCCCTGGCCCAGCAGGTTTGCCTTATGCCTGCCCCATGCACGTGCATCCCCACTGGCTTCACCACTACTGCGGTGGGGTACCTGTGTTGTTGGGGGGTATCCTCCAGGGCATGTATGGTTGATTGACAGTGTGTCTGTTTAGTTATTGATCTATATATATATATATATATATATATATATATATATATATACACACACACACACACACACACACACACACACACACACACACACACATAATACATGCAGGTCATAGCATAGCTGAATGAATGTGTTGCACACTGACTGTGCCTGCCAGCACACAGTTCTGCTGCTTAACAGCACTTCCGACCAACAGGGGTGCTGTGGCATGCCTTGGCCTGCAACATCAACCTCTACTCCATTCTGACCAAAGGGGAGCGCCCATGCAGCAGCACAGACAAACCGGGTAATGTATATTAAGCAGCACTTAATGAGATACAAATGTACTTGTTGCCCACAGATTACCTAAGTAGGCTCATTTGCATGGGTGCTTTGAATAAGCTCCGTTGCCCGGGCTAACCAGTTTGCGCTACTAATGTTAGCACTGTGCAATAAGTTAACCAGACAAACAACCTCCCCATCAACAGCACAGTTCACGATGTGGCCCACATTGTTGTTTGCGTCATGCACTCAACTGTCTCTGGTTTTCAGGACGTCTGATTTTACCTGAAATGTTTACTCTGTCCCCCTACCTTTGTTTCTATGACCAAACAGTGGGGTTGTAGCATAACATAATGTCAACATTACTATACAGTGTGTTCTTCCTCAAATGCATTTATACTACACTTATTCTACCAGCTTCCTGAAGAGACACCTCCAATTATTAGGTTGTCCTGATTTTAAACCTTTGTCCTGATTGTTTTGAGCCTTGTCCTGAGTTATGAGGCCAGGAGGGTTGAGGGTGTGTTTACAGTAGCGTGACATCTCTGCGCATCACACAATTATCCACCTGCAACACTGGCACTACAGAGTCTAATAAGCTGGCTGTGGTTGCACTTGCCTGTTGATATGTCAGTGCATCTTACTCCTGGGCATGTTTGCCCCACCCTGGGCCTGTTTGCCCGACATCCTTCACTTGCAATATTCAGCTGGTTTTGTACCATGCTATTCGCTTTGAATAGCTATGGTTTTGCTCTGGCCAGGTTGCCCGCTGGGCAGTGCTAATAGCCCTGGGCAGTTTTGATATCTGGCCCCATGTAACTATCTTACCACATTTTCCCATTTCATTTTCTTCATGTTGCACACAACAGGGCTTTATTCTGTAACATTTAATTGGTAGCAGTAAGGCTGTATTATTCTACCATGCAGATTCATGATTTTTGTGAAAACTGTGATTGACATGAGTTCCACAAACTCTGCAAACAGTCATTTTAACATTTTGTTTTCACACAGAAGCAACATAAATTATCACGTTCATCTGTACTCTCAATGACTATATTTATCCCATACCAACACACCTGGCTACCATGTTTATTTTTCCTCTTAGTCACTCCTTCACTACAACCATCCACAAACTACATGGTACCAACATACCACTATCTGCAGTTCAACCACCAGCCGGACAGGATGAATCCACATCTGGATTCTGGGCGCCATTCAGGCAGGAACTCCCGCAGAACAAAACATTAAGGCTGACTTAGGTGCTGAGGTTTGTCTGTGGGTGGGCAATTGAATTATGGGACAGGATGAATCACACCTGAACTGTCATTCATTAGAACTCTGAAAGCTAACTGCTAGCATGGGGTGTAATAAAGCAGCAAAATCGCACCACTCAGGAGAACAAAATAAAACAATATATGCTTTTGTAAAAAATCAAACCGAACATACTCTGACCACACAGATGTGTAAAAGCAAAGTAACCTCCACTGGTTTCACTCAGTTAAGCGTCATCAGGAGATAACAAATCATAAGTACATAGATCCTTTTATAGCCAACGAAATTGACAAATTTAAGGTGACATACATATCATTAAAACAACAATCCACGAAAGTAATTACTTATTAAATTATTATACTGCCTACACCTAAGAAAACATGTCTAAAAGTTCAAAACAAATTATTTCATCATATAAATTATCATTGTACGTAATTCATCAGACTTATTTTGTTCATAAAGTAAAACAATAAAATCGAAAATGGAACAAAGTAATGAATACTTTCCTTTACATCTTGAATTCATTATCAGAAATGACAAGACATTAAAGTAGGACAGGATGAGCAGAGAGCACCTATTCCCAGTTATCTCTAAAGAAAACATAAGGCATCAAAACTGAACATAAAAAAAGCCATTATATATCTACTATACTAATGTAAATGTTGAAACAAAATATACCAACAATAAAGCAAAAATATATATACAAATATATATATACAATCATAATCAACAGTCATAGTTCTACTGGTTCTAGTCCCTACAGGTATGGATCAAAAGACATGGTCTCCTTACAAAACAATTATTTCCTCCCGATACATGTCAGCAATCAATTCTATCATTGAGACAGAGTTTAAGAATCCTAGTGAAAACCAAAAGGATTCGTTGCATGATTTTCTTCAAATTCCCACCACGTAGCCAAACTGACTCTCTCAACAACACAAATTTAAAGAATGGTTACTGTCCTTGTTATACATGTATAGCCAATGCTTCCCACGGCATATTGTTAATAATAGAATAAGAATTACCAATTCTAATTTTGAACACCTGCTGGTTTTGCCTACATAAATAACACATTCATGTTGCTAGATATCCACTACTACTAGTGCAGTTGAAAAACTTGTAATCTAAATTCCTTATGATTATTACATGAAGTGAATGTATCAGTCTTTAAAATCAGAACAATACAGTTCCAACTGAAATTCCAACACGTGAAGGTGGTAACCAGGTTTTAATAACAGTTCCACCTTATTTTCAATAACTATGCACCAGTCTATCCTTCAGGTTTTACCCCAAGACACACAAAACAAGGTTTTCTTGACATCACGAATCAAGAGGAACCAGTTTCCAAAATATACAGTTCTTATTAATAACATCTGTACTTTATCCGAGGTTAATATAACTAGTCACAAAATTCATCCAAGATACACAGGTGATGCAGGTTTAGCAGTCAATAAGTTTCCTCTTAATATCTAAGTATCCAAAAATGTTTCATTTACATGTCTGGGGGATAACCGTGCAATAAACTTGTGCACATCAACTACCCTACCAAAATCACTGTCTCAGGCAATTCCTCGACACTATGGTTGAGCACAGGGCATGTTCTGATCATGAATATAGGTGGCAACTAAAGCTAATAATGAATTTCATGGTTTCTTTACAGAACAAATCAAGGCTGATAAATAAGCTGGAGACCTGAGAATTAGGTTAGACAAGTTACACGGTGGGTAGAACTGGCTGGTGTGAAGGTGTCAAATGGTAGTGATAAATGGGGTAGATTCTGGGGAATGGGCAGTGATCAGCTGGGTGCCTCAGTGGTCAGTACTGGGACCCTTACTTTTTAACATCTATATCAGTGACCTAGCAGTGGACTTGGAGGGTAGGGTGTGCTTATTCAAGGATGATACAAAGGTATGCAATAGGGTGGACTCACAAGGTGCAGTGGATGCCATGAGAAAAGACATGTAGAGGCTGGAAGAGTGGTTGAAAACCTGTCAGCTGAAGTTTAATGCGAAGAAGTGTGCCGTGATGCATCTGGGGAAGAGGAAAAACATGAAACTTCACTTCCCTTGGCAGGGAGAAATCAAACTGAGCAGGAGAGGGACCTGGGACTACATATCAGAATCTTAAGTGAGGAACCAGTGTAGTAAGGCAGTAGGAAGCTAATGGTATGGCCTGCATATCAGGAAGTACCAACAGAAGAAAGAAGTGCAACTGCTGCTACCAGACTATAGTGAGGCACACCTGGAATATGGGGTCCATCAACCACTGGTATAAATCTAGTCATTTTTGATTTAACAATTTTTATGTTAATTCCACCTCAAATTATAGGAGAAGGTTATTCCTAAATAATGTAAATTATTAATGCTCTCTATTTTTGTCTGTTACAGAACAATTTGAGATCCTTGCCTTGTCATACCGTACATTTATTGCAAATCATGTTTTTGGTTTCGTCATAATTAATTTCTAATGCATTTTCCTCACATTCCTCTTGAAATTGTTGTAAGTTCCTTTGGATACCTAAATAACTGGTGGATATTAAGACCACATTGTCAGCATAAGCCAAGTAAGGGCAACCCTTGGATCCCACTGTAGGCATGTGGAAGTCCTCCCTATATAATGTCCTTAATATTTTATTCAAGAAAAGATTGAAAAGAATTGGAGACAAAACACAACCTTGTCTTAATCCCATTTTCATTGTTAATTTTATAGTAGTGTTTCCTTGCTTATTATATCTTATTGAGGTTTTATTATTATTTCTATAGAGTGCAACTATTATGTTTAATATGGCAGGATCCATGACACTTTTTTAGGACACCTCACAATTTGCCTATCAAAAGCTACACATAGATCTGTAAAAATGCAATACAGTTTTGTTGCTTTATCTTTGTATTTTTGTAAAGTAAGTTGGCAAAAATAAAGCACTGATCTAATGTAGAGTAACCCGGCATGACGCCTGCCTGTGCCTCATCTATAATATTGTTCACAGTTTTCCATTCCATAATTCTCTTATGCAAAATCTTTGTAAATATTTTTAGTGAAGTGTCTAATAAGCTAATAGGTCTGTAGTGTTTTTTATTTTTTGTCTCTTTTTCTAAATGTATGTATTATTATATTTTCATTCCATGTTTTTATTAACTTACCAGAATTTATGATAAATGTGTATATCTTGAAGAGACAAGGGGCCAATAACTCGGGGTCATTTAATATAATATCTATAGATATCCCATCTGGGCCTGGTGCTTTATATCTTTTAGCTGTTGTCAAAACTTTTATTATTTCTTGTTCAGAAATGTCTGGTTCCAGTCTTTCCCAGTCTTTACCTGCTATACTTGTTTCTACCTCCTGTGGAATCTGAAAGAGCTCTTTAAAGTACTTTTCCCAGGTTATTGGATCAGTATGATTTTCTATATCACTTGAGCTGGTGTCCCACCTATTCACCATCATCCTCCCCAAAATGTTCTGTTATCTTTACTCCACACTGTCTGTTCAAATTCCTTCCATAATTTAATTCTACTAATTTCTCTCTTCTTCCCTAGAAGCTTTTTATACAGTGCTTGTTATAGAAAAGTTTATTGATAATGAGGCATAACTAGGTGGGCACGGCATGCCGATAGGTACCTTGTTACTAGGAGTAGATGCAGTTCTGTGCTTCTGCAGTATGTAGCAATATACTAAGTGCACAATTAAATCAATCCCCATAATAATAAGCTGAAATGCACCAGGTGGCACTGTTTTCAATTGCATTTTACCTGACCTTGCAGCAGTGTTCTGGCAGGTGTCCCCACAATCCATATCTCAGGCTGGTACGCATCTCATGGCTCAGAAAAAAATATATTGAAAATGTAGTAAGAAATGTGGTGAAAATGAAAAAAATTCCCAAAGAAAATAACCAGGAATGTTCAACCAAAGTTTAAAATGAACTTAAAGAAGACATTCAGAAAGGCACTGATTACCTTACAGCAGCATTTATTAACTCTTACTAAAATGATAATAGAATTGGGGGAGAAGATGGAAGCTTTGAAACTCCATGCAATATGGAACAATATCAAAATGATTGAAGTCCCTGTGGGAATGGATTGCACTGGGGATGCAGTCTGCTGGTTTACCCATAGCACTTCTACAGCACTAGCACTGACATCCCCGACAGTGACAGCTACAATGCCAAATGTCGGCATTGTAGCCATGGGGATGTTGGCATAGACCATCAGTGGGACTGTGCCCCCACACCCCTGGTCTCTAAGATTCTAACTCTGAGTCAGAGTTGGACTGTGGGAGGCAATCACCCAGCGATGCAGTCCCGATCGCCCCAAAGACCAGCACATCTATGGGCAGGTTTTGCTCGATTCCTGGCACTGTGCTGGTCTTCACCATTGGGGAGTCACTGTGGTGACAGTATACCCAGTACCCCATGTTGCAAAATATGCCTTGTGATTAAAATAGCCACAGGAAATAAATCCTAATTAATATCACTGACTCCAGGTGCCAAGGAACCCATGTAACAATAAGCATATTTCAGATTCTTGCTGACTGGTGTTCATTAACCACACTATTGACAGGCACAGGATCCTCCACAGAGCCTGCACATGTACTGTAGAAGCTTATTTGCAGACAGATTCAAATGTCTCATATACCAAGATTTTAGTCTGTAAAATGCTGCAGTGTAGAAGAACTTTCAACCAGATGAGGGAAATGTTAAGAAGTAAATGCATCACATTTGTTTTTGTTTCCACCAGGGTGCTTTCAATATCCTGGAAAGAGGCAATTTTTAATTATCTAAAAATGACTCCCCCCCAACTCTCTTTGTACTTTCTAATTGATGTACACTTAGGTTTTCCATATTTTCAAAATTGAAGCACAAACTGCCAATGTTCACAGAATCAAACTTAATAAGAAAAAAGTAGTAAAGAAGTTTTTCAGAGGCAGGTGTCTTTTCTTTTGTTGCATACCCTGCTCATACTCACACACTGACTCACCTGTCAGTAGACATTTCCATTGTACTGTCAGTTTTTATCCCCCTCCCATGCTGAATAACCACAGTCATTGGCATGGTAAAAAGTAGCCAATGTTTACTGTAGCTTGTTTAGTAAAATACCGCTATGCAGACTGGTACGGACTTTAGTTATCTTCTTAAAACAAATATGGTGTTCTGACCTGTTGTACAAATGTGGCTAAATCTGCAGAAGTGAAGCTTTGCTTTCAGAAACACAGCAGTTTACACTGACTAGTTTTGTTCTCACTCTTCTACACCTGCTGGTAACAGATCTCAGGCATGCACTCACATCAAAGTTGTGAACAGTGGCATAGTGGGGGGAGATCAGGCCAATGCCTGACAGTCATTTGCAGCATTCAGTGTTCTCAGAAAAATTTGTCAGGCTATATGCTTGCTGACTTTTACTGACTCGCAGCAATCAGCAATATCACACCTGACCCACAAACTCCCCATTCCCCAACCCCATCCTCACCGCAAAAGGAGACAGTTAATCACTGAGCCAAGCAAGGGCTGTTGTGTCATCCTGATTATGAAGAATAGAGCAGCAGTTGGGGAAGAGAGTTGCAACTTTAATAGCAAAGACTGATTGATAGCAACACATATAAAGTGGTAGAGTAGCCCGCAGTTCAAGTGAGTCCTTACCCTGCGCCCTGCACTAGTTAAACTGCTCACATGGTTGCAGTCGCACCCTTTCCTTATCTGTCACATCACTCACATCAGACTGGCACTCAGTTCACAACAAGTGGAGCACAGGAACTGTTTATCTGGCTAGCACTTTCCTTTGATCTAACTTGTGGTAATAGAGCCGCGTAATGCAGCTCTATTACCCTGAATTAGATCAAAGGAAAGTGCCAGTCAATGTGTAGCAGGGCAACTGAAACAAGGTGGTCACTGCAGAGGTGGCACCAAGAAAGGGAGTGGTTAGGAGGACAGCATGGGGATTGCCTGATGGAGTAGTGGGGTTGGACTCTGAGATGTGGAGTGGATTATAACCTTCTCACCCATTTGAACCAGGATTCTGCATCTGCACACCTGATTTGCGATGTGACCAGCGAATACTTGGGTTCTCATACCAGTATTGCTGCAGCTGTGGCTGCAGCTGGGCTTTGCTTTGAGCATGTTGGCTGTGCCCAGAATAGCTGTACCCTTCACCAGTAACTACTTACCACCAGTAAGTGTGTGCAATCTCAGTTTACTCTCTGTAGTCAGGTCTGGTGTGCTACTCAGCTTCTGTCTGTGAGACTGTGAGGGAATCTGCTACTACTCCTGGCTCTGAGTGAAAGGAAAACCTGGCTACTATGTCCCCAAGTCTGACCCCAAGAGTCCAGGACTCTGACTTGGGGCGGTGGGGCTGGGGGCATAATAAATAACCCCTCACTAATTGGCTGAAAGTGATGACAGCTGCTGAGCCTGAGATGCATATGCATACAAGATTCCATTCACCAATGACTGCACAAAGGGAGGTAGAGAGCTCTTTTGTCCAGTATTTCCTTCACAATTGATTCAGTGGATAGGGATTGGGACTGAAAAAACCTTTCACTGTATAATTCATTCCATACTGCTCGCAACACTGTTGAGAGTGGTATGGAATGAATGAATTATAAAGTGAAAGATTTTTGCAGTCCCAATCCTTATATGCCAAATGTGTTTGAACACACACCAGCTGTCCTTACTGTCAACTTGACTCAAGAGTCAACACTTGCAGTGTCAGTGGCTCAGCAGGTAGCACACTCATCTCTGAGGCTGGAGATCAGAGGGCTGTGGGTTCAGTTCCCACGTCTGGCACTTGGGATAATATCCCAGTACTGACACTGTAGTGCAACATGAGAGGGAAGCTGCACTTCTGTGGTGCCATCTTTCAGATGAGACATTAAACTGAGGTTCCATCTGCCTGGATTGGTGGTAGTACAGGTGGATGTTAAAGATCCCATGGCACTTTTTGAAAAGAGTAGGGGAAAATTGTACTTGAAAGAAACTGAACACGTGTGTGCAAATGATACATTACATCACTAATACAAACGTGACAATGAGAGAAACAATCAAAATATATAAAAAAATCATCTATTTTGTCCTTCAGAAAAGGGATGGACATCCAATGGAGAACCCATACATCATGAGGCAAATGTTGATATTCAAATTGACTTTGGTCACATAATTATTTTTCTATTAAACTGATAACAGTTCTAGGATTTTGGTATACTTGTTGCAATACAAATT
The DNA here is from genome assembly GCA_016271365.2 of Neoceratodus forsteri. NCBI lineage: Eukaryota > Metazoa > Chordata > Ceratodontiformes > Ceratodontidae > Neoceratodus > Neoceratodus forsteri. Next base: position 43,054,396 of record JADMNL010000035.1, read on the forward strand.
TACATCGAGATTGCCATAATGTAAATTTAATAAAAGAAAATATCAAACGAATCAAACTTTTATCTATACTCAAATTTTGTAAACTAAATCCTCCCACCAGTTCTGCATATGTTACAGACTTCCAATACTGATTACCCCATAGGTGTGCTAATGTTGCCCATAATTCACAAACATAGGGGTATTGAATGAGAAAATGTTGCATAGTTTCTTCTTGTGCCACACATCCTAATCTGGGACACATACACTCCTCCATACTTTTATGCTTAGCATTCCCCTTGACAACTTCCCATGGGAACATAGCCATGTGACATCCCAAATCCTAGGAAGAATTAATTTATCTTTTAATGCTTCCAATACATTATTCTTATGTATGGGTTCAATATCTTTAAATTCAGTAGTTGAAATATAGTGTTGGGAATTTATTAGATCATAAAGAGATTTACTTGAGGACGACTCCATAATAGACATTTTCAATCTCCACCTTTTCAATTTATCTAGGGCAGGCCTAAAAAAATACATTTTGTCTTGGTTTGTGCAGGTATCACCTCTTTTTCCCAAATCTGGTAAAGCGGCCAAAGCCAGTGTGTGTTGCATATGTAGTCCAACAGGCCAAACTAGGTCTGGTATAATCCACTAAATATGCATGAAAAAAGATACTATAAAAGAAAGGTATGGGATTTAACAAATTCAAGCCCCCGTTCTACTGGTAAGTATAATATTTCTCTCTTTATGGGGTTGAGACAGCTCCCCCAGATTAACTGAAACATCAAACCAAGAAGTAACGCTTCGTAGACTTTTGGTGATGGGTATATAGCACTGATATACACAAATAGTGGGAGAAAAAAGGTTTTTACCACAGCTACTTTCTTTTTCTTTGACTGTTGCCAATGCTTCCAGTTTATGACTTTTAACTGGGCTTCATCTAATTTGATTTTCCAGTTTAGACAGGCATTATCTCCTTGCCCAAACCAGACGCCTAAAAATTTATAGGGGTCTATGGACATCTTTATCTCTTGCCATGTATCAGTCTGTAGTCCAGTATCACTGAGTGTATATATAACACTCTTCTTTTTATTAATTTTTGCTCCTGTAAATTTGGAATATTCACTTATTACTTCTAAAGCTCTAGTTCCAGAGTCATGATCTGCTACTATGACACAGATATCATCTGCATAAGCGATAACATGTGTTTCTATCCCTCCCCCAACTGGGGTGATACCTCTAATACCAGTATCTTGCTGGATAAGCTGAAGCAATGGGTCTAAACAAAAAATATATAATAATGGACTGAGTGGACACCCTTGTCTAACTCCATGAGTAATATCCACATAGTTTCTCATCCTTCCATTAATCAAGGGAATTGCTTTCGCATTATTATATAATAAATCTATCCAGGTTACAAAGGCTGAAGGAATCCCATAATAAAGTGCAAGAAATAAACTTATGGGGTATTCTGTCAAAGGCCTTTTCCTGATCCAATGACATAAGGTAGCCTTGTATAGCACCATCTTTCCCCTGTTCAACTAATTTCCTTATCAATAACAAATTATGTTGGATTAATCTGGTTGGTACTGTACAAGTTTGAGCCCATGATATAAGTTCAGAAGCTGTACTGATTAACCTATTATGTAAGACTTTCAACAATATTTTATAGTCAGAATTTAGTAAATTGAGAGATAGACAATTGTTCAAATCAGTTCGATCTCCCTTCTTAAATATCATTATTTGTATAGCAAGACAAAAATGGAAATCAATGTGTAAATTACCCCAAACCCAATTGTAAACCACTACAAGAATCCCTGACAATGTTTCTAAAAAGGTTTTATAAAACTCTGATGGTAAGCCATCAATACCAGGTGCAGTGTGCCCTTTCAATTGGTTAATAACTATCTCAATCTCCTTAACAGTGAGAGGTTTAAGAAGATCCCTCTCATAATTTTTATTCAATTTAGGAACTTCAGTATTAGAAAGTAAATGCTCCATTTCCCTGTAATCAAGAAAGGGGGCAGTATGCACCTCTTTCAAATAAGTAGTGACGGCCTTCAAGATATCTGTGCCCTCAGTAGCCAAAATACCATCATCAGTCCTTACCATTGTCATAAAACGGTCAGATGCACGTTTGGAACAGCTTTTAAAAGCATAACCAAATCCAGTTTTATTTTTTTGAACAAATTCTATGTTCATTTAACATAGCTGTAGCTCTAGAATACTGAATTTTTATCATATCATGTTTTAAATTACCCACTTGAGCTGTCAATACAATATGTTGTGCATTAATGATAGTATAACAGCTGCTGGTGAAGTTTTAAGTTTGTCCAATACTGCTTATTACGGTACCTGGTAGAGTAGGCCTGAAATAATAACCACAATTTCCGTTTGGTCTCTTCCCACCAGTAACTAAGGTTATCATATAGTACAGCCACAGACATCCTGTCTTTTAACAGGTCAGGGACTGATTTAACAACTGTGTCTTCTGTCAATAAAGCTGTGTTCAATTTCCAATAATGAGACCCATAAGTAGGGCCCTGCAGTCCTCCCAACACCACATGAAGAATAATGTGGTCAGAGGTTTCTAATGGGACTGTCTCGGCTTTATGAATATGAGAGGTGTTTTGTGTAAACAAAAAATCTATTCTGGTAGATAAGGCACCTCTATGATAAGTGTGTCCTCCCTGTAAATCCAAGTTCCAAAAGGAGTCTTGTAAGTGGCACTGCTCAAGTATGTCCTTCAAACAGTTAGAATCGCAAAACAACTTATTTGAGGAACCACCCTTATCCTTCCTATCAATTACACAATTAAAGTCTCCCACCCAAAGGATATGTTTAGTTATAAATAAATAAGGTTTGATTAAATTAAAAAGGTCAAACCTATCATTTTTCCTAAGGGGAGCATAAACTTTGATCAGTCTCCAACCTCCCCCCTTATAGGAAAAATCCAATAAGAGTGCCCTCCCTAGAAAGATATCCACCATTTTAGAAATCTTGAACCCATCCCCCCTAAACAAAATACCCACCTCATCACAGAGTTCTGTACCAAAAGAAAAATAGGAAGGGCCCCAACACCATAGTTTCTGAGCATGTCTCACCAAAAAATTTGTATTTAGTCTAGTGTCCTGTAACAAACAAATGTCACATTTTAGAGTGTCTAAAACCAACAGGGTGACTAACCTACATTTAGCATTCTTAATGCTGTTAACATTCACTGTGGCAAAGCTAAGCAGTGATTAAGGTGTAGAGGGAAGGAACATGGATATAGCTTAAGGTGGTTTCTTTAGCCTAGTACTTCTCTGTACCCTAACACCCATTTTTTCCTTCTATTTGTATCAGTACCTTTCTCTAGCACATCTCCATCAGATTCTGAAGTATGTGGGGCCAAGAAAGAAGCTTCCAAATCTCCCCCCTGTTCAGGTTCCTGCATGCTTCTAGAAAGTACTGCAAAACTGTTTTGTAAGTGCAACCCATCTTCTTCTGGTATATTGGCCTTAGCAGCTTTAGATTGCAGCCTCAACTGCCTAATACCTCTCTTTCATGCTATGTTTTTAACAAGAAGGGGGACATATCTGTATTTACTACTTTGTCCATATGTTCCACCATAGACATACTAGACATAACAACTGCAGCTGAAATAGCAACCTGTTCTTCAGGAATGGTAGTACACATCTCTTCAGCTACATCAGTCTCCTCTGGGGGGTCTGAAGGTGCAGGAGGCAGTGGGAGAGGGGTGTTAGACCTCATAGCTTCAGGTGGAGGCCTCTGCCCAGAGGTCCCTTGTTTAGCCATACTCTTTTTTTGTGCTTCTTTTATAATAGAGTCCTGACTAGTGTAATCAGTATGATTGTGTGTGGCCCAAGGACAGGTTCTATACGTGTGACCACTTTCTACACATAAATTGCATTTCATTTCTTCTTTACAGTTGGAACTGTAATGACCAAAAGATAGACATAGGTTACCTTTTAATCCGTCACAGGCCGAACCCATATGAGTAAAGGCCCCACATTTGAAACAAGTCCTGGGTTGTCCAGGGTAAAAACAATGACCTCTTTCATTCCCCAAAAATAAACTGTTTGGAAGATGTACTGGGCCTAAACTGTTATTTCTTAAATGTACCTTACACTGCCACCCTTCATTCCATAGATGTTCCACATCAAAGATAGGTTGAGGAGAACCAACTTTATCAAATTTTTTCTCTAACCAATACATAATATCATGTACAGAAACTGACTCATTCCTAAAAAGAAGAGTCACATTTTTAAGGGAAGGTTTAGTCAAAGGGTCTACACGAAAAGGTATCCAATATTCAGTATATTTCAAGTCATATTTATTCCAAAATCTATCTAAACCTTGTGTGGTATTAAAACTAACATCATAAATATTAGAACCAGACACATGTTTTAAGGCATGTATTTCATTAGAAGAAAAACCTAAAGTAAGTTTCAATAGGGTTCTGCCAACATACAGTCAGTCTGGGGCCATTTTCTAATCCACCTAGATATTCAATTCATACAGCGTTGTGTCTCTGCAAGAGGGGGAGCCTGAAAAATGGTCTTTCCTACTAAAACGTTGACAAGTCTCTTTGGATTTATCAAGCAATGTTTGTTGCAAAGAAGGCAAATTCAGATCTGGATCAGGTACATCATCCCACCTTGCTGCCTGTGGCTTCAAGTCCTCTGATTCTGAAGATACTGAGATCGGAGGCAGGGGAAAAACTTTCACCGTACCACCATGTACAGCTTGCTGACAGTCCACACGAGGGGAATCAATAGCGATTTCACCAGGCAGCTCAGTACACACTGTATCCGAATGTACGGCTTCTCGAGGAGGTAATTGTCCCAGTATCGGGCTATGAGAGGGATCAGGGATCCATATGCCTGATGTGCCTCTCTTCCAGACCACATTCAAAAGGCAGCATTCAAGGTAGGTTGGAGAAATCCCGCATTTAACATGGAGAGTCATGTCTGAAGATCTCCCTTTCCTCAAACCCAGTTCTTGAACAACATCACAGGTGTGTGCTTGCTTGGTACTCACAGTTTCAGTGGTAGTTACAGGATTCAAAACAGTATCATTTTCCTTCTGCACTCATCCAGTAGCTGTCACTGACTCCTCCGCCCTCTCTGACTCAGGTGGGTGGAATTCATTTGATGCTGCTATGTCATGGGGCTGATTCGAGGAGCTCTCAGCTGGAGTAGTCTACATTTCATCAAGAACAGGCAAGTCTTTCAAACACAGTGCAGCGGCATGTAACACATCAGAATGAAGCGATTCAAGCTGTGCTTCAACTTGCCCCAGTAACTTAGCATTTTCCTCTGCTATATGTCCAAACTCCTTATATCTCAGGTCTTTATTTTGTTACAGTATGTTCGACAACCAAGCTTCATCAGATGAAAAAAGACCTGAAGGAGGACTCGCAGATTCTTTTGCAGATAGTTTTGCTTCACTAGGTAGTTCTGACTCAATCTCTATAATTCCATTCAGAAATTTGTTGGTCTCCTGAGCTGGACCAGTGGGTAGGGAGACCTGCCCACCCACAGGGACACCAGCAGAATGAGCATACGACACTCCTTCCTCCATAGCAACAGCTCCCTCTACTGACATAGAGTAGGGGAATTTTTATTCATATCCACAGAAAACATATCAAGTAATCAGTAATACAACATAATGAGTTCAAAAAAAAAGGAATAAACATCAATAGGCATAATACAATAAATCAAGGGGAAAATAATAAGCAAAGCAAAAATAAACATCTGAGAGTATATAAAAGAATACTTACTCCTTCCAATACGTAACATTCAGTAAAGTCCTGCATCACACATTTTATAGAGCAGAAGGAGAAAAAAAAACAGATACAACATTCTGATAGGCCAGACTAAGGTAGCCCATTAAATTTATATCCAATCTATAGAGCCCCATCTAGATTGGCAAATGGATAGAGAAAGGTTAACATAATCTTGTATTTTCAATCTAGAAATAGAATTAGCAACCATACAAAACAGTTCATCCTGTGTAAAGTATTGCTGTTGAATGGTAAAAACGACATCTCACATGCCATATATGAAATTTAAGATAGAGCAAAATCAACCACAATGTCACTTTATCATATTTGATTGTGGTTACTGGCAAAATCCCTGTACATAAAATTTCTAAAGTTAAGGGATATAAAGGAAAGGTAGGCCATTTTCGTATAACAAGACTCCAAAAATCTATTATAAAGGGACATTCCAAAAATAAATTTTCCATGGTTTCAACTAACTCAAAACAAGTATCCCTAGGGCAATACCGATCAGTAATCTGCTTATGCTTTAAATTAGCATGGACATTTGATTTACCGTATAAAGATAACCATAGAACATCCCCACATATGAAGTGGAATCCGAGGAGAGGTTAACATATTGTCAATTGAAAGTTTTATTTGTGATGAGTAACAATCAAATGGAGCTGAATCTTGAAAATATTTTTGTAAAATATGATCATACAGTTCCTTTCTACTAAAATGCAGAAAGGTATGCCTTGAGATATCCCATACTTTAAGTTTCCTAAAACATAATTTAAGTGATTGAGGGAGATGATTTATGGACCGTTGCCTTGGAAATATCTCATATTCAGGCCAAAAGAAACATAAGTCACCTATAGTATCCAGAAGCCATGGTTTCCATTGTGTGTCTCAATTTGTAAATAATGGTTTCAAATGTGTGTAAAGAAACATAGTAAAAAAAAAGACTATAGGATGTAACATTTTTAAACCCCCATTTTTTTTTCCTGAAATAACAAACAACTCTTTATGGGGTTCAATCTACTGCCCCAGATACAAGAAAAAAAAAAACAGCTATATACAGTAATTGTGTTTCCAAAGCTGAAGGAAGACTAAACACTCACTTAAATATAAAAATATGGGCAATAAAAAAGTTTTAACCATTTGAATCTGTTTCAGTTTAGACAGCCTCCATGTATTCCATAAATCTGCTTTACTTTCTGCTTCTTGTAGTTTAAATTTCCAATTTAAGTATGCTAAATCTCCTGCTCCAAATAAAAGGCCCAAGATTTTGCAAGTATCCTTAATCACTGGTATGCCAATAACCTGTGTGAATTGAAAATGCTCTACCCCCAGTGTTATACAGTTACATTTGTCATAGTTAATTTTTGCTCCAGTGAATAACAAAAAATCCTGCAAAACTCTTTTTAAAAAAAGGGCAGAGGGCAGATCTCCGATCAGAAAACACAAATCATCTGCATACGCAATACATTTAACATCAGGATCAGTACTTGAAAAGGAGAGTCCCCGTATGCCAGCATGGCCATACACTTGCCTAATTAATGGATCAATAGTAAATAAATACAAATGTGCACTAAGGGGACATCCCTGTCACACACCCCATAATATAGGACATATGGTACCCAACCAACCATTAGAATATGCTTAAGCAGTAGCTTTAACATAACAGGTTTGAATCCATTCTATAAAGATATGAGGTATACCATACCCAGCCAAACAATCCCACAAATACCCATGTCTTACATTATCAAAAGCTTTTGCCTGGTCCAAACTTAAAATCAAGCCTGTAAGTTCCCCCTAGATCCCTTGTGAAAAATTTCACTCAAAAGTATTAAACTATCTGTTATGTTCCTATTAGGAATAGAACAGGTCTGTGCAGGATGTAAAAGGGAGTGTGCTTGACTTAATAATCTATTATTTAATATTTTAGTAAACAACTTAAAATCCATATTTAATAGAGTTATAGGTCTCCAGTTTAACAAATCCCCCCATCCCCTTTTTTTGTACATAAAAGCTATTAGACCCTCATTCATACTTTCAAGCAATATTCCCGTTTTAAGTATTTCATTCAAAACTCCGGTAAATTCTTCCAATAAATGTTGAAAAATAATTTTGTAAATTTCATAAGGGATGCCATCATTTCCCGGGGCCATGCCAGCTCTTGTTTGTGAAAGAGCAGCAGAGACCTCTAGTGGTGTAATATGTGCTACTAATATGGATGTCCCAAAATCTGATAGCTGGGGCAAATTACACAGTCCCAACCAAGTGTCATGTGTGTGACATAAAGGTTCAGTAATACCAAAGAGATTCTGTACATGCGAATCAACAATATGCATAACATCACTGGGATCACTACACCAATATCCTGCCTGGTCAGTAAGTCACATCATGTGTTTATGGTGTCTTTGAGCAGCACTAAATTGAAATGAATTTAAAAAGGCCTTTGTACCCTGGGTGCCGAAATGGCATTCATTATCTAAAGATTTGGAACAATCATATTGTAATTTATTCATTTTTTCCCTTATTTTTTATAACATGGGAAGAACTGAAACCTCACCATTAGCTGCATGAAATGCAAGTCCAAAAATTTCTTTCTATAATTTAAATATGTATCAGTTTTATATTTACCATATAGCCTCCCTTTAGTTTGAAAAAATGCTTAATGTCAGTTTTTGTATCTATCCACCATTCCCGATAGGTATCATAGGGACACACAGATTTCCTGGCCTGTAAAATAGCTAGTAAGCCTTTTTCTACTGTATGAAGAAGTAATAAAGCCAAATTCATCCTCCAATATCCTGGACCTCGATGCATAGGCATATGACTTGCGACCATAGCGTCTATGTTTGCATGGTCAGAAGAGGTAACAGGCAGAGTTTTAGTATCTATAACCTGCAAAGAGTCAGAAAGAAACCAAAAATCTATACATGTGGCTTTATTACCTTGAAAAAATGTTTTTGTAGGATTTCCTTTAAGGACCATAACATCACTAAGACCTGTTTGAACTAATAAATTATTAAGGCAAGTTGCATCACAATACATTTTAGTAGTTCGAAATCCCCTATCTGTCCTATATCTACTACAATTGAAATCGCCTCCCAAAAATACATACTTAGAGGTAAATAAATATGGTTGAAGTAAGTGAAATATCTCAATTCATGCAAATTTAGTCTGAGGTGCATAAACATTTATAATACAACACTGTAGGCCACTAATCACTACATCCAACAGCAACACTCAACCAGGAAAAAGATCCACTAATCGTATTACATATGCAGTGGGACTATTAAGGGCAATACCTACACCACTACAGAGGTCTTCACCCACTGACCAGTGTGTAACCCCTCATCTCCAGCCAGTAGATGCTAATTCAATATCAAGTTTAGAATGCAGTCTAGTATCCTGCAAAAATTCAACATCATAATCCATTTTTTTCAAAAAGGGAAAGAATCAACACTCATTTCCTATCAGATAGCATACTATTTACACTCAAAGAGGCCACCAAAATGTTATAGATTACTAACATCAGAAACAAATAAAAAACAAGCCAAATCCTATGACATATTCTAAACAATCAGCAAACCCATCATACTATTTTTTCCTAGTCCCTTTCCTCATTCCTAGTCTATTCTTTTTCCTTTTAACTGAATCAGCCTGTGGCAAATTTTGATCCATATCAGATGTATCATCATATTGTGAGGAATGTATAGAAGCTGAGTAAGACTCAATACCTGCATCGTCTTGTAATACATGAAAGGGATTATGAGTAGATGTCACAAGAGGGTCAGAAACCACCATTCTCGTAGTGCCAGATTGAAGGCTATGACTTCTGGAAGTTACCAGAGTAAAGGCCTCCTCAGGCAGAAGAGGCGGAGGCATTGAAACCATAGTGGCACCAGAAACCACCACCTGGGAAACAGGGTTTACTGTCACTGGAAAAGGTCAGGAACATCAGAAACCATCTGGGCCAAAGGCTCCTTTTGGATCAGAGCAGATTCATGATCAACAAGAATGGGTATTTGAACCTGTCTAGGGGTGGGGGAGGGGTTATTTGCCTCAATGCAGCTTTAACTGCTGTATTAATATAAAAATCTTGGATACTATAGTCTCCAGATTTATTTTGAGCAGCCCAAGGGCAATCAACAAAGGAATGTGCTTCTTCACAAAGAGAACACTTACTAGGGTGATGACAATCAGACAGAACATGCACCAATTCCCCACACTGAGCACATTTAACAACCTCACACATTTTACTCAGATGTCTAGGAGACCCGCACTTATAACAATTCCTGGGTTGCCCCAGGTAAAAAATAAACCGCTTATCATGTCCCAAATAGAAGCAACTGGGTAAGTGTTGTAATCCTTCATCTGTTTGTAGTAAGTTAACCTTATATCTCCACCCTCCATTCCAAAACCTTTCATCATCCAATATAGGTTCAGGATTCCCCTGAATAGTACATTTCCTTTCCAACCAATACGTACTATCTTCTATGTTCACTCCCTCATTATGAAAAAGTACAGTTATTACTTTAAATGACTCTTTGGTGAGAGGGATAGCTTGAAAGTGTGACCAAGCCAGATTAATTGTCAAGATTGCATATCTTATCCAAAATTTATTAAGCAGATCTGGAGTGCGAAAGCTAATGTCATAAGTATTATCCCCTGGGTTATGTATGATGGCATACACCTCACTAAGAGAAAAACCCAGCAGTTGCTTAATTAAAACTTTCCCTATATAAAAATGATCTGGCATAACATCCATGGGACCTAGAAACCGTAAACGTACTGCATTCCTGCATTTTGCCAGAGTGACCATTTTTTTAAACAGGTTAGCAAACGTAGCAGGGGGTTCAGTAAGGACAGGCTGGTCCTGCACTGTATTTAAATCTGAGCCCAAAATGCTTGTATTACCCAGTACCTCAGGAACTTCTGACTGTAATATCATGTGCTCAGGGGACAAGGAAATAGCAGCTTGTAAGTTATGTGTACCAGGTTAAGGGGTCAAATCTAAAGGAGAATGTGAAGTCACCACAGGGGAAGTCTCAAAACAATCAGGCCCACAACTAGATACAACATCCACCAAAACAGTTTCAGCCTTAACCCCGCCTTCCTCACTTGTGGCAGAGGAATTACTGGCTCGGCTATCCAGTCTCCCTTTTCTGTTTGTATCCAGCCCGCCCTGAAGGGCTTGTTGTGGGGACCAGGACTCGATAACCGTAAGGTTAGAATCCTAGGGTGGGGTTCCATCATGCTTTAAATCAGGGATAATTGGACCTTTTAAAACCTTAGGCACAGTACCTGGCAGGCCCGAAGGAGAATCCAAAGTAGGCCATTTCCTTTTTCGATCTTCCTCAGCCTGTTTTTGAAGATTTTTAAACTCTGCCATTGCTTCTTCCAAAATCTGCCTTTTTTTCTCCAGTACAGCTTGCATCACATCAGACCCCTCCGATGATGCCTGGGCATCACATAGCTCTGCAGCATTTCCACACGCTATCTCTCCCGAGATTCCAGGTGCCACCAAAAGTGCTGGCTTTTTCCCTGATGCTACACTTCTGATGACTTCCGCATCGTGCACCATGATTACTGCCTGTGGGGATTCCGATACGCTATGCTGGCCACCACATGGATGCATCTCAGCTGTACCACTGTCCCCACTCAGAAGATTGAGGTATGGACAAGCAGCTTTCTGACCTCCGCTGCTCTCTGCAGCCATCCAAATTTCCAAACGTGCTGACTCTCTAACAGTGCCCCCTCACAGAGTAGGGGAATTTTTTATTACAGACTTCAAACAGCAAACAAAAGCATACAGTAGTAATATACATAAAAGAAATATAAAAATCATAAGAAAATCAGTAAGTATTAAAGGCATACATTATCTACAAAGTAAAACAAATATACCATAGTGTTACATCACACAAAGTATATGAAAAATTAGAAGCAAAAAAATAAGCAGTACAGCATATGTACAGAAGTAAAATGAGAACAGAGCTGTCTAAATGAACAAAAAGTACTACAAAAATGCACAACATACAAAGTATAAATGAAAAGACAAAAAAAGGGAACAAAAAGAAAATAAATAATATAATCATGCTTAAATCAGCCAAAAAGGAACCCAAAAGCCAATGATAGTCACCTACAGCCCTCTGTATAAGCAACAGATTTGTAGACCAAGCCCTCCAAGCCCCAATATTAGTGAGAAAGGCCCCCCCAGATCAGAACCTTTAGGTAAACTATCTCCTGACCCCTCTAGGGATCCCATCTACCTGACTATGGCATACATGCCTCCTAAAAATCAAGCTCAGGCACTAGGCCCATTAATTGACTATCTTACCTCCTTACCCCATTCCTCCGACCAAATCGTGGTGGGGGACTTGAACATCAATTGGCTTAGCCCCACATCCTCTTCCTCCCGTGATGCTTGTGTTGCTATTGTCCTAACTCAACTAGTCTCCCAACCTACTAGAGTAAACCCCAGAAGGGGCTCTAGCACTCTCTTGGATGTGGTCCTCACTAACCGCCCTTGCCGCATCCACAATATCCAAATTCTCCCTGACTGTCTTAGTGACCACTCCCCTGTTCTCTTCAACTGGTCAACCTCCCTGCCCAAGCCCGCTGTACAAACTACCCATCGGCGGTGGCTCAGACCTGGTGGGTTGAAAGACCTTAAGCTTCTCCTAGCCCACATTGACTGGTCCCCGTTACAAAACACCCCGGACATCGACAAGGCCCTTGCCTTCTTTATCCACACCTTCAACTCTGCTTGCGATATTTTTGCACCTTTATCTGTATGCAGGTCCAAAGTAAGGCATGCCCCCTGGGTCACCCTCACCCTGCGTCAACTTTTTAAGCATTGGGATAACCTATGGCACATTGCTGTTGAAACTGGCCACCCAGCTGACAGGCAGGCCTATGCTGCTGCCCAGAACAAATGTACGTGGGCCACCCGCAAAGCGAAGGCTGAGTACTATCAAGCCTCCCTCACCTCCTCATGGGGGAACCCCAGGTCCTTCTGGGACAATATCAAGCAGCTGAATGGTGGCACATACTCCCCCCACCCTCGCTTATTAACATTAATGGTACAGTCTCCTCAGACCCTGTTCTTATTGCCACCCACCTCAATAACTCCTTCACGGACCTTAGCCCGGTGCTCCCAGATAATTTCTTCACCCCCCCTTCCTCCAGGGCTGTCCCTACTATCCCACGCCCCCTGTTCCACCTGCATCATGTCACTGCCCAGGAAGTCAGGCCATACCTACTTAAAGCCTTAAAGAGTAACACTATTGGCAATGACTCCCTTGATCCCTGTCTTCTTCATCAGGTCCTGGATCAGGTCATCTCACCAATCACCTGCCTCTTTAATAAGTCTCTCTGCCTAGGGCAATTCCCCTCTGCCTGGAAGGTTGCTACTGTCACTCCAATTCACAAGGGTGGTGATAGGACGCACCTGGGCAACTATCCGCCTATCTCAATCCTCTCTCCTCTCTCTAAGGCCTTAGAAAAAATTGTGGCCACCAAAATCTCTGAATACCTCTGCAAATATGGTGTCCCTTGCCCTGAACAACATGGCTTCAGAGCTGGCCATAGCACCAATACTGCCCTCCTGGAGTTCTCTAACTTTCTGCACACCTCTCTGGACTCTGGCTCCTTGGCTGGTGCTGTGTTCATCGACTTATGCAAAGCCTTTGAAACTGTCTCACACCCCCTCCTGTTAGCTACCCTTAGGCAGCTAGGCTTTGCCACTGGACCTGTCTCCTGGTGCTCCAGCTACTTGTCAGCCCGCTCACAATGCGTAAAAATTAACGGAACACTCTCCAGCACCTGCCCTAATCCATTCTGGAGTCCCTCAGGACTCTATTCTTAGACCCATGCTCCTCTCTCTCTTCCTCAACTCCCTACCCAGTGAATGTACCGGTAAAATCCTACTTTATGCAGATGATGCGGTACTCTTTGTCTCTGATAGTAACTCCATCTCACTCCAGACTTCTCTTCAGCAGTCCTACAATGACGCAGAAGCCTGGTTCACTGAGTACAGACTCGTTATCAACCTAAAGAAAACCAAAGCCATGCTCTTTGCCCACCCCCAAAATAAGTCCAGTAACTTTCCTCTCTCTGTCCACTCCACCTCCAATCTCCCTATTGAACTAGTTCACTCTTATAAATACCTAGGTATAACCTTTTACCCTGCCTTCTCATTTCATGCCCACATCTCTGCCCTGACCTCTGCCTCTAACACTCAGCAGGGTATCCTCTATCGTCATAAAAACTGCCTACCCACTGATGCCCTCTGCCTTGCAGTCACCTCCTCTGTTATATCCCTAATAGACTATGGCCTACCTGTTTATGGTGCAGCTGACCAAACTGCCCTGCTCAAGATACGCCTTACCCTTAACAAAGCCTGCAGACTCATAACTGGTGCTCCTAGACTTACCCATACCTGCCTTCTTTATTCCATGGCCAATCTACTCAATCTAGATGAGCGCCTCATGTACCAAACCTGCCAACTAACCTATAAAGCTCTCCATGGTCTATCCCAGCCGGGCCTATCAGACACTATCCACCGAGCAAACCCCACAGTGCATACCCGTAGTTCCTGCAAAGCTGCACTGGTTATACCGAGGGCAAGAACCTCACAAGGTCAAAGGGCTTACCTCTATAGAGCCCCCTCCTGGTATAACACCCTCCCTGCTGGAATCACTGATGCCCCATTATTATCTTGTTGTAAATACAGCCTCAGAAATCACCTGCTCACTTCACGCAGCTGTTGCTGCCCGTAACACTTCTTCTCTCCCTGACAATGCTCGCTGAGCTGCACTCTTACCTCTTGACTAGCGCTACCTTCACTTGTCTTCTCTCCTCCCACTGGTGTCCTCCTCTCAGCCTTTCCTATCCATTTACTGAATCGATCTTCCTGTATCTACTGTCTAATATGCTAAACTCACCTGTATGTGTGTTTTTTATACTGCCTTATAAATGCCTTTAACTTTGACTGATGCCTACTTTGTACTCTGTATTGCTGCCTATCTGTTGTCTGTTGTACCATTGTTTGTCCTCTCTGTGATGAGATACCTTTGTAAATGAGCTTCTGGCTCAAAGGTTGTTAAACTGATGTTAAAATAAATAAATAAATAAATAAATAAATAAATAAATAAATAAAAAGCAATGCCATAAAGGAAGTAATCATAAACTTCAGCCCGTGTCTAGCCAAGACATCTGTCTCCACCACAATTTGTATAGATCTGGATGTACTCTCTCTCTTTCCAACATCTGCCACCTAATTACATCTTTTCTAATGCTATGTAAAATCTGACTCTGATTTCAGCTGTTTTCTAAGTGTTAAACTACAACAGGCCTGCCAGAGCTAATAGCCAATAAACCCCATCAGAAGTCTTATAGTAGTTGTATCATAAATCACCCATGAGCCCAGCAGCACACCCTCAGTCCATATAACTGATGACTAACCCCGAAAAGGGTTTAACAGCCAGGCAGTATGAAAAGCCAACCAAAAAGACACAGCAAAAGGACAATCAGTAAAAAAATGTGGCAATGATTCAACTATGCCTAAACATGTCTCCTTCCTGGGACAGAATCTCTCTGACAGTTCCTTATGCTTTAAATTCCCTTTCACACCCAGTTTCTTATGCAAGCAAAGTCACAAAAAGTCCCATAAGTATTTGGGGACTCTCTTACTGGACAATAACCTCAACTTTGAAAGTCGGCCAGCTGTGGGCAGGTCTAGGAACCATGGGGCAGCATAAAAAAATACTGCACAATTCCAGTGTAAATTTGTTTCTGTGAATATAAACAGAGGGATTGTTTGGTTATCTACCAAGCCTTCAGTTTCCCAGTCAGTCAATTGAAAATGACTAGGAAACTGAGACACCCTAGTTTGGCAGGGTAAAAATTCAGAGAGATTCCACTTGTCAATCAAATGACCAATAACATCACCCACCCACAGGGACCACATCTTAAACTCCCCCTTTAACAGAGGCGTTAAGTTATACGAAATAAATGTAACATAAAAAAAAACACCACAGGGTTCAGCATCCCAAAACCACCCTCACTAATGGGCAAATAAGTGATACCCCTCTTCACCGGGTTCAATCTGCTGTCCCATAAGCAAGAGAAAAACACACTATAAAGTGAAGCTTCTAAGGAAAATGGGGGGATACACTGCAGCCAAAAACCAAAAATAAGGTAACAAAAAGGTTTTGATAAGATAAACATGTTTTGCTTTTGACATCTGTCCTTTATTCCAAAGGACCACCCTATCTTGAGCCACCAACAACTGTTTCTCCCAATTATACTTAGGAGTGTACGGACCACCAAAATAGATACCAAGAATCCTTCTATAACAAAAATCTATAGGCATATGCCATATTAAGGCAACATCAGCAGCATCATAACCCAACGGTAATATGCCACTTTTTAAAGTGTTAATAGAAGATCCAGAAATGCCAGAAAAGGTCTCTAATAACAAAAGGGCTTCCTTGACAGAAGAACTGTCAGCGAGAACAACACCAAATCATCCGCATATGCCACCAACACAACCGGAGTATCCTCACAACCAACAGAGAGACCTGTAATCTGTGGTGCCATATTCAGGGCATAAAGTAAGGGGTCTAATGACAGCACATATAACAGAGGACTCTGTGGACATCCTTGACGTACCCCCTATGCACCATTATCCTACATCCTGTCCATCTATTAATGCTAGGCAGTAAACTAATACCTCTATAACACGTTTGTAACCATGCTATAAATTCAAAAGGTAACCCATTGTTGCTCTGGACATTGCTTAATTGTTGCTCATACAAAATTTATGATGGAGTATCACTCTATGACATTACCTTAGCTTTTATTAAGTTACATTTTATATGACCTGGTTGTTCGTTAGTAGACTAGTACAATAGTCACTGTTGCTACCTGTGTTTAATAGCTATATGAGACTATGTAGGTAGTTGGTATAATGCTATGAATGTAGCCTGCAATCTGCTATATTGAAAACATAAAACTCAATAAAGTCTTACATGATAAAAAAAAAGGTAACCCATGGCTATGCAGCGTCTCCCAAAGGTATGCCTACTCTACATGATCAAAGGCTTTATTTTATTCTAGGCAAACAAGGTGACCAAAAAACTCCTGTGAGGCTCCCATCTGCAAAACCTCCCTGAGAAGGATAAGAGCATCCTGAACCCTTCTTTTTGGGACTCCACTAAATTGTGAGGGATGTATCAATACTTTCAAAACCCCGGATAGCCTCTTCCCCAAAACCTTCATTAGAATCTTACAGTCTGTATTAAGTAGTAACAAAGGTCTCCAATTGGCCAAATCACCCCTTTCTCCTTTTTTATAAATCAGCAACAACAAATCCTGCAGCATGCTCTCAGGGAGATTCCCAGGCTGCAAACCAACATTGAGGACCTCGCCCAGTTCTACCCCCAAAACTTCACATATTTCTTTATACACTTCATGAGGAAGCCCATCAGAAGCTGGGGCAGTCCCTGCTTTAAGAGCCCAGATAACAGACCTGAGTTCTTCCAGGGATATAGGTTCTATAAGTGAACTACCCAAGTCTGGAGCCAACTGTGGTAACTGGCAACTTTTTAACCGAGATCACATAGAAACAAGCAGGAGGGGAGTACTCTGAAAAGACCTGGAAGCATAAGTATGTATTTCAGATAAAATGCAAGCATTTGAAGTTACCCTTTCTCCCTCAGCAGTATTTAAATTCAACATACTTCTTGACTCTCTTAAAAGCCTAGCAGATTCAAATGGTAAAGTAACCCTCTTAGACCCAGAAATCCCGTACTTATGCTTTTTCTCCATGTCATGTAAAACTTTCAAATGCAAACAAGCCAGTTCAGCCTTTAACCCCTTAATTTTATTCTGACACCCAGATCCTAGTTGCTGCCGAAAAGCAGACCAGAAATGGATACGCTCCCTCAAATACTTCATCTCGTTATGCCACTGTTTCCCATTTATACGTCCCACCTTTTGAAAATACACCCTTATGTCAGCTTTTGTGTCCTCCCACCACATGGTCAAATCCTCATATAGAAAAAAAAATGACTGATGTGCAACCAAAAGAGAAAGGAACCCCTCTCTTATTATAGGAATATCTAATAAAGTGACATTTAATTTCCATATCCCAGGTCCCCTCTGGGTCTCAGGCACATCCCCCAAAACAAGCTTCAGAAGTAGATGGTCAGATGTAGCTACATCCTGCAACAATTGAGATTGTAAAAGCAACCCAGGAGAAAGGAAAAAATAATCGATCCTAGAAGCCCTAGTACCACAAAAATAGGTATTATTATCACTTGCAGAAGACCCAAAATCATCAACCAACCCGGCATCCTGTATAACCTGTGTCAAGCATGATGTGTCACAATAGACCTTTTTCCCCACAACACAAGGTTTTTGGGAGGGCAAGGTGCAATTAAAATCACCCCCCAAAATAACTGAAGAAGAAGTGGATAAAAAAGGGAAAATGGATTTAAACAAAGAAACTCTATCAAACTTATTTTGGGGAGCATAAATAGTAATCAAACGTATGGGGTGTCACCCCATTTAATATCCAGGAGCAAAGCTCTACCTTCTATAATCTCTATATGATGCATCACCTGAATATGGGACAGAAAAAAACACATTCCAACACCACTGCATAAATCCTGCCCTTGTGACCAAAAACAGTCCCCCCATATCCACCCTGCAGTAGCAGCAGACAAGTCTTCTGAAGAGTGCAACCGAACATCTGAAAAAAGACACAATCCAAGTTCTCGTGCGCAAACTGGGAAAAGGTGTTTTGACGCTTCACAGGGGATTAAATGCTATTAGCATTTTAGGATGCCACACAAAATTGAAAATGAGCCATCAGTCAACCCAGAAACCTCACTTCACCTTACTAGAGGCTCTTGTTACCCTACCACTTGTACAATCCTGGGGTCTCGGTTCCTTCTGACCATCTTGAAGCACCTGTGATACAGGTTGTAAGAGAGACACATCCTCATCCAAATCAGATGATTCATCCACCAAAATGTCATAAGGATTAGGGTCTGCCAGAGGGAAAGAAGAGGCTGAGGGAGTAGATTTTTTTGACAGCTTAGCCTTCCCTTTCGCTTGCTTCTCTTTTTTCCCAATGACCAAAGTAAAGTCCTCTCCAGAGGACATCGAGGCAGGGGGCAGGGGGGCTCACTATTAATTGTCATGCCACCTACTACAGATACTGGATTCATACATATGGGAGCAGCATCGAGGCGAGAGCCACCTCAGCACTGAAGGTCCGGTTGTCCGCCAGCATACCCCCAGTAGGGGTTACATAGGATACCTTTCCCAAGGTAGAGAGGCCCTACTTAACCAACAACCTGATGAAATGGTCCTGCACTCAAAAATCAGCTTCCTCCGTGTTCTGAGTAGCCACCGGGCAAGACCCAAAAGCATGTCCTATCTCATCACAGAGATTGCATTTTGCCTGCTGGAAGCAGTGAGCACTAGGGTGGCCTATTTCCCCACAATGAGAGCATTTAAGGACATCACAGGAAGTGTTGATATGTCTCTTGGATCCACATTTAAAACAAACCCTGGGTTGTCCCGGGTAAAAAAGAAAACCCTTGTCTCTACCGAGAAAAAAACAATTAGGGAGATGAATAAGGTCAGTATCAGTAGAATGCAGTTTGACCTGAAACTTCCAGTCCCCATTCCAGAATCCCTCATCATCTAAAATAGGGACAGAATTGCCTTGAATGTCACACTTCTTTTCTAGCCAATGCACAATATCAACAACATTAACCCCTTCGTTCCTAAAAAGGATAGTTATCATGCGAAAAGTTTGCTTAGTGAGAGGAAACACAATGAAGTCAGACCATAGGGGATTTGTTTTTAAATTCAGATAACAACACCAAAAGGTTTCCAACAGAGCAGGGGTACGGAAGCTAATATTGAAGATAAACTCCCCTTGAACATGAATATTTGCATAGACCTCCGCAGGAGACAAACCCATACTTTGTTTAAGCAGTACCTTCCCCACAAAGAACCGATCTGGGGGGTTATCCCGAGGACCCACGTATCTTAAACGAGTGGCATTGCACCTTTTAGCTTGCTCCACAGTTTGTTTAAAGTGGCTAGCATATGTAGGCCTAGCCAGAGTCTCTGAAGCATGCGGATGGCCGTATCAACATCCCCAGTGCTCACCCCACCCTCTGGGACATCAAGGGGGGCAGACTCAAGGGTAATGGAATCGACACCCTCTCCCACAGCCTGCAAAGGTAAATCAGAGACATTGTCACTTATCTGAGTAGGAAATCCATCAGATACACCATCGATCACACCCACCAGTTTCCAATGGCCATCCAACATAGGGATCCAACCCGCATCTTGCAGGGCCCTATCCGTCCACCAGTCAGTGTCTATAATGTCTCCCCAAGCCTGACCCAAGGAAGTTGGGGTCACTGTGAGCTTCTCTGCAGATGCATGAAATTTAGATGAACCTGCTGACATAGCACATCCCAGGGAAGTGTCAGCGCACTTCCATTTACAATCATCATCCAGACTTTGCTTTTTCCCTTCCTTAGCCAGCAACTCACTTACACATAACAATTCTTCCTCCAAACAATGATGTTTTTCAGCCAAACTTAAAGGCTGCACATTTCCCAATGCAGAGGGAGCACTGTCTCAGGTGATATGCTGGCCACCCAACAGGCGCAACCCAGCCGCCTCTGCAGTGGATCCCTCCTCCTGAGGAACTTCCAACTCTACAGACTCCTGGGCCATCATAGCCCTCCCCTGCAGACCTTCCACCACCAGATTCTGCTTCAGAATGATGACTAGTCACAGCATCAGGGTCCCCCTACTGCAAGAGTAGGGGAATTTTATTGAAAAATTGACTTCAATACAGAATAATAACAATAAGCAACCAAACAAGAATCAAGAATAAGCAATACAAAATACAAGAAAAAAAGAAAATAATCAGTCCATGCTATGCAGTTAATCCAAAAACATGTAGATTGTTCATATGAGACATGATTAAAGTCAGGTTGCATCAGTCTTTTCACAGCTTTACAAACATCGGCAAGAAATTCTCCATGTGAAACATATTTCTGCTGCAAGATCCAAAGACACCTAAATTGCCAAATATGAAAACATAAAATACAGAAAATAACATAAAGGGTATCACTGTTATATTTAACAAAAGTATTCGGGGAAGGACCAAACATGATAGTAGGGTAGTCAATATTCTTGAACCCAAGCTCATTCCACTGGTTAGCCAGTAAAGCCCAAAATGATTTTATATATGAACAATCTAAAAACAAATGACACTGGGGTTCTAAAAGTTGAACACAAGTTGATCGAGGACAATACATTTCTGACAATTGTTTGTGTTTACTATTCCCCTTAACCCCTAATCTACCATAATTGCAGAGCCATAAACAATCCCAGGCATAAGATGGAATTCTTTTATTCAGAAGGTAATTTAAAATAACCAACTGTCTATCTGCCAGACATTCAGGAAAAACAACCTCCATAGTACGTTCAGCAGATAGAATGTGCTTATACACCTTCTTTCTATCATAAGTCTGAAGATAATTTGGAGTAACATCCCACTTAATAAGTTGCTTCATGCATTCCAGAATGCAAGAAGGTAATTCAGGAAGTCTAGACAATAGCCTAGGTTTCTTTTCCTGCCAGCTGTGCCTACACAAGTGTAGCCAGTGTTCCATCAAAGGTCTCCAAATAACAAACCCAGGTTTTAAAACCAACTCCAAGTTATACATAAAAAAAACACTAAAAAAGAAAGCAACAGGGTGAATCATAGAAACTCCACCTTCAGCAATTAAGAGATAGGTCAATTCCGTCTTAAGAGGGTTTAAATGAGACCCCCAGAACACTTGAAAAAAAACACTAAATAGCTGTGTCCAAATACGGAATGGTGGTGGAAAAATATAACTGACATACAAAAATATAGGGGTAAGTATAGTCTTAATTAACATAATCCTTTTTTCTTTTTTTTTAATTTTTTTAATTCAAAGTTTATTAATTTTCAAAGACACATATATAAGAACAGCTCCAAACATATCTGACAAAGTTACTCATAGGTAAGCTTCCTCCACGAACATTGGAGCTGCTCTCCACCATACCCAGGCTCCCCCGCCATACCCCCCTCAGCACAGCTCATACTCCACAAAAAGTGTATCATCCAAACTCATACAATTGTTTTAAAGTGACCTAAACAATCTAAGTGATCTAAATGCAGAGCAGCGTGTGAAAAGGATCCCAAATTTGCCTATATCTATTCATCCTATCACTTAGACTAGCCACCATTTTCCTCCATCCTGAGGTTAGCCAAGATTTCCTTGAGACATTCCGAAAAAGGAATATCAACAGCGTCTTTCCAATGATGAAGAATAACCTTCTTAATCGATAAGGAGATTAGTGCCATATAATACCTCCTAGATATAACAGGAATAAGGGCATAATCCCCTAATAGGCAGACCTCTGGAGTGAAAAGGTCTGAGAGGCCCAGTAAAGGATCCATCCTCCGTTGGACATCCCTCCAGAGGGTGGAAGCCTTAGAACATGACCAAAAAATGTGATAAAGCACACCATCCACCTGCCCACATCTGGAACAGGAAGGAGAATCAATAAGACCATACTTGTATAATTTTTGGGAGTATAATATATGTTATGTAAAATATGAAACTGTGCCAAACGCAATCTGTCCTGAGTGACATATTTATGACAATTTACCCACAATGCAGCCCAATCTATCTCCGAATCAGGAAAATGTGCAGCCCAGTATCTCCTCAGTATAAACACCTCTGGGTGTTTACAATTGTACAACATTTTATATATATCAAATGCTTCAGCTGGATTACCTTAAAAATTAACTTAGTGGGTATATTAAAATTACTCAATATTGTGGTAGCAGAAAGCCATGTACCATCTGGAGCAAGAAGTTAAACAAGCTTGACCTTTTCCAATTGCGGGAGCCAATTTGACATAATCGGCTTATTACATATTTTTAAATTAGGATTGCCCCAGACGGGTTGACCTAAATCAACCGTATAATCATATTCCATAAATGAACATATCTGGGCATGCACCCTGACCGAGATTGCCACAGGAGTAACTTTCAACGGGGGGGAGGACATTCGGCCTAATATAAAACAGCAAAGCCGGCAACAAACCAGACTGTCTAAATAAAGATAGCTCTATTTTGAGCCAGATAGGCGTGCAGCCCTCTGGTTCTGATTCTGTCACACTACCCATTCATCTCACATATTTTACCATGTGACTTGCCCAATAATAAAAATCATATATGGGCGGCGTAGACCCCCTTTATGCTTGGGAGCCGCCAACTTATGAAATGCAATTCTGGGTTGTCTATTGGCCCAAATAAATTTTGTTACCATGGCATTAACTTTACAGAACCGTGAAACGGGAATCCAGTTATTTAGCAAATGCAGTAGGTAAAAAATCCTGGGGAAAAAGTTCATCTTGATTAGCTTCATCCATCCCCAGAGTGAGATAGGTAGTTTGGCCCATCTGTCTAGATCTGTTCCCAAAGTTTTAACTAATTCATCCAGATTCAGCTTCTGAATCAGGGCTGGGTCCCTCACCACTTGTATTCTTAAATATTTTAAAGAGTTTGGCACCCAGGACATACCATATTCTGCAACACTTGCCTTAACCACTCTGTAATTAAGCAGAAACACAAGGGACTTATCAATGTTCAATTTATAGTTGGAAATATTTGCAAATTCACGTACCGTGAACAACAAGGCCGGTATTGAGTTTTTCAGATCGGACAACTGCAACAGTAAATCGTCAACGTATGCCGATACTTTCACCTCATATCCCTGAATAGTTATGCCTTGGACCGCCGGAGAGAGATTCAACTGGCAAATAAGGGGTTCCAAATATAAATTGAAAAGTAACGGTGATAAAGGACAGCCCTGCCTGGTTCCTGAATACAGCGGAAAACTTTCCGAAATAAGACCATTTACCATTACCCTAGCTGAAGGGGCATTGTAAAGGGCTTTAATCCAATTCTGAAACAACTCAGGGAACTTATAAACATTAAGGGCCCTAAATAAAAAATTCCAGTTCACCCTGTCGAACGTCTTCTCAGCATCCAAGGAAACCAGAACCGCTGGAAATGAGGCATCCCTGTTGCCAAGAGAACATGCGACAGGGTTCTGAGATGATCCAATGAGGAACGCCCTTTCATGAATCCTACTTGCTCCAGTCCAATCAGGTCTGGCATCACAAGAGCCAGGTGATCCACCAAAATCTTGGCCAATATCTTTATGTCTTGATTCATCAGGGATATGGGGAGATAACTCACCGGCGATTCTGGATCCTTCCCAGGCTTCAAAATTTAAACTATTAGGGCCTCCCACAAAGTAGTATCCATCTGGGTGCCTGATAGTATATACTGAAATAAGGGCATTAATAGGGGAAGTACCTGATCTAAATATTTCTTATAAAAATTTGCTGAGAAACTGTCAGGACCAGGTGATCTGTCAGAAGGCAAGCTTTTAATAACCCTAGAGACTTCATCACTCGTTATTGGAGAAACCAGCCATTCCTGCTGGGATCTCAATAGTGGAGATAAACCAGAAGCCTCCAAGTAACAATCTATATTGTTATCAGATACTGAGTTAATTTTAGAACTATATAAGGTGGTATAATACCGCTGAAACTCTAAGACTATCTCTTCTGAAGTTGTTATCAGGGCGTTATTCATTTGTGAACATATTGCCAAGATATACCTATTTGTTTCCATCTGCTTAATCCGTAGTGCCAACAATTTCCCCGCCTTTTCGCCCTGATCTGAGTACACCGCTTTAGCTTTAAGAATCGCAAATTCGGCCTTGCCCCTTAACAGCTCCAAATAATCTTCCTTTAATTTAACCAATTCCTGCTGTCCAGATTCAGAGATAGACAGACCTATCCATGTTTCTTTATGTTGAATTTGTCCCAGTAATGTAACTAACTTATCTTTTTCTTTCTTTCTATGGGTAGCTATACTAATTAAAACCCCCCTAAGATACGCTTTAAAAGCCCTCCACAACAAATCCGGCCTAGAAATGGAATGAATGTTAATTTCTATAACTTGCCACATATGCTAGCTAACTATATTAACAACATGATCATCTTTTAGCATCTGATTATTGATCTTCCACCTGGGAGACTTCTTAGGAAAGGAAGATAGCGCTAACTGGCATGTAACCAGTGCATGGTCTGAGGGAGGGCCTGGTTGTATGGAAGCTTCAGTCATCCCAGGGAGGAGAGCTTGGGGAAAGAAATATATAATCGATACCTGTGGCCGTGTTATGAACTGTGGATAGAAAAGTAAACTTCTTTTCCGAAGGGTGTAAAACTCTCCACACATCACACAAGGCGTATTGTTCCAGGAACTCTGATAGTGCCCTCTGAGCTGGGGAACCACCCCTGTTCGACGGGGAAGAATGATCCATCAATGGATCCATAACAATGTTCATGTCTCCCCAAAGATAACTGGTAAAGCTAGGTATGGATATAGTATGTCATTTAACTTGACAAAAAAAATCAAGGGTATCCATATTGGGTCCATACAGAGTTCTCAGGAGGATTTCAGTGGCATATAAATTGCAATGGATAAACAAAAAATTGACCCTGCAGGTCCCTAAGCACCTACTTAAATACAAATGGGATCTTCTTATTAATCAATATCAAAACCCCAGCGCTATTAGTGGCTCCCCCAGCAGAGAAAACATGGCCAATCTGCTGCCGTCTCATACAATTAGCTTCTGAGTCTAATAAATGCGACTCTTGTATAACGGCAATATCTATGGACAGCAAAGAAAGGTGCTTAAGGATTTTATATTAACATGCTGCCTTAATCCCTTGATGTTCCAAGTTGCAACTTTTATGATATTAACCATTTTTACAAACCATCAATAAGACAAAATGCTCAAAATGAATCCCTCAGTAATATACATCCATGACAACCCCTATGAGCTGTGCTGAGGCTCACCCCAACATAATCCCGCCCACCCTCCCACCCTCCCTCCCATTAAAAAACATCAATAAACATGAACAACCCCTCCCTCTCCCCCAATTAGTATAGGCTCCGCTCCACAGCTTACCAACACCATCGCCCCCACCCCTAGCCACCCTTAGTAAGTCCTATGCTTAAACTCTAAGGAAGCGCATTGTAATTACCCCTCTAAATATCTTTAAAGCCCAACCTATTGCAAAGAAAAAGCTCTTCTTGCTATCCCAGCTCATTCACTATAAGAATACTTGTGTCACCCATCAACGTGTACTCATTACCCTTCACTTATAAATATGCTTCCTAAACACGCAAACTACAATATAATAAAGTATCCCAACTCCCCTGTGCTTAGAATCCTGAACATTATTAGTGCGTTAACCCAAGCACAAGTGTCCATTCCACCAGAGGGTCACAAAACTTAATTACCCTATAACTAGAGGAGGGACCCCTGCATGCAAACAGATAACCAAATACACTTCATACAAAGGAATCACCTTCCTCTCGAAGTCCGTACATTATATCCAGAAAGTCAGTTTCACAGTATGTCCATCAATCTTAAGTTTGAATGAGGTCGCTTGCTGGAGAAACCTTCAGTGAGCAAAAGTCCAACAGAAAACATAAGTCCCCAAGGAGAATAACTTGTTTTTGCTACTCTTTACTTGCTGAGAAACATCCACAGGAGGTTGAAAGGCCAGATCTTCCCCCCTTCGTATAAGGAAGTAACAGAAAAAGCTGCTGTGCCCAACTTGACTCAAAAAATCATTACGCTTGCATCAACACTCAGAAATGTAGATCAGACTTCTCGGAGGAGGTCAGGAAGGATCTCTTTAAGTCCCGATTGGGCCATTTCTGGGTTGTTAAAACTATGCCATTCCCCCAAAATACATACTTGTAATCTCGCTGGGTATAACATTTTAAATTAGATGCCAGCGGCTATAAGCTTGGACATGTAAGGATGAAAGGCAGAACACCTCTGCCAGACCGTAGCCAGGAGATCCTGTGCCACTCTCACTTTCTTGCCCTCCCAGGTGATGCCCTGTGCCTCTTTCACTTTCTTTAAGAAATACTGGCACTCCAGATAATTAAGGAACCAGAAAATCAGAGGCCTAGGAGGCGAGCCCAAGGGGGGAGGTGGTCTAAGGGCCCGATGTGCCCTCTCAATCGCATATTTAGCCCCATATGGTGAGGGCCCAGTGACCCGCTCGACAAACTTCTGAGTGAATAGGATAGCATCTTGCCCCTCTTCTGCTTCAGGCAGCCCAATCAGGACCACATTGTTCCTTTGGCTTCTACCTTCGAGGTCCTCTAGCTTAGATTCTATTCTAGTCATCTTCTGCCTCACAGCTGCCAGCTCAGACTTGGCTTTCTCAGCTTTCCTTTCTAAGGAACGAACTTTCACATCAGTATCAGAAGTTCGCCGTGCTACTTCTTCTTAAGCAGTTGGCAGCTTTTTAATTTCAACAGTCATAGACGTTATCTCTTCTTTAAAAGGTTTGAACTCTGCAAAAAACTTTGCCAGGGTTAGTGGTTCTTGCTCAGCAGGTTCGGGGATTGTTTCATCCACATCTGCTGAACTCGCAGGCCTAGGCTTCCTAGGGCCTTTTTTGGGAGTAGCAGGTGGCATTCTTTTGGGGAGATTCTTCCTCATTTTGATCTCCATGCACGCTGCTATTATAGCTCTAACTGGGCAGAGGTGTTAAAATAGCTTGTATTTCCCCACTAACGAGATTTAATTAGATTGAAACCACAAATTTAAATCAAAATAACAATCAGATGGCTGGAGGGTACAGTAACAGCTTGTAGTCAGCACTACATCACGTGACCAAGTCCATAACCCTTTTTTCTTAGAAAGTTGCTGTCCTTTCCAGTCCCCCACTAAACAATTCCCCCTAGCCAAAGTCATGTCCCAGTTATGGCCTGCCATATCTCCAAGACCAAATAGCACCCCTAGAATCTTAATAGGTTCTCAGGAAACAGGGATCCCTGCTATGACCCCATTAGCTGGCAAAGGAGTGGACCCAATGACTACCCCAGTACTTTTGTTATAATCAATTCTGGAACCAGAAATACTCAAAAAAAGATGAATAGAATCTTGTAAGGCAGAAACAGAAAAGCGGGGGTAAACTCAACAGCAGGTCATCTGCATAGGCCAGTACCTTTTGTTGCAGCAGGGTGGGAAAAACATCAATACCCATCAGAGCACCATTGGATTGTAATATTCTAATAAAAATATATATTGTGAATGCATAAAGAGTAGGGCTCAGTGGGCATCCCTGACGTACCCCTTTAGTAACATCTAGTTTCTTTCCACACCAGCCATTCACATTAGGGACAATAACAGCCCCCTGATACATAGCAGATATCCAGGAAACAAACTTATCCAGGATCCCAAAGGCCTTTAATACCAAAAATAAAAATTTGTGAGCAACCCGATCAAAGGCCTTCTCTTGGTCTAAGACAAAAACAAACCCCAGTAAATGTCCGAAGTCTCCCCTAGAAAAAATCTCTCTTAGCAAAATAAGGTTATCCTGCTGTTTTCTACCCTGAACAGCACAGGTCTGTGCAGGATGAAGGTGCTGTGGAGTAGCCCTAGAAAACCTGGCCAACAGAATTTTACTAAGTATCTTTAAGTCAGAATTCAGGAGACTAAGGAGGCGCCAATTTCTGAGATCAGCTTTGTCACCCTTTTTATACATTAAAAGTAAAATAACCTCAGTCATAGAAGGAACATAACTACCAGAATGCAAGATATAGTTCAAAAGGACAACTAAAACAGAGCCCAAAACATGTATAAAATCCTGCACTAAGACCATCAGTACCCGGGGCAGACTGAGAGACTAACCCATGAACAGCGCTGTTAATGTCATCAAAAGTAATGTTAACTTCCAGAGCATGCTTGTTTGCCACAGATAAGCTAGGTAAATGTAAATCATGCAAAATCTGGTTAATAACACTATCTTCCAAAACAGGGTCAGCAGCCAGGCCTGCAGACATGTAAGTTTCCAGAACATCCAAAAGTTGATGTAGGTCACTCACAGGGTGTCCATGTACATCTGTTAGGGTGGAAATCAGTCAAGAGTCAACTCTTTTCTTATTTTCCCTTAAAGGGTCCAAAGACTGTTTGGACATATTTGTTCCAAACCTTAATTCCTGGTCTAAAGACCTTCCCCAGTTGTACTGTAAATCTACCATTTGCTTCTTGATTGGGACAATTAAATGGCTATAGTCGTGTGTAGTCATTTCAGTAAGTGAAATGAGTTGCGGCAGTTGATGCCTAAGCTTCAAATATCCCATATATTCCCTATTAGATTTAACATGTGCCTGATGTTGAAAAAAATGTTTCCATCCCAATTTGGTATCATCCCACCAGTCCAAGATGGAGTCATAACAGTCTAAAACTGAAAATCTTGCAGCCCAGTCTCTCAGCCACAACCTTTCAAGAATAGGATCATCTAACAATGACTCATTTAACCTCCATTTATTTTTTTTTTACATCTGGGTTTCCCAGCCCAAGAAATAGAGGCAGTAAGAACACTGTGGTCAGAAAATTCTATTGGTCTGGTGAAAGCATGCACAACACATAAAATAGTTGACAAAAAAATAAAATAAATTCTTGTCCGAAGGACACCCCTTAAATAAGTACAGTATAGCCCCCTGTAGGATATAATACCCTGTAGGGATCTAACAGTTGAGCCATGGAAATAATGTGTTTTAAAGCAACAGAATCACAAAAAAGTTTATCAGGCTGGAGGCCTCTATCAGTAGTAGATAGGCCACAATTAAAGTCACCCAGCCAAATTACCATATGGGAGGTATGTAAAAAAGATTGTACTTCCTTAAAGAGAGCTATCCATTGTGCTTTGGTTTGGGGGGCATAAATTGTGATAATCTGAAACCATTCAGAGCAAAATTAAACATCTAAGCACATGGCCCTCCCAGGGTGGACATCAACCAATCTGTAAACTGATAAAGCTGAATTGGAAAAAAGAATACCTAACTCGTCACAAGGGTCCTCCCCAATGGACCAAAAGGAAGGTCCCAAAGGCCAGCAGTTAGAAGCATGTTGAGTTCTGATGCGTCTTCAGACGGGTATCTTGTAAACAAATAATGTCCGATGTAAAAGTTTTAAGAAGAGAAAGAAAAACAATATTCTTTTTCTCAACCTTAATCCCATTAACATTTAGTGTGGACGTCTTCAAAGAAGACATAGCAGGGAGAGAGAAATAAAAAAACTACAAGGGACAAAAGTAAAAATTAACCTCAAGGGGGTTTACCCACTTGTCTACGTCTGGTTCTTTTGGCAATAGAATCCTCTGGCCTGCATTCAGTGTCCGTGGTGGAAACAATAGAAAAGGTATCTGTATCATCCACAGAGTCCCCACCAGTATCTTCCTCTAATGGGGCAAACACATTTCCTACCTTCACAGGATCCCTCTGAGACACAGTTTTAGGAGGACTTAGTCTCAGTCATTGTCTTACCATGTCTATTTCATTTTCTAAGGTTGAACGACCTTGAAGGGGCTTCAGGTGGGGGTGGTGGAGGAGGCATGTGCTCCTCAGTGCCCACTACAGGAGTAACATCTGTAGTATTGATCCTAGTAGTATCTAAGCCCACCTCAGGGTTGATAGGATGTAAAACAATGTCTATGGTCACAAGGGGGTAACTACAGGTGAAGCTACAGGAGCTGGAACCCATTCAGAGTCTGGGCGCATAGGCACAGCAACAGCCACCTTCTTCGCCAGTGCATGCTGAGCTTGATTTATAAGTCCCTCATGAGAGGGACAATCACCTCGATTGTGAGAAGCATCCAAGGCATGGCCTGTTTGCTCACAAAAGTTACATTTGAACAGATTAAGGCAGGCTGAAGCCAAATGCCCATACTCCAAACAATGACTACATCTAGCGGTATCACAAGCTGAGCTAAGGTGTAAATGAGACCCACATTTAAAGCAAGATCTGGGTTGTCCAATATAAAAAATAGACCCCCTATCTTGTCCCAGAAAAAAACACACTAGGTAGATGTACAGGGCCTGAATTTGTAGAAAAAAGTTTTACCTTCACCTTCCAACCCCCATCCCAAATCTGCTCGCTATCCATAGTGGGTATAGGCCTCTTAAAATCTCACAACGCTGTCATAACCAAAAAAGAATGTCCTCGAAATTGACACCCTCATTCTTAAACAAAACAGTAATAGTTTTAATCAAGGGTTTGGTGAGAGGAATTGCTTGAAAAGGTATCCATAATGGGTAGTTCTTAAGCGAGTTATATTGGGCCCAAAACCTATCAAGGTTAGATACATTTTTAAAGCTGATATCATAATTACCATTTCCCAAGGAAATTAGGGCAATATTTCCAGATGAAAAAATTTCATAGATTTTTTCAAGAGGTTTTAGCCATAAATAACCTGTCAGGAGTATGTTCTGAGCCCCCCTTATACAACAACCGGACTGCATTCCTCCTAGGAGCAGGTTCTTCAGTGGAGTAAAAAAGGTCAGCCAGTCTGAAAAAGGGGGCCAGAGAAGACTTCTCCTGGTGCTTGGCCAAAGGCTCCAAACTAGGGCCCATCCTAACATCTGCAGGTAAAGAAGTGTCAACAAGAGCCCCAGGTGTGGTACCTACACCAGAAGGAACAGGAACAGTATTTAATAAAAGAGAAGCATTACCTCAGGGTATGATGGAACTCTCCATTGATCAGGCATTGGAAGCCACAAAAGAAGCAGTTGAACACAGCCGCTGATATGATGGTTCTTTAGGATCAGGAGTCCAATGGCCCGAAGGCTCAGGGATCCATCCTGCTGCTGTTAAGGCCCTTTCAGGGGACCAGGAAGAGTCCCATCATAGTAGAGTAGTAGCAGGAGGTTCAGGGCACGTCACCCCAATCTTTGGTCTTCCAGCAATCCAGAAAGGAAAAGTTTGTTCAGAAGCTGCCGAAGAGCCTCTGAGCTAACAACCTCCGGAACCTTTCTACCCATACCGAGCCTTGATTTCCTGGTTTTATAAGGGTCTACAGTAGTTTGCACATGAGAAGCTACAGATGGCTCTGGGCACATGACAGAAATGCCATTTTACTGCCAGCTGCACTAACTTCCGGAATGCACTGCAGGATGAGGAGGAACCTCGGGAATCAAACCATCGTCCGACCATAGTACATGCTCTATCCAGTCCGAAGAGTCACTAGCCCCTGCGGACTCATCCAGCAAGGCAAGAAGCTCCGAATCAATTTCCTTCCCTTTCCTTAGCCATGCTTGTTTGTGTATTAGGAGCGCCTGACGGCGACTGAGACCAGCTTGAGCAGGAGAAGCAACAAAGGCAGCATCTACCTCCAAAACAGGTAGGTCTGTAGAAATGGAGGCAATTTCCATGTCATCTAAAATATTCTGATCCTGTGAAAAGTCCGCTACAGCCATAGCCATGTCAACAGCCTCCTGCATCGAAAGGACAGGAGCAGAGGCCAGAGCTCCCATCCCAGCAACATCCTCTGTCTCTACCCCAGTGGAGAGTATGGGAATTTCCCTGGTGTCCTGGCCAAATTTCCCTCATTCACTGTAAACACCACCAACAGCTTATTCTGGTTCAAGGTCAGTTAGCCTTCATCTGTATTCCCCTCCCCCCTGTTGTGCCTGAAAATTGGCAGGATTTATCTAGTGAACTTACCCGGTCAACAAAAAATAAATAAATAAATAAAGAAATTCAAGACAAGTTTATTGTCCAGTCATTACAACTCGACCGTCACATTAATTTATATTTATTTAAATTTATGATGTATGTGTGTGGGTGGGGGCATGGTGCATGCAGTGGCGTGCTCATGGGACAGTCGGGCTAAGCACTAAGCAGTGCCAGTGAACAATATCACATGACTGCCGGCTGTGACAGTCATGTGATATGTAGACTGGGTCCCCACTACAGCACATGTCTGAAGTCACCAAAACTCTATACTAACTGTTGTCATCTTCATTTTAGAGATGCAGATTGAGAGAGGAGAGATAGTGGCTTTCTAGCATGCTGATGCAGTTTGTTAATAAATACAGACTG
Source organism: Neoceratodus forsteri (assembly GCA_016271365.2). NCBI lineage: Eukaryota > Metazoa > Chordata > Ceratodontiformes > Ceratodontidae > Neoceratodus > Neoceratodus forsteri. Next base: position 43,087,231 of record JADMNL010000035.1, read on the forward strand.
CATTTAAAAATTATTCACGATTGTGATTTGTGAGACATTACATTTGCAGAGATAGATTTTAGACAGGTCTGTGTAGTGAATAATGATTTTTATTTTTATAACTGATCAAGTCTGTTAGCAGAATAGCACTGCACTACAGTATACACAGTGTAGCAGATCTTGACACCAGGCAGGCCATCAGACATCATTTGTTTTAAAATGAACGATGGTGTGACTGACTAGTGGCTTTGCTGGCTCTTTATGAAAATAAATATTAAAAGATTTGAGTGCAGAGTCAGACTAGAGCCAGACTGTATTTTTTTTTCTTGATGGTTTGTGATGGGCGTCATGAGCTGATGAACAGCATTCTATTTCTATCACCATAATTAAGGTGAGATGACTAAGAATACAGTGCAGTCAGTGGCAGCTAATTCATGTGCATTTGGGGCTTTGCTTGCCTTACCCAAGTACAAATATAATAAAAGATTAAAAGTGTAGAGAGTAGTGCAGAGGCTACAGCTAGTTTAGTTTTATTTATTTATTTTTTGCTGCTGATCTAAATGAGTAACTACTGTACTATCATTATGAAACAAGTAAGACTAACATGGAAAAATACCCCAAATTCTTGCCCATGGTGCCACAGGAAAATGTATTGTTTCATACTGTATAGTTTTACTCTTTGCCATCCATTCATTTAAATTGTATGATTCATACAATTTAAATTTAAATGAATAGATGGCAAAAAACAAAACTATACAGTTTTTCAAGACTGTGATACATTCATATATTTGTCCAAACAGTCTACCAGTATTTCATATTTTGTCAGAATATTTATTTATTTAAAAATTGATCACTGGGAAAGGCACATTGAGCCTCGGCTCAATTCCAAGTGCAACCTGGGAGAATATGAAATAATGGCCAAAGGAAAGCATACTTGTAAGACAGCAAACGGGTGCTGTATAACATTCTACAGATATAACGTTATGACACTTAAAAATGGTAGTTGTTATGGGCAAGTGGCAAAAGTTCTTAGTACTTTGTAGTGTGGCCTCAGTATTGCATCCCCTTGATCAATTTCCATGCCAGCTGATATCATACAATACACTATGCTGATTATCCCAAATTATTCTACTGGTGGTGTTCAGTGCTATAGCCTATCCTCTAAGTTATTGAAGTTCCCAACCTCAAACTAGAATGTTAGCACACAGTTTAAAGTAGATCAAGTAAGGAGAATAATTCTCCTAAACGAGAATAGAAGGGTGTAGACGCTTCTGAGATACTGATGATAGTGTAAAGCAGCAGATTTTTCTATAAATGATTGGGCTGTACATATGTATTGGTGCCTGTTAATTGCTGTAGATTTTGATACCACTTTTTTCAGCATGCTATATTCTATGATATCAACTGTCATGGAAATTGATCAGGGATAGACCACATAGTGAGGTTACACTACAAACATTCAGCTACCTCAACCTCTCCTCATATGCCTTACCCTGCTGATCCGATATCATCTTTGCAGCCCTCCTTTGATTGAATTGCTTTACTTTTACTTTTTACCATACACGAAGGCAATATGCACAGTGGTTTAAGGCTCTGAGCTGCAAATCTGGAGGCCTGGGTTTGAATCCTACAGCCCCCACTTGCACACTATGTGACCTTGAGCAAGTCACTTAACTTCCTTGTGCTTCCAGTGTCTCTCCTGGTTAAAAAATTAAAAAACTTTACAGAATTAATTTACAGAATATTGGTTGCTGTAAGCATCCCATTTTGTTATACCATTGATACGGCATATTCAAGAAGGGTTAACAACAGAGTGATGTCATAACAATGGCATAGCATAGAGGATAATGCCTGATGTACAGGTGATAACCATGGTGTAATCACCTCGAGTGGTTGCTAGAGCATCAGTAGACCTCGAGAGTGCAGCTCGAGAAGTTTACCATTTCCCTAGCAACCACGAGAGGTGATTACACTGTGGTTATCACCTGCACATCAGGCATTGTCATTTATAGTGTATGGGACTCAACATGAGAAATTACCTCCCCCCGAACACTAATAATTTAGCCTTACCACTACGGCCACATGATTGTGCAGGAAAACAATTTATTAGGATACATGGACTGAATGACAGTGGGCTGAAATAGTGCCATAGTCAAAATCTCTATCAGACATGGACAGTTTGCTAGACTCATTAAACTGTGACAACTGGAATGTTATTTGAATACTGTACTGAGACTAACAATCATATACTTGGTTTGTAGAATACCAATAACAGTGGCATTCTGTTTTGTAAACTCACTGCTATGACATAGATGAAAGGGGTTTATAAGATTTTGACATCACAACAGAGGGATTACAAGGTTGTAAACAGCTTACTTTCAGTGGGTAATAAGGGCTTGCAATGTTTTATTATATATATATATTGTCCCGGATTCCCGTTTTCCCCCCACAAACGAAAGACACCTGTATGTTGTTGTGTTCAGATTGGCAATCAATTTATTATATATATCATAATTCATTTCCATTTTCCTTGTCATTTATTAATATCCTTTTACAATTTTATTTGTATTGCATCCAAAAACTCCAACTCTGAGCTTTTCTTCTCACTTCCCCAGGTGAAAACCTTGGTGTCTTCTTCTTCTCTCTCTTGGTAGATAACGGTGATAACCGAGACCGCTTTTTTGTCCTTCAGGTTCTTCTTCTTCTCATCATATTTCTTTTTTCTTCCCCCTTCCCCTCCTTTCCCCTCCCCTTTTTTCCCCATAGCCTGTCTCCAGCTTGCATTGGATGACTGGTCTTCCCCCCTTTTTAGGGTTCTTACTCCCCCCTCTTGTTTATCTCCTTTCTTGTCTCCTCCATGCCTCAATAAAACCCATCATTTCTGTATTAAACATGTCTATTGCTAGACCTGACAAGTGCACTCCGTCTGGCCTGTAGAATTCTTCCACCCATTCTTCCACTCCTCGTACTATTACGTGTCCTTCCATACTCCTTACCAAAGTTCCTACCATTCTATTCTTCTTCCTCCTAGCTCTGTCTATTGCTCTATGGCTACGTTCATTTCTCTACACCCTCCTTGGTATCATGTCTGACCAGGTTATGCTCACGCCCGGCCACCATTGCCGTATCTTCCTTAGGTCCTGTTTTAATTGCATATGAGAGTCCACCCATGGCTTCCCCGCAATGTCATTACCCCCAAGGTGTATAATAATTAAATTTGGGATGGGCCGTCTCTCCTTCATGTCAATCAAGGTAGGAGGCATCTGTGCCCATCTCATCCCTTGGATGCCACACCACATGAGCTTACATTGTCTGGCATCCTGGTACAGCTGCTTTCCCCCAGTTTTTTTCTCCGCTCTCTTTTCTGCCCAATAAATTTAGGAGTGCCCACAGATCCTTACTTCAGTGGCCCTCCCTTTTCCCTATAGAAGTGAAGCAAATAGACATTTTAGTCACCACCTTGTTTTGTTTTTACCTTGCCTCTTTTACCAGCAAACCCCCCCAACTATTTCTCTTTTTTTTAAACATGACCGAGCTGACCTGTTAATCACACACCTGTATATTGCGAATATACCTCTTGTAACTGGCAGACCGCCGGTGCCCCTTTTCCATCATACTGGTTTCTGTTTCCCCTGCTGCTGCCCATTTTGAAGCAGACCCGATCCAGAAAGAATGAAATGAATAATTGCCCGGGTCCTCACCCAGGAATTCCATGCCCTTTTTTAGCATGGACATTACTCTTTTTCCATCCCCGTGTACAAACAATCTCCCCTTTTTAATCCCGTGCTCTGCAGCGTATGCCCACAGAGCTTTTACTGGGCACACTGTCCCATCCATGTGAACCTTAATAGTTATGGTACACCCGTGTCCCACTTGATCCATTTTTGACCTTTTCACTAAGATTTGTATCTCCTTCTGCCCCCAAGTAATGTCTCCCCATTGCAACCCCCCCCGTCTGTGTCCTTCCTGCCCTGCCCTACCGCCTCACTCACTCTCAAGGCTCCAGCAAACATCACCAAGTAAATTGTGTGAAATAATTGTGCCTCATCCTCGGATCTACAAATTGCTGGAAGCAAGGCCTTTAATTTTGCTAGCCAATGGTCTGCTATTAGCTGCCTTCCTTCCCTGGGTCTTTTCTGTAACCTTCTCCACCCTTGCATCATTCTCCGTATCAACACTGACTTCGTAGGGTCCTTCCACCTCCTTAGGCTACAAACTATACTAAAACCTGCTAGGTAAACCCCCACCATGGTGTGGGCCGTACCTCTGTGCCATTGGTCCACTGTAAACTTTCCTAAGTAAGTTTCCTCCATAAGTGGTCCACTTACTTCCATGTGGTATGTTGCCCTGAGTGTTTGCAACACCCGCCAGGCCCCTTCATAGGCCCTCAAGGTCCATGGTGCCCATGAGTTGCGAAACAGCATTTCCACTCCCTCTTGCCAACATCCCAGATGTTCTTTGGTATGTGTGTTTTCTGTTCCTCTGCTGCCAGTGCCAGCATCTGGAAATGATCCAGCTGCAGACGGGAAAGGCTGTCAGCTAGGGTATTTTCTACCCCTTCTATGTGTTTGGCCCTGAATGACAAGTTCAATTGCAAAGATCTTAACACCAGCTGTCTCAACACTCCCATGACCATTTCAGATCTGGCTCCCCTGTTGTTTAAAACCTCCACCACAGATTTGTTGTCACACCAGAATGTGACCTTCTGATTCCTTAACTCTTCCCCCCACACCAGGGTGCAGGCCAAAATGGGCATGATCTCTAACAGCATGATGTCCCTTACCTTTCCTTCTCTCACCCATTGGCTTGGCCAAGGCTCCGAGAACCATTTTCCCCTCAAATAGCCCCCCATGCCAAAATCTCCCTCAGAATCTTTATACAGCTCAAGATCTGTGTTGTACACCCAATCATCCTGCCAAAATGAGTAGCCATTATAGCTGCTGAGGAATTCTTTCCATACTCTAAAATCTTCTTTTACTCACTTTGTGATATCCACCCAGTGGTGTGGTCTGGTTACCCCAACAGTGGCCCTGGCCAGTCGCTTGGTTAATGTCCTCCCTGGCCCAATTGCCCTACAAGCAAAGTTCAAATGTCCCATTACTTGCTGTATCTGCCTCAATTGTACCTGTCTTCTGCCCGTATGCACCTGAATCAGCTCTCTAAGTTTTGATATCTTGCTAACAGGCAACCTAAAGACCTCTTTCTGTGCATTGATCTCAACGCCCAAGAATTCTAGAACCTTACTGGGGTCTTCTGTTTTTTCTGGTGACAATGGTACCCCCAGTTCTCTACACAGGTTCTGGAAGCTAGTCAGCATCTTTTTTGACTCCTCACGTCCACTGCCTATTAACAGAAAGTCATCCAGGTAATGTATGACTGCCCTGTAACCCGTCTGCCCCTGAAATATCCATTGCAAACAGGTACTGAAAGATTCAAATGTGGCACAAGCTATGGAACAACCCATGGGCATAGCCTTGTCAAAATAGTACTAGTCCCCTATCTTGAACCCCAATAGATCCCAATCTTTCCGCCTAATTGGTAGCAATCGGAAAGCAGATTCTATGTCTGTCTTGGCCATCCATGCATCTGGCGTTGCCCTAATAATCTGCACTGCCTCTTCCAGTGTTGCATAAGTGACTCTGCTGTGTTCTTCCTTTATAAGATTGTTCACTGAGTCCCCTTCTGGAAAAGGCAGGTGGTGAATTACCCTGTATTCCCCATCTTATTTCTCAGGAACCAAGCCAAGTGGGGAGATCCTCATATTCGGTAATGGGGGGTTGGGGTATGGTCTTCTACTCTCCCCGCTGCTTTTTCCTTCTCTATCTTTGTCTTCAAAATTTCTTCCTTCCCATTAACCGACCCCAAATTGTTAACCTCTCGTGCCTATCTTGGGCCTTCACATCACAGCAGGAAACCAGTTCTAAAACCTCTTTTTTAATGTTTCCACCACCTCTCTATCTGGGTAACTTTTTACCATCTTACCCACAACTCTATTTTGATCGGGATTTTTGCCATCTGAAATTGTTCCCCTAACCCCCTTCCCCCGGCCCCCTTCCATTTCTCTATCTATTCAGTAAGCCTGGTTTCCCTTACCCCCATATCCTCTGCCTCTTGCTCCTCTATTCCATGGCTGGCCCTTATAGCCATGTCCTTCCCAAAAGGGCTGTTGACCTGTACCCTGCCCCCACTCCCTTGGACCCCTTGTGTCCATGTAGTCCTACATCTACTCACAGGATGTGCCCTCCCACATTTTGAACATGCATGCTGGAAATGACATTGTGGCCATGAACAAAATGCCCTGTTATAGCCCCAACAGCATTTTTGGGGTACACCTCCCCTTTTTCCCATCTCTCCCCCTCTGGTGTGGATTGATCGGTTACATAGTCCTTCCATAAATCCAACTGTTTTGTATCCCACCTCACATCCCCATAGGTCACCATCCTTTGCCAGAAAAATTCATCATAATATATCCATCCTACTCCCCCTTTTGCTTTCGCCCTTCTTGTGATCAGTGAGTACGTAATGAGAGGGATGCCCAACTCAGGTTTTTTTTTCCCTGTACTATAGCCGAGTACGTGGCAAAACCCACAAACCAGCCATCCTACGTCTTTCCTTTTGTAAATTTGTCCTCTTCCTTCTTACCCAGCAAAACTACTGCTGCAGCCATCTCACTCTTCCCAATACTCTCCGTCTCCTCATATTTTGCCACCGCCTCCCTACTGACTAAGGCAAAAATGTCTACGTACTCCCCTTTCCTTATCTTTTTCTTTGTTGCTAACAGTGCATGCTCCCCTATTCTCATCCCTGGGGCTCCTATCTCCCTTGTACCCTTTCCCATACTTTCTGTCACCTTTTCCACCTCTCCTGTGGTTTCCCTATCTGACCTGATTTCTGACAGTGCTGATTCCATCTGCCCTAACCCCCCCGTCCCCAGGGCCATAATAATCTGACCTATGTATTCCTTAATGCTGTCCCCAACTGCACCTGATACATTACCTGCAGGCTTGTCAGCTCCCTGCAGCCTGTTATCCTCAAGCGACCCTGGCCTGGTTTTTTGCTGCTTACCATTGGTTGTGGCACCGCTTGCAGGGGAACTCCTGTGTTCGGGGATCCATCCTGAGTTCGAGTGGTGGCAGCACCACTTGCTCTTGGGGAGGTACTGACGGTTCTGGTACACAGGGCAGCAGTGGTACAGGGCTGACTGCTTGGGGAGGAATCACCAGTGGTGGTTGCCCCCTCCTTGGGCCGTGCACCCTACCAGATAGTCACTTCCCACTGCCCCCTTTTCCCTTTTCCACTTTCCTTTTCTCCCCGGATCTCCCCAGTTCCTCTCCTTCCACCAACTGTCACATCTTGTTGGCCTTTTCCACTAGTTCCACGATGGTCTTGTAGGCATCTTCCTTAGTGTGCCTGTTTCTCTTTGGTGCCATGTCCTTGTCTTTGCCTGTATAAAGCTGTAAAATAAACTGAAAATGTTTCATTATAAATAACTATCCTTGATTACTTGTCCTGTTTTGATCAGACACTTCCCTATCCTGTCGCCCGCTTTTTTTTTAAATAGGCCTCCTGCTGCCTGCCCACTCCCATCCCTGTATCCCGACCACTCGTCTGTGGCCTTCATCCAACTTTTCTTTCTGTTATATCTCCTTTTTCCGAAAGCCCCTTTTTGTGTTTTTTTTTTCTTGGTCGTCCCTCCCCCCTGCCTGTCATGTTCTCCCCTCCGCGTTGCTTTGCCAGTGTTCACAACCTACATGCGCTGTGCCTCTAAGACCCTTTAGTTGTCCCCTCCAGTGCCTTTTTATATGGCTGTGAGGCCATTCCATTTGTGTTATCAGGCCTCCCCTTCATGCTTTGTGTCCCAGTTTTGCACTCTTTGTATCCCCACACCTTGTATGCCTGTTCTACCCCTCCTTTTTATCTGAATTTTCTGATTTACAGGCCTACAATGAGCTCCCCCTCCCCCCATCGAGTCCCTGTGGCCTTTATGCTTGCTCCTCTAACCCCAAAGGCCTCTGACCCCAATGTGGCCAACTGACCCCCGAGGCTTTTTCCTCACACCCCCTTCTGCCCACTGGGCTTATGCATAATGCCCCAGCAGGCCTCTAACCTGCCCACATGGCCTCCTAGGCCTTGCCCCGACCCCATCGCTTTCGCTGACTCAACGGCATCCGATGACATGCCGTGTGGCCTTGTCTGCTTGTTTTTTGCCCTTTCCCAGGCATGGCATCCTGCGCTCTGTTTTTTTTTTTAATACAGTGGACAGAGACAACAAAACTCAAAAACACTTGCCCAGCACCCCTTGTCATCCCCTCCAGCCGTGGAGTATGACATCACGCCACGTGGCCATCCCGTTTTCTGTCTTCAATCCCTTTCACCAGGCTATGTCCCTGAAAAAACTCTTGTTTCTCCCTCCCTTGCTCTCCAGGACCTTCCATGGTCTGTACCATGAGCGCTTTTTGCTGATTCCTTAAACATGTGCCCACTTCTACTCGAAATGCTTGCTCAGCACCTCATTATCATCCCTTCTAGCCATGGCGTGTGACGTCACGCCACGCGGCCATCCTATTTTTTGTTTTCTATCTCCTTCACCAGGTTCTGACCCTGAAAAACTCTTGTTTTCCCCCTTTCTTGCTCTCTGAGATCTTCTACAGCCTATACTATCAACGCTTCTTTGCTGCTTCCTTGCAGCATGTACCCACTTCTCTTCTGAGGGCCAGCTGCCCCAAAAAACACCCAAACATACAAACTTTCAGGGGCTTCTCGCCCCCATTTCTTTAACATTACCAGGCTCTCCTTCGTTGTGTAAAAGCAAGGTCCCCATTTAACACAATTAAACAATTCTGTGACTTGGTGCACCATGCTCTGTGCCTTTCTGAGCCTTCAAGCCACATGCTAGGAATACATTGTCACATACCCTGGCCTAGTGTTCATTGCTTCTGCTCTCAAAGCTACTTGGTCTCTCTTCAAAAAAGCAAAGCCCCAACCACTTCATTTCAACTCTGAAGTGTGTCACACTTCTCCCCGAGGTACCCTTCCCTCTCCTGTCCCAGACAAACATCCTCCCAGGTGATTCTCACTCACGGCTTCTAACATTACTCGCTCTCGGTCCTTGTAACACAAGGCTCCCAGCTACCACAGGCAAAACAACTCTGGTGCTCATTGCACATTGCATTACACATCTTCTAGCCTTCACTCAGTGGTGTAAGGAATAACTACATCAAATACACAGGCAGATCCATACCTCTCAACCTCCTGCCTTATAAATCAGGGACAAGGCTTAAAATAATCAGGGACAAAGGACCAAAATCAGGGACACATCTTCAAAATTAGAGATATCCACCCAGAAAGCTGGCAGAATATGGGGCTTAGTGCAAAATGCATTTTCTAAAGAAGAACACGTCTGTAACTTTAATGCTTGGCATTATTTTGTGCTTACAGTACCCATTGTTTAGCCACAAAAACACAAATTTTAGGAGGCACAAAGTAAAATTTTGAGGCAAAATCAGGGACGTCCCTGAAAATCAGGGACACTTGAGAGGTATGGGCATATTTCATATTATTCCTACAGATACATGCGTAAGATTCCTTTTTAAAGATGCATGATTAGGATTTGAACTCTTCAGGTTCTGATTAAGAAACAAATGCTCTACCAATGTACTACTGATTAGCAGATTTTTCTTTTAATTAAATCACAATGTGATTGCTCAACATTGTTTGTTCACTTCTTACCTTCCCATGCTCTCTGAATACACAAACCTCAGCCAAATGTATAAAGTACCAATTTGAAGTGCTGCAGTTTCAGTATAACAAAAACTTCAGCAAAAAGTGGCTGAACCAGCTCTGTGCAGTCCTTCTTGTACCCCCTTTTAGCTCCTCCCCATCCTGCCTGTCCATTGTCTTGGATCCCCAGTCCCTCCCCCAACCTTCCACCTCCCTCCAGAGCAAACCACTTCCCAACACTATGGGGGGGACAAGTGCACCAGGACAACCTGATTTGCCCTGTAAAGGGCAAACTCCATTATACATAATTATACTATGGACCTCACTCACTAACCAATCAGATTCCCACCCTGGCACCTTACCCCCATTAGTTATTCACTGATAACCACTGCCACTGTCCCATGCCACCCTATCACTAAATCCCTCTGACATCAAAAGCAACTTCAAAGTGCCACCATATTGTCTCCAGTTCACACTGCTCAGTAATGTCAGAACCAACAAAAATGAAAAACATGAATACATCCTTCGACCTCATAGACAATGAAGAACTGGATGCAATATTTTGCCAAAATAACCTACCTTTCCAAGAGCTCCATTCTCTGGTACTCCATTCATCTTCAGTGGCCAAACGCCACCGGCATTGATAGTAGCACTTGCCCCACCACAGTAGCACCATCTCCGGCAGCATCCAACTCGAATCCCATAGTCCTCACGGTTGTTCTGCAGCCAGGCAATCCTGACAAAAAAAAGACAACGTCATGAGGAAATCACAGTTCAAGAAATGCTTGACCTAGAAAGGGAATGTCATCAAATAGCAACACAGAAACAAACTAGATGGGCAATCAATGTTTTCTTTGACTGGTGTACACAAAAAGGTAAAGAAATACACTTAAACATGATAACTTCATCACAGCTAAACAACATACTGTGAGAGTTCTACAGCACAGTTTGTAACAGTGATGGAAAAGAATACTCTCTAACTAGTTACACATGCCTAAGAGCAGGATTAAATAGATCTCTGAATGACCCTTCCCTTACTTGTAGCTTCAATCTAATGTCTGACACAGAATTCAACACATCAAAGAACATTTCCAAAGGTGTAGTAAGGCATTTCAGAAAAGAAGGGAAAGATAAAACTGAGCATCACCCTTCCCTAACAATAAATCAGCTAACTCGACTAAGAAATTCTCCAGCCTTAACACCAGACACAGCTACGGGCCTTGTGAAAAAAGTCTGGATAGACATAGTATTACATTTTGCTTGCAGAGGAAATGAAAGGATAAGGCACCTCACAGCACAATCCTTCTAAATAAAAACAACAGAAAATGGAGAAGACTATCTAACAAAACTTTTAATGAACAAAGTAAAACCACAAAGAAGTCAATGACTGCACTAAACAATTCACAAGAGGATGTATGTTCACACAACCAAATGATCCTCTCTGCCCACTCAGCAGCTACAAAAAATATCTCTCCAAACTACTTGAAAACTCACCTTGTCTATTTCTTCATCCAAAAAAATTAAATCGAACACTCCTCAATGACATGCCAGACTGGTACACTGCAGAGCCTGTGGGAGTCAGTTTCCTAGCTAACATGCCACCCCATATTTGCAAAGAAGCAAAGTTTGACACAGTATTCACAAATCACTCACTCCATGCCACTGCAGTCACTCTATTAAGCAATTCTGGCATGGAAGCCAGGCAAATAATGATGATAAGAGGACATAAAAGTGAAGCTTCACTACAAAGCTATTGGTGCCCAAATCTGCAAGAGTTCAAAAAATGGGGTCAAATTATAAGTGGAGAAAGCACCAACGAATGTTTCCAGACTCCATCTGAACCATTACCTACCAAAGAACATTCCAATTCAAAAGCAACGCTACCTTTTCCACCCCTAAAAATTCCAGATGTACCACAGTCAACCATAAATCAAAACATAAGCACCAATGAAGAAAACACAGAAGAACTTACAGTGATTGCTTATGCACCACATCAAGCTGCACATCTTTCAATGCAGAAAGCAGGGATCGCTCAAGCACCACATCAAGCTGCGCATCCTTCAATCCAGAAAACAGCCACCACAACTAACCAATCCAATGATGAGCCACACCTGAAAATACCTTCCATAGAAAACAAAGTTAACTATGGGACTGTGAATTTCATCTAAAAATGACAAGTAAGTAAATAAACCTTCAAAAGAACTTCACCACCATGGAAAAAAATAAATAAATCCTCTTTCTTTTCACCTATCCAACAGGTCACAGCGCATCACATACAAGGTCACAGACAACCAGGAAGGAATGACACTTAAAGCAACAAACCTTGCAATTCAAAACAGACTGGATGAAAAACAACTGCATAAAAATTCTTGAACTCTAACTAAAATAAATACTGCACTTACAACAGTTTTTGTGTTACCAATGTTCTTAAAACTTCAAACTGTTCTAAAATAAATGTTATCACTTAAAAAAATAAACAAAAAAATAAATCTCTACAAATGTCAAAAAATGTTCAACAATGCACTAACTCTGTTTAACTTTCCACCTAACTATCTATTACTTACTCAAAATAATTGCATATTTCAATTACAACTAATGGACTATTTTCTATTGTGGATGAATATCTGGTCTAAAATTCTCATTTTTTTAATAAAACAAAGAAACAATTTAAATAATTATATAAACATAATAAAAAAATCACATAATATAATAGCAATAAGCCACTCAGGGTGTGGGTTATCGGAGGATTTACCATGGCTGGTGAGGATTTAGCCACTCAGCCTATGGCCTCATGGCCAAACCATGCCAACTGTGGTATATCCCCCAATAACCCACACCCCTCAGTGGCTTATTGCTTAAATACTTTTCCCCATTTCCACTTGTTCCTGTATTAGAGTGATTTCACTTGCCTTCAACCAGAACCAGAAGAGCTCAGATTTGCTTTTCTTGTTCTACCCAAAGACACATGAAACTATTTTTATACAGCAATGAGCATTTTATTATGAGCTGCTGTTGTAGCTTGAAGTGTTTAAATGCATGACACATAATAAATTAATCCAAGTCTCCTGTCTGTTAAAAAGATTGGGGAAATGTGGGTAGTAAATTTTTGGGGTACACTAGACCTGACCTACATATTTTTATTTTCTTCTCCCAACCATTTTAGGTCTTCACAGGCTATACTGGATGTTGCATTTGTGGCCGGAAGAAAATCCCTGAAGAAAGGAGAAAAATCAAGGTTTTTAAGGAGGCCTTTCTCCTCTCACCAAAGGTAAAATACTGCTTTTTTGACTTCATTCAGGTAAGAATATGTTGTCTTGTGATGAACTGCTGGAAAAAGTATTGAATTAGTGTCAATATATAGAGAGAATAATGTATGGGTAACCATATTCAACAAGGCTGTGTTTCCATCAAGGGGTTGAGATGACAGCATATAAACCTCGAGAGCAAAGCTCAGGAGATCCATGCTGTCATTTAAACCCTGAGATGGAAACACATGCTGAGTTGTGTGTGGTTGACCATATTTTATTTTTTATAGTATATGGTTTTCTTTACACTGGAGTGACAGACCCCCACTGAAGTGAAAACAAAATATTGTGCCATTTCTTTGTTCTACTCACTTGACAAAATCAAATTTCCAGACTTTTGAAAGGTAATTTGTATGACTTTGGTGACCGGGTGGTTAGTAAGTAGCTATGTGTAGAATAAATGAGAAATTTAAAATTGTATGACCTTTGAACTGTGCATAGCAACTGTTTGGAGTGCACATAACAATGCTTTAGAATGTGCATAAAGGTTTAAAATGTGCTTAACAAGGATTTTGAGGAGGCTGCTTTGATTTTATACATAACAAAGGGTAACCATATACAGTGCCTACTACAGAAGAGTGTAACAGTAACACGGTATATTTCGGTGGGGTTGGTACAGTGACCGGTGCTGAGAAATACCTCTTTACCACTCAGGAACATGGTGCATAAGTGGTAATGCCTTCAATTAATCAATCCTCAATAGCAACAGCTGAGATGCACCCAGTGGCACTATTTCAGGCATGCAATAGTTGCATTCTGGTAATTGCCCCGGGGGGGTGGTGGTGAGCATTTATCATTTATGACCTTTGCTTTAAAATAAAAACTAATTTGAAATTGATCTGGTCACTCCATGATTGTTCATGTCCTCTGCTGTTGCAATTCCAAATGCACATAATCGTAGTCATTGTCTAAATGCAGTTTAATTTATCTGAATTTGTGTCAGTTTTCCCTGGTGGTTTACTGGTCCCCCACCTGGAATCTCAATCTCCTGTTTTCAAATAAAATATTTTCCCCAATGACCCCTCCACAAGCCCCAATCCTCTTGTTTTAATACAAAACATTTTCCATGGTGGTTTAGTAGACCACGCATGCAAGCCCCTACTCTTTGAAAGGCAGTAGAACTCAGTATTTAGAGTGCAGAGCTGTGACTCTGGTGCTGCTCCATCTGAAGTTATAGCAATGTGAAAAAATTCCACTAGTCTCTCATTGAGATCATCATTTCCTAAAGGATGTCATTTTAATGATCACTGTCCCTGTTTTTGCCATGCTTTAAATCCATCATGCATTTAATGTAATTAATAGACTACTTTTTTCAGCACAATGCAGTTCATTTTCCTAAAATGCATCTACTAAACCCTGAACCTGTCTTGTTCTTTCACCAGTTATGCAGTACTGCAAAGTGACAAGGATTAATAGTGCTCTTTTAAAAAGAAATTTAAAAATATACAGCACCACCAAAAATGCACTCTCACAATCGCACTCAGAGATCGCAGCTGTAGTGAAACTTATTTGATTTTGTATATTTTTGCATTGTCATGTTACCTGCCAATGCTACTTTTTATGTATAGTATGTGAAAGATATCAAAATGGCACTGCAGCACTCCTTGCTTTAAGCAAATGAAAGGTAAATTGAGCACTTAACTGCATCCACAATCCATAATATTTACAAACAAGCCACTAACTCTGCATGAGTGTGGTGGTATTTTTATGAGTTCACGGACTGACTAGAGATTGAGTCTTACAAACCATGTTTGTCACCAAAGTAATTGATCTTGTGATGAAAATGAAACTACCAATTCACAGACATCATTTTGACACTGGATTGTTGGAGTGCATACAGTATCTTGTTTTAAGCATATTTTTTTATTTCTTTTTATAAACAGTGCCATTAATCATTGTTGATGCATGTTATCAATGAACCAAGACAAGTTCCTGGTTCTGTAAATGCATTGCAGGAATGTAAATTATTTGTGCTGTAACAAAAGAAAAATAGATCCTGTTTATTGATTATACTAAGATGTGTATGATAAATTTAAATTATGGCAACAATTATGGGGTGATATACAGTCCATGTGCAGCTTGAGCAAGCTGTGTCAGGGCCCCTGAAAGCAAGTGGGACCCCCAGCTTCAAAACAAAGTATTATATTAAACTAAGAATGGGTTAAGAATAGTCAAAAACTACAGTAGCATGCAATGTACAAATAGGGCTAGTTATTTGTTCAAAAAAAAGTCCCATACTGTAGTTGACTATAAACAGCATGTTAAGCACTAGCAGATCATGGCAGTATCCCTTTAATGAAAAAAGAACTCCCCAAAATAAATAATTACCTAAATAATAATGCGAGAAAAAAACATGAACAAATAAATATCTGTGTGTATGTTTGAGATTGTGCCCCTCAGCTTATCAATGCACAAAAGTATTATAATGGTAAAAATGTGTTTTTTACTGTAGCTCAAAGCGATGGGATGTGGAAGATGTACTGTAGTTAATCAAACCAAAGCACTACTTAAATATTTAATAAAAAGATTTGGGATCTCAACTTCTTTACTGTAGATAAGTACTGTACAGTGCATCATAAAAAGTGAAGAAAGCAGGACCCCCATTAAAATAAGACACTGCTATTTGAATGGGCTGTCCTTCCTAAGCAATAACATTGTAAGAATACTGTACAGTAGATACAGTCAGTACCCAGTGAAAAATTAAATACTGTATAACAAGTCAACCAGATTCAGCTTAAATACATTATAAAATGAGTAAAAGCCAAAGGACAAGAAATTTAAATGGCATCTTTTGCTGAGATTTACTGCTGCACAGTTTGCAAAAATGGTTGAAAAAGTATGAAATCTGCCATTTTCATTTTGCTGGATTAGTTGATTAGCTGCAGTTCAGAGACCCAACTTTTTAGTTATTACACAAAGGTTAGGAAGTGACTTGAACTCTATTTATAAAGTAGCCATATCCATACCCATACTGCCGAGAGGAAATATAAGCAATACATCCCTACCTACCAACCTATTAATAAATTCCTTCCTCTGATAGACTACTGCACTGCCTTCTTTTCATTTTCTTATAGTTTTTTTTTGGGGGGGGAGAAAATGATTCTAACATAATGTTTTTCACTTGACATTAGCCTTTGAGTTTTCCATACATACCTTGAGTGTATATTATGTAGACCTTCCATGGTGTTTTTTTTATTTATCTTACTGACTGACATACAGTACTACCATGTCTAGGCATGTAATGCACTGTTAAAATAAGTCAGCCACAGAACAAAAGAAAAACATTATCAGGCTCAGTTCTGGTTATCTACTTTATTTAATCAGTGCATTGCATGTCTAGAGACAGTAGTACTGTATTATAAATCAATCAATAAGGTAAAAGAAATGGACACCAAAATCAAAAGTCTAATAAATGAGCCATGTGAGGTATCAAGGAGGGCAATAAGAATAGATTCATTAAAGAGCACCAGTCGCAATTCACTTAACTTTTTGTGTTTATTGTTGATCATTTACAAAAAGTGTGACTCAATTGGCTGGCTACAGTGCATGTATTGTACAGATGTGACTGCTGTATGAATCCAATTTAACTCTACAGTATATTTGGCAGTGTAGGTGCTGACCCAGTTCTGTAACTATTGGGGCACAACTGATTCACTCACATAGAGTATATTGTAAAACAGTACCATCACTGCCAAATACAGATTTCAGTGTGATGCATTTGTATTCATACAGCGTCACATCTATGCCCTAAATGTACTGTAGCCAGCCGATTCATTCACAGTTGTTGTAAATCATGCTCTGTTTAGATGGAGGGATGTTTTCCCCAAATTATAACCAACCCTACAAGTCCACCTATTCATGAACCATGACTTTTTTTTAACTAAAAAATAATAAAATAATATATCTGAGTTGCAGATTGTATATTTCAACAGGTACATTTCCCACTGAACTGCAGACCTAGCTGAGTTTGATGGATTAACCCAGCTAAGGTGTGTCTTTCTTCTTTTTTTCACATTTCCAGACGTGGCACTGTCGCTCCCCCTCCCCCAACTACCAAACATTAACTTATTAACAGAAAGCTCTTTGCTGTTTTCTTATTGTTTAGCACCTTCCAAGCCAGTCACTGACTTAATTATATGAACTATTTAGCTTCCTGGGATTAACAGAGCATTTCTGCTAGGTGTCACGCTAGACAATTTATCATCATTGCAGTTGACGGACATCAATTTAAGACCTTAAAAAGAAAATATTTCTCACAGAAGATGGTAAATCTGGTGAATCCAATCCCCTTGATACTGTCAGTAGTAAAAGTAAACTTGAGCTTAAAAACTAAATAGACATGTTTATTATTGGGGGCAGTTCAGCATGCTGTTAGATTTTAAAAATCAACTGCTTCCTTTTCAGCCTGTTTTTCAGCCTGTTTGTTTCAGCTTATAATATTATGTCTTGTTTTCAAATAAAAGAACAAAAGGTGAAGCTCGCTTTCATTGCTGAGAGCTTTCTGTCAACCCCATCACACACACATAAACACACACACAAACACGCACACACATCACCTCTCTCACTTGATTTTTTTTTCTTTCTTTGCAAATCAGGAATAATGCCCAGTCCAGCAATATTTTGTGTAACAGACCATAGAGTTTTTTTTCTCCTGCAATTACATAATTTAGGATTCTTTGTACATGTGGTCTGTGTGATTTTCTGCACATCCCCCATATCGGGGATAGCATGTGTAGATGAAACATTTCACTGCAATTAAAAACAAAATACAGGGGTATTCCTTTCAGTTACTGTCTACTCATAAATTTGCACATGTATTCTAATGCTCCAGCCATCAGAACAAAAGTATTGGCAAATGTATTTCTTTTTTAATCAATCTTTGTAGTAATTGTAGTTTTTTAGTAATCTTTTTCCCCATATATTAGAATTCTGGCATAAATATTCCCTTTGCAACCTGCACTCCTCCTTTTTTGTACTTGGAACATTGTTAATTTTAGAAATGTCAAGTATACAGATATCCACACAACATAAAATAGTGCTCACTGGGAAGGTGGTGCTCCACATAGAAACATATACTTTGAAGGCAGACAAGGACCACTTGGCCCACCTAGTCTGCCCATTCCCCTACCTGCTGGATAAACTACAGATCCTAGCTAACTATCAGCCTATTTCTTCGTAACCCCCCACAAGAATTGCCTCGAAACACAATTCACAGAAATTCGGGCACTGACCAGACATATAAGTACAGCCTGCATTACAGGTTCAATTTCACTTATTTATTGCACAAAAATAATAAAAACAACCACTTATTGCAATTACCTCATTTGTTTAAAAATAATAAGGAAAGTTCAGAGCTAATATTGTTGAGAAATTGAGTGAGTAGGTAATTGTCCTGGATTTCCCCCTTTTTCCCCACAAAAGACACAGACCACTGTATGTTGTTGTGCTCAGATTGGCAATCAATTTATTATATATACTATGATTCCATTTTCCATCTCATTATCTTTTATTATTATATTTTCCATTGCAATTTTTATTGCATCCATATATCCATCTCTGATCATCCCTCTTTTCTCCTCTCCTCACTCCCCCAGGTGAAAACCTGGGTGCCTTCTTCTTCTCTTTTCCTATTAGGTAACGGTGAGAACCGAGACCGCTTTTTCTGCTTCAGCTTCTCCTTCTTTCCATCCTCTTCCTTTTTTTTCCCCATCCCCTCCTCCCCCATTTTTTCCCCCTCTCTGCCATCCACCTTTGGCAGTCCAATAACCATCTTACCGGACAAATTCTGTCATCCACCTTTGACAGACCAAACACACAGTCCCTTTTTGACTGTCTTCCCTATATGCACACACAGTCCCTTCTTGACTGTCTTCCCCACATGTTCCTTAGTTATTGGGTGGGTGGATGGGATCAAAACGTCAGCAAAAAGTGGCTGAACCACTCCTGTGCTGTCCATTATGTACCTCCTTTAGCCCCTCCCCTTCCTGTTGCCTGCCTATTGTTCTGTCCCCTTGTTCCTCCCCTTTCCTTCCCCCCTTCTGAGCACACCATCTTCAGGTAAACGGAAGGGGTGCACCAGGACAACTTGGTCTGCCACTTAAAGGGCAAACTCCATTGTCCCAGATTCCCTTTTCCCCACAGAAGACATAAACCACTGTATGTTGTTGTGCTCAGATTGGCAATCAATTTATTATATATACCATGATTCCATTTTCCATCTCATTATCTTTTATTATTATATTTTACATTGCAATTTTTATTGCATCCATATATCCATCTCTGATCATCCCTCTTTTCTCCTCTCCTCGCTCCCCCAGGTGAAAATCTGGGTGCCTTCTTCTTCTCTTTTTCTATTAGGTAACGGTGAGAACCGAGACCGCTTTTTCTCCTTCAGCTTCTCCTTCTTTCCATCCTCTTCCTTTTTTCCCCCTTTCCCTCCTTCCCCCCTTTTTTCCATTAGCCAGTCTCCAGCTTGCATTGGATGGCTGGCTTTCCCATCAACTTAGGCTAGGGAACCGCTTCCTTTCTGTTTCACCCTTTATATTTAATTTTTTTCTTTTTTTTAATATTGTACTGTCTGCATGTCTTCTCCATGACTCTATAAAGCCCATCATTTCTGTATTAAATATATCTATGGCTAGATCTGACAGGTGCACTCCATCTGACCTATAGAAATCTTCTACCCACTCCTCCATCCCCCGCCGTATCACCTGCCCTCCCCTCCCATTTTCTTTATCAGTGTTCCTACCCTTCTATTCATTTTTCTCCTGGCCCTGTCTAAAGCTGTATGGCTGTTTCATGTCTCCAGACCCTTCTCGGGATCATATCCGACCAGGCAAGGCAAACACCTGGCCACCACTGTTGAATTTTCTCTAAATCCCCTTTTACCCACATGTAAGTGTCCGCCCATGGTTTTCCCCCAATGTCATTGCCCCCTAGATGTAAGATAATTAGGTCCAGGACTGGCCACCACTCTTTCATCTCTGTTAGCATAGGAAGTAGCTGCACTCATTTCATCCCTTGTATGCCACGCCAAACCAACCTACCTTTTCTCACATCCTGGTATAACTGTTTTCCCCTGGGCTTTTTCTCCACTCTCTTTTCCACCCAATAAACATATGAGTGACCACAGATCCATACTTCCTTGATCCTCCCTCTTCCTATAGGAATTAAGAAGAAATAATATTAAAACATGTTCTTCTGTTCCCATCATGGTCCCCTTTTCTTGGCCTTCTCCCTCTCCCCCTTGTGGTCCCGTACCTGAAACAAAACAGATGACATGTTAATCTTCATACTGCAATGCCCGAATATACCTCTTGTAACTGGCAGACCACCAGCGCCCTTTTTCCAACATCTTGGTCACCATCTCCCCTGCAGCTGCCCACTGTGATGCAGCCCCTATTTGAAAATAGTGAGAGGAATAATTGCCTGGGTCCTCCCCTAAGAACTGCATGCCTTTCTTGATCATGGCTGTGACCTGATAACTGGTGACTTTTTTGCCATTCCCCATGAACAAATAAACTCCCTGTTCTATATCCATGTTCTGCGGCGTAAGCCCACAAAGCTTTCACTGGGCACACTGTGTCCTCCTCTTGGGACTTCAGGGTCACCGTGCAACCTGTCCCTCTTTTATCTGTCTTTGATTTCTTTATTAGTATGTGTATCTCCTTTGTCCCCCAACTTATATCTTCCCATTCCAACCCCCCTTCTTCCTCTTTCTTGCCATGTTCCACAGCCTTGCTCACTCTCAGGGCCCCTGCAAACATTACCAGGTAAATTGTGTGAAATAACTGTGGTTCGTCTTTTGATCTGCAAATTGCTGGCAATGCCCCTTTTAATTTTGCAAGCCACTGTTCCCCTATGGGTTGTCTATTATCCGTGGGTCTTTGCTTTAACCTTCCCCATCCCTGCATCATTCTTCTGATCAACATGGACTTCGTTGGCTCCCCCCATTTCTTAAGGCTGCAGATTAAGCTAATCCCCACTAGGTACACCCCCATCGTGTTGTGAGCTGTTCCTCTCTCCCACTGATCTACTGTAAACTTCCCTAACTGTTCCTTCATGATTGACCCACTTACCTCCATGTGGTGCATTGCCCTGAATGTTTGGAACACCTCTACGCCCCTTTGTAGACCCTCAAAGTCAATGGTGCCCATGATCTGCAAAACAGCAGTTCTGCTCCTTCTCGCCAATGTCCTAGATGTTTGTTGGTGCTGGTGTTTTCCGATCCTCTGCTGTTGGTGCCAGCATCCAGAAATGGTCCAGCTGCACATGGAAAAGACTGTCAGCTATGGTGTTTTGTACCCCTTCTATGTGTTTGGCCCTGAATGACATGTTCAATTGCAGGGCCCTTAAAACTAACTGTCTCAAAACCCCCATGACTGTGTTTGATCTGGCTCCCCTGTTATTTAAAACTTCCACCACTGCCTTGTTGTCACACCAAAATGTGACCTTCTGGTTATGCAATTCTTCTCCCCACACCAGGGTACAGGCCCACATGGGCATGATTTCCAGCAGTGTGATATCTCTTACTTTCCCATCCTTCACCCGGCTTGCAGACCATGGTTCCACACACCATTTTCCTTTCAAATAGCCTCCCATACCCAAACCCCCTGCTGCATCCATGTAGAGTTCCAAATCCATATTATATATACACTCGTCTTGCCAAAAGGAACAGCCATTGTAAGTATTGAAGAATGACTCCCAGACCATGAAATCTTCTTTTACTCTCTTTGTTATGTCTACCCAGTGGTGTGGTTTTGTTACCCCCACTGTGACCCTTGCTAGCCATTTTGTGAAGGCCTTACCTGGCCCAATTGCTCTGCATGCAAAGTTCATATGTCCCATGACCTGTTTCAAATGTTTTAACTGCACCCTTCTCCTCCCCGTGACCCCGTCTAATCAGCTCCTTCAGCTTCACTACTTTGTATTCTGGCAACCTAAAGAGTTCATTCTGGGGATCTATTTCTATGCCTAAGAACTCTAAAACCTCACTGGGCCCTTCTGTCTTATCCGGTGCATGCAGGACCCCTAACTCCCCACACAACTCTTGAAAGTTGGCCAACATTTTCTCTGTCTCCCTCTTCCCACTACCTATTAACAGGAAATCATCCAGGTAGTGTATTACCACCTTATACCCACTCTGCTCCTGAAATATCCACTGTAAACAGGTGCTCAATGCCTCAAATGTCGCACATGCTATGGAGCACCCCATGGGCATTGCTTTGTCAAAATAGTATTGTACCCCAATTTTAAAGACCAGTAGGTCCCAATCTTCCCTCCTGACCAGAAGCAATCTGAATGCAGATTCTATGTCGGTTTTTGCCATCCAGGCATCCTTGGATGCCCGGATGATCTGCACCACCTCTTCTAATGTGGCGTATCTCACTTTACTATGTTTCTCACTTATGAAATCGTTCACTGAGTCCCCCTCTGGAAATGACAGGTGGTGAATCATTTTGTGTTCCCTCTGTTGTTTTTTGGGAACTAACCCCAATGGAGATATTCTCATGTTCTGCAGTGGTGGTTTTGTGTACGGTCCTTCTACTCTACCTGACGCCTTTTCTTTTTCAATTTTTTTCTTAAGATGTCCTCTTTTCCCCTCACTGAACCCAGATTATTCACCTCTTTGCTTGCCTCGGGCCTTCACACTTTAACTGGAAGCCTGTCTCAAAACCTGCCCTAAGTGACTATGCTACCTCCCTATCAGGATATTTCATTAACCACTTTTTCTATACTTCCATCTTGATGGGCATTCTTGCTGCTCAGAACTGATCCCTTGTCCTGTCCCCCTCATTTCTAGTATACCCCCCTTTTTTGTCCCTTTCTGGTTCCCTGTATCTAGTAATTCTGGCTCCCTCTGCCTGTTTGTCCTCTACCCCTCTCCCCTTACTCCAAGTCTGCCCTCTATATCCCTGTCCCTCCCAAAAAAACTGTTGGCCTGTGCCTTGCTCCCCTGCCCCTTGTGCCCCTTGCACCCATGTCATTCTACATCTACTCACTGGGTGCGTGCCCCTACATTTTGAACAGGCATGCTGAAAATGGCATTGGGGCCAAGAGCAGAAAGCCCTATTGTAAACCCAACAACATCTCTGAGGTGCCCCTCCCCTTTTTTCCATCTCCCCTTCTGGTGTGGACTGGTCAGTTACATAATCTGTCCACAGATCTAACTGTTTTGTATCCCATCTTACATCCCTGTAGATCACCATCCTTTGCCGGAAGAATTCATCATAATATATCCAGCCTACCCCACCTTTCTCCTTTGCTCGTCTTATTATCAGGGAATATGTGATCAATGGTATGCCCAGTTCAGGTTTCTTTTCCAGCACTATAGCTGAGTACGTAGCAAAACCTACAAACCATCCATCCCACATCTTTCCTTTGGTAAATTTATCCTCCTCATTTTTGCCCAACAAAACCACTGCTGCCACCATCTCACTCTTCCCTATGTTCTCCTTTTCCTTATATTTTGCTGCTGCCTCCTGGCTCACTAAATCAAATATGCCCACATACTCGCCCTTCCAAATCTTCTCTTTTGTGGCCAATAGTACGTGTTCCCCTATCCGCATTCCCAGGCTTTCTATCTCCCTTGTTCCCTTTCCTACCTTTTCCAACCCTTTCTCATCCCCTTCAGCTGCTGTTGAATCTGACCTGATCTCTGCCAGAGCAGATTCCATTTGACCCAACCCCCCATCCCAAGCACTGCAATAATTTGACCTATGTACTCTTTTATGCTTTCTCCTACTGCCCAGGCTACTTTACCTGCGGCCTTGTCGGTTTCCTGCATCTGCTGGACTCAGGACATCCTGAGTTAGCAGGTTGTACTATTGGCTGTGGGAGGGTTGGTATGCATGGGGGATCCAGTCTGGGTTCCACTGGTGGAACCTCCACCTGGTCTTGGGGAGGTACTGACAGGACGGGGACTTGGGGCTGCGGCGGTACTGGGCTGGCTGATCTGGAAGGTATCCCTGGCTGGGGCTTCACCCTGGTAGGGCTGCTTGGCCTTCTTTCTGGCCTCTTCCCATCACCCCCTTTTCCTTCCCCACTTTTCATTTCTCCCTGGATCTCCCCGGCTCCTCTCCTTCCACCATCTGCCGCACTCTGTTGGCCTTCTCCGTGAGCTCCACTATGGCTTTGTAGGTGTCCTCTTTAGATGGCTTGCTCTTCCTTCATGCCATCTCCTTGTGTTGGTCCATGGAAGCTGTAGAGATACTGCCCAAAAACCAAGAAAATTAAAGGTCATATTAATCACTTTTTCCAGATTAACCTTCCATTTTTTTTTAACCCATGTCTGGGGGTGTTGTTCCGCGTGGCCTCCTAGGCCTCATATTCCCCTTGTGGCCTTCTGGACCTCCCATTCTCCCTCATACACTCCAGAACACTCCCAATCTCTCTAGGCCCCTTCTGGGCCTTGTTGTCCCGTTTCTCAAAAGCAGTGTGTCTCACCGCCCATTCCAGGCTTCTGCCCTCATCCCATGTGGCCATCCTGGCTTGCTATCCCCCTTCTCCTGGGGGCCACTGGCCTCCCTGAATGGCCTTCCAGGCCTCCTGGCTGTGGTGGCACTTGGGCCACACCCAGGCCCTTCTTTGTTTCTTCCCCTTCTGATGCCTTCCCCTCTCGCTCCCTTCCTGAGCACTGCTCAGCTGTGGCATCTGCCCCTGCCACGTGGCTTTCCCATTTTGGACCTTGCACTTAGTCTCCCACTGCAGGCATGGCATCGCCCCCCGTACCTCCTGCTGGAAAGCTTCCCCTGAGTCCCTATACTTCCCCTTTTGTCCCCCCAATTTCCCTTTTTTGGCCTAGCTCTGCACATGTGACGTCATGCCACGTGGCCACCTGAGCTGGCTCCGCACTTCCCCTCCCTCTCCTCCATTGAAAAGAGCCCATACACCTATTTGCATCAAAAGCAGCCCACTGGCATCTGAGGGGCTCCACCTGGCCCCCCCTTCCTTGTACCCTGTTCTTCTCGAGGGTCTCATCCCCATGGCATGTGACATCATGCCATATGGCTGATTGTGATGGCTGCACTGTCTTTCCCCCCAACTGTCACTATGCGCCTGATGCCCATTGTGGCCTAAAATTTGACCTGTTGGCTTCCGAAGGCTACTATCTGCCCCCCTGCTCTTCCCATGTGGCCTGACCATCTTGCATGCCTCCCCCAATGGCGTGTGACATCATGCCATGTGGCCCAGTGTGTTGGCTCCCCCTCTGAGCCCCCCGCTGTCTCTGTGAGCCAGCGCTTCTGCTGCCTCTTCTGTCTGTCCCTCCTGAATCTCTTTCTTTTCCCCAAACACATTCTGGGTCCAATTCAACTCTCCCGGCCCTTCACCAGCCAGAATGTCACCCAAAGGAACTTGTCCAGCCCCCATAGGCTCCAAAGCTTGTTCCCCCAAATCCCGTAACAATTTTTTTTTTTCATTCCACTGCTAAGGCCTGGAAGAGACCTATTCACTGCTGTTTCTGATCAACGCTGTTCCAGCACCATCCCACAGAGCTTTGTCCAGCCCCACTACACTCCAAATTTGTTCCCCCAGTCAGTGCCAAGGCTAGAAGGTGGCCTACTCTTTACCACATTCTGATCCATTTTCCATTCTAAATGGATGAAAAAACCCAGGCTTTGCTGACTGTGAGGGAAACTACAAACTAACAAACACATTGCTTGCTTCCAAGCTGTTGCATGGCCCCTACCACCACAACGCTAGGCCCTGCCGTTTTAACCAACGAACAACATGTG
Source organism: Neoceratodus forsteri (assembly GCA_016271365.2). NCBI lineage: Eukaryota > Metazoa > Chordata > Ceratodontiformes > Ceratodontidae > Neoceratodus > Neoceratodus forsteri. The sequence continues at coordinate 43,112,969 of JADMNL010000035.1, forward strand.
TGTAGCTGCTCTGTCCTCACTGTCCCCATAGCAGAGGACATGCTGTTTTGGAGCAACAAATCTAGTTCTACTATTTTATTTTTAACAAGCCTTTTAAAACAATCTGGGCCCAAGCCCTGTCAATCGAAACAAGCTGCTAACCACGTGGTGCTCTCACCCTTCCAAACTTGGTCATTCCTCGGACTGTATCTCAGTCTCACTAGCTAAATCTCATCCTACTGTCTCCTGGCATTGTACTGCATAAAGAAACATCATACATTGTTGCCTGTCCTTGACTAGCTGAGCCTAATACAGATTCACTCAATAAACACCAAGGTTGTTATTATTACTTCTTTTACCATATACATTTTGCATTTACACTTGGCTCCCCTAGTTGTTAGTTTCTTACCTGAATATTTCCAAACCTTTTTTCCAATCAATGCCAATCTGATGTGCTGCAGTTTAGAGTGATCAAAACTTCAGCAAAAAGTGGCTGAACCACTCCTGTGCTGTCCATTATGTACCTCCTTTATCCCCTTCCCTTCCTGTTGCCTGCCTATTGTTCTGTCCCCTTGTTCCTCACCTTCCCTTCCCCCTCCCTACTGAGCACACCATCTTCAGGTCAAGGGAAGAGGTGCACCAGGACAACTTGGTCTGCCTCTTGAAGGGCAAACTCCATTATTTAATCTTTTTGTTTTGGATATCTGAAAACTCACTTGTAACAATAATTTTATTATTTAGATCTTAGTTCAAACCATCCTACTGCTGGTATCTGTGGCATATTAGAAATAAACTATGGGCAGATTTGAGCACGCTGCCACTAATGTCCCATTTCTTTCTGCACCTCCTGGCATGATCCAGTCATTGCTCCTTCAGGTAACAGAGTCACACTCCTCTTCTTAATTATGCACCACTTCTAACACAATCAATATTATAGAACTCCGTCCCTTGGTTGCTGCTTTGTGAGTGAATAGGTAGTTGCACTGTTGACAAGTTTACTGACAATAAATGTAAAAAAAGGAAAGAAAAAAACAAGAGGAATACAGTTTCAAGATGGCCGTTGGAGGTGTTTGTGTTTGTGTTTGTGAGTGGGGGTGATGGGGGCACACAAATATCAAACTCTCCTTGCCAGTAACAAACATAGTAAAAGGACAATGCAGACTGGTATACTCTGTTGCGCATCACCACATGCTCACTCATTTATCTGTACTCCTGGTTACCCTAACTGATTGCATCTCCTCCAGATAGATGAGACCCCCTATTATGATTCCTTGCATGGCCACATGTTTCAGAATTTTTTTTCATCCAAATAAAACCTTTGTTATGTGCCTTCATGTACTGTCTTACAACAAAACATTTCTCCAGCTATTCCACGTCCCTCTGTTCCCCTCAAGAGTGTTCATAATTATATTTCTTATCATACAGTTGCATGGTGTGTGAATAAGAATCTATGCATTATTTTTCATTGTTTACCTATTGAGACACTGACTGCTATCCAAAACATAAAATGCAAGCATACTTCCTTGTACTAGGCTATGCATGTGCATCTAGAGGCACTCAATCAACTCCCATTGGATCCAGGCAAATAGTGTTTCATTTGTTTTTATTTATTTATTTTTTTTTGCTGATGTTACCCTGCACATTTAACTAATTGCACAATATGAACCATATTGTATCTGTTAACCCTCTGTTTTGCAGCACAATTCTAAACTAATTGCACATCATCAGCAAAGATGATCAGCCTGTTGCTGTCACGACTTTTAGACATACAGTTGTAGTTAACCATGTGTAAAATAAAATGTTTCCACTATTTTCCCTGTCATTCACTTACAATTGCTAGTTATATTGATGAACAATTACTACTCATGAAATAATAAAAGAAAAAAATTGGTACCATGTGCATGCTTCTTCATGAGGCAGAAATTAAATGTGTCATTTTAAGCTGTAATTTGCTCCCTAATGAAGACGTAAACTTACAAACCTAATGGCATTGTGAATATCTAATCTTGACTGTTTTAGATGACATTGGCTAGCTACTGTAGTTTGTAGTTCTTTAGAAGATCCGGACAGTTTCTAGCTTTTATTGGTTTCTTCAATTCAAATCAACCATTTTTTTTGACTAGTTTCCAATTATCACCTCCAAGTGCTTGCATATTTTTCATGCATGGATATGGGTAAGGCAGCGCATGAAGTGCTGCACTGTCCTTAACTGTTACACAACGAGTTCTAACATTGAATCATGACATAGACACACGGGACTTGCAATACTCCATATCCCATCTTGTATTATCTAGAACACCTACATACTGTATTGTGCAACTTCATTCCCAACTTGTTCTCCCCCACCCCTCATCAGTTTCCTAATTGTTGTCTTGGCAGTGTTCTCCACAGTTCCAACACCACCTCTCTTTATCACTGTTGTTACCCCTCCCTACGCACTGTCATTTTCTCTCTTGTTATCTCACAGTTTTTTTACACTGTCTGCCCACATGTATGGTATCAGTCTGGTAACAAACTTCAGTTATGTGTTCCATCTCTGATTCTACCATTTCTACTTTCACGTTCCCTGATTAAATTTGCTTGTTAACTTCCTTAGAGTGTTAAAACCAAGTGAAGGGAAACAAAGGAAGTGAAAAGAGGGGTTGTGGTGCATTTACAACAAAAAAAGAAAACAAAGAGCAGAATGCTGACCAAGCAGCAGACCACAGACACACTATGTTATACCTCCTGGATCCAAATCCATAGCGTCCTTCTAAAAGAACTGTTTTGTTATAGAAGACTCTGTCTCCACCCATCCATATGAAATCAACTCACTTGATATATCCAACCAAATTGAGCCATCAATCACTCCGAAACACGGCAAAATTTGCTATCCAGTACACTGCATATAGGAAAGAACACCCCATAGCTTGGATATGAGCCATAACCAACTAGCCAATGTCTGGACCACATATATTTTACAGAACACAACAGGTATAATAACATAAAATTATTAAGGGACACGGTCAGACTACTAGTGAAATCATTCTGGAAAGTGTAGTTGGTTCTGGGAGGGAGTTTAAAGATAGAAGCATGTGGTAGATTACAGATATATTAAATGTAAAGTTAATGTTGCATCTGTCCAATCTCCCACACAAGTAGTAGGAGGGATCAGGGTGAAAATGGGGGGACTGCAAATGCAGAGTGCTTTGGGTTGATTAGGCATCATCATAGATTCTATATTACAATATCTGAAAAAATATCAAATGATATCTGACATGAAGTTACAGGTAGCGAAGGTCGGAACAGTGTTACTACTGCCAGGTTTGACTGAAGTGGAAAATATAAGAGAATTAGATGATATTAATTAAATACCTAAACAATGGAATATACAAACAGTAGAAATCAAAAAAATAAACAAAAAAAAAAGGATTCAATGGAGACCATGATATTGGGTAAGAATATAAGGAATTAATGTTGGGCATGGAAAAAAAAGCTGTTTTGTTTACGGAGTCCTCAAAAAACAGTGTAGGGCAGATGTATAAATGCAACTTTGTATCTACTGTATGTGTGTGTTTCTACTGAGGGTGAATGATCTCTTTTTTAACAAACTGGATGTTATGTATCAAGAGAGGCTGTCTGATGGAGACTGGATACTATGTATACAGTACTATGAGTGTCTTTGATCTCTGTAGTTTTATACTGAATACTAGAAAAACAGCAACTGTAGCAACTTATAATAGACAAATATGGTTGCACAACTGCAACTAAGGCTGGCAGCAGATGAACATGAAAAGAATAAAAACTGTGGTATTTAGTTCAGGCTATAAAAAGGCAAAACAGTTCCCTTATCTTGGCTATAAATGTTCAAGGCACACACACACACACACACACACACACACACACACACACACACACACACTAGGTGCACAGGATAGGAAACATAAAAAAATCAATATGTTAGTAAATGTATTGATTTAATCAGGCAACTGGCTTTATTTAAAAATCTTCATAGTTGCACTGTTGCTTTATACTGATGCTTTAAGAGACAAAAACAAAAATAAGATACTGTATCTCATAGGGTGCGTCTGCCATCTGTGTGTGGCAAATTTCTGATAAATAAAATAAAGTAGCAGTTCATGCTAGCCAGAAAAAAACAGGCATTACCTGATTTCTGTTCTCTCAGGAAGTGTCTAGGCTCCCTTGCTGAACATTTGAAGTAAAATAATAGTTTAATAAAATAATGGTGTATCTGACAACAAACTGTCAGGTACTGTGTTTGCCTTCAATTTGGGAGGGAGCTGACGAGGATCAAGTGGCAGGTGGGCACATGGGGATATGGGGTACTTTAGGCAATGTAGTTACAAACAAGTGTGACAGTTACCTCTAAGCAGTGGTTGGAACATATAACTCACTGTACTCCATGCACTTGCTGCCTGTTAGACAGTGAACGAAGGGGGAGGGGGTTATCCAGGAAAGACACATTACCTAAAACGTGTTTCCAGATAGAAACTTGGAGCTCAAGGAATTAAGTGACTTGCTCAAGGTAACTTAGTGTACAAGTGGGGGCTGTGGGATTTTATTTAGTTGTGTGTTCCAAAAAGTTTCCTCTTTTCTTGGAAGGGGACTGAGTCTGTAATAAGCTCATGATCTTTGGCCTGGAGAGTTTTTGAGTGTATTGAAATTGTAATGCCTTTGTGAGTAAGATCATTTAGTTACTATGCCAACAAACATTTGCTTCCACAACAACACACAACACTATGCCACTTAATTAGCTGTGGGTAGGGGAAGAATCACATTGGCCCTCCTGTTTATATTAATTATGAGGATTGCTTAGCTTTTCTAGGTTATCTAAATCAGGGCGTGGGAGGAAGGCAAAGACCTGTCCTTCAACTTGGTACAGAATGGCTCCCTCTCTTTCTTTAATATTAGGCTTTTGTTTGATCTACTGGAGCATCCATACTGTTAAATTGTACTATTTGCAGCTGCAAGTTGAGGGGCTAGTTGCACAACCAAGCAGACTTGATAGACTGCGAGGCCTGCAGACTTGATAGACTGAGAGATGTGTTTCTGCTGACATTTTCATATGTTTGTATTTCCACAGGAGGGTTTGACTTCTATGAACTATATTATACTCAGTATATAAGGAATATGTGTGTCTCCATAGTATGGCTGTGTTTCGCTAAAGAAATGTGAAACAACTCCTTTATTTAAAAATGTTTAACTATGCTAGTTGCTTTACATTTGAGCCTGTTTTCTAGCTGCTGTTTACTTCTTTTATGAAATTAATTTGCAAAGACAGGCAGATAATGTGAATGTCCACAGTGAAGGGTGCTTAAAAAGGTATTGTATCTCTTAAACAGTATACTGTGGGTGGGATATGCAAAGGGGTTGCGCATGGCACAACAGTGCTGCACCATGCACAACCCACTGATGCGCCCCAGCATGATATTCAAAGGGGGATGTTGCACTGCGCAATTCCCGATGTGCCGGGCACCAGTAATGTATGTGGTGCAAGTGGGGGGGCATGCCCATGCATATGTGGCACATCTTGATATTCAGCCAGGATGTGCGGCACATATGCAGGCACAAACCCACCTTGCATCCCACAGGGGGGTGCAAAGATGAGCCCGTGGAAATCAGGAGCATGTCAGGGGACAGCCACAGGCCGGCCGCCATATTGCTGGGTGCAACACGGCAGCCGCCTGCTGTGGGTGGCCACCCGGCCTCCAGACACTCACTATGGGCATCATGCCCTCGTCCGATCGTGGGCATAACAGCAATAAATCCCTGGTGGTCCAGGGAGCCTACCCCATTGCCCAATCATGGGCAAATTATAAATAAAACCCTGGTGGTCCAGTGGACCTGCTCCCCTGCCTGATCATGGATGGTAGTTATAATTACATTCCCTGGTGGTCCAGTGGACTCGATCCCCAGCCCGATCATGGACTTTAGTGGTAATGACATTCCCTGGTGGGCTAGCGGTACCCCCCTCCCCACCCGCCAACTCAGACCCACCACCCCACTCCTCCCCCCAGTCAGTGGCAGGTGGCAGCTCCCCATCCTCAAGCCACCCGGCCACCCGCCCAACTGACAGAATACAGTACAGCTGTATGCCCATTGGTCCCCTGCATGGGTCAATGGGCATGCAGTGCTGTACTATGCTACACAGTTCTGTAATGTGAATGAACCATTCACATTTTGGGACTGTGCAGTACAGGATGGTCTGCATGCCCATTGGCCCACGCAGGGGACCAATGGGCACACAGCCATACTGTATGCTGTCAGTCGTCGGGCTGCCAGGTGGCTAGCAGGTGGGGAGCTGCCACCCACTGCTGACCAGGGGGGAGCGGGGTGGTGGGTCTGAGTGGGCAGGTGGGGAGGGGGGTACCGCTGGCTCACCAGGGAATGTCATTACAACTAAAGCCCGCAATCAGGTTGGGGATCGGGTCCACTGAACCACCAGGGAATTAGTTTATTCATTTGCCCATGATCATGCTGAGAATCGGGTCCACTGGACCACCAGGGAATGTAATTATAACTACAGCCCATGATCGGGCAATGAGGTAGGGTCCACTGGACCACCAGGGATATGAATATATTACACCCACAATTGGATGATGGGGTAGGGTCCACTGGACCACCAGGGAATTTAAATCTGCCTAAAGCCAGCGATCGGGCATTGGGGAGCATTGCCCACTGAGGGGCAGGGGGTGTCGGTCCCCGACGGCTGCAGTCTGACAGGGTACCAGGTGCAAGTCACCGGGGATCAATGCACCGCATGTAAATGGGGCCATAATGACATGCAAATGGAACCATTTGTGCTTGGCATACATAATGGCCTCATTTGCATGATCACATCTGAATATCACTCTTGCTGTGCCTAGTACAACTGCACTTGTGCTGGTGCAGCCCCTTGCTCCTCACCTGCCACTTGCACTTTTGCAGTGCCACTGTGCGCAGTGTGGGCACCCCCAGTGCCACATTCAACAGTGCTGGTCCATGGCACAACACCATTGAATATCACCCAGCCCATGCCCTGGTGCATCCCAGTTGTGCTGCGCCCAGGCTTGCGCCCCTGCCTGGCGCAGAGTCTGAATATCCCACCCTGTATGTGCAAACTATGCAAACAATGCCTATATTTCATATGTGAAGATATGTTTGTGCAAGCAGACTATGTCAAAAGTTGTTGATAATAAATACAGTCATATACAAAATTAATAAAACATTGAATTGGGATATATAGTATGATGGAGATTGAGTGAAGCCATTCTTCTTTTCAGGATTTGATTTTTGCTCTGTTTTTATATGTTTATTAATTTTCTACTTACCATCATTTATTAGTACTTTTGGCACAGTGTGCTTTGAGAAATGTATCTCCTCTACAGAATCCAGACTTTTTTCTTGCTCTGAAACGTACTCAGCTTCCCATCTGACTTGTCATCCCTCTGGGCAAAAGTAAAGTGAGAGAAAAATCCTCCTTGTGACTCATAAGCATAAACTAGGACTGATTTGTTGATGAGATGGGGAGGGGGTGCTCAGGCTTTGACCACAAGCACTGTTTACTTTAAAGAAAGCCAACATGGGAGGAAGGTGTTGATGTCATCTCAGGTGTGGGGGGCTGGGCAGGTATGGGACAGGCTACTGGAGGGAAGGAAGGAATGAACTAGAGAAATGAAGTGAGAAAAACAATTAGAAATTGAGAAAGGGGGATGAAAGACTGCAAGGAAGAAATGGAGAGAGTGGGAGGGATTGATTTGCATTTAGATGTAACCCACAAATACATGCATTACTAGTTCTACAGTTCATGAGTAGAAGACAAATTAAACCTGTGTTCTTCATTTTTTATTTTATTCTTTTGGTAACTGGGTAAGGCCCACTAGGCACAAGTGCCTGTTTTCAGGGGTGACCTTGGAGCACTAGTGGAGTTAAATGACTTGCTCAGAGTCATACAGTACACAAGTGGTGGTTGAGGGAATCAAAAGCAGGTCTGCTGGATGTATTAAGCTCATTCACAGCTCATTACTCCAACCTTAGGCTATACTGCCAGCCCCATTTGGATGGTAGTTTGATGGTGGGTGTAGTAAGTGATTGACGGTGCTAGGGTACAACCATCAGTACATCATTAGCACCCCTACCGTTGTGCCCCCCCTCATTTTTTTAATTTATTTATTTATCTATGTATTTATGTTTGTTTGAAATAAAAGCAAACACAGTATAATGAAACATGGCACATGAATGCGAGTAACATACTGTGTATGTTTTAAAGCTATACTTTAATATTAACTATCAGTAATTTTAACATCTCAAATTAAAATAAAATAAAAAGACAATCATCTTGGGAGATTGGGTGAGTTATTTTTTTCAACACTAGGCTTGAAAATAAACATATTGTAGGATGGTGCACTTAAAAAATCTTCTAAAATGCCATTTAAACCCCTTAAGGTTTGACACTGCCTGTATGCATGAACACTGGGAAGAATGCCTAAAACCTGTGGTATGTTGCTATGTACAGTACAAGAAATTCACTGTGATGGTATTTTTGTGTTTAAAAGTATAGCAAGAATATAGTGAAAATATCATGACAGTGACTAGTTCAGGTTCTACACTATAAATACAGGTAGTGCTATAAAGCCTGTCGTACAGTACTGACACACCAGCTGGCAATTAGAAAACAATAAAAAACACAGAAGTGTATATTTTTTGTAAAGCAATTTTACTGTCACTCAGTATTTGAACAAACATCAGCCAAAAACTTTTTTTTTTATTATTTATCTTTTTTCCTCCCTCCTCAGCAGAGCGGCCCTCACGATCTCCGGCCACCGGCCCCTGCACCCCCAGCCCCGGTTGTGCGCATGGGCTGCACAAACCCATACCCCCAATGGGCCAGCCATTATCACTCTCACACCGCATTGGGTATGTCCCACTCTCAGGTCACTACTGGGGGTGCAATGGCAGGACCTTCAGCTGCAAAGATCGCCTTCTGAATTTTTCCACTTTTCTCTCCCTAATGGAGAGCCGGTGGTGCAATGTCATCCGAGCACATAGTGCTGACCCCTGCCATGCTCTCCTCTCATATTTTGCATGCTACTGGAGTGCGGCTGACCTCCATCAGTCACCGCTACAGAGTGGTGCAAGCCCCATTGCCCACCCCAGACAGAGGAGATCAGTCATCAGATGCTCAATCCTCCCCCTTCCCTGCCAACCCCCAGCAGCCCAGATCCATTCCCGAACCTGGGTCGCCAGTGTAGCATGAGGTGTGGCATCCAGTGCCTCAACCCTCAGCACCAACAGGCCAGCTAGACATAAACAATTTTTTAAAAATAAATCACATTGTTCACCCATTCAGCTAAAATGTATTGGAACATACAGTAATTGTACATGAAGGTTTTCCACAAGTATTGTTTTTTATTGCCTGGCTAATGTTAGAACAAACTGCTGTTCCACTTTGAGTCCTCAAAAGGAGTCATGGGCATGAACTGAGTGAGAAGGACATGCACTGAGTAATCACACACGTGAACAGATGAGCCTACAGTATATATTGCATATATATATATATATTCTTTGCAAAAAAACTGTGTTAATGCAACAGTTAGGGTATTTTACAGCAACAAAAGCGAGGAAATTTGATGTTAGGGTTTTCAACCCTAACTCCAACTTCCCCCCCAACTGCCACACATAAACACACATAGTCACACACAGAGACAGACATAGACACACACACACACACACACACACACACACACACACACACACACAACTATAGGGGGCAGTACAAGGCAAGACAACCAATCACACAGACACCATAACGCAACAGAAATAACATACAACTTCTTAAACATACCACAACAGGCATCCATCATCATGTTTCATCAACTGTATCACTTCTGGTGCCATCCCAGTCTGTTGTGTGGATACAGCAACATCCAGTAGAAGCATATGAGATGGAGCTACCAATACATCTGTTTCATCACTCATATGATGCTGTTTAACAGAAATGGAAAATTTGCTGGAAACACGGGCCTATGTTGTTATGGACAAATATGAAGTTGGTGGGAATACATGTTTTTGATACTTATATAATGGTGCTATGCAGAAATGGACAAGTTGGTGAGAACATGGGGCTATGCTGTTATGCACAAATGGGAAAGTTGGTATAGCACAGCAACTAAGAGAGCCCCACACTCTCACCAATACAGAGATGTACTTCTTATGTTATACTGTTATGCAGAATTGGGTAATTTGGGGAAAGTTGGAGCAAGTGCAGTGGCCCAAAAGCTCCTGGGGTCTCACCAACTCATGTGTTTTTCTACTTATATCATGGTGTTATGCAGAACTCAACAATTTGCTGGGAAGATCGGGCTATGCTGTTATGTGGAAATGGCCAACTTGCTGGGGCTTCATTCCCACCAATACATCTGTCTTAGCAGTTATGTTAAACTGTTACACAGAAACGGGCAAGTTGGTGGACTTATGGGTATGCTGTTATGCAGAAATGGTCAAGTCCATAGTAGCATGGTGCTATGTTGTTGTATAGAAATTGACAAGTTACTAGGGGCTCAGTCCCATGTCCTTACCAATCCATGTATTTAACTATTTATGTTATAGTGTTATGCAGAAATGGGCAAGTAGAATGGGACATGACGCTGTCCTGTTATGCACAAATGGCCAACTTGGTGATACCATGTGGCTATAGTCTTGTGCACTAATGAGCAACTTAGTGGAGGCATGGGGTATCATTTCATGCAGAAATGCCCACATTGGTAGTAGCACAGTGCTATGGTTTTATGCAGAAATGGACAAGTTGGTGAGACTGTGGGAGGCCAAAGGGCTCTGCACTCCCACCAATACATGTGCATTGCTATCTGCAGTATGCTGTTATGTAGAAGGCTGTACACATATAAGAGACTGGAATGGCAGACAAAGTGATACAGTTGCTGAAACATGATGATGGATGCTTGTTGTGGTATGTTTAAGAAGATGTATGCTATTTCTGTTGTGTTATGGTGTCTGTGATTGGTTGTCTTGCCTTGTACTGCCCCCCATAGTTGTGTGTTCTCTGTGTGTGTTTGTGTGTCTATGTCTGTGTCTGTGTGTGTGTGTATGTGTGGCAGTGGGGGGGAGTCTGATTTAGGGTTGAAAACTCTAACATCAAATTTCCTCACTTTTGTTGCTGTAAAAAAACTCTAACTGTTGCATTAACACAGATTTTTGCAAAGAATTTCCTATCTTTTTGAGAAAGAAATAACAATGAGAGGTTCTCTTACCACACTACATCTAAACAAGTTTATCAAACCTTTATAAAAGAGACATTCAGAACAATGCCTGACCCAAGTTATCACCCCACCCTTGCATAACAGCTTCTGGACCCTGTCTGCAGAGCTAGAGCCCAACTAAGGCCAAGAACATCAATGGTATATCCCTCTGATACCAACTGTGCAGTAGTTATGACACTCATGAGTTGCATGTCCTCAGCCATGCAATGCCCTCACCCCTCAAACCAGTAACTGCATGCTGAGTGCAGACTCACAGTCAAACTAAGGTCATACACATCAATGGTATACCTTTCTCATGGCAGCTGCACACAAGTCAGAACAGTGAGGACTTGCATAACCTGAGCCAGGCAATGTTCCCCCCAAAACACATAGTACATGCTGAGTACAATGCCACAGCTGAACTAAAGCCATGTACATTAACATCATATGTCTGTGATACCAACTTTGGAGTAGCTGTGACTCTCATGAGTTGCATAACCTCAGCCAGGCAATGCCCCCAACCCCCCCAGACCAGTGATTGCATAATGAGTAGAGACCTACAGGCCAACTAAAGCCATGTACATCAATGGTATGCCTCCCTCATACCATCTGCAGGAAAGTTAGAACACTGAGGAGTTGCATGGTTTCAGCCAGACAATGCCCCCCAACAGGTACTGTATCCTCAGTGCAGAGCCATAGATCAACTAAGGGCATGAACATCAATGTTATACCTCTCTGATGCCAATTCTACATTAGTTATGACACTCATTTGTTGCAAGACCTCAGCCAGGCAATGCCCCCAAAATAGGTACTGTACCCTGAGTGCAGAGCCACAGGGTAACTAACAACATGAACATCAATAGTATACCTCTGTGATACCAACTGCACACTAGTTATGACACTCATGAGTTGCATAGCCTCAGGCAAGCGATACCCCCCGAAGACATTCTAGATCCTGAATGCAGAGCCACAACCCAACTAAGGCCATGAACATCAACAGAATACCTCTGTGATACCAAATGCAGACTATTTAAAGCACTCATGACTTGCACAGCCTCAGCCAGGTAATTCCCCCCCAAAACAGGCACTGCATGCTTAGTGGAGAGCCACAGTCAACACAGTCAAGTCATGGACATGAATGGCATACCTCTCTGATACCAACTGCAGACTAGTAACGACAATCATGAGTTGCACGGCCTGACCCAGGCAATGTCCCCAGCACCCCACAGACCATGTACTGGATGTTGAGTCCACAGACATAGCCCAACTAAGCCCATTACATGTACACTATTCCTCCTTGATACAAACTGCAGACTAGTTGTAACACTGATGAGGTGGATTGCGTCAGCCAGGCAATATCCCCCCCATGAGCAAGTACTGAATCATGAGTGCAGAGCCATAGACCAAGTATACCCATGAACATCAATGGTATAGTGGTGTTATTGCACCTGTAGACCTGTTAGAACACAGAGGAGTTAGATGGCCTCAGACACACAATGATCCACCCCTCCCAAAACCAGGAACTTGATGTTCACTACAGAGCCACAAGTGAACTGAGGCAGTGAACATCAATTGTATATATAATCAATATCAGCTGCACACATGGTAGTGCACTGAGTAGTTGCATGGCACCAATCAGTGAATGCCCCCATACATGTCCAGATCACTTAGTGTATCTTGAGTACAGAGCTAAAGTCAATGAAAAGCTGTTGACATATACAAGATACATTACTGATACGAGCTGCACTCATTAGGACAGTGGCGACTTGCATAGGTTGACCCAAGCAATGCCCCCAAGTCCCGTAAATCAGGCACATGATCATAGGTGTAGAGAGAGACACCAACTAAAACGTACTTTCTTATAGCAGTAGCACACATATATTTTTAAGAAGGAGTCAAACATGTCATTGTAAAAGAATAATATTTAATCAAATAATTATTGTATAAAAATATAAAATTTATCATTTTTTCTATTTTATCTAAAAATACAAAAATAAATAAAAGTGTTTTGTTCACACAGGGGAAGGAGAAGGAATAATAAATACAACATAAATAAAATAAAAGTAGTTAAATAAATACATAAAAGTGTTGCTTCGCACAAGTACTGGGAGGGGACATATTTACAAGAATGGCCAGGAGTGACAGGGAGGTGCTGGCCATTCAGACTGTTGTGACTTGGGGAGAGGATGAAGAGGAGGAAGAGGAAGACTGTACAGGAGCAGGTGCATCTTGGTGCCCCTCATCTGTAGCTGTCGGTGGTGTTGTGGGATGGGCACCTTTTAAGGGCCCTTCTTGCTGAGGTGTGGAGGGCTGGTCATCCTGTAGATGCGGCAGGTCTTGATGGAGCAGATGATGGATAGTTTCCATGGCATCCAGCTGGTTCTCAGCCAGCCACACCGTACATGGTCTTGAGTGAAGCAACAGAGGCCTCCTCCATTTCCCTCAGTGCACAATCTGCTTGGGTGAGGCCCCTGTTGCTCTGCTCCAGACCACGGGTGGCTACTTAGGCCGCATGCCCTACAAGCCCATGATGCTGCAGCAAATCAATAATTTCTTCACCTTAATCAATAATATGATTTAGTTTTGCTGCAATGTCATGGATGTGCTGGGCTGCAGCCCTATTACCACCCTGCACGGCCTCGAGCATAGGGTTGCCACCTTTGAATCGGACAAATACCTGACTGATAAGCTCCGCCCCCAACTGGCGAAGCCCCACCCTTTGTTTCTGGCCACCCCTTTTCTCCTTCGTGTCACATGGCCTGACTGTCAAATTTAAGGCACAGTCACCTATGCTGTGGTGCCGGTGGGTTGTTACAAAAGCAATGCCTAATTGGTCTCTTACTTGGGTGGGTACTTCAAGTGAATATAATCACACTGATTTAATAACACCTGCACACACTGATAATTAAAATGTGCAAACTTTATTATTACAAGCAATAAAATTGTGCAAAACTGTGCAAACTGCATACATAACATTACATAGGTGAATAATATGCATTAATTAATTACAAAAGTATTTATATGTAAAAAGAACACAAGGACACTGCACAGACAATAAAATGAGCAAACTTTATTTACTAAATAGCAATCAAAACTATGCAAACAAGGCTTCAACAAATTAAACATCTCAGCTGTCATCTCTGGTTCAGAAGGTCACACTACTTTATATTTAAAAGTGTACTTTTCGTTTGACTTTGCAGCCTCAAGAAGCTTGTTGTTTGTTTTAACAAAGGCATGGAATTGGGTGCATGTGAAGCTATAATTTAATTTTACTTGTAATTCAGCTTTCACCAAGGGCACTAGCATTCTGTTTCTTTGATCAGTCCATGCATTGCCCATGAGTGAAAACACACGCTCCACAAAGCTGTTACTGGCAGGGATAGACAACACAAACTGAACAGCTTTGTAAAGTGTCCGGCACTCAGGCGCTTTATTGAAAAAGGCCACCCATCGATCACTGACAGATTTCTCCGTCATTTCTATTAAAAAAGGCAATGCTGCAGTCAGTGTGCTGTAATCTGAGTAGAGTCCATCCATGTCAAGTTCTTTTTGCAGCTTCAATGTCTCTACAGATTTATACAGTTCATCCCAGGTAACTTGACGTTGCAAAGAGAATAGTTGCATTGCCTTGAAAGGACTATTTTCAAAATCAAACCATTTATTTAGATAGGCTAGTGCACGGACATAAAACCCACTACAGTCTTCTGACACTCTTTCCTGACAGTTGAGGGAAAGTCCTTACAACAGATGACACCTTAAAACCAAAGAACATGTCATCAAGTCTTTTGAAGTTCATTAGCGCAGATTATGCATTACACAATACACTTCTGGAGCAGTCAGGCTATTGCTCTCAAGCTGGCAATGGACTTATGGAACAGCTGTAGAACGTAATGCATAAAATGCAGGTAGCACTCTGCCTCTGACGCAGCATCTTTATCACTGTATCCATCTTCATCAGCTTCAACAAATTTCCATATCAGGGGGTGGCATTCATCTGGTCCCTGACTTATGAAATAACTTTTTATAGCTGGCCAACATTCCACAAGCCTTGCCACTGCAGGAAGGAATGACAGCCACCTGGTTATTACATGCTGCAGAATCTCCTTCCAGTCCTGGTCAACAAAAGCGAACATCTCTTTCAGCTGTGCAACTTTCTTGGCAGAAGATGAAAATTCACTGTAGATTTTAACACTAAAGTTTCTACATCAAATCGTGCAAGGGCCTTGCTTGCATTCCTTGCACAATTGTGTAGCACATGGCATAAGCAGTTGGCAGAGATGATGTGTGGCACTTCTGTTTTAAACTGCTTAAACACAGAGCGGTGCTTGCCATAATTAACTGAAGCATTGTCTGCAGCATAACTTGACAGGTTTTGCAGTTGCAATCCTTTCTGATGAAGACAGTCCTTAATTTGATTAAATATGGCTTCAGAAGTCTCATTGTGGTCCTCATAGAAGTCCGGAGTTTCTGCTGAATTCCATGCTTTTCGTGAAAGTACTGAATAACCACAGAAACATTTTCTTGTTGCCCTTATTAGAGGCGTCTGAAGCTGCAGAAAAATAGGATGTGCCAGGTCATGTAAGAAAGTTCCTCTGAATACGGCGCCAACACATTGGTGACTATGCACTCTGCTTGGTCTTCCACAGCTCAGTTTGGATGCAATGGCAGAGTCTGAATAAATGGTCTGTGCCAGTTTGCTTCCACAGTCCATGGATAAATAGGAGTGGTTGTGCTTCACTCCATGGTACACTGATGTTACCTCCGCTGCAGTAATCTTCAAGCTCTCACTTGTTGTGGTCCGTGGCTGCATAAACTTGGTCATAAATAAATTCTCCTTCTGAGTCTGCAGGCTTTGCTGGTGCTTCTCTGACTTTTGATGAGTCTTCAAAGCCTTTTTCACCATCCCATTTCACTGTAAAGACAGTGCCACAGGATGCACATTTGCCACTCCTTCTAGGCCTGGTACTGACCGCACCCACGAATAGTTCTGCTCCCAGGCTTTATTATAATTGCAGAACCCCTGGCTTTCTTTGCTGGGCTCCCACTGGTGGCATGGCTTTGTGGCTCTGAAGGCCGTGCTCTCTTTCCAAAGTATTCATCTTCAGAGTCACCGTCTGAAACCAACCCGTCGCATTGTCGGCTTGCGTTACAAGACGTGTGATGGCAAGTTAACTAAAAGTACAAACATAAACAACCTTTAATTGCCATCCTGTAAGGCCAATGTAATAACAAATCAGTGCCCATGGGGAGGACCTTGCCGTGGTGGCACTGCTTTCCACTAACGCTCCCCTAGCCATATATGATGTGTTGAGGTAATGCATACTGATTTTGCCTGGCCTTAACCAATTTCCAGGTTACACTGCAATTTTTTTCAGTACAGGCTTTGGCTCTACCTTGGTCATTAGTATTGCTGCATCATGCTACGTTGCAGTGGGTATGTGGATTGTAGCATGAATCTGGAGCAGTTGTACAAGATATTTGTCTATCATTCTTAAAATAAGAGTTTGCAGGCCTTTTGCAGAGTGCCACAAATCTGTCTTAATATTAGTTATCACTATTTTGCATTACTTCAAAACATCTGCAATGGTAATACCAACAGGGTATGGGTATTGCATGTATATTCAAACTCTATACACTCATAATATCTATACTTATTTTTATTACTGATATTGCTGTACTTGCTTTGAAAATGTAATTATGACATCAGCATCAATATAAAGTCAGTGCATAAAGAAGATCGCTCGCCCTCCACGAACCATCACTGCAAATAACCGTCCGACAATGTATATGTACATTATACCATGCAATGTCTTATTAATGGTAGCATGGTGCCTCATGAGCATCTCACAGAGTAGACAGCACGGAAAGTGGAAAACAGGAACTGCTAAAACTCCAACTGGCACACATAATGCATTGCATATATCACAGTGACAGCAGCACAAGTGCATAATAATGAAGAAGAATCAGCATTTATAGTGCTTTTCATACACACACATATGTGTATGGAAGGGTGTATATGAAAGCGCTATATAATGCATATCATGATGTCACAGTTCTCACATACATTTTAAATGCAGCATGGACAAAACAGTTATAATAATCATGATGTCCATAACAAATGACTTATTCAGCGTAGCATACCAGAGATTAGTATGTTGTTGCTGCTGCTAGGTATAATCACGTATGACAAAAAACATTGAATAACAGACACCAGCCCACTGTTGCTGGCAAGCAAGACTATCAACCATTTGCTCTGCTGACAGTCTGATTTAATTAAGTAAAAATGTCTATGTTTTCTTTACTGGAATGGTAACTGCAAACAGCAATATTATTTATGTTAGGCTCAGTGGGGCTGACAGTCTGTTATTAATTACCTTAATGGTCAATGAGTATAATTAATAACAGACTTCAACTACTAACTATAATACTATTGCTGTTCTTATCAATAAATAAATAAATACTTTACTTAATATCAGACTATCGCGACAACTGAAACCAAGAAAGAGCATGCATATCACAGAAAAATATTTTTAAGTCACATACATTACAGACAGTTGCTAAGCTAGGCTAATGCTGCCAGTGTTTTAACTTTCTAGTACCCTATCCACCTGACTGAGACTTTGAGTGATTACTAGACTGGCTAAAGACTTGAGACTTATATAGCTTACCTTAGTGCTGAAGCTGTCAGAGCCACTCTGCTGCTGCTGGTTGGTAAATTTTCTGAAAATCCAATTAGTTGGTCCTGGCTCCTGTCCTGGTTCTTGGGATTCTCTGCTGCTCAGTCAGCTCAGCTCCCACTCAGTCAGCCTGGAAGTCCTCTGATCATCTGATAATGGCAGGCAGTAAAAGTTCCTGGTTTTCCGAATTTCCGTCCTCACTCTGGATTCCATGACTCCTCCAAGGCTCTAGTCCAACTCCAACGCTGTGTCCCTACCCTGGCAGCCAAGGGTTAATATAGGGCATGAGTCCTTTGATGCCTTTGTTTGTTTTTCCCCGCCCTACACTACCTGGATGACCACAATGATTGGCCCTCCTAATGGACCAATCACTGGTGACTTGTTCACCAATCATAGTTCAGCTCTACCCTGGCTATTGCTGATTGGCTGTATGCTCCCCCCCTTGATTGGCTGCTATCCTAGTCTTTTCAGGTTGTTTTAGTCAGCCTGAGTCTCCTGCGGCTGCTTCCTAACCCTTTGAGTTCCTCTGCTGCAGCCAGCAACAAGTGCACTTAGTTAGTAAGGAGGGTTAGCGCCGCGGTGGTTGTTGTATTGGAGTCGGAGTCTGGAGGAGCGAGTGGAGTGTGGAGGGCAGCCAGGTGGTGCGGCATGATCTTGGACCGGGTGACCGGACCGAGCGACGACTAGTCGGAGCAAGCCTGGGAGTCGGGAGACAGACACAGACAGTTTTGACCCTACGACCGCTTGGTACAGCTGAGGGAGGAGCGAGGCCAGCTACCTACTGAACTTACTGCACTATTAGTACTCACTGTCATGGTGAAAGGCTGCGTGGTCCACGGACTTTGGGGGAGAGAACCAGAACGGAACCT
Source organism: Neoceratodus forsteri (assembly GCA_016271365.2). Lineage (NCBI taxonomy): Eukaryota > Metazoa > Chordata > Ceratodontiformes > Ceratodontidae > Neoceratodus > Neoceratodus forsteri. The sequence continues at coordinate 43,131,728 of JADMNL010000035.1, forward strand.
GACCTCCTCTACTACTGAGTGACTGTGGGTCAGGGAAGTCTCTGCACGGTGGGGTAATGGGGGTCAGTGGATCGACTCGGTCAGGACTCGGGAGTCGGAATGGATCGGATGGAGAGGAGATTCAGCATGCTGTGAGTGACACTGGATTTGGAGCTGGAGGGAGTCGGGAGAAACATCTACTGCTTTTGCAGCTGGCTGCCTGCATTCGGGACTCAGAGTCAGAGGAATTTTGGAGTCGGGGGCTGCCTGGAGAGAGACCATGAACTCCGTGAACGTGAGTGGTGAGTCGCAAAATGTGCAGTGCTGCTGGTGCCTTTTACTGTGTCTGGGCTGGCTGGGAAGTTAGAATGGGGAGATGGAATCTGCAGCCACCACGGCTGCTGTGATTGTGCAGCTCAGCTGTGCTTGAGACTGCCTCGGTCCTGCAGTTTAGGCAGGCTGCTGGTGTGGTGTTGGTGTTCTTCCCGGAATTGTGACAGCTATGCACCTCAGCCCTCATTACCGGACTCGATGGGCTGAAAACCGGGTAACCGGAGTAGAAGGCTGATTTCCGGACGATCCGGAAAATTACCGGGTAGGTGGCAACCCTACTCGAGCAGCTGGCTGAGAGTACTAATAATGCTGTTCAGAATGGCAATCTGTCCTGTGAAGAGAAAAATGACAAGAAGAGACAAGTCAGTAAACTAAGATTTTCTCTAGTTTTCTGGTAATATACTGTAGTGAAGTGTGTTTTTTTTTTATTAATGACAGAGGACAGGTATTAACATCTATGGTACATCAGTATAGCTGTGTTTATCTTACAATACTGTCATTTAAGTCTCTTGCTAACACATTTGCCCCCCCCCTTTCAGGTCCTGTAATCTGCCACTCCTTGCAGCAGAATGTGGTAGTATAAAACCCAAGCTGGCTGTTGATAAATGCTGTTTCTTGAAAAACCTGAAGACCCTGTGTATGCCAGCATGCACAATGGTTGGATAATGATGAAAGACGATGACACCTCCCACCCAGCTACCCTGAAAGCCCATCATCTCCCTGCACCTCAGCATGTTCCAACAAGCTGAAGAGCTCACTAATATATAGCAGAACTAAAGTGTAAAAGTGCACTCACATAAACTAGATATGCATGCTACAATAGTGTTATAATAAAGTTATTTGTACAGTACTCTGTGATCTCCTTCCAACTCATCAGGTTTCTCAAGCTCAGAGACTACTTTTCAAATAAATAGAATGTGACACAAGTGTACCACACATATCCCTGATTAACATGCACACAGTCTGCTTCAACAGTGAATTTAACATTGAACAACATGAACACTAGTATTATAGATTGCTGTTATCTGCAGAATTACTATCCAGCATATATGTGAATAAAAAGTACTGCAACATAAAATAAAGTAGCTGTTGTTAGATTTATTTCACACAAAACCACATCAAAATATTGTAACCATGTGGCTGTGCTTAAATGAAACTCAATTACTATACTGACCTAGACCTCCTCCTGATCTACCCTTGACTGCCATGTAATGCAGTGTAATGCAATTCTTCATTATATAATGTACTGTACTGTCATCTCTGTTAGCAAATGTTTGCTCTGTACCTTAATGTATGACGTGGGATCTTTGTAAATGAGTTTCTGACTCAAAGGTCTTTCCGAATATTTACCAATAAACAATAAACAATAGATTCATTGGTCAAACCACATAACAAGAGTTTGAGTAATCCTGTAGTATATCCACAGTCAAAGGTAAATATAACTATTTAAGCTAACAAAAGACTTGAAAATTGAACAACAGCAAAATGTTTGTATACCCCCCTTCCAGCCACATACCAAGATACTGTGAGTGAAACTAGGGGCTAGATATTCAGATTGCACCAGGCAGGGGTGTAAGCCTGGGAGCAGTGCAACTGGGTTAAGCCAGGGCATAGTCCAGGCGATATTCAACGGTGCTGCGCCATGACTCAGCACCATTGAATATGGCACTGAGGGCACACGCACTACACATGGTGCAGTGGCACTGCACCAGTGCATGTGGCAGCAGGAGAGCAGGGGGCTATGCCAGTGCAAGTGCAGTTGTACTAGGTGCAGCAAGAGCGATATTCAGCCATGGGCATGCAAATCAGGCCATAATGCATGCAAGGTGCAAATGGGGCCATTTGCATGTCATTATGGCCCCATTTGCATGCAGTGCACTGATCCCTGGTGGCTTGCGCCTGGCGCTCTGCCAGGCTGCAGTCGTCGGGGACCGCTGCTGCCCTTGGTGGGTGCCACACCCGTTCGCCCGATCACGGGCATGAGTAGAAAAAACCCTGGTGGTCCAGTGGACCGCTGTCCCCTGCTCAATCGTGGGCATGTATAGTAATAATCCCTGGTGGTCCAGTGGACCGGTATCCCCTGCCCAATTGTGGGCGTGTATAATAATAATCCCTGGTGGTCCAGTGGACCGCTATCCTCTGCCCAATCATGGGCATGTAGTAAAAGTAATCCTGGTGATCCAGTGGACTGCTATCCTCTGCCTGATCATGGGCATGTAGTACATTTAATCCTGGTGATCCAGTGGAATGATCATGGGCATTAGTCAAAGTCCCTAGTGGTCCAGTGGTACCCCCTCCCACCCACCACATAGTCCCTGTCATCCTGCCTCCCTGGTCAGCGGTGGGTGGCAGCTCCCTGCCCCATAAGCCGCCGGCCTGCTAACTGACAGCATGAAGTGAGGCTGTACGCCTATCGGTCCACTGTGTGGGCCAATGGGTGTGCAGTCCATACTGTACTACACAGTCCCAATTTGTGAATGAATGTTCATTCACAAATTGGGACTGTGTAGTACAGTATGGACTGCATGCCCATTTGCCCATACAGTGGACCAATAGGCATACAGCCCTACTGTACACTGTCAGTTGGCAGGTGGCTGGGCAGCTTGTGGGTGGGGAGCTGCTGCTCGCCACTGACTGAAGGAGTGCAGGGTGGCAGGGGACTTCGTAGGCAGGTAGGGAGGGGGTACCACTGGACCACCAGGGAGTATGACTAATGCCCACGAGCGGGTGACAGAGATCAGTCCACTGAACCACCAGGTTTATTTTACTACATGCTCCTGATTGGGCAGATGATAGCGGTCCGCTGGACCACCAGGGTAATTGTACTATATGCCCATGAACGGGCAGAGAATAGTGGTCAACTGGACCACCAGGGATTATATTACTACAAGCCCATGATCAGGCGAAGGGGTAGGGTCCACTGGATCACCAGGGCTTCATTTGCACATGCCCACAAATGGGTGAGGGGGAACACGATGCCCCCTGGGCAGGGGGCTTGTGGACTGTGTCCTGGGTGGTCGGGTGGCAACCCACAGCAGGTGGCTACCGTGTTGCACTCAGCAATGTGGCAGCCTGCCTGTGGGTGTCCCTGACATGTTCCAGGTTTTGAGGGGCTCAACATTGCACCCCCATGCGGCGCAAGGTGAATTTGTGCCTGCAAATGCACTGCACATCCCGGGCTGAATATCAGGATGTGCCGCATATGCATGGGCATGCCCCCGCACTTGCTCTGCATACATTACTGATGCGCCCTGGCACATCGAGGGTTGTGCAGCACAACCAGACCCTTTGAATATCATGCTGGAGTGCATCGGTGGGTTGTGCATGGTGCAGCCCTGTTGTGCTATGCGCAACCCCTTTGAGTATCTCACCCACGGTTTTTATACACAGTGCAGGTCAATGGGTAAATGTTTGTGAGCCATAGTAATCTTTCTGATAACTCATATTCAGCACAGGATGTCTGTTGGATATGGTGGTGCAACTGTGCAAGTCTCTGAATTGGAGATGTCAAATCTCAGGTCTTACAGAATAGCATTGACATCTGACCACCAAAAGGTGGGATGCAGTATTACAGTATGTAATACAACATTCCAGGTGTCAGTCAGCACCTGCCCATCAAGAACATCATCCACAAGCACACACTGAACCTCGATCGCCACCCACCATACTCAAGATTATGCACCATATGTTGTTGCAAGTATCAAAATGTAGCAGAAATAATATTTAACTTTCACTTTTTTCACAGACATATGCACAAAACATAAAAAAATGATAGAAGCTACTTACATTCCTCAGCTGGATGCCCAGGCAGACCTGCAGCATTTGGTGGATGACCCGCTGCTGGAGAGTCTGTTGTCTCCTCCACAGAGGGGTTGATTTTGACAACATCAGCCCCCTCTGTGGGTTCTGCTCCTCCAGCAGCACCCTCCATATATGGTTCGTCCTCTATAAAAAACATAGTAAAAGACAAAACATTACTTGTCTGAATGTTAGCATGTGTATGTATACCTCTGTACTACCAGTTGTACTTAATTGTTAATTCTGAGGAGTCCAATGGCATCTACCAGGGAATTCCCAACCCACCATACCCCTCCTCCCTGAATCAGAAGAGTTCCTGGATCCTGAGTCAACAGGCACAGCTTAAATAAAGATGTGGGCATCCATGGTATTGCGTCCCTGCTAGTAGCTGCACACAAGGTAAGATGATGAGGAATTTGTAGGCCTCATGCAGACAATGTCTCACCCATTCTCCCCATTAGACCAACTAGTTTTAAAGGATCAACCACAGAATACTCCCTGTTCACTCCCCCCACAACCTCCTCGGATTAAATATTGAATCCCCAGTACAGAGGTACAAGGAAACTAATGCTGTGGACATCAGCAGCATCCTTTCCTGATTGCATCATGACACTGAGGGGCTGCATGTAGACAAACAGTCAATACTCTCAGCTATGTACACCAGTTAGTCCATGCTGAGTACAGAAAGACACCAAAATAAGGGTGTGGATAGAGATGTAATACCTTGTTGATGCAGGTTGCACATATGCTATTACACTGACAAGTTGCACTGTGTCAGGCAGGGAATATAGCCTCCTCCATTGCAACAAGTAGTGTTTCTTGACTGCACAGGCACATGCTACCCAAATATGTGGACATCAATGGTATAAGCATATGATACCACATGCCGACAAGCTGTGACACTCAGTGGTTTTAGTGATTGTTATAGATAATAACCCCCCCTCACATCAGAGGGGGGACATATCATTACTGCAGAGTAACAGGCCAAGTAAACCAGGATATATGAATCTCTAAGGTTACTTGTACCAGGCACAGACAAGTTTAGACAGTGAACAGTTTGACACACTTAACAAGGCAATCATCCCAGATGCAAACAAGAGACACTGGATACTGACTGTTGAGTCACTCTGTAAGTAAATCTCTTGATAAAAACAGTATGCCAGTGTGACAAAATGTGCAGATATGTTATATAGTGACTAGTTGAACTGCCTCATACAGGGAATGTTTTTACCTCCCCCATCACACACATTTACTGATACCGCTTACACACAAGTCATGACAGTAAGGAGTTCCCTGTCAATTGTCCCATTCTTGTGACAGTAGACACTGAAGCCTGAGTGCAGAGTCACACAGTAAATAAAGCTGTGAATATTGCCAGTACAACTCTCTGACATCAGTTGCACATGTTCTAGGACTGTTTGAAGTTAAACTGCATCATACTAGCAATGCCTGTAACCAATTATCTACTCTCTCTAGAACACATACTACATACTAAGTACACAGCCACAAGCTAGCTAAAGATCTGTACATGAATGGTATACACCCGTGATAGGAGCTACAGACAATGTACAGGTTTAAGTAGTCTAAAAGGCTCACTGAGACAATGGCTCCCCAACCCCCACTCAGGTCAATGAAAGCTGTGACAATGAATGCTGCACCTTTGTTATAGCAAGTCCACACAACTAACAACACTGAGGACTTGTATGCCATCACCCTGCAATGGTGTCACATCCCTAAAATGCTACTAGATCCTGAATGCACAGCCACAGACTAAGTACGACTGTACATATTGAAGGCATACCTCTTTCACATCAGCTGTAAACATATCAGTAAAGTTAGAAGTTGTACTGTCTCACTCACGCAATGTGCCCCCTCCCTAGACCAGTTCATTGGTGTTGAATATAGTGAATAGTTGCATAGCGTGAACCAGGCAATACACCCTACTCCCACCCAAAATGTACTATATCATTACTGCATACCTACAGCTCACATTAAACTATGGATGAGTTCAGTTGACAGTGGCAGCTGGACTGTGAAGATTGGGTATAACATCCAGAGTGCAGACCCACATCAAAAATAAAATTCTTAACAGGAAGATAACATTTTGAATGACATGAGGTGCCACAAGTTAGAAAATAAATTAGCTGTACAGTCTGTGCCACACACTATAATCACTGCACGGAACAGTACATACTGGACATTCACTTAAAAGAGAGTTGTCAGTATATAATTGGAACTCACCAGCTGAGTCGAGCACAAGCAGCTGCTCGACCACAGCCCCTCGGACTGCACCTTCCGAGAGTGGAATGAGCTGTACTCAATGAGAGGAAGCAGGGGCACTTGATGTACTGGCTGAGTAAGGAAAAAAGAAACACTCAATGTTGTACCTATGATTGTATTGTATACAATATCATCTTAGTACTACTTGAAGCTGTGATGGACTATATGACCATCTGTAACATGTCAATGTCACACTTGCATCACAAAGACACATGTCTTCATATGTGACCAATAATGCCTGTCATGGTAGATGACATTGGGTTATACTGCAGAGCCCAGACTTGAAATGAGGCCCAACAACACAGATGGAAGACCTCATAGAAACTGTAATGAATGACATACCCAATACCACCCACCCTCCACGGTGGTATTTCAGTTGCAGAATGGGCACTGTGAAAAAAAAATACAAAATAAAATTAAAAATAGTCTGGGAAAATTTCCCTCAATATCAGTTTTTGAATAAAATAGTTCCTCCAGCTGCAAGACCTATTCAGCTCAGTAGCACTAGTGACTGCATAGGCTAAACTGGTTATTTTTTTAAAAAACATATCAAATGCAGTAATACCACTCAATTGTGCACTATTTAGTGTATTTTTCTAACAGAAATAAATAAGTACATCAACCACTGTCTGCTAGCAATGAATACAACATGTAACAAGACACTTGACGGTGTGGATGACACCAGGATGTAGCCATACTTCCTGTGCTCATTGAACCTCGGGTGTATGCTGGTGCCAAAGAACACATCAGGCATGGCTAAATCTTGCAATCAGACAGACCCTTTTTTGATGCACACTACCAGTTTCTATGTTTTGACAATCAATCCAATAGACAAAAACATTCACCATTAACAAATCATTTGCCAACATTTCAAAATTTGTAAGTAAAAAATGGCTCAATATATGGTATGTAGAGATTGCTACAGTTAATAATAGTCCCATTATGTTTAAATCTCATAACATCATTATCTTGTCAGGCAACAATCTTTGTTCTTTCTGCTAATGGGATATTGAATTGCATAATAATAGCAGCGTACTAATTTTGCAGTGTGTGAAATATGACATAACCTAATAAAAGTGTTACAGAAACCTACCAACATACTGAGATTGTTAGTGGATTTATTGAACTGCTCTAGCAGATTAGTTGCACAAGGACCTGCATGAGTGGTAGTGTAGTTACTGTGGGGGACTTCAATATGCCAGGAGTGGACTGGAGTGCCCCAACAACCAGCAAAAGGAGGGAGCACGTACTCCTGGATGCCTTCCAGGAGAGTTTCCTGATGCAAATGGTCAATGAACCAACTAGGTTAGGGAATACCCTTGACCTTTTGCTGTCAAATGTGGTGTTTGTGAGAGAACTTACCATGAAAGAACTGCTGCCAGGGAGTGACCACCACTCAGTATGGCTCATACTGGATATGGGTGCAGAAGGAGTGGACTGCAGCACAAGGGTGCTCCACTTCAGGAGGCCCAACTTTGGAAAGATCGGGGAAGCAGTGAAAGGGTATCTGATCAAAATTCAGCCTAGTATGGACACTAACCAGAGGTGGGAGCTGATAAAGCTGTGCATAGGAGAGGCAACCAGAACCTTCAGGAAGACCCAGAGAGGAACTGCAGGAGAGAGGAGCAGCTGCAAAATAAAGACTGCTAGCTGCACATTCAAGCAGCCTTGATAGACCTCTAGCCTTTATCTGCTGGCAAATTTCATATGTTCGTATGTTTTGTACATATAACATTGGAAACATTTTAAGCTAACTCAACCTCATGTCTTGTAAATGTCATTTGTTTCCATTGGAGTACACAACTCTTATAATGTAGCTTTTAAGGATGTAAACACATTGTTGTCTGTTTTTCAGTTCAAAATAGGCCCTGTGACTGTCCTGACAGTCTCCATTTATTGGCTGTTTAAATTGCATTGTCCCTGAGAGCTGCATTACCATATGAGAACTCCCAGGGCAATCACAGGGCCTAGCATGAACTGTAAAATGAGACTAAAACATTTGCATACATCATTAACAGATACATAAAAAGAGTTGTCTATTGAAATGGCAACAAATAACATTCAGAAGATATGAGGGTGTACATTTCCTTTAGCACCAATAGTAAAATATACTTACAAGCATGATGGCGGTCTCCAAATTCAGGCTTCCCTGCCTCATCCCATATAGCATAAGCTATGTCATACCACTCCCAGACGTTCCTGCGCATATCACCCGCCACAGCCTTTGCCCTATAAAAGGTCTGGCGGGTGATTTTCCACTTCCTCCTACACTCATCAGGGGATCTCGTGATCTCATCTCTCCCCAAGGCATGGCTAACCTGCATAAAAACATAGAAAAGAAAGTACAGTGAATAACCTTGTTATAGTTAAATATGTAGATTCAGCAATACACAACAACACCTGTTAATAACAAAATACAACAGTATGTCCTTGACATGTGCAGATCAGAAAATATGCACACACAAGGTTTGTCAGCAGGTCAGATTTTTGATGTGTATTAACTCTGCTCTCATGTGCAAGTAGAAGTTTTCTGCACCAACACATCACCTATATGTTTCTTTTCTGTTGACCCTGGCTGTTGCCCTGTGCAATTGTGTTTTTGACCAAATTAACATTCCTAGTGGATACCACCTCTGCAGTCAACACATAACACTGATGTAGTATCAAATTTCATACATTTAATGTTCCTTATGTATATGTTCTATCTTACAATAGTGAGTGTCACTGCATACAACCCAGTGTCCCTCCACCTCATAATTTCAAACACCACATCTGTACCTGAGTCCTTACATGTCTTAAAGAGAGAAACTACCACACAATCATGCTTGTAAAAATGAAGTTTGCAGTGAGCACAAGTGTTCAGAATTGTCATACGTAACAGCTACTAATTGACAGAAAATCTGTGCCACTATAATAACATACTTCTTGCACTTGTTACACTCTCACTAGTAGCACACTCTACTGGTCAAAGTGAAACATGGCTGTGGCTTCTAATGAGTCTTAAAAACAGGTGTTTATTTTTATGTCACAGATTAATAAAACATTTAACTGCTGTACAACTGCTTCTCTTTGCACGTGTTAACATTATGAGATCTACTACCAGTGTCCTATGTCTTACTAAACTGTACTGTTATGCCATATTTCCACAAGTATCATAATTGTACCATGCTTAATGCTTAAAAAAAAATAGTATTCTGTCAATTTAATTCATGACCTACCTTACCCCATTTATGTATCAGGCTTAAGTTTGGTTGCCTATATAACAAACCCAGGGTTGGCATGCTCCTTAACTGTCTGAACTAGAGCCAGCACCTCCCTATCACTCCAGGACTTAGGCATGCTGCAGTCTGTGAAAAAAAATAGTTGTTTAGAAACATTTAATATAAGAAATATTGTGGTTTAAGTATCTGACATTTGTTTGTCTTTCTTTACACTGAATACATTATGTAATTGCCAACCATATAATTGGCAAATTCAAACCTCTATATTATTCAAACAGTGTAATGCCCCCCCCCAAGTGGCAGACACAGAATAGTAACATGGAAGACACAAACTTTCTTAATATATATATGTAAAGGCTGTATCCATGTTTGTGACACAGTAGAAAATCAATGGGTTAACTATTCAATGGGTTGCCCTGGCTGACAAGGACTTGTTTTAGGTAGTGGTGGCCCTCTCTAAATCCAATGTATACAACCAAGTCTCATCTTATCAGGGCATAGGGATTTCTTTCTCCACCTCATAAAGATGTCCCAATCAATGCCACAAGTGGTGTCTCATTCATGTACAGTGGCAGTGAAGAAGATGCAGTGATACCTGATGCAGTGTCATTTAAAAAGCAAGTAAAAGGTCTATTACTAATGTAGTGAATATGTTCTTCCAAAAAATAAATACAGTGCCTTTAGAGTTATCTAGCTGCTGTGCCACAAGCATGCAACCCCAGTGTACACACCAGGATGACAGTATGCATTGTCTTCAAGTCCATGAACCATCACCAGACAGCCAACAGTAATATAGTGACTGCCTCTCACTGTGGCACCATGTGATTATGTGCTTTTGCTTTCTTCATATCTGCCTTGACCACAAGACACAACTGAACAAACATCTGCTGTATTAGTAGTTGTCAATGTTGCCTGTTATGCCCACAACTGCTAAAATATTTTAAACAGTGTTTTAATAGAATTGCATTACCCACCCCCTCACACTGTTGTATCTAGCTGAAACACCACTACTTAGAAAAAAACAGAGTGACAAATATACAATTGTAATAGCACTTAAATAAACATTCAATGTAGCATCGTGTACTGAGTTGTTGACTATTTAAAGAAGAATAAAAACATGATTACTTACTTTTGAGTTGTTTAAAGATAAATGTGATGAAACCTTTTGAATCTTTGTCAATTTGTTGAAACAAATAGAGATTAACTGTTACAAAACTGTCAAGAGCCAAGTAAAGCCATCAATATCTATGGCACACCTCACTGAAATCAACTGCATACATTAGGACACTCATGAGTTGCACAGTGTCAGCCAGGTAATTCTAACCCCCACAACAGAACAGTTACTGAATTTTGAGTTCAGACCCAGAGCCTGAGTAAAGCCTTGGACATCAGCAGTATAGCTCCATGATGGCAAGTGCACACATGTTATAACACTGAGTACTCGCATAACATCAGCCACACAATAGCTCCCTCCCCCAGAACAGTTACTAGATCCTGACTGCAGAACCACACCTCAACATCAGTAATGTGGAAAAATAGTACACTTACCTCATACCAGTTGCATGCAATTTTGAACCATGAGCAGTTGCACAGCTTCAAGCAGGCAATAGTCCACCACCGCCCCCCATACTAGACACTGGATCCTCAGTACAGAGCCACATCACAACCAAAGCTGTGAATAGCTACTGGAGCATGAGTGCAGAGCCACAGATTAACTAAGGCCATGAACATCAATAGTACAGCCGTGTGATAGCAGCTGCGCACCTGTTAGGACTTTGAGGAATTAGATGTCGTAAGCTAGCAATGCTACATCCCCCCCACCCGTAAAACCAGGTTCTGAATCTTGAGTGCAGAGCGACAACTGACCTAAACACAGGGACATTAATAGTACACCTCCCTTATGTTAGCTACATACAAGTTACACCACTAATGACTTGCACGGCTTCAAGCACGTAATACCTCCACCCCCCAGACCACACACTAGATGCTCAGTGCAGACCCACACCCTGAGTAAAGCCATAGATATGAATGATATACATCCCTCAAAGCAGCTGAACACATATTACAACACTGAGGAGTTGCATGGTACCATCCAGGCAATGCCCCCCCACCCCCAAAACATGTACTACATCCTTAGTACAGAGCCAGATGCCAACTAAATCCATACACATCTATGACATACCTCTGTGATATGAGCTACACACAAGTTACAACACTAAGCAGTTGCAGACCCTTATCCATGCAATGGTCCCACCACCCTGAGACCAGGCACTGGATGCTGAGTTCAGACCTACAGGCTGAGTAAACCCATAGACATCAAGAGTATACATCCCTGGTAACAGCTGCAGTCATCTTAGAACACTGAGTAGATACACAACATGAGTTGGACAGTACCACCCCACCCCTCAAAAAAGAACAGGCACTAGATCTGGAGTGCACATCCACAGCTGAACTAAACCCATGGACACAAACAGTATACCTCTGTCATACCACTTGCACATAATTTACAACAGTGAGTAGTTGCACAACCTCAGCCAGGGAATACCTCCCTTCCCCAGATCAGGTACTAGCTCCTGATGATAGATATACAGCTCAGCTAAACTCATGCATCAATAGTATACCTCCCTCATACCAGCTGCATACAAGTTAGAACACTGAGGAGTTGCTCATCTTCAAGCAGCCAATAGCCCCCAACCCCCCTCCAGACCATATACTGTATGATGAGTGCAGTGCCACACCACAACTAAACAAATGGACATCAATAGGATACCTCCATGAAAGCAGCTGCACACATACTACAACACTTAGGAGTTGCACGGTAGCATCCAGGCAGAGCCCCCCAACATGTACTAGATCCTAAGTGCAGATATCAGGGTAACTGAAGCCATGGACATTAATAGTATAACTGCATCATTGTTTTTATTGTAACTCTGTTTCTCCACTGCTGCAGTCCCTTACCAGTGGGGGCATCCAGCTACAGGCCCTGCCCACAGGGAGAGCAGCAGGCTCACTTGCATGATGGGAGGTTCCGGCATGGCCATGGCCGATACATTGGAAGGCTTCCCCGTCCCTAGCAGCCAGACTGGCACCAAACCCCCACCAGTGTGATTTCACGACAGTCCTCCCCACATGGCAGGGCGCTGCCATCAAGCTGCTCAGTCTCACCTAGCCTTTTTCTCTCCCCAGTGGGAGCATGGACATTCAATGATATCCATGCACCAATGTTCAGATGTCCGCCGTGCTTCCCCCCTTCCAGACACACTCGCATCTGCAGTACCACTGGGCATCCCCAAGGTCCACCAGAGCATGGTGTGTATCCCACCCTTTCCCCCAGGACTGGGAGAGCAGTCGTTGGATGCTCGATCCCAGTCCTCCCCTGCCAACCCCCAACAGCATGGGCTCGTTCCCGAACCCAGGTCGCCGGTGTGGACTGAGGTGTGGTGTGCAGCTTCTCAACCCTCAGTGCCACTGGGCCAGTATAACTGCATCATACCAGCTTCACAAGAGTTAGAACACTAAGGAGTTGCATGGCCTTTGCCAAGGAATGGCACCCCCCCAATCAACCCATACTGCATCCTGGGTAGAGACTCACATCCCAACTAAAGTTGTGAATAGTAACAGTACACATGTCTGAAACCAGCTGAACACATGTTAGAAAACTGAGTAGTTGACAGCCACAGCCAACCAATACCTCCCACCCTGAATAGGTATTAGATATTGAGTGCAGACCCACATCCCAAACAACCTATTAACTTCAATGGCACACCTCTCCAACACCAGGTGGACACATTTTAGACCACTGATGGGTTGCACAAACTCACATAGCTAATGCCACCCCCCAGTTGATCACTTACTGGATCCTGACTGCTGAATCACAGTGCAAGTAAATCCGTGCATATCAATGTTATAACTCCCTCTTTGCAGCAATGCCCTGCTGCTTACTCAGATGAGCTACTGGGTTTTCTGTCTAGAAGCAGACATCAAATACACCTGTAAATGTCTACAGTTTACCACCCCGATAGTAAATGCAGATATGTTACAACACTGACAAGCTGCATGGGTTCAGTGACTCAGTGCTCTGACTACCTAACATCAGGTACTGTATTCTGAGTGCAGAGCCAGATCATCACTAAAACCATGACATCAATGATATACCTCACTGATAGCTACTGCAGGTACTGGATGTTGAGTGAACAGGCAGACTCCAAGCTATAGACAAGGCCACTACTTTTCTGGAAGCACAGTGGGACCAAGTTCTGTGGCAAGACTACCATTTGACGCAGAACTTCTGCAGTGGTGGTTTGTAATTTCTGAGGAAGTTCTGTGGCACTAACAAACTACCACATCACAGTGTCAGCTTGTCATCCTGACTTCACTTTCATGGCAGTGGTTGTAGCAATCAGGATGGTGGAAAGCACAGTAACACTAGTTCAAAAAAATAGCAGACTTATAGAAATAATTTTATGCCTAAAAAAGCAAAACAAATGTCTCTCCCTTAAGGTCCTAGCCTATTGCATAAACGAAATATGCAGAGGGGACCTTATGTGAAAAATAAGGTATTTCTATATGCATGTTATCTATCCCACTAATGAGGTCGCCACTCTATCACTTATATATTTGTATGTGCTTTCTACACTACTCATGCAGTTCCCACTGTGTATCACTTATATACTTACATGCAATCTGTAACATACATACATACAAATGTGTGTGTGTGTGTGTGTGTGTGTGTGAGAGAGAGAGATACTGTATATGTGTGTGTGTATGTATATATATATATATATATATTTTTTTTTTTTTTTTTTTATTTCCATATAATTGCATCCTCATTCATACAGGTCCCATTGGAGATGGAATTAACAGAATTGAGGAGTTATTGCAAACTCATTTTTCATGCCAACCTGCTTCCCTTGACACACTACATAACACCATCAGGCCATAACATGCATGTGAACCGATTATAAGATAGAGCTCTCCAGACCATCACAATGTGTCCACTGTGTGACAGAGCACTGCACCATACCTTCCCAGACTCAGAGCAGTGATGCATTCCACCAATCCTTGTGCTGCACAGCCAGCTCCCAGAGCTAATCTCTGAACCTGAGTTGCCAGCATGGAAACACAGTATGCTACCCTCTGACGTAACAAGTGGCCCTGAACACATTTCTCCATAATGTTTGAATAACTCTATCCACCAGTGACAATATGTAATCAATAACCCTGGCAAAAATGTGTATGGTGCAATTATTTATTTAACTGATCTGTTCTTTCAGCAGGTCTACACATTATTATATTCCACTTTTCTGGGCATAATTACTTTATTTTTCTTAAAAATGTCAGTTAAATTCATTTTACCAGTTATTCATTTCAGACGGCATCTCTATACCTTAAAGGCCCAAATAAGTTTCTACAAAGTGAGGTATGGACTTAACAGATCTGTGATATTGACAAGGATTTGTTTAAGTTGGCCCTAGTGTAATAATGTAAGACTAAAAATTGTATTAGGCTGTAGTGCAGGTTGAGCAAATATCACGATGCCTGATGTGCTGTGCCACCATCTGTGGCAGTGGGAGCTGTGGTAGATAAGTGACTGTTCATTTCTGTTGCAGAATGCAGCCATTTTATTAGCTAATGTACGATGTTATAGCAATGATAACATCACATTCTGAGCATATAGAGGGTTTTAGATATAAAGAGAGGGGAAAGGAACCAGATTCTATGGATAAACAGAAATATTAATAAAAAATCACCAAGAAGAGTGAATTCTGTGGCACTGCAGAAGTTCTGCAGTAGATTACAAGTTCAGCACAAAATTCTGCTGCCTCAGAATTCTAGGGGCCTTGGCTATAGACAGCACATGTGTATATAGTGACTGAGTTGTTCTATTTTTTGACCAGTTACATTTGCTCTTAAAATAGCTGTTTTTGTCACAGCCTATGGCATGTGCTTGACAGATATTCTTAGACAGGTACACAATTACAGAAGTGCAAGGATGCCATTTCAAAGGTCCCCAACAAACATGTTGTTACCTGTGCTTGAGAGATGCACACTATCTTTTAGATACAGCCAATATTTCTGATATTCAATTTGGGCGTGACATATGGTGTGCATTCCCACAGCATGGAGGAATACAGATATTTATATGTTCACCTTTCCACATGACCTTTCAAGTGCAGGACAGTAATCCCTACCTTTCCAGATAATTCACTGTGTAATGTTTTGATACAGAATTATACAAGCAGGTAACATACTGATAAGATGCTGCAAGTCAGACTGTGCAGCTTCAATTAAATCAATTGCCCTTTTGTTCCCCAAATCATTACCTCCAAGATGGATCAGGAATATGTCTGGTACTGGGTGTGTCTGCAGAAGTGATACATAGTTGGCATGAGTTGCTCCCATCTCATGCCACCCTTCCCAAACCAAGACACTGAGCAGTGAGGTAGGTGCATGTCATTGCCAAAATGACTAGCTCTGTTGAAAACTGCTGCCCTTCTCACCAGGCTTGATCCCACAATCCATACACTGAATCTGGATCTTTCTGCCATGCTGAGTATAAACCTCTAATAACTCAAATGAAGAAATATCAGAAATGTGTCTATCTCTGACTGAACACTGCCAAGGCAAACCAGCTGAATGACTAGTGCTGAGCTTTATGTCTAAGATAAATGCAGTGAGACACAATCACAACTAACATTCTGATTCCATACTGGCGAACACAGGCAAAAATCAATTGTTATGTCTGTAAAGGCTGTTTCTATTGGTGTATTGTTTATCAGACATTCTTTTTGTTTTGGTGGGAGAATACTGCCTGGTCATTGGCCACACTTAATTGCTTGCCAACAATAGCCATTTCCATTGGATGGAGTTAGTAGTCATTTTGGTCAGTGAAGCTCTACTCCCTCTTTTTCTCAGCTAGCAGCTGGAGTGTTGAGTACAAGCACAGCTCTCTATCTTACTGACATAGTTTTCAGGATTGTAAATATTCAGCATTGTTTAAATGGTCTGCTACTCTGCTATAGTCACAATTGTAATTATTCACTAGTCAGTATATTCTTTCTGAGAGTTAATGGTTTATAATGTTAGTGGCACAGCTAAGTTTATAACTCTCTGTGATTGCAGCCAAGCAGTTAATAATTCAGCATTATCACGTCTTTACTATAGAAACTTTGGATAGTAACCAAAGAATGCAACCCCTAGTTAACATTGTTAATAGAGCAAAATTAGTATTTTTAAAGAAATTGTGGTGTTTAGCATAACAATTCAGCTACTGGAACTATGGATGACAGACAGGTAATGCAAAAGATCTGCTGTTTGTGCTAGAAGGCTTAAAAGTTAGCAGATGCCCTATTAAAATGTAAAAGTCTTGCAGAAATACTTTATTTGGGGCAGTATCTTCTTGGTGAGATGGTCACTTGTCTTGTAACACTGTACATATAACTAGCACAAACAGCCACAGACAAGAACTATGCAAAGTAAAAACCAACTTGTTTTACAAAAAGATAGGAAGATATTGCTAAAAGACTGCATTAATCATAACAGAGTACATAAAGTCCAAGTTTACAAGCATTCTAATTTTCTCACCCATCATACTAGTTCATTTTTAGTGCTTTCAGACAATAAATAGTTGTGTACTTAACAGTTATATCCTGGAGGCACTGCAGTTAGTCTCACAGTCATAAAATGGCCACTGAACTGTTTTTATTTGATTGTATTGGTTCACAGAAGTCACATAGTGAAATTAGCCATTTCTTTGCTTGCAAGACTGCAAAACTTTTGATCGCGACTCGTGTTGATCGCGAGGATTGACCGCGAGCATGCAAATTCATTGATCGTGAGAATAATGTGAGATTTGAGTAGTGGAAGATGACTAGTTTAAAATATACATGTTTTTTGTTAGTTTTTAATGCACCATGTAGCGATATGTGTTTTTATTACTTAGAACACGTGGATGTCACAGTTATAATTATTTTTGAAAATTTTTAAAAATGTAATTGTAGTTTTAATTCTTTGATCGCGAGCGAGCAAATTCTTTGACTGTGACTCGGTTTGATTGCGAGGATCGTTCGCGAGCTTGCAAATTCTTTGATCGTGAGACTAACACAAGATTTGAAGTCTGGAAGATGAGCACTTTAAAATATACATCTTTTTTTACTAGATTTCAATGCACTCTGCACCCATACATGTTTTTATAACTCAGAACACGTGAATGTCACACTACTAATTATTATTAAATGTTGTTTTAAATTTTATTGTAGTTTTCATTCTTTGATTGCGAGATAGCAAATTCCTCAATCCCAACTCGGTTTGATTGTGTGGATCATTCATGAGTTTGTAAATTCTTTGATCAAGAGAAAAACGCAAGATTTGAACCATGGAACATGACTAGTTAACAAAAAATGCATGTTTTCTCACTAGTTTTCAACACACACATATAGCCATATGCATTTTTATTGCTTAGAAGACGTGGATATCACAGTGATAATTTATTTTAAACATTTTCTAACATTTTATTGTATTTTTTCTATCTCTGATCACGAGCGTGTAAATTCTTTGATCACGACCCACTTTGATTGTGAGGATAATTTGTGAGCCAACAAATTCTTTGATCACAAGAAAAATTTGAGATTTGGCATGTAGAAATCATGAAGTTTTGCAAAACTTAAGTTTTCTACTCATCTAGGCATGTCCTTTATGATCATATGTACTTAAATTGGTCAGCATAGGCAATACCATGCCTTCCAGAGGCTATAAAGGCCTCCCGCTGCAGTGTCTTGCATCATTGCACCCCTGCGCATTATGATCATTGTCCAATACTACCCGCCCTGTCGGTATAATTAGTTGCTTGGGTATCTTATTTTGTGATATTTTGTAAACAGTTGGCTTGCAAATTGCATACCATGGCTCCAATTCTAGAAGCTTGATGCAAGTTGCCACCAAAGGCAACTTGTGCTAAATGTCACTGTGACATGCACCCTGCATCCTGTTCTAAAAGGGGCAGGGTCCCTGCGACTAAGTCCCGTAACTTACGACATCCATAAAGGTACACCAACCTACGGTCATACCTGAGGGGCATGTCACAAGTCACAGCCCCCCTGCAGCAAGTATAAGTGACCCATCAAATCTCTGCAGGGCAGCTGTGTCACCTCCCAGCCAGTCCCTTACCCCAAGTAAATGCCAAAAATGGCTAATAATAAAATAAGCCCGAGATGCCTGTTAGTCTAGTGCTCCTCCCCAACTCATTCATTTCTAAACACGTCTAGACAGTAAGTGCTCATGTGGTGCTCAGTTGGCAGCTGACCGTGGAGGTGAGAGGTGGACTGTGCCAGTCACTGGCTGGGAATGGGTGTGGGGGGTGGATGTGGGTAGACTGACACTGCTAGGTGGGGTGAGGGAGTGGCACTAGACTATCAGGCATCTTGGGGTTATTTTATTATTAGCCGTTGTTGGCATTTACTTGGGGTTGGGAACTGGCAGGGTGCCACAGCTGCCCTGCAGGGCACTAGCATTGTGGGGTCAGGGCATGATGTCTGTAGGCTGCCCTCCAGGTCATTGAGGGTTTGGGGGTTCTGGGGGCTGGGGGTACAAGATGCCCAGCTGGTCACATATGCCATAGGGGTTCAGAGCAGTGGGGGGTTGTGGGCTGCCCTGTGGGGCACTGATGAGTGTGTTATGGGCATGGGAGGGAATCCTAGAGTAGATGCAGTGATTCACCAGTACCCACGGAGGACGTATGTACACTTTCACCACCTAAATGCTTGTGTAACTTATATTGCTGGTTCTCCTCTGTAGGTTCTTGTACAATCCCAACATTGGGGACTTTGTTGCTGTCCTAGTGGAATAGGACACAACTGCTGCTGGAATCCCCATAGCACCATGTTGCAGTGGGTTTAATAGCACAACTACTGGCATAACTACTCTTTGACACAAGTGGCCTGCAACATGTCGAAGGCCACATTGTAGAATCCCGCAACTCACAACTGCTGGCGTCAGTTGCTACTTGTGCCACTCTACTTGGTGCAAGTGCTCTTATGCCAGCCGTAACTCTTCTACAATCGGGCCCTATGTTCAGATTACAGTGCAGTACTCAGAATTATTCTAAGTGCTTAAACATTGTCATTCACATCATTTGATTTCACAAATATGATATTTTGTTGTATTCTGTGCTGTTAATGACTTATGCAGAATGTACTTCTTATGGACATATGCCACATTAGTCTTATACATGACTTCTCAGTCAGTACCACTAATACTTTCCATTTTCTTTTCTCTTTCTTAGGAGACTACTACAGACAATAAATCTGATACATGATTGAGAGTTTCCATCATGATAATTTCCTGTAAAGTTAAAGGACACATAAGAAGTACTAGGTGTACTGGTGGTTCGCTGTCATACCATGTAAACAGTAAAGGTGTAAAATGTCAGCAGAAGAAAAAGACAATTTCTTCTGTTACATGTGGACATATCACAAGAGATGCACATGTAAACAAAGACAACACCTCCCCTAGTAATGTAAAAAATCAGTAGACTTTGTAAAGGTACTGTGTGCAAGCAATGTCCAGCACTGTCAACACAGACCCATGCATCTGTGGCCCACCAAAAAATGCTGGACATATGACTTCTGCTACTGCACAGCACAGTAAGGCAAGTTTTTTTCAGAAAACTTGTCCATCGAGCTAGAATTGATTGTCTCATCTCTAGAATAATGAGACGCAAAGGGAAAAAAATGCACAGTAAGCTCGCATTAATGAAGTTACGATTGAGAGTAAGACGATTTGTTAATGTGGCTGTTGCAATTCATTCTCAGTTATGGGCTGCAATGATGTCAACTATTAATAAATTAAGTACAAAGACTGAGGAAATGAGAAACAAACTCTTTTGAACACTTGAACAGAGAAAATATCTCTGTGGTGTTTCAAGGAGACTGGTTGCACTCAGAATGTTCAGAAGCATACTGGGAAGAGACATACCATGTGCACAATACAAATGTCACTTTGACAATAGATGCTTGTGGTAAAATTTACAATGTTTTAGTTGTCTCACATGAAAATCTTGACTTTGATAATGAGACTGAAATTGAACAGGTTGCTATCAACCAAAAGTCATCAGCTAAGAAATGGCCATGTGACACTACATGCAATGTCAGGGAAGAATCAGTCATGTCACTTGAAACTTTCCTGTCAGCATTTGCTACCACAAAAAGGTCTATATGACATAGATTGATTGAAACCATTGACAAGTGTCAAATTCAACCTCACACAGGCCAAATGGGTCATTCTCTCACATGCTTGGAGAGCAGCAACTATGGCAGTGTGTTTCATCACTTCCACATGGTAGGAGTGCATCACTCTGGCATACGCAAATTTGTACAAAGATTATATCAGGTGAGATCTGTTGTCTGAGACTATATGCACTTTCAAGGATTGCTGGATGATGGACATGTAGAAGCACTTCTGGAGTTCATCAAACAGTTGCAAACAACCCATAGATTGAGATCGAATGCTCCTGTTGATGAACATGCAAATATGATGCACACATCAGTAGTGCAAGAATCTCAGCTTCTTAGGAATTTTGGTAGTGAGTTTGCTAAATTTGAAATTAGCAAGACACAAACATTCAATGTCATTTGCGTATCATGTGAGCGCCTCTTCTATAAAGAGCAATGTGTCAAGATAGAGCTTCAGAACATTTCAGGCTGGAATATTATGTGTGGGAGTCTCTATGCATATCTTCTGTTAAAGACAGATTTTTCTAAAGTTGGAACTGTGTCACTGTATAGTTACTGTTGTAACAAGATTAAGAATGACACTTTACCTCCTTGATCTGTACTTAATAAAATGGAAGTTGAAGCAACTCCTCCTGAGATAGTAGTCTTGAACTTGTTTGAAAAGATTCTAATTCAGACCATGAAGCCATTTAAAACAATTATGAGGCTTAATACAAAGATGTGAGACCTATCAAAGAAAAAACTGATACGGTGTCTGAAGGGCTCTGTTGTATATTTTCCTTTGCCTTTGCAAGAAAATGTTAACACTATTTCTCAGGATAACAGTGTAGTAACCTTGATGAATGGTGTCCCAACTACAGTAAGGCAAAAACAATATGGCAGGATATAGTCAATGTTGAGAAGGGGAAGTATGTTTTGCGACATCTAAGGGAGCATAATGTTTTTTATGCTGACATTGACATCAACTCATTTGCTAGTCTTGCTACAGGAACTCCTGTGGAAGACTCTGATAAAACAATACCGGAGAAGGTTGGCATCGCATCTGCACATAATGTTTATGAGCAATTCACCATACACCTATTGCAATGGAAGGATCCAGTGATGGATAACATAGAAACATAGAATCATAGAAGTTGACGGCAGATAAGGACTGCAAGATCCATCCAGTCTGCCCATTTCTTTTTCTACCTTATGAATGTGCCATAGGCCTTTGCTCTGTCAATGGCCTATCTATTCCTACTCATCTGTATTGCTCCCTTATGCCTATCCCATGACTGTCTGAAGCCCTGCACTGTATTCATATTTACCACTTCCTGAGGTAGGCCATTCCATGCATCCACCACCCTTTCTGTGAAAAAGAACTTCCTCACATTACCCCTTAATTGGCCTCCCTCTAATCTCATGCTGTGTTCTCTTGTCCTGCTATTTTTCTTATATTGAAACATGTTAGACTCTTTCACCTTGTTAATGCCCTCAAGGTGTTTGAATGTTTCAATCATATCACCTCTCTCCCTCCTTTGTTCTAGGGTATACATATTGAGTTCAGTTAATCTGTCCTCATATGTTTTCTGATGCAGTCCTTGCACCATTTGGGTTGCCCTTCTCTGGACTGCCTCAATTTGGTTATTGTCCTTGTGAAGGAGTGGCCTCCAGTACTGCACACAGTACTCCAGATGTGGCCTAACTAGTGTCTTGTAAAGAGGGATTATTACCTCCCTCTTCCGACTTGTGATACCCCTATTAATACACCTCAACATCCCTCTAGCCTTACCTACTGCTTTAGAGGTCTGCTTGGATGATTTCAGGTCATCGGTGATGATGACGCCCAAGTCTCTTTCTTTCCTTGTGACTGCCAACAACTCCCCTCTCAGCCTATAGGTAGCTTCAGGGTTTCTTTTCCCTATGTGCATAATCTTGCACTTCTTTGCATTAAACCCCAGTTGCCACTCTTCCGACCATTTTGCTAGTTTATCCAGATCTCTTCTCATTCTGCCCACACCATCTGGATCATCTACTCTGTTGCAGATCTTGGTGTCATCTGCAAACAGACAAACCTTACTCACCAGTCCATCTGCAATATCACTGATAAAGATACTGAAGAGGACTGGCCCCAGGACTGATCCCTGAGGTACCCCATTTGTGACTTGCATCTCTTCTGACTGTATACCATTTACCACCACTCTCTGTCTTCTGCCCGCCAACCAGTTTGCCACCCAGTTGACCAACATCTGACCCACCTTGAGCCTACCCAGCTTATTAATCAATCTTCTATGTGGAACAGTATTGAAAGTTTTGCTGAAGTCAAGGTAGGCAACATCAACTGCTCCCCCTTGGTCCACCACTCTGGTTACCCAGTCAAAGAAATCTATGAGATTAGTTTGACAGGACCTTCCTTTCATAAACCCATGTTGTCTTGGATCCTGTACTCCTATGGATTCCAGGTGTTGCACTATCCTTTCCTTAAGGAATGTCTCCATAATCTTGCCCACTATTGAGGTAAGACTGACTGGTCTGTAGTTCTCTGCCTTCTCCCTACTACCAATCTTGTGGAATGGGATCACATGAGCCCTTCTCCAGTCTTCTGGGACCTCTCCTGTGCTCAGAAACTCACTATACAGTTCTGATAATGGCTCTGATAGTTCCACCCTTAGTTTCTTTAGTACCCTGGGATGTATGCCATTAGGTCCCATTGCCTTGTCCACCCTGAGCTTATCAAGCTCTAGTAGGACCCTTTCTTTTGTGAAGGGTCTAGTCCACATCTCCCTCCCCCTGTGTCCATGGTGCAGAGCTGTGGGCCTTGTCCTACCTTCTCTTCAGTAAATACTGAGCAGAAGTATCTATTTAGGACAGATGCTTTCACATTGTCCTCCACCTCACACACCCCCTTATCCCCGTTGATCTTAGCAATACCCCTCTGGACTTTCTCCTTTTACTAATGTAGCTATAGAAAGTCTAGACACCTTCTTTTACTTTTTGTGCTAGTGTTTCCTCAATTTGGGCCTTTGTCTGCCTGACTGCCTTCTCTGCTTCCCTTAGGGAAGTTTAGTATGCCTCACTACCTTCATCCTGCTGTGTTCCCTTATATTTCCTGAAGGCCAGCCTTTTGGCTCTGACCTTTTCTGCTACTGTTTTTGAGAACCAAAGTGGTTTCCTTCTTCTTGTGTACTTCCTTTTCTCACTAACACAATGGGATGTTGCTTTAAGTATTGCATCTTTAATGCTTGCCCACTTTGCCTGTACCCCGTCACCTGTATTTCTTTTTGCCAGGGCTAGCTTAATTCTGTTGGCCATCTTATCAAAGTCTGCTCCTCTGAAGTCCCATATTTTTGCTTTGGAATGGGATGATTTTGTTCTAGTGGCCAAATTGAACATACCATCTGATGATCACTGGCCCCCAGGTGACCTTCTACCTGGAGATCTGTGATCCTTTCCCTGTTAGTCAGTACTAGATCTAGGATAGCCCTGTCTCTAGTGGGTTGTTGTACCAGTTGTTTGAGGCCCTCCCCTTTGGGGAATCCACCATGTGTCTAGTTCTGGCAGATGCCCCTGCTGGTATTGACCAATCTGTGTCTGGCATGTTGAAGTCTCCCATTTTCAGAACCTCCTCTTTAGCTGTCATGTTTTGTATATCTTCTAACAGTAACATGTCTATGTCCTCTCCCTAGTCTGGAGGCCTATACACAACCCCAGTTCATATGGCTGTCCCATTTCCGGTTTCCAGGGTGACCCACAGTTCTTCTGGCCTCTTATGTGTATTCTGAATTTCTGTAGCTTTGATATTTTCATCGACATAAAGGGCCACTCCACCCCCACTTTTGCATCTCAGTCTCTTCTGAACAGTACATAGCCAGGTACTGAAGTCTCCCAAGTGTGGTTACTGGTAAGTCATGTCTCGCTAATGGTTACTATGACCAGTTTAGCTTCTGTCATTATTACCTGCTGGTCTGGGATCTTGTTTCCCAGATTATGAGCATTTGTGTACATGATTTTCCATTGGTCAGATTTCAGTGTGTTAGTTGTTGGGTAAGGTCTGGCATTTCCCCTGTGCATTGTATGGGGAGCTGGACCTTTTTCTTTACCTGGTGATGCAAATGAACTACAAACATGCTAATCTCTTGTTTAACCACTAGCTGAGGGGGAGGGGTGTTCTTCCCATTCAATGTTTTGGGTACTGCACCTCTCTTCCCATTTGCTAGTTTAAATATTTTGCAAAGACATCAAATGTCTGCCACAATGCACTGACTCCCTCATTAGTCAGATGCAGTCCTTCAAATTTAAAGAACTTTCACTCCCAAAACTGTTGCCAGTTCCCTACAAATGTGTGTCCTCTTTCCTGGCACCAGCCCTTGAACCACATGTTTAGCTCCCCAGTTCCCCTTCTCTGACCTTCTGTCCATCTGTCTCCCTCTCCCAGACTGGCAGGATCTCAGAGAAGGAGATGCCAGATGAAATGGATGATAGTTTGTCACCCAGCCTGGTCAGATGTTCCTTGGTCTCCACAACTGACCAGCTGGTGAGATCGTTAGTCCCTATGTGTACCAGGACATCAATGTTTTCTCCTGCTTCCTGAACAATTTTAGCAATGTGGTCAGTGTCTCTCCATGCTGATGTACCTGGGAGATTTCTGATCATTACCCCTGGCTGGAGATATATATCAACTCCCCGAATCGTGGAGTCTCCTATGATCAGAAGTTTTTTTTTGTTTTGGTTCCTGTTTTGGGTGCATTTTGTTGTGCTAGCTCCTGTGCTGCAGTGTCCTGCTCTGCAGTGTCCTCTGCCACTTTGTTTGATTTCAGAGATAGAGGCAGATACCTGTTTGTAGTTTTTATATGGTTTGTGGAGGTGATATGTTGGAGAGCACTGAGTGATGGGGCACCCAATTTGCCCCTCCTAACCACCTACCAACCTATCAGAACAACTACCCTCTGTGGTTGAGGTGCTTCTGTTGGATATTGGGGAAATGGCTGGCAGTTCTAATAACATATTTCCTCTTGAATATGCATTTTGATGTGTGCAATCTCTGCACATGCTGCTGGAGCCGAGCCCTTAGATCTCCAATGGCCCAGCATGTAAGACAGTGTCCTAAATCCTGTAAAACTGCCCTTCTGAAAAGTGGTCCACACTACCTGCAGTTAATGATATCCTTGCCAGGTAAGTTGCTGGGTTTATAACCTGGTCAGAGTAATTAGAAGGAAGAAAATGAGAGCAAAAGTTTGATTTTGTGTTTTGTTTGTTTATTTTTTTATAACTTGTTATAACAAGTTAAATTACTAGTGCCACTGTAAAGGAGGTTACTGTGTGGATTTCCCTCTGAACCACCCCTTCTTGCTTTGCTACACGAATTGTCATGACTGTGCTACCCTATAAAAGGAGTGTAGTGTGGGGTGGTTGTGGATGGGGGTGGGTGGTTGGTCTTTCCCCGCTGAAAAAGAAGAATCATGGATGAAAGAAACAAGGAGGTAAGAGCAGAAACAATCAGCCAGCAACAAATGCAGTAGCTCAGAAAGCTTATCCTAATGACAGATAAAACTGTGAAACCTGTACAGCACCACCTGTAATAATTTCACAGAAGATATACCCTGTTAGAAACATTTTACTACAGAGAAAAATAAAGCAGTAACAGAAGATATACCTTGCAAAAGACAATTTGAATCAGAAGATTACAGCAGTAATCTGTAAGTACACACCTGTAGGCACACACTATAATAATGCAGCAGAATGTATACCCAACAACAACAATTTGAATCTGAGAAAAATAAAGCAATAAAATGTTAGGAACAAACAGTAACAATCCCTTGAGAGTACAAAATAAAAATAACAACACACAGTAAATCTGCCTAGCCAAAAGAAGCCTTACTCCTTATTGTTGCTCTGGTAAGGTTCTTTGCTCTGTTCTTTCAAGCAACCTAGAAGAAAAGATCTCAGGTGAAGCTAGGTGCCTTGGCCAGCAAACCTAGTCTTCCAACTCCAAGATATCAACTAACCTGATCTTTTAAACCTTCCCTCTGTTGGACGGGACTGACAGTTTGTCGCTCCACCACCAGATACACACCAAATCCCCTGGAAGAGCTGTGGGAGGAAAGTCATTTACTCCTTCAATGTGAGAAGGAGACTGCAACACCTGTGAGACAAAAAAACTTTTAGCAAAAATAAAAGCAAAATAAAATAAAATAGTGGCAAACACTAATTTTGCTTAGCCTAATGATAAAAAGTCACAAAAATATAAGTACCACCTGTAATAATGTCACAGAAGATATACCCTGTAAGAAACACTTTGCTACAGAGAAAAATAAAGCAGTAACAGAAGATATACCTTGCAAAAGACAATTTGAATCAGAAGATTACAGCAGTAATCTGTAAGCACACACCTGTAGGCACACCATGTAATAATGTAGCAGAACGTATACCCAGCAACAACAATTTGAATCCAAGAAAAATGAAGCAATAAAATGTTAGGAACAAACAGTAACAATCCCTTGTGAGTATAACAATAACAATACACAGTAAACCTGCCTAGCCAAAAGAAGCCTTAATCCTTATTATTGCTCTGGTAAGGTTCTTTGCTCTGTCCTTTCAAGCAACCTAGAAGAAAATAACTCAGGTGAAGCTAGATGCCTTGGCCAGCAAACCTAGTCTTCAACCCTTGTATCAAATGAAGCAAGTGGAGGGCAATCCTGTAAGTATATGGGAGGCCACACTGGAGGCTTGTTGTTTTCCTGATCTGTT
This sequence comes from Neoceratodus forsteri, assembly GCA_016271365.2. Taxonomy (NCBI): domain Eukaryota; kingdom Metazoa; phylum Chordata; order Ceratodontiformes; family Ceratodontidae; genus Neoceratodus; species Neoceratodus forsteri. The sequence continues at coordinate 43,159,293 of JADMNL010000035.1, forward strand.
TCCACTTGGCTCAGGTGGTCAATTAGATGAGCTCTCACTCATGTGCCAGGAGCTGAATATAGGACCTCAAGAGTTCTACATAAGGATGGCAAGTTTCATAGAATCATTGCGTACCTCTTCTATCTTCTTTGGAAAAGTGAACTTAGTGTCCTATCTGCTAGTATTGCTCATACAGTGAGGCTTGGTACAGAGTTCAGTAATATGACAGCTGCACAGTTACTACACAAGTTGCAGAACAAAGATGAAACACTACAAGTCAGTCTTTCTTCTAATTTGTCCAGCATGCATGGTACTAAAGAATATTGGTACAGACGACACTCTGAAGTAATGTGCATGCTGAGAGACTTTGGACCAACAACATGGTTTGTGACACTGAGTTGTGCAGAATACTGTTGGGATGATCTGCGTGATCTTCTCAGTTGGGCAAACTCTGATGTTGAGAACATACAAAGTATGGCTCTTACTGAAATATGCTCACTCGATCCAGTATCCGTTTCACTTTACTTCCACCATCAGTTCCAGGCTCTTTTGAAGTTCATACTGTCTAAGACAAATCCTCCTATTGGGGTTGTTGAGCACTACTTCTGGAGGGTTGAGTACCAAGTTTGGAGAGCTCCATACATACACATGTTGCTGTGGATAAAAGATGCCCCACGTATTGGTGACAGTGAGACAAGTGAAATCCTAAACTTCATATTGAAGTTTGTCACATGTCCGATTCCAGACAAATATGACTGGGCAACACTTTGGGAGCTGGTTCAGAAATTCCAATGACACCTGTGTGGTAAGTACTGTCGTAGGAAAGTGAAGAACAAGGGAAAGTGGTACACTCAGTGTCATTTTGGTTTCCCAAGATGAGCTTGCCTGGATGCTTGTTTGAATGATGTCTTTTCTGCCATGCAACACCACTTGAAGACAAAATCAACAAAGCGAGTCTATGAACTACCTCTCAGGGAATCAGAAGTCTATATCAATAACTATAGCCCTTCTCTTCTGTTGATGTGGCAGGGAAACATTGATGTTCAGTTTGTCACTGATAATTCAATGGCTTTGGTGAGGTATGTCACATCATACATCACTAAGCATGAGCAGACATGCCTGCAAGAAATGCAGGAAGAGTTGTGTAACTGTGGTAGGTCAATGTCTTCTAGACTATGGTCACTGGGGCTTAGGACTCTGTCACATCATGAGTGTGGTGTCTATGAAGCAAGTGACCACCTTACAGGTGTATGTCTATATGGGAAGACAAAGTTAATTCATTATTTGAATGTGAACTACAAGCAGAACAGGTGGCGTGTGCTTAAGAGCCATGAAGAGATTGAGGATCTGGCTGCTAGAAGACCAACATCCACAAATATTCTGAAGAGCAAGTTAATTGACAACTACTATCCACAGCACCACAGTGCTATGGAGGATCTGTGTCTCTTTGAAGTTGCTCAATGGTATGATTATAAGTGGGGTGGTTCTTCTGACCAAGAGAAGAGCATCTATAAAGTCACTGGGTTTGATGGTTCACTAGTGAAAAAGTGAAAACCATGGCTAATTGACCACTGCAAACTCAGCTTGAATACAACCGAAAGCAAAGAGCATTACTATTTTGCTCTATTATTTCTGTTCAAGCCTTGGAGATCAGAGTCTGAATTGAAAGAATCATCTGACACATATGAGCAAGAGTTCATGGTAAGTTATGATACCTTTAAGAGTCATGTCTCTGACACTTACATTGAGAGACTCAAAATGGAAAAAAATCAGCTGGAAAAAGCAAAGCAGATTCTGGATGATCATACCCCAGTAACATCACAAGATATGGTTGATGTTGAGGGAGAAGGGACTCTTGGTGCCCCTCTTCCTCCTAATGACCCAGCTCTGCTGATGTCAGAGGTAGAGGGTGCAATGCAACAAAACATGCAGTTGTCATAGTCAGCTACAAACATTATTGATGACTTGAATTTGCATCAGAAAGTTATGTATCACTCTGTGATACATGGTGAGCAACATGCTATTCAGCACACTACCAGAGCCTGTGTTTGTGAGGAGCACACACCAGTGAGGATGTTTGTCAGTGGTGCTGCTGGAACTGGAAAAAGTTTCTTAATTGTGGCTATAAGCAGAGATGTGCATGACCTCACTAATTCTGCATCTTCTGTTATTGTCACTGCTCCTATATGCTTGGCAGCTTATAACATAGATGGTGTCACACTTCATAGATTGTTCATGTTGCCAGTTGAGCATGGCAAGAGTAGCGATTACAGGAAACTGTCATTTGAGGTTGCTTCTGAACTGAGGTCAATGTTTGACAAGATGCAATTACTGATAATAGATGAGATCAGCATGGTTTCAAATGTTCTCCTTACATACGTTCACCTACGTCTACAGGAGATACTTGGTACTGATGATGACATACCATTTGATGGCAAGAATATTCTTGTTTTTGGGGATCTCCTGCAGGTGGCTCCTGTGAATGGCAAGCATGTTTTCTGTACTCTTTCCATTGAAGAGGCTAAGAAAACCATTGGATGCATAGGTGGTGTCAATCTGTGGGAGTTCTTGTCATATGTTGAACTGTTACAGAATTTGAGACAGCAAGGTGACATGTCTTACAAAGCATTGCTTGATGAGGCTCGCATTAGTGTATTGTCAGCCATTCATGTTGAAATGCTAAGACAGCTCACGATCGCTATAAATAATGCTCCTATTCAGGATGCTTGTGATATCTTTGCACATGTACAGAAATGTGGGGTACATGTTGTATATCAATTCCCAAGACTTAAGCAGTGTGCAGAGTTCAATGAGATTATGATGCAGAGAGAACAAAAACCTATTGCGACTCTGACATCCATAGATACCATAGACGGTGTAAGTCTAACATGAACAATGGTATCAAAAATGGTTGACCATCTCAGAGACCTCTCAAGTGATGTGTCACGTATCACTTGTTTGGAAGCTGTGCTACCACTGTGTAGGAATGCATGTGTCATGTTTCACAGAAACACTGATGTTGACTGAGGTCTTGTGAATGGAGCCACGGGGTACATCCATGAGTTCCAGTATAATGTGTAGAAGACAACTGTGGAGTTTGTGGCTGTTAGGTTTGACAATTGTGAAACTTCTCTACCAATAGACAGAGTGACAGTCAAGTTTGAGCTTGTCAAAGATATATATGTGACAAGGGAAATAATTTCCATTGTGTGCTGCTTATGCAGTGTCTATACACAATTCACAAGGGCTCAGCCTTGATAGTGCCATTGTAGATATAGGCACTGGTGTATTCAATGATGGCATGTCTTATGTTGCTTTGTCTCATGTGAGGCAGTTGTCTGGACTACACATAGTGAATCTTGCAGAAACTAAGATACATGCTGATAGTTAAATGCATTTGTGAGTATAATAGATTACGTGTATTGTACCAACTAAATGCTCCTTTGTTGCCAGTTCCCAGATATGCATCAGGAACAGATGTCCCAATGGATGCAGGGTGTTAATTAAGTGGAAACACACCAAGAGTCTACAGTTGTCACCTCACCATTCTATTGGTAAGCAGTCTCTCCATCAACAAACCACATCTCCACCTGTGAAGAGATGCATTGAGGTTCACACACTGCCAATATTTGACAACAGCACAGGAGTAAACTGTTATGCCAAAGCTACAATGCAGGCACTTCTCCATGTCCCTGAGTTTGCTGATGTCTGGAACTCAAGTTAGTCGACACCTCTCTATGAAGCATTAAAGAGAGTCATTAGAGGTAGTCAAGAGGAGTTGCCCAGTTTACAAAGCTTAACTCCTCTATGACTAACTCTTGCAAAATATGCAGGACGATCAATGTTTACTGACATGGCACAACAAGATGCCACAGAGTTCATTATGGGAATGATAAACAGTTTGGCGATGATGGTATTGATCTGTGCCAACACTTTCAAGTTGGTTATGTGTGCAAGTACTTGTGTTTGTCATGTGGACACAAAGAATCACAAGCAACTCAGCACATGCTGTCTGTCTGTCTATGTCCCTGAACAGAGATCAGTGAAGTTTAGTAAGTTGTTTGCAAATGCAGAAACTGGTTGGCTGTGCCAAAGATGTGGTCGTTCTTGTGTTTGCTCTCTGAGAGTTACATCTTCCAGTTCATACATTATGATTGTATTGCAATGCTTTAACTCTCAATGCATGAAAATCACAACACCAATTTATGACTTCATCGCTGGAAGAACTATGTTTTCAGGAAGTCAGTTTGACACATATACTATCTTCCATCAAGGCCTATCCATTCACTCTAACTATCTGTCACTTGGCGAAGGTTCAGAAAGGGATGGTGGAGTGCAATGATACAGTATGCACTATGAGAGAAGATTACCAAAGGAATCTGAAAGATGCATATGTCATCATTCTCCGTTGCACCAATGTTGCACAAATATGTGGAGGAGTGATGCTAACTGATCACTGCAACTACTTAATCAGTATGTTTGCAACAATACCATTCCACCAGTGTATTGTGGCTAGATTTTTTTTCTCCACTGGTTTGCATATTTATTTTGATTTGATAGAAGAACTAACACCTTTCATTTGAAACAACCAGTGTGCAATACCAGTGATGGTGATCTAGGTGTTTTAGAACTTGTACACTATTAGTATAGCCAGTGTGAATTACTCTGATTTTCCTGCCATTGCAGAAGAGAACCATAACACTACACCCATGTAACAGACTGTAGTTGGCAATGACTTGTTTATCTCAGTGTCCTTCTGATACACTGGATGCAAAATTATATTGTTTTCATCAATTATTGCAATACAATTTCTAGAAATATTTGTATTGTAATATTAAGCATTTGCAACTTTGATGTACTTACTACAATGACTGCCATGTTACTGCTCAAGTAGACTTGAGGGTATTAAGCTGTAATCATTAGACAGTCAGACAGTCATATCTTTTTGTAGGTATCTCAGTTAATCTTGAAGATTTTGCACATGTCACTGTGTATTCATTTATTTCACAGTGCCATTTTACATGTTGATGACATAATCAACAATATAGTAGCATGCTTAAAAGAGTTTTAAGCACTGTTCTCTACATATTGTGTGAAGAGCCATATTTCTTTGAACAATACACATCAGGTTAAGTTGTGACTCCTTTTCCTGTTGTTGTCTACATTGCTGACCTTGTCTGTGATACTTACAGAACTGACTTTCATTTAATCCAAGCAGACTCAAGGGTGCTGGATATTACACACATGTCAGTCAGTGAGTTATGTCTTGGCAGATGTAGTTATTTGACTCACGTTGACAGCATGACTTTCTACATGATAATATCATCTGTTAGCACTGCACTTGTTGAAGTGTATCTGACAGGATTATCTGTCACTGTTCTTGGAGTATGCTGCCAACTTTGGATATGACATAATCTACCAATACAATGTGACTCAGATTTGTACATATGTATATAGTGCTAAACTGCAAATTGAAACTATGTTTCTTACATAGATTCTCAGCTATTTTGTTTACAAAAAAAATTGCATGCATTACTACAGTAACAGTCCCAAAACTGTTGTATGAATGCATTTAATGTTTTTGCATTGCATAAAGTGCTACTGTTGATGTTGCTGATAACTGAACATAGAGATGTATATATGTGGTTATCTGCCCTATTTTCAGTGTATGTATACATGTCTCTATATCTGTGCAGATGTGTGCAACTCATTATTCGACAGATAATGTCAATAATGATTGTGTACTTCTGCTCCACAATGCAAACTATTGGTATGCTCCTGCTTTTATAGAATTGTTCATATTTTGGAGGTCGGATGAGGAAGTTTTCTCAGTTCCACAAATGATAAACAGTTTAAAAAATGCATCAATTTGGAGATGAACCAACCTTTTCAACATGAGTGAGAAAATGGCTTTGACATATAATATCTTCACCACAGCATAGTATCAGCAAAAATTTATCAAATTATTTTGCTAACTTACTGATCTAGTTACAGTACAACCAATAGCTATATATGTGACTGCCATTGTATGATCTAACATTAACTTGCTCTATCTATATATTATAGTGGCACAGTTGTGCCACTACAGTTAGGGTTGAGTACCCCTTTTAAGGTTAAAGTGTGAAATTTGTCAGGATAATAACTTTACCACTGTATGGCAGATTTGTCTGAAGTTTGGTAGGCACGGAGCAGTACCATATATCTCTGGATCTGCCAAGTTTTGCACTTTTTGGATATACGGTTTCATAGCTGTAAAGCGCTGTTCCGTGTCAAATTTATGCTTTTTTGAACATTATTTGCTTGCACCTACAGGTTGCATAGTTTGTGTGACTGGTCCAAAACCTTCAGGGAACATGCAGCCAGGGTCTCCAATGTGCCTTTTGAAGATTTCATGAAAACATATTAAATGGTTAAAAAGTTATTCAAAAAACAAGTTTCCCATTATAGTCAATGGGAAAAGTTAAAATATTCAACAGTGTCTCAAATGCAGTTTTTAGTGTCACAAATGACCCCTGTAGTGTCATGATTCAGCATTTTTTTTTCAGTTACTGGTCACAGAAATGCTAGGCATTTAAATTTGGGACATTCTAGGGACACAATTATTTTTGTGTTCACCTAGTCAAGCCCTGAGGATGCTAGTTATGTCTTTTTTGGGGGGTTTAAACACCCCAGAAATATGTTTTTGAAATTTGTGTAACCTGTAGTGTCGCAAAGTAGTGTGGCACCTGTGACACTTTAGTGATTTTATTTGTGAAAGTGTCATGATTTGCGACACTACTTTGCGACACTATGCCCAAAATAACAGGAATTCTTTGCCACTGCTGCAAAAGAATGGTTTGGTCTTTTGGGCTGAAATTTGGAGGGACAAAAGCCAGCATCCCACAGATGTGCCTTTCAGTGGTTTGGTGACAAAATATTACAGGGATGCAAAGTTACATACTCTGAAGTTGACGATTTTTCCCATAGACTAACATTACGGCGTCCGCTGTACCTTTCGGGGCCCGCACCTCAGAAACGCTTTGAGATATGGACTTTTCATCAGAAAAATGCTTAGCCCCCTAACTGGTGGCTAAATACAAAACTAGCCAGGAAAGTCATAAATTATATGAAATTTTCATTTTTTTTCTACTTTGTATGGTTCCTGAGATATAAGCAATTTAGTATTCCAAGTGCTCATTTTCTGGTTTGAGGCCCATTATTATGCATACATTCTTTGTATTCACTGTGTTTCTCTATAGGTATGTAATATAAGGCATTCAAAGACACTGCATCTTCTTTAATTTCTTGTAATATGTACTACTTGTTATTCTTTTTATGTTGGTGCACACTTGCGTGCCAGCCAACATCTTGCGGTAGTAGCAGATTTGGAGGGGTGGTCACTGATGGGTGAATGCAGAGCACACATCAGTAGGTGCATCCCTCATTCCCCAATGAGCCAGCAGCAGGTGCTGACATCATGCATCCCTAATGTGGCCACCAGATCTAAGAAAAGGTCTGCTGCAATGAAAGTGAAGCCTCCCGACATAACACACAACATGGTGGCAGATGACTACTCACCACTATGTCCCAACGCTGATGGGGACATACTCCCCATTGACATAATGACCCCATTTAAAATATACCAGGAATGCCCAATCCCCTAAGCATCACACCCAACAGTCTTTTCTTGATGATGGGGGGCCCAACCCTCATCGGCATTAATCCCCCATCCCATTTATTTTGCCAATGGGGATCCCACTCCCCATCAGCATAATGTCACCCCTGCTTTTGTTGTGTGCTGACAGTGGTGCCCAATCCCCCATCAGCTACAGCAGCCCCCAAAACACTTAGGTAGCCCACCCCAGCATGCCAAATCCCCTGAAAAAGAAAAAATGTCCGGTGATGTTTGTTTTAAACCTGTAAAAAAGAAAACTGTACTTACGATCTCCCTGCCCCTCCCCAACCTGCAACCCACCCTCTGTGCACACTGCCTCCTCAAGACCCCTCACCCCATACTTACCTCAGAGTATGGTGCGATGATCTTCACGGACCCGAACACGCCTACACTCTTCAAAGCCGACCACAAACTGAAGAAATGCCAGCAAGCTGCATAATACAGCATAAAAGGTTTTTTTAACTTTGATGCATATCTCAGCCATGTTTGGGAAATGTCCCTGCTAAATTTTAACATGGGTTATGACGCTCTCCTCAAGAATTCAGGCACCGTCATGGAGTTATTGGTCCCAAAAGGTGATTCGCAGTCACTGTGTGAATCACCTTTCAGGACTGATTAATGAAATGACAGTGCCACTAATTCATGAGGGGGCTCCCCAAAAAGTCTATGTTGCAAATTGGTGGAAAAAATAAAAAATGGCTGTTTTACAAGCCTCATGATCAGTTTCCACACACTCTTGTAACTTCCTAAATTTGTAATATTTTCACTCCAGATTTTCAAAATTGGAATTTTTCCACACCTCTTTATGAACAGTACAGCTGTCATTATACATATTCTGGCTGAAATACGTTTTCGCATGTCCGGCGCAGAATCGCGCGGTTGCTGTGCAAAATCAGTTTTCGGGACAGTTTGAGGAAATGACATTGACACTGTACATGAGCAGAAGTCTTAAAATGCCTATGTTGAAAATTTGGTGATGAAATTCTATAAAATTACTGTGTTACAAGTGTGTGTCGCACAGTTTCCACACACCCTTGTAACTTCGCAAATTTGCAATATTTTCATGCCAGATTTTCAACACTGGCATTTTTTCACACCTGTCATTATTCACATCCTGCCCTAAATGCATTTTCACACCTGTGGCGCACAATGGCATGGTCACTGTGCGAAGTCAATGTTTCGGACAAATTAACAAAATCACAGTGCCACTGTTCATGAGGGGAGGTCCCAAAATCCTATGTTAAAAATGGTTAAAAAATCCAAAATAATTAGTTACAGTGTGTGTTCAACAGTTACTATGCATGCTCATGACTTCACCAATTTTTCATATTTTCACTCCAGATTTTCAATGTTGCCATTTTTTTTACATCTCCTCATGAACAATATAGTTGTCATTTTCCACATCCTGCACAAAATGTGTTTTCATCCCTGTGTCACCAAATGGCATAGCAGCTGTCCAAAACCACCTTTCAGCAAACAAACCGATAGTGCCATTCTTCATGAGGTGGGCTCACAAAAAGCCCATGTTGAAAATTTGGAGTGAAAATACCAGCACATGCCTACAGTGTTAGAGTTTTCAACTGTAGCACCCCACCCTGTAGACACTGATAGGCATCAGGGGTATGACTTGGGATCATTGGCTGTAATGCTCATGCTCCCATCCCCACCCTGCCCCAGTGACAGGCATTGTGGTGTGCCTTGCAGTGTTTGGCCACAAAGTTCACCCCATTCTCCTATACTGCACCCACTTCAGTGTATTTCCTTATGGAATGGGGTAAGTATAATGCCCAAAGACCCCAAAGCACACCATGACACTTGTCAGTGTCTACAGTGAAGGGTGTGGTAAAATGGAATGAGCATTATAGCTGAAGACCCAAAGGCACATCCCAAGGCCTGTTGGTCTCTGCAGGGTGGGGATGGGGTTGGCATCATGTCAATACTTCACTGCCATTCCTACTACGTGTCTCTAACTCCAGCACTACCAATGTCAATGCCAGTGAGACAACATTCGGCATTGACAAATGTTTGTTTTTACTTAGTATAGTGAATATTTGTCGCGATATGGATGCTTATGATATGACTGTATTATATTATTCTAATAAAAAATTATATAGTAAACAGAAAAAAGCCATTCTAGACAACTGCCAACACCTGAACCTCCATTGCCATCCCCTCGTCCATAATAACTTCCAGATTTTTCACCTTTGTGCCAGCTAGAAGCATAGAAGGACTGATCTGAAGCCCAGTCTCCCTCTTGGCAGCCTCCACTCCCCCCTTACGGCCCAGCACAATCACTAGGACTTCAGTTTTTCTGGGGTTAGTTTCAGTCAGCTTGATGACATCCAGTCTTGGGTCTTGGCCAGGCACTTATTAACCACATCAACTGCACCCAATGTCCCATGTACAAAAGACATGTAGAACTAGGTATCATTAGCATAGCAATGAAACCGTGGCCCAAACTGCCTAATGACCTCACCCAGGGGCAGCATATCCACTGGAAATAATATGGGCAACAGAACTGAACTCTGGGGTACACCACAGAACAAAGCCATCAGGCATGAGAAAAATCTACCAGCACCCTTTGTGATTCTGTCCCTGAGATAGGAATTGAATAACAAAAGACCTTCTTGTTATCCTGCATACTCCCTGAGCTATCAAAAAAGCCCAATGTCCATAATAAATAAACATAAAAGATCAAGGACAGAACTGACTGCTCCCTCTATCCTCAATAGGAGGATCATTATGCCTTAACTAGTGAACTTGTGATATGCCACACCCAAATCCAGACTGAGGTCAAAGTGTCAAGGCAAAGAGGTGTGCCTCAAGCAAGTGAACAATCTCTTGATAACTTTTCTGAAGGCAAAGTTTGAAATGGATGGTAGTTCACCGACATTCAGGTCCAAGATGGTTCCTTCAGAAGAGCTGCAGGGCATATTTAGCAACTAGACACCCCCATTGACAGGAGCACTGAACAATCTCAGTGAACACTGTCCAGATGTCCAACAACTCATTATAATCACAACGGGCCTGGATCAGATTACAAATACACACAGTTCCGAGATCACCTCACACCTTTCATCATCACTGACTGAACCCTTCAGATATGACTGACTTCCTGCCTCAGTGGATCTCCCCTGCTGAGCGGTCTGACCAACGAAGTTATACTGCCCCTAATGGAGGACAACCTGCCTCAGAAAACATACAAACTCCTTGCATTTGACAATGAAATACTGTCAGATCTCTAGACAGGCAGGTAGGAGAAGAGGATATCCAAGTCAGAAAGACTATACGATTGGTTCTTCCCGGGACAATATTCCAAAACAGAATATCTGCCATTTAAGGTGATTTATTCTGATACTGGTCATATGAACATCAGAACTAGTTTGTCCTTGGGCAATGAACTTCCTATAACAATCAACATTTGTCTTTGCTTTTCAATGCCTCATCTTTAGTTAAATACTGCAAGCCAGGCACGACACCAGGATATACGAACCAGTGCTACAAGGTAAAGGCCTCTGTGAAACTATTATAGGTCACCACAACTGCCTCTACCCCTTGTGCATGTTGACAACTTTCACGGTGTTCAGAACTACAAGTCCTTCTCATCAAGCTTTCAGTAATGTTTACAAACTACCTCCACAGGGATGACTACAAGGGGGAGGAAACTGAACTGAAAAGGGAGTAATCTGACCAGCCAACTGGATCAATCTTGGATAAACCCCTTTACAGAATAAAAAGTCCAAGGCATGGCCATGATGTTGGTCACAGAAGAAATAATTTGTGAAGCCTGGCCATACTCTGGAAGAAATCAAGATCAAACTATGAGCATTCATTGTCTACATGCATTGCAATCATGAATGATAAACACCTTGGTGACTCAGCACCCAGTTTGCAATGAGGTTGCAAATTCCTGCAGAAACCTCTTGTGACTAGAGACAAATAAATGGAAATTCTACAAACTGCTAGTCCCCATGCTCAGAAACACATTCAAACAATGCAGTACCCCCATGTGTGCCACCATGTTCAGTTAAGATTTAAAACAGATGGAAAAATGTGGGTCAAACAAGTAAGTGTACAATAAGGTGTCGCTTATGCAGATAGTTTGTAAATCTGACAAGTAATTTGGTGGTTCATTCAATGAACTTAGCAAAGTATGCAGGGTTTCCCAGTTCTCTGATCAGTATAAACTGAGCAAACCCAAATGCGAGCTATTGAACTGCCTTGAAATCAGATGACTTTGAGGTTTGACCCAAAGATGCAGCAAGAACCACATCTTGGGCTTACAATTTTAAGATATTAGAAAGGTATTTGATTAAATATAATCTTTGTTAAAGATGTAGCATGTCATCTTTAAAATGGTAAAGTTTGAATGTATCTCTCGTAAGGTAAATACTAATAAAATGATTACTGCTCTGGGATTTTTATCTTGTTCAAAGTATCACATAGAATACACAATATACATTTACAAATAGATAGCTGGTGAGAACATTTTATGGGTCATCTAAAAACCTGAGAAACCTATAGCTGAAGAGGTTTTCAACAACTGGAGAGTATCATTCATTTTTATTCAAGCAAATAAAATAAATTTCTCAGACAATGTTGCTGAAATACCATTGTGACTGAGATGGAAAACTAGTTTCCCAGATAAACTCGATCTCTTCAATTCAATATTTTTTAATTTATGTATTGAAAAGCATGTGAGCAAAATACCCATTTCATAAATGTCAGTGTGGAAGCAGGCAATAATAACAACAAAACAAAAAAAAAAAGACATATTAAAGAGTGTTTCAATGGTGTAATATAAAAAGGATGGGCAAAATAAATCAGGGTTCAAAAAGTACATTATGAATGGCAACAAGGTTATTCCTAACCAAATTAAAGATAAACCTGTATTCATCCTCAGACAGCATACAAAGTTAAGAGAACCATAGCATCAAAAAATTGTTCACTTAGCCACAATCTGGAATAATGCTGACATTTCATATGGTAGCAAATCTTTAACAGATACAAAAGGGTTAATGTGCAGAATAACAAATGCAGGGATTTAATTGGAAAGGAAAATAAAGCTGCTTTCCTTAATGAATGGACAATTGGTTGCACAATATCAATTTGTAGTTTCTCCAAGTTAGGCATTACAAGATTCACTTCTAACTCCAGTTCTTCATCGAGCACAGAGGGTCCAATTGATTAGACTAGCATAGCTGAAAAAGGGCTGGTATGTGCTATTAAACGTATAATTGATAATACTATTTCCACAGCAAACATCAAGCTGGTGGGCACCCGAACTGGGAGAGACACTGACAGTGGAGGAATGGGCAAGTACTTGGAGAATGTCACTTGAACTGCAGGATGTCAAGGTAGACAACTCAGTTCAAGATCCTTCACTATTATTATTACTCAATGTACACTATTATTACTATTATTACTCAAAATGTCACTATTACTATTACACAAAATGTGAAGAACAAAATATTTACAAAAGGCCCTGTTGAGGTGCTTGTTAAAACATGACCACAGCCGACATGTTTTGGTGGTGCATGTCATTAGAACGCTTAACAAATCACAAGGATGTGGTAGGTAATCAATTCAGGTTACCTTCTTATTTAAACTCTATTTTAGGTAGACTTGAGATACCCTTCTATGCAGTTCACAGAAACCTATTATCAATCACCCTTGCCCTGAAAAGCTGCTACTTTCTATTAAATCCCTTTCTCCACTCAGTAAATTAATGATTTAATAACTAAGGTCTGTTTGCCAGTAATGAAAGATGTTTGGCTGGTTAATAGTTAGATGTCTTTGACAGAGTTGGTCTCCTTTCTTTTATAATGAAAAACAGAGCTTTAACAGGACACATCTAATTAATTTAACCTTCCTACTCCTAGCAACCTTCCCTACTACCTGTCTTATACAGACTGTCACAGAGCCAAGTGTAATCCTGAATAAACTTATGCAAAGTACTACCATCGCCCATGTCATAGTAACCATGCCTGTACCAGCCTGCACCACTGCTTTTCTATATGCTGTAACATGCCCTGTATCCCTATTTTCTTTACTGTAACCACCCCATGATGTCACTCACAATGTCAGATGTTCCTGACGTCCTTGTTCATTCTTATAACTTATATTATTATCGCAAGCTCCTGAAAAGGGACCTGGGCTCAGTGGGCCTACCCGGTCACCAAAATTTAATAAATAAATAAATAATAAATAAAATTTAATGCTACTTAATGAGTCAATAATATGTGATCTTGCTGTATCTCATGTTGCATAGTAAAAATCTTAGCAGTTCTTATTATATTGTACTAATTGTTTTTGGTTCCTTTATGAAGGCTAGAGGAATGTTGTTTTAGTAACTGAATGTGTAAACATCCTTGAAAGTATTAGTCTGTTAGTGTCTTATGCATGACTTCAGTTAAATTGATTTTGGGAGAATTTGACGTCCACAAATTGAGCAATAGCTTCCAAAAAGGCGAGAAGTCATTACCTGAATGTAAAAAAATTGATGCTTCCAAAATAGTTACAAACAGAAAATAATTGATTTTCTAAAAGAAATGCTATTTTACCAGTAGTATTTATAATATCCATAAAGTGATCCTTCCTAGAATACTGGCTTTAAATTGAGGGACATGGGAAGCATCCTGACTAGTGCTATGCAGAAATTTCAAATTCTGGCAGAATGAAGTCTATGGAATATTCAAAATTCCAACAAAATTCTGCTGGAAATAGAATGGTGGAATTTCACAGCATAAAATAGTTGTGGAATGATTTTCCATGGTAAAATCACTGTTTCACAGAATATTATTCCATGGATCTCAATATATTCTGCTGAAATTGTTGCAGAATAATTTTCCACAGAAAAAATTGCTGTTCCACAGAAAATTATTCCGCGGATCATATTAGTGAAAGTCTGCAGGCAAAAGAAGAAAGTCAGGCGAAATTATGCTGGTGGAGATCATCCTGCTAATTCTGCATTCTGCACTTTAATCCTGACATCTGAAAATTTGAATGACTATCAGATTTTGACTCATGGAATAATAGATTTCCACTGAAAATAAATTAATGAACCCTGGTCTGTCTATTATGTCATGGATTATTTTCAATTATATATTGAAAAAAAAACATTTGATTAAAAAAATCATTCCTGAGCCCACCACTTCACCACCACATCCTTTACAGTGCCCTACCTTGAAGGCAGGTCCACCTAGTGGTCTGACTGACACCTCCATTCCTGGGACACTTATTAACAGTGTTCAGTTTATGCATGTTCCTGTTATTTTAAACATAACACATTGGAACATGGTCAAGTACAGTTATTGTTCAATGACTAATGTTTCACGCTACTATGTTGTTAGACATTGTTGCAGCTCATCAAGTATGAGCTCAAGAGCCTGTTGATGGGCAGGAAACTGTTTCACACAAAGGGCTGTTCCACTCTAGGCACCCTAATTGGGACCTGAGTATAAAAGGCCTGGTAGGAAGCATGCTAGGTTAATTTGGATCAGATATGTCAATCTGGAATAGGGGAGACATTGAACAAATAAAGAAATATTAGTTATTTTGCTAATAAATAAGCTGAAAATTATCAAGCCCATCACATGGATTTGATTGTTTATCCATGGAGGAAGTTCATGGTAAGAAATACGCGATAGCACATGCTATTTAATGAAACACAAACCAAGATTAACGTTAATTGCCAACCGAACGGGAGGCAAACAGCAACATACAGGAAATTATTTGTGCTGACTATAGTGGCTATAATAACTACTGTCATAACTCTTCCAAGACATGGAAGTAGAGCATATCCCTAACATTGTCAAGAATTCATGGATGGCCAGATGGTATTGTCCTCATTGTTGGACTTGGGCCCACACTTCTAAATGCATGGCTGATACCCTTATGTTTTCTCAAACTGCTAGAAACTTAGGTTATGTCATCACATCCTAATAAAGGACACACCTTACATACCACTGATCATCCAAGATAACTAATTAAACAACGAAAATAATAAAACAAAACCCCAGCAAGTCAAGACTTAATATATCAGATCACCTAGCGCAGATTTGAGGTTAACAAAATTTACTCCAGTAAAGAAGAATTTGGACTTTTTCACACAAAACATATTGGGCCAGATATTCAAAACTTTGCCCCAGGGCTAAATTAGTACTCAGGCGAGCAAACTTAGCCTGAGCAAAAGCAAGCCATATTCAAAGGAATACCAGGGCAAACAGCCAAATATAGCATGGAATGGTGGAAAACTGGGCTGGGACAGCCTGAATGGCATCCAGGATGCAAAACATCACAACACAGTGAAGCGTGAAGGTAAGTGAACTATACATGGCCAATAGCCAGCCCAGCAATGTGGACCCAGTACAGCTGCATACAGCAGCGCATGAAAAGTACAGGGTGAAAAACTGTAAAATTTTCTGAATGGTTTGCATAGTGCTAATATCGCTTATGCTGGTGGTAGCGCAGGGCTAAACTATTAGCTCAGTGCAAAACACATTTGCTCGACGCTAAATTTGCCATATTCAAAAGTGACATGCAATGTGACTTACCTTAATCTTTGGGCAAACATCCATTAGCATCTCATGCCTAATTTGCATGTGGTTGCAGAAGAAGGTTTAGCCCTGCGTAAACCAGCATAAACGAAAGAGCTGCCAACAGTTTGAGGAATATTATAAAAGTTTTGAACACTGCATTACATGCCCTGCTGCCTGCAGCTGCACTGGGACAACATGGCAGGCACAGATGGTGGTGGTGCTGCATACATTCAATACACTGTAGGTCATGCTACAGTGCACAGCAAACACCACAAAGGGAACAGCATTGTGCAGACACAGCAATGTCTATGGTGTGGGGCAGTGATGATGACTGCACTAACACAGTGAGAGGCCCAACCTGCAGGTATTACGACGTGGACATTACTGCAACATGTTGTGTGACCCACAGATGCTGCACCTCTGGCATGGATGCTCACAGTGACATTTACATGTCCAGCTTTGTGTCCTGTGGGTTGTAGCCAGCGGGGATGTGGCCGGGGGCATATATTATCAGAAACGACACTGGTGTTGGATATTCCAATACTGGCCCATGTGCACTGCATGATGTCCAGTGGCACAGCTTGGCTACCCATACACTTCCCCTCAACATTCTCCATGCACAGTGCTCATGTGTGTGCTGCTGTTGGTGTCCACAGAAGAGTGTCCTGAGAGTGTGTGCATGGCCACCTGCAATTCTGTCCACTGGTAGGTCACCACTTACTGCCCAACAAACACGGACGTGGCAGATGATGCATCGTGAATCGCCATCAGTTAACAGCATCTCTCCGTTTAGCCTTGTCTATGTGTCATATTGTTAAGGTCATGCAGACACGCAAAAGCTGCGCAAACATCACGAAAGCCAAAGTGTCTGCAAACTGATTGCCCAGGAAGGAACATGCTTTTCTGAGGGTATAAGCCAACGCTAAATGTCAGGCTAGTTGTGCAAAAACCACAGTGGCACCAGTTGCTGAATATAGCATCACGCCCTGTATTCATCAGCCTGCCTTGCATACATATAATTTCACCGTGCTAATGCAGTTTGCCGCCTATTTGGCCTTTGAATAGCAGACTAAAAAATCACGCTAAAACTGAACAATGGTTTTGCCTGGTGCAGAGTTTCAATATCTGGCCATTATTGGAAATCAGGTGGAAAGCATGAAACTTTTAGTATTTCATCTGAAAACCAAAATTTAAATGTAGTTGGTATTCAGACAAAAACAAAAACTATACATAACACAAGCCATCAGTGAATGCTTTCAGGACTACTATGAATTTATATAAAAAATTAAAGCTACTCTCAATCCTGACTCTACTTTCTTACGCTCACATCGCCTAGTTTATCAGATATGGAAAAGAGCCCAACAAACCTATATTAAAATCAAAACACAAGTCGCTCAATCATCACTCCCTGAAAACTACAGGACCTGATGATTTTTCAGTGATATTTATAAACATAACACTATCATCATTGATTTCTTAGGTAACTTATTTCAAGAATTCCTTCTTCAGTGTCAGATTACAGGTACTTTAAATGAGGTTTATATTTGTCTGCTAGCAAAAAAATGAAGATCCTCCTAGGCAACAAACAATTCAGCTATTCATTGTGCTTTTGTTTACAGGTAACACCAGACACCAAAGTGTACCAGGTGAGACAAGGAGTAAAAAGATACATACAAGAACATCAGGCAGAGTCGAGGTAACACAAAACTTCAAACATAACAAATAGGTAGATAACAGTATACAGGCATAGGCAAAAGAGCAAACAATGTAGTGCCATACCCAAAGGGGTAAGGATAGAGGTTACAGGAGATACCATATAGCGAGAGAGAGAGACCTGGGAAAAATGGGATGAGTAAGACTGAATAATACTCAAAGAACAGTTGGGCAGAATGCCCCCAGTATACTGAAACATTTGTACAACTAGCGGTTACAAGACAGTCAATTGAAAAGTGCATTCAATAAACAGGGCTCACCTCAACAGTCAAGCTAAAAAAAAGTGCCTCTGACTGGGGTCTATAGGCACAGAGACAGGCAAAGGCCAACTACAGGAAGCCCCATGGAAGGCAGAAGCAGCAAGGAGGGGTGGGCGGTGATTGCAGAAGGAGTTCCACACTCTGGGCAGTAGCGGCAGGCCGATCACTGCAGAGTGCAGGTTTAGGAACAGGAGTCCTGTGAATCACTGGATCTTAAGCAGTAGGAAGGATCAGGTTTGAGGGTAGGGCAAGTAAGAAGGGGTGGCAGTTCTGACAATGCTTCGACGAAGTTGCCGAGGACAAAGGTGAGGTGTTTTCTGAGGAGCCACTCCGCCAGAGTAAAGCTAAGCGGTGACCCACGCTATCCTTCTAACACTAATATAAATATTTTGAAAGTACTGGCCAATAGATTCATAAATATAATGCAAATTGGTAAGTAAAGAACACATAGGATTTGTTAGGTAGTGCTTCAAACATTTAATAAGACTTTTCCTGTTGTTTGGTGGCTAAACTTTTTAACCCTTCAATAGCCCTGTCATAGACACTGGAAAGGCTTTGATTCACTAGATTATCATATCAAAAATGGTCTTGATGTTTAACTGGTCCTATCAAACATTGATATCAATCGAACATACTTCTCCTAAAGTCAGCATTATCTAATGGGTTCATCTCAAGCTTTCCAGCTGTTTAAGGCATCACTAAGGTCCTCTCTCCTTTCTTTCATTTATTAATGTTACCATTACAACATATCAAAATTAAACACGCAAGGTATTCAATAACAGGAAAATTGAAATGAGATCTTTGCTTTGCAGATGACTTGCTCTTGATCCTCTCATCCCTCTCATTCCTCTCTGGTACGAAAGCACACAAGATAGATTTTCTCATTCTCTGGGTTATTTGTTAACTGGGAGATATATGAACGAATAATGCTTGTAAGTCACAACAGGAAAAGATAAACTAACTAGGTGTTTAGCTCCATAGAGAAACAAAGTTCTACATCTGCTATACTTATCCTTCCAAAATCATTAAATATAACATTCAAAAGCTTATAGAAATCTAAAAAAGAGATAAATAACTAAAACCAAATCTGTCCTTACAGAAATTAATTATGCAACAAAATATTTTTACCTCAAATGTTCTGTGTTAGATAAATCCATAAAAAAAATAATAGTAATGTACAAAAAATGACATGTTTTTACTAAATCTTTAGGACAACAACTTCCCAAACAGAGATTTACAAAATAAGACCCATGGAAAGCAGGCCATTTAATGATCTTGGTGAGAAGGATATCATTGACATTCTTATTAAGCATTGAGCACTATGGTTTTCTTTTTTTTTGCATTATATTTATCTAGCCTCCACTTAGTACAACCTCCTTTAGGACTTCCAAGGTCCTCAACTCATGACCATCCTCTTCTTGAGCCTCCTTCCCAGCCTCATATTGCAGCTGACCCTAAGGGGGTCCTGACATACCTTGCTGGGCTGGCCCTTCTCTCAGGGGAAAGGCACCCAGGGGTGCAGTAGTGCCTATTAGGTCCCAGGGGTGCTGTTGAGATGTAGGAACTTCCTGGAGGTTCCAAGTTGTCACAGGTGAAGCCCATCTGGCAACATCAGGTCATTTTCCAGTTCCTCACCCTTGTCATCACACAACAGCAGTGCCAGTCTCCACTGGGAGCTGACGCCCAAACAACCCAATCCTCCCACCCCAGGAGAGGAGATCAGTCCTGACCTCAATCCTCTCTGTCCTCTGCTGACCTCAAGTGCTCAAGTCATTCCCAACCCGTCCTGGTGGAATTAGAAAAGGCGAAGCGCCTCAACCCTCTGAGCCACCGGCGCACCCATAGTTACTAATGAGCATACAGAACTCTCCTATGGATACTTACAGAACAAGAAAAGTCAAACCACATGTGTTAACAGACTTTCATTTATGCCATTTCCTCTAATCTCAAATCATACCCCTCTTTGTTGGTAAGAATTTGGCTTTTAGAAATCTAGCCAAAAAACTCAGCTTAGTCCACACCCTTGACATATCACCAATATGGAATAATCACAACACATAATGACAAACAATTTAAAGATTCAAGCTAGCAAAAGCTGAATAGTCAAATAAACAATAGAGATACAGAAACAGGAATTTCATTCCTTTTCAGATCCTAAAATCCACATCTCTAGTCTTCATTTCTGGCTATACCTTTGATTGAAAGAGAGAAAAGTATCTTATACTTTGAACAAACATCTTATGAATCTACAACTGGTTCCAGACGGCATCAGATTCTGAAAATAGTTAATCAGAGAAAGGGGTCAAGTTTTTTGTACCAATTTGTTTCTGATTGTAACATATCCATTACGTCAGGAGCTCAAATTGCTTGGTAAAAATACCTCAAAGTAACTCTTTCTGACCACCTTTGGGAGTCCCAGAAAAATGCTTACAAGTGTAGTAAGTTAATGAGACTCACCCAATTCATTCTCCACAATACTATTATTCCTGCAAAGACGAAAAGATAGATAAAGTGACCATCATGTTTGTTGAAATGTATCCCCAATGCCTCTTTAGGTCATCTGTTTCAAACATCCTAGAATTCATTCAGACTGAAAATTTCATTAATTGTGCAAAACATTCTGAATTAGATCCCCTTTCTTCCCTCATTTTATCTTGGTGATTGTCCTGCTCTCTCAAGCAGATCTCATCAACCACTACTAATAATAATATATTAATTATCAACTACTTAACAAATCAGATATCCTAATCAAATGTGGAACTTTTTACAAGTTTAAAATATTTCTGATCGATTCATGCTAGCTGGTGTTGATGATTTATATGCTATTTCTGCTGTATTATATCTACATTACAGTATGTTTAGTTATTAATTCTCTACAAGATACTTTACTAATTTATTTTATGTATTCTGCTTAAAATCAATAAACTTTAAAGTGAAAAAAAACACTATGGACACAAATGGTGGTGACAATCCTAATTTCTACTTTCTGCCTCATGAATGCACAGTTATTGATCAATCCATGATCACCCATGTAACAACACCTGAACAAGATTATGACAGTGACCCTGACTATCTGGGTGCTACAGACCAGTATATACCAGTTTTAAATGTGCATATTGACCCACTCACCCTGAATCTCAGATCCCTGTTCGATAGAAAAGATACTCATTTTATACATATCAGTAATACTATTCAGAAAGCTGAAAAGGACTTAAACAATGGTGATTTACACCTTGTTTTAACTGATATTATTTTTTAGAGATTTCTTTTAAGGCATTTGTCATTTTGAAGGCTATTTTGGTTTTTATTCTTAATGGGGCCTATTCACAAACAAACACACAAGAGGTGATTACCGGTGGGAAGCTCCACACCCAAAGGATTTCTGTACAGGATCATAAGCGACCATGTCCCAGCTCCCTACATGGCCCAACATCCTGTCAAGCGGGTCCAGGGCAGCAAGTGCAGAGCAAGGACTGTGGTGTTGGCCAATCTCTCCCAGGGACTGTCAGTGGGTCACTACATGCTACTGATGCCATGTTGTGGCTGGTGCTGATGCCAACCAAGCCATTGTGTGTGGTCACCCTGCCCACTGGATCCCAGACTCAGGTTGGTCTGCCTGAGGGATTGATTGTTGGGGTACGTGCCCCCCACCATGTACACTGCATCTTGAGGCAGCCTGTCCCGAGTGCATAGCCTGCCCCAGTGGTTGGTTTTCCTCCCAGACATGGATCTGTTAATCCCATGTACAGCGCCCATGTGGCTGCAAATGCCATGGAGTGCTTGCCACCTGCCACCACCCCCATCCCTACCCATGGGGCTCCTTGATCAGCCGGGGATCACGTGTGTGGGGGTGTATCCTGTTGCTGTATGCGGTGGGTGGCACGTGTGGCTGTGTCGTGGTTACATGCCCAGCTTGTGCGGTGTGTCATCCCAGTCATTTGTGAATAAACCTGTTGTACCATTTGCTGCTTGTTTCACCTCAGGTATCATAGGAACTTCCTTCCTCTATGCTGTCCAATCCACAAAGTTTCTATCTTAACTAATCATCTTGTGTTGCCAGTTTATCGCATCAGGTGGGGAGTATAGATCTGCTCAACCCCAACCCTAAATTTAGTATGTCACATGATACCCTTCCTGTTCATGATATCTGTACTTAGTGGGTGGGATATGGTATATTATGGTATAGTGTGAAACCTTGTGATATGATTATAGCATGGATTGGTATTGAAACAGATCCCAACAGGGCTATATGCTATAACCTCTGTCTTAACGGTATAACATTCCTCATGTAGTCCTATGGCTAATTATTTTTCATACTGTTTTATTATTTTGTGTACCAAGGTTTTTATCTTGTTACCCAAACTATTTTGCTAGTTTACCTTATCAGAGAGTGCGACAGAGAGTGATGAGCAAACCATCATCTGTACTGGCCTTTACTATTGAGTTTCCATATTTGATTTTTACCTTATTTGTAGACTATTACCTAGTAACATTTTTGTCTTAGACTATAAGAATGATGATAATGTGTATTTTGCTGAGTTTGAATACCTATTGGTGATATCACATTCGGGTGTTTCCAAATTTCAGCAGAGATTTGCTGTGTTTTGTGTTTTGGTAAACAGAATTATCTTACTGTAACTTTGGCTCTGTGTCAAGTTTGTCTTCAGGTCAGAACAATTCTTCTAACATCATCATTCCCATATATCCCTTCCTTACTGGTCATAGTCCAATGACTCATTATCTTCAACTTGCACTACTGTTCATAGCCCAGCACACTATTGCTATACGGCTGGCTGTTGTGCATAGTGATGACTCATCACTACCAACACTGCCCTACCTGCATGGCCTAATGACCATACATACCAACCTGCACTGCTGAGCATGTTTCAGCACATTATTACCATAGCAACCCTTACCCTATTGTGCATAGCCCAATACATCATTACCATACCAGACCATGCCCTACTCTGCATAGCCCAGCACCTCATTTACCATACCAGCCCCTGACCTACTGTTCATAACCTAGCACATCATAACCATATCATCTCCTGCTGTACTGTGCATTGCCCAGTATGTGCCATGTTGTGTATGGACCAGGACATCATTATGTTACCAGCCCAGTTCCTAATGTGTATAACACAGAACATCATTGCCACTGGGCTGCCATGTACACAAAGCCCATCATTTCAATACCATATCATCCTCGCAGAGGCAACCTGGGAAAGGAGGAGAAGGACAGAGAAGGCCGGGTACATGAGAGGACCTGAGAGGGAAGAGGGCCAACAGGCAGTGAATAGGAAAGCATGGAGCCCAGCCAAAACAGCGATCACCACTGGAGCAAACAGAGGTCAGTACACGCTTTAGCCCCAGGAACCAGGGTATGAGGTAATTAATGTGTAAGATAAAATAATTGAAGTGCCGGCAGCTGCATCTGGGTGATAAGACAGGTAGAATGAGCAATGAAGTATGCGGTGAACCCGACATAAAAGGAATACTGAGGCAGGCAGGATGATGGTGGTGAAATGCCAAAGTGGGAAGAGTGTCAGATAGGGCCCCAACTCAGGGCCACTGAGGGAAAATGAGCAGATGCAGCAAGGTGAGATGGCCAGAGCTGGATGGCTGGCAGGCATGTGGGCATGGTGGGGCAGTAGGCAGCCAAGGAGGCAGCAGAAAGTAGGGAAGGTGGCCAAAGCCTGGAGCGGAGGAGGAAAGAGTAAGAAACATCAGGAAGGTACAGAGAAGGATAGGAGGAGGAGGAGAAATGGTGCTGTGAAGCGGCAGACAGGAGTGGGAGAAAAATGAAGCAGATGGGGCACGGAGAGGAAGGGTGGACACAACAACCAGCTGCAGAATGGCAGCAGGCAGAGAATGAAATGGAAAGGAGAACCAGTAGCCAGAGAGACAGGAAGCGGCCTGAAGGCGGAGAGCTATGGAGGGAGGAAAGGCAGCACTCGGTACAATGAAAAAGTGATCCAGGAGCGACTAGGGGAATGTCCTATAAGGCTGATTGAAGGTGTGGTTGGTTGATCCCCTTATTGAACCACGGCGTGCCACAATTATATAAGTTTAATTATTGGCACTTATGGAAACCTCAAAGTGTATTTTGATCATCTGCACTTTACGTTCAGACAGATGGAGTACAGCACTGAATGAAACAGGATTTTTCTGAATGAAAAGCACCAGGAAAAGTTTTTTTATTGGAAACTTCAGAGCTTCCTTTTTGCATGTGCTCATTTACAAGGCTCCGTCAAATACATAGTCACAAAAAAAATTACAGTTATGCCTAGTTTATTGTTGTTTGTCTCCTGCTAAGCTAGAATGTGTTGTTTTTTCCTTTTTGCTCTCTTCTGTTTGTCACCTACTTTGTACTTACTTAATGAGTTGTATTGTGTGATCCTCTCTACTGTGACACTGTTTCCACTTTGTGGCTTATATGTGCGTTGTTATCTGTTCCAAATTATGCATGTAACTAACCTGGGTCCCCAAAAAGGCCTTGGGAGCCAGAGCGCTACCGGTTATCAAAATTGAAATAAATAAAATAAATAAATAAAAATAAGCAGTTCCAGAAGAAATGGTCAAGTCAGGCTGACAGCATTAAAGTGGTAGCCTCAAGAAAACTTTAAAAACATAATAGTTGTTTTTGTTCTTTGCATTCCATTTATATTTTATATATTGCTCCTCCCATTATTTATTACTAAAGAAGTATGACTATAGTTGTTGTCCTTATGGTTCATTTGAGTACATCTGCGTTTGGTTGCTCCTTTCGTCATAATCCTTTGTGACATCACACCTGTTGGCATGGAGTAACTGTGAGGTCACAAGTAGTGCCTGTGACTTCAGGTAGGAGAAAACAGGAATAGAGAACCTTCAGAGTAAGATCCAGTTTTCATGGAAATGGATCTCTACTAAATAATGGGAGGAGGAATACAGAACTAAAGGGTGAATACAAGCTTGACAGTGACATATTCTGTTTTATAATGTTCTCGATGTGTACTGTCTTTGAGGCAAACATTACATGAAGTTTTGAAAGAAGTCATACAGATCATTATATAAAGTCACAATTTGAGTAGAGAAAACCAACAGTTGTTTAACAGTTACAATTATGGACTGCAAAGACAGACCATAAGCATCTCTAAATGGATTTAATATGAGATTCAGCAGTGTAGGCAATCTGTTTAGCAGTTAGCATCGTTGACAAAATGACCACTTGCCAGTTGAGTACACCAAAAGGAGGCTTAGGGTATTCTTGGCCATGTTTGGTGTTGTATTGTTAGAGACAGTGCGGAAGCAGTTTGTTAAAGCAGGTGGTGTCAGGCACAAGACGTTTTTGCTGGCAAACAGGCTTGGGCTTTTTTTGCTGAGTAAAGGTAGCAGTTATTGAGTTTAAAGGGTATCTGAGTGTGTTTATCGCACCAACTATAAGCAGCACGTCATTATAGTCGTTTACCTGGTTAGCATCATGTCAGAGCAGCTGCTTAGACAGGAAGCCCATATTCTATAAGTAAGAGATGGAGTTGGCCAATAAGGCATCAGCATCCTCCATAAGATTGTTCCTGTTTTGGTGCGGGTACCCAGTGTTTTGTTAACTATGGCCACCAGCATGTCAGCGTGGGGTGCAAAAGATGAGTGTCATCAAGTTGCTCAAGATGTTTGAAGGTCTCCGTCTCTTCAGGGTTATGTCTTGATCATTTCTGATGAAAAGTGTGTCCATGCCTCTGTAAGGCTAGGGGCAGCAAGTCTTTGTAATTGTGGGTCCCGTTTGTTGTTTGAGAATCAGCTTCAAGTACCAAGGGTTACTTTAAGTGGCAATCAGGCTGTCAAGATCAGGGGTTTTGGAATGGTGACTGCGTTATCATTTAGAAGAGTCGTTGCGTCTGACAAGCATTGGGCAGTTGGTTCATGAAGAGGCCAATAGGTGGACCAAGATGGAGCCCTGGGGACACCAGTAGATACCCCTAATGTTGCACAAAGATCTACTGTCTTCACCTGCTGGGATTGATTGTGATACTGTGAACCATGTATTTTGAAGGATGTAAATTTATCACAGGCAAGGCAAACTCAGAGACAAAGATCTAGTCACAAGTCAGTATCAGGAATGACACCTATGGCTCCTTTCAAATGAAGAATAAGTAAGATTTAATTTGGGCATTGTCATTGTGCTTAGGATTCAGCTGACTGTAATCTGGGCCTTGTTTGTTTGCCAATAGACACTGAACTGTGAGTGGTCCCTTCTTGTCTCTGGCAGAACTGTGATAACTAACCCTATCAGGGTGTAACTAGTACCCAGTAAGTAGCACATTGTTTGGTTTTATAATTGGTCTTGGTGACTTCAGTATCTTTTGTGTAATAGTGGACATCTTATCCTATGACCTGTGCTGGGCTTCATTCAATTGATGTTAAAGTCACCAGTAATACTGTATTCCCAGTTCTGACTGGGTTGCAAGAAGAGAGTAGTGATTATGCCCAGATTCTGTTTCAGTGGGATATATACAGACTGGCTTGATAAGAGGGTTGGCCCATGCCTATCAAAAGCTTTATTGCTAGCCATTCAGTCCTGGTTAACTCTCTTCACAATTTTGGGCTTGCTGGTCTGATTGATCAGATAAGGCAGCTCCACCTCCTTGCCTATTCTGTCCTCCCTGAAATATGTTAGCCTGACAATGGTAATGGACTGAGCCACATTTCAATTGGGCAATAATGTCAGTTGCATTAACTCAACCCATGTTTCAAAATGGGTAAATTTAGGCAGTGTGACTGATGTTTATACTATGTCTGTAGTCCTTGTGCTGGGAGTGCAGACCCAGAGCAACCAGCAGGGCCAGGGTTGTAAGACATTTTATTGTGTGAGTAACATTGTTAGCCTCTGGTGGCTCCAAGGTGGTCTTCAGTTTCAGGTTTTACTTAGAAGACTGGCAAGTGTGTGGTCTGAAGCCAAGTTGGGCAAACCGTAATACTCCCCTCTGTTTTGTATAGTACAGGCACTCTCCTATACAGTACAGAGAATGCATGCCCTGTACTTACATAGGATGCATGCCTGTTCTTCATATAGGATGCATGCCTGTATTTACATAGGATGGATGCTCTGTACTCTAAGGGATGCATGCCCTGTACTTATAGGATGCATGTCCTGTACAGAGAGGATGCCCTGTTTTCTAATGGGATGTATGCTGTACTCTCCGTAGGATGCATGCCCTGATTTCTGTGGCAGCCGGCTGAGGAGGTGAGAGAGGCTGTGCCAGTCATATCAGACCACAATACCATGCTTCAGGCAGGAAGGATGAGTGGGTGTCTGTGTCTACTATGCTGAGGGGACCACTGATGCCAGGAAGGCTTTCAATGGTATGGGACTGGATCAGAGGGTGGAGTACCATTAAACACCGGGAATGTGGGTTAGTTGATTGTTTTACCTGCAGTGTTAGACACTTTGAGAGTACGTTCTGTTATCTCACATTTCAAACAGGGTCAGCTGTTGAGGATCACTGGAGACAGAACTTTATTAAACATTATGGATAATGATCAGAGCTGGGTGTCACTAGACCTGGGAGTTTTCAACATACTGGATAGCAACTGGAGACCGGGGTGCCACTGGATGCCAAGTGTTTATTAAACATAACAGGATGGTGATCCGGGTGGTGTAGACCACTGGGTACAAGGGCATTTTAAATATAGCTGGATAGCAATCAGAGGGTAGGAGAACCACTAGGCGCAGAGAGGTCTTGCATACAGGGCTGGTGATCAGAGATGGGGACCATGGACTTCAGGCACTGCTTATGCTATGGATGGTGATCAGAGGTGGAGGACCACTAGGACCATGAATTTTTTCTGTGGGATGGTATCAGGATGGGACATGGACCACAACTGAAATGTTTTTCTACATTACAAGACAGTGACTGAAGGATGAGAGGGCCAGACCCCAGGAACCGTTTTCGCACTATAGGATGGTGATTGTAGGGTGGAGGACCACTAGCACCAAGGAGGTCTGGGTTGTCTGAGCTGATAATTGAGGTGGGGAATATGACTACCAGGTTTTATTTTCACACTATGGGATGCTTTTTGTAGGTGGAGGGACCTAGACACTTGTGGTGTTTTCTACACTACGGACAACATCAGAGGATGGGATACAAACCACCAGGAGGTTAATAAGCACTAAGCCACGAGGGGTGTGTGGTTGTTGGGGATTTACTATGGCTGGGTGGCTTATGAGGTGCAGCCAAGTGGGTAAATCCATCCTATTGTGGTAAATCCCGATGCTGAATCCCTGAGTGGCTTTTCTGCATACCCAGTGCTGCTTTTATTTTAAAAGATCAGTATGGCATAATCTGAATAATAGCCTGTTTTTATTTGTTTGTTTTCTGATGCAGAGCTGCTCACGGTTCACTTAGCGAGTGGAGTAGCAAGATGGTGGTCAGGTTTCCTTGATTTCAGCCTGGATTATTTTTTTTTAAAGTGCAGTTGGCTGGCATATTTTGTGGTGATTATCAGTAGTAATCAATGGAGGTAGTGCCAGCTGCCTGTCTCATTGTTCATGTCCGAGGTCCATGGTACATCACAATAAGGCCAGCAATGGAGGGTGGATCAGGCGCTGGGGATATTTAGCTACACTGGGATTGAGGTGGATAATGGAGGAGATGGTCCACAAGGAGGTGTGTTCCCACCACCAACTTGGTTGTTGTGCAGTTGCTCTGGCAGCCATCGGGTTGCCAGAGTAATTTATGGTTTTGCATGTAGTAATAGTGTTGTAAAGTGGCCTGGTCTCCTTTTACTTTGCACAGCAATATCTCCCCCCGGAGGCAATGTAACGTATTGGTTAGGACATGAATTGCAAACCCTGAGATCTTTCGTCCTTCAGTCATCATTTCTGCCTGTGACCTTGACAGTCACTTAACTTGTATGCTGCTGGGTTTGCACTCAAGAAGCTCTGGCTTAGTATGACTTTCCTTAACACCCCTTTTTGAGCAGTGCTATCATAAATATTGTGTTGCACAGTATGTTATCTCTGCCCTCCTTTTGCCCACCCTTATACTGTACATTATTATTTTCTACATGCTAACATTTTAACACAACCAACTGTCTTTGAATATTGTGCTCTGAGAGCCTGGGCAAACTCTGGTGCAGTTATTTTGCCCACCTGCAATGTTTTGAATGTCAGACTAGATTTATCTGGAATGAAAGCAAAGCAGAACAGTTACAACCTCTGCTCATATGTTTAAAAATGTCAAACTCTAAACTAAACTGCAATATTCTTTCTGGCTTCTTTCCTTTAGACTGATGGTCTAAGAACTGGTGAAACTAATATTTCAAATCAAAACAACTAGATGTAATCAGGAACACTTGCTTACATTTTATATACAACAAAGTATACAATTGACACTAAAGAAATAGGGTTTCCCAAATCAACTCATGACTCAGAGACCCCAGTGGCTCTGAGGATAGTGAAAGAACAGTGGAGTCGGTGAGGTTCTTCTTATGAAGATGAGGAAAGATCATGCGACTCAGGTCAGGCAGAAATACAGGGAAGAAACTGGGGCAAGCTCAGGACAAAAGGTCAAGGGGTAATAGTAACTGTAAAAGGTACAAAATGAAAAACTAGAAAAGAAATGGTATTTGACAAACAGAAGCAATAGGGTACAGACAGTGAAGAAGGGTAGTACTGTCTTCAACTTGCAAAAGACAGATGTGAATTAGAATATGTAATTTTAAATGTTCTTTGGAACAAGGTGCGTTGTCATGATAATCTCTTTGGTTACATTTTATTAAAAAAGTAATCACTTACAAGTTGTTTACAAAAAATTGAAAGAAACACAATTTGATTTTTGGATGTTTACCTTTATCTTCTGCATATATCAGTGCTTGTTCTCTTGCTTTTGTGTCAATTGTCAGTTTGCAGGTATGTCTATGCTGTCTGTGGGTTCAGTAAATATCATTGCTTATCTGTTTGTATTTTCAAATAATATTGATGGTTCTTTGCTTTGTGCTTTCATTTTCAGACCCATCCGCGGAGTTCAGGTCTCTTGTTGTGATGATTCAGCATGCTGACAACTGTATTTTTGTGAATTGGTGCCAAACACCCTCACTATATGTTTCTTTTACTTTGTTGGGTTTCAGTAGCCTCCGAGACTCAGTACTTCACTTTGAAGTCACACTGACTCACGTTACTGTAAATTGTGGCAGCTGCTTCAAGTCTGGTATGGTATGGTCTTGCCTATGGGATTGTGGACAGGGAGTCTGTGTCTGATTGTGACAGGAGTCTGTGCCCAGCCTTTATCTAGTCAAGAGGTGTGTGTTTGTGTGCACCCCGCAGTGAAGGATTGTCTGCTGTGGATCTGTGCTCATGACATTCCAAGTGGGTGTGTGTGTGTGGGGGGTGTCTGATTATTTGTGGAGTGGACAGAGTCTGTGCTCAGCAGTGACTAACTAGTCAAGAGGTGTGTGTGTGTGTATGTATGTATGTGTGTGGGGTCTCATTATCTGTGGGATTGTGGACAGGGGAGTCTGTGCTCAGCAGTAACTAACTAGTCAAGAGGTGTGTGTGTGTGTGTGTGTGTGTTTGGGTCTGATTATCTGTGGGATTGTGGACAGGGGAGTCTGTGCTCAGCAGTAACTAACTAGTCAAGAGGTGTGTGTGTGTGTGTGTGTGTGTGTGTGTGTGTTTGGGGTCTGATTATCTGTGGGATGTGACAGAGTCTGGCTCCTTGTTGACTAACTAGTCAAGAGGTGTGTGTGTGTGTGTGTGTGTGTGTGTGTTTGGGTCTGATTATCTGTGGGATTGTGTCGGGAGTCTGTACTGTGACTAACTATCGAAGGGTGTGTGTGTGTGTGTGTATGTGTGTGGGGTCTGATTGCCTGTGGGATTATGGACAGAGGTTGTGCTCAGCAGTGACTAATTAGTCGGTCCACATCAAAGTAATTCAACTCTTGACATGACATGGTCATCACTGAAATGTTAAACACAGCTTTTCCTGAGAAAGGCAATTGCTGGAAAGTTGGTCCTAATTGTTATTTATAAATGTATACTAAAGCATGCGGGGCGAAATATGAGGTTGAGCGTCTCTGTTTTGTGAAATACTTTCAGATTACCCCCATCATATTTGAGAATTTTTAACTCACTGCAATTTGTTTCTAAATCATATTGGTTTGTAACATAATTACACATCGGTGTTTGACAAAATTAATGTATATTATGACATTGTGGGATTGAAGCACATTTTCTATTGTGCTGTTTGCACAGTAGGCTGGCCCTCAAGGCAAAGTTGATGCACTGTCATTGTGTTTATTACAACATATATGTTTGTAGAGATCAGACTGTCAGTGAGTAAAAAAGTTCTCAAATACAGTTGAATTGTGTGGTTTCAGTACCGCTGAGACTGAGTATACATATTTTTTGGTCTTGCGTGGGTTTGATCCTGCAACTTCACGTGGATACTGTGAGACTCAAGCAAGTGCACCTTCCTTGAGATGGCAGAGGAGACCATCTAGTCAGTTGTTTTTAGACCTATTTTGACATTCTAGTTGCCCTTCGGTTAAGGGCCCCTTCTGTCTATGCCATGCATTCTTGAATCCCACCACAGTGTGGTCTCCACTACTTCTGGGTGTAGGTCATTCAGGCTTCAGCACTCTCTGTGAAAAATTATGGCGTTGGTAGAGAACCCTCCTTGCAGCCTTAGATCATGTCCCTGGTTCTGTTGGTCTTCTTGAAGTGAAAAGTTCCCATGTCTGTACCTTTTTCTGCTTTATGTTTTGAATGTTTTTTTTGATGTCCGTGTCTCTCTCTCTTCTCTGCTCCATGAGGCTGTTCATCCCTCATTCTTTCCCCATTGATGTCTTAGAGCTCTGACATTTTGTCACCTTTTCTGCACTGTTTGCACATAGTCTTGTCTTTTTCTGAGGTGAGCCTGCTTGCTGGAGGTAGTCCAGGAGGGCCTATCCAGCGATATGTATAATGGTAGGACCACCTCTCTTCCTGCTCGTTATTCCCTCCTAATGCTTCCTAGTATTCTGTTGAATTTCAGTGTTGCCTCTCTCGCCTCTGCTTTCCTACTTTCAAATCATCTGAGATTATGATTCCAGATTACGCCCTGGTTTGAGTGTCACTTTAGCCTCCTGGGTAATACCTTTTTGGCTTTTTGGAATGAGATCTGCAAGGTTTTTCTGTGGGAGTCCTTTAGGGGTTATGTAATGTGCGTGTTTATCTGTGTATGAAGCCACCTACTCTCGTCTCACCCTGTTCCAGTTGCTCGGCAGCTTCAGTGCTTGAGTGGGAGCTCACTGGTTCATGCAATCTGGTGGAATTCCTCCTATTCTGGATCTCATGCATATTCATGTCTTCATGGTGGTCTAGTGATTTCTGCCTCCCACCTCAGCGGTGGTGTCAACACCCTCCCTCATCCTATTTTCGGCAGGTCTAGACTATGAGGTATATGGGTGGTAGAACACAGGCATATATTGGTTGCTTGTGACTATGAGAACTTTTTGCCTGTTTTCCTCAGATTTTTGCTTGTGCTGTGCAGTGCAGCTGCTGGTGGACTGTCTGACTGTGAGATCTGTTGTGCTTTGCAGTGACAGGGTTGATTTGAGCCACAGACACAGTCACAAGGCTTGACAGCAGCACAGCTGTTACATACAGAGTGCATGCAGTCTACCTCATTTGGAAAATTGAAATATCTTTTGTTGTGATCCTCAGTAACAGTTGCTTTGAAGAACTAGTAGGACTGCACTGGCACAGCTGTGCTTTGTTGCAGTGTCTGATCAGTTGGACTGAAAGAGTCCCGTATAAGTCAATTATATGTTTTAAATCCTGTGTAATTGAAAAAACGCCGACTGAAAGTGTTATTAAATAAAACAAATAATTGATGTTTAGCAGGGAAAATCATCTTCACAGTTGAGGTGTCTGCTATTTTACTGAGACCTTAAAACTGAAGTCCCAAATCAGTGGTTCTCATTCTGTTTCTTTTATACTACTTGGATCAAGATAATGGCAATGTTTCTGATCCTTTATGCTGTTTGCAACAAGACATCCCTATCAATGTTCGATCCTTTATGAACTTGAAATCAAAGCCCTGGCAGTGTTGAAACACAGAAATATGAAGTTGATGGCAGAAGGACTGCTAGGTCCATCTAGTCTGCCCATTTGTTTTAGATCTTTTGACTCTAGTTGCCCTTTGTAGTAAGGCCCTTGTCTATCCTGCATTCTTGAATATTTGCGTGTTGACCCCACAACCTCTTAGGGCGGCTGTTTCAGGCATCAACCACTTTTCTGTGAGTCAGCTTCCAGTTGGTGAGACCTGTCTCCTTGCAGCCTGGTCATGTTCTGGTCCTGAGCCTTCTTGAGTGAAAAGTCTTGATCCTACCTTGTGTGGTAAACTCAGGTACTGGAGGTGGTTTCTGAGTAAGATAGTCAGGGTGGGGCTGCAGCTGATTTCTTATTGGCTGTAGCTGCGCTGGGAGAGCTTTAAAACAGGAAGGAAAGCCAGCAGGCAGTTGTTGGGGGTAGAGGGCTGACAAGCTGTTTGGATGTGTTCAGAAGAGAAGTCCTTACAACTCTCAGGGTGGTCTCTGAATTAGCCAAAAATGTTATTTCTTTGTGAGTTTGTTTTACTGTTTTGTTCTTCCGAAGGTCTAGCCTGGAAAAGGGGGTTTCTAGTTAGGGTGGGGATTGTTTGGTCAGCGCTCCCACCCAGAGCTAGACCTCTTTATTCTGTTTGTTTATTTTCTCTGTGGGCTTAAAAGGAAAGGGCAGAAGCCAAGTTCTGTGTGTATATTAAGAAAATAAAATATACCTGGTGGTTTTGTTAACAAGCTGGTCTTCCTGAGACTTTAACCACTGCAAACTGATCCTGAATCCTTGGCGAGTTGCACCTTGTCATACATGGTGTGAGTGGGATCAGGTCACGCCGGTTTGGCTTGAATCTGAACCCCCTGGACTAAAGGAGACCAGGCATGAGGGCGTGGTGGCTGGCTGTCCAGGCAGCGGCAGCTGAGCAGGAAGCTACCCGGCTCAAGAGAGACTAACAGTTTCTGCTCACAGATGGCCCAGACCACACTGTCCTCCGGAAATGGTAGTCTCATTGAGATCATGCGGGCTCACGGAGAGCCTGCCCCAGAGGGTTTGGACTATGGCTTCCACTGTCTGTAGAAAATGACAATGGCGTGACATTGAGCATATTTGCTCACTTTTGAAGGATGCCTACCATGAATCACTGGCCTCAGAACAGGGCGGGATTTTAGCCTGTTTTGTGCAGCGAGGCCCAGAAGCGTATTATGATCTGGATGAGAGTCACCACTGACTATCAAGGCTGAGAAGAGATCTGGCCCATGGTGTGACTCCACTTCTGTAGAGTACCACAGCTGGAGACTGGAGCCAGTGAAGCCACGTTACAGATGTACCACCTCCCCTTGGCCAAGAAGTGGTTGGGACCCGCCTCTGGCGCTGCCAAAATCGTGGAGCCCTGTGATGACCGTTCTTAAGGACTACTGCCCAGCCTTGGCAGTGGTTGACAGGTCACTCTCTTCCAGTGATGAACTGTCACCTTGGTGGGCGGCATTCTGTGATGAGACTTTCCTGACTTTGGGGTTGGCTACCGACTTGGGGGCGGACTATAAACCGTGATACCAGCCCCGAGAGGTCGGACTGACAGGGCCGGGAGGGCTACTGAAGAGTGGTCTGAGGTCGTGAAGGGACTTTCAGTTTTAGTAGAGGGGACCTGACTCCCTAGAAGCCCCAAGGGTTGGTCACCAGAATGCTACCTGTGTGGGTGTGGGGAGGACATGTATTGCCACTGCGAATGGGGCTGAACCAATGCAGTGCAACTGGGGTGGGTCCCCTGAGTGATTACCATTTGATTAATGTGGTAGGGGTGGCTCTACACCGATTACCCTGTGGTTATAAATGGAGGCGTTATGGCCCTTGTCGACTGGGAGTGAGGTCACCCTTATGGTTCTCGGTTTGGGTAAACTCCAAATTAATTTCAGAAATGTACCAGGAACCCTCTGTCCATGGCATGTGTTTTATTATCCCACGGGCTGGACTGTGGAGGCATAGGGAGGAGAGGTGTGGTGAGGGTCCTCCTCAATTGGCTATCCTGTCCTGTGGGTTGGATTTCAGGGTTTGAGACATTACTCATGAGGGGGCAGGAGGCCAGGGCCCCAGTAACTGAGGCTATGGTGCTAGGGTCCCGATGGGTCGGAAGAGTCACCGATTATTTCTTACATTGGGACCCCGAGTTGTATGAGGTGAGGGGTCCCAGAAATCATGAAAGAATGGAGGTATTAAAAAGTTAGGGACTGTTCTAGCTGCCAATGGCAGGTCCGCTGGGGAGGTAGAACCCCGCTCAAGAGGGACAACAGGTTGGCGGTCTGGTGCCCAAGGAGAGTTGTAGAGGCAGTGGAGACTGAAGGGAGCAAGTCAATCCCTGAATTGAATACCTCGGATGCCTCTCAGAACTTTAGACCAAATAACAAGCCTCTTTCAGAATGTCCATTCAGAGGTTGTGGAGATTAACAGGGTGCTGTAGAAGGCAAAGCCAGGACCTGGACCGTCTTTCATGTTAAATAATGACCTCCTATACCGAGTGATACCGATGAAGAACATGATGTGTTTGATGTGGTCCCCGCCAGCACAGGAAGGCTGTACTGATTTGGCATGCCACCTTCCGGAGGACACCTTGGGGTACAAAACACTGTGCTGTATACTCAAAGATTCTACTGGCCTGAATTTACCGAGGTAAGGAGTTTTTAGGTTTATGCCCAGAATGCCAGTTGGTATCCTAAGCTGAGTTAAGAGTCTGTTGTGCCCTTGCCAATCGTGGTGAACCCTTCTGTGAGATTGCATGGACCTGTAGGCCCCCAGGCAGGTCAGCTACCGGCATCCTGGTCATCATAGACTGTCTTCAAGATATCCAGAATAATTCTGCCTGTGGCAGGCCTAGAGTTGATTGCCGAGCTCTTTCAAGTCTTCGGGGTTTGATTCCCAAAGGAGATACTGATGGACCAGGGTACCCATTTGTCTTCGTTTCATGAAGGAGCCAGACTCTTCAGATCCAAGCCTGAGGACCTCAGTACCACCCCAGACAGATGGTCTGGTCAAGCGGTTAAGCAGACTTGAAGGTGATGTTGTAAAATCATGAGCCGGGATGAAAGGACTGGTTTCTCCTTCCCCTTCTTAATGCTCACTATCGAGGTCCCAGGCATCCACCGGATTCTCCCCCTTGAGTTGTTATATGCCTGCGGCCCAGGGTATCCTCGATATACTAAAGGAGGACTGGAGAGCAACCACTGCAAGAGCCAGTGTGATTGGGTATATCTCTGAATGCAGGAAAGTTGGCCTACTCTGTTGTCAGGAACATAGAAAGGCCCAAGAGACCAAAAGATTTATTATGACTGTCAGGTGAGGATCAGAAGTTCCAGCCAGGATCGGGTGATGTCCTGATCTCACAGTAGAGCAACTGCTCACCAGGTGGCAGGGTATACAGGTCGTGGAAACTGTTGGTGATGTGAACTATAAGTAAGCCAACCTAATCAAAGGAAGTAGTTCCAAATATACCATATTAACCTCCTGGCCATGGCAAGACTGGGAGGCCTGTTGTGTCTCCTTCTTGGCAGAAAGTAAAACAGAGGGGCAAGTCCATATCTCACCTGAGCTGTCTCCCACTGTTCAAAAGACAGTGGAAATGGTCTGTTAAGGGATGTGTTCTCTAAATGACCTGGTCAGACGGTGGCAGCTCCCACTACATTGTGACAGCTCTGGCGGCATGGGATGGGAAAGCTACTATATCCCAGAGGCCAGAGGAAAGAAATCCAAGCCAAAGTCGAGAGGATGTTGAAGCTCAATGTCATAGAGAGTTCCATGGTGAATGGTCAAGCCCATTGTCATTGTACAACCCGGATAATACTGAGGTTCTGTAATGATTTCAGGAAACTAAATGAGGTGCTCAGTTTGATGCATACCTCTACTAGAGTTGATGAACTGATTGACCAGTTGAAGGCCAGATACCTTCCACCTTGGACCTATGGGGATACTGGCAGATCCCACTCACAAGGGCAGCCCAGGAGAGACCGCCTTCATCACCCCTGGGGTTTGGTACCACTACAAAAGTACTCCTATCTTGGTCTGCATGGAGCACCCGAGCGATTTCAGCGCATGATGGACCGACTGCTGCCCATACTCTCACTATGTTGCTGCCTATGTCGATGATGTGGTCATCCATAGTACGGACTGGGAAGCTCACCTTTGGAAGGTCTAGGCTGTACTAGATATGTTCTAAAGCCGGGCTGACAGCAAACCCCGCAAATATAAGATCAGCTTTGTCAAGGCAAAATGCTTGGGCTATGTGGTTTGACGGGGATTGGTGGAACTCCCAGGTGAAGAAGGTAGAAGCACCAAAACTGGCCCCAACCAAATAAGAAGAGGCAAGTGAGGGCTTTCTGGGGTTAGTCGGTTACTACCAGAGGTTCATCCCCTTACTTTGCCACTTGGGCTGCTCCATTAATGGAGTTAACCAGGGCTAGAGCACCGGACATCGTGGAGGTGGCAGGAAGCAGTGGATGAGGCATTCACCGACCTCAAGACAGCCCTGTTCTGATCTGGTACTGGTCTCCCCAGATTTTCGATAAGTAATTCATTCTGCAAACAGATGCCTCTGATGTTGGATTGGGGGCTGTACTCTCCCAGGTGATAGCAGGTGAAAAGCACCCCATCCTGTACCTAAGTAGAAAGTTGTTACCCCGGGAACAATGGTACACCATAGTGGAAAAGGAGTGCCTTGCAGTGAAGTGGGTGACGGAAACCCTCAGATATTACTTACTAGGTCACAAGTTCACTCTGGTGACAGACCATGCTCCACTCAAGTGGATGGAAACAAACAGGGAACAAAATGCCAGAGTGATGAGATGGTCTCCTCTTGACCACAACCATACCACTGCGGGTCCTCACAGAGCGGACACTGAACAGAAATGTGGACGGGCTTCCCAAGACCGTACCTCTCAGCACAGGCCGCCCAACCCTGTAGTGTTGAGCTGAGGGAGGGGGTGTGTGGTAAACTCAGGTACTGGAGGAGAGGGGTTTCTGAGTATGATAGTCAGGCCAGCTGCAGATGATTTGGCTGATTAGCTTGCAGCTGCACAGACAGGAGAGCTTTAAAAACAGGAAGGAAAGCCAGCAGGCAGTTTCTGCAGGGGTAGGGCTGACAAGTGTTTGATGTGTTCCAGAACAGGAGTCCCTTAAGCAACCCTCAGGATATTGGTCTTCTGAATTAGGCCAAAAAGAGAAAAGTTATTTCCATTGTGAGTTTTCCATTTTACTGTTTGTATTCTTCCAGAAGGTCTAGCCTTCTGGAAAAGGGGGGTTTCTAGTTAGGGTCAGGGATTGTTTAGTCAGCGCTCCTACCCAGAACTAAACCTTTTTATTTCTGTCTTTGTTTCATTTTTCCCGGTGGGGCTTAAAATGGAAAAGGGCAGAAGCCCAAACTTCTGTGTCACCAACCATATTAAGAAAAAATATACCTGGTTGGTTTGATGTTAACAAACTGGTCTTCCAGAGACTCCTTAACCACTGCAAAGCTGATCCTGAATCCCGTGGTGAGGTTGCGCCTTGTCACACTTGTTAATGCTTTTATGTACTTGAATATTTCAATCATGTCCCCTCTCTCTCTTTTCTCTGCTCCAGGGCGTACATATTCAGTTCCTTAAGTCTTTCCTCATAGGACATGTACTGCAGACCCTGAATCATTTTTGTCACCTTTCTCTGTACTGTTTCCACCCAGTCAATGTCTTTCCTGAGGTGAGGCCTCCAGAATTGGACACTGTATTCCAGGTGAGGCCTGACTAGCCATCTATACAGTAGTAGCACCACCTCTCTCTCTCTCGCTCTCTCTCCTCCTGCTCATAACTCCCCTCCCAATGCAGCCCAGCATTCTGTTTGCCTTC
Source organism: Neoceratodus forsteri (assembly GCA_016271365.2). NCBI lineage: Eukaryota > Metazoa > Chordata > Ceratodontiformes > Ceratodontidae > Neoceratodus > Neoceratodus forsteri. Next base: position 43,198,358 of record JADMNL010000035.1, read on the forward strand.
AATGTTGCCTTATCACACTGCTTACTAACCTTTAAGTTGTCTGAGATTATGATTCTCAGAACTCATTCCTGGTTTGAGGCCGCCAGTCTTTTGCCTCCTAAGTAATACTCCTTTCTTAGATTTTTCATTCCTAGCTGCATGACCTTGCACTTTTTGGCATTAAATCTCAGCTGCCACCTGACCACTCTTCTTCAGTTTCTTGGGGTCATTCTTCCATTTCTCACTCCTTCTGAGGTGTCCACCCTGTTACAAATCTTGGTGTCATCTGCAAACAGACACACCTTTCCTTCCAGTCCATTAGCGATGTCTGCTATAAAAACATTGAAGAACAGAGGCCCCAGCACTGAGCCCTGGGGCACTTCGATGGTCAACCTGCCTTTCATTGATTGCATTCCATTAACTCTACCCTCTGGTTCTGCCTTGTAACCAGTTTTGTATCCATCTGACTACTTCTGGACCAACACCTGTGTGGTCAAGCTTCTTTACCAGCCTTCTGTGAGGAACCAAGTCAAAGGCCTTACTAAAGTCTAGGTAGTCCACATCTACTGCCCCACCATCGTCCACTATTTTTGTAGCATAGTCAAAAAACTCAACCAGATTTGTCTGTCGTGACCTACCTGCTGTAAAACTGTGCTATTTAGGGTCTTGTTGGCTACTAGTTTGAAGAAATGCTATGATCCACTGTTTGAATAGTGTCTCCATTAGTTTTCCTACTGTAGATGTGAGGCTCACTGGTCTGTAATTACTAGCCTTTTCGCAACTGCCTGATTTGTGAAGTTGAACCACTATTGCCTTTTTCCAGTCTTCGGGTACCACACTGCTTTTCAAGGATTTCATGACAAGAGGTTCCAGAGGACTGCTACTTCTGCCCCTAGGTTCCCTTATGATTCTGGGTGCATTTGTCTGGTCCCATGGCTTTGTCTGCTTTTTAGTTTCTATATAGTGCCTCCCATACTTTGGCTTCTGTAAAGGACTCGTGTAGCTTACCCCTGGTCCTGGGTGTTGATTTTTTTTCAGGGCTGGGCCATCCCCTGGGTCCTCTTTGATAAACACTGAGCAGAAGTATTTTTTGAGGATTTCAGCTTTCTCTGAGTCATGTTTGGTGCATTTCCCTTCTTCAGCAGCAATCTTTACTATCCCACCTTTTGTCTTCCTACGTTCCCTAATGTATCTAAAAATGATTTGTCTTCTCTCTTTGCCCCTTCTGCTATCTATTCCTCTGTCTGGGCTTTTGCCTTTCTAATTTGTTTGTTAGACTCTCTCATGTTTTCCCTTGTATGACTCCCAGTCTTTCTCAGTTTTGATTTCCTGGTATATGCTGTACACTTTCCTTTTTCCTTGACTGTGGTAGCCACTTCCTTGCAAAACCATAGAGGATTTCCTTTTCTGTTTGCTTTGCTTACCCATCTGGCACATTGATCTGTGGCAGTCTTAGAAACATAGAAACATAGAATTTGATGGCAGATAAGGACCGCTCTGCCCACCTAGTCTGCCCATTTCTCTACCTAATGAATAAGCTGCAGATCCTAGTTAACCAACAGCCTACTTCCTCCTAACCCCCACTAGAATTGCATTATGTCTGTCCCATGCATTCTTGAATTCCTCCACTGTTTTTGACTCTACAACCTCCTCAGGAAGGCTGTTCCATGCATCCACAATCCTCTCTGTGAAGAAATACTTCCTCACATTACCTCTGAGCCGTCCTGTCTCTATCTTCAAATTGTGCCACCTTGTTCTTACACATCTCTTTTTCTGAAAGATGCTACCCTCTTGGACTTTGTTGATTCCCTTGAGGTATTTGAAAGTTTCTATCATGTCCCCCCCTCTCCCTCCTTTCCTGAAGGCTATACATCTTAAGCTCCTCTAGTCTTTCTTCATATGTCTTCTGGTGCAGACTCTGCACCATTCTGGTTGCCCTCCTCTGGACAGCCTCCACCCTGTCTATGTCTTTGGAGAGATGGAGTCTCCAGAACTGTACACAATACTCCAGATATGGTCTTGCCAAATGTCTGTACAGAGGTCCAACAACTTCCTCTTTTTTACTGGTGATGCCTCTCCCATTGCATCCCAGTATCCCCCAGCCCTCCTTACTGCCTTCTCATGTGTTTTTGGCCCTTTTAGGTTGTCTAATATGACTACCCCCAGGTCACTTTCCATTTTTATCTTGATTGCTCTCTTGAATCTCCCCCATATGACCTCCACCTCCTCAACCTCTATTTCCATTAACTGGCTATCTGTGTTGTTCCTCATTTGTTGGAAGTCAGCCTGTCTGAAATCTAGCACCTTTATCTTTGAGTGGCTGGTGTCCTGTATTATGTTTACCTTAAAGCTTACCATACAATGGTCACTGTTGCCCATATGGCATCCCACTTTGATATCCTTGATCATTTCTGAGTTTGTGGTGACAAGATCAAGAATGGCATCTCCTTGTTGGGGTTTTTACAAGATGGCATAGTCTCCTTTAGACTGATAGTGACAATAAGTAGTCTCACTTTGTTGTTGCTGCCATTAGTGTGCTCCAGTTAATAGCTGGTAGATTGAAGTTCCCCCATAGACATTTTGTGGATTTCCTCTATTAGATCTTTGTCTCCTTTATCTCCTCAATTTGGGGGCCTGTACAAGGTGCTGATTCTGAAAGATTTTCCTTTGCTCGTGTCTACTGTTAGCCACAGTGACTCGAAGTCCCCAGATTGCCCTTTTACTTCTGTGGCTTTTATTTCCTCCCAAATGTAAATGGCTATGCCCCCCCTCTTTTTTTGCCCTGCCTATCTTTCCTGAACAGATTGTAACCAAGAATGGTGTTCATATCCTTGGTTTCTCGTGAACCACATTTCTATTACAGCCACCCAGTCCAACCTTTTGTTTCCAAGACAGCTGTGAGTTCAGGAGGTTTATTGGTTAGGTATCTAGTATTTGTCAACCCGTCACCTTCTGGGAATGTACATCCCTCTTTGCTCGAGATTGTACCCTTCCTGGACTGCTCCAGTTTGTTCTTTCTAGCTTAAGAGATTATAGATGGTCAAGCTGTTCAGGCGGATGTTGGCCCTGATTTATTTTCTGAGAATGTTTTGCATATTTGGCATTTTGGGAGTGATGACCAGCCCACCAATGGCAGGGGTGTGAGCTCATTATACTCCCTTATTTAGTTTAAACTACCTTGTAGACATCGTATTTTGTCCTAGAGTCCCACACTTCTCATTTTGGTGCAATCCATCATATTTTAAAAAAGGTCTTTCCCAAAAGTTGTGCCCTTTCCCTATGTAGTTGTATCCCTTGTCTTGGTATCAACCATGCAGCCATAAGTTGAATTCACCTACTTCAATCTCTCTGTCTCGCTTGGTGCTTTTTCCTTTTTCCCACACTGGTAGCACTTATTAGAAGACTAATTTGGATGGAAAGGAAGAAAGTTTGATGGTCGGGTCCTCAAAGTGTTTCTTGGCCTCCTGAACTGTGTGATTTGCCAAGTCATTGTTACCCATGTGAATTGTTATATGCGTAACATCCCCCGAGTCCTGCACGATTGTCTTTATGTGGTTAGTGTTCCTACTTGCAGAGGCTCCTGGTAGACGCTTTACCACAATGTCACTTTTAACACTCCTCAGGTCACGGAATCCCCGATTATAAGAATTTTGCTTTTGTTTACATTTGTGTCATTTTTATTTTGAGTTTTAGTATTTTTGTTGTTATTGCATTTGGTTTTGGTATTGTTGTTGGTTATATTTTGATTATTAGTATTTTTGTTTTTATGATAGTTTGTATTGGTTTTAATTGGCGTGTTAGCCTTTTTTGGTGGTTTGATTTCTTTACCTTGCTTGTATTACTTTGTCTGTGGTTGGTAGCAGTGGAGCGAACCTGTTGTTTTTTTTTTTTTTTGGCTGGCTGGGAAATGCTCCTGGTTTTTGGCTTCCTTCCTGGGCCTCCTATGATGCCTCTTTTTCCTTACCACCTGCCAGTTTCTGGACCCTGCTTCGAGTCCTGGCCCCTGGATGACATGCTGGTACTGGTTGGGGGGGTTGAGGAGGTGTGCTATAGAGTTCCCTGTATTGGAGGTCCTATATTATAATCCAAGCATCCCGTAGTTGGACTGCGAGATCTGCTATGGTGCAGCACGCATGGCAGAAACTTTGTTTCTCCTTTCTGCTGAAAAAACAATCAGTTTGTTATGGTCTGCCACTTAGTAGCACTACTAGAGACTGGAGGAGGAGAGGAGGTCTCTCTCTCCCAGTCGATGATGATCAGTGAGGTTCATCAGACAGTAAGGCTAGGGGCTTGACCGCTCTTGGCATATGCCTCCTTGGGGTGCCCTTTGTGTCTGAGCTGTTGCTTCCAGCTGAAAGCTTTCTATTAGTTGACCACTATTTCAGTAGTGGTACAGCAGTACAAATGCTGATTTACATACAGCAATCAGGAATTCTGGGTAAGTTTTCAAACTGCTCCTTATGCTGAAAGAGCAGCAGTTGGCTGGGTCTGAGCAGAGCTATCGAAATGAGATGTCACCTCAGTGGAGATAGGGACCCAGACTGCGCACTCCAAGGGGGATTCTGCCAGGTAGAATTGATGCCAAGGAATCCCTGCTTCTGCACCTGTCAGAGTCTGCCTTCCCTACGTGATTGATCTCTCTCCCAGTCAGTGAAGATCAGTGAAGCTCAGCAGACAGTAAGGCTAGCACCTGGACTGCACTTGGCATATGCCTCCTAGGATTGCCCTTTGTGTCTGATCTGTTGCTTCTGGTTGTTTCTGGCTGAGAGCTTTCTATTAACTGACCACTATTTCAGTAGTGGGTACAGAAGACAGTAAGGCTAGGGGCTGGACTGCTCTTGGTGTATGCCTCCCAGGGGTGCTCTATGTGTCTGAGCTGTTGCTTACAGCTGAGAGCTTTCTATTAGTAGACCACTATTTCAGTAGTGGTACAGCAGTACAAATGCTGATTTACACACAGAAAACAGGAATTCTGGGTAAGTGTTTCAACTGCTCCTTATTCTGAGAGCACTACAGCTGGCTGGATCTGAGCAGAGCAATCAAGGAGAGAAGTCACCTCAGTGGAGATAGGACCCTGGATTGTGCATTCCAAGGAGGATTCAGCCAGCCAGGTAGAACTGCTGTCAAGAAATCCCTGCTTCTGTACCTTTCAGAGTCTGCCTTCCCTCCATGATTGGTCTCTTTCCCAGTTGGTGAAGATTAGTGAAGCTCTGCAGACAATAAGGTTAGGGGCTGGACCGCACTTGGCATATGCCTCCTAGGGTTGCCCTTTGTGTCTGAGCTGTGTCTGATCCTTTATGCTACTTGAAATCAAAATGGCCCTGGCAATGTTTCTGATCCTTTATGCAACTTGGAATCAAGACAGTCCTGGCAAAGTTTCTATTCCTTTATGCAACTTGGAATCAAGACAGCCCTGGCAATGTTTCTGTTCCTTTATGCTACTTGGAATCAAGACAGCCCTGGCAATGTTTCTGATCCTTTATGCAACTTGGGATCAAGACAGTCCTGGCAAGGTTTCTGATCCTTTATGTTACTTGGGACAGCCTTGTCAACTTTATTTCTGTACATGGAAACACTATTTTTTATTGCAAAATGGCAAATTGTAATTCTTTATTTTTATTTTAAATTAAGGGTGCCATCTGTGAGGTTGGGCACACAGCAGAGCATTTAAACAGAGAAACAACTGAGGCATCATATAAACAAGGACTACAGCACTGGGTACACACAGCATGTTGGGTACATGGGGCATCAGCTGTGGTGTTGCTTTCAGGGAAAGTGAGTTCTACACAATAAACAATGGAGTCCGTAAAGAGAAAACTCCCATCTGGATCACAGGTCTGAAAGGCCATACTGGTCAGAATGGAAACAAAAACCCAGGGGAAGAGTACACAATGGGGGGGTGAGATACTAACAACAATAAAAATGGAAAGGGACCTGGGGGTAGTCATATCAGATGACCTAAAGGTGGGCAAGCAATGTGAGAGGGCAGCAAGGAGGGCTGGGGGGGACACTGGGATGCATAGGGAGAGGCATCACCAGTATAAACAGGAAGTTATTATCCCTCTGTACAGACAGCTGGTGAGACCCCATCTGGAGTACTATGTGCAGTTCTGGAGACCCAATCTCTGCAAAGACATAGACAGGATGGAAGCTGTCCAGAGGAGGGCAACTAAAATGGTGCAGGGTCTACACTGGAAGACATATGAAGAGAGACTTAAGGAACTTAATATGTATAGCCTCAAGGAAAGGAGGGGGGGGACATGATAGAAACTTTCAAGTACCTAAAGGGAATCAACAAAGTTCAAGAGGGTAGCATCTTTCAAAAAAAGAGGTGTGCAAGAACAAGGGGGCCCAATTTGAAGATAGAGGGGTGGTGGCTCAGAGGTAATTTAAGGAAGTATTTTTTCACAGAGAGGGTTGTGGATGCATGGAACGGCCTTCTGGAGGAGGTTGTGGAGTCAAAAACAGTGGAGGAATTCAAGCATGCATGGGACAGTCATAAGGCAATTCTAGGGGGTGGGGGTAGGAAGAAGTAGGCTGCTGGTTAACTAGGATCTGCAGCTTATCCATTAGGTAGGGAAATGGGCAGACTCGGTGGGCCAAGCGGTCCTTATTTGCCATCAAATTCTATGTTTCTATGATGGAGTCCTTTATCATCTTATCTACATTCACTTCAGGTTAAGATGCTTTTCTGATGGTACTGATCCATCCACCTGTGTGTAAACAGAAATTCCTAATTACATTCTTAATTTACCAATATATTTATTTATATTTTTTAGTGGTAACAATGCAGAGACACCACAGGAGATACAGGAAGATGTATCAACAGCACAGGAACCTGTGCTGATTTCAAATATATCTGACACCAAAACCACCAGTAAATCCCAGATCTTACAGCCAGGTGATGTTTCACAAGAATCTGTTGAATCTGACCTGCACTCTGTGATGGAGCCCATCGAGACGGCCATCATACCAAGAACCTGATGAATCTGACCTGCACTCTATGATGGAGCCCATCGAGATGGCCATCATACCAAGAACCTGATGAATCTGACCTGCACTCTGTGGTGGAGCCCATGGAGATGGCTGTTGTACCACTGACAGATGTGGAGATACCTAGGATTGATCCAGATTTGGACCTGAACCATCAGAATATGGAAGATCTCAACTGTTTGGATCATGGTCACCTCACTGATGCATAGAAGAAACACATTCTTGAAATACAGTGACAATCACCATCTGGATTTCAGTTTCCCACCTGGCTACTGGGTTCTGAAATAGACAATCAACTCTGTAGGCAATTCAATCCAAATACCCTAAGATGTACACATTTGCAAGATATTCCAAGTGTTTAGACAGTGTGTTTTGTGCCCATTGTTTCATGTTCAGTATTGCAAGTGACACTGTGTTGATTTTTCACACCAATGAGGGATTTGTCCAACAGCAAAAAAATCCTTGAGAGGCACAGAAAATGTAAGGAACATTTAAATGCCACTGCTAAAGCAGATGGATTTCTTTCAGTCTGTGATGGCAAGCTGGTGACTTCCTACCAGTCTCTGACTGAATATAATACAAGGGTGTCAAAGCAGACCAACCACTTCCTGCACGGGATTGTGGAAATCATCTTGTCTTGTGGAAGAAATAACATTGCCCTACAAGGAAAATATGCAGATGGTGGAAACTTCCAGGAACTCTTACAGTACACAACTGAACTGAACCAAGAATTGCAAGATCATCTGAGACTAGCTCCCAGAAATGCAATTTACACATCACCTCAAATTCAGAATGAGCTGATCCAGTTTATGGGCCTGCAACTGCAGCAAACAATTTTGCAAAATGTCAAAGAAGCAAACTGGTTCAGCCTAATTGCAGATGGTACAACTGATGTCTCAACCAAGGAACATATATCCTCATGTGTTCAGTATGTCCACTGCACCACCATAGGCAACACTGAGATACATGAAAATTTTGTGGAGTTCACCAAAGGCTTCTACGCCACAGGTCATGGTCTGGAAGATCTATTTCTGCAACGCTTGTCAGCATGGGGCACTGACATCAACATAATGAGAGGGCAAAGATATGACAAAAGCAATAATATGAGTCGCAGATTTAATGGGGTCCAAGCAAACATTAAGGCTGTTGTGCCAGAAGCCGTGTATACAATCTGCAAGGCACACAGCCTCAATACTGCAACTGTTCACTCCTGCTGCACAAGGCAGTATCTAATATGTTTGCTACTACAAAAAAAAATACTGCCCCATTGACGGCATCAGCCAAACAAAATAGTATTTTCCTTTCGGAACTAAAGGAATTTCACAACATCCACAATGATTATGATGATGAACCTGCAGATCGCACCACATCTATTCCTGCAGCAGGCAACACAAGTGGATGAGCCAGGCTGACTCTCTGTCAAGGTTTAAGGATAAATACTTGGTCATTTGTAACATGCTGGAGAAGATATCAGAATTTGAGGATGATGCTGAATGGTATCTTTTTTCCATCACCAAGTTTTATTTTACTGTGACCCTGAGTTGTGTTGATCACATTCTGGCCTTGACAAAAACCTTGCACCTTTATTTACAGCGTGTGGACATAGACTTCATTCAAGCTTCAGAGGAGGCTATTACTTTCTCGGAAGTGTTGAGGAGCATGAGGGAGTCCTCCGAAAGTCATTTTGTGGAACTGTACACTGACATCCTTTCATTGGTAGCCTCAGTATGCACTGAGGAGTCAGTCCCCCGCACCTGTGGAAGACAAACACAATGCAGCAACATCAGTACCATTACTCCTAAGGAATATTACAGGCTCAACATTTTTATTCCATTTCTGGACCACGTCATTTTGGAGATACAAGAGCAACTTACTTGAGTGTGGCCTCACTTCATTGCCCAGTATCTTGTCCCACAAACACTGCATCTCCTAAAACATTAGAAGCAGGTGTTGAAGCTCTATAATGCTTACAAGGTGGAGTTGGGCAGCATAGAAGAATTTAGGATGGAATTTGTAAGATAGAGCACAAAGTGAGTAAATGTTCTGGTAAAACAGAGGCCAGACTCTGTAACTATGACATTGCAGCACTTAAATTCTGCACTGTATCCAAACATTAATGCTGTGTTTTTCATCTTGGCAACCATGCCAGTCAGTGTAGCAACTGCAGAAAGGTCTTTTAGTGTACTGTGATGGTTGAAGACATGGCTGAGGAGCACTACTTGAGAGTCATGTCTCACAGGACTTGCTCTGTTGCACATCCACAGGGATATGGAAACTGATGTGGAACAATTGCTGAGGGACTTTGACCCATGCCAGGATAGGTGCTTTTCTTTTTTTTCTTTCAATTGAAAATTTTATTGAAGTTTTTACGATACAGAGAATAGATCCATAACTTAACAGACAAGGATAGTTAAACAATCATAGACATGTAGAATTTATCCTCCCCCTCCTCCCAACCCCTCCCCATCCACCCCAAAAACCCTCCCTCCCTCCCCACCAGCCTGCACAAAGCAACATGTTGAAACCACAGTCTCTAAAGAATATGGAGACTCTGACAGTAGCCTATAAAGAATATAAAGTTTGCAGTGGGCCCCATATTCTGTTGAGAGTAAAGGCTAGCAATAGATTTTTCTCTTCTCAAGTTTGCCAGAATTTCCTGTAACCACTCTGAGTAAGAAATGTCTAAGTCGTCTTTCCAATGCTTTAGCACAAATTTTTTCACAGATGATGAAATTAGAGCTATATGATATTTGCGAATAAGTACAGGGATAGAACAGTAACCCCCTAATATGCATATGTCCGGAGAAAATTAATCATTCAGGCCTAGAAGGGGATCAGCTCTACTCTTGATCAAGGCCCATAAAGGAGCTATTTTTGGACAAATCCAAAAGATATGAAAAATATTGACTTCACCCAATTTGAACTTAAATTAGCATCAAGGGTAAAAGACAACAAAAATCATTTGTTTCTTATATAAATAAAACCAGAAGTAATTCCATGACTGTAGATCCATTCACCACACATTCTGGATGTGTATCTTATAAGCAGGAAATAGCTAATATACAGAATCAATACTTTTCATCCGTATTTAATAATAAACCACAGGATAAATCAGACGAATCAGAAAAATCTATACCTGGTGTATTTATAATTAAGCCCAAAGATGTTTTAGAAAAACTTAATAAGATAAATATTAATAAATCCCCAGGTCTGGATGATATTCATCCAAAAGTAATAAAAGAACTTGCCTACGAAATCTATATGCCCCTAACTAATATAGTTCAACATTCACTGGATAGTGGTGAAGTTCCAAATGACTGGAGAATAGCAACAGTTGTACCTATCCACAAAAAAGGACCTACCAACAAACCAGAAAATTTTAGACCTATAAGTCTGACGTCTCTGATTGGTAAAATATTTGAACAGTTTGTAAAAGAAATCATATTGGAACATCTTAATAATAACAAGCTTATGGATAAAAATCAACATGGATTTACAAAATCAAAATCATGTTTAACTAATCTCCTGACTTTCTACAATAAAGTTACTGAAGAAATGGATAATGGTAACTCAGTTGATCTAGTATTTATAGATTTTGCAAAAGCATTTGACAAAATTCCCCACCTTGAACTTATAAATGCTTTAAAAAGAAGTCAAATTAAATCAAAATATAATTAATTGGATAAAGATGTGGCTTAGCAATAGGAAGCAGAGAGTGGTAATACATGGAGAACTGTCAGATTGGGCTGATGTGACTAGTGGTGTCCCCCAGGGATCGGTGTTGGGGCCATGCCTATTTAATATTTATATTTCCTCCCTACAATCAAATATAAGCCAGATATGGCTACTTAAATTTGCTGATGATTGCCATTTAGGATCCATTGTTAATAATAGTAATGATAGCAGTATCCTGCAAAACTTCTTAGATGAAGTCACTTTATGGGCCCATGAAAAGAAATTAGTACTAAATAATGATAAATGCAAGGTGATGCATATGGGTAAACATAATCCCAAATGTACATATAAATTGGCAAATCAAATATTACATCAGACCTTAGAAGAAAGAGATCTTGGGCTTGTCGTTACTCCAGACATGAAATTTAAACTACATTGTTCTAAACAAATCAAAAAGGCTAACCAGAACTTAAATTGTATATTTGGACATGTGGCAAGCAGGACTAAAGAGGTTATGCTGCCTTTGTACAGTGCTCTGGTGCAACCCCACCTTGAGTATTGTGTTCAAGTGTGGTGTCAATATACCAAGGAAGAAATTAATAACCTAGAAAGAGTACAGAGACGGTTTACCAGGACAATAACAGGAATGAAAGGAAAGGAGTATGAACATAGGCTTAGGGAATTAAAATTGTATTCCCTAAAATATAGAAGGCTTAGGGGAGACCTATGCCTTATATATGGTTTATTACACAATTCTATACTTCTAAATGGTACAGGATTATTCAAATCCAAACTTAGACAAAGCAACCGTAGACATAATAAACAGTTACTGTTTGGGAAATGGTATTCATTAAGGAGGAAAAATTGGTTTAGTATAAGATCAATTGCAATATGGAACAGCCTCCCTACAAATGTCGTGGATAGTACAAGCATAGATGCTTTCAAAACAAACTTGGATTTAATAATGACAGATGATTATAAATATAGTTATTAAATTAAAATGAGGCAAGCATTATGGACATTGTCCTCTGGCTTGAATAACTTATGAAACTTATGAAACCTTGTAGGCATCGAATACAAGTGGAGGAGGGAACACACCCTAATTTTGCAAGTTTTGGGGTGGGGGAGTAATAGAGATTATGCAGTATGTGGAGCTGCATAAGTCTGAGTCTGTCCTGGGAGAGCAAAATTTGTGGCAGTTTTGCCATAGTAAGGACCAGTTAAGATTTTTATCAGGAAAATGGAGGGCCCAGTAAGTAGAGGGGCCAAAGCTCCCAGGAGAGATCCAGTCAAAAAGGGTACCATATATCTTGGAACCTGCTCGAGGGAGGCCCACTAAGGGACCTAGTTCTGTAGGAAAGGAGAAATTTGGAGCTTGTGGGGGAGTAACTCCTATGGCCTTAGTCAAGAGTTGGCTCAGCTGGAAAACTTGGAAAATCCAGGTGTTAGGGATTTTTGCTTTATGTAAAATTTCAATGGAAGAGAGCCAGTTTCCTGTTTCCAACACAAAAAATGACAGTGAACAGTTTCCAAGCTGAGGGAGCCATCCATTGGGAAGAGGTTTACCCTCTATTTTAATATTAGGACTATGCTGCAGAGTTTGGGCAAGATCTCTGGTGTGATTATATTTTAAAAAAGAACATAACTGGGCATGAACTCTTATCGATGTTGCAATAGGGGAACTTGTAGGGGAGAGGGCGGACAGGTGCTTTTCTAAGCGATAATACCCTTGCTGTGGCAGCTTGTAATGCAATGAGTGAGTGAGTGATTCTAGTTAGTTTGTGCATGTGTGAGTGCATGACTAACTGTTGCCTGGTGTGGGTGTAAAGATTTACTTTAGTGAGTTCAGTGTGAATGGTCCTCTGTGGGACTGGCTACCTTGTCATGGTACAGAAGCTTGACACAACGCAACATTGTAACTAAAAACCAGTCTTAGTCTGATTGTTGGTATTTGAAAGACTTTCTTACAGTATGGGAATGTGAGTATGTGCATTACGTCTTTGCATTTCATATAGAGATACACCACAGAACAAATTATGCTTGTGCTGGGGGCGGGGTATTGACAACAGTGATGAGGGGTTGCAGTATGGCAGCCTGGTGTGCAAAGCTGTAATGCCTGGCTACACCCCTGTCACCCAGTCAAAGAAATCTATCAGATTCGTTTAACACAACCTTCCTGTTGTGAATCCATGTTGCCATGGGTCCTGTGCCCTGCTGGCTTCAAGATATTCTACAATCCTTTCCTTTAACAGTGACTGCATCATCTTTCCCACCACTGAGGTCAAACTGACTGGTCTATAGTTACCTGCTTCTACCTTGCTCCCAGTCTTGTGAAAGGGTATCACATTTGCCCTCCTCTAGTCCTCGGGTACTACTCCCTCCTCCAATGATTTGTTGAACAGGGCTGTTAGTGGTACAGTATCACCTCTCTGATCTCTTTTAGTATTCTAGGATGTAGCCTGTCTGACCCCATTGCCTTATCCACCTTTGGTTTCAATAGTTCCTTTAGGACTCTCTCCTCTGTGAATGGACTGGTGTCCACCCCTCTTTCCAGTGTGTATCTACTTACTAATATCAGTCCATTCCCCCTTCCCTTCTTTTGTGAATACTGAGCAAAAGTATTCATTCAGTATCTCAGCCTTCTCCAGGTCTCCCTCCACCCACTCCCCCTCTCCTTTACTAAGCCTCACTATTCCTCCCTTGGCCTTTCTTCTTTCCCTTATGTACCTGAAGGTTTCATTCCCCTACTTCACTGTCTGGTCTATCTTTTCCTCTGTTTTTGTCTTTGCACTTCTAACTGCTTTACCCACCTCCATCTGCTTTGCCCGATACAGTTCCTTGTGTTCCTCCCCTTGTGTTTCCTTGTATTTCCTGAATGCCAGTTTTTTTCTTTTTAACCTTGCCTGACACTTCTTTTGAAAACCATAATGGTTTTCTTTTTCTTCTGGCTTTGTTCACTAGCTTCACACAAAGGCTTGTTGCCTCTATTATGGCTCTCTCGAGGTTCTCCCACTGTACCTCTACTCCCCCTTCCTCACCACGTGCCAGTGTTTTCTTGAGACATTCGCCTACTTTAGTAAAGTCGGCACTCTTGAAGTCAAGGACTCTGGCTTTAGTGTGGCTTGATTCTTCCACTGTCTTTACCCTGAACCATACTGTATGCTGGTCGCTGGACCCCAGATGGCTGCTTACAGATACATCCATTATTCTGTCTCCATTTGTGAGCATCAGGTCCAATATTGCCCCCCCCAAGGGGTGGGTTCCCCCACAAGTTGCATGAGGCATTTCCCTTGCAGGGCATCCAGAACGACTTTGCTCCTGGATGTGGCTGCAGCATAGGTGCTCCAGTTAACATCAGGCATATTTAGGTCCCCTACCAACAACACTTCTCCTTTCTTTGCCATTTTAGGGATGTTATCTGTCATTACTCTGTCTGTTTTCTCCCCTTTCATGGGGGGTCTGTAGATAACCCCTTTGTGGATAGTGTTGCCATTTCCTGACTCCAGTGTGACCCACAGTGCCTCCTCTCCTCCCTGCTTTCCATTTATCTCAGCCACCTCAATCCCTTCCTTGATGTAGAGCACTACCCCTCCTCCTTTTTTGCCTTTCCTGTCTTTCCCGTATACTGTGTACCCAGGTATATTAAAGTCCCAGTTATGGCTTTCTGTATACCATGTTTTAGTGACTGCCACAATGTCTAGGTCAGGGATCTTGTTACCAAGGCTGTGGGCTTTTGTACACATGACCCTCTGTGTTTTGATGGCTTCACCCCTAATTGTTCTGATCCCATCCCTTCTCCTTGTGTCTCCCATGACATTACCCCCTGTTTCAGGCCATTGTGTTTCCACATCCCTAGTATCTTATGTCTGTCTACCTTGACATGTGGGGGGCAGTTGAGTTTTTCCCTGCATAATTCCACCACCCTCCTTGGCTAGTTAAAATGTCTGCCAATGAAACATTCAAACATTTCACTCAGGATCCTGGCCTCCCCCTCGGACAGATGCAGACCATCCCTCATGTATAAGGCCTCATCTCTCCAGGTGAGCACCCAGTCCTCAATGAAGCCACAACCCTCAACTCTGCACCAGTTCTTCAGCCATTCTTTGAATCCCCTAGTGGGGAGCATTCTGGCATCTCCCATGCCATAGACAGGTGGCTCTTCCAAGAAGATAGCATGCATGTCACCTGTCTATGACCTCTCCCCAATTCTGTGAACTCCCTCTGCAGTACCTCAACCTCACTGTCAGCCAGGTCATTTGTCCCCAGGTGAACAATGACATCTAACTCCCCTTCCTGTGCTGTTGCCCCCATGATCCTCAGAATTTGCCTCCTGTCCCTCCAAGCAGAGGCACCAAGAAGGCACCTTACTTCTCTCTCCCTCCTCCCTTACCCACCCCCAGTTCTACACCACTAATAATAGAGTCCCTAACTAGGAGTTGCTTCTTTCTCCTCTTAGGTCACTTGCCTCCCCGAGGTTTCCACTACAGAGGTTCCCTGCATACACCTTGTCCACCACTGTGGGCACCCCATGGGATAGCCTTTCTCAGCCAGAATGGCATAGGAGTTGTGCAGTGGAACCACAGATGGCATGCACCTCTTCCTAACCTCCGTCACCCTTCCTGAGCTCACCATTGTCCAGCCATCCCTCCTTACTGGCATCCTTTGAGGCAGCGGGGGGGTGATTGGTGGTCCTGGAAAGGGGTCTCCTGAATCCTAGCCACCTCTGCCTGGAGATGAACAACCTCAGCCCTCAACCCAGAGAGGTGCATGCATTGCACCACTCCCAACATGACTATTGCTGACTTCCCCCTTTTTTTATTTCTTTCCCCATTTATACTCTGCCTTAATGCAAGAGTGCAGTTCTAAAGGTGTCTAACTTGTAATTTTATGTGTAACTATAAGGTCTACTGCCCTGTCCTGAAGCAGGAAGTTGAAATCAGTATCCTGGGTGTACTCCTATAAAGGTGGACTAGCCAGTGGAGGGTGGGGTGGGGGAGAGCGGGTGCCTAATCCCCTGGAAGAGCTGGGGATAGGAGGGTGGGCCTAATCCCCTGGAAGAGCTGGGGATAGGAGGGTGGGCCTAATCCCCTGGAAGAGCTGGGGATAGGAGGGTGGGCCTAATCCCCTGGAAGAGCTGGGGATAGGAGGGTGGGCCTAATCTCCTGGAAGAGCTGTGGAAGAAAAACAATCAGCTCCTGCAATGTGAGAAAGAGAGCTCAAACTGCAAAACAGTAAGAACAAAATAAAATAGTAACAAAACAGTAAGTCTGCTTAGCCAAAAGAAGCCTTAATGTTTCAGCTTGCTCTGTCCTTTCAAGCAAACCTAGATCACAGTCATAAGACCATTAGATGATAAATCTATAACAATCATTGAGAAAGTTGCAAATGTCCAGTACTGTTTTCTCTAATGAGATAAAATGTTACTTATTTTACATAGACGTTATAGCATAACAATATGTTATGTCATCCTCTAGTACAGATGGTCCTCTTTATGCCAGGCCACAATGACACATCATGTACTAGACCACCTGTCTCAGAAAATGTCCGCAAGGTTATGAGCTATGGAAACAACTACAGGTGCACAATTGTTGACAGATAAGAGACTGTCACTCAAGATGTCACATAATGTTAGCATTGGCTACATAAAGTTAGCACTGGGAACTATAATTGTAGTAATATGTAACAGTCACAAATAGAGAACATGTTCCTAACTAAACACGTTTATTTCCCTTTCCATAGATCTACCTCCCCAGTACCACCACATGGTTGCTGCTGAGACAGGTAAATCATCTCTCTCTCTTATTAAAGAGAAAGTATGTCCCAATAGAATGTTACACATACATCACAATAAGTAGTACATAAACATTTTAACAGTAATACAGACATGTACAAATATGAATTTGCTTTCTGAGTAAAATAACTCTACATCATATAGCAAAGAATAAAGCTGCACTCTGATTGGCTACTGCCCTGTGCTAGATGGCACTACTAGCAACGAGCACTAACAACCAGCAGGATAGGATCCCAGTGATTAAAATACCAGATCTGTACACCCACATTCCAAAGCAGTTACAGAAATGTTGTTTCTTCACGATAGCAAGCTTCTCTGCCATTGGTAACAAATGAATGGTGTCACATAATAATACTGGGTTTTGCTGCCCCCCAGTTTTGAAACTAGTTTCTTCAGTGTAACACTACATACAAAAAAATACTAATTTAACTTTAAAAATTCATACTTTTGTCTGAAAAGTAATCTTTATCACAAAATGGCATATAATAAGTGCAACAATAAACTGTAGCCTCTGAGTAGTATTGCATTCATTGCACTTCAAGGGACAATAAAGCACTTGGCATGCAGCCGAATACCTCATTACATGCTTAGTGTATGGCCACTTCACCAATTCCAACACCATATCATGTGTCATTGCTTACAACATATATACATATTGCAAGACATATACAGTATACAATCTGTATTTCATTTCTTGTGTGTAACCAAGGTGTGGGTTATGGTTTGTAGTTTTATTTAGCGCCTGGTGATTCCATTTTTGTAACCCATTACCTGGTTATCCTGGGTTTGGGGAGAAAATATTCGCTTGACATCAGGGCTAGGTTTGCACTTCTGGACAGGGGCACCCAAGTAATTCTGGTTACAGGAAGCAATAACTGTGAATGTCCAAACCAGGAGTAGGATTCTAAAGTGGGGCTTTTATTCACTTACACACAGGAATGCAAAGTAAGATGGACCCCCACGGGACTATACTCACTGGTTATGCAGTCCTATAGAGGTCAGAACACATCTTCTTCATCATCCCAACAACCCCCAGGTTCAGAATACACTGGGCTCTCAGCCCAAACTGGTACTGTTACTCTATCAGATTCCCTGGCGTGGTTCTCGGCCAGCACTGGCACACTTTCCATATGGCATGGACATTTCTGTTGGTGGCTCCCTCAACCACCCATAAGCACTTCTTAGCTCTAAAGGGAAAAACACACATCCTTAATCCCACATCTGGGTACTTTCTGCAGACACTGGCCAAGTGCCTGGGAAAAAGCAATAGGTGCCCAAAGTGAATCCGTGGAGGTAAATCTGGTTACTCCAGATGGGGGGGGGTTCCTTCCATCTCTTGTCCCCAAATGCATACCCGGCCATTCATTTGGAGTCAACACCTTTCCTTAGAGACTCTCTGTTTATAGAATGCTATCTCGAAATGTATATCACATTTAACAATCTACTGTCTTTGGTAACTGGTGTCCTGACTTGCAACATTCTCTAAGAGGCTATATCTATCCCTGTAGACCCCCACTGGTTAGATGCATTTCAAGTCATACACATAACTTAAAGTATTGTACTTGGCTGTCCTTTCTTGACCCACAGTAGCAGATACTTTACACAACTATCTTGGTGAAAACATAGGCTCGCGGGCAGAGCAGACACAGTTGCCCCAGGGCTTCTCTCACAGGAAAAACATACTTCTGGTACCTCAGCACAAATTCTTCAGGCAGCTTTTCTTCTTCCAGCAGGGCCAGGGGGTTGCCTCTGAAAAGCTGGTCTTGTTTCTCCCCATCCCTCTCAGGGATGGTGCACTGGATCAAACTGGGAAACGGTCTCAACCAGTTCTGTTTGTACTTCTTCTGTGTCCTTCTCTAGAGTGAGAACACACACTCTTCTTTGTGGTAGCTCTGTACAGAGCTTGGCTATGAGGGGCTGCCAACTGCAGCACCTCCTCCTCCACTGAGTTCTCCCACTAGACTACTACTGACTGCTTTTGAAAACCCCAATGTTCTAACTTAATCTCCCAGCTGCAGCATTCACTGTGGCTTATGCTGCTGCAAGAATTCTATATGACATCATCCCTCCAGCTCAGCTGAGACTGAGGACAGAGTGAGACAGTGTGAAACCCATTTAACTGGTGTCTCACAAGCGCTTTCCCTGCCTGCCACTAGATCTAGTGACTTAGTAACTCGGTGACAAGGGGTTACATGTATCAGTTTTTTCTTTGTATTTCATTATTTCTTATGAAAAACAAGCATCTTATTTGAAAACTGGAGATTTTTCTCGATGTTGAAGTCCCAACAACACAGTATTTGTCTTCTTCTGTGTGTCACATACATCACTGTAGCAGTGCTTCGGATGCTATACTACAACACCTTTCATCACCCCCCCCAGCAAAACAGCTTCCATGTTAATGTTTGTAGCATATCTCTGTCTCCAGAGGCTGTACCTACTACCACTATCTTGTGCTGCTACAGGCTCCATTCTGCATGGCCTGTACCTAAGCAACATTATACACTGGATTAAAAAGCAGTGGTGATGGTGCCATTCACATAAAGTAGAAATATTTAGAAATGTCAACATTCATAGCTATTACCCCCCCACACACACACACAGTAAGCATGGTCCTTTCCAGCATTCTGTCAATAGAGTGACTGTCCATAGAAAAATGTATAACTGTATTGAACTGTAGTTACCTGGATAAACTGGATCTGAAATGTATAACATAGGTAAACTGTAATTCTTATTTGAAGAAAACAATACAGATGTCTTAAAAATCTGCTTACCAATTCTCACTGTACAATCGTATAACTTGACTTCACAGTACTACTTCTCTTCAGAGGACAATACAATTACTATAATTTTATTTTTATTTATTTATTTATTACAGTTATCAGAAATACACCTTTGAGTCATAGGTCCAGATATTCAGAGCAGTTGCGCATGGTGCAACTGAGATGTGCCTGTGCAAGTGCAGAATTGTGTCACGGAGCAATATTCAATGGGAGCCAGTGTGCAGCACAAAATCAATTGTGCCAATGCACAACCATAATGTATACTGGCACAAGTGCAGGGGGTCTTCCCATGAATTTCCAGCGCAGTGGCATATTCAACTGTGACACCATGGTGCAAGTGTGGAGCAAATCGAAGATGCTCCGAGCAGACTTTTTCCTAGTAAAACAGGGCGCAAACACACAGACAGCAGTTGCACCAAGAGTGGGGGTGAGAGGGAGAGGTACAGAGTGGCAGACAGACAGACAGACAAGCAGGCACATGACCAGACACAGAGGGAGAGGGACAAAAAGGTGGCATGGGAGAGGGAGAGAGGGGCAATGAGAGAGAGAGGGACACACATACACACACACACATGCACACAGATTCAAAGCCTGTGTACCAGGGTGGCACACAGCCAGCATCTAACTGCCCAGGGGTACAGTGGACAGCAGGAGACATGGAGAGCATGCCAGTCCTGATGGGGGTGGTAATGAGGGGTGTGAGGTGGCAGGAGGAACAGCTACACAGCCGATGAAGGGCCTCATGGCTGCATGCCCAACACAGGCAGTACCATGCCAGCAGCACCATTGGGAACCAGATTGACACTGAGATTGTGGGCCAGCACTACCTGAACAGGGCCATGCTTAGGCAGCCCTGCAAGCAGAGCAGTGTGGAGCTGCAGGCACCCACCAGACAGAGCCACACCATGTCTGTGGAGATGACGGTGACCACTGGCATGTGCCTGCTCACCATGGGCACCAGCCTAGGACCAAGAAGGGGCATCACCCTTGGTGGACATGGCCCGCTGCCCCACACAGGTCCCCATGGCTGTGCTGCCATGTGCTGTGGAATGCAGCCATCACCCCAGCAGACAGGTGGAGCATACAGCACTGATGCAGGACAGCTTCATGATGGCATGCATGCCTGGCATGAGTGGGGCCTGTGCCTGCACCCATGAGGGCATCAGCATGCCACCTGGCCCTGTGGGATTGGTGCATAGCAACAAGAAGGGGTGCCCAGGCATCACCTGCCAGGTGGTGTGCGATGCCACGGGGCACACACCAATGCCTGAGCCACACAACCAGCACAGCCCTGCACTGTGCCAAGGGTATGAATGGGGTGTGACCCCACAGGCCATCTCAGTTGGTGTGTGTGGCACAGACAGAGTGCGATGGGCAGTGCAGTCCTGGGGATGGGGGTGGGCAAGGTGCACATGGTGGTGTCTGTGCTAGGGATAGACAAGGGGCACAGCACAGCATAGCAGAGGGCTAACCATGGCATGCTCCACACAGGTGTCAGCGCATACCCACTGAGGTCCTAGCAGCAGCACCCTGGTCCATCCCACCCTGCAGTGCTGTCAGCGCCCAGTGTGCTGCTGTGGCATCCACCACACCTATAAAGGTTGCAATACCGGTACATGGCCTGTGCTGTTCAGTGGCACTTCTGTGGCACAATGCATGCAAATGAGGGTGTGCACAATGGTAATGATATGCTAATGCACCACACTGCACCATGCATTGGCTGATGAGCTCACTTGCTTGCAGTGTCTGAATAGCAAGATACTGCACCATGTGCAATGGTATTGTGCTGGCCTGCAGTGTGCATGTGCACTGCACTGCCATGGTGTCAATTATGCAGCCCGCGCAATCAGCACACTGCATCAGAACAATGCAAGCTGCGCAGGGCCGGCAATGCACACTTCATGCATGATGACATGTTCCCTATTGTGCACATGTGCACCACAGGTGGGAATGGTTCCATGGGTCATTGCACTGGGCACATGTTCTGACCTTTGCAAAAGGTGTCTGGTGTCCAGTGTGGACACTGCCACACCAGATGTTGAGCTGGCTCTTGTGGCAGACCTTGCTCATGATCTCGGGCATACTTGGGATAGTGGCGGACATGCAGGGCATGCTAGCAGCAGAGAGGTGTGAGGGATGGCATGCCAGGGTGGCTGGCCAGGGCCGTCACTATGGCTGCTCCTATGTCCCCTGTTACCCCTGTTGGGCCATTCACCTACAGTCCCCCCTCCCACTGAATGGTCCCTGTTCCCAGTCCCCTTCTCTCGCTGTCCCTTCCCCTTCCCCAGACCCTGCTGTTTCTGTCCATGGTTGTTCCATACATATATGTTGTCTGGCATACCCACCTATGTCCATGTCTGCTTTGCAGGTGGTGGGAAGTGCCATGCTGCAGTGGCCCAGTGTCTGTCCTTGTTGTGTGCATGTGAGGGGGCACATGCTGTGCTTCTGTGGTTCCCTGCTGTGTGCCATGGTCTGTCCCACTGTGGTGGTGTCCATCCCCTGGGTCAGTGGCTGTGCTTTTGGGTGCCCATGGGGCGGTGATCAGGGGTGAGTGGTGCGTGTGTACATGGTGCTGACACATGACCATGGTCATTGGTTGGGTACTGTCCACACACACTGTGTTGGGGTCCTCTGCCTGACATTGTGCGGCCTGTCCCATGTGGCCTGCCACACTAACTGCCACCCAGTCTGTACAGTACCCACTGTGTGGGCTCCCTGTGTGCCTGTGTGGTGTGTGTGTGTGCTTGGCTGCATGGTGCTGGGTGTGGCCTGCTATGGTCTCAGGGGGGTGGGGTACAGCCAGCAGCCTGATGGGGGGGCTCCCTTGGTGGCTCTCCATTGGCCGTTGGCACCACCTGTCACTTGCTATCCATGCCATTGTTGTGTTCCGGGGTCCAGTGACAGGGTGCCTGTGTGTGCGCCCTGCTGTGCTCTGCTGGTGGAGGCCTCCTGTGGCCTGTCACTGTGCTGCCATGGCCCTGTCCCTGGGTCTGTTCTCTGTGCCCAGCCCCCCTCTGTCACCCTGCTGCTCTGCTGCCACGGGTGCGATGGAGCATCTCTGTGTGTACCATGGCCCTTCTCTGTTTGTGCCATGGGCAACCCTGTTTGTGCCATGGTGCAACTCTGCCATATTCAGCCATGCTGCGCTGGTGTAGTTCAGCCTGTGCAACCTCTGAATATGGTTCCAGTTGCACCATGGCACATTGGATTTGTGCTATACCGGACTTGCGCCGGGCTTTGGTACATTTATGAATATCTGGGCCATAGACTCTTTTGCAAAGGTTCCACATCATAGATACATCAGGAATGACATAGGAGGAACATAACAAAAATAGATAGGCATTTAGTTTTAAAATGCATAGGAATTTGTCATGCAGTAAGTAGTAAGCAATACCTTAGGGCAGTACAGGCCCATTGTCAAATGTTAGACACGCAGAGAGTTTCTGAAATTTTTACCAGACACAGCGTTGGATAAGTTGCAAGTAATTGACATCATACTGATAGAGCACCAGGAAATGAAAGAGAAGGCTTTTGTTCACAACTAATACACTCTCTTCACAGAAATCTGTATCCTTACAGGTAAAGAAACTCAAAGAAAGAAAGATGCCTTTTCCTCATAACTAATAAACTAATACATTGTCTTCACATAAATCTTTATCCTCACAGGGAAACAAACTCAACATCTAACATGAATCTCTATCCTCACAGGCGAACAAAATCGGCATACTGTTTCTTCACTTGACTTCATACTGATACATCACCAGAAAAGAAAAGATCCTTTTCATTATTTGCTAATATATTCTTCTAAATTATAGGTGTATGACATACTACATTCACTTCACAGAAATCTTTATTGTCCCTGGTAAAGAAAATCACCAGACAGTGTCTTCAGATATGACAACTATAGCAGCAAAAGATAATAACTTCTTCACTTGGTTTGCAAGCTTCATTGCAACCTTATTACTACTCATTCTCTTCACAGTGCAGTGCACGCAGGGACAAGAAATCCTAACAGTTGCTACAGTATGCACAGCACAACATACGAAGTATACTCATTTATTTTGTTCTATTTTCTATTGTAGCATCTCCCACAACAATCGAGGTACTGAGGGAGGACCACCACAAGTTCATGGGCACCATGTCAGGGGGCATCAAAAGTCTGGAAGAGTCTGTCACGATGGTACTACAAACACAAAAAATGAAATGCTGAACAGAATATACCTTCACAACAGAAGCTCCAGATTTATGAGGCACTCTGTGGTCTCCAGAGCACTGTCCTTGCTCACAGTCCTGGAGAACTCACACAAAAGTTCTAAAGCTCACCAAAATGCTGATCAGCACCTAAATCATACATCTGATGTATGTATTTGGTGTCGATTGGCATGTTGGTGGGCTTTAGAACTTTTACAGTACGTGCTGAAATGTGCCAGTGCATAGGGCTTCTATTAGTGCACAGTATCAGTCTTGCTCCAATGACATCATCATGTTTCACGTCGGCACCATTTTATGGCTAGATCATGGCACTGACTTTGAAACTCAGGGGATCTTTGCTTAGAAGTTTAAAACACGACAACAATGGGATAAATCACTAAAACAGAGGTAAAGAGCACTGTCTTGTACAATTACACCCCCAGCTCTAGCTCCCCTCAAGTTTGTTTTTTTAACTTAGCGGCCACAAAAAAAAGTTGTTTATCTGTCCTTTAAGTGCAAATATTGAGGAACTTATGGCTTGTTGAACTTCTAACATTATCATATGGGAATCTGCATTTTTTTATATTGCCCCTGAACTTTTTTGGGGGGGAGGAGTATCTCTTTGTAGTACTTATTAAGATCTTTGTTTCAATATATAGAATGACTCTTATCTAAGTATGAAAACTGAGGGAGTTATGGCGTGTTAAAGTTCCAATGTTATCCTGTGGAAATTTGAATTTTTAATTTTTTTAGTTTGCCCCTAATTTTTTGTTGTTGGGGGGATGTGTTATTCTTGCAGTACTCATTAAGACAATTTGTACTGATATATTTAAAGTTCTTTAAGTCCAAATATTGAGGGAGTTATCCCTTGCCTGAACCAGTAAGAAAAACTGAAATGCATATCCAGTTTAAAACACCCTTATAATGCCCATGTATTATGCACCTATGTTACATACATTTGTTGTACCTGTTATTGGGTATTATGATGTATCAGTCATTGTACTTTTTTTCTGCAAGTTCATTAAGTCAGCTGAACTGTAACTTTATCCTGTCGGGGTCATGTCTGACAGTAGGTAGAGTGGTCAGTCTAGAGCATGTATCTGGTTAATAAAAAGTTAAATAAAGCAAATACATAGATACATAGACAGTGTCGGCAGATAAGGGCCTATGGACAACCCAGTCTGCCCATTTGAGCTTGTAAGTTCACTTTATGTTTTCCTAGAAGTCTGTTGCCCCTTACCCCGACCTCCAGAATTCCTTTATGTCTATCCCATGCATTCTTAAATCCTGTGATTGTTTCAGCCCCCCACCACTTCCTCTGGCAGGGTGTTCCACTTGTCCACCACCCATTCTGTGAAGAAATTCTTCCTCATGTTTCCTCTGAATCGTCCTCCCTCCAACTTCATCCCATACCCTCTAGTCCTGGAACATCTTTTTCGCTTAAAAATAGTGTATTCCTGCACCCTGTTCCTCCCGGTAAGATACTTGTATGTCTCTATCATATCCCCTCTCTCCCTCCTCTCTTCCAGGGAGTACATATTCAAGTCCTTCAACCTGCCCTAATAGGACTTGTGATGCAATCCATGTACCATCTTTGTTGCCCTCCTCTGAACCTTCTCTACCCTGTCTATGTCCTTATGTAGGTAAGGTCTCCAGAACTGTACACTGTACTCCAGGTGGGGCCTCACTAGTGTCTTGCATAGTGGAATTATGTCCTCCCATTTCTGCTGGTGATGCCCTGCCTATACATGCCAGCATCCTATTTGCTTTACCTGCTGCCTTGTCGCACTGTTTCCTACCTTGAGTTCATCAGAGATGATAACCCAAGACCCCTTTCCCCTGCTTGGTGGATGCTATCCTCATCCCCCAACTGATATATTGTGCCAGGGTTTTTGTGCCCCATATGCATTATCTTGCATTTCTTTGCATTGAATTTCAGCTGCCAAACACCTGACCATTCTTCAAGTTTCTGCAGGTCCCTTCTCATTGTGTCTATACCCTCTGGTGTGTCTACTCTGTTACAGAGCTTTGTGTCATCAGCGAACAGGGAAATTCTGCCTTCTAGGTCCTGTGCTATGTCACTGATGAAGATAAATGAACATTCTCACCTGGTTTGGGCACCGATTGCTTAACATCACTTTTTTTGTGACTAATGTGAACAAACTCGATTTCATTGACTTTAAGGGACAATAAGTATTTAAAAACACCGATGATACTTACAAAGCCTCAGTATTTACCATACCAAACCAAGTGCTGCTTTTACAATTATATGTAAACCAAAAATGCTAAAGTACACTCATTATCGGGGATATTTTATAAAACAGAATATAAGGGGCAATCTGAAATAGATTAACTAAAACACACATCAAAACTGCACCATTGCATGCATTGGTGCTTATATATGTATGGGTATATATATATATATATATATATATATATATATATATATATATATATCACACACACAGAGTATATTATACATATGTTTCAAAAAAACAAGAAAATCATATCATTCACTTGCAAAGGTCAATGACGCTGCTTAGTTTCTCAGAGAGGTAGAAATGTACAAATGGAAAAACAAATGTCACTCTTCCAGTTCATATATCCTCAGCTTGCTAGAAATGACATTTATGGCACCTCCCTCCTATTAACCCCTCACACCTGGATTAAATAGAACTCAGTGCAAAGTGAGCCATAAAAATGCAGCAACGGTGTGAGGGTTAAGCATAATAAGTCCACAGTTTGACTGTGTAACAGGTAGTATAGTGACCAACAGAGAGAGCACAGCAATGCTGTTCTAATGTCAGTTAGCAACAAGTCTTGGACAATGCTTTGCATTTGCTTGCAAGCTGTAATACTGAAGTAATTTTGCTTAATGTCAGTGGTTAAAATAACACACTGGAGGAGACACCTGGGGCCAGACATTCAAACCCTTGCCTTGTGGGCAAAGTGATTGCACCCCCTTTGTCCAGGGTTTGCATCTGAGGGCAACATTCTAAGACTGCAGTTGTCTGTGCTAAAAGGGTCAGCTTGCACTCTAAAAGATAATGTATGCAGTGGGCAAAGGGAGGGATGGGGATATGAATTTATCTTTGTATGACTGGGTTACTGTTACATGACAGTGCATGGGAGAAAGGCCATGGTACAACTCTGTGTATGTGTGCAGGACACTGTGATGTCTAGGGATTTGTTGAAGAGAATTGATATGTATCTACATAAGGGTTTTGGTAATGGTGTTTTATTATGCATGGGTGAGAGGAAATATAGAAACACAGAACTTGACTAAAGGGAGGCTGAATATCTATCTACTCTGCTCTTGCTATACTAACTCACTCCACTGGCCTACTGCACTGTTGTACTGTACCCCTTCCCCAACTACCACACCTCAAACCCTTACTGTCCCTCTTGGGGACTATGAGTCCTCTTGCTCTGTCCCAGTCCCATTTAAACCCTTGAAGGGTATTTGCATCCTACCAACCTGCACTCATGCTACTAGTGACTGCATCCCTATTTTGTACAAATAGGACATAACAGTTTACCTTCTTTATATCACAAAGAAAATTGTATGTTTCAATTATGTACCCATACTCCCTTCTAGATTTCAGTGAACAGATGTTTAGAGTCATAGTCTGTCTAGGTCTGTCCTCAGGTGAGGTCTCCAGAACAGGTAATAGCACTCCAGGTGAAGCCTCACTAAGGATCTGTGCAGTGGCAGAATCACCTTGCTTTGAGTACTGTGAAAACCATTCCATTTAATATCCATCAGTTTCAATGCCTTTTTGTATGCTTCATTGCATTGACTTGTTTGCTGCAGGGAGTTACTTACTATGGCCCACATATCTCTATCCTCTGTGGAAGTGGGCTGTCTAATTCCTACCATCAAGTATTCTGTGTGTGGATTATGCCTACCAAAGTGCACATGTGTTTACAAATGGGGAGCATGTACAGGAAATAACAGTCAGGGAGCCATTGGGTGGGAGTGACCACTGCACAGTGTGGTTCCAATTAGATATGTGCAAGGAAAGCATCCTGATTAAGACCAACATCTTGGATTTTAGAAGGGCAGATTACAGAAAAATGGGTGAAGTACTGAAGAGGCTCCTGGCAGACATCAGACCACATATAGGGGGGTGGACCAAAGATGGTTCATCATTAAGGAAGGAATACTGGTTGCCACAGAGCAGTGTGTTAGGCTCAGGGATAAGAACACAAGGATCAAAGTGCCCAGCTGGTTCAGTTCTGGGGTTGCCCAGGTAGTAAGGGAAAAGAGGCTGGCCTATAGAAAAATCAGGAAGACCAAGAGAGAGGTGGATAGGAAAAATTGCCTAAGGTTGGCTAGTGAGGCAAGTAAGAAAGTCTGGTGAGCTAAAGCACAGAAGGAGCTGTAGATAGCTGAAGGAATTAAGAAGGGGAGAAGTCTTTCTTTCACTATATAAGTTAAAAAAGAGACACAAAGGAAGGGATTGTTAGGCTTAAAAAGGGGGAGGAGTGGGTGGAGGATAATGGGTGGACATAGTGCCAGTAACCGTGACTTGGGCATCATTACACCATGACTGGAACCTTGCGATCACTGGATATAAACTATAGAACAGGGACAGGGTAGTTGTGAATGGGGGAGGGATGGCAGTTTATATCACGGAGGGGATTACTTGTATGAGGGAGGAGTTGGAGTAAGGGGAGGTGGAGGCATTATGGGTTCAATTAAGGCCCAATAGAGGGAGAAAAGTGAGGTTGGTGCTGGTGTACAGACCACCCAACCAGTATGAGGAGAGGGACAGAGAACTGAGCTCACAAATATTTGAATCTGTGGGGAAGGAGTGATGGTAACTGTGGGGACTTCAATCTGCACAAGGTGAACTGGAGAATACCATCAACAACGTGTGCTAGGAGTCAGGCAGTCCTGAAAGGACTGTAGAATGGGTTCCTGATTCAGGGGATCAAAGGAACCCACAAGAGCAGAGGCAATTCTTGTGCTTGTGCATACAAATGGGAAGCATGTACAGGAAATAACAGTCAGGGAGCAAATGGGTGGGAGTGACAATTGCACAGTGTGGTTCCAGTTAGATATGGAAAGGGAAAACATCCTAAGACCATAATCTTGGATTTTAGAAGGTCCAAATTCAGGAATATGGGTGAAGTACTATGGAGTCTCCTGGCCGGCATCAGAGCAGATATAGGGTGGACCAAAGGTGGTTCTTCATTAAGGAAGGAATACTAGATGTCACAGAGGAGTATGTTAGGCTCAGGGGGTAAGAACACAAGTGTCAAAGCATATAGCTGGTTCAGTTCTGGGGTTACCCAGGCAGTAAGGGAAAAGAGGGTGTCATGGAGGTTAATGGTGGAAAAGCAGAGATGCTACATTAATAGTTCTGTTCCTTCTTCACCAGGGAGAAGGTTGGACCAGCATCTTCAGGAGGGGGAAATAGGAATGGGGGAGAGGGGAAGAGGGGGAGAGGGGAACTTAGATGTACTGATTGAGGTGGATAGAGTGAGGGATGGGCTGCTAACATTAATGGTGGACAAATCACCAGACTCAGAGAGAGTACATCCAAGGGTACTATGGGAACTGGCCAATGAGCTGGCAGGGGAAGCTGACAGACCTATTTAATAGTTCATTAGAGTCAGGTGGGGTACAACAGGACTGGAGAAAAGAAGATGTGGTGCACCTTCACATAAGCAGTCCCAAGAATGACCCAGGGAATTACAGACCAGTCAGTCTGACCCCAATTGTGGACAAGCTCATGGAGATCATGCTAAAGGAAAGGTTGGTGGAATATCTAGAGGAGAATGGTCTCCAGGATTCAAGGTAGCATGGGTTCATGGAGGGCAGACTGTGTAAAACAAATCTGATTGACTTCTTTGACTGCATCACTAAGACAGAAGACAGGGGCCAAGTGGTAGACGTCCTCTATCTGGATTTCAGCAAGCCCTTTGACTCTTGCCCCACAAAAGGTTGATCAGGACATTGGTGGATCTTGGGGTTGGGGATAAGATGACCAGATGGGTGGAAAACTGGCTGTGGGACAGAACCCAGAGTATGGTTGTGGGGGGAGAATTATCTGGCACCAGAGAGGTCACCAGTGGGGTACCACAGGGCTCAGTGCTGGGGCCAGAGTTGTTCAATGTCTTCATCAGTGTCATTGGGGATGGTATAAAGGGCAAAATATGCCTATTCACTTATAATATCAAACTCTGTTGGAGAGTGGACATGACTGAAGGGATACAGGGCTTATATGATGACCTGGAAAAGCTGGGGAGGTGATCCAGGATCTGGCAGCTTGGCTTCAATGCTAAAAAATGCAAGGTCATGCATATTGGAATCAAGAATCCCAAGACAGAGTACTACCTGGGTGGAACCTTGGTATCTGCACCAGAGGAGGAGAGTGACCTGGGAGTGATGATCACTAGTGACCTGAAGCACTCCACACAGTGCAAAAAAGCAGCAGCAAGGGCAAACAAGATGATGGAATGCATAGCTAGAGGGATCAGTAGTAGGAGAGAGGAAGTTATACTCTCCTTTTACATGTCCCTGGTAAGGCCACATCTAGAGTATGGAGTTCAGTACTAGTCTCCACACCTCAAAAAGGACATTAATTTTTATTTATTTATTTCAGTTTTGGAATTACAACCTTTGAGCCAAACTGGCTCTTTTACAAAGGCTCCAAGTCAATAGAAGGAGAGACAAAACAGTACAATTTACATCATATGACGAGAACATACAATAGCCAAGTGACATGACTAATTTATAAGCAAGATAAATGTGGAGTATAACCTCAAATACAAATACCTTTATTACAGAAATATCTCTTGTCTATAGGTCTAGTTGCCAAGAGCAGGTTGCTTGTAGTTGGCAGCCAAAGTCGGCTTTGTCAAAGAAAAGGGGAGGAAGGAGGAGGTATGGAGAGTATTGGCATGGGTACAGAGGAGGCATATTGTATAATGTTATTAGGGGATAGGAGAAGGGGGAATGGTGATGAGGGAGAACAAGCTGATAAGTGCTGTATGCATGGGGGCAGCCTAGGGGAAGTGTAAACCAAGAGGAGGGGAGTGGGTTAGGACTCATGGGGCAAGAGGGATAAGAAGATGGGATGGTAGGGGTTGGAAGTCTAGGCAGGGGATATCATTATGCACTGCAGTTGCACTTTTGGAATTCTACGAGGAGGTGATGCAGTTCTTTTTTGAATTCGCCAAGTTTCTTAAGGTGAAAAGGGGAGGGGGTAGGTTGTTCACCCAGAGAGGGCATCGATGGGAGAGTGACCTCTGGGCAAATGAGGTTCATTTGTAAGGTACATGCAGTACCCCTCTTGCAAAGCTTTGGGTTGTTTTAGTGTTGGGGTTATGATGGAAAAGCTTTGAAGATAAGTCTGGGACAAGTCCTGGGGGGGCTTCTTTTTCATATGATACATGCCTAGTACTAGGACCTTAGAAGTAATAGGAGCCAGTCAGTTGTGGAGTAGAGACTGCAAGAGTGGGAATACTGATTAGCTCCTAGAACAAGTCAGCAGGCTTTGTTGAGCAGGAGTTTAACCCTTTTGAGAGCAGTTTCAGTAGCCACACTATAGACAGTCAGTCCATAGTCAACAATGGACAGTATTGAGCTTTTGGTGACAAGGCTGAGTGCCTCAGTGGTCATAGCATTTCTGTATCAGTAAAGGAGTCAGAGTCTGATGTTAGTAGTTTTCATGAGATGGTCAATATGGGTGTTGAAAGAAAGGATGTTGTCTAGGAATAATCCCAGGTATTTAAAGGTAGTAAACTGTTCGATTACATCACTTTTGTTACTTAGTATGGTAAGTGGGCCACCCTACTTTTTTGAGCTTTGTAGGGTGAAGTGCATTGCTTTTGTTTTTCTGTAGTTTAAGAGGAGTTTGTTGTGAGCAAACCATGACTCCAGTTTGGTAAAGCTACTTTGAAGAGTAGCTGTTATTTCGTGGAGGTGTGTTCCTGGTGTGGAGATCACTGCATCTTCAGTGTAAAGCAGCATCTTAGTAAGGCAATCACTTGGCAGGGAATTGGTTAAAAGGCTGAATAGTAAGGGCCCTAAAACTGATCCTTGTGGGACACTCAAAGTAACATTCTGTGGTTCAGGAGATACTCCTTTTATTCTAACACACTGGGACCTGAGCGAGAGGTAGCTTGAGAACCAGGACAATCTATTAGTGGAGAGGTCAAGGGCTGCGAGGATGTTGAGCAGGATGTGATGATTGATGGTGTCAAATGCTTTGGTTTGGTCAATAAAAATCATCTCAACCATTTTTCCACTATTCAGGGAGTCATATAGGTGTGAAGTAAAGTCGGTGAGTGCCGTAATAATGCTGTGGGATTTACGGAACTCATGCTGCTGAGGGTGAATAGGTTATATTTGTTGAGGTAATCCATGAGCTGATCTGACAAAATTCTCTCTAAGGTTTTTGAGGGGGTGGTAAAATAGATATGGAGCAGTAATTGCTTATGCTGGTCCTGTATCCACTTTTAAAGACTGGAGTGATGAGGGCGGTTTTCTACTTGTCATTGAATATGTTTGACTTAAGAGATATGTTAAATAGTTGCATTAGTGGGTGGGCAAGCTCTGCTAGGGTGATGGCAAGAAGCTTCATGTTGAGCATATCACTACCCATTCTAGTTTTGCCAAGGATCTTCTTCAGATATTTAATAGAGTCTGCCTTTGTGATAACTTTGAAGTAGAAGGGGGGGAGGGTTGAGTGGTGTTTGTGGTGGTGGTGGGGTTTGGGGGCTGGCTGTTAGGGTCAGTAACAAGGAACTCTGGAGTGAGGACAGAGCTGAGATCTGTAAAGGCCAGATGTAAGGGATTAGCTAACTCTTTGGGTTGCAGGAGAAGACCCGCAGTGGTGACAATTAGATCCAGTGAAGTTTTGGATTCTTTCCCAGTCAGTGCCTTTACATTCTCCCAGAATGCTCTGTCATTCCCCCAGCATTTTTGAAGTTCCTATCTATGATAGGAGGCCTTAGCATTCCTTATCATGCAGGTACATTTATTCCTTGCAGTCTTGTAGGCCATCAAATCTGCCTGTCTTCCAGTAGCTCTCGCTACATGCCAGAGGTTGTCTCTGTTCTTTATTAGTTCTAAGAGGGGGGCCATTAAGCCAAGGATTGGATGCCACTTTTATTTTGGATGTTCTGAATGGTGGAAATAAGTCATAGGCTTTATTGAAGTTGGAAATAAAGAATTCCAGAGCCTGGTTAGGGTCAGGGCAAGTGACAAGGGGAGACCAGTCTGCATCTCTCAGGTAGCTCTTGAAAAGTTCAAGTTGCCCTCTCCTCAGGGAGCAGTTAAACTGCTGGAGAAGATACAGAGGAGGGCTACAAAGATGACAGCAGGTCAACAGGGTAAGGTATATGAGGAGAGGTTGAGGGCACTGAACATGTACTCCACGGAGGACAGGAAAGAGAGGTCGGGACATGATTGGGACTTGATGTACACTACCGGTCAAAAGTTTTAGAACACCCCCATTTTTCCAGTTTTTATTGAAATTTAAGCAATTCAAGTCCAGTGAATAACCTGAAATGGTACAAAAGTAAGCGGTAAACTGCTTGAGGTTAAAAAAAAGTTTAGGTTAGCAAAAACTGCTGTAGAGAAATTGCAAAGAAAGCCAAGGTGTCAGTGAGTACAGTTTCCTACACCATCAAAAGGCACTTGGAAACTGGAGGAAACTCTGACAGGAAGAGGTCTGGCAGACCCAAAGCCACAACAGAATCAGAAGACAAGTTTCTGAGAGTCAACAGCTTGCGTGATAGGCGGCTCACAGGACAACAGCACAGAGTGACTGGCACCCTGAACCAAAGGGCTACCACAGCATTTTGCAGCGCCATGCAATACCCTCTGGTCTATGCCTAGTTGGTCAGGGGTTCATCCTACAGCAAGATAATGACCCAAAACATACCTCCAGGCTATGTCAGAACTACCTTCAAGGAAAAGAACAAGACGGTAGGCTTCAAATCATGGAATGGCCAGCACAGTCTCTAGACTTAAACCCCATTGAGCTGGTTTGGGATGAACTGGACAGGAGGGTGAAAGCAAAGCAACCTACAAGTGCAACACATTTGTGGGAACTTCTGCAACAGTGTTGGGAAGAACTTCCCGAACAATATTTGATGTCCATTGTAGGAAGAATGCCACGAGTGTGTTCGGCAGTTACAGTATATCTGCAAAAGTTGGCTACTTTGATGAGTCAAAAATTTAGATTAAATTTTGTTAAACAAAATGATTCTATGATTTCTTATTTATCTCCAATTGTTTATTTGTTCTATGCTTTAATTTCAGAGTACATTGAGACATTAACCTGCGTAAATTTCAATAAAAACTGGAAAAATGGGGGTGTTCTAAAACTTTTGACCGGTAGTGTACTTTAAAGGTATAAATAAGGTGGATAAGGAGGGTCTCTTTAAATTGAATGGTAACTATAACACAAGGGGGTACAATCTTAAGATGGAGGGTGGGAGGTTTAACAAGGTGTTCAGTAAGCAATTCTTCACAGAGAGAGTAGTGGACACTTGGAATTCACTGACAGAAGGAATATAAGGATCATGGGTAAGGAGGATGGGAGGAGTGGGGAGGGGCTGGGACAAGCTCTTGACCCTGCAATATGAGCAGACTAGATAGACCAAATGGCCTTCTTCTGCTGGCTTCTTAGTAAGTTAGGATGACTCCTACTGCTCTTCCAAACAGGTTTGTTTGTTTTTCTGTGAGCGAACACATTAGGAGAACGGTAGAACAAATGTAAATATATTGGAAAGTATACAAGTTCCACATACACCACTAGCTTATATGTTGATCAGGACAAAAAGAGATTTCAAATAAGGGTAGCCACTAGACTGAATTCATTATATTTAAAAAATACAGACATCCAAAAGGTGAAAATAGTGAATTCAAGTAATTAGATGGTCATTTTTTTAAAACTATAATTAGTGCAGCTTAGTGAATATGCTCATTTCAAAGGTCTTTTTGCCCTGAACAACTTTCATGCTAGTTGAGTTGTGTATGTGTAATTTAAATACTTTAGGAGAAAGTTACCTTAGTTCTGCATGACTCCTCCTGTGTTTGCTCAGAGAGAAAAACATATGGCTGTTTGGTAAGAAATTGGTTATGGCATAGCTGACAGAGGCTGGTATTAAATAGAGTTCACTCCAAGGAAGGGAGGGTGATTGGGGTGGGTACCTCAGGGATCAGTGTTGGAGCCAGTCCTCTTTAATGTCTTTGTAAGTGAAACTGAAAAGAAGCAGGAAGAGAAGATTTGACTCTGTATGATAATACCAAGATCTGCAGCAGAGTGGAAAAGTATGAGCAGAGACTGTAGAAGACTTGAACAGTGATCAAGGATATGGCAGCTACTGTAGGTTTCAACACAAAAATGTAATATAATGCACTTGGGGTACAGAAATTCTGGGGCAGAGTACAAAACATGTGGAGTGGTAGTGACAAGATTAAGACAGTGACAGAACTGCATTGTCTATTATTCTAAGGGAACAGCTGAATCCTTTTTAGAATTAATTTCTGTATAAAGCTGTAGTTTTAAATTGATCAGACTTTTCAGTGTACTGCCTAGCTTTCTAAATTTAAAGCCCAAGCCTTGCCTTTCGCTTTGCCACCTGTCTGCCGTCTAACCCACTTACGTCTCCTCCCTGTTTCTATTATCCACTTTGTAGATTAGCCTCCTCCTTCCTAATAATAGTGACCACCCTGTTTCTTAGTTTGAGTTAACCACACCTCCCCTGCCTGCCCCTACTTAATCCATCTCCTTTTCTCTCCCTGTCAGATGTGCCATGCCCTCTTTGGGCTCACACCTCACCGCCAGAGGAAAAGCTTCAAGCCTGTCCTGGGAAGCAACCCACGATTCTGCTACTGCAAATGAACAGACCTTAAGGCTTTTTTCCCTGTTGAAACTGCCACCCGGGATTCTCTGAACTCCGGTTTGTTGCAGGGCCCAGAAATCTACAGAAAAGCCAAAAGCCGTATACCCCCTCAGGTATATTGGTATTTGGCACCTTTGGACATTCTGAATTTTCAGCGCCAGTACTCTGATTGGAGGATCACATCCTCCCTGACTTCTTCCTACTGGTCTCCATCTTACCTGGCTTCATTGGAGACATTTATCAGTGCTGTTGACCCTGGGAGACTATCCTTTCTTGTAAAGCAAAAATTTATTTTCTTTCTTTTGTAAAACATTATTCTTATTTGTAAAGATAGAATGGCATGAAGCTGCCCCCCACACTGTTTCTATCCTCATCTATCAAACTAGTTTAGGCCAATCAGTGTTACACTGTCATTGTTTAAAGTGATTTATCTGCTCTGAATGCACTGTGATTATATCCCTCTTTAGAATTAATTCTCTGCGAAAGGCTGAAGAGTTTTAATTTGACCCTTTTATGCACTCCTTAATATCCTAAAACTGCAGCCTAATCCTTTTTATTATTAATTTTGAGTGTAAAACTGTAGAGTCTTAAGAATATTAGACCGGTACTGCACTGTCTATTATTCTAAGCAAACAGCTGAATCATTTTTAGAGTTAATTTCTGTGTAAAGCTGTAGTTTTAAATTGACCAGACTTTTCAGTGTACTGCCTAGCTTTCTAAATTTAAAGCCCAAGCCTTGACTCTCGCTTTGCCACCTGTCTGCCTCTCCCCCTCAGATATGCTGTGTCCTCCTGTGGCTCTCACCTCGCTGCCAGAGGAAAAGCTACAAGACTGTGCTGGGAAGCAACCCATGATTCTTCTACTGCAAATTAGCAGACCCTGAGGCTTTCTTCCCCTTTTGAAACTGCCGCCTGGGATCCTCCGAACTCCGGTTCGTTGCATGGCCCAGAAATCTACAGAAACACCAGAAGCCGTATACCTCCTCGGGTACGTTGGTATTTGGCGCCTTTGGACATTCTGAATTTTCAGCACCAGCACTCTGATTGGTGGATCTCAGCCTCACTGACTTCTTCCTGCTGGTCTCCATTTTACCTGGCTTCATTAGTGATGTTTATCAGCACTGCTGACCCTGGGAGACTATCCTTTTTTGTAAAGCAAGAATTTCATTTTTTTTTTGTGAAAAATTATTCTTTTTTGTAAAGATAGAATGGCATGAAGCCCCCCCCCGCACACACACACTGTTTCTATCCTCATCTATCAATCCAGTTTAGGCCAATCGGTGTTACACTCTCATTGTCTAAAGTGATTTACCTGCTCTGAATTATAGAAACATAGAAACATAGACTTTGATGGCAGATAAGGACCACTTGGCCCATCTAGTCTGCCCATTTCCCTACCTACAGTATAGGCCACAGATCCTAGTTAACCAACAGCCTATTTCTTCCTACCCCCCACAAGAATTGTCTTTTGTCTGTCCCATGCATTTTTGAATTCTCCCACAGTTTTGGACCCCACAACCTCCTCAAGAAGGCTGTTGCATGCATCCACTACCCTCTCTGTGAAATAATATTTCCTCACATTTCCCCTGAACTTCCTCCCCTCTATCTTTAAATTGTGTCCCCTTGTTCTTGCACGTCTCTTTTTCTGAAAGATGCTACCCTCTTGGACTTTGTTGATTCCACTGAGGTACTTAAAAGTTTCTATCATGTCCCCCCTCTTCCTTCTTTCTTCAAGGGTATACATATTAAGCTCCGTTAGTCTCTCCTCATATGGCTTCTCTTGCAGACCCTGCACCATTTTAGTTGCCCTCCTCTGGACTGCCTCTATTCTGTCTATGTCCTTGTGGAGATGGGGTCTCCAAAACTGGACGCAGTACTCCAGATGGGGTCTCACCAACTGTCTGTACAGAGGGATAACAACTTCCTGTTTTCTACTGGTGATGCCTTTCCCTATGCATCCCAGTATATCCCCAGCCCTCCCTACTGCCTTCTCACATTGCTTGCTAACCTTAAGGTCATCTGATATGATTACCCCAGGTCCCTTTCCTTTTTGTTGTTGTTACTACATCCCCATTGTGTATTTTCCCTGGGTTCTTGTTTCTCAGGTGCATTATTTTGCACTTCTTTGCATTGAATCCAAGCTGCCATACTTCTGACCATTCCTCCAACCTTGCCAAGTCCCTTCTCATCCTTTCCACACCTCCTTGTGTATCAACTCCTGTTGCAGATCTTTGTGTCATCTGCAAAGAGGCATACTTTTCCTTCCAGTCCCTCTGCAATGTCACTTATGAAGATATTAAAAAGTACTGGACCCAGTACTGAACCCTGTGGTACCCCACTAGTATCCCCACCTTCTTCAGAGTGGACTCCATTTAAAATTACTTTCTGTGTCCTGTTGTCCAGCCAATGTTTTACCCAGGCTACCACCCTGGGACCCACTCCCAGGCTGCTTAATTTGACTATTAATCTTTTGTGTGGGACTGTGTCAAATGCCTTGCTAAAGTCTAGGTAGACCATGTCCACAGCCCTTCCCTGGTCTACTACTTTGGTCACCCAGTCAAAGAAATCTATTAGACTCATCTGACATGACCTTCCCGCTGTGAACCCATGCTGCCTTGGGTCCTGTGCCCCATTGGCTTCTAGGTACTCAACAATTCTTTCCTTCAGAAGTGACTCCATCACTTTCCCTACCACAGAGGTCAAACTGACAGGTCTGTAGTTTCCTGCCTCTGTCTTGGTCCCACTTTTACAAAGGGGAATCACATCCACCTTCCTCTAGTCCTCGGGTACCACACCATCCTCCCATGATTTATTAAAAAGAGTAGCTAGTGGTTTCACTAGTTCCCCCCGTAATTCTTTTAGAATTCTGGGGTGAATTCCATCAGGCCCCATTGCTTTGTCCACCTTCAGTTTTAGGAGTTCTTGCAGAACCCTTTCTTCTGTGAAAGGACTGGGATCGACCCCCCTATCAAGAGAGCTTCTGTTAATTGGATTAGGCACTTCCCCCTCCTCTTTTGTGAATACTGAGCAGAAATATTCGTTCAGTATCCTGCTTTTCACTGTCCCCCTCTGCCCACCCACCCACCATTCATTCTATTCAGCCTCACTATCCCTCCCTTTGTCTTTCTATGCTCGCTGATGTACCCATAAAAGGTTTTATCCCCTTCTTAACTGAGTTGGCTATCTTTTCCTCAGTTTGGGCCTTTGCTATTCTGACTTCCCTCCCTGCTTCCTTCTGCCTTAATTGGTACAGCTCTCTGTCCTGCTCCTTCTGTGTTTCCTTATACTTCCGGAATGCTATCTTTTTCTTCCTGACTTTCCCAGCCACCTCTTTTGAGAACCATAGTGGCTTTTTCTTTCATTTAGATTTGTTTATTTGCTTCACACAAAGGCTTGTTGCCTCTGTGATGGCAGTTTTGATGATTCCCCATTGTTGCTCCACACCCCTTCTAGCCTGTTTGCTAGTGCTTTTCTGAGGCACTCTCCCATCTTGCCAAAGTCAGCCCTCCTGAAGTCCAATACCCTCACTTTTGTATGGCTTGACTCTGTAGCTGAGTTTAATGTGAACCACACTGTTTGATGGTCACTTGTTCCCAGATGGCAACCCACTTCTAGATCTGAGATCCTCTCACTGCCCGCGTTTGAAAGTACGAGGTCTAAGATTGCTCTCACGAGTGGGTTCTGAAACTAGCTGACTGAGATCTGCCACCTGTAGGGCATCAAGAATGGCCCTGCTTTTGGATGTGGCTGCAGCAAATGTGCTCCAGTTAACATCTGGCATATTCAGGTCTCCCATCAACAGTATCTCCGCTTTCTCTGCCATACTAAGAATGCCTTCTATCATATCCTTGTCCATTCCCTCCCCCTGACATGGGGGTCTGTACACAACCCTTGTGCAGATTGTGGTGTCCTTTCCGGTCTCCAAGGTGACCCACAGTACCTCCTCTCCTCCCTGTTTACTCCTTTGTTCAGTTGCTTTTATCCCTTCCTTTACATAGAGAGCTACTCCTCCCCCCTCTTCTCCCCTGCCTGTTTCTCCTGTAGGTTATGTACCCTGGTATGTTAACATCCCAGTCATGGTTCTCTGTGTACCATGTTTCTGTGACTGCTACGATATCCAGGCATCCCTCTTCCATCAAGGCCACCAGCTAAGGGAGCTTGTTGCCCAGACTATGGGCATTGGTACTCATTACCTTCCATTTCTTGATGGCCTTACCCCTTTTTGACCCATCCCTGTCCTTATTGCGTTTGTCACTTTTTCCATTTACCCCTGCACTTCTCCCTATTGATATCTCTATGTTGGTGTTTACTGCACTTACTACCATGATTTTTGGGGCTAGGATTTCCTGCTTCTTTCCAGTGCCTCCCTTGGCTAGTTTAAATGCTTGCCAATGAAGCATTTAAACATCTCCTACAACAGGACTGGATGCCAATCCTTGAATCAACTGATATTAATACCGCACTAGAATACTTCATTAAATCTTTCAACTCTGCATGTGACTTATATGCCCCAGTAAAAAAATGTAAAATCAAAGCGCTATCAAATCCATGGATTACTGCCAAACTACTTGCCGAGCTCAAGGTTCGGGACCACTTCTGGGCAGTTGCCAGAGACACAGGCTCACCTCATGATACCCTAAAATACAAGCAGGCACGAAATAGATGTACCTCACAAATTAGGCAAATGAAGAGCTTATTTCAAAAATGCCCTTGAATCTACCTGGGTGATGGAAGAGCTTTTGGGACAACATCCGAAACATAATGGGTAAACAATCAAAATCGTCACCTACCATTATGAAAGTTGATGGATCCACCACTCTTGATCCAAAGTCTATTGCAGATGCGCTTAATAAGACATTCACAGACCTTAGTGGGGTCCTCCTCCCAGATTTCTTCTCGACTTACCTGTGCCTAGCCTAGTATCACAAAACACCCCTCGTGACAAACCACAATTTTACTTCAAGAAAATCAAAGTGCACGAAGCACACAAGTACATAAGAAAGGCCTGCTCCAAATCCAGAACAAGTAGTGACACGCTAGATCTAAAATCCTGTCTCTCACCCTGGATGAAGTAATTCACCCCTTGCAAAAATTCTTAATCTGTCACTTTGCCAAAGTCAATTTCCCAACAAATGGAAATCTGCCATAGTTACGCCAGTGCACAAAGGGGGGGGACAAAACCTCAACAGGAAACTATCGACCAATATCAATACTTCCTCCCCTCTCCAAAGCACTTGAACAAATAGTGGCAGACCAACTCTCTGATTACCTGGACAAATACAATTTACTCTGTAATCAACAGCACAGCTTTAGGAAAGGACATAGTACAACAGCAGCCTTACTTGATTTCTCTAGAGAAGTCCACTCAGCCCAGGACGAAGGGTACCAAACAGGTGCAGTCTTTATCGATCTTACAAAAGCTTTCGACACAGTCCATCATGGCCTACTTACCTCCCTACTTTCTAGCCTAGGCCTGGCCAAAGGTCCTTGTGCTTGGATAAAAAGTTACCTGTCCAATCGGTCACAGGCTGTAAAAATCTCTAATGAACTCTCCGACTTCAAACCAGTTCTCTCGGGTGTACCACAGGGATCACCTTGGACCGCTCCTCTTTAGCCTGTTCCTTAACTCCTCCCAGATATCTGCCAGGAGAAAATAATCTTATACGCTGATGATGCTGTAATTCTCTCTTCCAACAAGAATCCAAACTCCCTATGAAAAAGCCTGCAACTTGCTTTCTCTAGTGTTGAAAGGTGGTTCCTGGATAGTAAACTTGTGCTAAACCACAATAAAACAAAAGCCATGCTCTTCTCCAATCACCAAAACAAAAATAGGCATACTCCACTCACCATACAAACCTCTGCGGGAATTACACTGGACCAAGTAAATACTTTCAAATACCTTGGCATCACTTTTGACCAAGGGCTCACCTTTGCAACCCACATTGACAACACTCATGAAACAGTGAACCAACGCTTTGAATACTATTCCAGAATCATTAATTTCTAAATCAAGCAGCATTTAGAATAGCTATACAGAGTTCCATAATCTCAATCATTGACTATGGCCTTATTATTTATGGCTCAGCTACCTCCACTGCTCTAAGGCGATCTCAATCACTCTAAATAAGGCTGCCAGCTCCTCACGGGGCTCAAAGACTGACTCACACATGTGATCTGTACTATGAATCAGGCTGGTTGAACCTATCAAATGTCTTATTTATCTCACCTGCACAATGGCAAAAAATCTATCTTGGGACTGACTCCATTATGTATTCAAAACCTACTCCGACTGAATCCTGGCTCACGACCCTCCACCAGATCTGAACGCCAAC
Source organism: Neoceratodus forsteri (assembly GCA_016271365.2). NCBI lineage: Eukaryota > Metazoa > Chordata > Ceratodontiformes > Ceratodontidae > Neoceratodus > Neoceratodus forsteri. The sequence continues at coordinate 43,239,969 of JADMNL010000035.1, forward strand.
CTTTCCTGGTTCAGAGATGCCGGACTGCACAGGGACAAAGATCTTTTGCATACAGGGCCCCGGATGGTTCAATGCACTTAGTCCACCTACTCTATCCTCAACCTCGCTTGAAGCTTTCAATCCATGCTCTATGCCCACCTCACCACCACTAGCAACTGTGATTGCGCTAGATAAAGACTACTCCTCATGTCCATCCTCACATCTGAGGCCTCTTCCTCCTGACTAATGAACCCTCTGGTACCTCTACTACTTCCTGTCTCCCACCCAAACTCACTCCCCCTTTTTCCTGTCCCTCTCACTTACTCTCCCGCTCACCACCTTTCCCTCCTCTCTAGCCTCCTTTGGTGCCTAATGATCACCCACTCCTGGAAGTTTCCTTAACCTCGAAATTGTCTACCGCTTGAACCTGTTATAGCTTGTTTTTCTATGAAACTTAAAAACGTTACTGCCTTAAACTGTTAATAGCAAATTTATGATGTAAATTTCCTGTCTGGTTTTTACCTGTAATGTGTATTGTGCTTTGTTAAATGTTCTTTGTGACATGGAACCTTTGTAAAAGAGCCCTGGCTCAAAGGTATTAATTCCTAGACTAATAAACTAAACTAAACTAAACCTATCACCTAGGATCCTGGTTCCCCTCCTGGACAGATGCAGCCCATCATGCCAGTATAGGCTTGCATCACTCAGGTGGACCCCCAGTCCCCAATGAAGCCAAATCCCTGAGCTCCACACCAGTTTTTCAACCACTGATTGAATCCCATGGTGCAGAACACCCTAGCCTCTCCTACGCCATAGATGGGCAGCACCTCCGAGAAGGTTACCGTGCGTGCTACTTGTTTAAGGCCCCTCCCCAACTCCACAAACTCTTCCTGCACTTCTCTGATCCCTTTCTTAGCCAGGTCATTTGTCCCTAGGTGGACAATGACATCCAGCTCCCTTCCCTGTTCAGCTGCTCTGGCAATCCTGAGGATTCGCTCCCTGTCCCTTCAAGCCATGGTGCCAGGCAGGCACCTTACCTCCCTCTCCCCTTCCTCCCCAAGTTCTACCTTCCTAACAATGGAGTCCCCCACCAGGAGTTGTTTCCTTCCCCTGTGGGGTCCCCTGCCACCCTCCTTTTGGTCTCCCTTGTGGAGATTCCCAGCATCCTCCTTGGTGTCCACTGCGGGTGCCTCCATAGAGGAACCACACTTTGCCAGAATGGCATAGGAATTGTGGAGAGGTACAACTGGAGGGATGTGCCTCTGTTCCACCACCCTCACCCTCCCTGAGCCCACTGTGGTCCAACTGCTCCTCTTTCTTGGCAACCTCTGAGGCAACGGCAGTGGCACTGGTGGTCCCTGGATGGAAGAGGAGATCCCACAAATCCTGGCCAACTCAGCCTGGAGATGAGCAACCTCCTCCCTCAGCCCAGAGAGGTGCCTGCAGATGGGACAACACTGCATCCTCCAGAACGTCTCCCGGAAGACTGCTGCTCCACAGCCACTGCACTGCACCACTCCCATCATGTCTTATTTCTGGCCCCTTAACTGTTTGCAATCCTTACTCTTTCCTCTGTTTTTTTTCTTCTCTCTCTCCTTATTTTCTGCCTGTGTTCCCTATAAGCTCCTGATTGTCCTGTTCTGAGACAAGAATATCCTATATTTCTCTGTAGACCCCTTACTTGCTCAGAGGAAGACCTCCAGCAGCTACAGGGGGCAGGAGAGCTACTCTTGCCTTTCTAGGATGGTGGGTCTTTGGTGGCTCTCTGATCACTCACTTCCTGCTCCCAAACAGGAAGTTCCTGTTCTCAGTCAAATCCTGTGCCTAGAAAAGTAGAACTAGCTTTGGAGGGGAAGGAAGGAGGGCAATATAGTCCCAGTAGAGAAGTCCAGTCACACAGCAGTCCTTCCTCCTGGTGTCTTCTGCCAAGCTAGTTGCAGAATCTTTCTAAGGCAGTCTTTAAATTTAGCTTCCTTCTAGCTAAGCCACTCCCACTACTTACTAGATATTTGTACAAGTAATTTAAACCTCACAGCTATCAAGTCCTTTCAATCACCTGAGAATTACACCTAGATAACAGTTCAGATAACCATTCAGTTCAGTTAACTCAGACAAACACACACTTTTTTTTGTTTGTTTTGTTAGTTTTTTTTACCCTAAATTAAAGGTCCAAGTACAAGAGTTCTACTTTTTTAGTCCCAGGAGAGAAGTCCAGTCACACAGCATTCCTCCTTCCTGGTGTCTTCTGCCAAGATAGTGAGTAACTGTGATTATATCCCTTTCTATGTTTGCTTGCACGCATGTGCAAGAAACATAGTGCCATCATCGGAGATTTCAGAGGTGTGTCACCTCCTCCTCCAATTCAGGCAGCAAGCTGGCAGGCGCAGCCTCTGTAAGCCAATGCATTTTGGAGCTGTCTATGACACGCTCCAAAATGCAGTGGCATACAGTTGAAAGGGGGAGCTATGCTTGAGCGAGCAGCGATAAGAAGCTGCTCATGTGCAGCTCCCCCCCAGCCACAGGCGTGCGCACCCCCCACATGCAGCGATAGCCGACAGGTGCCCAATCCTCCGTGCCTGCGCTGCATCCTCCTCCCCTTCCCAGTATTTGGTGCCATGCTGAGCCCACCGCAGGTGACAATCAATAATTTTGCCGACGGGGGTGACCAATCCCCCATCGGCTGAACGCCCCCAAAGTCCTTGTGCCACGCTGGGAGCCCACCCAGTGTGGCAAACATCCCAAGAGGTTTTTTTGCCGGCGGGGTACCAATCCCGCCGGGCTGAACGCCTCAAAGTCATTGTGCCATGCTGGGAGCCCACCCCAGCGCAAGTGATGGGTCCCGCCACATCTTTTTTTTTTTACCTGTAAACCAAAACTGTCCTACAAGGCGTGCCTCCAACCCCTCCCACAACCCACACCCACCCACTGCGCACCAGCCTCCCCACACCCCCTCAATTTATTACTACCCAGACTCCAGCACGATGATCTTCGGTGGACCGGGAACACGTCTGCACTCTTCAAAGGCGACCGCGAACTGAGGAAATGCCGGTAAGCTGTATAATGGGCTAGATAGGAGGGGTTCAACTTTATTGTATATCTCAGGCATTTTTGGGAATTTTTGCACCAAATTTTCAACATGGGGTTTTTGGGACCCCTTCTCATGAATGATGTCACTGTCATGGCGTTATTCGGGCTCGAAGGGTGATTTTGCGCAGTGACTGTGAAATCACCCTTCAGGACCAAACACCACCATGACAGTGACATCATTCATGAGAAGGGGGCCCAAAACCCTCATGTTGAAAATTTGGTGCCAAAATTCCAAAAAATGACTGTTTGACTAGCGTGTGTTGTGCAGTTCCTACGCAGGCTCATAAGTTCGCGAAATTTCAATATTTTCACTCCAGATTTTCAACATTGCCATTTCACCACACCATCTTATGAGTAGTACAGCTGTCATTTTTCACATCTCACCCAAAATGTGTTTCCACCCTTGTAGCGTAGAATGGCGCAGTCGGTGTGCGAAATCAATGTACGGGACAAATTAAGAAAATCACAGTGACACTGTTCATGAGCAGAGGTCTGAAATGGCTATGTTGAAAATTTGGTGAAAAATTTCCTAAAAATGACCGGTTCTGGCGTGGATTGCATGATTCCCTCATGCGCTCATGGGTTCGCAATTTTCAATATTTCCACTCCAGATTTTCAACATTGCCATTTTTCCACACCTTCTTATGAGTAGTACAGCTGTCATTTTCACATCTCACCCAAAATGTGTTTCTGCCCATGTAGTGCACAATGGCGCAGTCGCATAACTCAGTGTATGGGACACATTAAGGAAATCACAGTGTCACTGTTCATGAGCAGAGATCTTAAAATGGCAATGTTGAAAATTTGGTGACAGAATTCCTAAAAATGACTGTTTTACTGAGTGTGCGTTGCACAGTTCCCACGCACGCTCGTAGGTTTGCGAATTTTCAATATTTCCACTCCAGATTTCCAACATTGCCATTTTTCCACACCTCCTTATGAGCAGTACAGCTGTCATTTTTCACATCCTGCCCAAAACGTGTTTCTGCCCATGTAGCGCACAATGGCGCAGTCAGTGTGCAAGCTCAATGTATGGGACACATTAACAAAACCACAGTGACACTGTTCATGAGCAGAGGTCTTAAAATGGCTATGTTGAAAACTTGTGGAAAATGCCTAGAAATGACTTTTACGAGCGTATGCTGCACAGTTCCTATGCATGCTCGTAAGTTTGCAAATTTAATATTTTCATCTAGATTTTCAACATGTCCATTTTATTAACTTCCTTATGAACAGTACAGCTGCAATTTTCATATGTCACCCAAAATGTGTTATCGCACATGTAGCGCACAATGGTGCTGTTGGTGTGCAAAAGCAATGTTTAGGACAGATTAAGAAAATCACAGTTACACTGTTCATGAGCAGAGGTCTTAAAATGGCTATGTTGAAAATTTGGTGACAAAAGTCCATAAAATGACTGTATGCTGAGTGAGCATTGTGCAGTTTCCACGCATCCTCATTAGTTCATGACTTTGTAATATTTTCAGTCCAGATTTTCACTAGTGGCATTTTTCAACACTTCCTTATGAACAGTACAGCTGCCATTTTTCACAACATGGCCGAAGTGTGTTTTCACACTTTCAGTGCAGAGATGCGTGGTCCCTGTGGGAAATCATTGTTCTGCACAGATAAAGAAAATCACAGCGACACTGTTCATGATCGGAGGCACCAAAATGCCTGAGTTGACAATCTGCTATAAAATATCCCCAACCTACTTATAAAACGGGTGTGCGTTGCACAGTTTCTATGTACGCTCGTGACTTCACCATTTTTTTAAATATTTTTACTACACATTTGCAACATAGCCATTTTTACACCTCCCCATGACAGAGTACAGCTGTCATTTTTTACAGCCTGTTCGGAATATTTTTGCACCTGTGGTGCTAAATCCTGTAGTCACTGTGCATAAGCAGCTTTCGACTAAACTGATATTCCCCTGTTCATGAGGTGGGTCACAAACAAACATGTTGAAAATTTGGAGTTAAAATACCAACGAAGGCCTGAGGTATTAGGCTTTTCAATTAAATCGCCCAACCCTATAAAGAATGACAGGAATCAGGGTGTGACTTGAGATTCTTGCCTGTGATGCTCATACCATTCCACACCCTACAGTCACTGAGAGGCATCGAGGCAGCCTTGACTCGGCCCCAAACTTCACCCCATTCTCCTATATTGCACCCATCTCACCATATTTCCTAATGAAATGGGGTGCACATAAGGGCCAAAGACCCCAAGGAACACGTGACACTTGTCAGTCTCTGCAGAGTGGGGTGTGGTGAAATGGCGTGGCCGTTATGCCTGCCGAGCCAAATGCACACCCCAATGCCTGTCACTCTCTGTAGGGTGGTGGTGGGATTGGCTTCAGTTCAATACTTCACTGCCATTCCTATTACTCAGCTCTGTAACTTCTACACTACCACTGCCAATGCCAGTAAGCAAACATTCGGCATTGACAAATGCTTGTTAGAATTAGTTCTCTGCAAAATGCTGAAGAGTTTAAGTTGACCTTTTTATGCACTCCTTAATATCCTAAAACTACAGCCTAATCCTTTTTATTATTAATTCTGAGTGTAAAACTGTAGAGTTTTAAGATTATTAGACCTGTACTGCACTGTTTATTATTCTAAGCGAACAGCTGGATCATTTTTAGAATGAATTTCTGTGTAAAGATGTAGTTTTAAATTGACCAGACTTTTCAGTGTACTGCCTAGCTTTCTAAATTTAAAGCCCAAGCCTTGCCTCTTGCTTTGCCACCTGTCTGCGCTCTTACCCACTTACGTCTCCTCCCTGTTTCTATTACCCACTTTGTAGTTTAACATCCTCCTTCCAAATAATAGTGACCACCCTGATTCTTTGTTTGAGTTAACCACACCTCCCCTGCCTGCCTCAACTTAATCCATCTCCTTTCTTCTCCCCCTCAGATGTGCTGTGCCCTCCAGGGCTCGCACCCTGCCATCAGAGGAAAAGCTACAAGCCTGTCCTGAGAAGCAACCCACGATTCTGCTGCTGCAAATTAGCAGACCCTGAGGCTTTGTTCCCCTGTTGAAACTGCCGCCCTGGATCCTCCGAACTCCCGTTCGTTGCAGGGCCTAGAAATCTACAGAAACAGCCAAAAGCCATATACCCCCTCAGGTACGTTGGTATTTGGCACCTTTGGACATTCTGAATTTTCAGCACCAGCACTCTGATTAGAAGATGTCAGCCTCACTGACTTCATCCTGCTGTCTCCATTTTTTTCCATTCAAATTTTATTAAGATTTTCAATACAGAGAACAAATCATGACATTATTAACATAGTACAAACAAGTCAGATACAAACATTGTGATGATTCATTCTCACCCTACCCTTCCCTCCACTCTCACACCCACCTCATACCTCCCAGCACAGCATTATATGTTCTAGGCCAGAACTTCTGAGGTAGTATTCACATACCTTAAACTTGTAATGAGTACAGGGTTTGTAATTGGCCCAAATCCTATTAAACTTCTTAATTTTATTGTGAAGGCTTGCAATAGTCCTCTTCGTTCTGAGATTAGCGAGAAATTCCTGGAGCCATTCAACATAAGTTGGTTCATCAGAAACTTTCCAATGTCTGAGAACCACTTTCTTAACAGATAATGAAATTAATGCTATATAATATTTCCTATTCACCACTGAAATACAGGAAAAATCTCCCAAAAGACATATTTCAGGAGTGAACAAGTCAGAGAACCCTAAAAGAGGGTCAGCCCTTTGTTCGATAGTGGTCCAAAGTGGGGCAACTTTGGAACAGCTCCAGAAAATATGAAGAAGATCCCCTCTTTGCATCTGACATCTTGTACAGAGAGGAGAGGACACCACACCTAATCTAGCCAATTTCTACGGGGGATAATGAATGTTGTGCAGAATTTTAAATTGCTTTAACTTGAGTCTATCCTGTTGCAAGAATTTATGACAATTTTGCCACAAAAGAGACCAGTCCAATTCCTTGGCTGGGAAAAGAGAAGAACCAAAAAGTGACAAGGGCAAAATTATCAGGGTAGGCCCAAATAAATAAAGCACTGTATATCTTAGATACAGCATGAGGTGAACCAGCCAGCTCCATCAAGGTAGCTTTAAAACTAATATGGGTAGTTGGAGGGGGAATCATACCTATTACCTTAATCAAGAGATGACGAAGCTGAAGAGTCTTAAAAATATTTGTACAAGGTATCATAAACTTGTGCATAATTTCTGCTGAAGAGCACCATTGTCTATTGGGTGTGATAAACTCATCAAGGTGACAGTGTCCTATCTGAGGAAGCCAACTGACTAAAAGGGGCTTGTTATCTAACTGAAAATGTGGATTACCTCTCATAGGTTGGGATAGATCCTTGAGATTCTCATATTTCAGAAATGCGCACAACTGAGAATGAACCCTGATCGAGACTGCTATAGGGGAACTGCATAAAGATTCAGGAAGGGAACTGACTTTGGTATATAACAACGCAGTGAGGGAATAGCCATATTTTTTTATGGAGGCTAACTCCACTTCTAACCAGATCGGAGTGTATGAAGCCTGGGCTGAAAGCTGTTCCGCGGTCAACCACCGGAGATATTTATTGGCCTGACTGGCCCAATGGTACAGTCCAATATGAGGAAGTCTTAATCCTCCTTTTGCTTTAGGTGCAGCTAGTTTATGGAATGCCATTCTAGATTTCTTATCCTCCCATATAAAGGTAGAAATCATACTGTGCGCTTTTTTGACCCAAGACAGAGGAAGCCAGACATTCAACAAGTTACGTGGGTAAAACAGGCAGGGAAAAACGTTCATTTTAATTAAGTTAATCCTGCCCCAGAGAGAGAGAGGGGGGAAGTAAGGTCCACTTGCAGAGATCTTGCTCTATTTTGTGAACCTGGGCACCTAAATTTAACTGCCTAAGCCGGGCCACATTCCGAGCTAGAATGAGCCCAAGGTATTTAATAGAGTCAGACTTCCAAGCAAGCCTAAAAGCAGTAATTTCTTGTTTATAAACCCTGTGATTGAGAGGGAAAACCACTGTTTTTTCCCACATTAAGTTTGTAATTTGAAACCTTACTGAAATCATCTATTGTCTTGAGAATGGCAGGAATAGACGTAAGTGGATGTGTTATCTGCAACAGGAGGTCATCTGCATGTGCCGCCACTTTGACAATCTGCCCACCTAGGGAGATGCCAGATATATCCTGGGCACTTAGTAACTTTTGAATAAGGGGCTCGAAATATATATTAAAGAGAAGGGGGGGACAGGGGACACCCTTGTCTAGTTCCCAAGTGCAATTTGAAGGGGTTAGAGATTACCTCATTACAAGAAATTCCAGCTGAGGGAAACATATATAGTGAGCTAACCCAGTTCCGAAATTTCATGGGGAAACCAAATACCTCCGTTACTGCAAATAAGTAATCCCAGTGGACTCTGTCAAAAGTCTTTTCAGCATCCAGTGAGACCAGGACCCTTGGAAGAGCAGTGTCCCTGGAGGCCAAGAAGACATGAGCCAGAGTCCTCAGATGATCCACCGAGGATCTCCCCTTCATGAAACCTATCTGCTCCACTCCAATTAAGGAAGGAAGGACAGCATTCATATGATTGGCCAATAATCTGGCTAAAATTTTAGTATCATGGTTGAGAAGGGAGATTGGCCTATAACTTGAGACCAAATTATGTGGTTTATCTGGCTTGGGCAGCAGAACAACCAAGGCCTCAAAAAGGGAGGGATCAGATGCCTGTCCAGAAAGGAGAGATTGAAAAAGGGGTAAAAGGATGGGAATCAGTTGTTTGGAAAACAGTTTGTAAAAATTGGAGGTAAACCCATCTGGACCAGGGGATTTGTCAGATGGAATAGATTTAATTACCTTTCTTAATTTAAAGATGGGGGGGCAGTTCAGGGGCAATGTGAGGAAGTATTATTTCACAGAGAGGGTAGTGGATGCATGGAACAGCCTTCCTGAGGAGATTGTGGGGTCTAAAACTGTGGGAAAATTCAAGAATGCATGGGACAGACATAAGGCAATTCTTGTGGGGGGTAGGAAGAAATAGGCTGCTGGTTAATTAGGATCTGCGGCCTATCCTGTAGGTAGGGAAATGGGCAGACTAGATGGGCCAAGTGGTCCTTATCTGCCGTCAAAGTCTATGTTTCTATGTTTCTATCTCATCCTCAGAGATGGGAGACTCCAATATATTCTGTTGAGACTTTGTGAGAGAGGGTAATTGTAACTCCCTCAGATATTCATGGAGTCCTTCCTCCGATGGAGGATTAACCATGGGGCCATATAGATCCCGGAAGTAACTGGTAAACTCCTCAGCTATCTCTGAAGGTGAGACTTTAAGGGAATCATCTTTGGGAGAATGGACTGCTGCAATAAATCTGGCAGATTCCTGTTGAGTAACACATAACGCTAACATTCGACCAGCTTTTTCTTCCTGATCAGTATATGCTGATTTTGTTTTCAAAATTGCAAATTCAGCTTCCTCCCCTTGCAAAGCAAGGTACGCTTCCTTCAGTTTAACTAGGTCTTGTTTGAAAGACTCCGAGGAGGTCAGAGAGAGAGTGGTCTCCATACCCCTGGTCTGAGATAGGAGACAGGAAACGCTAGATTCTCTCTCTTTTTTCCTTCTCAACATTAGGCCAATTATAGTCCCTCTCAAATAAGCTTTAAGAGACCCCCATTCCATATCAGGCTGTCCCATAGAATTATTATTTGTAACAGTAAATTGTTCTATTTGGGATGCTATATATGGAACCGTTTTCAGCTCCTTCAGTATTTGATTATTCAACTTCCATCTGCTCCCTTTGTTTGGTAAAGATGGCACAGATAATAAGCAAGTGACTACTGAGTGGTCCGACGGTGGCCCTGATACAATACCAGAATCTAAGACCCCAAGTAAGAGATTTTGGGAAATTAAGATATAATCAATCCGTGAGGAGGTTCCATGCACCTGGGAAACAAAAGTATACTCCCTTATTTTAGGATGAAGCACTCGACACACATCACAGAGACCCACAGAGTCTAGCAGGTCCCTGAAGGCCCTTTGAGCTGGGGAGAGGCCCTGATGGGATTGACCTGACCTATCTAGAACCTGATCAAAAGCAAGATTAAAGTCGCCCCCTATGATCATAGGGATATCCTAAAATGGGGTTAGGGCTTCAATTATCTGAACAAAAAAACCTAGGAGAATCTATGTTTGGGCCATAAACAGTTCCCAAGACAATATCCAGAGTATGCAATCCACCTTTTACAAATAAAAACCTCCCTAAAGGAAAAGAGACAGTTTGGAGAGGTCTAAAAGGGACCAATCTATGTAGGAGGATCATAACCCCTCTACTCTGGGTAGTGCCTTCCTCAGCAAAGATCTGCCCAACTTGTTGATGTCTCATTTTGCCGGCTTCCCCGTTGAGCAACTGCGTTTCCTGCAGAAACATGATTTCTGCTTTCAAGTGATTCAAATGCTTCAGAATTTTATATTGTTTAGTTTTATGTCTCACCCCTTTAACATTCCAACTAATGAACTGAATATTCCTAGCCATCACCCTTGTCATCAATCAGAGACCTTTTAAAATGCCACCTGTACTCATATATGATATCCTTACTACACTGGATACGATATGTGCTGGGCTTTCCTGACGTCCCCTCTTCCCTACCATTTCTTTCCCCTGACCCAATAACAATCCCCCAGTAAACCCCACCAAATAACCTCCCATAAACCCCCAATCCCCCTCCCTCCTCCCACTCCCATCCCCATTTTACACGGTACATGATGATCGGCAACATGAAAAGTCCCTCCTCCCTCCCTCCAACCCCCTGCCCCGAATAAGGAAACCGATTCAATGCTACCCCTTTATGCACTAAACATTTCACTTCCATTAATGAACAATGTTCTAAAACAACCTTGAAATAACCCCATTACATTTATATCATATACTCCCCTTAGTAAATCAAAAAAGTTGTCTAGAAATAACCACTATGTTGAAACTGTACTCCCATCTGAAGATCCAGCAAACCATATAGGAATGAATACAGTAGAACAAGGCGCGTTTAACACAAACACCGAAATAAGAAATAACAAGCTCTGCTGCCCTCTTGTGGCACTGCTTGAAAGCTAAGAACATCGCAAGCATAGTATAAGCAAACAAATAACGCCACCTCTAAAAATAAAAATGAATTTGTGCCCTTCCTCTTTACTATCAATGCCGCTTACCTTAGCTCCAGAAAGAAACTTAAATCCTCTTTAAAGCAAAGATGAGGAAGGATCCCCCCAAAAAGCTAGGCTGCAGCTGTGTTATTTTCAATCAGCTGAATGGGGCATTCGAGCATCTTGCTACATATCCCAGTCTATAATATCGAAGACTCACCCAAATAAGTGAGCGTACCACATAGAAAGCTTGTGAGCATTTGAAGGCAGAAAAAACTGTGGAAAGGCATGAAATTAATGTGTAAACTAGGACAAGACCTCATTTTTGAGCAACACCCCTTTTACAGCTCTGGCTGACCTACACGTCCCCCCATCAGCACCTTACAATCAAAATGCGGGGAACTAAGGGGACTAGCAGCTGCAAATCTAAAAGATACAGCAGAACTTAACCGCTAATGTGAAACCCGAACATCCATTAACTGAGTTACAGTCTGGCTAGCCAAATGCACATGCTTGCTCCTCGTTTCCATACCAGGAAGCAGGGCTAGGCTTACAATTAACAGATACATGCAGAGTCTGCAAGATGAAAATCAGTCCTAGGATTAACAGCTCAGGTAGGGAACAAAATGTTTCTCTTAAGTCATGGAGACTATACTCTATGGAACTTCAACCATGCGAACGAGTAACCAGTCAGAGCAATTTGTTACAGAGCTGTCCTGAGAAACAATGCTGAGATCTGTAAGTTAAAGGAAAATAGACAATGGCACCAGATGACAGGGCAACATAACAAACTATCCCAGTCAAAGTTTCAGGTAATTTTAAATAGGTCAGGAAGCGCTTCTTTGAGCCCAGCTGTTGCTGACTCCATGTCCTCGTAGGTCTCCCAGGAACCATTTAAAGAAACTTGAAACCTTGCAGGGAAACCCATTCTGAACGTGATGCCTGCGGCGATTAACTTAACAACCAATTTGTGAAATGTGGCTCATTTCTGGCACACAGACAATGGCAAATCTTGCGCCACCCTCAGCTTTTTGCCTTCTCATTGGAAATCATGTGTGTCTTTGGCTTTGTAAAGAAAGTGCTGCCGCTCCTGAAAGTTCAGAAATCTGAATATAAATGACATGGGGGGGGCTCCATCAGGAGGGGGGGTTGCAGTGCACGATGAGCTCTCTCTATAATGTATCCTGTTCCATAAGGAGAAGGACCGGCCACCTTTTCCACAAACTTCTTGGCGAACTTGATAGGATCAGAGCCCTCTTCTCTTTCAGGCAGGCCTATGATCAACACATTATTGCAGTGACTGCGACCCTCCAAATCCTCAACCTTATTTTCCATCTTCGCTAGTCGTTGCCTCACGGCTACCAGATCAAGCTCTGCTTTACTTTGTTTTCTCTCAGAGGAGCATGTGTGAGCTTCGTTGTTGGCTGTTTTCTTGGAGAGATCCTCCAAAGCATTCGAAATGCCTTTTTTCTCTCCTGCCATACTCTGCATTTCTGCCTTAAAAGGCTGAAATTCCTCTAAAAATCTGGAGAGGGTAAGGTGATCTGAATCGGAGCTCTCGGTGGTTGTAGACTGCGAGGACTGCAGGGAAGAGGCCCTGGCTTTCTTTGAGGCCTTCTCCGGCATTGTCGGAGGAGTGTGTTTGGTTGCGGTTTTCCTCATCTCTTCTTCCATTACCAGCTTGTCGGGAGAGTACCAGCAGTTAGAAAACCAAATATCACTTATTCGGCGGTAAACTTCACAAAAAAAATGGAGTTTTTAAAGTATTTAGGTGGGCGGGAGGTCGGAGCTCGCGGAGAAGAGTCTTACTCAGCACGCCGCATCACGTGACTCCCTGCTGGTCTCCATTTTACCTGGCTTCATTAGAGATGTTTATCAGTGCTGCTGACCCTGGGAGACTATCCTTTTTTGTAAAGCAAGAATTTCATTTTTTTTTTTGCAAAGAAATTGTTCATTTTTGTAAAGCTAGAATGGCACGAAAGCCCCCCCCCCACACACACACACTGTTTCTCTCCTCATGTATCAATCCAGTTTAGGCCATTCAGTGTTACACTGCCATTGTTTAAAGTGATTTACCTGCTCTGAATGCACTGTGATTACATCCCTCATTAGAACTAATTCTCTGCAAAAGGCTAAAGAGTTTTAAGTTGACCTTTTTATGCACTCCTTAATATCCTAAACTACAGCCTAATTCTTTTTATTATTAATTCTGAGTGTAAAACTGTCGAGTCTTAAGATTATGAGACCTGTACTGCACAATCTATTATTCTAAGTGAACAGCTGAATCTTTTTTAGAATTAATTTTTGTGTAAAGCTGTAGTTTTAAATTGACCAGACTTTTCAGTGTACTGCCTAGCTTTCTAAATTTAAAGCCTAAGCCTTGCATCTTGCTTTGCCACCTGTCTGCCCTCTAACCCACTTACGTCTCCTTCCTCTTTCTATTACCCACTTTGTAGTTTAGCCTCCTCCTTCCAAATAACAGTGACCACCTTGTTTCTTTGTTTGCGTTACCCACACCTCCCCTGCCTGCCCCTACTTAATCCATCTCCTTTCCTCTCCCCTCGGATGTGCCGTGCTCTCCTGGGGCTCGCAACCTGCCACCAGAGGAAAAGCTACAAGCCTGTCCTGGGAAGCAACCCACGATTCTGCTACTGCAAATTAGCAGACCCTGAGGCTTTCTTTCCCTGTTGAAACTGCCACCCGGGATCCTCCGAACTCCGGTTCGTTGCAGGGCCCAGAAATCTACAGAAACAGCCAAACACTTTATACCCCCTCAAGTATGTTGGTATTTGGTGCCTTTGGACAGTCTGAATTTTCAGTGCCAGCACTCTGACTGGAGGATCTCAGCCTCACTGACTTCTTCTTGCTGGTCCCCAATTTTTCTGGCTTCATTAGAGACATTTATCAGTGCTGCCGACCCGGGGAGACTATCCTTTTTTGTAAAGCAAGAATTTCATTTTTTTTTTTTGTAAAGATATTGTTCTTTTTCGTAAAGCTAGAATGGCATGAAAGCCCCCCCCCACACACACACTGTTTCTCTCCTCATCTATCAATCAAGTTTAGGCCATTCAGTGTTACACTGCCATTGTTTAAAGTAATTTACCTGCTCTGAATGTGCTGTGATTACATCCCTCTTTAGAATTAATTATCTGTGAAAGGCTGAAGAGGTTTAAGTTGACCTTTTTATGCACTCCTTAATATCCTAAAACTACAGCCCAATCCTTTTTATTATTAATTCTGAGTGTAATACTGTAGAGTCTTAAGATTATTAGACCTGTATTGCACTGTCTATTATTCTAAGCGAACAGCTAAATCCTTTTTAGAATTAATTTCTGTGTAAAGCTGTATTTTTAAAAGTGTCTACTTTCTCATTTGCAAATTATACTACATAGCCACTAGAGGGCTACAACAGCTGTCATTTCTGTTAAAGAGGAAACACATTATATTTTCTACTTCCTCTTCTGCTCTAGTGGACCTGGGATACCTCTCTCTCTCTCTCTGAGGACCTTCCCCTGAGTTTTTCTGCCCGTTTCCAGGCCAAACCATGCTCATCCACTAAGGCAGCAAGACTTGAACACCTTCCCCCACTCCCATTCTGTACTGGTGGAGCAGGGCCAGAAACAGGAACAAAAGCTACAGACCAATCTTGGCACACTGGATTGCAGCCTTGAACCACCTCACTGGCTCAGCTGCAAAGAGTTGCTCCACAAGTACGTTCAGCGCCAAAACCGCCACTCAGCCAACAAAAGGATTTTGAACTTATGACACCTTATCACCGATTGGTCTTGGCTTCTAGTGGTGTTTACTGCCAGTTGTTGTGGTGTTTAGATCTACCATGGGAAATTACAGCTGTTTCCTCGGTGTGTCGCTAGCTTTACTAGCACTCAGCTCACTTCTTTGGAACCCTCATCCCTCCCTTAAGTGGAATGACCCTTGCGCTTCTCCCTGTCCTGCATCCAACATCTCCTTTCAGGTTGCCATTCTGGACTATTGGGCTTCTCAGCTGTCTCTGCCGGGGAGTGGGACATCTCCCAAGCTGCCTCTGTAGATTACCCCCCCCATTCAGACTTGAGATTTCCTGATCATGGCAAATTTCTGCCAGGACACTAGTGGCTGCAACACTAGGCCAGTATAACACCAGGAGTGGGTGCAGGCCTACCCATCAACACCACCTCCCCTATCACTCAAAAAACAGTGTTTACAAATTACAGTTCGCTGCCTTAAAAATAATCCTGCTTCTTTTACTATTGTGCTCAGGCAATGTCGAACTCAGCCTAGGACCATTAGACACCCTTGCTTCTCCATCAGACCTGGCAGATATCAAAGGAATGTCTTTTATGCATCTTAACGCCTGTAGTTTGCTGAAAAAGTTCACCCTTATCCAGGCTTGGGTGAGCCACACCCTACCTGACATCCTGGTGATCACTGAGACCTGGCTTAGGCCAGCCACCCCAGACAATGAAATCAATATCCCAAATTGTTTATTCTTCTGAGTGGATAGGCAATCAAGAGGAGGTGGGGTGGCAATTTATGTAAGGGATAAATACTCAGCTGCATGCATAGACGAATTGTCCTCCCCAAAGAATTTGAGTGCTTGACCCTAAAGATTGAACTTTCTCCTTCCAGTGCACTCTGTGTAATAGTCTGCTACAGGCCCCCTTCTGTGAGTCCTCATCTCCTGTCTCACCTCAGTTCTGTACTGGGGCTCAGTTCCTTGGAAACCATTACTCTTGGCGACCTGAACTACGATTGTCTATCAAGTGCACCAGCTCCCTTGAAATCCTTTTGTGACACTCTAGGGCTGGTGCAACTCACTGGCGAACCTACTCACCCAAATAAAAAGAACCTTAACAACAGTTCCCTCTTAGATGTAATTTTGGTTAGAAAGCCACACCTATTCTCTCATGTCGGAACATTTTTCTCAGACATTAGCGATCATTGTATAATCACCACCATTAGATCCGCGCACAACCTACAGTCTGTGACAAAGTTTTCTATCAAGAGGTGCAAATGCAACTTTGTTCTGTTTGCTTACGTCCATGACTTGAAACATGCACCACGATGGCAGGAATTCTTCCTAGCCAAAATGGTTAACAGGGCATATACAATTTTTTACAATATTTTAAGTGAGGCTTTAAATAAGCATGCACCCTTGGTTAAGGTGCGGGTCAGGAGCAGCACCTGCCGTTGGTTCTCACCTGAGCTGAAAGCTTCCCTGTTAAAAAGGGATACTTTATGGAAAAAAGCTAGAAGAAACAAGAGCGACTCGGATTGGTTTCTTTTTAAGAGAGCACGTAACCAGTGCACCAAGTTGGTTAGAGCAGCCAAGGTCGCCTACTATCATTTGGAGCTAGCCTCTGCCTCAAGAAATCCTTCAAAGCTCTGGAAAACATTAAAAGACATGTCTGGACATGCACCTGGTAATTTCATTCCTGCAAAAATTAAGTCCGGTGGCAGCTTTATCGCTAACCGATCGGAGATATTGGAAGCCCTCAATAACCATTTTGCAATGGCAGGGCTAGCATTTGATACTTCTCCTGCCAATGACCTCTGCACAGCTCAGGTCTCACCAACCCATGAGTCCCCCTCTACTGAGGAGGCCTTCTCCCTCCTGCCTGTCTCTCTAGAAGAGGTGGAAGACCTACTGCTGCAACTGGACACCAGGAAGGGAGCAGGCTCTGACTTCATAGAGCCATACTATCTGAAATGTGCCTACCATGTGCTTGCAGTGCCAATCATCCACCTATTCAACATGTCACTCTCCCAGGGTAGCCTCCCCCCTCAATGGAAAATAGCCCATGTCATCCCTCTATTAAAAGCAGGTGACCCCTGATATCTAAATAATTACAGATGGATCTCCCTCCTCCCCATCCTGTCTAAATTACTAGAAAAAATAGTGTGTGGCCAGTTAGGGCTATATTTAGAATCCAGAAGCCTACTAAACCAGGTTCAGTCTGGATTCAGAGCAAAGCACAGCACCATAACAGCCCTAGCTAAGGTGACCAATGATTGGCTCCTAGACCTTGACAACAAGAAGCATGCCTGTGCTGTTTTCTTGGATCTTAGTAAGGCATTCGACACAGTCAATCACATCCTGCTTCTTTCCTCCCTAAGCACCTTAGGCCTGGACAATAAATCTATGTGCTGGTTTGCAGACCACCTTGGAGTAAGGAAACAGCAGGTTAAAACTGAAGGTGATATTTCTGCATTAAAACCTACACTGAGGGGTGTGCCCCAGGGCTCTATCCTTGGTCCTCTCCTCTTTGCAGTCTACATTAACAACATCAATGACCCCATCAAAAAAGCCAACATCCACTTATTCGTGGATGACACTGTACTGTACTTGAATCATCCCATGCCAGAAGCAGCCTGTGAAGACCTCCAAGCTGAATTTAACTTTCTACAACACCAGCTCATAAACAAAAAGCTTTTGCTCAATGTGGAAAAGACAAAAGCCATGCTCTTCTCCCCCTCCTTGCATGTGGCAATTCCTGCTGGGGAGGAGCTATCCCACACATTACCACTGTTCTTGGAGAAACACTAGAGTATGTAGTTAAATTCAAATATCTAGGAGTTTGGCTCGATCATAAACTTTCCTTCGCTGACCATCTCGAAGAACTACAGAAGAAACTAAGGCAAAAATTAGGACTATTCTACAGAATTAACCACCTGCTCACAAAGGAGGCCAAGATTCAACTGGTTCAAGCTACTTTCCTATCTTTAATAGATTATGCGGACCTGCTCTACAGCCACTGCACTGCCTCTGCACTGGCTAAGTTGAACACCCTCTACCACAAAGCTATCAGGTTCATTACTGGCCTTCCACTTTCCACACACCACTGCTCCCTGTACTAATGTGTGTTTCATTATAGAAGAAATACAAATGCCACCATATGGGCCTTCAGAGCGGTGACCAACCAGCTCCCCTCATATGTCTCAGACTGTATTCCCCGGAGTGTGTTAGGCACCTACGCTCTAAGGAGCTATTCTCTAATTGCCCTCCAAATTAGAAGGGTCAAAACTCATTTCTGCAAAGCTGCTCTAAGCTTCTCTTTACCCACATTGTGGAACGTTTACAAAGGAACTTGAAGCTAAGCTGCCCTGTTAGCCTGAATATCTTCAAGGCACTCTACGATCGCTACATGAAAGCACCTTGCAAATGTTTTCCTCACCGCTAGCCCACTAATTCCACAACTCCCCCCTTTCCATCCTGATGCTCGCCATGTTTCTACCCCTGGCTCTCACTCTTTCCTTATTAACTCTTCCTGCTGCCCCCACCCTTCCCTGTCCACTCCAGCCTGACTGAAGTCCCACCCCATCCATAACAGTGTCCCAATTATCTACCCCTCCTCTGTCATTATCATAATAAACAAGTACACAACAGCCATTGTCACTTTCTGTGGTTTTTGCTCAATTTTTCCCCCAGTCGTCAGTAATATATCCCTCCTCTTCTTTACCTCTCTAACCTGCCACCCCATACATGGCCTCTTTCCCCTATATGTGTAGTTGCCCGGCTGCCTCACTCAAAAGATCTCTGCTTATAACCCCTGTATGCCTATGGTTGATTGTACATCTGCTGACTTCTTAAATTGTAAAATAATGCTGCTTTTTTATTTATTTCAACCTTGTACTGTACTGTATACACTGTATATACTTTTTCTTCATTGTGTATTATTGCTTTTTGTATACCTGCTTCTGCATTGTACTTTGATGTATTCATGACCAGTTCCACCTTGCAAATGAGTCTTGCTCAGTGATGCCCACCTGGATAAATAAAGATTTTGATTGATTGATTGACATCCCTTTGCTCCTCTTTCTGGGTCTCCTTGAACATTCTGAATGCTACCCTTTTAGCCTTTACCTCTCCTGCTACCTCTTTAGAGAACCATAGCAGTCTCCTCTACCTTTTCCTTTTGCCTACCTGAGAGACGCATGTTGCCTTCACTATGCCCTCTTTTAGTCTGGCCCACTTTACCTTGACCCCTTAGGTCATCTCCTTCTGCCAAGTCATTTCTGAGGCATTCACCCATCAATGCAAAATCAGTCTTGTGGTCTTATGGACTCGAGGGATTCCTTAATAGATAACTTGAACTGCAGTTTTAAGGAGCAATCCTGGCAGTACAACTATTACTTAAAAACACATGTCATAGTCATTAAACTGTCATGGAATCCTGACTTGGCTACCAAAGTAGCATGCCTAGCAGGGAGAGATCATCCATCATCCTTCGGAGGATTTCTTTAAAAATTTTTATGAGAACAGATCAAAGAATACCTGAAAAACAAATGAAAAAACACCTGCATTGAACTCACTGAGCCACATCTCCTTCATCAGAAAGTAGTAATTTATCAGAAAGCAGATTTTGCCTCCCAGCCTCTGGGGATTTCATAAATATTCATGATCACCTGCTTGTCATTGCCTTTCCTGTTGAATTTTCCAGTAACTGACTTACCTTGGGTTCACCAGCTCAGTATTTATTTTCAGAATGGCCAAGCACATGTTCTGACTTGCATATCATTCAAACATTGCAAGTTCTGGAACATTTGGAGAGTGGTCAAAGGTGATTGATGTTACTCACTCAGAAGTTGTGTTAGCAATATCACCATTTATGCTGTTTCTTTTTGAAATCATTTTATTGTGCAAGCTAACCAAATTCAGCATTACAAACAACAGTTTCTTGTCTTAGTGTCACAATCACACCTACAAGGTTACTGCTTTGAGTACATTACACGTGAGTGAACAGAAGATAACAGACATAGTATACCTGGAATACAGTGAGCTAAGTAACAGCATGTACCTGGTAGATTAAGCAGTCCTAGGAAGGCTTAGTACATGTAAACCCTACATGGGGCCAAACCTTATATTGGCCAATTGCCATCCTCTTTTGTAGTCAATCTATTTTCCTCTTCCACAACCAGTGCAGGCATTTTCCCTCCTACTGCCCCCACCCTATCACTCAGCATCTCAGAGACTTACCTTCAATCCTGATGTTTCCCCCATGGCTCTACCCCTCCCCCACTATTGGCAGCTCTCACTCACTGTCAAACAGATACAGTTCCAGGAGAGGGTGCTTAAGCCTGGTACAGACCCTGCAAGGGGTCTGTATGACATCCCATACCATGAATGGACATTTTCAGACAGTTTTGTCTCCTCAGAGGGATGGGCATGCAATTCTGTCTATACATACCTATGCACACTCCCATACACAGGACACTGATAGCTACTATACCTCCATTCCCCCAAGTTACAGTCTCTGGCAGTCTTTTCCCCAAGCCACGCTAGAGCTCAAACATGTGCCAGGTGACAAGACTTTCTATAGATACATTAGTGAAAGGAGAAAGTCCAGAGGTGATATTGCTAAGCTTAATGGAGAAAAGGGAGCATGTGAGGAGGGGGACCCTGTAAAGGCATCTATCCTAAATAGATACTTTTGCTCAGTATTTACTGAAGAGAAGGTAGGGCAGGGCCCACAGTTCAGCATCATGGACACAGGGGGGAGGGAGGTGAGCACTACTCCCTTCACAAAAGAAAGGGTCCTTCAAGAGCTTGCTAAGCTCAGGGTGGATAAGGCAATGGGACCTGATGGCATACATCCCAGGGTACTTAAGGAGCTAAAGGAGGAACTAGCAGAGCCATTAGCAGAATTGTTTAGTGAGTCTCTGAGCACAGGAGAGGTTCCAGAAGACTGGAGAAGGGTCATGTGATCCCGCCCACAAGAGTGGTAGCAGGGAGGAGGCGGGAACTACAGACCAGTCAGTCTTACCTCAGTAGTGGGCAAGATTATGGAGGCACTCCTTAAGGAAAGGATAGTGCAACACCTGGAATCCATTGGGGCACAGGATCCAAGACAGCATGGGTTTACAAAAAGGAAGGTCCTGTCACACTAAACTCATAGATTTCTTTGACTGGGTAACCAGAGTGGTGGACCAAGGGGGAGCAGTTGATGTCGCCTACCTTGACTTCAGCAAAGCTTTTGACACTGTTCCACATAGAAGATTGATAAATAAGCTAGGTAGGCTCAGGGTGGGTCAGAAGTTGGTCAACTGAGTGGCAAACTGGTTGACGGGCAGAAAACAGAGAGTGGTGGTAAATGATATACAGTCAGAAGAGATGCAAGCCCACAAGTGGGGTACCTCAGGGATCAGTCCTGGGGCCAGTCCTCTTCAACATCTTCATTAGTGACCTTGCAGATGGACGAGAGGGTAAGGCTTGTCTGTTTGCAGATGACACCAAGATCTGCAACAGAGTAGATGATCCAGATGGGGTGGGCAGAATGAGAAGAGATCTGGATAAACTAGCAGAATGGTCAGAAGAGTGGCAACTGGGATTTAATGCAAAGAAGTGCAAAATCATGCACATAGGGAAGAGAAACCCTGAAGCCACCTATAGGCTGGGAGGGGAATTGCTAGCAGTCACAAAGGAAGAAAGAGACTTGGGCATCATCATCACTGATGACCTAAAATCATCCAAGCAGACCTCAAAAGCAGTAGGTAAGGCTAGGGGGGTGTTAGGGTGTATTAGTAGGGGTATCACAAGTCATAAGAGGGAGGTAATAATCCCTCTTTACAAGACACTGGTTAGGCCCCATCTGGAGTACTGCGCAGTATTGGAGCCACACCTTCACAAGGACATTAACCAAATTGAGGAGTCCAGAGAAGGGCAACCAAATGGTGCAGGAACTGCATCAGAAGACATATGAGGACAGATTAACAGAGCTCAATATGTATACCTTTGAGCAAAGGAGGAGAGAGGTGATATGATCGAGGCATTCAAACACCTTAAGGGCATAAACAAGGTGAAAGAGTCTAACATGTTTAAATATAAGAAAATAGCAGGACAAGAGGACACAGCATGAGATTAGAGGGAGGCCGATTAAGGGGGAATGTGAGGAAATTCTTTTTCACAGAAAGGATGGTGGATGCATGGAATGACTTACCACAAGAAGTGGTGGCTATGAATACAGTGCAGGGCTTCAAACAGACATGGGATAGGCATAAGGGAGCAATACAAATGACTATGAATAGATAGGCCACTGACAGAGCAAAGGCTGATGGCACATTTATAAGGTAGAAAAAGAAATGGCAGACTGGATGGGCCTTGCGGTCCTTATCTGCCGTCAACTTCTATGTTTCTATGTCTGCATTCCTCCCTCCGCAGTGGAGGAGAGCAGTTCATCAGATGCTTGAGCCTTCTCTCCCTGGCCAACCTCCAATGACGCGAGTCCATTCTGAACCTGGGTCAATAATGTGCTGGCATGTGAGGCACATATGCCTCAGCCCTCCCTGCCATCAGGCTAGCCCAGTTACCATCTTTGATTGCCCACAACATGGGTCCCTTATCTTATGAAACTGTTTTCCCTACCTATTTGCTGTTAGTTGTTATCTTTTCACATTAGGCATTGCTCAATGTTAATGACCAATTATGATGTAGAAGATGGGTTGGAGAGCCCCACTGGAAGCATAACTAGCAATACTTGCTATATGATGTTGTGCAAGGAATGCCAAAATTGGCTGACCTTGGGGCAAGTCAAGGTTATGTGTGTAGAGGTACCTTCACCTGTCTGACACTTTGGACATATAGGGGATTTCTCAGGGCATCTTGAACATACCCTAGCAAGATCATGCCCAGTAGAGGAGGTGTAATTGTATCTCCCTGAGTTTTTATGGATGTGGGCAGAGCTTACAGTCATCTTGCTGAAGCTCAGCTGGAAAAATGGCTTATCGAGGAATACATTTTTTTGAGTTTTCAGTGTATCCTTCTACTAATGCAAATCACTATGGAATTTGAAGTAAATACTCCCTTCTTTCTGTTTTAATATCATGTGCAGCACTTTATTTTTTTAATGCAAATGGTAGCGTTAATAAAAAATGCCTTTAAAGCATTGCCCTAGTTGTTTTTTACCCCTTTGCTTAGTAAATACTGTAATCATGCTTTCATGTTCGTAGCTCTGTTTTCCTCTGAGTGCTGTAATTTGTTCCTGATGCTCTGCTAAGCTGGGCTGCTGGCATCTGCAGCATCATGACATCAGTGGGTGGTCTGTGAGCATTGCCATCTGTCAGAGATGCTCTTCCAACTTAATATTTCCTGGTCAGCAAAGTGTTGCAGTCAGGACATTTTGGTCTGATTTTAACACACTCTCCTTATCTTTATACTGACTCATTAATAATTTAATTTAAGTTGTCAGATTTATGTGTCTTTCTTTCCTCTTAGTGTGAACTGAGTTACTGCCGGGCGACATAAGTTATTTTTTGAGGTTGCACTTATATGTTGGGACAGTCCATGCAATCTGTGCTTTCCTCTGTTGCTGTCACCATGTTTATATGTAGGGACAGTCCATGCAATCTGTGCTTTCCCTGTTGCTTTCACCCTGGGATTTATTTTATTGCCATTTTCTTTATAAGACCTAATTTACTACAATTCGCATTTCTGTGTGTAAGAAATTAGGACATTTTGGTCTGATTTTAACACACTCTCCTTATCTTTATACTGACTCCTTAATAATTTCATTTAAGTTGTCAGATTTATGTGTCTTTCTTTCCTCTTAGTGTGAACTGAGTTACTGTCGGGCGATATAAGTTATTTTTTGAGGTTGCGCTTATATGTTGGTACAGTCCATGCAGTCTGTGCTTTCCTCTGTTGCTGTCACCATGTTTATATGTAGGGACAGTCCATGCAATCTGTGCTTTCCTCTGATGCTGTCACCATGTTTATATGTAGGGACAGTCCATGCAGTCTGTGCTTTCCTCTGTTGCTGTCACCATGTTTATATGTAGGGACAGTCCATGCAGTCTGTGCTTTCCTCTGTTGCTGTCACCATGTTTATATGTAGGGACAGTCCATGCAGTCTGTGCTTTCCTCTGTTGCTGTCACCATTTTTACGTTCGCTTGCATGCATGGTAAGGAACGTTTTGGGAGAGTAGCACACTTGGAGGTGTGCCTCTCCCATCCAATGCACTGCTCCCTTGAGCAGGCATGGCGGTCCTGCACCAATGGGTGCAGGAGCTCAGTATAACAGCGGTGTTCCTCTGCTTCAAAGGAAAACACCGCTGCCATATGGCTGCCGTATCCCTTCATCGCGGCGCATCAACCGCCCTCCCCAAAGCTTGCCACGCTGGGAGCCCACCCCAGCATGGCAAATGTTGTTTGTTTTGCCGACGGAGGTGCCCAATCCCCCATCGGCTCCATGGCCCCCAAGCCATCCTGCTGCCATGCTGGGGCCCACCCCAGCATGGCAAATGTTTGTTTGCGGCGGAGGTGCCCAATCCCCATTAGCTCCTCGCCCAGCGTAGTTTGCGGCAGGGGTGCCCAATCACCCGTGGGCTCCTTGGCCCCATCTTCTGCCATGCTGAGGCCCACCCCAGCCTGGCAAGCATCCACGTCGTCTTTTTGTTTTCCTGTAAACAAAAACGTCTCGCTGGGCGCTGCCTCCCAACCCCTCCCACAACCTTCACCCACCCACTGCGCACCCAGCCTACCCACACCCCCCACCCCATACTTACCTCCGGAGTCCAGTGCGATGATCTTGGGTGGACCGGGAACACGTCTGCACTCTTCAAAGCCGACCGCGAACTGAGGAAATGCCGGTAAGCTGTATCATGGGCTACATGGGGGGGTTCAACTTTATTGCATATCTCAGTCATTTTTGGGAATTTTTGCACCAAATTTTCAACATGGGGTTTTTGGGACCCCTTATCATGAATGATGTGACTGTCATGGTGTTACTCGGGCCTAAGGGTGATTTCGCAGGCACTGCATAGTCACTGCATGAAATCACCCTTTGGCCTTGAATAATGCCATGACAGTGACATCATTCATGAGAAGGGGTCTCAAAAACCCCATGTTGAAAATCTGGTGCAAATATTCCAAAAAATGACTGTTTTACGAGCGTGCGTTGCGCAGTTCCTACGCAGGCTCGTAAGTTCGCGAATTTTCAATATTTTCACTCCAGATTTTCAATGTTTCCATTTTATCACACCTTCTTATGAGTTGTACAGCTGTCATTTTTCACATCTCACCCAAAATGTGTTTCCGACCATGTAGCGCACAATGGCGCAGTCAGTGTGCGAAATCAATGTATGGAACACATTAAGAAAATCACAGTGACACTGTTCATGAGCAGAGGTCTTAAAATGGCTATGTTGAAAATTTGGTGAAAAATTTCCTAAAAATGACTGTTTTACAACCGTGTGTTGCGCAGTTCCTACGCACGCTCATACGTTTGTGAATTTTCAATATTTGCACTCCAGATTTTCAACATTGCCATTTTACCACACCTCCTCATGAGCAGTACAGCTGTCATTTTTCACATCCTGCCAAAATGTGTTTCTGCCCATGTAGCGCACAATGGCGCAGTCGGTGTGCGAACTCAATGTATGGGACACATTAAGAAAATCACAGTGTCACTGTTCATGAGCAGAGATCTTAAAATGGCTATGTTGAAAATTTGGTGAAATAATTCCTACAATAACTGTTTTACGAGCGTGTGTTGTGCAGTTCCTACGCATGCTTGTAAGTTTGCAAATTTCAATATTTTCACTCCAGATTTTCAACCTTGCCATTTTACCACACCTCCTTATGAGCAGTGCAGCTGACATTTTCACATCCTGCCCAAAATGTCTTCCCCCATGTAGTGCACAATGGCGCAGGCGGTGTGTGAAATCAATGTATTGGACACATTAAGAAAATCACAGTGACACTGTTCATTAGCAGAGGTTTTAAAATGGCAATGTTGAAAATTTGGTGAAAAAATTCCTGAAAATGACTGTTTTACGAGCGTGCATTGCACAGTTCCCACGCACGCTAGTAAGTTTGTCAATTTTCAATATTTCCACTCCAGATTTTCAACATTGGCATTTTACCACACTTCCTTATGAGCAGTACAGCTGTCTTTTTTCACATCCTGCCCAAAACATGTTTCTGCCTATGTAGCGCACAATGGGGGTAACAAAAAGATCATGCTGACAATTTATTGTGCAAATACCAGCAATCGCACAGGGCATTAGGGTAAAGCACCATACATGCCAAACACCACTGCAAATACCTGCAAGAGAACATTCGGCATTGACAAATGCTTGTTATATGTAGGGACAGTCCATATAGTCTGTGCTTTCCTCTGTTGCTTTCACCCTGGGATTTATTTTATTGCCATTTTCTTCATAAGACTTAATTTATTGAAATTCACATTTATGTGTGTAAGAAATTAAATCAGAGTTTGACTGGTTTGCTCTGTTGTCCTCTTGGCTCCTGTCAGCTATGTTGTCATGCACTGACCCTTCAACAGTGTAGTAATTATGTCTTACTCTGTGTTTATTAGATTAGGTAAGTTTCTGCATCTGTACTAAACAAATATTCTCATACATCTGTGTGTGTGTGTGTTGGGGGGGTAGTTTGACAGGTCTGGACCAGTCCTTGCACTTCCCTACATTTCAGTCCACATTATCACAAATGCATCAGCTTTCATTCTCAGCCATAAACAGCTTTTCTTGCTATGTCATTTCTTCATATCTTTTGATATTTTTGTACAGTTTCTGTCATCAGTTTTATTATATTTTTCCCTTTTTCTAACAGTCTATCATTGCAGTGTTTGTCTGTAATCTGAGTACTGGAGTGACCTGCGGCAGTGTTTCACCCACTCTCTAAATTTATTGTGTTCCCTAACAGTTTAAATAGTACTGCTCGGCGGCCGGCAGGGGAACAAGAGGATTGTGCATCTGTAAGACGGCTCTCCTCTGCTGGGGTTTGCTGTGGGAGTGTGTTGCTCTGCAGTGACCTCCGGTGGAGACCAGGGGCAATGCAGAAGCAGTGCAAAGGAGAGAACATCACCAAAAAATGGAAAATGTCTCCGCACTCAACTGGATGATGGCTGCCCGGTAGTCCAATGTCGTCAAATATCCTGGAGCCATCCATCCCTCAGCAGTACCCCAGGTCGAAGTATTATGCTTGCCTGTCTCGGCTACCTCTCTCGTCGGAGGAGGGAGACCCGCCTGGTGAAGGTCTATGTCCGGGTTACCATGGGGATGTCTGCAATGTGAGCGATGGGGCCCAGGAACAGAATCGATCAGATGCAGCCTTGGCACAGCCTGAAGGAGTGGCTGAGATTGGCAGCACGTGTGGGGGGAGATAATACAAAAAAAATAAATAGTACTGTTGACAGTGGCTTTGCAACAGTGTGAGTTCTACTGCCTTATTTAGAAACATAGAAATATAGAAGTTGACAGCAGATAAGGACTGTAAGGCCCAGTCAGTCTGCCTATTTTTTCTACCTTATGAATGTGCCATAGACCTGTACTCTGACAATGGCCTATTTATTCATACTTATCTGTATTGCTCCCTTATGCCTATCCTATGCCTGTTTGAAGCCCTGCACTGTATTCATATCCACCACCTCCTGACGTAGGCCATTCCATGCATCCACCATCTTTCTGTGAACTAGAACTTCCTCACATTAACCCTTAGTCAGCCTCCCTCTAATCTCATGCTGTGTCCTCTTGTCCTGCTATTTGTCTTATATTGAAACATGTTAGACTCTTTCACCTTGTTAATGCCCTTAAGATGTTTGAATGTTTCAATCATATCTCCTATCTTCTTCCTTTGCTCTAGGGTATACATATTGAGCTCTGTTAATCTGTGCTCATATGTTTTCTGATGCAGTCCCTGCACCATTTTGGTTGCCCTTCTTTGGCCTGCCTCCATTTTGTTAATGTCCTTGTGCAGGTGTGGCCTCCAGTAATGCTTGCAGTACTCCAGATGGGGCCTAGCCAGTATCTTGTAAAGAGGAATTATTACCTCCCTCTTATGACTTGCAATACCCCTACTAATACACCCCAACACCTCTCTAGCCTTACCTACTGCTTTAGTGGTCTGCTTGGATGAACTCAGGTCATCTATGATGATGCCCAAGTGTCTTTCTTCCCTTCTGATTGCCAGCAATTTCTCTCCCAACCTATAGGTGGCCTCAGGGTTTCTCTTCCCTCTGTGCATGATCTTGCAATTCTTTCCCTTAAACCCCTGTTGCCCCTCTTTTGATCATTTTGTCAGTTTATCCAGATCTCTTCTCTTTCTGTCCATCCCATCTGGATCATTGACTTTGTTGCAGATCTTGATGTCATCTGCAAACAGACAAATCTTACCCTCCAGTCTATCTGCAATGTCACTGATGAAGATATTGAAGAGGACTGGACCCAGGACTGATCCCTAAGGTACCCCGCTTGTGACTTGCATCTCTTCTGACTGTATATCGTTTACCACCACTCTCTGTTTTCTGCCCACCAACCAGTTTGCCACCCAGTTGACCAACCTCTGACCCACCCTGAACATACCCTGTTTAATAATCAGTCTTCTATGTGGAATAGTATCGTAAGCTTTGCTGAAGTCAAGGAAGGCGACATTAGTTGCACCCCCTTGGTCCACCACTCTGGTTACCCAGTTGAAGAAATCTATGAGATTAGTTTAACAGGACCTTTCTGTTGTAAACTCATGCTGTCTTGGATCCTTGACTCCTATGGATTCCAGATGATGCACTATCCCTTCCTTAAGGAGTGCCTCCATAATCTTTCCCACTACTGAGGTAAGACTGACTGTTCTGTAGTCCCTTGCCTCCTCCCTGCTACCACTTTTGTGGAGCCAGATCACATGAGCCCTTCTCCAGTCTTCTGGGATCTCTCTTGTGTTTAGAGACTCACTAAACAGTTCTGATAATGACTCTGCTAGTTCCACCCTTAGCTCCTTTAGTACCCTGGGATGTATGCCATCAGGTTCCATTGCCTTGTCCACCCTGAGCTGAGCAAGCTGTAGTAGGACCTTTTCTTTTGTGAAGGGACTAGTGCACACCTCCCTCCCCCTGTGCCCATGGTGCTAAGCTGTGGGCCGTGCCCTATCTTCTTCTCAGTAAATACTGAGCAGAAGTATCGATTTAGGATGTATGCTTTTCCTCCGTCCTCCTCCACACACTCCCCTTTATCCTCTTTGACCTTAGCACCTCTGGACTTTCTCATTCCACTAATGTATCTATAGAAAGTCTTGTCCCCGTCTTTTACTGTTTGTGCTAGTGTTTTCTTGATTTGGGCCTTTGCCTACCCTACTGCCTTCCCTGCTTCCCTTAGGGAAGTTTGGTATGCCTCCCTATCTTTGTCCTGCTGTGTTCCCTTATATTTCCTGAAGGTCAGCCTTTTGGCTCTGACCTTTTCTGCAACTGTTTTTGAGAACCAGAGTGGTTTACTCCTTCTTTTGCTCTTGCATTTCTCTCTAACACAATGGGATGTTGCTTCAAGTATTGTATCCATAATGCTTGCCCAGTTTGCCTGCACCCCCCAACTTGTATTTCTTCTTGCCAGGGCTAGATTAACTCTGTAGGCCATCTTATCAAAGTCAGCTCCTCTGAAGTCCCATATTTTTGCCTTGGAATGGGATGATTTAGTTCTAGTGACCAAACTGAATCATACCATGTGATGGCCACTGGCCACCAGGTGACCTTCTACCTGGAGATCTGTTATCCTTTTTCTGCTAGTCAGTACTAGATCTAGGATAGCTCTGTCTCTTGTGGGTTGTTGTACCAGTTGTTTGAGGCCCTCCCCCTGCAGGGAATCCACTATGTGGCCAGTTCTGGTGGATGTTCCTAGTGGTATTGACCAATCTGTATCTGGCATGTTGAAGTCTCCCATTATCAGAACTTCCCCTTCAGACATCATGTTTTGTATATCTTCTAACAGTAATGTGTCTATGTCCTCCCCCTGGTCTGGAGGCCTGTAGACAACCCCAGTTCATATGGCTGTCCCATTTCCTGTTTTCAGGGTGACCCACAGTTTTCCTGGCTCCTTATATATATTCTGAATTTCTGCAGCTTTGATATTTTCATTGACATGAGGAGGGGTGGTGGAACAATGGGGAAAATCAAAACTGCCATCACTGAGGCAATGAGCCTTTGTGTGAAGCAAATAAATGAAAAGAAATGAAGGAAGAAAACACTATGGTTCTCACAAGAGGTAGTGGGGAAGATTAGGGAGAAAAAGATAACATTCAGAAAGTATAAGAAATCACAGAAGGAGCAGGACAGAGAACTCTATCAGTTAAATCAAAAGGAAGCAGGGAAGGCTGTCAGAATAGCAAAGGTCTAAACCAAGGAAAAGATAGCTAACTCAGTTAAGAAGGGTGATAAAATCTTTTATAAGTACATTAATGAGCAAAGAAAGACCAAGGGATGGATAGTGAGGCTTAATGAAGGGGAGGGGTGGGCAGAGGGTGACAGTAAAAAGGCAGAGATACTGAAAGGATACTTTTGTTCAGTATTCACAAAAGAAGAGGAAGGGGACGTACCTAAACCAACCAATAGAAGCACTCTGGATAGGGGGGTTGATACCAGTCCATTCACAAAAAAAGGGTCCTGAAAGAACTCCTAAAAGTCAAGGTGGACAAGGCAATGGGTCCTGATGGGATTCACCACAGAGTTCTAAATGAACTAAGGGTAGAACTAGTGGCACCACCGACTACACTTTTTAACAAATCATGGGAGGGTGGTGAGGACTAGAGGAAGGGAGATGTGATTCCCCTTCACAAAAGTGATAGCAAGACAGAGGCAGGAAACTACAGACCTGTTAGTTTGACCTCAGTGGTAGGGAAAATGATGGAATCACTTCTGAAAGAAAGAATTATAGTGTATGGTAGAATGCTGTTGAGCATGGAAATCCATGGTCCCAACAGCGTTGTTGAGCTGCACTAGCTATGTCATCATAGCTGTTGTGCTGCACTAGCTACATAGCTAGTGCAGCATAACACAGAGAAGGTATGTGCGCATGCGTGGAAGCAGGGTGAGCATGTGTGACTGGGCGACTGGCGATGCATGAACAACGGCCGCGGCAGTGAACTGGGCCGGAGGAACAGAAAACCACACCGGAATCTAAAGAAAAGTAAGGGCAGACTTTTTAAGCGCTACCATACACTATAAAAGATTGTGTATGATCGCTCATACACAACTAGGGTATCTTTCAACTCTCAAGGTTTCCTTGGGAATGAGACCTCAAGAGTGCAGTTACCATGGAAACCTCTTGAGTGAAAAATACCCTTGTTGTGTATGAGCGATCATACACAATCCTCTATGTTGAGTACCTAGAGGCCAGCGAGGCACAGGACCCAAGGCAACATGGATTCACAACGGGAAGGTCATGTCAGAAATATATAATAGATTTCTTCGACTGGGTGACCAAAGTAGAAGACCAGGGAGGGGCTGTGGACATGGCCTACCTAGACTTTAGCAAGACATTTGACACAGTCCCACACAAAAGATTAATAAACAAGTTAGCCAACCTCGGAGTAGGTCCCAGGTTGATAGGATTGATAGCCTGGGTAAAATATTAGCTGGACAACAATACACAGAGGGTAAAAGGAAACAGAGTCCACTCTAAAGAAAGGGGAGCTACTAGTGGGGTATCACAGGGTTAAGTATTGGGGCTGGTCATCTTTAATGTCTTTATAAGTGACATTGTAGAGGGACTGGAAGGAAACATATGCCTCTTTGCAGGTGGCACAAAGATCTGCAACAGGGTTGATACACAAGGGGTGGAAAGGACGAAAAGCAACTTGGCAAGGTTGGAGGGATGGTCAAAAGTATGGCAGCTTAGATTTAATGCAAAGAAGTGCACAGTAATTGGTGCACCCCTTCAGGTCAACACCCCGACGGCAGAACACGAAAAAAGACCATTACGGCAACAATCGCTGTAATGGTCTTTTTTTCATGTTTCGCATTCCCCAGTGTTCTGCCACCTCCCTCGACCAACTCTGACCTGGAGTTGATAATCCTAAAGGGGGGATGTGGGGGGGAAGAGCCCTCTTCAAGGGGGTGTGGGAGGGCAGCTCCCCACAGAAAACACTTGTAGAATGGGTGGCACAATTCCTGCATCAGTATTGTGCCGTCACTGTGCGGGAGGTCGGCATTTTCACTGTTGACCTCCCTTGGTGCTTCCCACAGAAATGCACCTGGGAAACAAAAACCCAGGGGAAGAGTACACAATGGGGGCTTATTAACAGCAATGAAAATGGAAAGGGACCTGGGGTTAGTCATCCCAGATGACCTAAAGGTAGGCAGGCAATGTGAAAAGGCAGTAAGAAGCGCTGTGGGATACTGAGATACATAGGGAGAGGAATCACCTGTAGAAAACAGGAAGTTGTCATCCCTCTGTACAAACAGTTGGTGAGACCCCATCTGGAGTACTGCATGCAGTTCTGGAGACCCCATCCTAACAAGGACATAGACAGAATTCAGGTAGTCTAGAGGAGGAGGGAAACTAAAATAGTGCATGGTGTACTCCAGAAAGCATACAAAGAGAGAGACAAAAGAAGCTTAATATGTATATCCTTGAGGAAAGGAGGGAGAGGGGAGACAAGATAGAAACTTCAAGGGAATCAGCAAAGTCCAAGAGGATAGCACCTTTCAGAAAAAGAGATGTGCAAGAACAAAGGGACACAACTTGAAGATAAAGGAGGAACAGCTCAAGGGAAACAAGAGGAATTATTTTTTCACTGAGAGGGTGGTGGTAGCATGGAATAGCCTTCCTGAGGATGTTGTGGGGTCAAAACCATGGGGGAATTCAAGAATGCATGGGACAGACATAAGGCAATTAATGTGGGGGATAGGATGAAGTAGGTTATTGGTTAACAAGGATCTGCAGCCTATCCAGTACATAGGGATATGGGCAAACTGGGTGGGCCAAGTGGTCCTTATCTGCTATCAAAGTCTATGTTTATATGTTTCTAAACTCATAACACTGTATTGTCTTTACTGTCTGGCAATTTACAATATGTCGGTCACTCACTATAACACCGACATCTGTCACCATGCCGTAGGGCTCTGTGCACCACATTTGTTTTCCCCAGCTAGGTGGCCATCCGCATGCATCTCATACAGGGTCCCCATGTGACTCTTGTGTCCCACTGGCCCCCAATGTTCCACAGGCAGTGTGTGGGGGTAGTTGGTGACATAATGTGGTAGCAGTTGTTACACACACCTCTATGATGGATGGGCATCTTTCACAAGTGTTGTGGGTCATAGGTTCATAGGTTGTATCAGAGCATAGAAGACACATGTCCATATGGCTCGCCAATTTCCTAGCAATAGCCATGTATTCTTATATTAGTCAAATAGAAATCCAGTCTATTTTTAAAAATATTCATAGTTGTACTTGTCACTACTTCACAAGGAAGTGTATTCCAGATTCCTGTAGTTCTTACACTAAACCAGTTTTCCCTCCTTTTAGTGTTGTATTTATCTTTGTGTAATTGGTAACAATGTGCTCTAGTATCATATGTTTGTTTCCTAAATTCCAATTCTAGTTGGCTCCTTAATTGGTCATCTTTGAGTATTCTAAATATAGGTTCATAGAGAGTCCTCAGTAACATAGCAGTGCATTGGCCCAGTGGGTCATGTGAATGGCCTGGATTGGGCGGCTGCATGTCATGGGTAACTGGGATGGCCCCTTTGGCCCTATTGGGGTGTGTGGGGGGTCATGCAGAATTCTGCTTTGTCACACCTTTGGCATGTATGCACTGTGGCTATGGTCCAGTGCCCCATATTGGTACGGGATCCACCACTCTCAAGCCCATGACTTGTCCCATTTTCATGTCCTCAGCAGGTGCTGTCCCTGAGAAAGGGCTTATAGGTTTAATGTTGCAGAGTACAATATCCTCGCCCAGGGGAACAAAGCCATGGTGGCAACACTAACACAGTACAGCAGCACCGACACCACTTTCCAGCAGGCCTGGTCCAAATTGCAAAATTCAGACAGCAGGCACAGGGTGGACAGCTGCAACACTCTGGTTGTATCCCCAACAGGGCTTTGGGATACCACCTGAACAGTCACCTTCACCTTCACCATCAGGGCATGGCTACACTGGGTGGTGCTGTGCATGCCTCCATCCAGGGGTTCATGCAGCTGACTATGCATGGTCAGGTTGTGACAGTACTGGCCCACCAGCTGATCAACGGTCAGTGACTCAAAGGGGACTCATGCCTGGAACCGTCTGTGCACAGAAAGGTGCCTTCGCCAGTGACAGATGGGCCCTGGATGTCCCTGTTGCTGCTCTTCATGGAGGACTCCCAACATGTTTAGAGGTGATGCTGTCTTGTCAGCCATTGTGGTTCTTCCTGCAGTTCCTGCTTCTCCCTCTGGGCTGGCAACTTGGGGGTTGGGGCATGGGTGGGAGGATGACAGCACTGCCCTGCAGGGCATGTTCCAGTGATGGATTCGAGGGGTTGGAGGTGTGGGATGCCCTGCGAGGCTCTTAGTGAACACTTCAGTGGGGGGATGGGATGCTGTGCAGGGCATTACATGCACAGGGATTCGGGGGGCAGTTGGTGTGGGCAGCCCTGCAGGGCATTTACTGTATGGGGACATGTATAGTAGGGGGATGGGGTGATATCATGGCCTTGAGTCTTGACTGTTTGTGCAGTGCCCATTGGGGTAACAACAGGGGTGGTCTGGACATGGGGGGACACATGGACCGGATTCTACAGAACCCTTGGAGGAGATATGTAAGTTACACCAACTAAATGCAGGTGTATCTTAACAATGCCGGTTCTCCTCTGGGGGTTCTTGTAGAATCCCGACATTGGGGTCTTTGCTACTGCCCTTCTGGAATGGGGCACAACAGCTGCTGTAAACCCCCTAATGCCATGTCGCAAGAGATTTATTGCGCAACTGCCGGTGTAACTGCTGTTCGGCGCAAGCGGCCTGCAACATGCCACATTGTAGAATAGCGCAAGTTGCAACTGCGGGTGTGAGTTGCTACTTGCGCCATTCTACTTGGTGCAAGTGCTGTTACACCAGGCGTAACCTTTCTAGAATCGGGGCCTAGGTGTTTATAAGCAGATGAGTTTCTGGGAAAGGCACACTGACCTAAGGCTTGTTTTTACAGTAGTTGTTTATATGCAAATGAGCAACTGGGAAAGGCACACAGAGCCAGTGTTTGTTTCACATGTCATCTGAGGGAAGAGTACGTGAAGTTGCTTAATAATATTGTAAGAGGGGGAGAGATGAAGGTGGCTAGGTAATTAGTTCCAGATAGAGAGAAAACAGAGTAATAAGGACCCATGAGTCAGAAACATAGAGTGACAAGGATAACCTGGGGTGTGGGGCTGGGGGTTGAGAAAAATAAGTTGACTAAAAAGAGAATACACCCAGTAAACTTTTATTAGTCTCACTTTATTCCTGGTGTACTGTGAAAAATATGATATTTTTTTTCTATGAGGACAAAGTTTTTTTTTTCCCAAATTTGAGGGAGGCTTGATATCTTTTCCATTGCTTAGGGGATGCTCACTGTCATTAAGTATGAGAACTAATGGTCTACATCATTAGTTAATAGCAGCTTGCAATGTATAGATAAGCACCATCTATTAACTTCTGTTCATTTGTCAATATTATTTAGAAACATAGAAACATAGACTTTGATGGCAGATAAGGACCGCTTGACCCACCTAGTCTGCCCATTTCCCTACCTAATGGATAAGCTGCAGATCCTAGTTAATCAACAGCCTATTTCTTCCTACCCCCCCAACAAAAATTGCCTTATGTCTGTCCCATGCATTCTTGAATTCTCCCACAGTTTGACACCCCACAGTCTCCTCAGGAAGGCTGTTCCATGCATCCACCACCCTCTCTGTGAAAAAATACTTCTTCACATTGCCCCTGAACAGTCCCCCCATTATCTTCAAATTGTGTCCCCTTGTTCTTGCACATCTCTTTTTCTGAAAGATGCTACCCTCTTGGACTTTGTTGATTCCACTGAGGTACTTAAAAGTTTCTATCATGTCTCCCTCTCCTTCCTTTCCTCAAGGGTATACATGTTAAGCTCCTTCAGTCTCTCGTCGTATGGCTTCTCTTGCAGACCCTACACCATTTTAGTTGCCCTCCTCTGGACATCCTCTGTCCTGTCTATGTCCTTGCGGAGATAGGGTCTCCAGAACTGGATGCATTACTCCAGATGGGGTCTCACCAACTGTCTGTACAGAGGGATAACAACTTCCTGTTTTCTGCTGGTGATGCCTCTCCCTATACATCCCAGTATCCTCCCAGCCCTCCCTACTGCCTTCTCACATTGCTTGCTAACCTTAAGGTCATCTGATATGATTACCCCCGGTCCCTTTCCATTTTTGTTGTTGTTACTACCTCCCTCCCCATTGTGTAATCTTCCCCTGGGTTTTTGTGTCCCAGGCGCATTATTTTGCACTTCTTTGCATTGAATCCAAGCCGCCATACTTCTGACCATTCCTCCAACCTTGCCAAGTCCCTTCTCATCTTTTCCACACTTCCTCGTGTATCAACCCTGTTGCAGATCTTTGTGTCATCTGCAAAGAGGCAAACCTTTCCTTCCAGTCCCTCTACAATGTCACTTATAAAGACATTAAGAAGGACTGGACCCAGTACTGAACCCTGCGGTCCCTATTAGTAACCCTTCTTTCTTCAGAGTGGACTTCATTTACAATAACCTTCTTTGTCCAGCCAGTGTTTTACCCAGGCTACCACCCTGGGACCCACACCCAAGCTGGTTAATTTGACTATTAATCTTTTGTGTGGGACTATGTCAAATGTCTTGCTAAAGTCTAGGTAGGCCATATCCACAGCCCCTCCCTGGTATACTACTTTTGCCACCCAGTCCAAGAAATCAATTAGATTGGTCTGACATGACCTTCCCTCTGTGAACCCATGCTGCCTTGGGTCCTGTGCCACACTGGCATCTAGGTACTCAACAGTTCGTTCCTTCAGAAGTGATTCCATCACTTTCCCTACCACAGAGGTCAAACTGACATGTCTGCAGTTTCTTACCTCTGTCCTTCTCCCACTTTTGTGAAGGGGAATCACTTTCGCCTTCCTCCAGTCCTCAGGTAGCACACCATCCTCCCATGATTTGTTAAAAAGGGTAGTCAGTGGTTTCACTAGTTCTCCCTTTAATTCTTTTAGAATTCTGGGGCGAATTCCATCAGGCCCCATTGCTTTGTCCACCTTCAGTTTTAGGAGTTCATTCAGAACCCTTTCTTCTTTGAAAGGACTGTGATCGACCCCCCTATCAAGAGTGCTTCTGTTAAATGGATTAGGCACCTACCCCTCCTCCTCTTTTGTGAATACTGAGCAGAAATATTCATTCAGTATCCCTGCTTTTTCACTGTACCTCTCTGCCCACCCACTGTCCATTCTATTCAGCCTCACTATCCCTCTCCTTATCTTTCTATGCTCCCTGATGTACCTATAAAAGGTCTTATCCCCCTTCTTAACCAAGTTGTCTGTTTTTTCCTCAGTTTGGGTCTTTGCTATTCTGACTTCCCTCCCTGCTTCCTTCTGCCTTAACTGGTACAGCTCTCTGTCCTGATCCTTCTGTGTTTCCTTATACTTCCTGAATGCTATATTTTTCTCCTGATCTTCCGAGCCACCTCTTTTGAGAACCATAGTGGCTTTTTCTTTCATTTTGATTTGTTTATTTGCTTCACACAAAGGCTTGTTGCCTGTGTGATGGCAGTTTTGATGTTTCCCCATTGTTGATCTACCCCTCCTTCTAGCCTATTTGCTAGTGCTTTTCTAAGGCACTCTCCATCTTGCCAAAGTCAGCCCTCCTGAAGTCCTGTACCCTCACTTTTGTATGGCTTGGCTCTGTAGCTGAGCTTATCATGAACCACACTGTTTGGTGGTCACTTGTTCCCAGATGGCTACCCACTTCTAGATCTGAGATCCTCTCACTGTCCCCATTTGAGAGTATGAGGTCTATGAGTGCTCCGTCACGAGTGGGTTCCGAAACTAGCTGTCTGGTGCATGCCACCTGTAGAGCATTGAGAATGGCCCTGCTCTTGGATGTGGCTGCAGCAAATGTGCTCCTGCTAACATCTGGCATATTCAGGACTCCCATCAACAGTATCTCCCCTTTCTTTGCCATCCTAAGAATGTCTTCTATCATATCCTTGTCCATTCCCTCCCCCTGACATGAGGGTCTGTATACAACCTCTGTGTGGATTGTGGTGCCATTTCCAGTCTCTAAGGTGACCCACGGTGCCTCCTCTCCTCCCTGTTTACTCTTTTGTTCAGTTGCTTTTATCCCTTCCCTTACATAGAGAGCTACTCCTCCCCCTCTCCTCCCCTTCCTTACCTGTCTCTCCTGTAGGTTGTGTACCCTGGTATGTTAACATCCCAGTCATGGTTCTCTGTGTACCATGTTTCTGTGACTGCTTTGATATCCAGGCATCCCTCTTCCATCCAGGCCACCTGTTCAGGGAGTTTGTTGCCCAGACTAAGGGCATTGGTACTCATTACCCTCCATTTCCTGATGGCCTTAACCCTTTTTGTCCCATCCCTGTCCTTAATGCCTTTGTCACTTTCTCCATTTACCCCTGCCCTTCTCCCTATCAACATCTCTAACTTGGTGTTTCCCTCACTTAATACCCTGACTTTTTTTGGGGGGGGGGCTAGGATTTCCTTGCTCCTTTCCAGTGCCTCTCCCCACTTGGCTAGTTTAAATGCTTGCTAATGAAGCATTTAAACCTATCACCGAGGATCATGGTTCCCCTCCTGGTCAGATGCAGATGATCACTCCAGAATAGGCCTGCGTCACTCCAGGTAGACCCCCAGTCCCCAAATTCCTGAGCTCTGCACCAGTTTTTCAACCACCGATTGAATCCCATGGTGTGGACCACCCTAGCCTTACCTATGCCATAAACAGGTAGGACCTCCAAGAAGGTTACCGTGTGTGCTACTTTGTCTAAGGCCCCTCCCCAACTCCACAAACTCTTCCTGCACTGCTCTGATCCCTTTCTTAGCCAGGTCAGTTGTCCCTAGGTGGACAATGACATCCAACTCCCTCCCCTGTGCAGCTGCTCTGGCAATCCTGATGATTCTCTTCTCCATTTGTGATCATTAAAGCTGTAACCTGAAATGAGACCACCTAGTAAATAGGACTCTGTAGCCCTAATGGTGTCAGTATTACAGCATATGCCTGTATAAAAACAACATTGTCTATTACAAAATAACAGATCTGCATGTAAAAATTTCAAACCCGTGAGATCTCCACCCACCAGTTAAAAGCAAACTATACATACACAATCATATAGGCTTCATACAACCATTCTCTATAAACGCGCATAGTAGAAACACGTGAAAACAAATATCTCTTCATGTATTGTGCCAAAAAAGATTTTTTAAACAGTGGAGATTTGTTTCTGTTTATCAGCATATGGTTAGGCAACCAAAAGAGCATAGCTGGCCCCTTCTGAATCTCCCTATGAACCATTCCAAACACTGAAGGGCTCATTAGGGTTGGTATTAGGATAGGATAGGATAGGACACAGCCTACCATTTGGGTAGTTAGGTCGCTGACAAGAACTCAGCTCCCACCAGATTACAGTACAGTATATCAGATAAAGGCATCACTGATTACCAGGGACATGTAGGTAGTATTGTTAGTAAATGGATTTCTGGCTCACAGTGGGGTCGGAGTGTGGATATTGGTGGACAATATTGACATTGTTAGAATACTATTTGGTGGGAGATGGGTTGTTGTCAATGATCAAGCTGCCCATTTTGTAGGCTACATGCAATACTACATCATTTCAAAGCCCTTGTCACAGCGGTCACACTTGGGTGATTATAAGAACTCTTTTTTGTAATGGTTTGAACTGTTTGTAGGCTACTTGGTCTTGTTTAAGGTCTGCCAGTTAAATTCCACAAGTCTGTTAGTCAGTCCAACTTTCCAGTTACTAAATGTACACTCAAGTCCACAATTTCTTCCCCAATACTCATCACCATACATGCTTTTTAAAATGGGTTATTGTAATGGTGTGACAGTAACATCTCACATCTAGTACATGATAGTTGTTATAAATCATAATAAATCAATGCTGGTATAAGCAGTCAAAAAAGAAGAAAACCACAATCCAGATTAATTCCCTATAACTTGGCACCTCCTTTTCTTAGCCTGTTATAAATAGTAAGGTACAGTATATTTGAGGGAGTTTATATGCAGCCAATAATAGTGGGAGGAGTGGGGAGAAAGTGGGAATAAAGACAGCCATGAAATATGCAACTAGAAGAGGCAACTAAAAAATTTAGATTTTTTTTTTGTTAAGTGATGGAAATTGTAATCAGAAAGATTTGAAGTTAAGGTAAAACTGCAAAAAAGGCAAAGGCAAGGGGAAACGGTGCATTGGGCAAAATAATCCATGCATAACAAGAATTCAAAAGGAATTGTTGGAGAGAAACCAACATTTGGGTTGGGGAAAGTCAATCCCCAAATTGTCTCAGCTTAGAAAGGACAATGGGGACATTTTCCTTTGCCTTTCACTCCTCATTTTCTTGCTGCTGTCTTGGAGTTATGCAGATGGATGTGGTGTCAGTGTCTGAAGAAGCTGAGTTGAAAAGTCCAGTTTGGGGAGCAGGGTGAAATAAATCATAATATACAGAGTCTGACTTAAGAAGTGTTCATACAGCACAGGACATCAAAAAATGGACATAAATTACCACTTCTTAGGATCTGGTTTTCTAGTAATTTATGTGGGTTAAAATTGTATTGCAGGAGACTAACCATCTTTTACAACTCTGACTTTGATGGCAGATAAGGACTGCTTGGCCCACCCAGTCTGACCATTTCCCTACCTTTTGGATAAGCTGCAGATCCTAGTTAACCAACAGCTTACTTCCTCCTACCCACACTAGAATTGTCCCACGCTTTCTTGACTTCTCCCACTGTTTTTGAACCCACTACCTTCTCTGGAAGGCCATTCCAAGCATCCGCCACCCTCTCTGTGAAAAAAATACTTCCTCACGTTGCCCCTGAGCCACCCCCCCAATCTTCAAATTGTACCCCTTCTTCTTGTACATCTCTTTTTATGAAATATGCTACCTTCTTGGACTTTGTTGATTCCCTTGAGGTACTTGAATGTTTCTATCATGTCCTCCTTCTCCCTCCTTTCCTCTAGGGTATGCATATTAAGCTCCTTTAGTTTCTCTTCATATGACTTCTGGTGCAGACCCTGCACCATTTTAGTTGCCCTCCTCTGGACTGCATCCATCCATCCTGTCTATGTCCTTGTGGAGATGGGGTCTCCAGAACTACAAGCAGTACTCCAGATGGGGTCTCATCAACTGTCTGCACAGAGGGATAACACCTTCTTGTTTTGTATTGGTGAAGTCTCTCCCTGTGCATCCCAGTATTTCCCCCAGCCTTCCATAATGTCTTCTCACATTGCTTGCCTACCTTTAGGTCATATGATATGACCACCCCCATGTCCCGTTTCATTTTTGCTGTTCTTAGTACCCCCTCTTTGTGTACTCTTCCCCAGGGATTTGTTTCCCATGTGCATTACTTTGCACTTTTTTGCATTGAATCTAAGCTGCCATACTTTTGACCATTCTTCCAACCTTGCCAAGTCCCTTCTCTTTCTTTCCACCCCCCCATGTATCAACCCTATTGCAGATCTTTGTGTCATCTACAAAGAAGCATACGTTTCCTTCCATCCCTGCCACAATGTCATCTGTAAAGACATTAAAGAGGACCGGTCCCAGTACTGAACCTTGTGGTAACCCACTAGTCACCTCCCTTTCCTTGGGGTGGACTCAATTTACCATTACCCTCTGTCTCCTGTTGTCCAGTCAATTTTTTACCCAGGTTACCATGCTGGGGCCCACTCTCAAGCTGGCTAACTTGTTTGTTAATCTTTTGTGTGTGGCTGTGTCAAATGCCTTGCTAAAGCCTAGGTAGGGTACATCCACAGCCCTTCCCTGGTCAACTACTTTGGTCACCCGGTCAAAGAAATCTATTAAATTTACCAGATTTACTGATTTACAGATTTACCAGATACACATCCCTTTGCTCCTCTTTCTGGGTCTCATTGAACCTTCTGAATGCTACCTTTTTAGCCTTTACCTCTCCTGCTACCTCTTTAGAGAACCATAGCAGTCTCCTCTAACTTTTCCTTTTGCTTACCTGAGTGAAACATGTTGCCTTCACTTTGCCCTCTTTTAGTCTGGCCCACTTTACCTTGACCCCTTAGGTCATCTCCCTCTGCCAAGTCATTTCTGAGGC
Organism: Neoceratodus forsteri; assembly: GCA_016271365.2. Classification (NCBI taxonomy): domain Eukaryota; kingdom Metazoa; phylum Chordata; order Ceratodontiformes; family Ceratodontidae; genus Neoceratodus; species Neoceratodus forsteri. The sequence goes on from JADMNL010000035.1 coordinate 43,282,207, forward strand.
ATTCACCCATCAATGCAAATTCAGTCTCATGGTCTTATGGTCTCAAGGGATTCCTTAATAAACAACTTGAACTGCAGCTTTAGGGAGCAATCCTGGCAGTACAGCTATTACTTAAAAACACATGTCATAGTCATTATACTGTCACGTAATCCTGACTTGGCTACCAAATTAGCATGCCTAGCAGGGAGAAATTATCCATCATCTTGCAGAGGGTTTCTTTAACATTTTTTTATGAGAACAGTTCAAAGAATACCTGAAAAACAAATGACGAAACACCTGTGTTAAACTCACTGAGCCACATCTCATTAATTTGAAAGTAGTAATATATCAGAAAGCAGGTTTTGCCTCCCAGCCTCTGGGGATTTCATAAATATTCATGATCACCTGCTTGTCATTGCCTTTCCTGTTGAATCTTCTAGTAACTAACTTACCTTGGGTTCACCAGCTCAGTATTTATTTTCAGAATGGCGAAGCACATGTTCTGACTTGAATATCACTCAAACGTTGCAAGTTCTGGAGCATTTGGAGAGTGGTCAAAGGTGATTGATGTTACTCACTCAGAAGGTTGTGTTAGCAATATCACCATTTGTGCTGTTTCTTTTTGAAATCATTTTATTGTGCAAACTAACCAAATTCAGCATTAAAAACAACAGTTTCTTGTCTTAGTGTCACAATCACACCTACAATGGTTACTGCTTTGAGTACATTACATGTGAGTGAACAGAAAATAACAGACATAGTACACCTGGAATGCAGTGAGCCAAGTAACAGCATGCACTTGGTAGATTAAGCAGTCCTAGGAAGGCTTAGTACATGTAAACCCTACATGGGCCAAACCTTACATTGACCAATTACCATCCTCTTTTGTAGTCAATCTATTTTCCTCATCCACAACCAGTGCAGGAATTTTCCCTCCTACTGCCCTCCACCCTATCACCCAGCATCTCAGGGACTTACCTTCAATCCTGGTGCTTCCCCCTGGCTCCCCCCCCAGGATTGGCAGCTCTCACTTGCTGTCAAACAGATCCAGTTCCAGGAGAGGGTGCTTAAGCCTGGTACGGAGCCTGCAAAGGGATCTGTATGACATCCCACACTGCACCTGGACATTTTCAGACAGTTTTGTCTCCTCAGAGGGATGGGCATGCAATGCTGTCCATACATACCTATGCACGCTCCCATACACAGGACACTGCCAGTTACCATATCTCCATTCCCCCAAGTTGCAGCCTCTGGCAGTCTTTTCCCCAAGCCACTACTAGAACTCAAACATGTGTCAGGTCTGCATCCCTCCCTCCACAGTGGGGGAGAGCAGTTCATCAGATGCTTGAGCCTCCTTTCCATGGCCAACCTCCAATGACTCGAGTCCATTCCTGATCCTGGGTCGATGATGTGATGGCACTTGAGACAAAAATGCCTCAGTCCTCCATGTCACCAGGCTAGCCCAGTTACCATCTTTGATTGCCCACAACATGGGTCCTTTATCTTATGAAACTGTTTTCCCTACTCATTTTCTGTAATTTACTATCCTTTCACATTTAGGCATTGCCCAATGTTATTGACCAATTGTGATGTAGAAGATGGGTTGGAGAGCCCCTCTGGAAGCAAAACTAGCAGTACTTGTTATGTGATGTTGTGCATGGAATGCCAAAATTGGCTGACCTCGGGGCAAGTCAAGGTTACGTGTATAGAGTTACCTTCCCCTGTGTAACATTCTGGGCATATAGGGGATTTCTCAGGGCATCTCAAACATACCCTAGCAAAACCATGCCCAGTAGAGGAGGTGTAATTGTATCTCCCTGAGTTTTTATGGATGTGGGCAGAGCTTACAGTCATCTTGCTGAAGCTCAGCTGGAAAAAATGGCTTATTGAGGAATACATTTTTTTGAGTTTTCAGTGTATCCTTCCACTAATGCAAATCATTATGGCATTTGAAGTAAATACTCCCTTCTTTCTGTTTTAAGATCATGTGCAGCACTTTATTTTTTACTGCAAATGGTAGCGTTAATAAAGAAATCCCTTTAAAGCACTGCCCCTGATTGTTTTTTACCCCTCTGTTTAGTAAATACTGTAATCATGCTTTCATGTTCGTAGCTCTGTTTTCCTCTGAGTGCTGTAATTTGTTCCTGATGCTCTGCTAAGCTGGACTGCTGGCATCTGCAGCATCATGACATCAGTGGGTGGTCTGTGAGCATTTCCATCTGTCAGAGATGCTCTTCCAACTTAATATTTCCCGGTCAGCAAAGTGCTGCAGTCAGGAAATTTTGGTCTGATTTTAACACACTCTCCTTATCTTTATACTGACTCCTTAATCATTTATTTTAAGTTTCAGATTTATGTCTTTTTTTTCCTCTTAGTATGAACTGAGTTATTGTCGGGCAACACAAGTTATTTTTTGAGGTTGTGCTTATATGTTGGGACAGTCCATGCAGTCTGTGCTTTCCTCTGTTGCTGTCACCATTTTTATATGTAGGGACAGTCCATGCAGTCTGTGCTTTCCTCTGTTGCTGTCACCATGTTTATATGTAGGGACAGTCCATGCAGTCTGTGCTTTCCTCTGTTGCTGTCACCATGTTTATATGTAGGGACAGTCCATGCAGTCTGTGCTTTCCTCTGTTGCTGTCACCATGTTTATATGTAGGGACAGTCCATGCAGTCTGTGCTTTCCTCTGTTGCTGTCACCATGTTTATATGTAGGGACAGTCCATGCAGTCTGTGCTTTTCTCTGTTGCTGTCACCATGTTTATATGTAGGGACAGTCCATGCAGTCTGTGCTTTCCTCTGTTGCTTTCACTCTGGGATTTATTTTATTGCCATTCTCTTTATAAGACCTAATTTACTGCAATTCGCATTTCTGTGTGTAAAAAATTAAATCAGAGTTTGACTGATTAGCTCTGTTGTCATCTTGGCTCCTGTCAGCTATGTTGTCATGAACTGACTCTTCAACAGTATAGTAATTATGTCTTACTCTGTGTTTATTAGATTAGGTAAGTTTCTACATCTGTACTAAACAAATATTCTCATACATCTCTGTGTGTGTGTGTGGGGTGGGGGGGTAGTTTGACAGGTCTGGACCAGCCCTTGCACTTCCCTACATTTCAGTCCACATTATCACAGATGCATCAGCTTTCATTCTTGGCCTTAAACAGCTTTTCTTGCTATTTCATTTCTTTATATCGTTTGATATTTTTGTACAGTTTCTGTCATCAGTTTTATTTATTATATTTTTCCCTTTTTCTAACAGTCTCTTATTGCAGTGTTTGTCTGTAATCTGAGTACTGGAGTGACCTGCGGCAGTGTTTGACCAACTCTCTAAATTTATTGTGCGCCCTAACAGTTTAAATAGTACTGCTCGGGGGCTGGCAGGAGAAGGAGAGGATTGAGCATCTGTAAGGCCCCTCTCCTCTCCTGGGGTTTGCTGTGGGAGTGCTTCACTCTGCAGTAACCTCCGGTGGAGACCGAGGGAAATGCAGATGCAGCACAAAGGAGGGAACATCACCAGAAATGGAAAATGGCTCTGCACTCAACCGGATCATGGCTGCCCGGCAGTCTGATGCCGTCAAATATCCCGGAGCCATCCATCCCTCAGCAGTACCCCAGGGCCAAGTATCATGCTTGCCTGTCTCAGGTGCCTCTCTCGTCAGAGGAGGGGGAACCGCCCAAGAAAGGGTTATGTCAGGGTAACTGTGGGGATGTCTGCAATGTGAGGGATGGGGCCCGGGAACAGCCTACTCAGGCTTAGTGACTCCATCCTCACTGGGATGGATAATGGTCTCATTACCTCTGCCATCTTTGTCGACCTCACCAAGGTGTTCAACATAGTCTCCCATGCCCTACTTCTTGACTCCCTTATGGCTGCTGGGTTGTCTACTTCTGCCCAAAACTGGTTTAGAGCTTACCTCTCAGGCAGAACACAGTCAAGATCCAGGATACAATCTCTTCCCCCTCTCTATTTCCACAGGAGTCCCACAGGGTTCAGTGCTTGGACCCATTCTCTTCTCCATCTTCCCAAATGATTTGCCCTCAGTGTGCTCCCCCTTCTCCTCTATCCATATGTATGCTGACGGCACCATCTTGTTCTCCTCTGGCAAATGCCCAGCCGATGTAGCAACCACCCTTCAGCTTGACTTCCACCAGGTTCAGTTATGGTTTGCCTCACATCAACTATTCTTAAATGCCAAAAAGACTGTCTCCATGACCTGTGGCACTAGGCAGAGATTCTGTAGGCTCCACCCTTTACCATCTTTCCATACCCTTGATGGGACAATCCTAGAGGACACCTCCTCATTCAGATACTTTGGTATTTGGTTGAACCAACACCTCAAATTCTCTGGCCACATTGACGCCATCCTGAAAAAATTGCATCCCACGCTTGGTGCCTTATTCAGGAACCATAGTTGCATCCCTCCTACAGCATGACGTGAACTAGTCCAGAAGATGATCCTCCCCATTTTCGACTACTGTGATGTAGTCTATGGTGCCACTCCCAAATCCTCCCTAACCAGATTGGACACTCTCTTTAACTCCTTCTGTTGATTTGCCCTTGATGCTGCATCACTCACTCATCACTGTGACCTCTACCACACCATGTCCCTTCCCCCGCTTGCCAACAGGCACCTCACTCATTGTGCCAAACTCACTTCTAAATTTTGGTTAGGAGAACTTCCCTCCTACCTCTCATGCTCACTCTCTTCCCCCTCCCCCTCCCACTCCCTCAGATCCTCTGACACTTGCACTTTGTTGTCCCCCATTGAACCACTCTCATTGGTCAGTCAGGCTTTACCCATCATTTCCCACAAATCTGAACCCCCCCAAATACAGCACTCCTTCTCCTCCTCCTCCCTTGCCTCTGCCTTATATAACTTTCTCTCATTTAACTGCTCCTACTTTAACCCTTGTTAACTGTCCTCCTATGCCTCTGCTCCTCTCCATGACTCACATCACCTATTAAACCTTCCACCCCGAGCCTGCTCTTAGCATGCTTTTCTCTCCCTTCACCGCTATGTACTATGTTCCTTAGATATGCCACTTGTAATTAAATACATATTCCACAGGTATGATATATTTAACTGTATGTTATGTCACAAATGCGACTGTATGATTATTTATATTTTTTAACTGTATGTTTTGGTAAAAATGTAATTAAATGTTTAATTTCTTGGATATGTTAAATGTTAAACTGTATGTCTAATTCTTCATCCAATTGTACCCCCCAGGTCACACTGGAAGATGAGCAACTTGTTGTTCAGTGTGCCTTCCTGGTAAAACACTTCAATAAATAAATAAATAAAATACAACTCATTGCAAGGAGGATACAATACAGTACACAGTAAACACAGTAAAGACAAACTATATATATTAACCAAAGTTGAGCAGATTTGGGATCTGTCATGCTCTCTGACCAAAAACATCAGATGTCTAGCAGTCAGAATGCCATCCCTGGGGAGCTTGTTTACTAGATGCTCCTTCAGGGTGGAGTGCATCTAAACCTTTGGGGATCCAGCTGTGAGGTAGCCTAGTATCATGATCTCATTAGCTTGGGGAACTCACCTGTGCTGATGCTTACCAATAACTACACCAGAATGACTTTATCCCCTTCTATCCTAAAGGTGAGAGATGGGCCTAGGTAATTCTCTTGAGACAGGTACTTACACATATTTGTGTCCTACCCCAGTCCCCTGTCAGGCATTGGGAGTTGGTCTTCATGGGGAACATGGAGGGCCAGTGTAGTGGAGACCAGTGCAGGATAGCCCTGGATAGCTCAAATTTTCTGGCTTTCCTTCCTGGGTATGGCTGTAGCCAGTGGGGGATATTTCTCTCTCTTTTTCTACCCAAGAAGGAGGTAGATTGCAATTTGAAAGGTCTTCCCCTGATGTAAACTGATTTCCCCATGAGGCCATGGGCTATTCATCAGGAAGGAAGGGGGTGTGAATCTAGTGCCTTGCCCCCTTTTTTTAGTTGTTATAACCAGGAATAGCACACTAAGCTGAAAGCTTTTTACAGGTCCGACCTGGGAGCACAGGAAAGTTAAGTGACTTGCTCAGGGTCACACAGTATGCAAGTGGAAGCTGTGGGATTCAAACCCGAGGTCTGGTCTTCTGGATGTCACCAGATTTGCAGCTCAGAGCCTTCAGCCACTGCACTATACTGCCTCCCAATGAGGTAATCAAAATAGCTCTTGAGCATCTAGCCATTTTTGACCTTGGGAGCTGAGGCGCTGTTTGTAACTCATCTCTGGGGAGGCTGCCAGGCTGGCAGTACAGTGACCTGGGGTTTGTATGCATCATTTTTCTGATGATACCCCACAGTTAAACAGCACAGTTGATTGCTTATCTGCAATAAGTAAACATTTTTAGTCCCAAATGTGAGCTGATTTATAGATTGCAGGAATCAAGCTCAGTTTTCACTAGGGCTTTGGGGATGAGGAGGATGGGCAAATCCTGAATGTCTTGCCCTGGTAAGTGGGGGTGAAGGGGGCTTTCAACCATGTAGAGGCATGTGCTTTCACGGCCTCAGTGGCCAGTCAGCATGTATCGAGCTACCCAACTACTCCTTCCCCACTCAGCCCCCCGGCCCACAAACCCCATAAAAAAAGGTAAATCCCACTTATCAGACAAGGTTTCTGTATTCAGCCATGGGTGTCCTCTGGTGGTGGTGTTGTCATGATAACAGTCTGTTTGGAGGGCAACACCATGGTGTCAGGATAGTCCACGGAAAGTGGTAAGCTGCAATCCAAGATGACACCCACACACTGCACCTGCAGGCTTCCCTCAGGCCAGTGGATCTCGTGCTCAGCATGTTCAGACAGGATTCTGGTGTAGCGGGGACTCTTGAATGATCTCCATCCTTGGGGCAGACTCTGGGTTCGCTAAGGTCAATGATGCATATTTAGTCTCTGAGAAGTAAGGGCTCAGGATGGGCTCCTCCTCAAGGTCTGGATTCAGACTTTTAGAAAAGCTTGCCACTTCTGCCCAGTCATAGGGATGAGCATGCCTGTTGTGGCGCGAGTTCTGCTGCCTCTTTTTTGATCTTGATGGAAGGCCCCAGGTCTTGTTCCAGTTCTGGTCTCCTTTAGGTGGAATAAGTTGAATTTGCTGTGCTCCATCATCCTCTACCGGGGTTCAAGGCTCAGGCCTTTCTTTGCTGGTGTGTCTTACATTTTGTTCCAATCTGAGCTTTTTGATTTCTTGTGGCCAGGTTCTGTACAGAAAGTCATTCAGTGAGTACAGGGTTCCAAAGACAATCGGTGTACCATTGTACACTATTCTCATACTGGCTGGATAATGTAGTGAAAACAGTAGACCCAATTCATGCATGAAGTGTCTGGCTTCAGTATATTCCTTGCGCTTGTCAGACACCTCTTTTGAGTAATCTTGGAAGATTAGGATGTGGTTCCCTCTCCACTCCAGCTTGCCCAGCTCACCTGCTCTTTGCTGGATTGCCTCTTTTTCTGCAAAATTGAGAATGTGAGTGAGAATGGGCCTGGGTTTATCCCCTGGTTTGGGCCGGGGCTGTAACAAGTGGTGGGCTCACTCTATAGTGAGCCAGGTGTTGGCTGGCACTTTAAGCATTCTTGGAAGCTCATGTCTTAGGAAATCCAATACATTCCCTTGCTCCACTCCTTCTGGTATGCCCAGGAGCTGCAGGTTATTGTGGCAACTCCTGTGTTTGAGATCATTGACTTTTGACAGCAGAGCAGAGATTGTTTCATTCCAGTGCCATACTGTGGCAGTCAGTTCAGTTATGGCTGCATCATAAAAAGTAATCCTTCACTCATTTTGAAAAATCCTGGTATACATCTGGTGTAAAGTCAGTATCATATTATTGGAGGCCAGCACTACCTCAGTTATTTGTTTCATGAGTTCCTCGAATATCCCACTCACCTGCACGGCATCCATTATGTTGGTGTGGCCTACTGCCATGCAGTCGTACATAGCAGTATTATCGGGTTAGGACATTGAGATTGTGGTACAGAGCTCAAGTTTTATCCTGATCAGCCTGATGGTGAGCAATTCCTGCAGCTGGTGAGTTCTGAATCAGGATATGACTAGATTTGCCTAAGAAAAAGTCCTTTTAGCAGGATTTGTGGCAATTGCAGTTTCCTGGCTATCGAGAGCACAGAGATTAGGTGACCATCTTGGGCCAGAGCTAGACCATGCCCCCTAAAGATGGGCTTTTTAAACAACTTAGATTTAATCTCTTCACCAATACCACCTAGGGGACTTGAACTACTTAATTGAGGCCCTCATTGATTTAAACAAAGCAGCAATGAAATCTACCCTACCCGATACAGGACCGTCTAAGGTTGAAACAAATGATAATGAATTTGGACAAGGGTCCCTGGAACATTATCTAATGAACTGTTTTCTGATGTATGTATGTATTCATTTTATTTTTTTTCAATCATAAAAAAAGATCATTGCAATACAATTAATGCAAAATAGACATAATTTAGACAATAAATAGACATAACTTAAACAATAACTAGACATATATATATATTATGTGCAAAACATGAGCAGATGCCAGCAGCAAAGCAAGCAGGCAGGTTAACTTTGTATAGTACAAAAAATCCTATTCCTTATTTTTTGTATATTACATAGGAAGAGGGAAGTATTTTTAATAATGTGACTATCTTCAGTGACAAACAATGTCCTTAGTATTATGTCATTTGGACATTCTATAAAAGAAGCCAGTATAGGGCCAAGCCATCTCTGTCTAGCAGCCCTATACCACTGACATTTCAGAATTACATGTTCCAGATCTTCTTTCTCATTGTTGCCACAATAACAATAAGCAGTCAATTGGTCCTGATTCTTATTAAATCTACAGGTAAGAACTTTAGATGGAAAAAAATCCAGTTCTGAACCTTGCATAAATTCTACCCATCTTTGGACATTCCAAGAACTCAAGATAATAACGAAAGTAATTGAAACAATTATTCTGAGAATACCATGTTGCAACCCCCGACGTCATTATATACTGTAAATCATAAAACTTGTATTTTCTTATAATCAGTTGTTTAATACAAGGTTTATGACTTTCTGAAATAGTTATTCTTTGTGTAGTCAAATAAAACAAATTTAATAAGCCTACAGAATTTAAGATGTCCTTTTTCAAAGAAAGCCAGTTTGTTTTTTTACAGTCCATCAGCTCCTATTGCATTTTTTCAATTAACCACTTTTATTGGCATAACGTTGTTCTGGCAAAAGATTCAACCTGATCCAGAAATTCACTAAATGAGACTCAGCCAAAGCTGCCAAATTGGGAATGTGAGTAATATTGAGTCTAGTCTAGAAATAGAAAGTGTACATGGCAACAATGGCAATTTTGAAAATACTGCATTCAGTGATTTTGTAGATACAGAGATGCCTCCCACCCAAGAGGATGGAGACATAGGGGATATGTGATGTGTGTCCTTGTGATATGGAATTTACCGTCATGAGTGGTTTGTGACCTCTTGAGCATCATGAGTGGTGAAGCCATGAATGAGGTCAAAAGAGGTCACAAACCACGAATGAAGATAAATTACATATCTCAGGAATGCACATCATAAGGTATGCTAGAGCTTTTAAACATTGCAAAAATGTCATTTGCTGCCATTCAGCAGAGCGCAAGGCATGGCATTCAGTGTAGGGTACAGAGTGGTGGGCCACACTTTAAGTCTCAGTTGCAAAGTAAATGCAGGGTATAATCATTATTTGCATGCAACAGGAGTAATTACACATTAGTTACATATCTTTTACATTAACTGCATTGCAGTTGCAATACAGTTACAGTGTAGTTACACTATAACTACAGTGTTGTTAACTGACAAAGTGTTACTTGGTGATGTACCCCCATTTTAAGGATAATTGGAAGCGATATACCCTACTAGCAAAGTAAAAAAAAAACTATCAAACTAGCTAGGATTGTATGTTTGAGATAGCACTTTTAATGAAATAGCTCTAATGTGCATTGCATAGATAGCATAATGCATACTAATAACTCACTCTGATATACAATGCTTCTTTAACCCTTGTCAAACTATGACTCCAGTCAAGCGGATCAGTGCGATGCTGATGTGCGTGCCCAGAGTCACAACTTGTAATTTCACACTTAACTTTAACTGGGTGACACCACTTGCTTTTAAATGAGACGTACAGTAGATCAAGAAGCTCCAGTGAATTTGTGGGGGTTAGGAAGAAGTAGGCTGTTGGTTAACTAGGATCTGCAGGTTATCTAATAGGTAGAGAACTGGGCAGACTGGGTGGGCCAAGTGGTCCTTATCTGCCGACAAAGTCTATGTTTCTAAAGTCTACTGCCAGTAATTATGTTAAGCTCATGTAGGAGACAAAAGGTCTAAACTCCATCCGTGCACAAGTTTAACGTAGCCCTGGTGCCATGTTGATGTATAAAAGTGCTGGAGCATTGAGCAGCCACGCTAAGAGCGATCATCTGAATTAGGAGATAATATCAAAATAGGTAAAACATTGAAACAAAAATAGAAAATCAGGGACCGTTTTACAACTCTATATCTTTATTGAAGGCTACAGGGGCACATTTGATATAGGGAGTCAACATTCAATAAGAAGCTGACAGTGTCCCTTTAAAATAGAAACATTGATTTGAATCACATTAGTAGTTCCATCATTGAAACTACTTATGGTATAGATTATGTCATAAAAATGTGCAAAATACTGGTAGTTTCACCTCATTTTGAGACGGATCCACTTAAACCCTTTTAAAGAATTTAGATAATTTAAACAATGTTAGAGGTATCATTCTAAGTGTGAATATCAGATTGAAAGTTGCAACTCTTTTGATATGTTATTTCTAGTTTTTCTCATTTTTATGCCATCTTTTATTTTTGCTAATCGTGCACTATCCAGTGCCTTGCCAGGACCAATGTAACTCCCAGACTAAATTATACCATCTCTTGCTGTAGATGTAAATGACAGCTACCCATCTTATCCTTTTGTTAGTTAAAAAAGGTTTCTAAAATATTTTCAAGTTGTAGCTGTATTCCTAATACCTATAGTTGGCACGGGGTCATGTTGCTGTATGCAAAAACAGTACAGCGATGTACCGAGCTGTAAATGCAGCAGATACATTGCCAACACTGGAACAAAATGCCAACAGTAAAGTCAGCGCACAGTGCAACACACTTCTTTGTTTTCTGTGGGGAGCTCCGCCCCCAGCACCCCTTGTTATGGAAGGCTGTACCCCCAACCCCCTACCATTAATATAATCCACTTGGGGGGATTCAACACAGGGATGTGGTAAAACACCAGTGGGGTGCAAAAAAATTTAAAAATGCACAATGCAGTCTGCAAAAGTCTGGGACTGGAATTTGAGCCCTGGTCCACAGATGCATTGCTGCCCTGCATTGCCATGGCTCATTCCTCTGAGTCATGACAGCTGCTCAGTGGACCACCTCCCCAGCAGAAGTCTTGACCTCTGCATCATGCCTCCCCATCTGCCATTCACAATAGAGTACAAAACTACATGCAATATTTGTGTCTTGCTGGATTTTGTACTCTGTCATTGTAGTTCCCCATCCTATATGTGGTACACGGTTTTCCATCCACAGTATTGTATTTGGCAGATTGACCTCTATGGTTTATTAGTTAACCATGTTAATTAATAAACTGTTTTGGTTCAATTTGGCTACTGTTCTTGGTCAGAGTTCTTTGTGTATTATGGCCTTTCCCAGTACTGTACTATATGTTTTCTGTATGTTCTAGACAGACCACTGCCAACCATGGAGCAAGGAGAAGGAACAGATAAGAGGGTAAAAGGTTTAGGATCAAGTCGGAAGGCAGTCTGCCTAAATGCCTGGAACCTAGGAAGTAAAATTAGTGAGCTCCAAGGGATGGTATCAGATATAGAGTTGGACCTCAGCCATTACTGAAATTAGAGCCACCACTGTGATCTAGAAGAATCAGGTTAGCAGTATCAGGATACACCATGCATAGGAGGGATAGAGAGAAGGGAAAAGGGGAGGGGTAGCTTTCTGTGTTAATGAAAGCATTGCGATAGTAGAGGATGGATCCCTCTGGAAGGAAATGGGGAAACATAATTTCTGTGGGTACAGCTTAACATTATCCGATAACAAGTTCACATGGGGATGATCTATAGACTACCGGGACAGGGGTAAGAGGGGATAGGGAGACAGGGTCAGATTCTTATGCTTCCTGCCCACCCTTATATTATCAACCCTGTTACAGATCTTTGTGTCATCTGCAAAGAGACATACTTTTCCTTCCATTCCCTCCTCAATGTCACCTATAAAGATAATAAATAGGACCGGTCATAGTACCGAACCCTGCAGTACCCCACTAGTAACTCCCCTTTCTTCAGAGTGGATTCCATTTACTAATACCCTCTGCGTCCTGTTGTTCAGTCAATTTTTTAACCAGACTACCACCCTGGGACCAACTCCCAGGCTGGCTAATTTGTTTATTAATCTTTTGTGTGGGACTCTGTCAAAAGCCTTGCTAAAGTCTAGGTAGGCAATGTCCACAGCCCCTCCCTGGTCTACTACTTTGGTCACCCAGTCAAAGAAATCTATTAGATTCATCTGACATGACCTTCCTACTGTGAATCCACACTGCCTTGGCACTGGCCTTTAGGTACTAAACAATTCTTTGTTTCAGAAGTGAGTCCACCATTTTTCCTACCACTGAGGTCAAACTAACGGTCTGTAGTTTCCTGCCTCTGCCTTGCTTCCATGTTTGTGAAAGGGAATCACATCCACCCTGTTCCAGTCTTCAGGTACCACACCCTCCCCCCATGATTTGTTAAAAAGGGTAATCAGTGGTGCCACTAGTTCTTCCTTTAGTTCTTTTAGAATTATGGGGTGAATCCCATCAGGCCCCATTGCTTTGTCTACCTTCAGTTTTAGGAGTTCTTTCAGGATCCTTTCTTCTCTAAATGTACTGATATCAACTTCTCTATCCAGTGTGCTTCAATTATTTGGTTTTTGGTACCTTCCTCTCCTCTTCTTTCATGAATACTGAGCAGAAGTATTCATTAAGTATCTCTGCTTTGCACTGTCACCTTCTGCCCACCCCCTTCCCTTTATTAAGTCTCACTGTCCCTCCCCTGGTCTTTCTTCACTCCCTAATGTTCCTAAAAAAAGGTTTTAGCCCCCCTTCTTAACAGAGCTGACTATTGTTTTCCTGGTTTGGGCCTTTGCTATTCTGACAGCCTTCCCTACTTCCTTCTGCTTTAACTGCTACAGTTCTCTGTCCTGCTCCTTCTGTGTTTCCTTTTCCTTAATAACAGAAGTTTTCTGCTTGCTTGCTGACAGTCCATTCCCTTTTAGTCTGTCCCCTTCATTATTGCTGCAGTACCCTTTTTTAAATCCTGGATCTTCTGCTCCAAATGATGTTCACCAACTTGGAAATGGTAGGTGGAGTTCAGATTAGGGAACCACTCGGGTTCAATGGTCATTATTTATTTATTTGAAAAGTTTCACCAGGAATGGCTCACTGAGCTTGAACAGCTCATTTACATGTGCAGCCTGGGGGAAGGGGAAGTGGGTAAGTTCATCAGATTTAAGCAACAATAGAAAACAACATTTGAGGTTACATCATAGAACAGAGGTACACGGTTACAATGAACAGTCATAAACAATTAGAGTTTAAGCATACAACCAGCACATTTAGGATAGTGTATGGTTACCCATACATTACAAGGCTATTCTTCCACCGAGTGGATACAATGCCGACTGATGACCTCGAGAGCCAAGTTCGAGAGGTCTCCAAGTCGGCATTGTATCTACAAGGTGAAAAAATAGCCGAGTAGTGTTTGGGTAACCACACACTGTTCTTTATAGTGTATGGTTCCTGAAAAAAAGACAAAAAGAAACTCACATTTCCATATTTTCACTCGGTTCTGCCGAGGCCCTCGATTCACAACTGCCGCTGCCCAGCAGACTTGCACGCCCCTCTCACACAGCAAGGGACCAATCAGGACATCTTCTGTAGCCCCTTGTATTATGACGTCCTCACTAACGCAGAACAAAAAATTGTTCTGCGTTAGTAAGGACGTCACTACTGCAGCAGAACAACTTTTTGTGGTGTATGGATTTCTATACACAACTGCATTCCACCATACACTATATGTGAGTTAATATAGATAACCAATAACTGAATAGTTCCAGTTATGGTAAATGGATCTACGATACTGGTTCAACAAAAAGTTTGTCAACCAGCAACAATTGCAGTTGGCATAAAGCCATCGATGTGACAGCTTTATGCCAACTGCTATTGTGGTTGGCATAAAGCCATCAAGTAAAATGTTTTTTTTTTTCCAGAGGCTTCACCCCCCCATATTTTAATATAATCAATTCTGAGTCAGAGTTGATTCGGGGAAGGGGTACAAGACTCTTAGAAGCAGTGCCAAAATCCCATGGGTACATTACAGTGGCAACAACGAATTGATGCTGTAATGTACTTCGCTGTTGAAATGCTGAACCAGAGTCAGCATACCAAGGTAAGCTAGGTGTGAAGGCACTTTCCTTGGAGCAGAAGGGAAAGTAACAGAGAAGGAAGAGAAGGGGAAAAGGTGAGAAGAAAGGAGAGGGAGAGGGTAGGGGAGAGGCAGAACATTTGACCCACTGAAGCGATAATCCTGCAAGGGCATAAATGGAACGATGATAACTGAGTCCATGTACAGTTTAGCAGGTCTATAACAGTAAATGATGGGGCGAAGGGGAGTGGCAGATCAGGTACTCTATGAGATGAACGATCCCTCCAGAGCTATGTTCATAGCTGGATGAGCATCCAATTTGTGATCTAGTTATTTGTCCACCATGAGGCAGCAAAGGTGGGGATAGGGCAGTAGATGAAGAGCTGGTTAGAAGGGAGAAGGGAGAAATGGTAATTTAAAGGAGGAGAAGGAGTCAACAGGGTGGAAAGGGTAGGGCTTGAGGGTATGTGGGGTGGAGAAAAGGGAAGGAACTAGAAACAGAGGTGGGGGCATTTGAGAGGGAGTGGTTAGGCAGATGACTAGGAGAGAGAGAGAGGGGAGAAGGAAGGAAAAGATGAACGTCAATGGAGGAGATCAGACACAGTTATAGGAGGAAGTAATGAAGTTTTGTAGGTGAGGAGAGCCAATATGGGGTGGAGGCAGAATGAATAGTTAGTGGGAGAGAGTTCCAGAGTTTAGGGAGGCAGTAAGAGAAAGCAGACTTACCTGCAGTGGATGATCTCACAGGAAGAGCTAGGGATCAGTCATCAGAGTTGAGAAGGAAGTAGGAAGTGGGAAGTGGGTGAGGGGGTGGAAAGGATAGAGTAGTGGTAGGAGGGTGTCAGTGCACATCACATCACATGGAGGACAGAAAGCAGGAAAAATCCCTAGTCACACTGGATGACTGTTGGCCTCTGCGGAATCTGAATTCAGTCTGGCAGTTCAAGAGGACTCCCCATCCCATGCCATTGAGAGCAAGCCATGGGGAAGGGAGGGAGAGGTAAGTCCTGGGAGAAGTCGGGGTGATGGGACTGGTTGGACCAGCAGGAATGAGGGTCGACAGGATGGGGTAGAACAAAACAAAGTACCAAATACAAGAATAGCGAGCATCTGGAACAGTTTGCTACCAGAGGCAATGAATAGTGGTACTTTTAATCTTTTCAAACATAGACTGGATAGATATCTGGCTGAAAAAGGACTAGAGGATTACTATCACTGAACAAGGGGACAGCATATACTGTATGGGCTTCTTAACTTCTACCGTCTCTACAATTCCAAGTGAAATCTAAGTGAAACAATAACTTACCAACCTGGAGGCAAAATTGTATAACTGAGGCCACTCCCAGTGCTATGGTTCAGGAGTCACTGTCAAACCATAAGGACCAAGTGGTGTCTGTTTCAAGTGTCACACCCTAAGCAGGCTCAACTCCAGTATTTCTCAACCCCTCTCTGTCTCTCCATAACCTTTTAGAAGGCCCATGGTCAGCTGGTTTTATTTTGTGAGCAAGAGTGTGAGCGCATTCACTAAGAAGAAGGACTCTGGCTGTGGAGGATGGTGGGCTGTGCTCAGTTACATTCTTCCTTTGGAATTAGGTGAGGTTGTGGGGAGTACAGGGAGGTGAGGTGAGAGGAGTGTTGCTACCAGGGTGGGGGTGGGGGAAGAACCAATACTCTTGTAGTGCACTGGTAGCACTGAGAGCCCACAGCCAGCCATGGAGGCAGGCTGGTTGTGTCACCCACTGTTGGAGTTTAAGATGCACATAATTATCAAAATATGGGTGCTGGGGTAGGAACATGGGATTGGGGTGTATGTGAGAGTGGGCGGCTCAGTATTCAAAAAGACCTGTGCTAAGGATGAGGGTGGGGAGGCTGTTGACTTTTCCTTTTTGAAGATAGTATTTCCTGAATAGGGACGAATAGTGAAAAGTGCATTATATGCGGTATTTGGGATGTGATCTTCATTGCTTGCACACCCCTAGAAACTGATATATCAGTGAGATGGCCCCTTTATGCTGAATGGCAGAAATCAGATTAATTAAGGATATCTCGCCCTTAAGTTCCTGTGCAATGTGTAATTTGTTCAGTCCATAGGTGTTGGGCAATATAGTCCCTAATCAAAAATTATTTAAATCTGTCATTATTACCCCATCCAAACTCTGCTTTGGAGTGTTCAAAAGTTTTCACCTGGTTCCCTGTCAGTATTTGCTCTGTATAGTTTACTCTTGTCCTTACTTGTCTCGTATACCAGGGATCTATCTCACTTGGCGAGGGGTGGACTCTGCAACCCTGGCCAGCCGCCATGGGCACCACTGCTGCCTGTTGACCTTGGGTTTTTATAGAAGGCATTCCCAGCTCCCATAGTAACTTTAAGTGCCTCATAGAAACCTAGCAATTGATGTCCGATAAGGACTGATAGGGCTCACAAGTCTGCCCTTTTATCCTACCTACTACAAAAATCATGTATGCTACTTGGATCTCTTTTACTCTCAACTTTTGAATCATTAGGGTTTCCCCATGTCAGTCCCATACAGTTCTGAATTCCTCCACTGACATTTCCCTCATCACCTCTGCTGGGAGGTTGTTTCATGACTCCACCACCCTTTCCATGAAGAAGTACTTTCTCACATTGCCCCTTAGTCTACTCCCTTCCAGTCTCATGTCATGCCCTCTTGTTCTAAAACATCTCCTTTTCTGAAAGATGCTACCCTTCCTTACCTTATTTATTCTGTTTAGGTATTTGAAGGACTCCATCATATCTCCCCTCTCTCTCTCTCTCTCTCTCTCTCTCCTGTCCTCCAGGATATACATATTGAGCACCTCCAGTCTATCCTCATTTGACCTTTGTTGCAGACCCTGCATCATTTTTATTGCCCGTCTTTGAACTGCCTCTACCCTGTCTATGTCCTTTTGGAAATGAGGCCTTCAGAACTGGACACAGTACTCCAAATGAGCTCTCACCAAAGCTTTGTACAGTGGCATTACGACTTCTTTTCTTCTGCTGGTGATACCTCTCCCTATGCACCCCAGCACCCACTGGCTCTCCCCACAGCCTTAGCACATTGTTTGGCCACCTTTAAGTAATCAGATATGATCTCCCCCAGATCACTTTTCTGTTTAGTGACCATTAGTAATTCCCCACCCATAATGTAATCCTCCCTTGAGTTCCTGTGTCCCAAGCAGCGCTTCAGATAAGTAATTTTTGGATATATTTTATGTCCAAAAATCAGCTAAAAATGTCCAAAAATGCACTATCTGGAGCCATTGATATCAGTAATATTTATGTAGTTTATTGCTGATGCCTGGTTTTTATAGTGTGGACGTCATCATTTGTTTTACTCAGCTTCGGAGTAGTCTAGCCCAACCCCAGTGGAGACTACAAGAATAGCGCAACAAATTTATTTTTTTTCCAAATGCCATCCTGTCCATCTGCTGCTCACCATCCAAAATGGGCCAATAATGCTCCTTCTGGCTCCTGCGATGGCATAGCACCAAGTATATGCACCAATGAATGATGACTGATGTGAGTAAGGAGGAGGAGTTGGGAGGGAGCTGCTTTGCTGGTGTTTGCTAAGTTTAACCTTGATGCACCACGAGTTGGCGGGGAGACTGTGCCACCAGCAGTCCATCGCAGAGGAGGCAAGGAAGCTGTGGCTGCACAGAGATTGACCGTATTCGTCGGTGTGCGTATTGTCCCATTTAAGCGGCCACATTCTAAAAAAAAATAGTTGTTTCATATTTCATTATCAGACAGAGATCTGTCTGTGTCATCCTTGTCCACTTGCTGTAGACTAGAGGCCAAGAACAGGAGGCCCCATGATGCCCAATCCCATTGTCCCTGAGCGGCCTTGGCTACTGGCCGGAGATACACTCTAGACCAGCTGAGACTAGACCATGAGAGGGTTTGCTTTCAGGTTGTGCCAGGTCCAGTCCAGTGGGTCAGTTTCCCAGATGAGTCCAGCAAGAGCATTGCCTGCCTGCAGGAGCCAGTTAAAAATATATCAGAAGTTAGAAAGAACTACTCCTGGCTGTGCTGCAAAGCCTGGGATTCTGGTGGTGCGCACCAGTGCCAGTGGGGTGAGTGGGCCAGGGCCACGGCTGCTGCAGTGTGTTGCGTGGTGGAAGGGGTACCATACGGTACCACACCAACAAGCAACTGAAGCTGGACCGACAGTGTGAGGCCCCTGGAGCTGAGGAGGAGAGGGCTCATAGCCACCTGAGGGGACAGCCAGGAACAGCAACCTAGAGGATCGAGGAGTGTGGATCAGACAAGTGCGCCGTGCACATAAAGAAAACAGCCATAGCTCAGCCTGGGGGTGAGGCCTAGCTTGGAGCCACAAGTGCTAGTAGTGAGTGGAGGGAGAATGGGACTGACCGACCTGAGCCCAAATGCCCGCCATCACATCAGCCAGTCAGTCCTCAGAGGTGGGTGCCAATTAAAATTTAAAAGCTTAAAGTTAAGCTAAAGGACTGGGTAGGTGGGTGACTGCCTGTATGGGACAATAAGCTTTGGATTATTTGGTGCCACTGCCAACCCTTTAAAATTTGCTGCCTTGTTATACTTGATGATTTTTTGTAATTTATAAACTTATGAGGTGTGGACTGACTGGAAACCTAAACTGCAAGTTGTAGCACAGCTAAGCTAACCATGTTTCAAACTATGCCCTAATGAAAGTTTATTCCCACTAACAAGGATCTGTATTAAGGCCTCTTCTCTTTTTAGTGTTTAATTATAATGCCCTTCCTGATGAATGCAGAAGTGCTGCCAAGGAACCCATGAGTGCTTGGTGTGAGGCAAGGAGAAGGAGGGCCAGCCCAAGATGCTGTCACTAGACACCAGAATGTGCTTAGCACAGAACAGGGAGACATTGGGGAGGTACTACCAGTCACAGAGAGTATGAGGTAGGTAGGTGGGGGTGGGGATACTGTACCATACTGGACAGGACATCATTGAGTACTTGGTACGAGATAGTTGTGTCATTATACACCAAAGAATGCTGTTATCGGATAGGGGAGAAGGAGGACTGCGCTACTAAACACCAGGAAGTACTTGATACAGAAGGGAAAACTGGACACCAGAAATTTCTTAAAATAGACCATGTGATGGATTATGGTGCCAGTGAACATCAAAGTGTATTTAAGATTAGGATGGGGTCGGGGAAGGGGTCTCATCACTGAACACCAGGGACTTCTGCAATGGGATGGATAAAGGGAAGGGTGCTCCTGGAAATCAGGGAGTGTTTGGTAGAGGATGGGTAGTCATTGGACACCAGGGAGTGCTTTTCACTGGACAGAGAGAGGACGGGGTGCCACTGGATGCCAGAAAGTGCTTTGGATGGGGAAGGGAATGGGAGGGGCCACTGTACACCAGACAGAGTTTGGAATGGAATGGGGATGGGGCACTGGTATCAGGGAGTGCTTGTTGTGGGACAGAAAGAAAGAGAAAGAGAGAGAGAAGAGAGAGAGAGAGAGAGAAAAGTGTCACTGGACACCAGAATGGGTTAGGCACAGAACAGGGAAACATTGGGGGTGTGACTGGCCACCAGGGAGAGTTTGTAGTGGGACAGAGAGATGAAGTGGGGATGCTGGCCATGAGAGAGTGCATGGTGCTGGATGGGGAGAGAGAGAGTGTGACTACTGGACACTTAGGGTGTTCTTGAAGTAGACCATGGAGAGAGAGGTTGGGCCAGTGAACATCAGAAAGTGTTGAATGAGGGAGGAGTTGTAACTGGGACTGCTTGCAATGGTTTGGAAAGAGGAAGGTGTAATACAACAAAATGAGGTTGATGAACTAGAATCTGCAGGCTGTTTATCAATCAGGTAGGGAAATGGCTGAGACTAGGTGGGCCAAGTTCAAGTGGTCCTTATCTGCTGTCAGATGTTTCTATGTTTTCCAGACTCAGTCAGTGCTGCACCTGTGCTCGGCCCTGTAATATGATTCTATCCTCCCCACTGCTCACATTCCTAGGGACAGAGTAATGTCCTGTGTGTGCCAGTCTGTGAGGGGTGTTGTTGCATCACCTAGAGATTCTTGACATGAAAATCCTGTGAAGTAGCACAGAGCACTGAAAGGTGTGAAACCTAAGAATCTAGTATGCTGTATACAGCAAGGGCTGTTATTGAACATTTTCTTTTAGTAAGGAAACAGCAGTGTTTATGCTTGTATATGAGGAGGTGTGTGTAATTTGCTTTTTGCCATATACACTTATTTCAAGTTGCACCTGAGCCGATTCTTCATTGATTGCATGAAAAATTTGGTTTGAATTTGTGTGATTCTTAACCAAGGCTGAAAGCACATTTGCGTGGTTTTGGATTGTCTTGTGCCAGTCGGGTGGGGGGGATCACTCCAAGTCTTGAAATGAAAAGTTTGGTTTTGATGCACAATCACAGTGTCAGTGTGAAGCATCTTGCATTGGTTGCAAATGTACTAGTTCGGGTAGAGTACAAGGTGTTGTAGTAGAGTGGTTTCACAAGGTGGCAGTAAGTACCTCCTGAAAACCATAGGCTATTGCACAGCACTATCTCTATAAAACTTCATACTGCTTTCTTTTCCTTTTTCCTGATGCAGGCAGCATGGTATTCTGACTTGCCTGGTGGTGAGCTGACTGAAGGAGTCACATCACACACCAATAGAAGAAGTCAAGCAGCAGGGTACACTGGGGAGCATGTGGTGATCATAAATGATATTATCGAGAGGAAGCTATCACCAGCGACAGCATTTCATCACCTTTATTTGCAAGGTACTTACCGCTACTGTTACCTCTACTGTACTCTTCAGTACTGAATGTTAAATGCTTCTTTTGTTGGGTTTGAGGCCAAGTTGCTGTGTGGTAGTGGGGAGGAGAAGTACTAATGTGGATGTAGTGTAGGCTACCATAGATATAGAGGAGTAATGCATAAGCATCAGTGGTTAACCATAATGTAATTACTCTCAAGTAGATGCTAGATGACTATATAAACCTCTGCAGTTCGAGAGGTGTACACACTTGTCATGTTAACCATGAGTGTTAATTATTACGTGTATGGTTGAGCACCATACCTCAGGCATTGTATGTAGTGTAGTATGGAAAATAAGCAATGTGGTTCAAAAATTACTTTTTTCAATGCGGTTTAATTTCGGCTCAGCTATGAATGCCTCCAGGTTTGAATGTTGAGCAACGGAACTGCTGAAATTTGACATTAGTACTACTGCTGGTATGTAACTGTCAACATGGAATGTGTTTTGAAGTACTGTCTAAGTAGCAGATCACCTTTCCTTTCCAATCAATGTGACATGTTGTGACAAGTATTGGTTCTGTGGCAGCAATGAGGTAGGGCATTAGGTCCTTGAATTAAACATTAGTGGTTCAACTCCACCTAGGGATGTATTTTAAGGGTGATGGAAAGGATGAAAGGGACTTGGTAAGGTTGGAGGAATGTCTGAAGTATGGTAGCTTTGATTCAATGCAAAGAAGTGCAAAATAATGCACCGGGGGAAACAAAACACAGGGAAAAGAGTACACAATTGGGGGACCGAGAGGTAGTAACAACAACAGCTTTGGGCATGTGTACCAGGCTCAGTCTGTACAGTTGGGGTTTGTGTTTACAGAATAAGCTGTGTATTTACCACCGGATCCAGGAGATTGATGCAGCCATACTAGACCTATCTTCTGGAGGGGAACCCAGTAAGTCCATGCATGAAGCAATAACGTAATGTCCAGACCTTTAGATGGGATCCTACAGACTAGTGTGACTTTATTAAAACAAGTTATCTTTAGAACAAGGGTGGTCTGATCACGCAAAGCTTTACAACATAACACTTGGCAAATGTATTAACTTCCATTAACACCATACATTGCAATGGGGTTCTGTACTTGTTTTGTCACTATGTGACGACAGTCATGTGTGATTGCTGGTAAAGTAGTGTACATGTTGAAACGACTTTTATAATTGCTTTGATAACCTGCTGGCTGACAACAACGCAAAACCAACTGTCAAAACAACACCTCGTGACACAATTTGAGAAGGGAACTGTCGTGACACTTCGAATATGTCAAGCTCAGGTCAAGCCGTGTAAGACTCAAAAGAGAACCACCACCACTACCACAAAGTCTTTATTAGACTGCTTGGTTAATAAAATAATGTCCTGCGAACTCAATGTCTTGCGACTGACTCTGGAGGAGTTCATCATCTGTGAATGGACTGACTGCTGATTGTTCTTCCACCTAATATTGAAATAGAAAGGACAGCTGCAACCTTGCTGTAACTTCAATTTGTTATTCTGATGACTTTTCTTACACTTCAGTTATCAGATAGTGATGATTGTTCTTCTTCTGATGAGTGTATCCTACAATCTGCAGTTTCCAGGTCACACGAAGTGACACAAATAATCATCAGTTATTCAGAAACAGCGTGATGACACTAGAGATAAGAATAACAATTACGCTGCTGTGAAATCTAGCTATGTGTAATTACAGACATCGTAGTGGAAACTGAATTTGATTGGCTGGAGGCAAGAGATGGAAAATGCTTTGTTTGTGTGTCAGCTCAGATCGCCGCTCACAAACTTAAATTTGCTATTACAGGTGCAGGTGCGCAATGTGTATGCAGTATGTCTGACAGTAACGGTCTGGAGTAGTCTGATCAGCTGTCACAAATGGGCTTTGGCTACTCCAGTCTGCAGTGCTGGTGGTTGTGAATTAAGTGGAAGGCATGCCATGAGGACATGATCATCATGACCATCTAAGGAGAGTTATGGTGTGATAATGACCCGCCCACCTCCAGATGGTGGTTTGAGTACCCAGGTGTAACCAAGTGCTTCCTAACCCCACCCTGAGCAGGTGCCCCTACTTTACCTCATTTCCATAAAGCACCCCATATGAAGTGCCATACTGTGCTAATGAAATGTGTCTTTTTGGAAGTCAATTTTAATTTTTAAACAAGTTATTTCAATTGGCCATCAAGCAGTTGTGATAACAGTCCAGCAGTGGAGATGTCTGTTCAGAATTCAGCATTTTTACACATTTCATAATCTGATATTGAAATCGGTAGAAAGGATGCTGAATTCTGATTGGCAGACAGATGCTTTTGTATGACTGGCCCATAATCCCACCACAACAGTCCATGTTAACCCTTTAACAATTATCAACATTGCAAAAAATTATCAATTTTATTACTGCACAACACTTCAGGGGTGGTAGCTTATGCAATCACAAAGACATGATAGGATGCATGGGTGGAACAGGATTTTACTGCACCTATTGTGGGGTATAATTTGGCACAAGGCCTTGGCTGAGTAATTTTTAGCCCTTGACGGTGGTAAAATATGTTCCATGGTTACCCGGCTTTATTGCATTACTCATATTCATCATAGATTATCTAGTGGAGGCTTGCTACTTTATTAATAATTTGTAACAGAAATGACAATTTATGACTCAAGTAATGTTGATTTTTATCTGTGTTTCTGGACTGCACTGTCCTCCCCACCCAGATGCTATTAAGTTTGATAACTTGTAGCGGACATAGCATGGTGGAATGCAAGCAACTGATAGAATCTTGTGTCATCTGTACAGAGAGTAATAATACTGAGTCACCACACCAGTATTTTCTACTTTTAGAATATCACTGAATATACATAGATCTTCTTGGGGTGATTCACTCATCAGGTAGGTATGGCACCAGCACCGCAGCAGCACTACCAACATCATAGCCATAGGAACGTCACTGTCAGTGAATGGGAACCACATGGAAGATTCTCCAGTACATTACCACCTCAGTTCTTTCTCCACCTGTCGAAGTGTAAGCACCTTCTCCACTGACCAGCAGCAGGCAGTGTTGGTGGGATTTAGCACCTTTCAAAGTAGGCCTACTGCCACTTGGAGTACAGTAGTATCACACAGTTGTTTCACTGACTATTACTGTCTTGATATATTTAGGAGTTCCATGCATTTTTGGAAGGGATGTCCATGGACTCCTGTCTTAAGTTTATGGAGTCCTGGCAGATCAGTTGCTGCTCTTCTGTCTTGAGCTTAAGAAGATCCTTAGCTTGACCATTTGTTCCAGGTCTCCTGTCTTAAGTTTATGGAGTCATGGGCAGATTCAGTTGCCAATGTCTTCTGTCTTGAGCTTAAGAAGATCCTTGGCTTGGCCATTTGTTCTAAGTCTCCTGTTTTAAGTTTATGGAGTCACGGGCAGATTCAGTTGCCTAGGTCTTCCCCAGGGCTTGCAAGTTGTGCGTTGATCTGATCCCTTCTTTACTAGATTGATGGTGGGGAAGGACTGTGGATGAAGTGTGTGTGAATGACCAGTGCCACAACTATATTGGGCTGGTGAGGTTTCTGTTGATCAAAGTCGCTATGTGTACAAAGTTGCAAACTTAATGAAAACCTGGTGTGTTTACTGTCATCTACGATGGTGAAGAGTTCCCATGGTGCATTTGAATCCACTCCGTAAGTGAGATCACCCAAGATCTCACTTTTATGGTATGTTCTACGATTGTTATTTCCTGTGTCACTGATGTGTCATTTCCTTATTGTGTGTGTAAAAGCAGACAGCAGCTTAGGCTTTACAGTTTTATTCTCCTTGTCCAATTCCATAGTATTTACAAGAAAATAATTTCTCCTGTTTTCGAAAATTGTCAGAAATCAACCCCTAGGAAGTACAGTCAGACAAAGGACCACTATACAGCACTGGAAGTAGACATTCTTAGAAGGAGACTGTATGCAGTTAGACAATGATGAGGCAGAAAGTTCTGAAGATAACGATTCAGCCATTGAGATTTAAAAGACAGTGAACGCGCATGTTTAAAGTGGTGTACTTTTGCAGCAAAGACAGATATGGCAACTGCAGTGTCAACTGTTTTTTAGATTTCATTCGCTGGACAGGAGGTCAATGTCAGTACATGATATAAGTGATTACACTGTTGGTATGATGTTCATTAGAGAAGTATTGTGAAAGTATTAGATAGCAAAGTCATAAAAGAAGCATAGCAGTCCTGTGTTTGGCTTTCATATCGATGAATCCAGAGACTTTTCAGTCACAAACTGTATAAATGTATATTCTTGATATGCCGTGAAGGGGAAAGGAAAACAAAACTCATTGGCAACATCAGGGTAAAGGGATGGTTCAGCACATCACTTTACTGAGGCTATTGTAAACAGATGTCAGTCCCTTGACTCATCGCCATATGAGTTAAATCCTAGGGTTTTGGTAGTGATGGGCTAGTGTATTGATGGCAAAGTCCAATGGTGTTGGTGCATTTGGACTTCATCAGTATTCACCTTTTACAGTTCATGTCCACTGTTTGCCTATGATTGGCTTTGGCTTGTTCACAGTCTGCTACTCACTTTAGATACCTACAAGACTTCAGAGTAACATTAATGGTACATATGCTTTATTTCAGCACACCCGCTGTTGCTATGTGCTTAGAAGATATGCAAAGGGTGATTAAGGCCAGTAAAGGAAAGCTGAAAGAAGCAATTAATATACGTCGGCTGTCAATGCAAATGCTGTACATGCATATACAGTTACCCTGCTATTCTCCCCTATACTTGAAGAAGACAGGAATCATAACCAAAGCTCAGGGCCTTCACATGTCTCACTACTTATATTTCTACAGCTGTTCTATGTATGCTCTGTGATATCCTCAAAGTAATGGGAACTTGAAACCTTTCAAAAGCAGGATGCTGTATGTGGATGTGGAACCACAAGTGTTCTGTGCAATTATGAGTTAGAAAACATCAAAAGTGAGCCAGGCCCAAATCCTGACAGCGCTTTCAAGAGGCATGTGAAATTGAGACAGTTTAGTGGGTCAAATGACAAGTATGTTGGAAAATAAAGGAATCTCAGCAAGATGACATTCAGATTGAACCTCATGTGTTCATATAAAATGACAGCACACTTTCAAACTGAGAGAAGAGTTTGTCAATCATTTTATAAGCAACATGAAGTAGGTTGTGCCTAGATTCTAAAATGAAGCACTTCTGGATGCTATTGCTAATCCAACTGACCTTACTAGTCTGTAGTAGACTGTGCTACAGTCAGTGTTCAGAAAAGTTTAGGAAATTTTTGTGAAAAATTGGTTCCAACACAATAATATGACAGTGATTAAGATGATACTGAGACAAATATTCATAAAATGCCTTTTACTACATGAAAAATTGTTCCAACAGATCATAAAGAAAGGGTAACGATGTTTGATGCTATAGGAACCTTGTTCTGGAAAGCTTTATGACAAGGGTAATTTCAGTATCTGATACAATGCCAGTATATTCACATTATGTAATATCACGTTATGCATTCCACTGACATCTGTAGAATGTGAGTGTGGTTTCATGTGTGTAATAGGATAAAGACAAAATTTCGTTGTTCACTAACAGAAGATAGCTCAGAGCTGCTAATGAAAACTAAACATGGGGCCTGACTCTCCGACTTTGAAGTTGATATCTGTGAAGGTTGAAAAAGAAAAAAAGGCGCTTGTATGTCTCTTGTGGCAAAATCAAAAAGGGAGGAGATTGAGAAGCTAAAGTCCCAGACAGAGACAATCAGGGTTTCATGTTTCCAGCCAGCAGTACATACTGGTGTAGCTGCTATGTCATATTATCCAGAGGTAGCTGCACTATTAAACAATGATTATGGGTCAGTATGTCATCATGTCATCAGCAGTAGTCCTGTTCTGACACCAGTAGATAAGATGGCAGCGCGGGTGCCAGTGCCAATTGCAGTTTCATCCTAAGCAAGAAAGTAATTTTTCAATGCAGCGCTCATGATGGGGAGGGCTGAAGATAGTGAATTAGGCAATGAAGATTTTGCGGTACACAGAGGCATGGATGACAACAATAGCTAATAATTACATAACTTTCAAATTGACTCATCTGATCCAGTTCAGGTGCACATTTGGGCTAAATACAACTTATTGTCAGGGACATATTGTTGCACATTGCATCAGCAGAAGAAATTATCTGAAACCAGTATTTTAAATAGTAATTACCTGCACTGGAAGAAAGGTGTTATTTTCTTTTGTTGCATACTGTCATACAGTGCTGCTGTACTGTACATGGATGGAGTGTATGGACAAGACTGTTAGCGGCAGAAGCATTGTTGTAGTTTGGCTGTTGCCAAAGTGCAGGGGATGTTGAGGGGGGGACTGGTGACTGGAGCTGCGGAACACAATGGAATGGTAGGCATTGATAATGAAAGTTAGTTGCTTACTGTTAAAGAAGACACAAAGTCTATTGTTTACATCACATGATGATGTGCTGTTGGTTGGTGGCATTTATGGTGACAGACATTAGCAGACGTGAGGTACATTTACATCTAGTAAGTACACTATAGGTTACATTGCCTCACATTGCTTGAAGTTATGGATGTAAATACAGTCACATTAGATAAAGCAATGGGTTATTAAATGTACTGGGGTCTGACATAGATTATCATTGTTGTTACATGTTCTCTGCATTATTTGCTCCAAAATCACTTCCATAACCAAAATTGGTTTATGGACTCCAGTAAGACAAGATCTTGCCAGGCTATTAGTCACCACTGTTATATATTTGATAAATTTTAGCACTGACTTATAAGCGATTTTTCTGATACATCAAAATGTCATCTGTAGGAGTACCAAATTTTGCAAGTGTCAAGTTCAACTAATCAAGTGCCAACACCTATGGTACCAGCAAGTTCAAATGTTTTATGTTTCAAAGTATAATATGTGGTTTACCAATTTAAATTATCATTAGCACTTTTCCTTTGTTAAATGAGTTCGTTAGAATGGTAAGGTAGGTTTTAAACAGCTGTCTTTGACTGAGAAAGATGTGCAGTTAACCATGGATTATGCACACAATACCCCCACCCAGCACTGTCACGCAGCAGGCACCTATGTAGGACTGGCTATTTTCCATGATGTATTATAATACATATACACACACAGGGAGGGCCAGCCAAATACTTTTGGTAAATACATCATTATTTTGAATAATTATTTAATTTCACGTTATACAACATCATACTTACTGTACTACAATTTAATTAACTTGTTATAAATAATGTTGTTTGCACTTACAATGTAGAAATGGAACAGGAAAACACATGACACAATAATGGCCAGATAGGAAACTCACATGAAAGAAATGCAGCTTTGAGATACAAGGTAAAACAAAACTAATATACTGTAATAACAGTACGGGTCCATTGAAATGGTGTTGTGGTTCAGCAAGGACTACTGTTTTAAGTTTATGAGTCATTTGTAGATTCAGTTGTCCTTGTCAAGATCTTCTGTCTTAAGTCAGAATATCCGGTGGCTCCAAAAAGCATGTGTGGTGTGTGGTATATAGCAGGACCCTGTTCAAGTTTATGGAGTCCTTGATTCAGTTGTCCTTTGTCAGATCTCTGTTTAAATTTAAGATCTCTTGCAGGCTCTATATAGCATGTGATGGGTGTGTGTATACCAGGTACCCTGTCTTAAATTTATGGAGTCCTTGTAAATTGGTCCTTTGTTAAGATTTTCGTCTTACATTTAAGAAGATCCTAGGTTTCTATGTATTACCACACCATTTGTACTGATTGTTTGTGTTTATCTTGTTTAACCTCAAAACTTCCTTTCTTTCCATTGAATGTCCATATGTGGCATGGAAAGTTTATTATTCTGAGTTCATTACCAGGCTATAAGTGGAGAAAACATCTTGTAATACGTTATATTATAAATTGTAATCTAAGGAAAGAATGGTGTTAAGTGGAAAAATATTTATAAAAACAGATTTATTTGCAGTCGTTTATTTGCCAGACAGTGCCACTGGAGTATTTATGATGCAGTGTGGCAGTCACAGAATAGCCTATTTTTCAATATGAGTTGTAATGGTACAACAAATTACTAAAGATTTTACTTTACAACTAAATAAATAATGGTAGTAATCAATCACTGATTACCACACTATGAATCATACTGGTGGTATTTCATCTTACAAGGCAGGCATCTATCTGCAAACAACTGAAAGACAATCAATCAAAATGTACATTGCAGATTCTGAGCAAGATACGCTAGTAAATTTCTACCAAAACTAGATTTTATGCTACTCGCTTTAAAGTCGGTAGTCATTTTAACCTTGACTGCACTACCGTGCAATAAAGTAGGTGTCAAGAGTTATGTAGTCTGTAACATACTAGATATTATTGTATAGTACACAATGATTATTAATCTATGCTGTTATGATTTAGATACTTAATGGCATGGCATTGTTCATTATACAAGAACTGAACAATTCATGAAATAAACACATTGTCTGAAAATGATTATTGCATGCTTACATTTTGGTTTCTTATCATTGGAAAGTGTATTATGTGGATGTAGTATGATTATGTAAGGTATTCTGATGAGTACGAGTTCACTTTTAAACTAGAGAATTTGAAGATATTGATCAAAATTTGTTCGGAATATTTTGACTTCAAAATTGACCACTGGAGTATTTTGACTCCAGTGAAACTGAAATGACTCCAACAACCCATGAAGATTTGACTTCCACCCAAAAATGTATTCAGTCATTCCCTGGTATGATTTGTACTTTTTGCATGAATCTGGCTGCTACACCTGGACCATTCTTCCAGTTTAGTAGCTTTTCTCTTTTTTTTCACCACTTTTGTAGATCTTGGTGTAATCTGAAGAGTATACCTTTTCTAGACCTCCAATAGCACTATGAAGGATCTATGTCATAACGGAGAAAATGAAGGCGATCGCTGTTATTCAGGAATCAAGACCTGAAACATACACAGCAAGAGCACGGATTTTTTTTAATTTTTCTGGGGGGCTGGCCTCACAACCTTACTGAAGGATTCTCAACCCAGGTATGTCAGAGGAGGTGAACATTACAAAAGGTTTTGATGGGTAACAAAACGCTCAGCACCCGGACCTAAACCCAATACCCGTTAACTGATGCTGTAACCCACCCACCATGCTACGGGTCAGCACGGTAACCAACTGTAGCACCAGCCTCACATCCCGCTGTGTGTGCCTGCTCCCACCCCATGCATGCATTTGTGTAGCAATAGATACATAGTCACCCACCCCCCATCCGCCATCGGACTTCGTGACTGTTCCTGAATGCACTGGGAGCAGATTGTTTAGATACAGTGTATTGCTATCATCTGCATAGCAGTGAAAACCAAGCCATACCATCTGATAATCGTTTCCCTATGACGATATACACTGCAACATGGGTGCTAGAATGATCCTCGTAGAACTTAGGTAGGGAGACGGAGCGAGGTATAGACCCCTGATACCATTCTCTGAGTCCACCTATGAGGTAAAATCAAAACCATCTGAGACAGTTCCTGACAGTTACAGATAAGCTGTGCAGGATCCAACAGCACCCATGGTCCGTTGTATCAATGCTGCAGAGAGAGAGAGAGAGAGAGATCACATGACCAAGATGGAACGTCTTCAATCTCTCGCTATCAGGAGTGCATTTAGCACCTGAACTAGACATCTTGGTTTATGTCTTTCCTGAAACTCTTGAAAGAATCATATATTGTATGGTCAAATGGCATCCAGCGTAAAGCCACCATCTCTCAATAACCTTACCCAAAAAGGGAAGGTTAAGACTTTCCGTAGTTTGAAGATAGTCGGGATCCAAGGAGGGCTTCTTAAGAAGAGCTGAATCCACAGCCTCCTTAAGGAGCTGGTACCTTTCCCATGATAACCAGATTATCTGAGAAGGACTGGGCCGATGATATCAATGCAGCCACAAGGTGCGAGGGCCCAGATCCAAACCAGTTGTAGGATAAAGTCTGGAACTATCACAATATCATGATTGTAGGCTGCCAAAGTTGCACCATCAAACCGTATTCAGATATCTCTTTGACTACTGCTACCCTAAAGAAAGGGTCAGGTGGATATCAGACCTGATCATGGTAACCTTGTCCATGAAGAATCGAGTAATCTCTCAGACTGTTTTTGTGAAAAGATATTTTGGGGCAAGACAGAGAGGATTGCTGTGTCTGTCCTCAGTCCAGAAAAGCTCAGTTGGTCGATTTGCATGGGTAAATTCCTGGACAGGAATTCTGCTTTATGAGGACTGTTGATCGATAGACCAAATAATGTCCATCAAACTAAGCCTGTCACACACTAAGCCTGACCGCCATCACCTCTAGTTTTGTTCAACCTCCTCAACTCCTCAAGTCCTCATCAAACCATGAGACCTAGGGCAAAGGGAGAGCGGATAAACATGAATAGAGCATGGAACCAGGACCCTGTCAATTTCTTTATTATAAGTAGCAAGATCTCTTGGATCCGGTATGCCCTATAAGTCCAGTACTACCATCAGCCATCTGGGATACCCTCAAAGTGTAGTACTGGATCATCCCATAGCAGACCCTTTGGGGGGCCCAAAACTGAAGTTGATGCTATGATGGTCCGACCACCTGACTGGTTCCACCACCAAGTCGGATATTCTCCTTCAGAGAAACACCAGTCCAATGAATGACCACCAGTGGGTCTAGGAGGAAACAACGTGTGAGGCCTATAAACAAATAATCGATGAAGTCTGTCCAACAGTGAGTTCATCGTCACCTGCCATGAAACCCCAAGGATCAGCTATCTATGGGGTCATAATGTTAGGTCGCATGATGTCCGTGATCAAGAAAACATTCTCATCTCCTGGTGGATTTGTAGATGAGAAGATTCCTGCACCTACACCCTCACCCATGATACATTCAAAGGGAGTTGTGGCTCCACTGGAGTTTCCCCTGTTCAGTTCTGATTTAAAAACAAATGGCCACACCCCACCCCTATGATCACCTTGCAGTGTATCACCAGTACCAGGGTGGACCCCTGAAGTTAAACAGCCAGTATTTATCCAACCAGTTCTGGTGTGTGTGTCAGGTGAGTTGCTTTTAAGATCTCAATTGTGGCAGTCTTTTTTTAATCGACCTGGCATTGTGTAACACCACCCAAGTTTGATGAGCAGCGAAGATTGAGTTTCCTGTCTGCAATGAGCAGAACCTTGGTATGAATCAGACAGGGAAACCCCTTCTGACCCATTTGCCCCAGGCATCCCCTGTCCACAACCCCAATCCGCCTATCTTTCCATTTCAACAGGCTGAGTTCCGCTCAACCCTCTTGGTATTCCCAACTCACACCATCTATACACTGGGATAAAGGGGCAGCAGTGGGTGAGATCCTTCAGCCTGAGGGGGAATAGGCTAACTGTCGATTCTGGCCAATACATTTTCTAAAACAAATAACCAAACCAAATATATAATAATACAAATGTAACAAATACAATCCCCACCACAAAATAAAACATAAAGTAAATGAATAACCTCAAGAACCCTCCTCAGTAATAAAAATTCTAAAATAAATTAAAATAACAACCAGAGTCTTGGTGTAGATCTACAGTACTTGAAGTAAATTCAGTCATAAATGCGAATCAACAGAAGGGTAAGGTCTTTTGTTCCCAGGCCTTCATTGCCTCGAGATTAACAGAACACATGCACTTACTGTCTGTCCTGATCCAAAGAATAGTACCAGTTATAGATGCCTCAACCCCAGGCCCTCTCACTACCTGCTCTAACCAAACAGATATTTCACTACCGCTACAACAGTAACAAAAATAAAGAAGATTAAAGTCTGACTGTATGAGGCAAAGTTTCAAAGCAGACGCCCTTAGTCACTTCATCCTGATAATGGAAGGATAGTCTAAAGAATTTATACAAGGACTGCGGCTGAAAGTCGTAGCCACTACTGGCCTCCGCCAGCACCAACCTGTTAGTTGGGCCTCAAGAGGAACCTAGGAACCATTCTTGGTCTTCTGACTTCAACAAAACCACAGCCCAGTCCCCCGAGCCACTAACTCAGCCACTATCACCCTGTAAGTTTAAGGACCACCAGTTTCAAA
The DNA here is from genome assembly GCA_016271365.2 of Neoceratodus forsteri. NCBI lineage: Eukaryota > Metazoa > Chordata > Ceratodontiformes > Ceratodontidae > Neoceratodus > Neoceratodus forsteri. The sequence goes on from JADMNL010000035.1 coordinate 43,315,521, forward strand.
TAGTTCAACCCTGTGCCCAGTGAAGGTGCCTACCAGATCGTCCCACCGACAGATCCAGACCAAGGCCAAGAAATATACAAAACCTTGAACTGCACCAGTCCCAATAAGACAATGCCTTCATGTAATCCACACCTTTCCTTCGACAATGAGAGTTGCAGTTTTAGAATAAAAGGGGTAATCCAGGCAGCCAAGTCGGCTAACGCCACATTGTCATGATTCCAACAAAGCCGGGCACCAAAGCTCAAACTCGATCGGTCCTCCCAAACTACTCCCACAGTAGCCGGATCACCAACACATGCTGTTGTCAACCAGTCTGGGGCAGACCTTTGGTGCTTTCTTTCATGTATGACATGTAGTGTTCTGTGGATATTATCTTTGGGCCTGTTGACCTATCACATAGACACACAGAAGCATAGACTTTGTTGTAGAAAAGGATCAGTAGACCAATCTAGTCTGCTTTTTTGCTCTACTTATTCTTGACACCTCTGACCTGTTTGGTCACTGCCATCCTCCCTTCCTCATCCTCTACCCAACTTACCCTGTGCCTATCTCATGCATGCTTGAAGCTTCCCATAGTCTTTGCCCAACTAGCTTGGCTGGCAGACTATTCCAGTTGTCCATTACCCTTTCTGTGAAGAAGTATTTCCTGTACTATATGGTGGTACAGGTTGCCCTGCTGTAGTATTAATATGTCTGGACTATCTTACTAATGGCACAATTACTAATACAACCACAAAAAAGTAAGACTGAAGTCCAATAGTCCTTAAATTTCTCTGTTATTTTTATTCTTCTTTACTCCACACCATACATATTCAATTGGCAAGTGTTTCGTAGCTCTTCCTTTCTACTTCTTCATGCCACAAACATGCTATAGTGCATTCTAGATATAAACAAATAAATCAATCAATGTCTAATTACTACTGTTATATTTTTTTCTTTTAATTTCTTTATACACTGCATTTTCATAGATACCCATCTCTTAACACAAATGAGGAGCTTTTATTCTGTATGCATCAAAATCATTCATTATACAATTTCATTTGAACAATTAAACACTCTTCTGAAATTCTCTCAAAATCAGCTTAAATATAGCAATCAAACTAAGTGATATTTAACTGCATACCTGCTTTATTTGTTTTTCACCAATGATATTTTCTAACCTTCTTTATTAGGTCAAGCTTTGTAATGTACTACTAAATTTAGAATACGTTGCATCAAAGTACTTATTGTAATGAGTTCATATTCAGAGTTTCATTATTAATTTATCTTTTGTTCTATTATGGTCTTACATTCTTTAATTGTAGAAAATGTCCTGATGATCTCTATTTCTTACAGTATCTTGTTCAATTTATATTTCTTTGGTAAATTATATAAAGAATAACTGGATGTTCTCCTGTATTTATTTTATATCTACACGCGATGATATCAAAATATTTCACCAGAGTAATTGTTACCTTCCAAGATTACATCCTAGTTTTAATCTCTTATCACTCTTTGATTCTTATTTAGTTAATTTACTGGTGATGCTTAGGTGGATAAAAAGTAAGAATAAAAAGTAAGAGTTGTAAGGTATGTTCTGTTGCTGTGTCTGTGCTCAGATTATATCAAAAACATTTAAATCAGTATGACATTTTAAATTCTCATTGAAAGTGCTTGAACTGTGCTCATTATTTATTATTAATACTTTTACTTTTGTATTAATCCGCCCTTTTACTTCTTATTCAGTCTGTTTCTTTCAACAGCATGCTTATAAGAAACAAAGTGTGATTGCTATATTGCGATTTCTTTTTAGCTGCTCGAATACCAAAAACATTTCAAACTATTTCAAAACACATTTAACTGATGCCCAGGAGTTTGTAAACTCTACCTGGCTTGAAAAATGCCATTTAGTTCAGCTTCATTGAAAGGGAGTGGTCTGAGCCTATGATTCAGTACGGTTTAAATAGCCTGCACAAATGGCAGGGTAGGTACATCATTCCTGACATCACACCTACTGGAAACCATAGGTGTTGCTTAGATATAAAAATGAATGATCAAATTGCCTGTATCCTCAGTGACCAAGTGGATATAAGTGTGTAGACTCACTTGGTGTAGATTGGGTGTTCGTCTCACCCTCTGCCTGGTACTCCCTGAGAAAATATCTAAATGTTATTTAATGGATCCCTGTAGTAGTATATAACACTTCTACTTAACCTTAATAATATTAACACATAAAAGTGAAAGTGGTGAATACAGAGAAAGCATAGGAGAGATTGATACCCAAATTAACTCCTTTGTTTCTCCATCCTATATTTAACTTTAGGATACTTTAAAACTAACTTGCAGGTTTAAATAAATACTTACTTTTTATTCTTTTTTTTATTCTTTATTTAACTATTTTTCTGTTTGTGTTCGTGTATTTTACACTGTAGCATATTTGTGGCTGGAAGAAGTCGCTAAAGCTATGAGAACTGTTGCCATTGAATATGTATGGTATGGAGTAAGAAGAAGTAAAGATATAAGTATTTGCTCTCATGGTCTCTTAAACCTCCTTCTTTAGCTTCATGACTTGTTTCTGCATTCTAGTGCCTTCTTTGTTCTGAAAGAATTACCCCACCTGCACCTTGTTCACCCCTGTGAGGTACTTGTAGGTCTCAGTCGTGTCCAGTTTCACTCTTATCTCCTCCAGGGAATACATGTTGAGTTTCTGCAGTCTCTCCTCATATGGTTTTTTGAGCAACCCTTTTTATTTATTTATTATAATGTTTCACCACTAAGATACACTGAACAACAAGTTGCTCACCTCCCAGTGCTACCAAGGGGGGAGGGGGTACAGAGAGGATAAGCGTAATTACAATCAGGTACAGAGACAGCAGTTATACAGTGAGTAAAACAGTAGGCATTTAACAAATGGCAATATAATGCAAGCGATGTGAATATGTAAGTATCTATAGCAGAGAGAAATAACTAAGGAAGGAGAACAAGTTAGATATTCAGTGTAGAGAAGTTAGATGATGGTAAGTGCTTTCGCTTTGTCAGTTACTCTGAGTACAAGGGGAGAGGGGGACTGGAGCAGGTAGTAAGTGCCTTTAGATAAGGGGTGAGGGGGTCAGGTGGGAAGATGAACCCTTGGGTCCCTCCAGGATGGTGAGAACCTTGAGGGTCAGGGACTGCTGGAGTAGAGAAGGGGTTACTGAAGGGTGAGGAGGTAAAGGGGGAAGGAAGTAAGTGCAATGGGGAAGAAGTATGAGGGACCCTCCAGGATGCTGGGAATTGTATAGGTGGCTGGAGGAGAAGGGACAAAAGGAAAGGTAGGAGTAGTTGCAGAATTGTTACAGGATACCAATGATCAAAGGTGGGGGGAGGGAGGAAGGAGGGGAGGAATGGACAGTAGGGAGGAGGAAGAGTTGGACCCAGAAGGGGGACCCTTCAGATGCTTGAACCCTGCGAGGGAAAGGAGGCTATAGGAGATTATAGAGGGAAAGGTAGGCAAGGGGTGGATTGTGATTTAGGTGTTTTAGACCTGTGCAAGGACATAGGTTGGGGGGTCAAGACAAGAGCAGCTGGATGGTAGGCAATTGTGAAGGGCTGAGCTGATAAGCGTAGATAGAGGAGGAGTGACATCTTGGGGAGGAAGGGAGTTCCAGATTTTGGGGAGGCGGTAAGAGAAGCCAGTTTGTCTAATAAGGGTTGCACGCTGAGGGATCAATAAAGAATGCGAGTCAGTGGATCTAAGGGAATGAGAGGGAGGTGGGATGAAAGAGGAGGTGAGGTATGAAGGGAGGTCACCCAACCAGTGTTTGGAGGTGAATTTTGTGCAGTGAGATAGACATCTGTTTGTTAGAGAGGGGAGGGACAGAGCATGGTATAAATAGCAATGATGAGTGCTGGGAAGGAGCATCAAGGGCAAAGCTTCAAAAAGAGTGGACTAGGGTGTCCAATCTGGTAAGGAAGGATTTTGGAAGCAGCATCATAGACTATGTAATCCAGCAGCACTTAAAGCCATACAGCAACTCCCAGACATACAAAAAAAAAAGAGATGCAACTACATACTGCCAATCCTCCTCACCACTTTTGGCTTTGCTGGTACATTTTTGTACTTTGGACCTCTACCTCCCCACTCTGGATACCAAATGGATGTCTGCTGGAAGCATAGGATTCACATGGCCATTACCACATCCAGTCAAGATAGGCTCCTCACCCCCCTGACTCTCCCATTCACAGTCATCACCAAACCAACCTCCCACACTATAACCTGAACAGCTAACTCTCCCCATAATTTAACACAGGCGTCTGGACACCTCCCCCACATGAAGTGCAGGAAACTGAAGAAGCGGGGGATGATAGGCATCAGCCTATCCACCAAAAAGGTTATCCTTATGCTATTGCTATTCTCTGAAATGTTCATTCTAACCTCTGGGCCAGCAAACCCAGAGGACTAGGGTGTCTATGCTGTGGGGCCTTAAGATAGCATCATTTAACATATGCAGCCTAACTACCATATTGGATCAGCTCCAGGCCTGGATGACCATACATACCCCTGACATAATCTGCCTTTACCAAACTTGGCTGTCAAGTAAGGTCAAAGATGATGAGGTTCCATTGAAGGATTCCAAATGTCTGTCTTGATAGAACAAGCAAGAAAGGTGGTGGCTTCCTATATGCCAGAAATCATTTAACTGCTCCATCCTCCCCATCTCCAAAGTCACGGAGGACTATGAGCTACTAGTGGCAAAAATACAATTGGGCAAAAAGGCAAGACCTCACCATCGCCACAACCTACTCTCCCCCAAAAGTCAAGGAAGGGCTTCCCTTGTCATAGAAGAAATCAGCAGCCTCAAGAAGGGCCCTGAACTCATCTTAACTGGTGACTTTAACATTAATCTGGTTAAGTAAGGAGGCAGCACCTCCAGAGACATAGTCTCCCACACAATCTCATGCAACTTGTAACAAACCCACCAGGCAGAACTACAATCGGCGCACCAGCACCCCATTGACTGGGTCCTAGCTGGCTCACCTACATGTTTCTCTGATATTAGGTTTCTCCGGATGTGCTGAGTGACCACCCCTGATCTCCTTTATATGGACCACTAAACTTAGCAAATGCCCACCCCACCTCATAGAGAGTAGGGTTCTGTGAAAGGCAAACCTTGACCCCTCAAATTGGCCCTGTCTGCCTACAACTGGTCTCTTATAAGCAAGGCGCCACGTTGACCAAGCTCCTTAGCTTTCTCACTGAGGGATTTCAATTGCATCTGTGACATCTATGCACCATGCACAAAATGGAAAATTCGGGGAGGTCAATGTTGGATTGATGGCAACCTTCTCCTCCTAAAGGAGAGGGATTCCTCGAAAATAGTCCTAAATTCAGGCAGCAAGCATGACCTACAGTGTTACAAACTGCTAGAAACCGCTGCACCAAGCTTATCAGGCTCACTAAGGCTAACTTCCATAAGACCCAACTTAACAATGCATGGGGTGATGGAAAGCGGTTCTGGGACAACATTAAACACATCCTTGAAAAGACCAGAAACAACACCTAAGACGGTCAATATAAATAACTCCACCTCCTCAGACCCGCTTAGTCATAGCTGATGCCTTTAACCAAGCTTCCTACTGACCTGTCTCAGTGCTGCCACCGACTACCTTTCTGCATGGGAGGACTTAGGCAGCACCAGCTCTGTCTGAAACAAACCAATCTTGCCTTCTACTTTAATAAGGTAATGACACAGGAGGTCCTAACGTTGTCATGGAGTCCTAGGCAAACATAGACTGAGGTGATGGACTGGCATGAAGATACTATCCTCACTCGATGTTATGATCACCCCCAACAATGCTATTCAATAAATCCCTAGCTCTAGCTCAATTTCCTGAGGTATGGAAAAGCCCTGGTGATGCCAGTGCACAAGAATGGTGATAAGGCACTGGTGCACAATACAGCCATAATATCTATCCTCTTCCCTATCCAAAGCACTGAAAAAATCTTGGCACGTCAACTGACAGAATACCTAAACAAGTATTAATCTGCTACTGCCCAAACCAACATGGTTTCAGGCAAAACACAGCACCACCATAGCTCTGTTGAATACTTGACTTTGCACACAAGGCGCTGATGAAGGAAAATTGGTGGGTTCACTTCATTGACCTCACCAAAGCTTTTGACACCATAAACCACCCACTACTGCTATGTCAGCTCCAAAGATTGGGTGTAGCACCAAACACTCTAATTGGTTCAATGACTACCTGAACACAGGAGTCAGCAAGTCAAAATCGGGCAGACATTATCCAGCTCCAAAGATGTACCCTAGGAGTCCTCAATGATCAACCTAGGGCCCCTACTTTTCAGCCAATTTGTAAATGAGCTACCCTTGGCTGCATGCACTAAACTTATCTTATATGCAGATGATGCCATGTTGCTACAGCAGCACATCTCATGCAGCCATACAATCTGAACTAGCGGACTCTTCACAATAAACTTGAGGACTGGTTCAGTAGAAAAAGCTGCTACTGAATTGCTAGAAGACAAAGGCTATGCTTCATTCTAGCCTCACCACAAGCATGAGACACACTTTTCTCAAATCACTAATACAGCTGGTGAGCAGATTGATCAGGCATGTGTTCAAGCACTAGGGTCACTCATTGATGACCTATTCACTTATACTACACCACATTGAACTTTTTAGAGTAGTTAACACAAAATCAGAGTCCTCTATAGACATAAGAAATCCTCAACCCGGAAGCAATCTATACTTCTGTCTCCAGCTCCATTCTCTTACGATTGACTACGGATTGGTGGTTTGTGTGCAGCCCTGATACGCACTCAAAAGGGTCCAAATGGCACTGAATAAGGCATGTCACCCACCCTGTCTGGCGGATAAACACGCTACACTTGTGCCTTGTATGGAGCATACAAACTGGTTCAACCTAAAAGACAGGATCAAATACCAAACCTATCTCCGGCAAAGAAGGCAGTCCTTGGTAAACCCCACCCTGCATAGGAAACCTGCTTGGGCTCCTCCAATACCTCACTCAACCAGAAGAAAGAAGAATGGAACACTGTTCATCCCATTCCACCGAACTCTCTTGGGCAGCGCGCCTTGGCTTATCGGGCCCCATACTGGTTAAGTGAACTCCTAAGACTTTGCAACAAACAGAGTATCTCAATTCAAGGTAGGCCTCAAACAGCATCTCATGTCATGCCAGTGCACCAGCAGCACAGGAGTCACTTGATAATCTAGGCTTTCAACCTAGGGTCCCACCCAAGTGGGCTACCTAAAGAACCCTGTCCCCTTCCCAACCCAGCCTAGTGCATAAGTAAGCTACTCGTGATCAGCTCTTATCTGTATGCAGTTATGCCTCCACATTTTCCTCCCACCCCTAACTAGACAAGACATCTCTGCTGCTACCACCACCCTCATTGCACCCTCCTCCCACCGCCTCTTCCTGCCCTCTGGGAGTAATTCAAACCCTTCCTTCAGGTTTATTTACAACTAGCCTGCTAGTGATTGGAGTAATCTCCAACCACTTCTCAGACTTATCAACTTTAGTCCAACAACTGATTCTGGAGTCGCCATGGTAGGGGGGTGAGGAGGTTTAAAATTTAAAATTGGTGCATTTAATCCTGTTACTAAAAATCTTCTAGTTCTGTTATAATCCTTGTTCATAATTTGTCCAACTCTGATGTAATCTGCTCTTGTATGCCAATTGAGCAGGCTCTCTGTAACCATTGCATTGTGTATTGTTCTACTTGTCCACCCTGACGTGGAACCTTTGTAAATGAGCTCACACACAAAGGTCTCTCCAAAAGAATAAATAAATAAATAAAATATGGTGCAGTAGTCAAAAATGGGAAGGATCATCTTCTACACAAGTTTGCTCCTGGTAGTAAGAGGGTTGCTACTGCAGTTCCTATAGAGGGCACCATGCTAGGACACAATTTTTTCAGGATGGCATTGATATGACAAGAGAAGTCGAGGTGTTAATAAACCCCAAGATATCTCAAGAAGGAAGTGTCCTCCAAAATAGTCCCATCCAGGGTGTGGAAGGAGGGGAGATTGAGGAGTCTCGATAGTCTCTGCCTAGTGCCAAAGGTCATGGAGACTGTCTTCTTGGTGTTAAGGAAGAGGTGATGGTTAGCAAACCAGAGCTGAATTTAGTTGAAATCATGCTGTAAGCTGGTTGTAACCTCAACAGGACTTGAGCCAGATGCATACAGGATGGTATCATTGGCATACATGTGGTGGAGGTGGAGGGGAAACAGACTGAAGGTAGATCATTTAGGAAGACAGAGAATAGCAGGGAACCAAGTACCAAGCCCTGAGGAACTCCTGTGGTGATCAGGAGGGGGGAGGTGGCACCAGAGATCCTTACTGATTGAGTTCTACCTGTGAGGTATGCCCTGAACCAGTTAGTGGCAGAAGAAGATAGGTCTGCTGATGAGAGAGAGTCCAGGAGGAGGGAGTGGGAGACCATGTTGAAAGCTTTGGCAAGATCGACAAAAATGGCTGAGGTGATAAGACCATTGTCCATCCCAGTAAGGATGATGCCAGTGAGCCTGATCAGGGAGGTGAGATGGTGGTGGGTGGTTTCTCCTGAAACCAGATTGGAAAGGCATGAGTAGGAGAAGTCATTTAGATAAGAGGTAAGTTGGGTAAGAAGTAGGTGTTCGTGGAGTTTAGCAAAGGTAGAGAGGGAGATAGGGTCAGTAGTGGCTAGGGGAAGAGAGGACCTGCCTTTGCAGAGGGAGGATGATTGCATGTTTCAAGAGGAGGGACTGTACCTACAGCAAAGGAGAGGTTTAGGATGAGGGAAAGAGGGTACGTGCAGAGTAGAGAGAGAAGAGAGAGAAAGGAGCTTGGGATCCAGATCATCTGGGAGGAACCTTTTTATCATTTAACACTTTATAGCTCCTCCATTGCAGAGCGCACAACGACTGTCGCCACTGGCACCTGAGCCCCAGACCAGGTCTGGCATATACATGGGTGCCTGACTCACACAGGCCCTGATGAAATTAATGGTACACCACCGGGGCCAGTGACCGGGTACCAGGTGGCCATGCCCTCATGTCCGGGGCTCGGCTCAGCCATGAGCCGCCATGTCAGCCCACAATTTTTCTGCCATTACTTGCCCAGGGAGCCGGATGCAATGATGTCTGATGCACTCATGCAGACGTCCACTGTGCTTCCTTCCTCGGAATGCACATCATTGACAGTGCGCCAGCCTCTGCTAGGTGCCACTGCAGCATGCCACATACCCGCACTCCACCCCAGATGTAGGAGAGCAGTCATGGGATTCTAATCCTTCTCTCCCTGCCAGCCCCCGTGCCCCGAGTCAGTTCCCAAACCTGGCTGCCTGCATGTGCATGAAGTGTGGCATCCAGTGCCTCAACCTTCAGCACCACTGGGCCGGTGGGAGGAATCTTTAGAAGGGTTGATTGTAAGCAGGGTGTTTAGATCATCATCAGCAGTGATGGTAGAGAAGGAGGGGAGGGAGGGAGGATGAGGGAGGGGTAAGTGGGTTGGAGGCAGTAGCTGGGGGAGAGATGGACGGAGTGACTTTAGTAGCTCAGCAGCACATGTGGCATAATAGGAGTTAAAGTCTGCTGCCTCAATGTTTGGGTCAGCCACTAGAATGTTGTTTATCCTAAGGACCTGAGGAGGAGGGTGGGATAACAGAGTTAAATGACATGGACATTATGTTTGGAGTATTTATGTTTGTGAGGAAGGCTGATTTAAGTAGTTCAGATCTTAGTTGATCTTGTAGCCTTAGTGCAGGTGTTTTGTAGCTGGTGGTACACTGCGAGGTCTCTGGGGATCTGGGTTGATTTGTGGAGTTAATCCAGGCATGAGCCCTGTGGCAGGAGAAGTTCAGAAGTAATCCAGGAAGGTGATTTCCTGATTTTGGAGGTTTTAGTGGGAGAAAGCATCCCAAATATTTAGAAATATGCCTTTGAATAAGTAAGGGTCTGGTCCACTCAAGAAGTGGAGCTCAGGGTGACCAGTCAGAGAGGGAAAGGCTTCACAAGAAAGGTTCTAGATTTAGTGAGTTGAAGGAGCATAGTTGCAGAGTTTTATGTAGGGATTTAGGCCTGTGGACATTTCTGACTATGAAAATTGGCTTATGGTCATGAGGAGGTTGGGAAGGATACCAGATTTTATTATTCTGTGTGGGTGGGAGGTGATTGCCCAATCAATCAGGGAGTGGTTTTGAGTCTTGTTTTTTGGGCGGGTGGGTTCTGAGATCAGCTGGGTGAGCTTTAGGGCTTCAATTTTGTTGCGAGTTTTGGCAGATTTGGGGGACAGACAGTTTAAATTAAAGTCTCCCAGGATGTATAGTTCACTGGAGTGGGAGAGGGCAGAGATTGAGGGGATTAATTCAAGTGCAATGCTTGGCTAAACCCTCTCACCATTTTGGTAACCCTCCTCTGTACTGCCTCCTAACTGTCAATGTCCTTTCACAGATGCAGTCTCCAGAACTGGACACTGTACTTCAGGGTGGCCTCATTAGTGGTGACACAGTGGCAGCATCGCTCCCTCCTCCTACTGGAAATCCTCCCCACTGCACCCCAGCATCCTAATTGTCATTCCTACTGTCTTGTCACACTGAATGGCTGCCCAGAGGACATCAGATATGATGACCCTCAATCTCTCTCTCTTGCTTTGTGACTATTAAGTACCTCTCCCCCATCTTTTACACAGCTCCTGGGTTTCCCCATCCCAGGTCCATAACCTTGCAGTTTTGGGCACTGAAACCCAGGTGCCACACCCTAGACCACTCCTTTAGTTTCCCCAGATACCTTTGCATGGGACACAAACCCACATGATCCATATGAGCTAGACCCAGAACCAAACCTTCCATTCTTTCAGTTAGGATTGCTGTCAAAAATGTATAGTCTACATCGAGTATGGAGATCGGACAATATGATGGACAGAGAGCTGGGCCCTTTCCAGGCTTGGGACTCACTAACATAACTGCATAATGCCAGGAAGATGCAAAGGCCTCACTCTCTGATACCATGGCACTGTGTGTATCCCTTAACACAAGAGCTACCTCTTCCCTGTATTTTTTGTAAAATTCAGAAGGAAAGCCATCTGAATCTGAACACTTGCCGGTTTAACCATCAACTATCAAGGATTACTTCCAACCTTGTGGGGGCACGCAGTCTCTCATTCTGTTCCTGTTTGACTTGTGGGAGCTGCAACTGCTGCAGGTAGGCATCAGTTTCAGCCTGCAACCTTCCTGGTCTCGTTCTGTATTAAGTTTCATAGTAATGCTGAAAGGCGCTTGAGATTTCCCCAAGCTGAGTGACTTTCTGTCATGTACCTTGGTTATATGCACTCAGACTCTCTAACCCTTTAGTTCAAGTTCCAGGAGCCTTAAAGCTTTAGCCCGCCCCCCATAATATTTCCATCTTAAAAATTAAAGATGTTGTTCAACTGTATACTCTAGTAACTGGATAAGATTTTATTTTTTTGTTTTTGGAGTTCCTTACCCCTTTGTCTCTCTAACGTTCCTTGCTGTAGGTCCTCTAATTCTTAAATCCAGATTTCAATATTACATTGTCTTTCAGTTTGTTTTCTTTTCCTGTCTGCAGCTGAAGCAATTCATCTGTCCCTCAATATGGCTTTAATCATGTCCCATAGAATTCCTGGGAACACATCCAGGGTCTTATTATCCTGTATATTGCCTGTTTTATAACATTTTGAATTTGTTCCCATATCTTCCGATTCTGGAGCAGTGATAGCTTCATTCTCCTGGAAGAAGTCTTTCTTTGTAACTGCAGGTCTACCCGTATTACTAGGGAGGCATGGTCCAACAAGCCTACTGTGCCCGCTGTGCATCTACAGTATGTAGCCTAGCTGTTGTCTCTAGAAAGTAGAAACTGGTCTAGCCTAGAGTACATTTGATGTACCATGGAATAGAAAGTTTATCCTCTAGATGAATCGTACATAGCCTCCCCTCCTCTGTCCTTGGCTTAGGCCCTTCACAGACCTTCAAATACAACTTATTCTCCACCCTCCTATCCAAATCCATATGCAGTTATACCCCTTAGCATCCTGACACCACGCCTATTCCAATTGTTGCTATACTACCATATTGCTATGTCATATCGTCCTGTGCCTAAACTGTAACCGCTAATGTTCAGTCTCTGATTCACTTGACATGTGTTTGTTTCACCATGAATTCCTGTTCTTGCACTGCTTGTACCTACTTTTTCTGTGACTATGTATTTGTACCGTCTTTACGACCTGGGTTGTGTCTGAAAGTGGTCCCTGGGACCAGTGTACCCACCCTGCTATCAAATAAATAAATAAGTACAGATGTGTCCAAACATTGCAAATCCCAGCTCAGCGAATAATCATTCACCCTCTTAGCTGCGATGTGTCCTCTCTGGGGTATTCCTGATAAGCTATCTATTTGGTGTTAGGGTCAGGTTTAAGTCATCCCCACATATGAGCAGTCTTGCTGTCTTTTCCAATATTAATGTTAGCAGCTTTCTGAAAAAAGCTAAATCTGCCATGGCTGGGGCATAGATCAATACCAGTGTCAATGATTGATCATTATACCTTCCTTTTAGTAGTACATATCTACTTTCCTTATCTGAAAAGACTTCCTGTATTTGAAATGTGACCCTGTTCAGTACTAAAATTGCCATACCCCTCCTCTGCCCAGCTTGATATGAGGAGGAGTTCACTTGATGGAAGCCGAACTTGGTCAGTTTCTGGTGTTTGACCTCTTAGAGGTGAGTCTCTTGTAGAGTGCAAGGCTGCTTTAGATTGCCCAGCATAAGTTATAACCTTTTTCCTTTTTATGGGGTAGGTTAAGCAGTTGATATTGTAAGTGAGAATCATTGCCATGGAGTCTGACATTATGATGTATTAAAGTTGGAAATGTCCTATACCACTCAAGGGGAGGTGCCCCCCAGGCCACCACAGACCTCCCTCCACTACATTTGGTTGCCTCCATTAAAAAAAAAACTGGTAACAAGGCCAACTGGGCCAACAGAACCTATAAATAATACTGCCAATGTTGGGGTTACATGAGTGCATTCCTTAGGCTTCCCTGGGTCTCCTCCCTCCTCCATGCTCTCCCCCCAGGGTGATGCAGTAGTAAACCTGAATTCACTATGACAGGGGGCCACTACCTGAACCACTCCAATCAGCAGAGCGTTCGGTAAGAAGAAATGAAAACATATAAGAACACACCACAGCTTCCCAAATATATATTCCTCCATACTATCCCCCCAACCAGGGATAGTTTCTGTAAGAAAAAGTTGTTATGAATTCCCCAGTATCAATTTTCATTAACTCCCACTTGACCCCTCAGGTTAAGCAGTTAGACGTTCTCTGTGTGTTCCCCCTATATGGCATTACCAATTAATCAATCAATCAATCAATCAAATCTTTATTTTATCAGGTGGAACACTGGACCCGGAAACCATAGCAGCATAGAATTTGATAGCAGATAAGGACTGCTTGGCCCACCTAGTCTGACCATTTCCTACCTAATGGATCCTAGTTAACCAATAGCCTACTTCCTCCTATCCCCACTAGAATTGCTTTATGTCTATCCCATGCATTCTTGAATTTCCCACTGTTTTGACTCCACAACCTCCTCAGGAAGGCTGTTCCATGCATCTACAACCCTCTCCATAGAAAAATACTTCCTCACATTATCTCTGAGCCTTCTCCCTCTATCTTCAAATTGTGCCACCTTGTTCTTGCACATCTCTTTTTCTGAAAGATGCTACCCTCTTGGACTTTGTTGATTCCCTTGAAACCAATGTGTGTTTCTCTCAAGGGCAGTCCAACAGGACTCTTGGCTGTTGCCCAGCTGTAGGGCGTATATGCCTTCTCCATTCTCTTGGAGGCATGTACTAGGTTTACTAGGTTTTTAAGGAAAAAAGAAGGCCGAGGCCCACCTAGATTTTCCCATACAGAGTGGGTAAATTAGAACATACAATTCTGGATTAACCAATTATCGAGACCCTTTTTAAAGACTTCTACACTATTAGCATTGACCAAATCTGTGGAAGTTTATTCCATTGTCTCGGTGCCCTGACTGAAAAGAAATTTAATCTCTGGTTGGTTTTAGCTTTTGGAACAATAAGTTGTTTATTAAGGCATCTTGGTACAGTTCACCTTACAGTTAAGTTTAGTCCACACTTGTTGATAAGTTCTGAATCTTTCATCATCTTGTTGACTAAGAGTAGGCCCCCTCTATTTCTTCTATGTTGTAAAGAATTTAGCCCTGTAATCTGAAGTCTAGTCTGGTAGGGGGAATGTCGTAATCTTGGGACCATCTCAACTGCTCATCTTGGAATCCTCTCAAGCCGATTTATAGCTCCCTTTAAATAAGGGCTCCAAAAGGGAGAGCCCTAATCAATGAGTAGTCTGATGCATGCCCTGTAGAGAGGTACTAGGCATTGTTTGGTTTTAATAAGATCCATGTTGCTAGGGCCAATGATTGTGATTTCTGTGAAAGAGAATAGTGATGCTTGGGCTTGAGATAGTTTAAATTCCCTATGGCCAGTGCCAGCTCTGCCTCCATCCCACTGTAAAAGCTCCCAAGGTTGGGGCTGGTAGAGTGTGGGGCCAATCATGCCCCAGCAACAATAGTGTAGTCAGGTGGAGGGGAGACTCTAGCCATTAATGGAGCCCTTATGGCTGTGTGACCTCTGCCCCCACCACCGACCTTCCACATGGTGGAACTCTAGATATGGATGCAAAGCAAGCCCCCTCCCCACTGCCCTGACCTACCCTGCCCCACCTGAGTAGCTACATGCACAAACTGGGATATGTTATGCAAGGATCCAGCCACCCATTTGTGTGGATGTATGGAGGTCTCCATGTGTGTGGAGCAACAGGACCACTGTGCACCACATACTCATAGAAAAGACTATCCTCGGGTGCACATAGGGGTGTAGATCCCTCAAGGACTAGGCCCTGTCCAGCAGTTTCATGGTTTACTATCTTGCACACAATGTTATTTAGGAAGGTTGTGTAATTGGGGTTCACATATGCCATCTATGCTTTTATTTACCATGGACTGGGGACTTCAAATTTATAAGGAATAACATTTTTGCCTCCCAAACCTATAAATATTTACCTGATTAGATGGTTCCCTCATTTTCCTCTTTCTAAGTTGTATAAATTGTAAATAATCCAGTTAAAGGCAAGTAATTAAAAAGCACAGACCTTAACTTCATGCCTATACCCCTTAGCCTCCTCCTTCCAAATTATAGTGACCACCCTGTTTCTTTGTTTGATTAACCACACCTCCCATGCCTGCCTTAACTTAGTCCTTTCCTCTCCCTCAGATGTGCAGTACCTTCTTGGGATCGCACCTCTGCCAGAGGAAAAGCTAAAGCCTGTCCTGGGAAGCAACCTCAAGATTCTGCTACTGCAAATTTGGAGATCCTGATGCTTTCCCCTGTTGAAACTGCCACCTGGTATCCTCTGAACTCCGATTGTAGTAGGGCACAGAAATCTACAGAAACAGCCAAGAGCCGAGATACCCTCAGGTACATTTGTATTTGCCTTTGGACATTCTGAATTTTCAGTGCCAGCACTGATTGAGGATCTCAGCCCTTCTGACTTCTTCCTGCTGGTCTCCATTTTACCTGGCTTCATTAGAGACTTTAATCAGTGCTGCTGACCTTGGGATCCCATCCTTTTTGTAAAACAAGAATTTCATTTTTTTTGTAAAGAATTTTTTTTGTACAAGAACAATGACATGCAAACCCGCCCACACTGTTTCTCTCCTCATCTATCAATCCAGTTTGAGTCACATTCAGTGTTACACTGCCAATGTTTAAAGTGATTTACCTGTTCTGAATGCATATGTGTTACATCCCTCCTAGAATTAATTCTTCATGAAAGGCTGGAAGAGTTTTAAGTTGAACTTTGATGCACTCCTTAATATCCTAAAACTACAGCATCAACTCTTTTTATTAATAATTTTGAGTGTAAACTGTAGAGTCTTAAGATTATTAGACCGGTACTGCCTGGTCTATTATTCTAAGTGAACAGCTGAACCTTTTAGAATGAATTTCTGTGTAAGCTGCAGTTTTCACTTTTCCAGACTTTTCAATGTACAGCCTAGCTTTCTAAATTTAAAGCCCAAGCCTTTCTTCTTGCTTTGCCACCTGTCTGCCCTCTAACCCACATATGTCTCCTCCCAGATTTTATTACCCACTTTGTAGCCTAGCCTTCTCCTTCCAAATAATAGTGACCACCCTGTTTCTTTGTTTCAGTTACCCACACCTCCCCTGCCTGCCCCTACTGAATCCATCTCCTTTCCTATCCCCTTCAGATGAGCCATGCCCTCCTGGGGCTCGTACTTCACCGCCAGAGGAAAAGCTACAAGCCTGTCCAGGGAAGCAACCCACAATTCTGCTACTGCAAATCCAGCAGACCCTGAGGCTTTTCTTCCCTGTTGAATCGGCACCTGGGATCCTCTCGAACCCAGTTTGTTGTAGGCCCAGAAATTACATAGAAACAGCCAAAAGCTGTATCCCCTCAGGTAATGTTGGTATTTGGCACCTTGGACATTCTACAATTTTCAGCGCCAGCACTCTGATTGGAGATCTCAGCTCACTGACTTCTTCCTGCTGGTCTCAATTTTACCTGGCTTCATTAGAGATGTTTATGCAGTGCTGCTGAACCTGGGAGACTACCCATTTTTGTTAAGTAAGAATTTCATTTTTTTTGTAAAGAAATTGTTCTTTTTGTAAAGCTAGAATGATAGAAAGCTCTCCTCAAACACTCACACACACTGTTTCTTCTCTCATCTATCAATCAAGTTTAGGCCATTCAATGTTACACTGCAATTGTTTAAAGTAATTTACCTGCTCTGAATGCACTGTGATTACTTCCCTCTTTAGAATTAATTCTCTGTGAAAGGCTGAAGAGTTTTAAGTTGACCTTTTTATGCTCTTCTTAATATCCTAAAACAACAGCTTAATCCTTTTAATTATTAATTCTGAGTGTAAAACTGTAGAGTCTAAAGATTATTAGACCAGTACTGCACTGCCTATTATTGTAAGTGAACAGCTGAATCCTTTTTACAATTAATTTTTGTGTAAAGCTTTAGTTTTAAATTGACCAGACTTTTCAATATACTGCCTAGCTCTCTAAATTTAAAGCCAAAGCCTTGCCTCTCACTTTGCCACCTGTTCGCACTCTAACCCATTTACGTCTCCTCCATGTTCAATTACCCACTTTGTAGTTTAGACTCCTCCTTCCAAATAATAGTGACCACCCTGTTTCTTTGTTTGAGTTAACCACACCTCCCCTGCCTGCCCCAACTTAATCCATCTCCCTTTCCTCCCCTCAGATGTGCTATGTCTCTCCTGGGGCTCGTGACCGCCACCAGAGGAAAAGCTAAAGACTGTGCTGAAGCAACCCACATTTCAGCTACTGCAAATTAGCAGACCCTGAGGCTTTCTTCCCCTTTTGAAACTGCTACCCGGGATCCTCCGATCTCCAGTTCATTGCAGGGCCCTGAAATCTACAGAAATGGCCAAAAGCCATATACCCCTCAGTACGATGGTATTTGGCACCTTTGAACATTCTGAAATTTCAGCGCAGCACTCTGATTGCAGGATCTCAGCCTCACTGTCTTCTTCGTGTTGGTCTCCAATTTACCTTGTTTCATTAGAGATGTTTATCAGCCTTGTTGACCATGGGAGACCATCTCCTTTATTGTAAAGCAAGGATTTCATTTTTTATAAATAAATTGTTCTTTTTTAAAGCTAGAATGGCAAGAAAGCTCCTCCACACTGTTTCTCTCTCATCTTTCAAACCAGTTTAGCCATTCAGAGTCTCACTGCCATTGTTTAAAGTGATTTACCTGCTCTAAATTTACTGTGATTACATAACTCTTTAGAATTAATTCTCTATGAAAGGCTGAAGAGTTTTAAATTGACCTTTTTATGCACTCCTTAACATCCTAAAAGTGCAGCCTAATCATTTTATTATTAGTTCTGAGTGTAAAACCATAGCTTCTTAAGATTATTAGACCTGCACTGCACTATTATATTAAGTGAATGGCTGAATCCATTTTAGAATGAATTTCTGTGTAAAGCTGCAGTTTTAAATTTACCAGACTTTTCAGTGTACTGCCCAGCTTTCTAAATTTAAAGCCCAAGCCTTGCCTCTAGCTTTGCCACCTGTCTGCCCTCTAACCCACTTATGTCTTCTCCCTGTTCCTATTGCCCACTTTGTAGTTTAGCCTCCTCTTTCCTAACAATGGTGACCACCCTGTTTCTTTGTTTCAGTTACCCACACCTCCCCTGCCTGCCCCTACTTAATCCATCTCCTTTCCTATCCCCTCAGATGAGCTATGCCCTCCAGCTCAGACTCACCGCTTAGAGGAAAAGCTATAGTTTGTCCTGGGAAGCAACCCCCAGTCTCTGCTACTGCAAATTAGCAGACCCTGAGCTTTCCCTTTGAAACTGCTGCCTGGGTTCCTCAAGAACTCCTATTGGTTACAGGGCCCAGAAATCTAAATAAAGAGCCAAAAGCCGTACACCCCCTCAGATAAGTTGGTATTTGGTGCTTTTGGACATTCTGAATTTTCAGCGCCAGCACTCTGATTGGAGGATCTCAATCTTACTGACTTCTTCCTGATTGTCTCCATTTTACCTGGCTTCATTAGAGACGTTTATCAGTGCTGCTGACCTTGGGAGACTATCCTTTTTTATAAAGCAAGAATTTCATTTCTTTTTTGTAAAGAAATTGTTCTTTCTTGTAAAACTAGAATTGCATGATAGCCCCCCAACACTATTTCTCTCCTCATCTATCAATCAAGTTTAGGCCATTCAATGTTACACTGCCATTGTTTAAAGTAATTTACCTGCTCTGAATGCACTGTGATTACTTCCCTCTTTAGAATTAATTCTCTGCGAAAGGCTGAAGAGTTTTAAGTTGACCTTTTTATGCACTCCTTAATATCCTAAAACAACAGCCTAATCCTTTTTATTATTATTTCTGAGTGTAAAACTGTAGAGTCTAAAGATTATTAGACCAGTACTGCACTGCCTATTATTGTAAGGGAACAGCTGAATCCTTTTTACAATTAATTTCTGTGTAAAGCTGTAGTTTTAAATTGACCAGACTTTTCGGTGTACTGCCTAGCTCTCTAAATTTAAAGCCAAAGCCTTGCCTCTCACTTTGCCACCTGTTCGCGCTCTAACCCACTTATGTCTCCTCCCTGTTCTATTACCCACTTTGTAGTTTATACTCCTCCTTCCAAATAATAGTGAACACCCTGTTTCTTTGTTTGAGTTAACCACACCTCCTGCCTGCCCCTTACTTAATCCATTTCCTTCCTCTTCCCTCAGATGTGCCATGCTGCCCTCCTCGCGCTCGCACCTCGCCACCAGAGGAAAAGTTGCTAGAAGACTGTGCTGGGAAGCAACCCATACATTTCCACTACTTGCAAATTAGCAGATCCTGAGGCTTTCTTCCTTTTGAAACTGCTGCCTGGATCCTCCGAACTCCGGATTATTGTAGGTGTCTTGAAATCTACAGAAATAATAAAAGCCATATACCTTCAGGTAATGCATGGTATTTGCACCTTGGACATTCTGAATTTCGAGTGCCAGCACTCTGATTGGAGTGATCTCAGCCTCACTGACTTCTTCCTGCTGATCTCCATTTTACCTTGTTTCATTAGGAGATGTTCATCAGTCTCTGCTGACCCTGGAGACTTTCCATTATTGTAAAACAAGGATTTCATTTTTTTTTTATAAATAAATTGTTCTTTTTTGTAAAGTTAGAATGGCATGAAAACTCCCCACCACACTGTTTCTCTCCTCATCTTTCAAACCAGTTTAGGCCATTCAGTGTTACACTGCCATTTTTTAAAGTGATTTGCCTGCTCTGAATTCACTGTGATTACATAACTCTTTAGAATTAATTCTCTATGAAAGGCTGAAGAGTTTTAAATTGACCTTTTTATGCACTCCTTAACATCCTAAAAGTACAGCCTAATCATTTTTATTATTAATTCTGAGTGTAAAACCACAGCGTCTTAAAGATTATTAGACCTGCACTGCACTATTATTTTAAGTGAACGGCTGAATCCATTTTAGAATGAATTTCTGTGTATAGCTGCAGTTTTAAATTGACCAGACTTTTCAGTGTACTGCCCAGATTTCTAAATTTAAAAGCCCAAGCCTTGCCTCTAGCTTTGCCACCTGTCTGCCCTCTAACCCACTTGTCTCTTCTCCCTGTTCCTATTGCCCACTTTGTAGTTTAGCCTCCTCCTTCCAAATAATGGTGACCACCCTATTTCTTTGTTTGAGTTCACTACACCTCCCCTGCCTCCCCCTACTTAATCTATCTACTTTCATCTGCCCCTCAGATGTACTATGCCCTCCTGGGGCTCACAATTCACCACCAGAGGAAAAGCTACATGCCTGTGCTGGGAAGAAACCCTCGATTCTGCTACTGCAAATTAGCAGACCCTTAGGCTTTCTTCCCCTTTTGAAACTGCTGCCTGGGTTCCTCTGAACTCCGGTTGGTTACAGGGCCCAGAAATCTAAAGAAAGTGCCAAAAGCTGTATACCCCCTCAGGTAAGTTGGTATTTGGTGCTTTTGGACATTCTGAATTTTCAGCGCCAGCACTCTGATTGGAGGATCTCAATCTTATTGACTTCTTCCTGATGGTCTCCATTTTACCTGGCTTCATTAGAGACATTTATCAGCCCAGCTTAATCTGGGAAACTATCCATTTTTGTAAAGTAAGAATTTCATTTTTTTTTGTAAAGAAATTGTTCTTTTTTGTAAAGCTAGAATGGCATGAAAGCCTCCCCCCACACTGCTTCTCTGCTCATCTATCAATCCAGTTTAGGCCATTCAGCATTACACTGCCATTATTTAAAGTGATTTACCTGCTCTGAATGCAATGTGATTGCATACTTCTTTAGAATTAATTCTCTGTGAAAGGCTGAAGAGTTTTAAGTTGACATTTTTATGCACTCCTTTACTATCCTAAAACTACAGCCTAATCCATTTTATTACTAATTCTGAGTGTAAAACTGTAGATTCTTAAGATTATTAGACGTGTAATTGCACTCGTCCATTATTCTAAGCGAATGGCTGAATCCTTTTAGAATGAATTTCTGTGTAAAGCTGTAATTTTAAATTGACCAGACTTTTCAGTGTACTGCCTAACTTTCTAAATTTAAAGCCAATGCCTTGCCTCTCACTTTGCCACCTGTTTGCGCTCTAACCCATTTACGTCTCCTCCCTGTTCTATTACCCACTTTGTAGTTCAGTCTCCTCCTTCCAAATAATGGTTACCACGCTGTTTCTTTGATTGAGTTAACCAAACCTCTCCTGTCTGCCCCTACTGAATCCATCTCCTTTACTCTCCCCCTCAGACGTGCCATGTCCTCCTGGAGCTCTCACCTCGCCACCAGAGGAAAAGCTACAAGACTGTGCTGGGAAGCAACCAACGTTTCTGCATACTGCAAATTAGCAGACCCTGAGGCTTTCTTCCTGTTTTGAAACTGCTGCCCGATCCTCGAACTCCGGTTCATTGCAGGGTTTGAAATCTACAGAAATGGCTTAAAGTCATATACCCTTCAGGTACGATGGTATTTGGCACCTTTGGACATTCTGAAATTTCAGTGCCAGCACTCTGATTGGAGGATCTCAGCCTCACTGACTTCTTCCTGCTGATCTCCATTTTACCTTGCTTCATTAGAGATGTTTATCAGCCCTGCTGACTCTGGGAGACTTTCCATTATTGTAAAACAAGGATTTCATTTTTTTTTTATAATAAATTGTTCTTTTTGTAAAGTTAGAATGGCATGAAAGCTCCTACCACACTGTTTGTCTCCTCATCTTTCAAACCAGTTTTAGGCTATTCAGTTACACTGCCATTTTTTTAAAGTGATTTGCCTGCTCTGAATTCTATCGGTATTACATAACTCTTTAGAATTAATTTCTATGAAAGGCTGAAGAGTTTTAAATTGACCTTTTATGCACCTTAACATCCTAAAGTACAGCCCTAATTATTTTTTATTATTAATTCTGAGTGTAAAACCACAGCGCCTTAAAGATTATTAGACCTGCACTGTCTATTATTTTTATGAACGGTTGAATAAATTTTAGAATGAATTTCTGTGTAAAGCTGCAGTTTTAAATTGACCAGACTTTTCAGTGTACTGCCCAGCTTTCTAAATTTATAAGCCCAAGCCTTGCCTCTAGCTTTGCCACCTGTCTGCCCTCTAACCCACTTGTCTCTTCTCCCTGTTCCTATTGCCCACTTTGTAGTTTAGCCTCCTCCTTCCAAATAATGGTGACCACCCTATTTCTTTGTTTGAGTTCACTACACCTCCCCTGCCTCCCCCTACTTAATCTATCTACTTTCATCTGCCCCTCTGATGTACTATGCCCTCCTGGGGCTCACAACCACCACCAGAGGAAAAGCTTACATGTTTGTGTTGGAAGAAACCCCGATTCTGCTACTGCAAATTAGCAGACCCTAGGCTTTTCCCTTTTGAAACTGCTGCCTGTCTCTTGAACTCGGTTGGTTACAGGCCCAGAAATTTAGAAGAAAGTGCCAAAAGCTGTATACCCCCTCAGGTAGGTTGGTATTTGGTGCTTTTGGACATTCTGAATTTTCAGCGCCAGCACTCTGATTGGAGGATCTCAATCTTATTGACTTCTTCCTGATGGTCTCCATTTTACCTGGCTTCATTAGAGACATTTATCAGCCCAGCTTAATCTGGGAAACTATCCATTTTTGTAAAGTAAGAATTTCATTTTTTTTTGTAAAGAAATTGTTCTTTTTTTAAAGCTAGAATGGCATGAAAGCCTCCCCCCACACTGCTTCTCTGCTCATCTATCAATCCAGTTTAGGCCATTCAGCATTACACTGCCATTATTTAAAGTGATTTACCTGCTCTGAATGCAATGTGATTGCATACTTCTTTAGAATTAATTCTCTGTGAAAGGCTGAAGAGTTTTGGTTGACATTTTTATGCACTATTTACTATCCTAAAACTACAGCCTAATCCATTTTATTACTAATTCAGAGTGTAAAACTGTAGATTCTTAAGATTATTAGACGTGTACTGCACTGTCCATTATTCTAAGCTGAATGGCTGAATCCTTTTAGAATGAATTTCTGTGTAGTTGTAATTTTAAATTGACCAGACTTTTCAGTGTACTGCCTAACTTTCTAAATTTGAAGCCAATGCCTTGCTTCTCACTTTGCCAATTTGCTCATGCTGCTTAACCCATTTACGCCTCCTCCTGTTCTATTACCCACTTTGTAGTTTAGACCTCCTTCCAAATAATGGTTACCATGCTGTTTCTTTGATTGAGTTAACCAAACTTCCTGTCTGCCCTCTACTGAATCCATCTCCTTTTATCTCTCCCTCAGACGTGCCATGTCCTCCTGGAGCTCTCACCCCGCCACCAGAGGAAAAGCTACAGGAACTGTGCTGGGAAGCAACTAATGTTTCTACTACGAAGTTACAGACCCTGAGGCTTTCTTCCCATTTTGAAACTGCTGCCGGGATCTTCTGAACTCCAGTTCATTGCAGGGCCTTGAAATTCATAGAAATGGCCAAAACCTATATTCCCTCTGGTACGATGGTATTTGCTTTTCTTTGTACATTCTGAATTTTCAGCGCCAGCACTCTGATTGGAGGATCTCAGCCTCACTGACTTCTTTCCTGGTCTTCATTTTACCTTTCTTCATTAGAGATGTTTATCAGCTCCTGCTTGATACTGGAGATTTTCATTTATTGTGTAAATGAAGTATTTATTTTTTTATAAATAAATTGTTCTTTTTGTAAAGCCAGAATGGCAACAAAGTCCTCCCATACTGTTTCTCTCCTCATCTTTCAAACCAGTTTAGGCCATTCAGATCTACACTGCCATTGTTTAAAGTGATTTACCTGCTCTGAATTTACCGTGATTACATAACTCTTTAGAATTAATTCTCTATGAAAGGCTGAAGAGTTTTAAATTGACCTTTTTATGCACTCCTTAACATCCTAAAAGTGCAGCCTAATCATTTTTATTATTAGTTCTGAGTGTAAAACCATAGCGCCTTTAAGATTCATGAGACCTGCACTGCACTATATATTAAGTGAATGGCTGAATCCATTTTAGAATGAATTTCTGTGTAAAGCTGCAGTTTTAAGTTACCAGACTCTTTCAGTGTACTGCCCAGCTTTTAAATTTAAACCACGCCTTGGCTCTAGCTTTGCCACCTGTCTGCCTCTCTAACCTCCTCTAAGTCTTCTCCTGTTTCCTGTGCCCACTTTGTAGTTTAGTCCTCTTTCCTAACAATGGTGACCATCCTGTTTTTTTGTTTGAGTTTACTACACCTCCCTGCCTCCCTCTGTAAACTATCTCCTTCTCTCCCCTCAGATATGCCATGTGCCCTCATCAATAGGCCTATTGCGTATACCCCTTCAGGTACGTTGGTATTTGGTGTCTTGGACATTCTAATTTTCCACATCAGCATTCTGATTGGAGAATCTCAGCATCACTGACTTCTTCCTGCTGGTCTCCATTTTACCTGGCTCCATTAGAGACGCTTATCAGCCCTGCTTAACCTGGGACACTATCCATTTTTGTAAAGTAAGAATTTTTTTTTGTAAAGAAATTGTTCTTTTTTTAGAAGTTCGGGAATTATATGAAAGCCCCCACACTGTTTCTCTCCTCATCTGTCAATCCAGTTTAGGGCCTATTCAGCGTTACACTGCCATTATTTAATGTGATTTACCTGTTTGAATGCAATGCGATTGCATCCTCTTAGAATTAATTCTCTGAGAAAGGCTGAAGAGTTTTGTTGACCTTTTATGCACTCCTTACTATCCTAAAACTACAGCCTAATCCATTTTGTATTATTAATTCTGAGTGTAAACTTGTAGATTCTTAAGATTATGTAGAGTGTATTGCACTGTCTATTATTCTGTGTTAATCGCTGAATCCTTTTTAGAATGAATTTCTGTGTAAAGCTGTAATTTTAAATTGACCAGACTTCTTTTCAGTGTACTGCCTAGCTTTCTAAATTTAAAGCCCAAGCCTTTGCTCACTTTGCCACCTTTCTGCACTCTTACCCACTTACGCTTTCTCCTGTTTCTATTACTCACTTTGTAGTTTAGCCTCCTCCTCCAAATAATGGTGACTGCCCTATTTCTTTGTTTGAGTTAACCAAACCTCTCCTGTCTGCCCCCTACTGAATCCATCTCCTTTACTCTCCCACTCAAACATGCCATGTCCTCCTGGAGCTCGTACCTCGCCACAGAGGAAAAGCTGCAAGACTGTGCTGGAAGCAATCAACATTTCTGCTACTGCAAATTAGCAGACCCTGAGGCTTTCTTCCCTTTGAAACTGCTGCCGGGATCCTCTGAACTCCGGTTCATTTCAGGGCCCTGAAATCTACAGAAATGGCCAAAGCCATGTACCCCTCAGGTACAATGGTATTTGGCACCTCTTGGCATTCTGAAATTTCAGCGCCAGCACTCTGATTGGAGGATCTCAGCCTCACTGACTTCTTCGTGCTGGTCTCCATTTTACCTTGCTTCATTAGAGATGTTTATCAGCCCTGCTGACCCTGGAGACTTTCATTTATTGTAAGCAAGGATTTCATTTTTTTTGTAAATAAATTGTTCTTTTTGTAAAGCTAGAAAGGTATGAAAGCTCCCCACACTGCTCTCTCCTCATCTTTCAAACCAGTTTAGCTATTCAGCGTTACACTGCCATTATTTAATGTGATTTACCTGCTCTGAATGCAATGTGATTGCATCCTCTTTAGAATTAATTTTCTATGAAAGGCTGAAGAGTTTTAAGTTGACCTTTTATGCACTCTTTACTATCCTAAAACTACAGCCTAATCCATTTTATTACTAATTCTGAGTGTAAAATGTAGATTCTTAAGATTATTAGATGTGTACTGCACTGTCCATTATTCTAAGCAAATGGCTGAATCCTTTTAGAATGAATTTCTGTGTAAAGCTGTAATTTTAAATTGACCAGACTTTTCAGTGTACTGCCTTGCTTTCTAAATTTAAAGCCAATGCCTTGCCTCTCACTTTGCCACCTGTTTGCGCCTAACCCATTTACGTCTCCTCCCTATTCTATTACCCACTTTGTAGTTTAGACTCCTCCTTCCAAATAATAGTGACCACCCGCTTTCTTTGTTAGAGTTAACCACACCTCCCCTGCCTCCCCTACTTAATCTATCTGCTCTCCTCTCCCCTCAGATGTGCCATGCCCTCCTGGGCTCGCGATTCACCGCCAGAGAAAAGCTACAAGCCTGTCCTGGGAAGCAACCCACGATTCTGATCCATTTAGAATGAATTTCGTGTAATGCTTCAGTTTAAATTGACCAGACTTTTCAGTGTACTGCCCAGCTTTCTAAATTTAAAGCCCAAGCCTTGCCTCTAACTTTGCTCCCCTGTCTGCCCTCTAATCCACTTGTGTCTTCTCCCTGTTTCTATTACCACTTTGTAGTCTAGTCTCTCCTCCTTCTAAATAATAGTTACCACCCTGCTTCTTTGTTTGAGTTAACCCAACCTCTCCTGTCTGCCCTGTACTGAATACATCTCCTTTCCTCTCCCTCAGACATGCCGTGTCATCCTGGGGCTCGCCTCGTTGCCAGAGGAAAAGCTACAAGACTGTGCTGGGAAGCAACCCACGATTCCGCTTCTGCCAATTAGCAAACCCTGAGGCTTTTTCCACTGCTGAAACTGCTGCCTGGGATCCTCCAAACTCTGGTTCTTTGTAGGCCCTGAAATCTACAGAAACAGCCAAAAGCTGTATACTTCCTTGGGTATGTTGGTATTTGGCACTTTGGACATTCTGAATTTTCAGTGCCAGCTCTCTGATTGGAGGATCTCAGCCTCACTGACTTCTTCCTGCTAGTCTCCATTTTACCTGGCTTCATTAGAGATCTTTATCAGTGCTGCTGACCATGGGAGACTAACTTTTTGTAAAGCAAGAATTTCATTTTTTTTTTGTAAACATTAATCTTTTTGTAAAGCTAGAATTGCATGAAAGCCCCACCCCCACACTGTTTCTCTTCACATCTATCAATCCAGTTGAGGCCAATCAGTGTTACATTACCTTTGTTTAAAGTGATTTACCTGCTCTGAATGCACTGGGATTACATCCTCTTTAGAATTAATTCCTCCGAATGGCTGAAGAGTTTTGAGTGTTGACCTTTGATGCACTCCTTAATGTTCTAAAACTGCAGCCTTATCCTTTATTAATAATTTGACTGTAAACTGTAGATTCTTAAGATTATTAGACATGTACTTCACTGCCTGTTATTCTAAGTGAACAGCTGAATCCTTTAGAATGAATTTCTGTGTAAAGCTGAAGTTTTCAGTTGACCAGGCTTTTCAGTGTACTGCCTAGCTTTCTAAATTTAAAGCCTAATCCTTGCCTCTCACTTTGCCACCTGTCTGTCCTCAAACCCACTTATGTCTCCTCCTTGTTTCTATTACCCACTCTGCAGTTTAGCCTCCTCCTTCCAAATAATAGTGACCACCCCACTTTTTGTTTGATTTCACCACACCTCCTGCCTGCCCCTACTTAATCTATCTACTTCTCTTTCCTCTCAGATGTGCCATGGCCTCACTGAGGCTATCACTTCACTGCAAGAGGTAAGCTACAATCCTGTCCTGGGAATCAACCCATGATTCTGCTACTGCAAATTAGCAGACCCTGAGGCTTTTTCCCCTGTTGAAACTGCTGCCGGGATCCTCCAACTCCGCTATTGTTGCATGGCCCAGAAATCTACAGAAACAGCCAAACCGTATACCCCCTCAGGTACGTTTGTATTTGGCTCCTTGATATTCTGAATTTTCAGCACCAGCACTCTGATTGGAGGATCTCAGCCTCACTGACTTCTTCCTGCTGGTCCCCATTTTGCCAGACTTCATTAGAGACATTTATTAGCACTGCTGAACCTGGGAGACTATCCATTTTGTAAAGCAAGAATTTCAATTTTTTTTGTAAAGAAATTGTTATTTTGTAAAGATAGAATGGCATGAAAGCCCCCCACTTTGTTTCTCTCCTCTTCTATCAATCAGGTTTAGGTCATTCAGTGTTACACTGCCAATGTTTAAAGTAATTCACCTGCTTTGAATGCACTATGATTTCATCCTCTTTAGAATTAATTATCTGCTAAAGGCTGAAGAGTTTATGTTGACCTTTTATGCAGTCCTTAATATCCTAAAACTACAGCCTAATCCTTTTTATTACTAATTCTGAGTCTAAAACAGTAGTCTTAGATTATTAGACCTGCACTACTCTGTCTATTATTGTATGAACAGCTGAATCCTTTTTAGAATTAATTTCTGTCTAAAGCTGTAGTTTTAAATTGACCTGACTTTTCAGTGTACTGCCTAGCTTTCTAAATTTAAAGCCAAGCCTTCCTCTCCTTTGCCACCTGTCTGCCTCTTACCCACTCTACGTCTCCTCCTGTTTGTATTACCCACTTTGTAGTTTAGATTCCTCCTTCCAAATAACAGTGACCACCCTATTTCTTTGTTTGAGTTAGCCACACCTCCCTGTCTGCCCTTACTTAATCCATATCCTTTCCTCTCCCCTCAGATGTGCCATGCCCTCCTGTGGCTCACACCTCATCGCCAGAGGAAAAGCTACAAGCCTGTCCTGGGAATCAACCCACGATTCTGCTACTGCAAATTAGCAGACCCTGAGGCTCTTCCTCTGTTGAAACTGCCACCGGATCCTCTGAACTCCGGTTCAGTGCAGGACCAGAAATCTACAGAAATGGCCTAAGCCATATACCCCCTCACGTCACGATGGTATTTGGCACCTTTGGACATTCTGAATTTTCAGCGTCAGCACTCTTATTGAAGAATCTCAGCCTCACTGACTTCTTCCTGCTGGTCTCCATTTTACCTGGCTTCATTAGAGACTTTTATGCGCTGCTGACCCTGGGATACCATCCTATTTTGTAAAGCAAGAATTTCATTTTTTTTTGTAAAGAAATTTTTCTTTTGTATAGCTAGAATGGCATGAAAACCCGCCCCACTGCTTCTCTCCTCATCTATCTATCCAGTTTATGCCATTCTGTGTTACACTGCCATTGTTGAAAGTGATTTACCTGTTCTGAATGCATTGTGATTTCATCCCTCTTTAGAATTAATTCTCTGTAAAGGCTGAAGAGTTTTAAGTTGACCTTTTGATGCACTCCTTAATATCCTAAAACTACAGCCTAATCCTTTTATTAATAATTCTGAGTGTAAACTGTAGAGTCTTAAGATTATTAGACCTGTACTGCCTGTCTATTATTCAAAGTGAATGGCTGAATCCTTTAGAATGAATTTCTGTGTAAAGTTGCAGTTTTCAATTTACCAGACTTTTTCAGTGTACTGCCTAGCTTTCAAATTTAAAGCCCAAGCCTTCCTCCTCAGTTTGCCACCTGTCTTCCCTCTAACCCACTTATGTCTCCTCCCCTGATTCTATTACCCACTTTGGAGTCTAGCCTTCTCCTTCAAATAATAGTGACCACCCTGTTTCTTTGTTTGAGTTAACCACACCTCCTGCCTGCTCCTACTTAATCCATTTCCTTTCCTCCCCTCAGATGTGCTATGCCCTCCTGGGCTCACACCTCACTGCTAGAGGAAAAGCTACAAGCCTGTCTTGGGAAGCAACCCAAGATTCTGCTACGAAATTTGCAGACCCTGAGACTTTCTTCCCTGTTGAAACTGCCGCCTGGGATCATCCAACTCTGGTTCATTGCAGATCCCAGAAATCTACAGAAACAGCCAAAGCCATGTTCCCCTCAAGTATGTTGGTATTTGGCGCCTTTGGACATTCTAAATTTTCAGTGCCAGAACTCTGATTGGAGGATCTCAGCCTCACTGACTTCTTCCTGCTGGTCTCCATTTTACCTGGCTTCATTAGAGACGTTTATCAGCGCTGCTGAACCTGGGAGATTATCCATTTTGTAAAGCAAGAATTTCTTTTTTTTTTTTTGTTAGGAAATTGTTATTTTTTGTAAGGTAGAATGGCATGAAAGCCCCCCACACACACACTTCGTTCCTCCTCATCTACCAACAGTTTAGGCCATTCAGTATTAAACTGCCATTATTTAAAGTGATTTACCTGCTCTGAATGCACTGTGATTACATCCTCTTTAGAATTAATTCTCTACGAAAGACTGAAGAGTTTGAAGTTGTCCTTTTATGCACTCCTTAATATCCTAAAACTATAGATTATTCCATTTTATTATTAATTCTGAGCATAAAACTGTAGAGTCTTAAGATTATTTGACCTGTACTGCACTGTCTATTATTCTAAGCGAACAGCTGAATCCTTTAGAATTAATTTCTGTGTAAAGCTGTAGCTTTAAATTGACCAGACTCTTTCTGTGTACTGCCTAGCTTTCTAAATTTAAAGCCAAAGCCTTGCCTGTCGCTTTGCCACCTGTTTCCTCTAACCCACTTACGTCTCCTCCTGTTTCTATTACCTACTTTGTGGTTTAGACTCCTCCTTCCAAATAATAGTGACCACACTGTTTCTTTGTTTGAGTTAACCACACCTCCCCTGCCTGCCCCTGCTTAATCCATCTCCTTTCCTCTCCCTTTCAGATATGCCATGCCCTCCTGGGGCTCGCACCTCACTGCTAGAGGAAAAGCTACAAGCCTGTTCTGTGAAGCAACCCATGATCCTGCTACTGCGAATTAGCAGACCCTGAGGCCCTCTTCCCTTTTGAAACTGCCGCCTGGGATCCTCTGAACTCCGGTTCATTGCAGGGCCCAGAAATTCACAGAAATGGCCAAAGCATTATATCCCTCAGGTACTTTGGTAATTGGCACCTTTGGACAATCTGAATTATCATTGTCAGCACTCTGATTAAAGGATCTCAACCTCACTGACTTCTTCCTGCTGGTCTCTATTTTACTTGGCTTCATTAGAGACATTTATCAGCCTGCTGATGCTGGGATACTATCCTTTTGTAAAGCAAGAATTTCATTTTGTTTTTTGTAAAGAAATTGTTCTTTCATGTAAAGCTACAGTGGCATGAAAGCCTCCCCACTGTTTCTTTAATCATCTATCTATCCAGTTTAGGCCATTCAGTGTTACACTGCCATTGTTTAAAGTGATTTACCTCTCTGAATCCACTGTGATTACATCTCTCTTTAGAATTAATTCTCTGCGAAAGGCTGAAGAGTTTTAAGTTGACCTTTTATGCACTTCTTAATATCCTAAAACTTCAGCCTAATCCTTTTATTATTAATTCTGAGTGTAAAACTGTAGAGTCTTAAGATTATTAGACCTGTACTGCACTGTCTATTATTCTAAGCGAACAGCTGAATCCTTTTAGAATGAATTTCTGTGTAAAGCTGTATTTTTAAAGTGTCTGCTCTCTCATTTGCAAATTATACTACATAGCCATTAGAGGGCTACAACAGCTCTCTTTTCTGTTAAAGAGGAACACATTATATTTTCTACTTTCTCTTCTGCTCTTGTGGACCTGGGATACTTTTCTTTCTGAGGACCTTCCTGGGTTTTTCTGCCTGTTTCCAGGCCAAACCATGCTCATCCACTAAGGCAGGAAGACTTGAACGCCTGCCCCACTCCCATTCTGTACTGGTGGAACATTGCCAGAAACAGGAACAAAGCTTCAGACCAATCTTGGCACACTGTATCGCAGCCCTGGACCACCTCACTGGCTCAGCTGCAAAGAGTTGCTCCACAGGTAATGCTCAGTGCCAAAACTGCCTCTCAGCCAACAAAAGGGTTTTGAACTTATGACACCTTATCACCGATTGGTCTTGGCTTCTAGTGGCTTACTGCCGGCTGTTGTGGCATTTAGATCTACCCTGGGAAATTACAGCTGGTTCCTCGGTGTGTCACTAGCTTTACTAGCACTTAGCTCAATTCTTTGGAACCCTCATCCCTCCCTAAAGTGGAATGACCCTTCGCTTCTCCCTGTCCTGCATCCAACATCTCCTTTCAGGTAGCCATTCTGGACTATTGGCTTCTCAGCTGTCTCTGCCAGGGAGTGGGACATATCCCGAGCTGCTCTGCAGATTACTCCCCATCCAGACCTGAGACTTCCTGATCATGGCAAATTTCTGCCAGGACACTAGTGGCTGCAACACTAGGCCAGTATAACACCAGGAGTAGGTACAGGCCTCACCCATCAACACCACCTCCCTATCGCCAAAAACAGTGTTTACAAATTACAGTTCTCTGCCTTAAAAAGAATCCTGCTTCTTTTACTATTGTGCTCAGACAATGTCGAACTCAACCCAGGACCATTACAAAGGAAGAAAGAGACTTCACAAAGGAAGAAAGAGACTTGGGCATCATCATCACTGATGACCTGAAATCATCCAAGCAGACCTCTAAAGCAGTAGGTAAGGCTAGGGGTGTTAGGGTGTATTAGTAGGGGTATCACAAGTCGTAAGAGGGAGGTATAATCCCTCTGTACAAGACATTGGTTAGGCCCCATCTGGAGTACTGCGTGCAGTATTGGAGGCCACACCTTCACAAGGACATTAACCAAATTGAGGCAGTCCAGTAAGGGCAGCAAAATGGTGCAGGGACTGCATCAGAAGACATATGAGGACAGATTAACTGAGCTCAATATGTATACCCTTGAGCAAAGGAGGGAGAGAGGTGATATGATCGAGACATTTAAACACCTTAAGGGCATAAACAAGGTGAAAGAGTCTAACATGTTTAAATATAAGAAAAATAGCAGGACAAGAGGACACAGCATGAGAGTAGAGGGAGGCCGATTAAGCTGGGAATGTGAGGAAATTCTTTTTCACAGAAAGGGTGGTAGATGCATGGAATGGCTTACCACAAGAAGTAGTGGCTATGAATACAGTGCAGGGCTTCAAACAGGCATGGGATAGGCATAAGGAGCAATACAAATGACTATGAATAGATAGGTCACTGACATAGCAAAGGCCGATGGCACATTCATAAAGTAGAAAGAAATGGGCAGACTGGATGGGCCTTGCGGTCCTTATCTGCCGTCAACTTCTATGTTTCATTAGACACCCTTGCTTCTCCATCAGACCTGGCAGATATCAAAGGAATGTCTTTTTATGCATCTTAATGCCTGCAGTTTGCTGAAAAGTTCACCCTTATCCAGGCTTGGGGAGCCACACCCTACCTGACGTCCTAGTGATCACTGAGATCTGCCTTAGGCCAGCCACCCCAGACAATGAAATCAATATCCCAAATTGTTTAATCTTCTGAGCAGATAGGCAATCAAGAGGAGGTGGGTGGAAATTTATGTAAGGGACAATACTCAGCTGCATGCATAGACGCATTGTCCTCCCCAAAGAATTTGAGTGCTTGACCCTAAAGATCGAACTTTCTCCTTCCAGTGCACTCTGTGTAATAGGCTGCTATAGGCCCTCTTCTGCTGGGCCTCATCTCCTGTCTCACCTCATTTCTGTACTGGGGCTCAGTTCCTTGGAAACCATTATTCTTGGTGACCTGAACTCACGATTGTCTATCAGTACATCAGCTCCTTTGAAATCCTTTTGTGACACTCTAGGGCTGGTGCAACTCATTGCAAGCCTACTCACCCAAATAAAAGAACCTTAACAACAGCTCCTCTTAGATGTAATTTTGGTTAGCAAGCCACACCTGTTCTCTCATGTCAGAACATTTTTCTCAGACATTAGCGATCATTGTATAATCACCACCATTAGATCTATGCACAACCCACAGTTTGTGACAAAGTTTTCTATCAAGAGGTCAAACAACTTTGATTTGTTTGCTTCGTCCACGACTTGAAACATTCACCCGATGGCAGGAATTTTTCCTAGCCAAAATGGTTAACAGGGCATATACTATTTTTATGATATTTTAAGTAAGGCTTTAAATAGCATGCTCCTCGGTTAATGGGATCAGGAGCAGCACCTGCCATTAGTTCTCACCTGAGCTCAAAGCTTCCTGTTAGAAAGGGATACTTTATGGAAAAAGCCAGAAGAAACTAGAAAGACTCAGATTGGTGTCTTTAAGAGAGCACGTAACAAGTGCACCAAGTTGGTCAGAGCAGCCAAGGCCTCCTACTATTGTTCGGAGTTAGCCTCTGCCTCAAGAAATCCTTCAAAGCTCTGGAAAACATTAAAAGACATGTCTAGACATGCACCTGGTAATTCCATTCCTGCAAAAATTAAGTCTGGTGGCAGCATTATCGCTAACCGATCGGAGATATTGGAAGTCCTCAATAACCTATTTTGCAACGGCAGGCTAGCATTTGATACTCCTCCTGCCAATGACCTCCACACAGCCCAGGGCCCACCAACCCACGAGTCCCCATCTACTGAGGAGGCCTTCTCCTCCTGCCTGTCTCTTAAAGAGGTGGAAGACCTACTGCTGCAACTGACACCAGGAAGGAGCAGGCTCCGACTTCATAGAACCATACTATCTGAAATGTGCCTACCATGTGCTTGCAGTGCCAATCACCCACGTATTCAACATGTCACTCTCCCAGGGTAGCCTCCGCTCAATGGAAAATCGCCCATGTCATCCCTTAATTAAAGCAGGTGACCCTGTGATCTAAATAATTACAGACCAATCTCCTCCTCCCATCCTGTCTAAATTACTAGAAAAATAGTGTGTGGCCAGCTAGGGGTATACTTACAATCCAGAAGCCTATTAAACCCGGTTCAGTCTGGATTCAGAGGAAGCACAGCACCATAACAGCCCTAGCTAAGGTGACCAATGATTGGCTCCTAGACCTTGACAACAAGAAGCATGTCTGTGCTGTTTTCTTGGATCTTAGTAAGGCATTCGACACAGGCAATCACATCCTGCTTCTTTCCTCCCTAAGCACCTTAGGCCTGGACCATAAATCTATGTGCTGGTTTGCAGACTACCTCAGAGAATGGAAATAGCAGGTTAAAGCTGAAGGTGATCTTTCTGCATTAAAACCTATGCTGAGGGGTGCCCCAGGGCTCTATCCTTGGTCCCTCCTCTTTGCAGTCTACATTAACAACATCAATGACCCCATCAAAAGCCAACATCCACTTATTTTGGGATGACACTGT
The DNA here is from genome assembly GCA_016271365.2 of Neoceratodus forsteri. Taxonomy (NCBI): domain Eukaryota; kingdom Metazoa; phylum Chordata; order Ceratodontiformes; family Ceratodontidae; genus Neoceratodus; species Neoceratodus forsteri. Next base: position 43,350,538 of record JADMNL010000035.1, read on the forward strand.
ACTGTACTTGAATCGTCCCACGCGAAGCAGCCTGTGAAAACCTCGAAGCTGAATTTAACCTTCTACAATACCAGCTCATTAACAAACAGCTTTTTGCTCAATGTGAAAAGACAAAAGCCATGCTCTTCTCCCCTCCTTGCATGCAGCAATTCCTGCTGGGGAGTTATCCCATAAATTACCACTGTTCTTGGATAAACACTAGAGTATGTAGCTAAATTCAAATATCTAGGAGTTTGGCTGGATCATAAACTTTCCTTCGCTGACCATCTCAAGAACTACAGCAGAAACTAAGGCAAAGATTAGGGTTATTCTACAGAATTAACCACCTGCTCACAAAGGAGCCAAGATTCAACTGGTTCAAGCTACCTTCCTATCTTTAATAGATTACGTGGACCTGTTCTACAGCCACTGCACTGCCTCTGCACTGGTTAGTTGGACACCCTCTACCACAGAGCTGTCAGGTTCATTACTGGCCTTCCACTTTCCACACACCACTGCTCCCTGTGCTCTTCGTTAGGCTGGACTTTCCTTCACTATAGAAGGAATATAAATGCCGCCCTATGGGTCTTCAGAGTGGTGACCAACAAGCTCGCCTCATATGTCTCAGATTGTATTCCCGGAGTGTGTTAGGCACCTACACTCTAAGGAGCTATTCCTAATTGCCTCTCAAGTTCCAAGGGTCAAAACTTGTTTCTGCAAAGCTGCTCTAAGCTTCTCTTTACCCACATTGTGGAGCAGTTTACAAAGAACTTGAAGCTGAGCTGCCCTGTTAGCCTGAATATCTTCAAGGCGCTCAACGATCGCTTGTGAAAGCACCTTGCAAATGTTTTCCTCACCGCCAGCCCACTAATTCTGCACCTCCCTTTCCATCCTTATGCTCACCATGTTTCTACCCTGGCTCTCACTCTTTCCTTATTAACTCTTCCTGCTGCACCCACCCTTCCATGTCCACTCCAGCTGGGCTAAAGTCCCACCCCATCCATAGCAGTGTCCCAATTATCTACCCTCCTCCGTCATTATCATAATAAACAAGTACACAACAGCCATCATCACTTTCTGTGGTTTTAGCTCAATTTTTCCCCAGTCATCAGTAATATATCCCTCCTCTTCTTTACCTCTCTAACCTGCCACCCCATACACAGCCTCTTTCCCTATATGTGTAATTGCGGCTGCCTCACTCAAAAGATCTCTGCTTATAACCCCTGTATGCCTATGGTTGATTGTACATCTGCTGACTTCTTCAATTGTAAATAATGCTGTTTTTTAAAATTTATTTCAACCTTGTACTGTACTGTATACACTGTATATACTTTTCTTCCTTGCATATTATTGCTTTTGTATACCTGCTTCTGTACTGTACTTGATGTATTCATAGCCAGGTCCACCTTTGCAAATGAGCCTTGCTCAATGGTGCCCACATGGATAAATAAAGATTTTGATTGACTGATTGACATCCCTTTGGTCCTCTTTCTGAGTCTCCTTGAACCTTCTGAATGCTACCCTTTTAGCCTTTACCTCTTCTACTACCTCTTTAGAGAACCATAGTAGTCTCCTCTACCTTTTCCTTTTGCTTACCTGAGAGACACATGTTGCCTTCACTATGCCCTCTTTTAGTCTGGCCCACTTTACCTTGACCCCTAGGTCATCTCCCTCTGCCAAGTCATTTCTGAGGCATTCACCCACCAATGCAAAATCAGTCTTGTGGTCTTGAGGCAATTCCTTAATAGACAACCTGAACTGCAGCTTTAAGGAGCAATTCTGGCAGTACAACTATTACTTAAAAACACATGTCATAGTCATTAAACTGTCACGGAATCCTGACTTGGCTACCAAAGAAGCATGCCTAGCAGGAGAGATCATCCATCATCCTTCAGAGGGTTTCTTTAACATTTTTTATGAGAACAGATCAAAGAATACCTGAAAAACAAATTAAGAAATACCTACATTGAACTCACTGAGCCACACCTCATTCAACTGAAAGTAGTAATTTATCAGAAAGCAGGTTTTGCCTCCCAGCCTCTGGGGATTTCATATATATTCATGATCACCTGTTTGTCATTGCCTTTCCTGTTGAATTTTCCAGTAACTGACTTACCTTGGGTTCACCAGCTCAGTATTTAATTTCAGAATGGCCAAGCAATGTTCTGACTTGAATATCACTCAAACGTTGCAAGTTCTGTAACATTTGGAGAGTGGTCAAGGGTGATTGATGTTACTCACTCAGAAGGTTGTCTTAGCAATATCACCATTTGTGCTGTTTCTTTTGAAATCATTTTATTGTGCAAGCTAACCAAATTCAACATTTCAAACAACAGTTTTGTCTTAATGTCACAATCACACCTACAAGGTTACTGCTTTGAGTACGTTACATGTGAATGAACAGAAGATAACAGACATTGTATACCTGGAATGCAGTGAGCTAAGTAACAGCATGTACTTGGTAGATTAAGCAGTCCTAGGAAGGCTTAGTACATGTAAACCCTACATGGGGCCAAACCTTACATTGGCCAATTGCCATCCTCTTTTGTAGTCATTCTATTTTCCTCCTCCACAACCAGTGCAGGCATTCTCCTCCTACTGCCCCCACCGTATCAACCAGCATCTCAGGGACTTATCTTCAATCCTGATGCTTCTCCCATGGCTCTACCCCTCCCCACTATTGGCAGCTCTCACTCACTGTCAAACAGATCCAGTTCCAGAAGAGGGTGCTTAAGCCTGGTACAGAGGCTGCAAGAGGTCTGTATGACATCCCACACTGCGCCTGGACATTTCAGACAGTTTTGTCTCCTCAGAGGGTGGGCATGCAATGCTGTCCATACATACCTGTGCACACTCCCACACACAGGATACTGCCAGCTACTATACCTCCATTCCCCAAGTTACCATCTCTGGCAGTCTTTTCCCAAGCCAAGCTAGAGCTCAAACATGTGCCAGGTCTGCATCCCTCCATCCGCAGTGGAGGAGAGCAGTTCATCAGATGCTTGAGCCTCCTCTCCTGGCCAACCTCCAATGACTCAAGTCCATTCCTGATCCCGGTCAATGATGTGATGGCATGTGAGAAAAAATGCCTCAGCCCTCCATGTCATCAGGCTAGCCCAGTTACCATCTTTGATTGCCTACAACATGGGTCCCTTATCTAATATAACTGTTTTCCTACCTATTTGCTGTTAGTTACAATCCTTTCACATTTAGGCATTGCTCAAAATTAATGGCCAATTGTGATGTAGAAGATGGGTTGGAGAGCCCCACTGAAGTGTAACTAGCAATACTTGCTATATGATGTTGTGCATGGAATGCCAAAATTGGCTGACCTTGGGGCAAGTCAAGGTTATGTGTGTAGAGGTACCGCCAGTCTGACACTTTGGGCATATAGGGGATTTCTCAGGGCATCTAGAACATACACTAGCAAGATCATGCCCAGTAGAGAAGGTGTAATTGTACCTCTCTGAGTTTTTATGGATGGGCAGAGCTTTCAGTCATCTTGCTGAAGCTCAGCTAGAAAAATGGCTATCGAGGAATACATTTTTTGAGTTTTCAGTGTATCCTTCCCTAATGCAAATCACTATGACATTTGAAGTAAATTCTCCCTTCTTTCTGTTTTAAGATCATGTGCAGCACTTATTTTTACTGCAAATGGTAGTGTTAATGAAAAATGCCTTTATAGCACTGCCCTAATTGTTTTTACCCTCTGCTTAGTAAATACTGTAATTGTGCTTTCATGTTCGTAGCTCTGTTTTCCTCTGAGTGCTGTAATTTGTTCCTGATGCTCTGCTAGCTGGGCTGCTGGCATCTGCAGCATCATGACATCAGTGGGTGGTCTGTGAGCATTGCCATCTGTCAGAGATGCTGTTCCAACTTAATATTTCCTGGTCAGCAAAGTGCTGCAGTCAGGACATTTTGGTTTGATTTTAACACACTCCTTATCTTTATACTGACTCCTTAATAATTTTAAGTTGTCAGATTTATGTGTCTTTTTTTCTCTTAGTATGAACTGAGTTACTGTCGGGTGACATAAGTTATTTTTGAGGTCGCGCTTATAAGTTGGGACAGTCCATGCAATCTGTGCTTTCCTCTGTTGCTGTCACCATGTTTATATGTAGGGACAGTCCATGCAGTCCGTGCTTTGCCCTGTTGCTTTCACCCTGGGTTTTATTTTATTGCCATTTTCTTCATAAGACCTAATTTATTGAAATTCACACTTATGTGTGGAAGAAATTAAATCAGAGTTTGACTGGTTAGTTCTTTTGTCCTCTTGGCTTCTGTCAGCTATGTTGTCATGCACTGACTCTTCAACAGAATAGTAATTATGTCTTACTCTGTATTTATTAGATTAGGTAAGTTTCTACATCTGTACTAAACAAATATTCTCATACATCTGTGTGTGTGTGGGGGTAGTTTGACAGGTCTGGACCAGCCCTTGCACTTCCTTACATTTCAGTCCACATTATCACAAATGCATCAGCTTTCATTCTTGGCCATAAACAGCTTTTCTTGCTATTTTATTTCTTCATATCTTTTAATATTTTGTAGAGTTTCTGTCATCAGTTTTATTTATTACATTTTTCCTTTTCTAACAGTCTATCATTGCAGTGTTTGTCTGTAATCTGAGTACTGGAGTGACCTGCAGCAGTGTTTCACCCACTTTCTAAATTTGTTGTGTTCCCTAACAGTTTAAATAGTACTGCTCGGGAGGTGGCATGGGAACAAGAGGATTGAGCATCTGTAAGACCACTCTCCTCTCCTGGGGTTTGCTGTGGGAGTGTGTTGCTCTGCAGTGACCTCCGGTGGAGACCGGGACAATGCAGAAGCAGTGCAAAGGAGATAACATTACCAAAAATGGAAAATGTCTTAGCACTCAACTGGATGATGGCTGCCCGGCAGTCCAATGTTGTCAAATATCCCAGAGCCATCCATCCCTCAGGAGTACCCCAGGTCAAAGTATTATGCTTGCCTGTCTAGGGTGCCTCTCTCATTGGAGGAGGGGACCGCCTGGTGAAGAGCCATGTCCAGGTTACCGTGGGATGTCTGCAATGTGAGCGATGGGGCCCAGGAAATGGATCAATCAGATGTAGCCTTGGCACAGCTTGAAGGAGTGGCTGAGATTGGCAGCACATAGGGAAAAAGATAATACAAAAAAAAATAGTACTGTTGACAGTGGTTTTGCAACAGTGTGAGTTCTACTGCCTCTTTAGAAACATAGAAATATAGAAGTTGACAGCAGATAAGGACTGCAAGACCCATTCAGTCTGCCTATTTTTCTACCTTATGTATGTGCCATAGACCTGTAGTCTGACAATGGCCTATCTATTCATACTTATCTGTATTGCTCCTTATGCCTATCCTATGCCTGTTTGAAGCCCTGCACTGTATTCATATCCACCACTTTCTGATGTAGGCCATTCCATGCATCCACCACCCTTTCTGTGAACTAGAACTTCCTCACATTACCCCTTAGTCAGCCTCCTCTAATCTCATGTTGTGTCCTCTTGTCCTGCTATTTTTCTTATATTGAAACATGTTAGACACTTTCACCTTGTTAATGCCCTTAAGATGTTTGAATGTTTTGATCATATCTCTCTCTCCTCCTTTGCTCTAGGGTATACATATTGAGCTCTGTTAATCTGTCCTCATATGTTTTCTGATGCATTCCCTGTACCATTTGGTTGCCCTTCTCTGGCCTGCCTCCATTTTGTTAATGTCCTTGTGCAGGTGTGGCCTCCAGTAAGCATGCAGTACTCCAGATGGGGCCTAGCCAGTATCTTGTAAAGAGGAATTATTACCTCCTCTTATGACTTGCAATACCCCTACTAATACCCCAACATCCCTCTAGCCTTACTCTATTGCTTTAGTGGTCTGCTTGGATGATTTCAGGTCATCTGTGATGATGATTCCAAGTGTCTTTCTTCCTTCTGATTGACAGTAATTTCTCTCAACCTATAGATGGTGTCAGGGTTTCTCTTCCTCTGTGCATGATCTTGCACTTCTTTCCCTTAAATCCCAGTTGCCCTCTTCTGATCATTTTGTCAGTTTATCCAGATCTCTTCTTATTCTGTCCATCCCATCTGGATCATTGACTCTGTTGCAGATCTTGATGTCATCTGTAAACAGACAAACCTTACCCTCCAGTCCATCTGCAATGTCACTGATGAAGATATTGAAGAGGACTGGACCCAGGACTGATCCCTAAGGTACTCCACTTGTGACTTGCATCTCTTCTGACTGTATACCATTTACCACCACTCTCTGTTTTCTGCCCACCAACTAGTTTGCCACCCAGTTGACCAACCTCTGACCCACCCTGAACATACCCTGTTTATTAATCAATCTTCTATGTGGAATAGTACCGTAGCTTTGCTGAAGTCAAGGAAGGTGACATCAGTTGCACCGCCTTGGTCCACCACCTGGTTACCCAGTTGAAGAAATCTATGAGATTAGTTTAACAGGACCTTTCTGTTGTAAACTCATGCTGTCTTGGATCCTGTACTCTATGGATTCCAGATGATGCACTATCCTTCCTTAAGGAGTGCCTCCATAATCTTTCCCACTACTGAGGTAAGACTGACAGTTCTGTAGTCCCTTGCCTCCTCCCTGCTACCACTCTTATGGAGCGGGATCACATGAGCCCTTCTCCAGTCTTCTGGGACCTCTTGTGCTTAGAGACTCACTAAACAGTTCTGATAATGACTCTGCTAGTTCCACCCTTAGCTCTTTTAGTACCCTGGGATGTATGCCATCAGGTTCCATTGCCTTGTCCACCCTGGAGCTAAGCAAGCTCTAGTAGGACCCTTTCTTTGTGAAGGGACTAGTGCACACTCCCTCCCCATGTGCCCATGGTGCTAAGTTGTGGGCTGTGCCCTATCTTCTCCTCAGTAAATACTGAACAGAAGTATCGATTTAGGATGTATGCTTTTCCTTTGTCCTCCCCACACACTCCCCTTATCATCTTTGACCTTAGCACCTCTGGACTTTCTCCTCCCACTAATGTATCTATAGAAAGTCTTGTCCCCTTCTTTACTGTTTGTGCTAGTGTTTTCTCAATTTGGGCCTTTGCCTACCTTACTGCCTTCCTGCTTCCCTTAGGGAAGTTTGTTATGCCTCCCTATCTTAGTCCTGCTGCTTCCCTTATATTTCCTGAAGGCCAGTCTTTTGGCTCTGATCTTTTCTGCTACTGTTTTTGAGAACCAGAGTGGTTTACTCCTTCTTTTGCTCTTGCTTTTCCTTCTAACACAATGGGATGTTGCTTCAAGTATTGCATCCATAATGCTTGCCCAGTTTGCCTGTACCCCCAACCTGTATTTCTTCTTGCCAGGGCTAGATTAACTCTGTTGGTAACTGATAGAGTTCTCTGTCCTGCTCCTTCTGTGATTTCTTATACTTTCTGAATGCTATCTTTTCTCCCTAATCTTCCCCACTACCTGTTGTGAGAACCATAGTGTTTTCTTCCTTCATATCATTTATTTGCTTCACACAAAAGCTCATTGCCTCAGTGATGGTAGTTTTGATTTTCCCATTGTTCCACCACCCTCCTCATGTCAATGAAAATATCAAAGCTGTATAAATTCAGAATATATATAAGGAGCCATAAAACTGTGGGTCACCCTGAAACAGGAAATGGGACAGCCATATGAACTGGGTTGTCTACAGGCCTCCAGACCAGGGGAGGACATAGACACATTACTGTTAGAAGATATACAAAACATGACAGATGAAGGGAAGTTCTGATAATGGGAGACTTCAACATGCCAGATATAGATTGGTCAATACCACCAGGAACATCCACAAGAACTAGACACATAGTGGATTCCTGCAGGGAGAGGGCCTCAAACAGCTGGTACAACAACCCACAAGAGACAGAGCTATCCTAGATCTAGTACTGACTAACAGAAAAAGGATTACAGATCTCCAGGTAGAAGGTCACCTGGGGCCAGTGACCATCACATGGTATGGTTCAGTTTGGCCACTAAAGCAGAAGGAAGCAGGGAAGGCTGTCAGAATAGCAAAGGCCTAAACCAAGGAAAAGATAGCTAACTCAGTTAAGAAGGGTGATAAACCTTTATAGGTACATTAATGAGCAACGAAAGACCAAGGGATGGATAGTGAGGCTTAATGAAGGGAGGGTGGGAAGAGGGTGACAGTAAAAGGCAGAGATACTGAAAGAATACTTTTGTTCAGTATTCACAAAAGAAGAGGAAGGGATGTACCTAAACCAACCAATGGAAGCACTCTGGATAGGGGTTGATACCAGTCCATTCACAAAAAAAGGGTCCTGAAAGAACTCCTAAAAGTCAAGGTGGACAAGGCAATGGGTCCTGATGGGATTCACCACAGAATTCTTAAAGAACTAAGGTAGAAGTAGAGACACTCTGACTACACTTTTTAACAAATCATGGGAGGGTGGTGAGGACTAGAGGAAGGGAGATGTGATTCCCTTCACAAAGTGATAGCAAGACAGAGGCAGGAAACTACAGACCTGTTAGTTTGACCTCAGTGGTAGGGAAAATGATGGAATCACTTTGAAAGAAAGAATTATAGTGTATGGTAGAACACTGTTGAGCATGGAAATCCATGGTCCCAACAGCGTTGTTGTGCTGCACTAGCTACGTCATCATAGCTGTTGTGCTGCACTAGCTACGTAGCTAGTGCAGCATAACACAGAGAAGGGTGTGTGTGCATGCGTGGAAGCAGGGTGAGCATGCGTGATTGGGTGACCGGCGATGCACGAACAATGGTCATGTGCTGAAATGGGCCAGAGGAACAGAAAACCACACTGAATCTAAAGAAAAGTAAGGGCAGACTTTTACGAGCTACCATACACTATAAAGATTAGAGGATCGCCATACACAACTAGTGATTTTCAACCTCGAGGTTTCTTGGGAACCCAGACCCCGAGAGCATGAGTGAAAAATACCCTGTTGTGTATGAGCGATCACACACAGTCCTCAGTGTTGAGTACCTAGAGGCCAGCGAGGCACAGACCCAAGGCAACATGGATTCACAGCGGGAAGGTAATGTCAGAAATATCTAATAGATTTCTTTGACTAGGTGACCAAAGTAGAAGACCAGGGAGGGCTGTGGACATGGCCTACCTAGACTTTAGCAAGACATTTGACACAGTCCCACAAAGATTAATAAACAAGTTAGCCAACCTGGGAGTAGGTCCCAGGGTGATAGTCTGGGTAAAATATTAGCTGGACAACAATACACAGAGGGTAAAAGGAAACAGAGTCCACTCTGAAGAAAGGGAGCTACTAGTGGGTATCACAAGGTTTAGTCGGTCCTCTTTAATGTCTTTATAAGTGACATTGCAGAGAGACTGGAAGGAAACATATGCCTCTTTGCAGGTGGCATAAAGATCTGCAACAGGGTTGATACACAAGGGGTGAAAAGGATGAAAAGGGACTTGCAAGGTTGGAGGGATGGTCAAAAGTATGGCAGCTTAGATTTAATGCAAAGAAGTGCACAGTAATTTGTGCACCTTCAGGTCAACATCGATGGTGAAACATGAAAAGACCATTACGGCGACAATCGCTGTAATGGTCCTTTTTCATGTTTCGCTTCCCCAGTGTTCTGCCCTCCCGACCAACTCGACCTGGAGTTGATAATCCTAAAGGGGTGCTGGGGCAGAGCCCTTCAAGGGGTGTGGAGAGCAGCCCCACAGAAAACACTTAGAACGGGTGGCACAATACCCAAGGCAGTATTGTGCCGTCCCCAGCGGGAGGTTGGCATTTTCACTGTTGACCTCCCTTGGTGCTTCCTACAGAAATTCACCTAGGAAACAAAACCCAGGGAAGAGTACACAATGGGGAGTTATTAGCAGCAATGAAAATGGAAAGGGACCTGGGGGTAGTCATCTCAGATGACCTACAGGTAGGCAGGCAATGTGAAAAGGCAGTAAGAAGTGCTGGGATACTGAGATACATAGGGAGAGGCATCACCTGTAGAAAACAGGAAGTTGTCATCCCTCTATACAGACAGTTGGTGAGACCCCATCTGGAGTACTGCATGCAGTTCTGAGACCCCATCTCAACAAGGACATAGACAGAATTCAGGCAGTCTAGAGGAGGAGGGAAACTAAAATAGTGCATGGTGTACTCCAGAAAGCATACAAAGAGAGAGAGAGAGAGACAAAGAAGCTTAATATGTATACCATTGAGGAAAGGAGGGAGAGGGGACATGATAGAAACTTTAAGGGAATAAGCAAAGTCCAAGAGGATAGCACCTTTCAGAAAAGAGATGTGCAAGAACAAAGGGACTCAACTTGAAGATAGAGGAGGAACAGCTCAAGTGAAACAAGAGGAAGTATTTTTCACTGAGAGGGTGGTGGTAGCATGGAACAGCCTTCCTGAGGATGTCATGGGTCAAAACCATGAGGGAATTCAAGAATGCATGGGACAGACGTAAGGCAATTACAGTGGGGATAGGAGGAAGTAGGCTGTTGGTTAACAAGGATCTGCAGCCTATCCAATACATAGGATATGGGCAAACTGGGTGGGCCAAGCTGTCCTTATCTGCTATCAAAGTCTATGTTTATATGTTTCTAGACTCATGACACTGTATTGTCTTCACTCTCTGACAATTCACAATATGCCGGTCACTCACTATAACACCGACATCTGTCACCATGTCAGAGGCTCTGTGCACCACATTTGTTTTCCCAGCTAGGTGGCCATCCATGTATCTCACATGGGGTCCCCATGTGACTCTGGTGTCCCACTGGGCCCCAATGTTCCAGAGGCAGTGCGTGGGGTAGTTGGTGACATAATGTGGTAGCAGTTGTTACACACACCTCTATGATGGAAGGGCATCTTTCACAAGTGTTGTGGGTCATAGGTTCATAGGTTGTATCAGAGCATAGAAGACACATGTCCATATGGCTCACCAATTTCCTAGCAATAGCCATGTATTCCTTTGTTATTCAAATAGAACCAGACTATTTTTAAAAATATTTATAGTTGGACTTGTCACTACTTCACAAGGAAGTGTATTCCAGATTCCTGTAGTTCTTACACTAAACCAGTTTTCCTCCTTTTAGTGTTGTATTTATCTTTGTGTAATTGGTAACAATGTGCTCTAGTATCATATGTTTGTTTCCTAAATTCCAAGTCTAGTTGGCTCCTCAATTGGTCATCTTTGAGTGTTCTAAATATAGGTTCATAGAGAGTCCTCAGTAACATAGCAGTGCATTGGCACAGTGGGTCATGGGTGTGGCCTTGATTGGGCAGCTGCAAGTCATGGGTAACTGGATGGCCCTTTGGCCCTATTGGGGTATGGGGGATCATGCAGCATTCTGCTTTACCACACCTTTGGCATGTATGCACTGTGGCTATGGTCCAGTGCCCCGATTGGTACGGGATCCACCACTCTCTGCACATATGTGGGGCACAAGCTCATGACTTGTCCCATTTTCATGTCCTCAGCAGGTGCTGTCCCTGAGAAAGGGCTTATAGGTTTAATGTTGCAGAGTACAATGTCCTCACCCAGGGGAACAAAGCCATAGTGGCAACACTGACACAGTACAGCAGCACCGACACCCCTTTCCAGCAGGCCTGGTCCAAATTGCAAAATTCAGACAGCAGGCACAGGTGGACAGCTTGCAACACTCTGGTTGTATCCCCAACAGGGCTCTGGGATACCACCTGAACAGTCACCTTCACCTCCACCATCAGGGCATGGCTACACTGGTGGTGCTGTGCATGCCTCCATCCAGAGGTTCACGCAGCTGACTATGCATGGTCGGGTTGTGACAGTACTGGCCCACCAGCTGATCAATGGTCAGTGACTCAAAGGGGACTCATGCCTGGAACTATCTGTGCACAGAAGGTGCCTTCACCAGTGACAGATGGGCCCTGGATGTCCCTGTTGCTGCTCTTCATGGAGGGACTCTCAACATGTTTAGAAGTGATGCTGTCTTGTAGCCATTGTGCTTCTTCCTGCAGTTCCTACTTCTGCCTCTGGGCTTTGCCTGGAATAAGAGGACCTTTGTAGTAATTTGCACCACCCAAAGTGCCTCTAAGCCACTTTGCTTGGTGCAAATGTATGTGAATGGCATTGCACCTGTATGCAAGGCCACTCCTATTCATCTTCATCGTGCATACATTGTTTTTGTGATTACGCTTAACCACTTTTTGCTCACGCAAACTAGCCTTTTGTGAATAGCGATTCAGCGCAAAACTCCATGCAATTGGCATGCAAACACTGTGCAGTTCACAAAGCTTTGTGAATCTGGCCCTGACCTTTATAAATGCATATTAGAAAATAAGTGACATCTCTGACCACTTACTTTTGCATATTTTTCTGAGTGTGTGTGTATCTGTGTGTGTCTGTGTGCAAGCCTGTGATGGAAATAGAGACACATTACAATTAAATTTGCAATGCTGGCACTTGGAAAACATGTTTATGTCTTAACTAGGTGTTCATTTGTCTATATCAGCGATTCTCAAATGGTGAGGTTAGCCTCCCAAGGGAGGCCTCAAACTGCTCCAGGGAGGCCTGGTCAAGTTTGAGAATGTACAGTATTAACATTTTAAGTTTTGGATGTTTTGTGTGATGGGATGAAGCAAACTAAATATGAATAATGGCAGCTGAATTTCTTTACTTATGCACAAACTGGTGACCAGGAAAGGTCCAAGTAGCCAAAGCTTGTGTCTAAGTATGTATTTATATGTAATTTGGTGACTAGAAGGCACATTGAGTCAAGGCTTGTTTCTGCAGTAGGTGTTTGTTGATATGTAAATTGATGACTGGGTAAGGCACAAAGACTCGAGGCTTGTTTCTACACTAGGGGTCTGATTCTAGAAGAGTGGTGCAAGTCACTGCCAAGCGTGACTTGCACCACCCGTAACTGTGACAATGACCCTCGCCTATTCTAGAAGTGGCAGGGTCTCTGCAGCAAAGTCCTGCAACTTGCAACATGTGGCCAGGTCACGCCAAACAGAGGGCTTACCTGGCGAGCATGTCACAACCCGCTGGCAGCACATCATAAGGGCACCCCCAGCCCAGCAAGCCACAATGGCCACCCCAGGGCTGCCCAAACCCCTTCCCCCACACCTCCAGTAAGTGCTCCGCAGGTTGGCCACACCAACTGGCCACCAAACTGACATAGAAATGCCCGCAGGGCTGGTCACACCAACTGGCCCCTGATACTGACACAGAAATGCCTCAAGGGCTGGCCACACTCAACTGGCCCCTGAAACTAACATAGAATGCCACGTAGCAGCACTGTCATCTCACTCTGTGCTCCTGGACTTCGAGTCACCAGCTGTAAAAGCAGCAACAGCTCTTGAGCAGGTTCAGTGGCCTCTAGCCTCCAGGTGTTAGACCACTTAACACTGCATTACTTTTTCCTTAGCCGGGCGATTGAGTACAAGTTTGTTTTTCATTACTCATGGCCAGACACTGATTGAGCTATAAGAGGCGAATATTGAAAAGATGCACTCAGAAATTAATTTCTGAGTGCGCCTTTTATATGCGGCCATACTGAAGTCAGTCTGTGGCTGGCCATGGTGGTGAGAGGTGGATTGTGCCAGTCACCAGCTGGGGAGGGGGGTGCTGGGCTGGCTGGCATGGCTGGGTGGGGCCACTAGACTACCAGGTTAGGACATTTGCACTTTTGTGGCTGGCGACTTGGGGTTGGGGCATGGGTGGGAGGATGACAGCTGCCTCTGCAGAGCATGTTCCAATGGGGGATCTGGGGCTGCAGGTGTGGGATGACCCTGTGGGCTCTGATTGAACACTTCAGTGGGCTGGGTGTGGATGCCCTGTAGGGCATTACATGCACAGGGATTCAGGGGAGTTGGTGTGGGCAGCCCTGCAGGGCATTTACTGTATGGGGACATGTATAGTAGGGGGATGGGGTGATATCATGGCCTTGAGTCTTGACTGTTTGTGTGGTGCCCATTGGGGCAACAACGGGTGTGGTCTGGGCATGGGGGCACATGGACCGGATTCTACAGAACCCTCGGAGGGCGTATGTAAGTTACACCACTAAATGCAGGTGTAACTTATGATGCCAGTTATCCTCTAGGGTTCTTGTAGAATCCCAACATTGGATCTTTGCTACTGCCCTCTGAATGGGCCACAACAGCTGCTGTAAACCCCCAATGCCATGTCACAAGAGGTTTATTGCGCAACTGCCGGGTAATCTGCTGTTTAGTGCAAGAAGCAGCCTGCGAACGTCACAGGCCACATTGTAGAATAGCCCAAGTCGCAACTGCTGGTGTAGGTTGCTACTTGCGCCATTCTACTTGGTGCAAGTGCTGTTACACCAGGTGTAACCTTTCTAGAATCGGGCCTAGGTGTTTATAAGCAGATGAGTTACTGGGAAAGGCACACTGACCTAAGGCTTGTTTTACAGTAGATATTTATATGCAAATGGCGACTGGGAAAGGCACACAGAGCCAGTGTCTGTTTCACGTGTCACTTGAGGGAAGAGTACGTGAAGCTGCTTAATAATATTGTAAGAGGGGGAGAGATGAAGGTGGCTAGGTAATTAGTTCCAGATAGAGAGAAACAGAGCAATAAGGGCCCATGAGTCAGAAACATAAAGTGACAAGGATAACTTTAGGTGTGGGGCTGGGGTGGAGAAAATAAGTTGACTAAAAGAGAATACACTCAGTAAACTTTTATTAGTCTCACTTTATTCCTGGTGTACTGTGCAAAATATGATATTTTTTTCTATGAGGAAAAGTTTTTTTTTCCAAAATTTGAGGGAGGCTCGATATCTTTTCCATTGCTTAGGGAGGCTCACTGTCATTAAGTATGAGAACTAATGGTCTACATCATTAGTTAATAGCAGCTTGCAATGTATAGATAAGTACCATCTATAAACTTCTGTTCATTTGTCAATATTATTTAGAAACATAGAAACATAGACTTTGACTGCAGATAAGGACCGCTTAGCCCACCTAGTCTGCTCATTTCTCTACCTAATAGATAAGCTGCAAATCCTAGTTAACCAACAGCCTATTTCTTCCTACCCCCACAAAAATTGCCTTATGTCTGTCCCATGCATTCTTGAATTCTCCCACAGTTTTAGACCCCACAGCCCCCAGGAAAGCAGTTCCATGCATCCACCACCCTCTCTGTGAAAAATATCTTCACACTGCCCTGAACAGTCCCCCATTATCTTCAAATTGTGTCCCTTGTTCTTGCACATCTCTTTTCTGAAAGATGCTACCCTCTTGGACTTTGTTGATTCCACTGGGGTACTTAAAAGTTTCTATCATGTCCCCCTCTCCTTCCTTTCCTCAAAGGTATACATAGTAAGCTCCTTTAGTCTCTCCTCATATGGCTTCTCTTGCAGACCCTACACCATTTTAGTTGCCCTCCTCTGACTTCCTCTGTCCTGTCTATGTCCTTGCGGAGATAGGGTCTCAGAACTGGATGCATTACTCCAGATGGGGTCTCACCAACTGTCTGTACAGAGGGATAACAACTTCCTGTTTTCTGCTGGTGATCCCTATACATCCCAGTATCCCCCAGCCTCCCTACTGCCTTCTCACATTGCTTGCTAACCTTAAGGTCATCTGATATGATTACCCCCGGCCCTTTCCATTTTTGTTGTTGCTACCTCCTTCCCATTGTGTAATCTTCCCTGGGTTTTTGTGTCCCAGGCGCATTATTTGCACTTCTCTGCATTGAATCAAGCTGCCACACTTCTAACCATTCCTCCAACCTTGCCAAGTCCCTTCTCATCCTTTCCACACTTCCTTGTGTATCAACCCTGTTGCAGATCTTTTGTGTCATCTGCAAAGAGTCATACTTTTCCTTCCACTCCTCTACAATGTCACTTATAAAGACATTAAAAGGACTGACCCAGTACTGAACCCTCGCGGTCCCCATTAGTAACCCCTCTTTCTTCAGAGTGGACTTCATTTCACAACCTTCTGTGTCCTGCTGTTCAGCCAGTGTTTTACCCAGGCTACCACCTGGGACCCACTCCCAAGCTGGTTAATTTGACTATTAATCTTTGTGTGGGACTATGTCAAATGCCTTGCTAAAGTCTAGGTAGGCCATATCCACAGCCCTCCCTGGTCTACTACTTTTGCCACCAGTCCAAGAAATCAATTAGATTCGTCTGAGATGACCTTCCCATCAGGAACCCATGCTGCCTTGGGTCCTGTGCCCCACTGGCATCTATGTACTCAACAAGTCTTTCCTTCAGAAGTGATTCCATCACTTTCCCTACCACAGAGGTCAAACTGACAGGTCTGCAGTTTCCTGCCTCTGTTCTGCTCCCACTTTGTGAAGGGAATCACATCCACCTTCCTCCAGTCCTCAGGTAGCACACCATCCTCCCATGATTTGTTAAAAAGGGTAGTCAGTGGTTTCACTAGTTCTCCCTTAATTCTTTTAGAATTCTGGGTGAATTCCATCAGGCCCATTGCTTTGTCCACCTTCAGTTTTAGGAGGTCATTCGAACCTTTCTTCTGTGAAAGGACTGGGATTGACCCCCCATCAAGAGTGTTTCTGTTAAATGGGTTAGGCACCTCCTCCTCCTCTTTGTGAATACTGCCAGAAATATTCGTTCAGTATCCCTGCTTTTCACTGTCCCTCTCTGCCCACCCACTGTCCATTCTATTCAGCCTCATTATCCCTCTCGTTGTCATTCTATGCTCCTGATGTACCTATAAAAGGTTTTATCCCCTTCTAACCAAGTTGGCTGTTGTTTCCTCAGTTTGGGTCTTTGCTATTCTGACTTCCTCCCTGCTTCCTTCTGCCTTAACTGGTACAGCTCTCTGTCCTGCTCCTTCTGTGTTTCCTTATACTTCCTGAATGCTATCTTTTTCTCCCTGATCTTCCCCACCACCTCTTTTGAGAGCCATAGTGGCTTTTTCTTTCATTTTGATTCGTTTATTTGCTTCACACAAAGGCTTGTTGCCTCTGTGATGGCAGTTTTGATGTTTCCCCATTGTTGCTCTACCCTCCTTCTAGTCTATTTGCTAGTGCTTTTCTAAGGCACTCTCCATCTTGCCAAAGTCAGCCCTCCTGAAGTCTTGTACCCTCACTTTTGTATGGCTTGACTCTGTAGCTGAGTTTATCATGAACCACACTGTTTGGTGGTCACTTGTTCCCAGATGGCTACCACTTCTAGATCTGAGATCCTCTCACTGTCCCCATTTGAGAGTATGAGATCCAAGAGTGCTCCCTCATGAGTGGGTTCTGAAACTAGCTGTCTGGGGCATGCCACCTGTAGAGCATTGAGAATGGACCTGCTCTTGGATGTGGCTGCAGCAAATGTGCTCCTGTTAACATCTGGCATATTCAGGATTCCCATCAACAGTATCTCCTATTTCTTTGCCATCCTAAGAATGCCTTCATCATATCCTTGTCCATCCCCCCGACATGGGGTCTGTATACAACCTCTGTGTGGATTGTGGTGCCATTTTCAGTCTCTAAGGTGACCCACGGTGCCTCCTTCCTCCCTGTTTGCTCTTTTGTTCAGTTGCTTTTATCCCTTCCTTACATAGAGAGCTACTTCTCCCCTCCTCCCTCCCTGTCTCTCCTGTAGGTTGTGTACCCTGGTATGTTAACACCCCAGTCATGGTTCTCTGTGTACTATGTTTCTGTGACTGCTTTGATATCCAGGCATCCCTCTTCCATCAAGGCCACCTGTTCAGGGAGCTTGTTGCCCAGACTAAGGGCATTGGTACTCATTACCTTCCATTTACTGATGGCCTTAACCCTTTTGCCCCATCCCTGTCCTTATTGCTTTTGTCACTTTCTCCATTTACCCTTGCCCTCTCCCTATCAACATCTCTAACTTGGTGTTTCCCTCACTTACTACCCTGCCTTTTTTTGGGTGGGCTAGGATTTCCTTGCTTTCCAATGCCTACCCCTTGGCTAGTTTAAATGCTTGCTAATGAAGCATTTAAACCTGTCACCTAGGATCCTGGTTCCTCCTGGTCAGATGCAGACCATCACCCAGAATAGGCCTGCATCACTCCACATGGACCCCAGTCCCCAAATCCCTGAGCTCTGCACCAGTTTTTCAACCACTGATTGAATCCCATGATGCGGAGCACCTTAGCCTCACCTATGCTATAGACAGGTAGGACCTCCAGAAGGTTACCGTGTGTGCTACTTTGTCTAAGGCCCCTCCCCAACTCCACAAACTCTTCCTGCACTGCTCTGATCCCTTTCTTAGCCAGGTCATTTGTCCCTAGGTGGACAATGACATCCAGCTCCTCCCTGTGCAGCTGCTCTGGCGATCCTGATGATTCCTTTTCCATTTGTGATCATTGAAGCTGTAACCTGAAATGAGACCACCTAGTAAATAGGACTCTGTAGCCCTAATGGTGTCAGTGTTACAGCATATGCCTGTATAAAACAACATTGTCTATTACAAAATAACAGATCTGCATGTAAAATTTCAAACCCATGAGATCTACACCCACTAGTTAAAAGCAAACTATACATACACAATCATATAGGCTACGACAACCATTCTCTATAAATGCATAGTAGAAACATGTGAAAACAAATATCTCTTCATGTATTGTGCCAAAAGATTTTTAATCAGTGGAGATTTGTTTCTGTTTATCAGCATATGGTTAGGCAACCAAAAGAGCACAGCTGGCCTCTTCTGAATCTCCCTATGAACCATTCCAAACACTGAAGGGCTCATTGGGGTTGGGATTAGATAGGATAGATAGGACACAGCCTACCATTTGGGTAGTTAGGTCGCTGACAAGAACTCAGCTCCCACCAGATAACAGTACAGTATATCAGATAAAGGCATCGCTGATTACCAGGGACATGTAGATAGTATGGTTAGGAATGGACTGCTTGCACACAGTGTTGTCAGAGTGGATATTAGTGGACAACAGTGTGACATTATTTTACTGCTATTTGGTGGAGCTGGGTTGTTGTCAGTGATCAAGCTGCCCATATTGTAGGCTACATGCAATAATACATCATTTCAAAGCCCTTGTCACAGCAGTCACACTTGGGGGATTATAAGAACTCTTTTTGTAATGGTTTGAACTGTTTTAGGCTACTTGGTCTTGTTTGAGGTCTGTCAGTTAAATCACAAGTCTGTTAGTCAGTCCAACTTTCCAGTTACTAAATGTACACTCCAGTCCACAATTTCTTCCCCAGTACTCATCACCATACACACTTTTTAAAATGAGTTATTGTAATGGTGTGACAGGAACATCTCACATCTAGTACATGATAGTTGTTATAAATCACAATAAATCAATGCTGGTATAAGCAGTCAAAAGAAGAAAACACAATCTAGATTAATTCCCTATGACTTGGCACCTCCTTTTCTTATCCTGTTATAAATAGTAAGGCACAGTATATTTGAGGGAGTTTACATGCAGCCAATAATAGTGGGAGGAGTGGGAGAAAGTGGGAATAAAGACAGCCATGAAATATGCAACTAGAAGAGGCAACTTAAAAATTTAGATATTTTTGTTAAGTAATGGAAATTGTAATCAGAAAGATTTGAAGTTAAGGTAAAACTGCAAAAAGACAAAAGGCAAAGGAAACGGTGCATTGGGCAAGATAATCCATGCATAAAAAGAATTCAAAGGAATTGTTTGAGAGAAACCAACATTTGGGTTGGGGCAAGTCAATCCCCAAATTGTCTCAGCTCAGAAAGGACAATGGGGACATTTTCCTTGCCTTTTACTCCCCATTTTGTTGCTGCTGTCTGGGAGTTATGCAAATGGAAGTGGTGTCAGTGTCTGAAGAAGCTGAGTTGAAAAGTCCAATTTGGGGAGCAGGGTGAAATAAATCATAATATACAAAGTCTGACTTAAGAAGTGTGCATACAGCACAGGACATCAAAAAATGGATATAAATTGCCACTTCTTAGGATCTGGTTCTCTAGTTATTTATGTGTGTTAAAATTGTATTGCAGGAGACTAACCATCTTTTACAACTCTGACTTTGATGGCAGATAAGGACTGCTTGGCCCACCCAGTCTGCCCATTTCCTACCTTTTGGATAAGCTGCAGATCCTAGTTAACCAACAGCCTACTTCCTCCTACCCTCACTAGAATTGTCTTATGTTTGTCCCATGCTTTCTTGACTTCTCCCACTGTTTTTGAACCCACTACCTCCTCTGGAAGGCCATTCCAAGCATCCACCACCCTCTCTGTGAAGAAAATACTTCCTTACATTGCCCCGAGCCATCCCCTCAATCTTCAAATTGTACCCCTCTCTTCTTGTACATCTCTTTTATGAAATATGCTACCTTGTTGGACTTTGATGATTCCCTTGAGGTATTTGAATGTTTCTATCATGTCCCCCTCTCCTCCTTTCCTCTGGGGTATGCATATTAAGCTCCTTTAGTTTCTCTTCATATGGCTTCTGGTGCAGACCCTGCACCATTTTAGTTGCCCTCCTCTGGACTGCATCCATCCATCCTATCTATGTCCTTGTGGAGATGGGGTCTCCAGAAATACAAACAGTACTCAGATGGGGTCTCATCAACTGTCTGTACAGAGGGATAACACCTTGTTTTTTATTGGTGATGTCTCTCCTATGCATCCCAGTATTTCACCCAGCCTTCCATACTGTCTTTTAACATTGCTTGCCTACCTTTAGGTCATCTGATATGACCACCCCAGGTCCCTGTTCATTTTAGTTGTTCTTAGTACCCCCCTTTGTGTACTCTTCCTCTGATTTGTTTCCATGTGCATTATTTTGTACTTTTTGCATTGAATCTAAGCTGCTGTACTTTTGACCAGTCTTTCAACCTTGAAGTCCCTCTTTTCTTTCCACCCCATGTATCAACCCTATTGCAGATCTTTTGTGTCATCTACAAAGTGTGTGTCCCCTATATGGCATAATCAATTAATCAATCAATCAATCAATCAAATCTTTATTTTATCAGGTGGAACACTGGACCGGAAACCACAGAAACATAGAATTTGATGGCAGATAAGGACTGCTTGGCCCACCTAGTCTGCCCATTTCCTACCTAATGGATCCTAGTTAACCAACAGCCTACTTCCTCCTACCCCCCACTAGAATTGCCTTATGTCTATCCCATGCATTCTTGAATTTCCCACTGTTTTTGACTCCACAACCTCCTCAGGAAGGCTGTTCCATGCATCTACAACCCTCTCCATGAAAAAATACTTCCTCACATTATCTCTGAGCCTTCTCCCCTCTATCTTCAAATTGTGCCCCTTGTTCTTGCACATCTCTTTTTCTGAAAGATGCTACCCTCTTGGACTTTGTTGATTCCCTTGAAACCAATGTGTGTTTCTCTCAAGGGCAGTCCAACAGGACTCTTGGCTGTTGCCCAGCTGTAGGGCGTATATGCCTTCTCCATTCTCTTGGAGGCATGTACTAGGTTTACTAGGTTTTTAAGGAAAAAAGAAGGCCGAGGCCCACCTAGATTTTCCCATACACAGAGTGGGTAAATTAGAACATACAATTCTGGATTAACCAATTATCAAGACCCTTTTTAAAGACTTCTACACTATTAGCATTGACCAAATCCTGTGGAAGTTTATTCCATTGTCTCGGTGCCCTGACTGAAAAGAAATTTAATCTCTGGTTGGTTTTAGCTTTTGGAACAATAAGTTGTTTATTATGGCATCTTGGTACAGTTCACCTTACAGTTAAGTTTAGTCCACACTTGTTGATAAGTTCTGAATCTTTCATCATCTTGTTGACTAAGAGTAGGCCCCCTCTATTTCTTCTATGTTGTAAAGAATTTAGCCCTGTAATCTGAAGTCTAGTCTGGTAGGGGGAATGTCATAATCTTGGGACCATCTTAACTGCCCATCTTGGAATCCTCTCAAGCTGATTTATAGCTCCCTTTAAATAAGGGCTCCAAAAGGCAGATCCCTAATCAATGAGTGGTCTGATACATGCCCTGTAGAAGGGTATTAGGCATTGTTCGGTTTTTATAAGCTCCAGGTTGCTAAGGCCAATGATTGTGTTTTCTGTGAAAGAGAATAGTGATGCTTGGGCTTAAGATAGTTTAAATTCCCTATGGCCAGTGCCAGCTCTGCCTCCATCCACTGTAAAGCTCCCAAGGTTGGGGCTGGTAGAGTGTGGGGCCAATCAGGCCCCAGCAACAATAGTGTAGTCAGGTGGAGGAAGACTCTAGCCATTAATGTAGCCCTTATGGTTTGTGTGACCTCTGCCCCACCACGACCTTCCACTGGTGGAACTCTAGATATGGATGCAGAGCAAGCCACACTCCACATGCCCTGCCCTAACCTGCCCCACCTGAGTAGCTATATGCACAAACTGGGATCTGTTATGCAAGGATCCAGCCACCCATTTGTGTGGATGTATGGAGGTCTCCATGTGTGTGGAGCAACAGGACCCTGTGCACCACATACTCATAGGAAAGACCATCCCAGGTGCGCATAGGGGTGTAGATCCTCAAGGACCAGGCCCTGTCCAGCAGTTTCATGGTTTACTATGTTGCACACAATGTTATTTAGGAAGGTTGTGTAATTGGGGTTCACATATGCCATCTATGCTTTTATTTACCAAGGACTGGGACTTCAAATTTATAAGGAATAACATTTTGCCTCCCAAACCTATAAATATTTACCTGATTAGATGGTTCCCCTTTCATTTTCCCCTTCTTTTTCAAGCTGTAAAAAAATTGTAAATAATCCAGTTAAAGGCAAGTAATTTAAAAAGCACAGACCTTAACTTCATGCCCATACCCCTTTAGCCTCCTCCTTCCAAATTATAGTGACCACCCTGTTTCTTTGTTTGAGTTAACCACACCTCCCATGCCTGCCCCAACTTAGTCCATCTCCTTTCCTCCCCCCCTCAGATGTGCAGTACCCTTCTTGGGATCGCACCTCTCTGCCAGAGGAAAAGCTACAAGCCTGTCCTGGGAAGCAACCCAAGATTCTGCTACTGCAAATTTGCAGATCCTGATGCTTTCTTCCCCTGTTGAAACTGCCACCTGGTATCCTCTGAACTCCGATTCGTTGCAGGGCACAGAAATCTACAGAAACAGCCAAGAGCCGTATACCCCTCAGGTACATTTGTATTTGGCGCCTTTGGACATTCTGAATTTTCAGTGCCAGCACTCTGATTGGAGGATCTCAGCCTCACTGACTTCTTCCTGCTGGTCTCCATTTTACCTGGCTTCATTAGAGACTTTAATCAGTGCTGCTGACCCTGGGATCCCATCCTTTTTTGTAAAACAAGAATTTCATTTTTTTTTTGTAAAGAATTTTTTTTTTGTACAAGAACAATGACATGCAAACCCGCCCCACACTGTTTCTCTCCTCATCTATCAATCCAGTTTAGGCCATTCAGTGTTACACTGCCAATGTTTAAAGTGATTTACCTGCTCTGAATGCATTGTGGTTACATCCCTCCTAGAATTAATTCTCTGCGAAAGGCTGAAGAGTTTTAAGTTGAACTTTTGATGCACTCCTTAATATCCTAAAACTACAGCATAACCCTTTTTATTAATAATTCTGAGTGTAAAACTGTAGAGTCTTAAGATTATTAGACCGGTACTGCCTGTCTATTATTCTAAGTGAACAGCTGAATCCTTTTTAGAATGAATTTCTGTGTAAAGCTGCAGTTTTCAATTTTCCAGACTTTTCAATGTACAGCCTAGCTTTCTAAATTTAAAGCCCAAGCCTTTCTTCTTGCTTTGCCACCTGTCTGCCCTCTAACCCACATATGTCTCCTCCCAGATTTTATTACCCACTTTGTAGCCTAGCCTTCTCCTTCCAAATAATAGTGACCACCCTGTTTCTTTGTTTCAGTTACCCACACCTCCCCTGCCTGCCCCTACTGAATCCATCTCCTTTCCTATCCCCTTCAGATGAGCCATGCCCTCCTGGGGCTCGTACTTCACCGTCAGAGGAAAAGCTACAAGCCTGTCCAGGGAAGCAACCCACAATTCTGCTACTGCAAATCAGCAGACCCTGAGGCTTTCTTCCCCTGTTGAAACTGCCACCTGGGATCCTCCGAACTCCAGTTTGTTGCAGGGCCCAGAAATCTACAGAAACAGCCAAAAGCTGTATACCCCCTCAGGTACGTTGGTATTTGGCACCTTTGGACATTCTGAATTTTCAGCGCCAGCACTCTGATTGGAGGATCTCAGCCTCACTGACTTCTTCCTGCTGGTCTCAATTTTACCTGGCTTCATTAGAGATGTTTATCAGTGCTGCTGAACCTGGGAGACTACCCATTTTTGTTAAGTAAGAATTTCATTTTTTTTTGTAAAGAAATTGTTCTTTTTTGTAAAGCTAGAATGACATGAAAGCCCCCCCCCCCAACACACACACACACACTGTTTCTCTCCTCATCTATCAATCAAGTTTAGGCCATTCAATGTTACACTGCAATTGTTTAAAGTAATTTACCTGCTCTGAATGCACTGTGATTACTTCCTCTTTAGAATTAATTTCTGTGAAAGGCTGAAGAGTTTAAGTTGACCTTTTATGCTCTTCTTAATATCCTAAAACAACAGCTTAATCCTTTTAATTATTAATTCTGAGTGTAAACTGTAGAGTCTAAAGATTATTAGACCAGTACTGCTACTGCCTATTATTGTAAGTGAACAGCTGAATCCTTTTACAATTAATTTTGTATAAAGCTTTAGTTTTAAAATTGACCAGACTTTTCAATATAACTCCTAGCTCTAAATTTAAAGCTAAAGCCTTGCCTCACTTTGCCACCTGTGCGCACTCTAACCCATTTCACGTCTCCTCCATGTTCAATTACCCACTTTTGTAGTTTAGACTCTCCCTCCAAATAATAGTGACCAACCCTGTTTCTTTGTTTGAGTTAACCACACCTCCCGCCTGCCCCAACTTAATCCATCTCCCTTTCCCTCCCCTCAGATGTGCCATGCCTCTCCTGGGGCTCCCACTCGCCACCAGAGGAAAAGCTAAAGACTGTGGAAGCAACCCAATTTCAGCTACTGCAAATTAGCAGACCCTGAGGTTTTCCCTTTTGAAACTGCTACCCGGGATCCTCCAACTCAGTTCGCAGGGCCTGAAATCTACAGAAATGGCCAAAACATATACCCTCAGATACGATGGTATTTGGCACCTTTGAACATTCTGAAAATTTCAGCGCAAGCACTCTGATTGCAGGATCTCAGCCTCACTGTCTTCTTCGTGCTGGTCTCCAATTTACCTTGCTTCATTAGAGATGTTTATCAGCCCTGCTGACCATGGGAGACTATCCTTTATTGTAAAGCAAGGATTTCATTTTTTTTTATAAATAAATTGTTCTTTTTTGTAAAGCTAGAATGGCAAGAAAGCTCCCCCCCCACACTGTTTCTCTCCTCATCTTTCAAACCAGTTTAGGCCATTCAGAGCTACACTGCCATTGTTTAAAGTGATTTACCTGCTCTAAATTTACTGTGATTACATAACTCTTTAGAATTAATTCTCTATGAAAGGCTGAAGAGTTTTAAATTGACCTTTTTATGCACTCCTTAACATCCTAAAAGTGCAGCCTAATCATTTTATTATTAGTTCTGAGTGTAAACCATAGCTTCTTAAGATTATTAGACCCGCAATCGCACTATTATTAAGTGAATGGCTGAATCCATTTTAGAATGGAATTCCTGTAAAAGCTGCAG
Source organism: Neoceratodus forsteri (assembly GCA_016271365.2). Taxonomy (NCBI): domain Eukaryota; kingdom Metazoa; phylum Chordata; order Ceratodontiformes; family Ceratodontidae; genus Neoceratodus; species Neoceratodus forsteri. Next base: position 43,376,087 of record JADMNL010000035.1, read on the forward strand.
TTTAAAATTACCAGACCTTTCAGTGTACTGCCCAGCTTTCAAATTTAAAGCCCAAGCTCTGCCTCTAGCTTTGCCACCTGTCTGCCCTCTAACCCACTTATGCTTCTCCTCGTTCATTGCCCACTTTGTAGTTTAGCCTCTTTCCTAACAATGTGACCAACCTGTTTCTTTGTTTCTGCAGTTACCCACCTCCTCCCTGCCTCCCCTACTAATCCATCTCCTTCCCTATCCTCAGATGAGCTATGCCTCCAGCGCAGCTACACCGCCAGAGGAAAAGCTACAGCCTGTCCTGGGAAGCAAACCCACAGTTCTGCTACTGCAAATAGCAGACCCTGAGGCTTTTCCCTTTGAAACTGCTGCCTGGGTTCCTCAAGAACTCCCATTAGTTAAGGGCCCAGAAATCTAAATAAAGAGCCAAAAGCCGTACACCCCCTCAGATAAGTTGGTATTTGGTGCTTTTGGACATTCTGAATTTTCAGCGCCAGCACTCTGATTAGGAGGATCTCAATCTTACTGACTTCTTCCTGATTGTCTCCATTTTACCTGGCTTCATTAGAGACGTTTATCAGTGCTGCTGACCTTGGGAGACTATCCTTTTTTATAAAGCAAGAATTTCATTTCTTTTTTGTAAAGAAATTGTTCTTTCTTGTAAAACTAGAATTGCATGATAGCCCCCCAACACTATTTCTCTCCTCATCTATCAATCAAGTTTAGGCCATTCAATGTTACACTGCCATTGTTTAAAGTAATTTACCTGCTCTGAATGCACTGTGATTACTTCCTCTTTAGAATTAATTCTCTGCAAGAGCTGAAGAGTTTAAGTTGACCTTTTATGCACTCCTTAATATCCTAAAACAACAGACTAATCCTTTTATTATTATTCTGAGTGTAAAACTGTAGAGTCTAAAGATTATTAGAACCAGTACTGCACTGCCTATTATTGTAAGGGAACAGCTGAATCCTTTTTACAATTAATTTCTGTGTAAAGCTGTAGTTTTAAATTGACCAGACTTTTCGGTGTACTGCCTAGCTCTCTAAATTTAAAGACAAAGCCTTGCCTCTCACTTTGCCACCTGTTCGCGCTCTAACCCACTTATGTCTCCTCCTGTTCTATTACCCACTTTGTAGCTTATAATCCTCCTTCCAAATAATAGTGAACACCCTGTTTCTTTGTTTGAGCAACTACACCTCCTGCCTGCCCCTACTTAATCCATTTCCTTCCTCTCCCCTCAGATGTGACATGCTGACCCTCCCGCGCTCCACACTCGCCACCAGAGAAAAAGCTGACAAGACTGTGCTGGAAGCAACCCACATTTCCACTCACTGCAAATTAGCAGATCCTGAGGCTTTCTTCCTTTTGAAACTGCTGCCCGGATCCTCCGAACTCCGGATTACTGTAGGCCCGTGAAATCTACAGAAACAATAAAAGCCATATAACCTTCAAGGTACGATGGTAGTTAGCACCTTGGACATTCTGAATTCAAGTGCCAACACTCTGATTGGAGGGATCTCAGCCTCACTGACTTCTTCCTGCTGATCTCCATTTTACCTTGCCTCATTAGAGATGATCACCAGCCCTCTGGACCCTGGAGATTTCCATTATTGTAAAACAAGGATTTCATTTTTTTTATAAATAAATTGTTCTTTTTGTAGAAGTTAGAATGGCATGAAAACTCCCACCACACTGTTTCTCTCCTCATCTTTCAAACCAGTTTAGGCTAATTATGTTACATGCCATTTTTAAAGTGATTTGCCTGCCTGAATTCACTGTGATTACATAACTCTTTAGAATTAATTCTCTATGAAAGGCTCAAGAGTTTGAAATTGACCTCTTTATGCACTCCTTAACATCCTAAAAGTACAGCCATAATCATTTTATTATTAATTCTAGAGTAAACCACACGTCTTAAAGATTATTAGACCTGCACTGCACTATTATTTTAAGTGAAAGCAAGAATCCATTTTAGAATGAATTTCGTGTAGCTGCAGTTTTAAATTAACCAACTTTTCAGTGTACTGCCCAGCTTTCAAATTTAAAAGCCCAAGCCTTGCCTCTAGCTTTGCCACCTGTCTGCCCTCTAACCCAGTACTTCTCTCCTGTTCCCTATTGCCCACTTTGTAGTTTAGCCTCCTTCCAAATAATGGTGACCACCCTATTTCTTTGTTTGAGTTCACTACACCCCCTGCCTCCCCTACCAATCTATCTACTTTCATCTGCCCTCAGATGTACTATATGCCTCCGGGGCTCACAATTCACCACCAGAGGAAAAGCTACATGCCTGTGCTGGGAAGAAACCCTCGATTCTGCTACTGCAAATTAGCAGACCCTTAGGCTTTCTTCCCCTTTTGAAACTGCTGCCTGGGTTCCTCTGAACTCCGGTTGGTTACAGGGCCCAGAAATCTAAAGAAAGTGCCAAAAGCTGTATACCCCCTCAGGTAAGTTGGTATTTGGTGCTTTTGGACATTCTGAATTTTCAGCGCCAGCACTCTGATTGGAGGATCTCAATCTTATTGACTTCTTCCTGATGGTCTCCATTTTACCTGGCTTCATTAGAGACATTTATCAGACCAGCTTAATCTGGGAAACTATCCATTTTTGTAAAGTAAGAATTTCATTTTTTTTTGTAAAGAAATTGTTCTTTTTGTAAAGCTAGAATGGGATGAAAGCCTCCCCCCACACTGCTTCTCTGCTCATCTATCAATCCAGTTTAGGCCATTCAGCATTACACTGCCATTATTTAAAGTGATTTACCTGCTCTGAATGCAATGTGATTGCATACTTCTATAGAATTAATTCTCTGTGAAAGGCTGAAGAGTTTTAAGTTGACATTTTTATGCACTCCTTACTATCCTAAAACTACAGCCTAATCCATTTTATTACTAATTCTGAGTGTAAAACTGTAGATTCTTAAGATTATTAGACGTGAACTGCACTGTCCATTATTCTAAGCGAATCGGCTGAATCCTTTTTAGAATGAATTTCTGTGTAAAGCTGTAATTTAAATTGACCAGACTTTTCAGTGTACTGCCTAACTTTCTAAATTTAAGCCAATGCCTTGCTCTCACTTTGCCACCTGTTTGCTTCAACCCATTTCGACTCCTCCCTGTTCTATTACCCACTTTGTAGTTTAGACTCCTCCTTCCAAATAATGGTTACCACGCTGTTTCTTTGATTGAGTTAACCAAACCTCTCCTGTCTGCCCCTACTGAATCCATCTCCTTTACTCTCCCCCTCAGACGTGCCATGTCCTCCTGGAGCTCTCACCTCGCCACCAGAGGAAAAGCTACAAGACTGTGCTGGGAAGCAACCAACGTTTCTGCTACTGCAAATTAGCAGACCCTGAGGCTTTCTTCCCGTTTTGAAACTGCTACCCGGGATCCTCCGAACTCCGGTTCATTGCAGGGCTCTGAAATCTACAGAAATGGCCAAAAGCCATATACCCTTCAGGTACGATGGTATTTGGCACCTTTGGACATTCTGAAATTTCAGTGCCAGCACTCTGATTGGAGGATCTCAGCCTCACTGACTTCTTCCTGCTGATCTCCATTTTACCTTGCTTCATTAGAGATGTTTATCAGCCCTGCTGACCTGGAGACTTTCCATTATTGTAAAACAAGGATTTCATTTTTTTTTTATAAATAAATTGTTCTTTTTGTAAAGTTAGAATGGCATGAAAGCTCCCCACCACACTGTTTGTCTCCTCATCTTTCAAACCAGTTTAGGCCATTCAGTGTTACACTGCCATTTTTTAAAGTGATTTGCCTGCTCTGAATTCACTGTGATTACATAACTCTTTAGAATTAATTCTCTATGAAAGGCTGAAGAGTTTTAAATTGACCTTTTTATGCACTCCTTAACATCCTAAAAGTACAGCCTAATTATTTTTATTATTAATTCTGAGTGTAAAACCACAGCGTCTTAAAGATTATTAGACCTGCACTGCACTATTATTTTAAGTGAACGGCTGAATAAATTTTAGAATGAATTTCTGTGTAAAGCTGCAGTTTTAAATTGACCAGACTTTTCAGTGTACTGCCCAGCTTTCTAAATTTAAAAGCCCAAGCCTTGCCTCTAGCTTTGCCACCTGTCTGCCCTCTAACCCACTTGTCTCTTCTCCCTGTTCCTATTGCCCACTTTGTAGTTTAGCCTCCTCCTTCCAAATAATGGTGACCACCCTATTTCTTTGTTTGAGTTCACTACACCTCCCCTGCCTCCCCCTACTTAATCTATCTACTTTCATCTTCCCCTCTGATGTACTATGCCCTCCTGGGGCTCACAATTCACCACCAGAGGAAAAGCTACATGCCTGTGCTGGGAAGAAACCCTCGATTCTGCTACTGCAAATTAGCAGACCCTAGGCTTTCTCCTTGAAACTACTGCCTGCTCCTCTGAACTCCGGTTACAGGGCCCAGAAATTTGAAGAAAGTTGCCAAAAGCTGTATACCCCTCAGGTGTTGGGTATTTGGTGCTTTTGGACATTCTGAAGTTTTCAGCGCCAGCACTCTGATTGGAGGGATCTCAATCTGTTCACTTCTTCCTGATGGTCTCCATTTACCTGGCATCATTAGAGACATTTATCAACTAGCTTAATCTGAAACTATCACATTTTGTAAAGTAAGAATTTCATTTTTTTTTTGTAAAGAAATTGTTCTTTTTGTAAAGCTAGAATGGCATAAGCCTCCCCACTGCTTCTCTGCTCATCTATCAATCCAGTTTAGCTATTCAGCATTACACTGCCATTATTTAAAGTGATTTACCTGCTCTAGAATGCAATGTGATTGCATACTTCTTCAGAATTAATTTTAAAGGCTGAAGAGTTTAAGTTGACATTTTTATGCACTATTTACCATCCCAAAACTACAGCCTAATCCATTTTATTACTATTAATCCAGAGTGTAAACTGTAGATTCTTAAGATTATTAGACGGTACTGCACTGTCCATTATTCTAAGCGATAAATGGCTGAATCCTTTTAGAATGAATTTCTGTGTGTTGTAATTTTAAATTGACCAGACTTTTCAGTGTACTGCCTAACTTTCTAAATTTAAAGCCAATGCCTTGCTTCCTCACTTCTTGTTGAATTTTCTTTGGCGCTAACCCATTTACGTCTCCTCCCTGTTCTATTACCCACTTTGTAGTTTAGACTCCTCCTTCCAAATAATGGTTACCACGCTGTTTCTTTGATTGAGTTAACCAAACCTCTCCTGTCTGCCCCTACTGAATCCATCTCCTTTACTCTCCCCCTCAGACGTGCCATGTCCTCCTGGAGCTCTCACCTCGCCACCAGAGGAAAAGCTACAAGACTGTGCTGGGAAGCAACCAATGTTTCGGCTACTGCAAATTAGCAGACCCTGAGGCTTTCTTCCCATTTTGAAACTGCTGCCCGGGATCATCTGAACTCCAGTTCATTGCAGGGCCCTGAAATCTACAGAAATGGCCAAAACCCATATACCCCTCAGGTACGATGGTATTTGGCACCTTTGTACATTCTGAATTTTCAGCGCCAGCACTCTGATTGGAGGATCTCAGCCTCACTGACTTCTTCCTGCTGGTCTCCATTTTACCTTTCTTCATTAGAGATGTTTATCAGCCCTGCTGATACTGGGAGACTTTCATTTATTGTAAAGCAAGGATTTCATTTTTTTTATAAATAAATTGTTCTTTTTTGTAAAGCTAGAATGGCAACAAAGCTATCCCCCCATACTGTTTCTCTCCTCATCTTTCAAACCAGTTTAGGCCATTCAGATCTACACTGCCATTGTTTAAAGTGATTTACCTGCTCTGAATTCTACCGTGATTACATAATCTTTAGAATTAATTTCTATGAAAGGCTGAAGGTTTCGTGTCCAACACATGCGCTCGCCAACATCCTAAAAATTACCTTCAATCATTTTTGTTATTAGTTCTGGAGTGTAAAACCATGGCGTCTTAAGATTACAGAGACCTGCACTGCACTATATATTAAGTGAATGGCTGAATCCATTTTAGAATGAATTTCTGTGTAAAGCTGCAGTTTTAAATTTACCAGACTTTTCAGTGTACTGCCCAGCTTTCTAAATTTAAAACCACGCCTTGCCTCTAGCTTTGCCACCTGTCTGCCCTCTAACCCACTTAAGTCTTCTCCCTGTTCCTATTGCCCACTTTGTAGTTTAGCCTCCTCTTTCCTAACAATGGTGACCATCCTGTTTCTTTGTTTGAGTTTACTACACCTCCCCTGCCTCCCCCTACTTAAACTATCTCCTTTCCTCTCCCCCTCAGATATGCCATGCCCTACTGGGGCTCGCACTTCACCGCCAGAGGAAAAGTTACAAGCCTGTCCTGGGAAGCAACCCACATTCTGCTACTGCAAATTAGCAGACCCTGAGGCTTTCTTCCCCTTTTGAAACTGCTGCCTGGGTTCCTCAGAACTCCTTTTGGTTACAGGGCCCAGAAATCTAAATAAAGAGCCAAAAGCCGTACACCCCCTCAGATAACTTGGTATTTGGTGCTTTTGGACATTCTGAATTTTCAGCGCCAGCACTCTGATAGGAGGATCTCATTCTTACTGACTTCTTCCTGATTGTATCCATTTTACCTGGCTTCATTAGAGATGTTTATCAGTACTGCTGACCTTGGGAGACTATCCTTTTTTATAAAGCAAGAAGTTTACTTTTTGTAAAGAAATTGTTCTTTTCATGTAAACTAGAATTGCATGATAGCCCCCCAACACTATTTCTCTCCTCATCTATCAATCAAGTTTTGGCTATTCAATGTTACACTGCCATTGCTTAAAACAATTTACCTGCTCTGAATGCACTCTGATTACTTCCTTAGAATTAATTTCGCAAAGGCTGAAGAGTTTTAAGTTGACCTTTTTATGCACTCCTTAATATCCTAAAACAACAGCCTAATCCTTTTTATTATTATTTCTGAGTGTAAAACTGTAGAGTCAAAAGATTATTAGACCAGTACTGAACTGTCTATTATTGTAAGGGAACAGCTGAATCCTTTTTACAATTAATTTCTGTGTAAAGCTGTAGTTTTAAATTGACCAGACTTTTCAGTGTACTGCCTAGCTCTCTAAATTTAAAGCCAAAGCCTTGCCTCTCACTTTGCCACCTGTTCGCGCTCTAACCCACTTATGTCTCCTCCATGTCCTATTACCCACTTTGTAGTTTAGACTCTCAATCCAAATAAATGGAACACCCTATTTCTTTAGTTTGAGTCTAACACACTCCTGCCTGCCCCTACTTAATCCATTTCTTCCTCTCCCTCAGAATGTGCCATGCCTCCCGGCGCCTCGCAGACCTCGCCACCAGAGGAAAAAGCTCAAAGACTGTAGGAAGCAACCCACATTTCCACTACTGCAAATTAGCAGTCCCTGAGGCTTTCTTCCCCTTTTGAAACTGCTGCCCGGGATCCTCCGAACTCCGGTTCATTGCAGGGCCATGAAATCTACAGAAATGGCCAAAAGTCATATACCCTTCAGGTACGATGGTATTTGTCACCTTTGGACATTCTGAAATTTCAGTGCCAGCACTCTGATTGGAGGATCTCAGCCTCACTGACTTCTTCCTGCTGATCTCCAATTTACCTTGCTTCATTAGAGATGTTTATCAGCCCTGCTGACTCTGGGAGACTATCCTTTATTATAAAACAAGGATTTCATTTTTTTTTTATAAATAAATTGTTCTTTTTCGTAAAGTTAGAATGGCATGAAAGCTCCCCACCACACTGTTTGTCTCCTCATCTTTCAAACCAGTTTAGGCCATTCAGTGTTACACTGCCATTTTTTAAAGTGATTTGCCTGCTCTGAATTCACTGTGATTACATAACTCTTTAGAATTAATTCTCTATGAAAGGCTGAAGAGTTTTAAATTGACCTTTTTATGCACTCCTTAACATCCTAAAAGTACAGCCTAATCATTTTTATTATTAATTCTGAGTGTAAAACCACAGCGCCTTAAAGATTATTAGACCTGCACTGCACTATTATTTGAAGTGAACAGGTTGAACCATTTTAGAATGAATTTCTGTGTAAAGCTGCAGTTTTAAATTGACTCAGACTTTTCAGTGTACTGCCCAGATTTCCTAAATTTAAAGCCCAAGCCTTGCCTCTAGCTTTCAGACCTGACTGCCCTCTAACCCACTTGTCTCTCTTCTCCTGTTCCTATTGCCCACTTTGTAGTTTAGCCCCTCCTTCCAAATAATGGTGACCACCATATTTCTTTTGTTTGAGTTCACTACACCTCCCTGCCTCCCCCTACTTAATCTATCTACTTTCATCTGCCCCTCAGATGTACTAAGCCTCCTGGGGCTCACACCACCACAGAGGAAAGCTACATGCCAGTGCTGGGAAGAAACCCTCGATTCTGCTACTGCAAATTAGCAGACCCTTAGGCTTTCTTCCCCTTTTGAAACTGCTGCCTGGGTTCCTCAGAACTCCGGTTGGTTACAGGGCCCAGAAATCTAAAGAAAGTGCCAAAAGCTGTATACCCCCTCAGGTAAGTTGGTATTTGGTGCTTTTGGACATTCTGAATTTTCAGCGCCAGCACTCTGATTGGAGGATCTCAATCTTCATTGACTTCTTCCTGATGGTCTCCATTTACCTGGCTCATTAGAGTGTTTATCAGCCCAGCTTAACTGGGAAACTATCCATTTTGTAAAAAGCAATCTATTTTTTGTAAGAAATTGTTCTTGTAAAGCTAGAATGGCATGAAAGCCTCCCCACACAACTTCTCTGTCATCCATCAATCCAGTTTAGGCCATTCAGCATTCTGCCATTATTTAAGTGATTTAACTGCTCTGAATACAATGAGTTGCATACTTTAGAATTAATTCTCTGTGAAAAGAGAAGAGTTTTAAGCTGACATTTTTATGCAATACACTATCCTAAAACACAGCCTAATCCATTTATTACTAATTTGAGTGTAAAACTGAATTCTTAGTTATTAGACGCACTTGCACTGTCCATTATTCTAGCGAATGGCTGAATCCTTTAGAATGAATTTCTGTGTAAAGCTATAATTTTAAATTGACCAGACTTTTCAGTGTACTACTAACTTTCTAAATTTAAAGCCAATGCCTTGCCTCTCACTACCACCTACCTCCCTAACCCATTCGCCTCCTCCTGTTCTATACCCACTTTGTAGTTTAGACCCTCCCAAATAATAGTTACCGCTGTTTCTTTGATTGATTAACAAAACCTCCTGTCTGCCCCTGAATCAACCATCTCCCTTTACTCCCCTCAGACGTGCTACATGTCCTCCTGGAGCCTCACCCCGCCACCACAGAGGAAAAGCTACAAAGACTGTGTGCTGGGAAGCAACCAACGCTTGCCACTGCAAATTAGCAGGACCCCGAGGCTTTTCCCTTTGAAATGCTGCCCGGGATCATCTGAACCCAGTTCATTGCAGGCACTAAATTACAGAAATGGCCAAAACCCATATACCCTCAGATCTCAAAGAGCTGCACCTTGTACATTCTGAATTTTCAGCGCAGCACTTGATTGGAGGATTCAGCCTCACAACTTCTTCTGCTGGTCATTTACCTTTCTTCATAGAGATGTTTATAACCTAATGACACTAAGAGATTCATTTATTATCAAAGATTTCATTTTTTATAAATAAATTGTTCTTTTTTGTAAAGCAGAATGGCATGAAAGCCCCCCCACACTGCTTTCTCCTCATCTTTCCAAACCAGTTTAGGCAATTCAGTGTTACTGCAAATGTTTAAAATGTTACCTCCTGATCACTGTGATTACATAAACCTTAAATTAATTCTCTATGAAAGGCTGAAGAGTTTAAATTGACAATTTGTGCACTCCTTAACATCCTAAAGGACAGCCTAATCATTTTATTATTAGTTCTGAGTGTAAAACCATAGCCTTTAGACTATTATATCTGCACTGCTATTTTATGCGAACGGCGAATCCATTTAGAACGAATTTCTGTGTAAGCTGCAGTTTTAAGTGCCAACTTTCACTGCCCTTCAAATTTAAAGACTGCCTCTCTAGCTTTGCCAGCTGTCTGCCCCACCCACTTGTGTCTTCTCCTGTACCTATGCCCACTTCCGTAGTTTAGCCCTCCTTCCAAACAATGGTGACCATCAGTTTCTTTGTTTGAGTTTACACACCTGCCTTGCTCCCCTACTATCTATCTTTTCCTCTCCGCGCAGATGTACCATGCCCCTCCTCCGTGCTTCACTGCCAGAGGAAAGCTACAAGCCTGTCCTGGAAGTAACCCAGATTCTGCTACGTGGCAGACCCTGAGGCTTTCTTCCCTTTTGAAACAGCTGGCTGTTCCTAAACTGCTGGTTACAGGGCATGGAAATCTAAAGAGCCAAAATCCATACCCCTCAGGTGTTGGTACTGGTGCTTTTGGACATCTGAATATTCAGCGCCAGCACTCTGATTGAGGATCTCAATCTTACTGACTTCTTCCGATGGACTCCATTTATCCTTCCCGTAAGGAAAGCGTTTATCAGTGCTGCTGACCTTGGAACTATCCTTTTTATAAGCAAAATTTCATTTCTTTTTGAAAGAAACAACTTTTGTAAAACTAAGTGCAATAGCCCCTCAACACTGTTTCTCTCCTCACTAGCAATTCGCTTAGCCGCTCAATGTCAATAACACTGCCTATGTTTGTAGTAATTTACTCACTCTGGAATGCACTGTGATTACTTCTCTTTAGAATTAATTCTTCTGTAAGTGCTGAGAGTTTTAAGATGACCTTTTATACACTCCTTAATATCCTAAACTACAGCTAATCCTTTATTATTAATTTAGTGTAAAATCAGATTCTAAAGCTTACAGACCAGTACTGCACTGCCTATTATTGTAATGAACAGCTGAATCCTTTTTACATCAATTTCTGTGTAGCTGTAGTTTCAATCACCAGACTTTTCAGTGTACTCAGCTTTCAAATTCTAAAAGCCAATGCCTTCCTCTCACTTTGCCACTATTTGCGCTCAACCATTTCGTCCCCAACCGTTCTATTACTGCCAGTTTAGACTCCTCCTTCCAAATAATGTTGACCTCCTGTTTCTTTGTTTTGGAGTTAACACACCTCTCCTACCTGCCCTACTTAGTCCATCCTTCCTCTCCCTCAGACACCATGTCTCTGGAGCTCTCACCTCGCCACCTGAGGAAAAGCTATAAGACTCTATGATAGGAAGCAACCCACGTTTCTGCTAATGCAAATTAGCAGACCCTGAGGCTTTCTTTCCCTTTTGAAACTGCTGCCCGGGATCCTTTGAACTCCGGTTCATTGCAGGGCCCTGAAATCTACAGAAATGGCCAAAAGCCATATACCCCTCAGGTACGATGGTATTTGGCACCTTTGGACATTCTGAAATTTCAGTGCCAACACTCTGATTGGAGGATCTCAGCCTCACTTACTTCTTCGTGCTGGTCTCCATTTTACCTTGCTTCATTAGAGATGTTTATCAGCCCTTCTGACCCTTGGAGACTATCCTTTATTGTAAAGCAAGGATTTCATTTTTTTTTTATACATAAATTGTTCTCTTTTGAAAAGCTAGAATGGCATGAAAGCTCCTCCCCACACTGTTTCTCTCCTCATCTTCCAAACTAGTTTAGGCCTTTCAGTGTTACACTGCCATTGTTTAAAGTGATTTACCTGCTCTGAATTCACTGTGATTACATAACTCTTTAGAATTAATTCTCTATGAAAGGCTGAAGAGTTTTAAATTGACCTTTTTATGCACTCCTTAACATCCTAAAAGTACAGTCTAATCATTTTTATTATTAGTTCAGAGTGTAAAACTATAGCGTCTTAAGATTATTAGACCTGCACTGCAAAATTATTATTAAGTGAATGGCTGAATCCATTTTAGAATGAATTTCTGTGTAAAGTTGCAGTTTTAAATTGACCAGACTTTTCAGTATACTGCCCAGCTTTCAAAATTTAAAGCCACGCCATGTCTCTAGCTTTGCCACCTGTCTGCCATCTAACCCACTTGGGTCTTCTCCCTGTTCCTATTGCCCATTTTGTAGTTTAGCCTCCTCCTTCCAAACAATGGTGACCATCCTGTTTCTTTCTTTGTATTAACCACACCTTCCCTGCAAGCCCCTACTTAATCCATCTACTTTCCTCTCCCCCTCAGATGTGCCATGCCCTCCTGTGGCTCGCACCTTGCCACCAGAGGAAAAGCTACAAGACTGTGCTGGGAAGCAACCCACATTTCCACTACTGCAAATTAGCAGATGCTGAGGCTTTCTTCCCCTTTTGAAACTGCTGCCCAGGATCCTCCGAACTCCAGTTCATTGCAGGGCCCTGAAATCTACTGAAATAGCAAAAAGCCATATACCCCTCAGGTACGATGGTATTTGGCACCTTTGGACATTCTTAAAATTCAGTGCCAGCACTCTGATTGGAGGATCTCAGCCTCACTGACTTCTTCCTGCTGGTCTCCATTTAATCTTGCTTCATTAGAGATGTTTATCAACCCTTCTGACCCTGGGAGACTATCCTTTATTGTAAAGCAAGGATTTCATTTTTTTTTTTATAAATAAATTGTTCTTTTTTGTAAAGCTAGAATGGCATGAAAGCTCCCACCCCCCACACTGTTTATCTCCTCTTCTTTCAAACCAGTTTAGGCCATTCAGTGTTACACTGCCATTGATTAAAGTGATTTACCTGCTCTGAATTCACTGTGATTACTTAACTCTTTAAATTAATTCTCTATGAAAGGCTGAAGAGTTTTAAATTGACCTTTTTATGCACTCCTTAACTTCCTAAAAGTACAGCCTAATCATTTTTATTATTAGTTCTGAGAGTAAAACCACAGCTTCTTAAGATTATTAGACCTGCACTGCACTATTATTTTAAGTGAATGTCTGGATCCATTTTAGAATGAATTTCTGTGTAAAGCTGCAGTTTTAAATTGACCAGACTTTTCAGTGTACTGCGCAGCTTTCTAAATTTAAAGCCCAAGCCTTACCTCTAGCTTTGCCATCTGTCTGCCCTCTAACCCACTTGTGTCTTCTCCCTGTTCCTATTGCCCACTTTGTAGTTTAGCCTCCTCCTGCCAAATAATGGTGACCACCCTGTTCTTTGTTTGAGTTCACTACACCTCCCCTGCTTCCCCCTACTTAATCTATCTACGTTCCTCTCCCCCTCAGATGTGCCATGCCCTCCTGGGGCTCGCACTTCACCGCCAGAGGAAAAGCTACAAGTCTGTCCTGGGAAGCAACCCACGATTCTGCTACTGCAAATTAGTAGACCCTGAGGCTTTCTTCCCTTTTTGAAACTGCTGCCTGGGATCCTCAGATCTCCGGTTGGTTACAGGGCCCAGAAATCTAAAGAAAGTGCTAAAAGCCATACACCAACTCAGGTAAGTTGGTATTTGGTGCTTTTGAACATTCTGAATTTTCAGTGCCAGCACTCTGATTGGAGGACCTCAATCTTACTGACTTCTTCCTGATGGTCTCCTTTTTACCTGGCTTCATTAGAGACGTTTATCAGTGCTGCTGACCTTGGGAGACTATCCTTTTTTATAAAGCAAGAATTTCATTTCTTTTTTGTAAAGAAATTGTTCATTCTTGTAAAACTAGAATTGCATGATAGCCCCCCATCACTATTTCTCTCCTCATCTATCAATCAAGTTTAGGCCATTCAGTGTTACACTGCCATTGTTTAAAATCATTTACCTGCTCTGAATGCACTGTGATTACTTCCCTCTTTAGAATTAATTCTCAGCAAAAGGTTGAAGAGTTTTAAGATGACCTTTTTATGCACTCCTAACTATCCTAAAACTACAGCCTCATCCTTTTTATTATTAATTCTGAGTGTAAAACTGCAGAGTCTAAAGATTATTAGACCAGTACTGCACTGCCTATTATTGTAAGCGACCAACTGAATCCTTTTTACAATTAATTTCTGTGTAAAGCTGTAGTTTTAAATTGACCAGACTTTTCAGTGTACTGCCTTGCTTTCTAAATTTAAAGCCAATGCCTTGCCTCTCACTTTGCCACCTGTTTGCGTTCTAATCCATTTACGTCTACTCCCTGTTCTATAACCCTCTTTGTAGTTTAGACTCCTCCTTCCAAATAATGGTGACCACCCTGTTTCTTTGTTTGAGTTAACCAAACCTCTCCTGTCTGCCCCTATTGAATCCATCTCCTTTACTCTCCCCCTCAGACGTGCCATGTTCTTCTGGAGATCTCACCTCGCCACCAGATGAAAAGCTACAAGACTGTGCGGGGAAGCAACCCACGATTCTGCTACTGCAAATTAGCAGACCCTGAGGCTTTCTTCCCCTTTGGAAACTGCTACCCGGGATCCTCTGAACTCCGGTTCATTGTAGGGCCCTGAAATCTACAGAAATGGCCAAAAGCCATCTACCCCTCAGGTACGATGGTATTTGGCACCTTTGGACATTCTGAAATTTCAGCGCCAGCACTCTGATTGGAGGATCTCAGCCTCACTGACTTCTTCGTGCTGGTCCCCATTTTACCTTGCTTCATTAGAGATGTTTATCAGCCCTGCTGACCATGGGAGACTATCCTTTATTGTAAAGCTAGGATTTCATTTTTTTTTATCAATAAATTGATCTTTTTTGTAAGGCTAGAATGGCATGAAAGCTCCCCCCACACTGTTTCTCTCCTCATCTTTCAAACCAGTTTAGGCAATTCAGTGTTACACTGCCATTGTTTAAAGTGATTTACCTGCTCTGAATTCACTGTAATTGCATAACTCTTTAGAATTAATTCTCTATGAAAGGCTGAAGAGTTTTAAATTGACCTTTTTATGCACTCCTTAACATCCTAATAGTACAGCCTAATAATTTTTATTATTAGTTCAGAGTGTAAAACCATAGCTTCTTAAGATTATTAGACCTGCACTGCACTATTATTTTAAGTGAATGGCTGAATCCATTTTAGAATGAATTTCTGTGTAAAGTTGCAGTTTTAAATTGTCCAGACTTTTCAGAGCACGTGCCCAGCGCTTCAAATTTAAAGCACAACCCTAAGCCAGCTAGCTTTGCCACCTGTCTGCCTTCTAACCCACTGTGTCTTCTCCCTGTTCCTATTGTCCACTTTGTAGTTTAGCCTCCTCCTTCCAAACAATGGTGACCATCCTGTTTCTCTGTTTGTATTAACCACACCTTCCGTGCCTGCCCCTACTTAATCCAACTCCTTTACTCTCCCCCTAAGATGTGCCATGCCCTCCTGGGGCTCGCACCTCTCCACCAGAGGAAGAGCTACAAGACTGTGCTGGGAAGCAAACCACATTTCTGCTACTGCAAATTAGCAGACCCTGAGGCTTTCTTCCCCTGTTGAAACTGCTGCCCGGGATCCTCCGAACTCCGGTTCGTTGCAGGGCCCTGAAATCTACAGAAATGGCCTAAAAGAATATATACCTCAGATATGATGGTATTTGGCACCTTTGGGACATCTCTTGAAATTTCAGTGCCAGCACTCTGATTGGAGGATCTCAGCCTCACTTGATTTCTTCCTGCTGGGTCTCCATTTTACCTTACTGTTTCATTAGAGGATGTTTATCAGCCCTTCTGACCCTGGGAGACTATCCTTTATTGTAAAGCAAGGATTTCTTTTTTTTTTTTTATAAATAAATTGTTCCTTTTTGTAATGCTAGAATGACATGAAAGCTCACTGCCCACACTGTTTCTCTCCTCATCTTTCAAACCAGTTTAGGCCATTCAGTGTTACACTGCCATTGTTTAAAGTGATTTACCTGCTCTAAATTCACTGTGATTACATAACTCTTTAGAATTAATTCTCTATGAAAGGCTGAAGAGTTTTAAATTGACCTTTGTATGCACTCCTTAACATCCTAAAAGTACAGCCTAATCATTTTTATTATTAGTTCAGAGTGTAAAACCACAGCGTCTTAAGATTATTAGACCTGCACTGCACTATTATTTTAAGTGAATGGCTGGATCCATTTTAGAATGAATTTCTGTGTAAAGCTGCAGTTTTAAATTGACCAGACTTTTCAGTGTACTGCCCAGCTTTCTAAATTTAAACCCAAGCCTTGCCTCTAGCTTTGCCATCTGTCTGCCCTCTAACCCACTTGTGTCTTCACCCGGTTCCTATTGCCCACTTTGTAGTTTAGCCTCCTCCTTCCAAACAATGGTGACCATCCTGTTTCTCTGTTTGTATTAACCACACCTTCCCTGCCTGCCCCTACTGAATCCATCTCCTTTACTCTCCCCCTCAGACGTGCCAAGTCCTCCTGGAGCTCTCACCTCGCCACCAGAGGAAAAGCTATAAGACTGAGCTGGGAAGCAACCCACGTTTCTGCTACAGCAAATTAGCAGTCCCTGAGGCTTTCTTCCCCTTTTGAAACTGCTGCCCGGGATCCTCTGAACTCAGGTTCATTGTAGGGCCTTGAAATCTACAGAAATGGCCAAAAGCCATATACCCCTCAGGTACGATGGTATTTGGCACCTTTGGGCATTCTGAAATTTCAGTGCCAGCACTCTGATTGGAGGATCTCAGCCTCACTGACTTCTTCGTGCTGGTCTCCATTTTACCTTGCTTCATTAGAGATGTTTATCAGCCCTGCTGACCCTGGGAGACTATCCTTTATTGTGAAGCAAGGATTTCATTTTTTTGTGTAAATAAATTGTTCTTTTTTGTAAAGCTAGAATGGCATGAAAGCTCCCCCTCACACTGTTTCTCTCCTCATCTTTCAAACCAGTTTAGGCAATTCAGTGTTACACTGCCATTGTTTAAAGTGATTTACCTGCTCTGAATTCACTGTGATTGCATAACTCTTTAGAATTAATTCTCTATGAAAGGCAGAAGCGATTTAAATTGACCTTTTTATGCACTCCATAACATCCTAAAAGTACAGCCTAATCATTTTTATTATTAGTTCAGAGTGTAAAACCATATTGTCTTAAGATTAATAGCCCTGCACTGCACTATTATTTCAAGAGAATGGCTGAATCCATTTTAGAATGAATTTCTGTGTAAAGCTGCAGTTTTAAATTGACCAGACGTCTCAGTGTACTGCCCAGCTTTCTAAATTTAAAGCCCAAGCCTTGCCTCTAGCTTTGCCACCTGTCTGCCATCTAACCCACTGGTGTCTTCTCCCTGTTCCTATTGCCCACTTTGTAGTTTAGCCTCCTCCTTCCAAACAATGGTGACCATCCTGTTTCTTTGTTTGTATTAACCACACCTCCCCTGCCTGCCCCTACTTAATCCATCTCCTTTACTCTCCCCATCAGATCTGCCATGCCCTCCTGGGTCTCGCACCTCTCCACCAGAGGAAAAGATACAAGACTGTGCTGGGAAGCAACCCACATTTCCGCTACTGCAAATTAGCAGACCCTGAGGCTTTCTTCCCTGTTGAAACTGCTGCCCGGGATCCTCCGAACTCCAGTGCATTGCAGGGCCCTGAAATCAACAGAAATGGCAAAAAGCCATATACCCCTCAGGTACGATGGTATTTGGCACCTTTGGACATTCTTAAATTTCAGCGCCAGCACTCTGATTGGAGGATCTCAGCCTCACTGACTTCTTCCTGCTGGTCTCCATTTTACCTTGCTTCATTAGAGATGTTTGTCAGCCCTTCTGGCCCTTGGAGACTATCCTTTATTGTAAAGCAAGGATTTCATTTTTTTTTTATACATAAATTGTTCTTTTTTGAAAAGCTAGAATGGCATGAAAGCTCCCCCACACTGTTTCTCTCCTCATCTTCCAAACCAGTTTTGGCCTTTCAGTGTTACACTGCCATTGTTTAAAGTGATTTACCTGCTCTGAATTCACTGTGATTACATAACTCTTTAGAATTAATTCTCTATGAAAGGCTGAAGAGTTTTAAATTGACCTTTTTATGCACTCCTTAACATCCTAAAAGTACAGCCTAATCATTATTATTATTAGTTCTGAGTTTAAAACCATAACTTCTTAAGATTATTAGACCTGCACTGCACTATTATTTTAAGTGAACGGCTGAATCCATTTTAGAATGAATTTCTGTGTAAAGCTGCAGTTTTAAATTGACCAGACTTTTCAGTGTACTGCCCAGCTTTCTAAATTTAAACCCAAGCCTTGCCTCTAGCTTTGCCACCTGTCTGCCCTCTAACCCACTTGTGTCTTCTCCCTGTTCCTTTGCCCTCTTTGTAGTTTAGCCTCCTCCTTCCAAATAATGGTGACCACCCTGTTCTTTGTTTGAATTCACTACACCTCCCCTGCCTCCCCCTACTTAATCTATCTACCTTCCTCTCCCCCTCAGATGTGCCATGCCCTTCTGGGGCTCGCACTTCACCGCCAGAGGAAAAGCTACAAGCCTGTCCTGGGAAGCAACCCACGATTCTGCTATTGCAAATTAGCAGACCCTGAGAGCTTTCTTCCCCTTTTGAAACTGCTGCCTGGGTTCCTCAGAACTCCGGTTGGTTATAGAGCCCAGAAATCTAAAGAAAGTGCCAAAAGCAGTACACCCCCTCAGGTAAGTTGGTATTTGGTGCTTTTGGACATTCTGAATTTTCAGCGCCAGCACTCTGATTGGAGGATCTCAATAGTACTGACTTCTTCCAGATGGTCTCCATTTTACCTGGCTTCATTAGAGACGTTTATCAGTGCTGCTGACCTTGGGAGACTATCCTCTTTTATAAAGCAAGAATTTCATTTCTTTTTTGTAAAGAAATTGTTCTTTCTTGTAAAACTAGAATTGCATGATAGCCCCCCAACACTATTTCTCTCCTCATCTATCAATCAAGTTTAGGCCATTCAATGTTACACTGCCAGTGTTTAAAGTCATTTACCTGCTCTGAATGCACTGTGATTACTTCCCTCTTTAGAATTAATTCTCTGCGAAAGGCTGAAGAGTTTTAAGATGACCTTTTTATGCACTCCTTAATATCCTAAAACTACAGCCTAATCCTTTTTATTATTAATTCTGAGAGTAAAACTGTAGAGTCTAAAGATTATTAGACCAGTACTGCACTGCCTATTATTGTAAGCGAACAGCTGAATCCTTTTTACAATTAATTTCTGTGTAATGCTGTAGTTTTAAATTGACCAGATTTTCAGTGCACTTCCTAGCTTTCTAAATTTAAAGCCAATGCCTTGCCTCTCACTTTGCCACCTGTTTGCGCTCCAACCCATTTACGCCTCCTCCCTATTCTATTACCCACTTTGTAGTTTAGACTCCTCCTTCCAAATAATAGTGACCACCCTGTTTCTTTGTTTGAGTTAACCACACCTCCCCTGCCTGCCCCTACTTAATCCATCTCCTTTCCTCTTCCCCTCAGATGTGCCATGCCCTCCTGGGGCTCGCACCTCGCCGCCAGAGGAATAGCTACTAGCCTGCTCTGGGAAGCAACCCACGATTCAGCTACTGCATATTAGCAGATCCTGAGGCTCTCTTCCCCTGTAGAAACTGCTGCCCAGGATCCTCCGAACTCCGGTTCATTGCAGGGTCCAGAAATCTACAGAAATAGCCTATTGCCGTATACCCCCTCAGGTACGTTGGTATTTGGTGTCTTTGGACATTCTGAATTTTCCACATCAGCATTCTGATTGGAGAATCTCAGCATCACTGACTTCTTCCTGCTGGTCTCCATTTTACCTGGCTCCATTAGAGACGTTTATCAGCCCTGCTTAACCTGGGACACTATCCATTTTTGTAAAGTAAGAATTTCTTTTTTTTTGTAAAGAAATTGTTCTTTTTTGTAAAGCTCGAATGGCATGAAAGCCTCCCCCCACACTGTTTCTCTCCTCATCTGTCAATCCAGTTTAGGCCATTCAGCGTTACACTGCCATTATTTAATGTGATTTACCTGCTCTTGAATGCAATGCGATTGCATCCCTCTTTAGAATTAATTCTCTGAGAAAGGCTGAAGAGTTTTAAGTTGACCTTTTTATGCACTCCTTACTATCCTAAAACTACAGCCTAATCCATTTTATTACTAATTCTGAGTGTAAAACTGTAGATTCTTAAGATTATTAGAAGTGTACTGCACTGTCTATTATTCTAAGCGAATCGCTGAATCCTTTTAGAATGAATTTCTGTGTAAAGCTGTAATTTTAAATTGACCAGACTTTTCAGTGTACTGCCTAGCTTTCTAAATTTAAAGCCCAAGCCTTGCCGCTCACTTTGCCACCTTTCTGCACTCTTACCCACTTACGTCTTCTCCCTGTTTCTATTACTCACTTTGTAGTTTAGCCTCCTCCCTCCAAATAATGGTGACCGCCCTATTTCTTTGTTTGAGTTAACCAAACCTCTCCTGTCTGCCCCTACTGAATCCATCTCCTTTACTCTCCCACTCAAACATGCCATGTCCTCCTGGAGCTCGCACCTCGCCACCAGAGGAAAAGCTGCAAGACTGTGCTGGGAAGCAATCAACATTTCTGCTACTGCAAATTAGCAGACCCTGAGGCTTTCTTCCCCTTTTGAAACTGCTGCCCGGGATCCTCTGAACTCCGGTTCATTTCAGGGCCCTGAAATCTACAGAAATGGCCAAAAGCCATGTACCCCTCAGGTACATGTATTTGGCACCTTTGGACATTCTGAAATTTCAGCGCCAGCACTCTGATTGGAGGATCTCAGCCTCACTGACTTCTTCGTGCTGGTCTCCATTTTACCTTGCTTCATTAGAGATGTTTATCAGCCCTGCTGACCCTGGGAGACTTTCATTTATTGTAAAGCAAGGATTTCATTTTTTTTGTAAATAAATTGTTCTTTTTTGTAAAGCTAGAAAGGTATGAAAGCTCCCCCCCACACTGCTCTCTCCTCATCTTTCAAACCAGTTTAGGCCATTCAGCGTTACACTGCCATTATTTAATGTGATTTACCTGCTCTGAATGCAATGTGATTGCATCCCTCTTTAGAATTAATTCTCTATGAAAGGCTGAAGAGTTTTAAGTTGACCTTTTATGCACTCTTTACTATCCTAAAACTACAGCCTAATCCATTTTATTACTAATTCTGAGTGTAAAACTGTAGATTCTTAAGATTATTAGATGTGTACTGCACTGTCCATTATTCTAAGCGAATGGCTGAATCCTTTTAGAATGAATTTCTGTGTAAAGCTGTAATTTTAAATTGACCAGACTTTTCAGTGTACTGCCTAATTTTCTAAATTTAAAGCCAATGCCTTGCCTCTCACTTTGCCACCTGTTTGAGCTCTAACCCATTTACGTCTCCTCCCTATTCTATTACCCACTTTGTAGTTTAGACTCCTCCTTCCAAATAATAGTGACCACCCGCTTTCTTTGTTAGAGTTAACCACACCTCCCCTGCCTCCCCCTACTTAATCTATCTACTTTCCTCTCCCCCTCAGATGTGCCATGCCCTCCTGGGGCTCGCACTTCACCGCCAGAGGAAAAGCTACAAGCCTGTCCTGGGAAGCAACCCACGATTCTGATCCATTTTAGAATGAATTTCTGTGTAATGCTTCAGTTTTAAATTGACCAGACTTTTCAGTGTACTGCCCAGCTTTCTAAATTTAAAGCCCAAGCCTTGCCTCTAACTTTGCCCCCTGTCTGCCCTCTAATCCACTTGTGTCTTCTCCCTGTTTCTATTACCCACTTTGTAGTCTAGTCTCCTCCTCCTTCTAAATAATAGTTACCACCCTGCTTCTTTGTTTGAGTTAACCCAACCTCTCCTGTCTGCCCGTACTGAATACATCTCCTTTCCTCTCCCCTCAGACATGCCGTGTCATCCTGGGGCTCGCACCTCGTTGCCAGAGGAAAAGCTACAAGACTGTGCTGGGAAGCAACCCACGATTCGCTTCTGCCAATTAGCAAACCCTGAGGCTTTCTTCCCCTGCTGAAACTGCTGCCTGGGATCCTCCAAACTCGGGTTCTTTGCAGGGCCCTGAAATCTACAGAAACAGCCAAAAGCTGTATACCTCCTGGGTATGTTGGTATTTGGCACCTTTGGACATTCTGAATTTTCAGTGCCAGCTCTCTGATTGGAGGATCTCAGCCTCACTGACTTCTTCCTGCTAGTCTCCATTTTACCTGGCTTCATTAGAGATCTTTATCAGTGCTGCTGACCATGGGAGACTAACCTTTTTTGTAAAGCAAGAATTTCATTTTTTTTTGTAAAACATTAATCTTTTTTGTAAAGCTAGAATTGCATGAAAGCCCCACCCCCACACTGTTTCTCTTCACATCTATCAATCCAGTTGAGGCCAATCAGTGTTACATTACCTTTGTTTAAAGTGATTTACCTGCTCTGAATGCACTGGGATTACATCCCTCTTTAGAATTAATTCTCTCCGAATGGCTGAAGAGTTTTAAGTTGACCTTTTGATGCACTCCTTAATGTTCTAAAACTGCAGCCTTATCCTTTTTATTAATAATTCTGACTGTAAAACTGTAGATTCTTAAGATTATTAGACATGTACTTCACTGCCTGTTATTCTAAGTGAACAGCTGAATCCTTTTTAGAATGAATTTCTGTGTAAAGCTGAAGTTTTCAGTTGACCAGGCTTTTCAGTGTACTGCCTAGCTTTCTAAATTTAAAGCCTAATCCTTGCCTCTCACTTTGCCACCTGTCTGTCCTCAAACCCACTTATGTCTCCTCCTTGTTTCTATTACCCACTCTGCAGTTTAGCCTCCTCCTTCCAAATAATAGTGACCACCCCACTTTTTTGTTTGATTTCACCACACCTCCCCTGCCTGCCCCTACTTAATCTATCTACTTTCCTTTCCCTCTCAGATGTGCCATGGCCTACTGAGGCTATCACTTCACTGCAAGAGGTAAAGCTACAATCCTGTCCTGGGAATCAACCCATGATTCTGCTACTGCAAATTAGCAGACCCTGAGGCTTTCTTCCCCTGTTGAAACTGCTGCCCGGGATCCTCCGAACTCCGCTATGTTGCATGGCCCAGAAATCTACAGAAACAGCCAAAAGCCGTATACCCCCTCAGGTACGTTTGTATTTGGCTCCTTTGGATATTCTGAATTTTCAGCACCAGCACTCTGATTGGAGGATCTCAGCCTCACTGACTTCTTCCTGCTGGTCCCCATTTTACCAGACTTCATTAGAGACATTTATCAGCACTGCTGAACCTGGGAGACTATCCATTTTGTAAAGCAAGAATTTCAATTTTTTTTTGTAAAGAAATTGTTATTTTGTAAAGATAGAATGGCATGAAAGCCCCCCCCCACTTTGTTTCTCTCCTCTTCTATCAATCAGGTTTAGGTCATTCAGTGTTACACTGCCAATGTTTAAAGTAATTCACCTGCTTTGAATGCACTATGATTTCATCCCTCTTTAGAATTAATTATCTGCGAAAGGCTGAAGAGTTTTAAGTTGACCTTTTTATGCAGTCCTTAATATCCTAAAACTACAGCCTAATCCTTTTTATTACTAATTCTGAGTCTAAAACAGTAGTCTTAAGATTATTAGACCTGCACTACTCTGTCTATTATTGTAAGCGAACAGCTGAATCCTTTTTAGAATTAATTTCTGTCTAAAGCTGTAGTTTTAAATTGACCTGACTTTTCAGTGTACTGCCTAGCTTTCTAAATTTAAAGCCCAAGCCTTGCCTCTCGCTTTGCCACCTGTCTGCCCTCTTACCCACTTACGTCTCCTCCCTGTTTGTATTACCCACTTTGTAGTTTAGATTCCTCCTTCCAAATAACAGTGACCACCCTATTTCTTTGTTTGAGTTAGCCACACCTCCCCTGTCTGCCCTTACTTAATCCATATCCTTTCCTCTCCCCCTCAGATGTGCCATGCCCTCCTGTGGCTCACACCTCATCGCCAGAGGAAAAGCTACAAGCCTGTCCTGGGAATCAACCCACGATTCTGCTACTGCAAATTAGCAGACCCTGAGGCTCTCTTCCTCTGTTGAAACTGCCACCCGGGATCCTCTGAACTCCGGTTCAGTGCAGGACCCAGAAATCTACAGAAATGGCCTAAAGCCGTATACCCCCTCACGTACGATGGTATTTGGCACCTTTGGACATTCTGAATTTTCAGCGTCAGCACTCTTATTGAAGAATCTCAGCCTCACTGACTTCTTCCTGCTGGTCTCCATTTTACCTGGCTTCATTAGAGACTTTTATGAGCGCTGCTGACCCTGGGATACCATCCTATTTTGTAAAGCAAGAATTTCATTTTTTTTTTGTAAAGAAATTTTTTCTTTTGTATAGCTAGAATGGCATGAAAACCCGCCCCACACTGCTTCTCTCCTCATCTATCTATCCAGTTTATGCCATTCTGTGTTACACTGCCATTGTTGAAAGTGATTTACCTGTTCTGAATGCATTGTGATTTCATCCCTCTTTAGAATTAATTCTCTGCGAAAGGCTGAAGAGTTTTAAGTTGACCTTTTGATGCACTCCTTAATATCCTAAAACTACAGCCTAATCCTTTTTATTAATAATTCTGAGTGTAAAACTGTAGAGTCTTAAGATTATTAGACCTGTACTGCCTGTCTATTATTCAAAGTGAATGGCTGAATCCTTTTTAGAATGAATTTCTGTGTAAAGTTGCAGTTTTCAATTTACCAGACTTTTCAGTGTACTGCCTAGCTTTCTAAATTTAAAGCCCAAGCCTTTCCTCTCAGTTTGCCACCTGTCTTCCCTCTAACCCACTTATGTCTCCTCCCTGATTCTATTACCCACTTTGGAGTCTAGCCTTCTCCTTCAAATAATAGTGACCACCCTGTTTCTTTGTTTGAGTTAACCACACCTCCCCTGCCTGCTCCTACTTAATCCATTTCCTTTCCTCTCCCCCTCAGATGTGCCATGCCCTCCTGGGGCTCACACCTCACTGCTAGAGGAAAAGCTACAAGCCTGTCT
The DNA here is from genome assembly GCA_016271365.2 of Neoceratodus forsteri. Classification (NCBI taxonomy): domain Eukaryota; kingdom Metazoa; phylum Chordata; order Ceratodontiformes; family Ceratodontidae; genus Neoceratodus; species Neoceratodus forsteri. The sequence goes on from JADMNL010000035.1 coordinate 43,400,821, forward strand.
TGGGAAGCAACCCAAGATTCTGCTACTGCAAATTTGCAGACCCTGAGACTTTCTTCCCCTGTTGAAACTGCCGCCTGGGATCATCCGAACTCTGGTTCATTGCAGATCCCAGAAATCTACAGAAACACCAAAGCCATGTTTCCTCAAGTATGTTGGTATTTGGCGCCTTTGGACATTCTAAATTTTCAGTGCCAGCACTCTGATTGGAGGATCTCAGCCTCACTGACTTCTTCCTGCTGGTCTCCATTTTACCTGGCTTCATTAGAGACGTTTATCAGCGCTGCTGAACCTGGGAGATTATCCATTTTTGTAAAGCAAGAATTTCTTTTTTTTTTTTTTTTGTTAGGAAATTGTTATTTTTTGTAAAGGTAGAATGGCATGAAAGCCCCCACACACACTGTTCCTCTCCTCATCTACCAATCAAGTTTAGGCCATTCAGTATTAAACTGCCATTATTTAAAGTGATTTACCTGCTCTGAATGCACTGTGATTACATCCCTCTTTAGAATTAATTCTCTGCGAAAGACTGAAGAGTTTGAAGTTGTCCTTTTTATGCACTCCTTAATATCCTAAAACTATAGATTATTCCATTTTATTATTAATTCTGAGCATAAAACTGTAGAGTCTTAAGATTATTTGACCTGTACTGCACTGTCTATTATTCTAAGCGAACAGCTGAATCCTTTTTAGAATTAATTTCTGTGTAAAGCTGTAGCTTTAAATTGACCAGACTTTTCTGTGTACTGCCTAGCTTTCTAAATTTAAAGCCAAAGCCTTGCCTGTCGCTTTGCCACCTGTTTACCCTCTAACCCACTTACGTCTCCTCCCTGTTTCTATTACCTACTTTGTGGTTTAGACTCCTCCTTCCAAATAATAGTGACCACACTGTTTCTTTGTTTGAGTTAACCACACCTCCCCTGCCTGCCCCTGCTTAATCCATCTCCTTTCCTCTCCCTTTCAGATATGCCATGCCCTCCTGGGGCTCGCACCTCACTGCTAGAGGAAAAGCTACAAGCCTGTTCTGTGAAGCAACCCATGATCCTGCTACTGCGAATTAGCAGACCCTGAGGCCCTCTTCCCCTTTTGAAACTGCCGCCTGGGATCCTCTGAACTCCGGTTCATTGCAGGGCCCAGAAATCTACAGAAATGGCCAAAAGCATTATATCCCCTCAGGTACTTTGGTAATTGGCACCTTTGGACAATCTGAATTATCATTGTCAGCACTCTGATTAAAGGATCTCAACCTCACTGACTTCTTCCTGCTGGTCTCTATTTTACTTGGCTTCATTAGAGACATTTATCAGCGCTGCTGATGCTGGGATACTATCCTTTTTTGTAAAGCAAGAATTTCATTTTGTTTTTTTGTAAAGAAATTGTTCTTTCATGTAAAGCTACAGTGGCATGAAAGCCTCCCCCCACTGTTTCTTTAATCATCTATCTATCCAGTTTAGGCCATTCAGTGTTACACTGCCATTGTTTAAAGTGATTTACCTCTCTGAATCCACTGTGATTACATCTCTCTTTAGAATTAATTCTCTGCGAAGGCTGAAGAGTTTTAAGTTGACCTTTTATGCACTTCTTAATATCCTAAAACTTCAGCCTAATCCTTTTATTATTAATTCTGAGTGTAAAACTGTAGAGTCTTAAGATTATTAGACCTGTACTGCACTGTCTATTATTCTAAGCGAACAGCTGAATCCTTTTAGAATGAATTTCTGTGTAAGCTGTATTTTTAAAGTGTCTGCCTCTCATTTGCAAATTATACTACATAGCCATTGAGGGCTACAACAGCTCTCTTTTCTGTTAAGAAGACACATTATATTTTCTACTTTCTCTTCTGCTCTTGTGGACCTGGGATACTTTTCTTTCTGAGGGACCTTCCCTGGGTTTTCTGCCTGTTTCCAGGCCAAACCATGCTCATCCACTAAGGCAGGAAGACTTGAGCCTGCCCCACTCCCATTCTGTACTGGTGGAACATTGCCAGAAACAGGAACAAAAGCTTCAGACCAATCTTGGCACACTGTATCAAGCCTTGGACCACCTCACTGGCTCAGCTGCAAAGAGTTGCTCCACAGGTACGTTCAGTGCCAAAACTGCCTCTCAGCCAACAAAAGGGTTTTGAACTTATGACACCTTATCACCGATTGGTCTTGGCTTCTAGTGGCGTTTACTGCCGGCTGTTGTGGCATTTAGATCTACCCTGGGAAATTACAGCTGGTTCCTCGGTGTGTCACTAGCTTTACTAGCACTTAGCTCAATTCTTTGGAACCCTCATCCCTCCCTAAAGTGGAATGACCCTTGCGCTTCTCCCTGTCCTGCATCCAACATCTCCTTTCAGGTAGCCATTCTGGACTATTGGGCTTCTCAGCTGTCTCTGCCAGGGAGTGGGACATATCCCGAGCTGCCTCTGCAGATTACTCCCCCATCCAGACCTGAGACTTCCTGATCATGGCAAATTTCTGCCAGGACACTAGTGGCTGCAACACTAGGCCAGTATAACACCAGGAGTAGGTACAGGCCTACCCATCAACACCACCTCCCCTATCGCTCAAAAAACAGTGTTTACAAATTACAGTTCTCTGCCTTAAAAAGAATCCTGCTTCTTTTACTATTGTGCTCAGACAATGTCGAACTCAACCCAGGACCATTACAAAGGAAGAAAGAGACTTCACAAAGGAAGAAAGAGACTTGGGCATCATCATCACTGATGACCTGAAATCATCCAAGCAGACCTCTAAAGCAGTAGGTAAGGCTAGGGGGTGTTAGGGTGTATTAGTAGGGTATCACAAGTCGTAAGAGGAGGTAATAATCCCTCTGTACAAGACATTGGTTAGGCCCCATCTGGAGTACTGCGTGCAGTATTGGAGGCCACACCTTCACAAGGACATTAACCAAATTGAGGCAGTCCAGCGAAGGGCAGCAAAATGGTGCAGGGACTGCATCAGAAGACATATGAGGACAGATTAGCAGAGCTCAATATGTATACCCTTGAGCAAAGGAGGGAGAGAGGTGATATGATCGAGACATTTAAACACCTTAAGGGCATAAACAAGGTGAAAGAGTCTAACATGTTTAAATATAGAAAAATAGCAGGACAAGAGGACACAGCATGAGAGTAGAGGAGGCCGATTAAGCGGAATGTGAGGAAATTCTTTTTCACAGAAAGGGTGGTAGATGCATGGAATGGCTTACCACAAGAAGTAGTGGCTATGAATACAGTGCAGGGCTTCAAACAGGCATGGGATAGGCATAAGGAGCAATACAAATGACTATGAATAGATGGTCACTGACATAGCAAAGCCGATGGCACATTCATAAGGTAGAAAAGAAATGGGCAGACTGGATGGGCCTTGCGGTCCTTATCTGCCGTCAACTTCTATGTTTCATTAGACACCCTTGCTTCTCCATCAGACCTGGCAGATATCAAAGGAATGTCTTTTATGCATCTTAATGCCTGCAGTTTGCTGAAAAAGTTCACCCTTATCCAGGCTTGGGGGAGCCACACCCTACCTGACGTCCTAGTGATCACTGAGATCTGCCTTAGGCCAGCCACCCCAGACAATGAAATCAATATCCCAAATTGTTTAATCTTCTGAGCAGATAGGCAATCAAGAGGAGGTGGGGTGGAAATTTATGTAAGGGACAAATACTCAGCTGCATGCATAGACGCATTGTCCTCCCCCAAAGAATTTGAGTGCTTGACCCTAAAGATCGAACTTTCTCCTTCCAGTGCACTCTGTGTAATAGGCTGCTATAGGCCCTCTTCTGCTGGGCCTCATCTCCTGTCTCACCTCATTTCTGTACTGGGGCTCAGTTCCTTGGAAACCATTATTCTTGGTGACCTGAACTACGATTGTCTATCAAGTACATCAGCTCCTTTGAAATCCTTTTGTGACACTCTAGGGCTGGTGCAACTCATTGGCAAGCCTACTCACCCAAATAAAAAGAACCTTAACAACAGCTCCCTCTTAGATGTAATTTTGGTTAGCAAGCCACACCTGTTCTCTCATGTCAGAACATTTTTCTCAGACATTAGCGATCATTGTATAATCACCACCATTAGATCTATGCACAACCCACAGTTTGTGACAAAGTTTTCTATCAAGAGGTCAAACGCAACTTTGATTTGTTTGCTTACGTCCACGACTTGAAACATTCACCGCGATGGCAGGAATTTTTCCTAGCCAAAATGGTTAACAGGGCATATACTATTTTTTATGATATTTTAAGTAAGGCTTTAAATAAGCATGCTCCCTCGGTTAAGGTGCGGATCAGGAGCAGCACCTGCCATTAGTTCTCACCTGAGCTCAAAGCTTCCCTGTTAGAAAGGGATACTTTATGGAAAAAAGCCAGAAGAAACTAGAAAGACTCAGATTGGTGTCTTTTTAAGAGAGCACGTAACAAGTGCACCAAGTTGGTCAGAGCAGCCAAGGCCTCCTACTATTGTTCGGAGTTAGCCTCTGCCTCAAGAAATCCTTCAAAGCTCTGGAAAACATTAAAAGACATGTCTAGACATGCACCTGGTAATTCCATTCCTGCAAAAATTAAGTCTGGTGGCAGCATTATCGCTAACCGATCGGAGATATTGGAAGTCCTCAATAACCATTTTGCAACGGCAGGGCTAGCATTTGATACTCCTCCTGCCAATGACCTCCACACAGCCCAGGGCCCACCAACCCACGAGTCCCCATCTACTGAGGAGGCCTTCTCCCTCCTGCCTGTCTCTCTAAAAGAGGTGGAAGACCTACTGCTGCAACTGGACACCAGGAAGGGAGCAGGCTCCGACTTCATAGAACCATACTATCTGAAATGTGCCTACCATGTGCTTGCAGTGCCAATCACCCACGTATTCAACATGTCACTCTCCCAGGGTAGCCTCCCGCTCAATGGAAAATCGCCCATGTCATCCCTTAATTAAAAGCAGGTGACCCCTGTGATCTAAATAATTACAGACCAATCTCCCTCCTCCCCATCCTGTCTAAATTACTAGAAAAAATAGTGTGTGGCCAGCTAGGGGTATACTTACAATCCAGAAGCCTATTAAACCCGGTTCAGTCTGGATTCAGAGCGAAGCACAGCACCATAACAGCCCTAGCTAAGGTGACCAATGATTGGCTCCTAGACCTTGACAACAAGAAGCATGTCTGTGCTGTTTTCTTGGATCTTAGTAAGGCATTCGACACAGGCAATCACATCCTGCTTCTTTCCTCCCTAAGCACCTTAGGCCTGGACCATAAATCTATGTGCTGGTTTGCAGACTACCTCAGAGAATGGAAATAGCAGGTTAAAGCTGAAGGTGATCTTTCTGCATTAAAACCTATGCTGAGGGGTGTGCCCCAGGGCTCTATCCTTGGTCCCCTCCTCTTTGCAGTCTACATTAACAACATCAATGACCCCATCAAAAAAGCCAACATCCACTTATTTGCGGATGACACTGTACTGTACTTGAATCGTCCCACGCCGGAAGCAGCCTGTGAAAACCTCGAAGCTGAATTTAACCTTCTACAATACCAGCTCATTAACAAACAGCTTTTGCTCAATGTGAAAAAGACAAAAGCCATGCTCTTCTCCCCCTCCTTGCATGCAGCAATTCCTGCTGGGGGGAGTTATCCCATAAATTACCACTGTTCTTGGATAAACACTAGAGTATGTAGCTAAATTCAAATATCTAGGAGTTTGGCTGGATCATAAACTTTCCTTCGCTGACCATCTCGAAGAACTACAGCAGAAACTAAGGCAAAGATTAGGGTTATTCTACAGAATTAACCACCTGCTCTACAAGGAGGCCAAGATTCAACTGGTTCAAGCTACCTTCCTATCTTTAATAGATTCGTGGACCTGTTCTACAGCCACTGCACTGCCTCTGCACTGGTTAAGTTGGACACCCTCTACCACAGAGCTGTCAGGTTCATTACTGGCCTTCCACTTTCCACACACCACTGCTCCCTGTGCTCTCGTTAGGCTGGACTTTCCTTCACTATAGAAGGAATATAAATGCCGCCCTATGGGTCTTCAGAGTGGTGACCAACAAGCTCGCCTCATATGTCTCAGATTGTATTCCCCGGAGTGTGTTAGGCACCTACACTCTAAGGAGCTATTCCCTAATTGCCCTCCAAGTTCCAAGGGTCAAAACTTGTTTCTGCAAAGCTGCTCTAAGCTTCTCTTTACCCACATTGTGGAACAGTTTACAAAAGAACTTGAAGCTGAGCTGCCCTGTTGGCCTGAATATCTTCAAGGCGCTCAACGATCGCTACATGAAAGCACCTTGCAAATGTTTTCCTCACCGCTAGCCCACTAATTCTGCACCTCCCCCTTTCCATCCTTATGCTCACCATGTTTCTACCCCTGGCTCTCACTCTTTCCTTATTAACTCTTCCTGCTGCACCCACCCTTCCATGTCCACTCCAGCTGGGCTAAAGTCCCACCCATCCATAGCAGTGTCCCAATTATCTACCCCTCCTCCGTCATTATCATAATAAACAAGTACACAACAGCCATCATCACTTTCTGTGGTTTTAGCTCAATTTTTCCCCAGTCATCAGTAATATATCCCTCCTCTTCTTTACCTCTCTAACCTGCCACCCCATACACAGCCTCTTTCCCCTATATGTGTAATTGCCGGCTGCCTCACTCAAAAGATCTCTGCTTATAACCCCTGTATGCCTATGGTTGATTGTACATCTGCTGACTTCTTCAATTGTAAAATAATGCTGTTTTTTTTAAAATTTATTTCAACCTTGTACTGTACTGTATACACTGTATATACTTTTTCTTCCTTGCATATTATTGCTTTTTGTATACCTGCTTCTGTACTGTACTTTGATGTATTCATAGCCAGGTCCACCTTGCAAATGAGCCTTGCTCAATGGTGCCCACATGGATAAATAAAGATTTTGATTGACTGATTGACATCCCTTTGGTCCTCTTTCTGAGTCTCCTTGAACCTTCTGAATGCTACCCTTTTAGCCTTTACCTCTTCTACTACCTCTTTAGAGAACCATAGTAGTCTCCTCTACCTTTTCCTTTTGCTTACCTGAGAGACACATGTTGCCTTCACTATGCCCTCTTTTAGTCTGGCCCACTTTACCTTGACCCCTTAGGTCATCTCCCTCTGCCAAGTCATTTCTGAGGCATTCACCCACCAATGCAAAATCAGTCTTGTGGTCTTGAGGCAATTCCTTAATAGACAACCTGAACTGCAGCTTTAAGGAGCAATTCTGGCAGTACAACTATTACTTAAAAACACATGTCATAGTCATTAAACTGTCACGGAATCCTGACTTGGCTACCAAAGAAGCATGCCTAGCAGGGAGAGATCATCCATCATCCTTCAGAGGGTTTCTTTAACATTTTTTTATGAGAACAGATCAAAGAATACCTGAAAAACAAATTAAGAAATACCTACATTGAACTCACTGAGCCCACCTCATTCAACTGAAAGTAGTAATTTATCAGAAAGCAGGTTTGCCTCCCAGCCTCTGGGGATTTCATATATATTCATGATCACCTGTTTGTCATTGCCTTTCCTGTTGAATTTTCCAGTAACTGACTTACCTTGGGTTCACCAGCTCAGTATTTAATTTCAGAATGGCCAAGCACATGTTCTGACTTGAATATCACTCAAACGTTGCAAGTTCTGTAACATTTGGAGAGTGGTCAAGGGTGATTGATGTTACTCACTCAGAAGGTTGTCTTAGCAATATCACCATTTGTGCTGTTTCTTTTTGAAATCATTTTATTGTGCAAGCTAACCAAATTCAACATTTCAAACAACAGTTTTGTCTTAATGTCACAATCACACCTACAAGGTTACTGCTTTGAGTACGTTACATGTGAATGAACAGAAGATAACAGACATTGTATACCTGGAATGCAGTGAGCTAAGTAACAGCATGTACTTGGTAGATTAAGCAGTCTAGGAAGGCTTAGTACATGTAAACCCTACATGGGGCCAAACCTACATTGGCAATTGCCATCCTCTTTTGTAGTCATTCTATTTTCCTCCTCCACAACCAGTGCAGGCATTCTCCTCCTACTGCCCCCACCGTATCAACCAGCATCTCAGGGACTTATCTTCAATCCTGATGCTTCTCCCATGGCTCTACCCCTCCCCACTATTGGCAGCTCTCACTCACTGTCAAACAGATCCAGTTCAGAAGGGGTGCTTAAGCCTGGTACAGAGGCTGCAAGAGGTCTGTATGACATCCCACACTGCGCCTGGACATTTCAGACAGTTTGTCTCCTCAGAGGATGGGCATGCAATGCTGTCCATACATACCTGTGCACACTCCCATACACAGGATACTGCCAGCTACTATACCTCCATTCCCCAAGTTACCATCTCTGGCAGTCTTTTCCCCAAGCCAGCTGAGCTCAAACATGTGCCAGGTCTGCATCCCTCCATCCGCGAGTGGAGAGCAGTTCATCAGATGCTTGAGCCTCCTCTCCCTGGCCAACCTCCAATGACTCAAGTCCATTCCTGATCCCGGGTCAATGATGTGATGGCATGTGAGACAAAAATGCCTCAGCCCTCCATGTCATCAGGCTAGCCCAGTTACCATCTTTGATTGCCTACAACATGGGTCCCTTATCTAATATAACTGTTTTCCCTACCTATTTGCTGTTAGTTACAATCCTTTCACATTTAGGCATTGCTCAAAATTAATGGCCAATTGTGATGTAGAAGATGGGTTGGAGAGCCCCACTGGAAGTGTAACTAGCAATACTTGCTATATGATGTTGTGCATGGAATGCCAAAATTGGCTGACCTTGGGGCAAGTCAAGGTTATGTGTGTAGAGGTACCTGCCAGTCTGACACTTTGGGCATATAGGGATTTCTCAGGGCATCTAGAACACACACCAGCAAGATCATGCCCAGTAGAGAAGGTGTAATTGTACCTCTCTGAGTTTTTATGGATGTGGGCAGAGCTTTCAGTCATCTTGCTGAAGCTCAGCTAGAAAAATAGCTTATCGAGGAATACATTTTTTGAGTTTTCAGTGTATCCTTCCTAATGCAAATCACTATGACATTTAGATAAATTCTCCCTTCTTTCTGTTTTAAGATCATGTGCAGCACTTTATTTTTTACTGCAAATGGTAGTGTTAATGAAAAAATGCCTTTATAGCACTGCCCTAATTGTTTTTTAACCCTCTGCTTAGTAAATACTGTAATTGTGCTTTCATGTTCGTAGCTCTGTTTTCCTCTGAGTGCTGTAATTTGTTCCTGATGCTCTGCTAAGCTGGGCTGCTGGCATCTGCAGCATCATGACATCAGTGGGTGGTCTGTGAGCATTGCCATCTGTCAGAGATGCTGTTCCAACTTAATATTTCCTGGTCAGCAAAGTGCTGCAGTCAGGACATTTTGGTTTGATTTTAACACACTCTCCTTATCTTTATACTGACTCCTTAATAATTTTAAGTTGTCAGATTTATGTGTCTTTTTTTCCTCTTAGTATGAACTGAGTTACTGTCGGGTGACATAAGTTATTTTTTGAGGTCGCGCTTATAAGTTGGGACAGTCCATGCAATCTGTGCTTTCCTCTGTTGCTGTCACCATGTTTATATGTAGGGACAGTCCATGCAGTCCGTGCTTTGCCCTGTTGCTTTCACCCTGGGTTTTATTTTATTGCCATTTTCTTCATAAGACCTAATTTATTGAAATTCACACTTATGTGTGGAAGAAATTAAATCAGAGTTTGACTGGTTAGTTCTTTTGTCCTCTTGGCTTCTGTCAGCTATGTTGTCATGCACTGACTCTTCAACAGAATAGTAATTATGTCTTACTCTGTATTTATTAGATTAGGTAAGTTTCTACATCTGTACTAAACAAATATTCTCATACATCTGTGTGTGTGTGTGGGGGTAGTTTGACAGGTCTGGACCAGCCCTTGCACTTCCTTACATTTCAGTCCACATTATCACAAATGCATCAGCTTTCATTCTTGGCCATAAACAGCTTTTCTTGCTATTTTATTTCTTCATATCTTTTAATATTTTTGTAGAGTTTCTGTCATCAGTTTTATTTATTACATTTTCCCTTTTCTAACAGTCTATCATTGCAGTGTTTGTCTGTAATCTGAGTACTGGAGTGACCTGCAGCAGTGTTTCACCACTTTCTAAATTTGTTGTGTTCCCTAACAGTTTAAATAGTACTGCTCGGAGGTGGCATGGGAACAAGAGGATTGAGCATCTGTAAGACCACTCTCCTCTCCTGGGGTTTGCTGTGGGAGTGTGTTGCTCTGCAGTGACCTCCGGTGGAGACCGGGGACAATGCAGAAGCAGTGCAAAGGAGATAACATTACCAAAAAATGGAAAATGTCTTCGCACTCAACTGGATGATGGCTGCCCGGCAGTCCAATGTTGTCAAATATCCCAGAGCCATCCATCCCTCAGGAGTACCCCAGGTCAAAGTATTATGCTTGCCTGTCTAGGGTGCCTCTCTCATTGGAGGAGGGACCGCCCGGTGAAAAACCATGTCCAGGTTACCGTGGGATGTCTGCAATGTGACGATGGGGCCCAGGAAATGGATCAATCAGATGTAGCCTTGGCACAGCTTGAAGGAGTGGCTGAGATTGGCAGCACATAGGGGAAAAGATAATACAAAAAAAAATAGTACTGTTGACAGTGGTTTTGCAACAGTGTGAGTTCTACTGCCCTATTTAGAAACATAGAAATATAGAAGTTGACAGCAGATAAGGACTGCAAGACCCATTCAGTCTGCCTATTTTTTCTACCTTATGTATGTGCCATAGACCTGTAGTCTGACAATGGCCTATCTATTCATACTTATCTGTATTGCTCCCTTATGCCTATCCTATGCCTGTTTGAAGCCCTGCACTGTATTCATATCCACCACTTTCTGATGTAGGCCATTCCATGCATCCACCACCCTTTCTGTGAACTAGAACTTCCTCACATTACCCCTTAGTCAGCCTCCCTCTAATCTCATGTTGTGTCCTCTTGTCCTGCTATTTTTCTTATATTGAAACATGTTAGACACTTTCACCTTGTTAATGCCCTTAAGATGTTTGAATGTTTTGATCATATCTCCTCTCTCCCTCCTTTGCTCTAGGGTATACATATTGAGCTCTGTTAATCTGTCCTCATATGTTTTCTGATGCATTCCCTGTACCATTTTGGTTGCCCTTCTCTGGCCTGCCTCCATTTTGTTAATGTCCTTGTGCAGGTGTGGCCTCCAGTAATGTACGCAGTACTCCAGATGGGGCCTAGCCAGTATCTTGTAAAGAGGAATTATTACCTCCCTCTTATGACTTGCAATACCCCTACTAATACCCCAACATCCCTCTAGCCTTACCTATTGCTTTAGTGGTCTGCTTGGATGATTTCAGGTCATCTGTGATGATGATTCCCAAGTGTCTTTCTTCCCTTCTGATTGACAGCAATTTCCCTCTCAACCTATAGATGGTGTCAGGGTTTCTCTTCCCTCTGTGCATGATCTTGCACTTCTTTCCCTTAAATCCCAGTTGCCCCTCTTCTGATCATTTTGTCAGTTTATCCAGATCTCTTCTTATTCTGTCCATCCCATCTGGATCATTGACTCTGTTGCAGATCTTGATGTCATCTGTAAACAGACAAACCTTACCCTCCAGTCCATCTGCAATGTCACTGATGAAGATATTGAAGAGGACTGGACCCAGAACTGATCCCTAAGGTACTCCACTTGTGACTTGCATCTCTTCTGACTGTATACCATTTACCACCACTCTCTGTTTTCTGCCCACCAACCAGTTTGCCACCCAGTTGACCAACCTCTGACCCACCCTGAAAATACCCTGTTTATTAATCAATCTTCTATGTGGAATAGTACCGTAAGCTTTGCTGAAGTCAAGGAAGGTGACATCAGTTGCACCGCCTTGGTCCACCACTCTGGTTACCCAGTTGAAGAAATCTATGAGATTAGTTTAACAGGACCTTTCTGTTGTAAACTCATGCTGTCTTGGATCCTGTACTCCTATGGATTCCAGATGATGCACTATCCCTTCCTTAAGGAGTGCCTCCATAATCTTTCCCACTACTGAGGTAAGACTGACAGTTCTGTAGTCCCTTGCCTCCTCCCTGCTACCACTCTTATGGAGCGGGATCACATGAGCCCTTCTCCAGTCTTCTGGGACCTCTCTTGTGCTTAGAGACTCGCTAAACAGTTCTGATAATGACTCTGCTAGTTCCACCCTTAGCTCTTTTAGTACCCTGGGATGTATGCCATCAGGTTCCATTGCCTTGTCCACCCTGAGCTAAGCAAGCTCTAGTAGGACCCTTTCTTTTGTGAAGGGACTAGTGCACACCTCCCTCCCCATGTGCCCATGGTGCTAAGTTGTGGGCTGTGCCCTATCTTCTCCTCAGTAAATACTGAACAGAAGTATCGATTTAGGATGTATGCTTTTCCTTTGTCCTCCCCCACACACTCCCCCTTATCATCTTTGACCTTAGCACCTCTGGACTTTCTCCTCCCACTAATGTATCTATAGAAAGTCTTGTCCCCTTCTTTTACTGTTTGTGCTAGTGTTTTCTCAATTTGGGCCTTTGCCTACCTTACTGCCTTCCCTGCTTCCCTTAGGGAAGTTTGTTATGCCTCCCTATCTTAGTCCTGCTGCGTTCCCTTATATTTCCTGAAGGCCAGTCTTTTGGCTCTGATCTTTTCTGCTACTGTTTTGAGAACCAAGTGGTTTACTCCTTCTTTTGCTCTTGCTTTTCCTTCTAACACAATGGGATGTTGCTTCAAGTATTGCATCCATAATGCTTGCCAGTTTGCCTGTACCCCGCAACCTGTATTTCTTCTTGCCAGGGCTAGATTAACTCTGTTGGTAACTGATAGAGTTCTCTGTCCTGCTCCTTCTGTGATTTCTTATACTTTCTGAATGCTATCTTTTTCTCCCTAATCTTCCCCACTACCTGTTGTGAGAACCATAGTGTTTTCTTCCTTCATATCATTTATTTGCTTCACACAAAAGCTCATTGCCTCAGTGATGGTAGTTTTGATTTTCCCCATTGTTCCACCACCCCTCCTCATGTCAATGAAAATATCAAAGCTGTATAAATTCAGAATATATATAAGGAGCCATAAAAACTGTGGGTCACCCTGGAAACAGGAAATGGGACAGCCATATGAACTGGGGTTGTCTACAGGCCTCCAGACCAGGGGGAGGACATAGACACATTACTGTTAGAAGATATACAAAACATGACAGATGAAGGGGAAGTTCTGATAATGGGAGACTTCAACATGCCAGATATAGATTGGTCAATACCACCAGGAACATCCACAAGAACTAGACACATAGTGGATTCCCTGCAGGGAGAGGGCCTCAAACAGCTGGTACAACAACCCACAAGAGACAGAGCTATCCTAGATCTAGTACTGACTAACAGAAAAAGGATTACAGATCTCCAGGTAGAAGGTCACCTGGGGCCAGTGACCATCACATGGTATGGTTCAGTTTGGCCACTAAAGCAGAAGGAAGCAGGGAAGGCTGTCAGAATAGCAAAGGCCTAAACCAAGGAAAAGATAGCTAACTCAGTTAAGAAGGGTGATAAAACCTTTTATAGGTACATTAATGAGCAACGAAAGACCAAGGGATGGATAGTGAGGCTTAATGAAGGGGGGGTGGGAAGAGGGTGACAGTAAAAAGGCAGAGATACTGAAAGAATACTTTTGTTCAGTATTCACAAAAGAAGAGGAAGGGGATGTACCTAAACCAACCAATGGAAGCACTCTGGATAGGGGGGTTGATACCAGTCCATTCACAAAAAAAAGGGTCCTGAAAGAACTCCTAAAAGTCAAGGTGGACAAGGCAATGGGTCCTGATGGGATTCACCACAGAATTCTTAAAGAACTAAGGGTAGAAGTAGAGACACCTCTGACTACACTTTTTAACAAATCATGGGAGGATGGTGAGGACTGGAGGAAGGGAGATGTGATTCCCCTTCACAAAAGTGATAGCAAGACAGAGGCAGGAAACTACAGACCTGTTAGTTTGACCTCAGTGGTAGGGAAAATGATGGAATCACTTCTGAAAGAAAGAATTATAGTGTATGGTAGAACACTGTTGAGCATGGAAATCCATGGTCCCAACAGCGTTGTTGTGCTGCACTAGCTATGTCATCATAGCTGTTGTGCTGCACTAGCTACGTAGCTAGTGCAGCATAACACAGAGAAGGTGTGTGTGCATGCGTGGAAGCAGGGTGAGCATGCGTGATTGGGTGACCAGCGATGCACGAACAATGGCAGCGGTGCTGAAATGGGCCAGAGGAACAGAAAACCACACCGGAATCTAAAGAAAAGTAAGGGCAGACTTTTTACGAGCTACCATACACTATAAAAGATTGTGTATGATCGCTCATACACAACTAGTGTATTTTTCAACTCTCGAGGTTTCTTGGGAACGAGACCTCGAGAGCATGAGTGAAAAATACCCTTGTTGTGTATGAGCGATCATACACAGTCCTCAGTGTTGAGTACCTAGAGGCCAGCGAGGCACAGGACCCAAGGCAACATGGATTCACAGCGGGAAGGTAATGTCAGAAATATCTAATAGATTTCTTTGACTAGGTGACCAAAGTAGAAGACCAGGGAGGGCTGTGGACATGGCCTACCTAGACTTTAGCAAGACATTTGACACAGTCCCACACAAAAGATTAATAAACAAGTTAGCCAACCTGGGAGTAGGTCCCAGGGTGATAGTCTGGGTAAAATATTAGCTGGACAACAATACACAGAGGGTAAAAGGAAACAGAGTCCACTCCGAAGAAAGGGGAGCTACTAGTGGGGTATCACAAGGTTTAGTTTTGGGGCCGGTCCTCTTTAATGTCTTTATAAGTGACATTGCAGAGAGACTGGAAGGAAACATATGCCTCTTTGCAGGTGGCATAAAGATCTGCAACAGGGTTGATACACAAGGGGGTGAAAAGGATGAAAAGGGACTTGGCAAGGTTGGAGGGATGGTCAAAAGTATGGCAGCTTAGATTTAATGCAAAGAAGTGCACAGTAATTGGTGCACCCCTTCAGGTCAACACCCCGATGGCGAAGCATGAAAAAAGACCATTACGGCGACAATCGCTGTAATGGTCCTTTTTTCATGTTTCGCTTTCCCCCAGTGTTCTGCCCCCTTCCCGGACCAACTCCGACCTGGAGTTGATAATCCTAAAGGGGGGTGCTGGGGGGCAGAGCCCCCTTCAAGGGGTGTGGGAGAGCAGCCCCCCACAGAAAACACTTGTAGAACGGGTGGCACAATACCTGCGTCAGTATTGTGCCGTCCCTGTGCGGGAGGTTGGCATTTTCACTGTTGACCTCCCTTGGTGCTTCCCACAGAAATTCACCTAGGAAACAAAAACCCAGGGGAAGAGTACACAATGGGGGGGGAGTTATTAGCAGCAATGAAAATGGAAAGGGACCTGGGGGGTAGTCATCTCAGATGACCTACAGGTAGGCATGCAATGTGAAAAGGCAGTAAGAAGTGCTGGGGATACTGAGATACATAGGGAGAGGCATCACCTGTAGAAAACAGGAAGTTGTCATCCCTCTATACAGACAGTTGGTGAGACCCCATCTGGAGTACTGCATGCAGTTCTGGAGACCCCATCTCAACAAGGACATAGACAGAATTCAGGCAGTCTAGAGGAGGAGGGAAACTAAAATAGTGCATGGTGTACTCCAGAAAGCATACAAAGAGAGAGAGAGAGACAAAGAAGCTAATATGTATACCATTGAGGAAAGGAGGAGAGGGGACATGATAGAAACTTTAAGGAATAAGCAAAGTCCAAGAGGATAGCACCTTTCAGAAAAAGATGTGCAAGAACAAAGGGACTCAACTTGAAGATAGAGGAGGAACAGCTCAAGTGAAACAAGAGGAAGTATTTTTTCACTGAGAGGGTGGTGGTAGCATGGAACAGCCTTCCTGAGGATGTCATGGGGTCAAAACCATGAGGGAATTCAAGAATGCATGGGACAGACGTAAGGCAATTACAGTGGGGGATAGGAGGAAGTAGGCTGTTGGTTAACAAGGATCTGCAGCCTATCCAATACATAGGGATATGGGCAAACTGGGTGGGCCAAGCGGTCCTTATCTGCTATCAAAGTCTATGTTTATATGTTTCTAGACTCATGACACTGTATTGTCTTCACTCTCTGACAATTCACAATATGCCGGTCACTCACTATAACACCGACATCTGGCACCATGCCGTAGGGCTCTGTGCACCACATTTGTTTTCCCCAGCTAGGTGGCCATCCTCATGTATCTCATACGGGGTCCCCATGTGACTCTGGTGTCCCACTGGGCCCCAATGTTCCAGAGGCAGTGCGTGGGGGTAGTTGGTGACATAATGTGGTAGCAGTTGTTACACACACACCTCTATGATGGAAGGGC
Source organism: Neoceratodus forsteri (assembly GCA_016271365.2). Taxonomy (NCBI): domain Eukaryota; kingdom Metazoa; phylum Chordata; order Ceratodontiformes; family Ceratodontidae; genus Neoceratodus; species Neoceratodus forsteri. The sequence continues at coordinate 43,417,203 of JADMNL010000035.1, forward strand.
ATCTTTCACAAGTGTTGTGGGTCATAGGTTCATAGGTTGTATCAGAGCATAGAAGACACATGTCCATATGGCTCACCAATTTCCTAGCAATAGCCATGTATTCCTTTGTTATTCAAATAGAAATCCAGACTATTTTTAAAAATATTTATAGTTGGACTTGTCACTACTTCACAAGGAAGTGTATTCCAGATTCCTGTAGTTCTTACACTAAACCAGTTTTCCCTCCTTTTAGTGTTGTATTTATCTTTGTGTAATTGGTAACAATGTGCTCTAGTATCATATGTTTGTTTCCTAAATTCCAAGTCTAGTTGGCTCCTCAATTGGTCATCTTTGAGTGTTCTAAATATAGGTTCATAGAGAGTCCTCAGTAACATAGCAGTGCATTGGCACAGTGGGTCATGGGTGTGGCCTTGATTGGGCAGCTGCAAGTCATGGGTAACTGGGATGGCCCCTTTGGCCCTATTGGGGTATGTGGGGATCATGCAGCATTCTGCTTTACCACACCTTTGGCATGTATGCACTGTGACTATGGTCCAGTGCCCGTATTAGTGCAGGATCCACCCTCTCTGCACATATGTGGGGCACAAGCTCATGACTTGTCCCATTTCATGTCCTCAGCAGGTGCTGTCCTGAGAAAGGGCTTATAGGTTTAATGTTGCAGAGTACAATGTCCTCACCCAGGGGAACAAAGCCATAGTGGCAACACTGACACAGTACAGCAGCACCGACACCCCTTTCCAGCAGGCCTGGTCCAAATTGCAAAATTCAGACAGCAGGCACAGGGTGGACAGCTGCAACACTCTGGTTGTATCCCCAACAGGGCTCTGGGATACCACCTGAACAGTCACCTTCACCTCCACCATCAGGGCATGGCTACACTGGGTGGTGCTGTGCATGCCTCCATCCAGAGGTTCACGCAGCTGACTATGCATGGTCGGGTTGTGACAGTACTGGCCCACCAGCTGATCAATGGTCAGTGACTCAAAGGGGACTCATGCCTGGAACTATCTGTGCACAGAAAGGTGCCTTCACCAGTGACAGATGGGCCCTGGATGTCCCTGTTGCTGCTCTTCATGGAGGGACTCCCCCAACATGTTTAGAAGTGATGCTGTCTTGTAGCCATTGTGCTTCTTCCTGCAGTTCCTACTTCTGCCTCTGGGCTTTGCCTGGAATAAGAGGACCTTTTTGTAGGTAGTAATTTGCACCACCCAAAGTGCCTCGCAAGCCACTTTGCTTGGTGCAAATGCTATGTGAATGGCATTGCACCTGTATGCAAGGCCACTCCTATTCATCTTCATCGTGCATACATTGTTTTTGTGATTACGCTAACCACTTTTGCTCACGCAAACTAGCCTTTTGTGAATAGCGATTCAGCGCAAACTCCATGCAATTGGCATGCAAACACTGTGCAGTTCACAAAGCTTTGTGAATCTGGCCCCTGACCTTTTATAAATGCATATTAGAAAATAAGTGACATCTCTGACCACTTACTTTTGCATATTTTTCTGGAGTGTGTGTGTGTATCTGTGTGTGTCTGTGTGCAAGCCTGTGATGGAAATAGAGACACATTACAATTACATTTGCAATGCTGGCACTTGGAAAACATGTTTATGTCTTAACTAGGTGTTCATTTGTCTATATCAGCGATTCTCAAATGGTGAGGTTAGCCTCCCAAGGAGGCTAAAACTGCTACAGGGAGGCCTGGTCAAGTTTGAGAATGTACAGTATTAACATTTTAAGTTTTGGATGTTTTGTGTGATGGGATGAAACAAACTAAATATGAATAATGGCAGCTGAATTTCTTTACTTATACAAACTGGTGACCAGGAAAGGTCAAGTAGCCAAAGCTTGTGTCTAAGTATGTATTTATATGTAATTTGGTGACTAGAAGGCACATTGAGTCAAGGCTTGTTTCTGCAGTAGGTGTTTGTTGATATGTAAATTGATGACTGGGTAAGGCACAAAGACTCGAGGCTTGTTTCTACACTAGGGGTCTGATTCTAGAAGAGTGGTGCAAGTCACTGCCAAACGTGACTTGCACCACCCGTAACTGCGACAATGACCCTACGCCCTATTCTAGAAGTGGCAGGGTCTCTGCAGCAAAGTCCTGCAACTTGCAACATGTGGCCAGGTACGCCAAACAGAGGGCTTACCTGGCGAGCATGTCACAACCCGCTGACGCACATCATAAGGGCACCCCCCAGCCCAGCAAGCCACAATAGCCACCCCGCAGGGCTGCCCAAACCCCTTGCCCCCCACACCTCCAGTAAGTGCTCCGCAGGTTGGCCCACCAACTGGCCACCAAAACTGACATAGAAATGCCCGCAGTGGTCACCAACTGGCCCCTGATACTGACACAGAAATGCCCGCAAGTAAGCCACACCAACTGGCCCTAGAACCGACATTAAATGCCATGAGTACCAGCACTATCATCCCCACCTGTGCCCGACCCCGAGTCGCCAGCTGCAAAAGCAGCAAATGTTCTGAGCTGGTAGTCTAGTGGTCCCCCACCCAGGTGTGCCAGCCCACCCAACACCGCACCACCCTTCCCCAGCCGGTGACTGGCACAGCCCACCTCTCACCACCATGGACAGACACTGATTGAGTTCAGTAAGGGCGCATACTGAAAAGATGCACTCAGAAATTAATTTCTGAGTGCGTCTTTACAGTCCGCGCTCATACTGAAGTCAGTCGATGGCTGGCCATAGTAATGAAGTGAACCAATATGATCACCAGCTAGGGAGAAGTGCTGGGTTAACTGGCATGGCTGGGTGGGGGCCACTAGACTACCAGGTTAGGACATTTGCACTTTTGTGGCTGGCGACTTGGGGGTTGGGGCATGGGTGGGAGGATGACAGCGTTCCCTGCAGAGCATGTTCCAATGGGGGATTCGGGGGGCTGCAGGTGTGGGATGCCCTGCGGGACTCTGATTGAACACTTCAGTGGGCTGGGGTGTGGGATGCCCTGTAGGGCATTACATGCACAGGGATTCAGGGGGCAGTTGGTGTGGGCAGCCCTGCAGGGCATATACTGTATGGGGACATGTATAGTAGGGGGATGGGGTGATATCATGGCCTTGAGTCTTGACTGTTTGTGTGGTGCCCATTGGGGCAACAACAGGGGTGGTCTGGGCATGGGGGGGCACATGGACCGGATTCTACAGAACCCTCGGAGGACGTATGTAAGTTACACCAGCTAAATGCAGGTGTAACTTATGATGCCGGTTATCCTCTAGGGGTTCTTGTAGAATCCCAACATTGGGATCTTTGCTACTGCCCTTCTGGAATGGGCCACAACAGCTGCTGTAAACCCCCTAATGCCATGTCACAAGAGGTTTATTGCGCAACTGCCGGCGTAACTGCTGTTTGGCGCAAGCAGCCTGCGACTTGTCACAGGCCACATTGTAGAATAGATCAAGTCACAACTGCTGGTGTAAGTTGCTACTTGCGCCATTCTACTTGGTGCAAGGGCTGTTGCACCAGGTGTAACCTTTCTAGAATCGGGGCCTAGGTGTTTATAAGCAGATGAGTTACTGGGAAAGGCACACTGACCTAAGGCTTGTTTTTACAGTAGATATTTATATGCAAATGAGCGACTGGGAAAGGCACACAGAGCCAGTGTCTGTTTCACGTGTCACTTGAGGGAAGAGTACGTGAAGCTGCTTAATAATATTGTAAGAGGGGGAGAGATGAAGGTGGCTAGGTAATTAGTTCCAGATAGAGAGAAAACAGAGCAATAAGGGCCCATGAGTCAGAAACATAGAGTGACAAGGATAACCTAGGGTGTGGGGCTGGGGGTGGAGAAAAATAAGTTGACTAAAAAGAGAATACACTCAGTAAACTTTTATTAGTCTCACTTTATTCCTGGTGTACTGTGCAAAATATGATATTTTTTTCTATGAGGAAAAAGTTTTTTTTTTTCCAAAATTTGAGGGAGGCTCGATATCTTTTCCATTGCTTAGGGGAGGCTCACTGTCATTAAGTATGAGAACTAATGGTCTACATCATTAGTTAATAGCAGCTTGCAATGTATAGATAAGTACCATCTATAAACTTCTGTTCATTTGTCAATATTATTTAGAAACATAGAAACATAGACTTTGACTGGCAGATAAGGACCCTTAGCCCACCTAGTCTGCTCATTTCTCTACCTAATAGATAAGCTGCAAATCCTAGTTAACCAACAGCCTATTTCTTCCTACCCCCCACAAAAATTGCCTTATGTCTGTCCCATGCATTCTTGAATTCTCCCACAGTTTTAGACCCCACAGCCCCCTCAGGAAAGCTGTTCCATGCATCCACCACCCTCTCTGTGAAAAAATACTTCTTCACATTGCCCCTGAACAGTCCCCCCATTATCTTCAAATTGTGTCCCCTTGTTCTTGCACATCTCTTTTTCTGAAAGATGCTACCCTCTTGGACTTTGTTGATTCCACTGAGGTACTTAAAAGTTTCTATCATGTCCCCCCTCTCCTTCCTTTCCTCAAAGGTATACATAGTAAGCTCCTTTAGTCTCTCCTCATATGGCTTCTCTTGCAGACCCTACACCATTTTAGTTGCCCTCCTCTGGACTTCCTCTGTCCTGTCTATGTCCTTGCGGAGATAGGGTCTCCAGAACTGGATGCATTACTCCAGATGGGGTCTCACCAACTGTCTGTACAGAGGGATAACAACTTCCTGTTTTCTGCTGGTGATCCCTGTACATCCCAGTATCCCCCCAGCCCTTCCTACTGCCTTATCACATTGCTTGCTAACCTTAAGGTCATCTGATATGATTACCCCCCGGGCCCTTTCCATTTTTGTTGTTACTACCTCCCACCCATTGTGTAATCTTCCCCTGGGTTTTTGTGTCCCAGGCGCATTATTTTGCACTTCTCTGCATTGAATCCAAGCTGCCACACTTCTAACCATTCCTCCAACCTTGCCAAGTCCCTTCTCATCCTTTCCACACTTCCTTGTGTATCAACCCTGTTGCAGATCTTTGTGTCATCTGCAAAGAGTCATACTTTTCCTTCCACTCCCTCTACAATGTCACTTATAAAGACATTAAAAAGGACTGGACCCAGTACTGAACCCTGCGGTCCCCATTAGTAACCCCTCTTTCTTCAGAGTGGACTTCATTTACAATAACCTTCTGTGTCCTGCTGTTCAGCCAGTGTTTTACCCAGGCTACCACCCTGGGACCCACTCCCAAGCTGGTTAATTTGACTATTAATCTTTTGTGTGGGACTATGTCAAATGCCTTGCTAAAGTCTAGGTAGGCCATATCCACAGCCCCTCCCTGGTCTACTACTTTTGCCACCCAGTCCAAGAAATCAATTAGATTCGTCTGAGATGACCTTCCCACTGTGAACCCATGCTGCCTTGGGTCCTGTGCCCCACTGGCATCTATGTACTCAACAAGTCTTTCCTTCAGAAGTGATTCCATCACTTTCCCTACCACAGAGGTCAAACTGACAGGTCTGCAGTTTCCTGCCTCTGTTCTGCTCCCACTTTTGTGAAGGGGAATCACATCCACCTTCCTCCAGTCCTCAGGTAGCACACCATCCTCCCATGATTTGTTAAAAAGGGTAGTCAGTGGTTTCACTAGTTCTCCCCTTAATTCTTTTAGAATTCTGGGGTGAATTCCATCAGGCCCCATTGCTTTGTCCACCTTCAGTTTTAGGAGGTCATTCGAACCCTTTCTTCTGTGAAAGGACTGGGATTGACCTCCCCCCCATCAAGAGTGTTTCTGTTAAATGGGTTAGGCACCTCCCCCTCCTCCTCTTTTGTGAATACTGTCAGAAATATTCGTTCAGTATCCCTGCTTTTTCACTGTCCCTCTCTGCCCACCCACTGTCCATTCTATTCAGCCTCATTATCCCTCTCGTTGTCATTCTATGCTCCCTGATGTACCTATAAAAGGTTTTATCCCCCTTCTTAACCAAGTTGGCTGTTGTTTCCTCAGTTTGGGTCTTTGCTATTCTGACTTCCCTCCCTGCTTCCTTCTGCCTTAACTGGTACAGCTCTCTGTCCTGCTCCTTCTGTGTTTCCTTATACTTCCTGAATGCTATACTTTTCTCCCTGATCTTCCCCACCACCTCTTTTGAGAGCCATAGTGGCTTTTTCTTTCATTTTGATTCATTTATTTGCTTCACACAAAGGCTTGTTGCCTCTGTGATGGCAGTTTTGATGTTTCCCCATTGTTGCTCTACCCCTCCTTCTAGTCTATTTGCTAGTGCTTTTCTAAGGCACTCTCCATCTTGCCAAAGTCAGCCCTCCTGAAGTCTTGTACCCTCACTTTTGTATGGCTTGACTCTGTAGCTGAGTTTATCATGAACCACACTGTTTGGTGGTCACTTGTTCCCAGATGGCTACCCACTTCTAGATCTGAGATCCTCTCACTGTCCCCATTTGAGAGTATGAGATCCAAGAGTGCTCCCTCATGAGTGGGTTCTGAAACTAGCTGTCTGGGGCATGCCACCTGTAGAGCATTGAGAATGGACCTGCTCTTGGATGTGGCTGCAGCAAATGTGCTCCTGTTAACATCTGGCATATTCAGGATTCCCATCAACAGTATCTCCCATTTCTTTGCCATCCTAAGAATGCCTTCTATCATATCCTTGTCCATCCCCCCGACATGGGGGTCTGTATACAACCTCTGTGTGGATTGTGGTGCCATTTTCAGTCTCTAAGGTGACCCACGGTGCCTCCTCTCCTCCCTGTTTGCTCTTTTGTTCAGTTGCTTTTATCCCTTCCCTTACATAGAGAGCTACTTCTCCCCCTCTCCTCCCCTTCCTGTCTCTCCTGTAGGTTGTGTACCCTGGTATGTTAACACCCCAGTCATGGTTCTCTGTGTACTATGTTTCTGTGACTGCTTTGATATCCAGGCATCCCTCTTCCATCAAGGCCACCTGTTCAGGGAGCTTGTTGCCCAGACTAAGGGCATTGGTACTCATTACCTTCCATTTACTGATGGCCTTAACCCTTTTTGCCCCATCCCTGTCCTTATTGCCTTTGTCACTTTCTCCATTTACCCTTGCCCTTCTCCCTATCAACATCTCTAACTTGGTGTTTCCCTCACTTACTACCCTGCCTTTTTTTTGGGTGGGCTAGGATTTCCTTGCTCCTTTCCAATGCCTACCCCCTTGGCTAGTTTAAATGCTTGCTAATGAAGCATTTAAACCTGTCACCTAGGATCCTGGTTCCCCTCCTGGTCAGATGCAGACCATCACTCCAGAATAGGCCTGCATCACTCCACATGGACCCCCAGTCCCCAAATCCCTGAGCTCTGCACCAGTTTTTCAACCACTGATTGAATCCCATGATGCGGAGCACCGTAGCCTCACCTATGCTATAGACAGGTAGGACCTCCGAAAGGTTACCGTGTGTGCTACTTTGTCTAAGGCCCCTCCCCAACTCCACAAACTCTTCCTGCACTGCTCTGATCCCTTTCTTAGCCAGGTCATTTGTCCCTAGGTGGACAATGACATCCAGCTCCCTCCCCTGTGCAGCTGCTCTGGCGATCCTGATGATTCCCTTTTCCATTTGTGATCATTGAAGCTGTAACCTGAAATGAGACCACCTAGTAAATAGGACTCTGTAGCCCTAATGGTGTCAGTGTTACAGCATATGCCTGTATAAAAACAACATTGTCTATTACAAAATAACAGATCTGCATGTAAAAATTTCAAACCCATGAGATCTACACCCACTAGTTAAAAGCAAACTATACATACACAATCATATAGGCTACGTACAACCATTCTCTATAAATGCATAGTAGAAACATGTGAAAACAAATATCTCTTCATGTATTGTGCCAAAAAAGATTTTTTAATCAGTGGAGATTTGTTTCTGTTTATCAGCATATGGTTAGGCAACCAAAAGAGCACAGCTGGCCCCTTCTGAATCTCCCTATGAACCATTCCAAACACTGAAGGGCTCATTGGGGTTGGGATTAGGATAGGATAATACACAGCCTACCATTTGGGTAGTTAGGTCGCTGACAAGAACTCAGCTCCCACCAGATAACAGTACAGTATATCAGATAAAGGCATCGCTGATTACCAGGGACATGTAGATAGTATGGTTAGGAAATGGACTGCTTGCACACAGTGTTGTCAGAGTGGATATTAGTGGACAACAGTGTGACATTATTTTACTGCTATTTGGTGGGAGCTGGGTTGTTGTCAGTGATCAAGCTGCCCATATTGTAGGCTACATGCAATAATACATCATTTCAAAGCCCTTGTCACAGCAGTCACACTTGGGGGATTATAAGAACTCTTTTTTTGTAATGGTTTGAACTGTTTTTAGGCTACTTGGTCTTGTTTGAGGTCTGTCAGTTAAATTCCACAAGTCTGTTAGTCAGTCCAACTTTCCAGTTACTAAATGTACACTCCAGTCCACAATTTCTTCCCCAGTACTCATCACCATACACACTTTTTAAAATGAGTTATTGTAATGGTGTGACAGGAACATCTCACATCTAGTACATGATAGTTGTTATAAATCACAATAAATCAATGCTGGTATAAGCAGTCAAAAAAGAAGAAAAACACAATCTAGATTAATTCCCTATGACTTGGCACCTCCTTTTCTTATCCTGTTATAAATAGTAAGGCACAGTATATTTGAGGGAGTTTACATGCAGCCAATAATAGTGGGAGGAGTGGGGAGAAAGTGGGAATAAAAACAGCATAAAATATGCAACTAGAAGAGGCAACTTAAAAATTTAGATATGTTTTGTTAAGTAATGGAAATTGTAATCAGAAAGATTTGAAGTTAAGGTAAAACTGCAAAAAAGACAAAAGGCAAAGGGAAACGGTGCATTGGGCAAGATAATCCATGCATAAAAAGAATTCAAAAGGAATTGTTTGAGAGAAACCAACATTTGGGTTGGGGCAAGTCAATCCCCAAATTGTCTCAGCTCAGAAAGGACAATGGGGACATTTTCCTTTGCCTTTTACTCCCCATTTTGTTGCTGCTGTCTGGGAGTTATGCAAATGGAAGTGGTGTCAGTGTCTGAAGAAGCTGAGTTGAAAAGTCCAATTTGGGGAGCAGGGTGAAATAAATCATAATATACAAAGTCTGACTTAAGAAGTGTGCATACAGCACAGGACATCAAAAAATGGATATAAATTGCCACTTCTTAGGATCTGGTTCTCTAGTTATTTATGTGTGTTAAAATTGTATTGCAGGAGACTAACCATCTTTTACAACTCTGACTTTGATGGCAGATAAGGACTGCTTGGCCCACCCAGTCTGCCCATTTCCCTACCTTTTGGATAAGCTGCAGATCCTAGTTAACCAACAGCCTACTTCCTCCTACCCCCACTAGAATTGTCTTATGTTTGTCCCATGCTTTCTTGACTTCTCCCACTGTTTTTGAACCCACTACCTCCTCTGGAAGGCCATTCCAAGCATCCACCACCCTCTCTGCGAAGAAAATACTTCCTTACATTGCCCCTGAGCCATCCCCCCCCTCAATCTTCAAATTGTCCCCCCTTCTTCTTGTACATCTCTTTTTATGAAATATGCTACCTTCTTGGACTTTGATGATTCCCTTGAGGTATTTGAATGTTTCTATCATGTCCCCCCTCTCCCTCCTTTCCTCTGGGGTATGCATATTAAGCTCCTTTAGTTTCTCTTCATATGGCTTCTGGTGCAGACCCTGCACCATTTTAGTTGCCCTCCTCTGGACTGCATCCATCCATCCTATCTATGTCCTTGTGGAGATGGGGTCTCCAGAAATACAAACAGTACTCCAGATGGGGTCTCATCAACTGTCTGTACAGAGGGATAACACCTTCTTGTTTTTTATTGGTGATGTCTCTCCCTATGCATCCCAGTATTTCACCCAGCCTTCCATACTGTCTTTTAACATTGCTTGCCTACCTTTAGGTCATCTGATATGACCACCCCAGGTCCCGTTTCATTTTAGTTGTTCTTAGTACCCCCCCTTTGTGTACTCTTCCTCTGGGATTTGTTTCCCATGTGCAATATTTTGTACTTTTTTGCATTGAATCTAAGCTGCTGTACTTTTGACCAGTCTTTCAACCTTGTCAAGCCCCCTCTCTTTCTTTCCACCCCATGTATCAACCCTATTGCAGATCTTTGTGTCATCTACAAAGAAGCATACTTTTCCTTCCATCACCGCCACAATGTCACCTATAAAGACATTAAGGAGGACCGGTCCCAGTACTGAACCTTGTGGTACCCCACTAGTCACCTCCCTTTCCTTGGGGTGGACTTCATTTACCATTACCCTCTGTCTCCTGTTGTCCAGTCAATTGTTTACCCAGGTTACCATGCTGGGGCCCACTCTCAAGCTGGCTAACTTGTTTGTTAATCTTTTGTGTGGGACAGTGTCAAATGCATTGCTAAAGCCTAGGTAGGGTACATCCACAGCCCCTTCCTGGTCAACTACTTTGGTTACCCGGTCAAAGAAATCTAATAAATTTACCAGATTTACTGATTTACCAGATACACATCCCTGTGCTCCTCTTTCTGGGTCTCCTTGAACCTTCTGAATGCTACCTTTTTAGCCTTTACCTCCTGCTACCTCTTTAGAAAACCATAGCAGTCTCCTCTACCTTTTCCTTTTGCTTACCTGAGAGACACATGTTGCCTTCACTATGCCCTCTTTTAGTCTGGCCAACTTTACCTTGACCCCTTAGGTCATCTCCCTCAGCCATGTCATTTCTGAGGCATTCACACATCAATGCAAAATCAGTCTTGTGGTCTTATGGTCTCAAGGGATTCGTTAATAAACAACTTGAACTGCAGCTTTAAGGAGCAATCCTGGCAGTACAGCTATTACTTAAAAACATATGTCATAGTCATTATACTGTCACGGAATCCTGACTTGGCTACCAAAGTAGCATGCTTAGCAGGGAGAGATCATCCATCATCCTTCGGAGGGTTTCTTTAACATTTTTTTATGAGAACAGATCAAAGAATACCTGAAAAACAAATGAAGAAATACCTGCATTGAACTCACTGAGCCACATCTCATTTATCTGAAAGTAGTAATTTATCAGAAAGCAGGCTTTGCCTCTCAACTTCTGGGGATTTCATAAATATTCATGATCACCTGCTTGTCATTGCCTTTCCTGTTGAATTTTCCAGTAACTGACTTACCTTGGGTTCACCAGCTCAGTATTTATTTTCAGAATGGCCAAGCACATGTTCTGACTTTAATACCATTCAAACGTTGCAAGTTCTGGAACATTTGGAGATTGGTCAAAGGTGATTGATGTTACTCACTCAGAAGGTTGTGTTAGCAATATCACCATTTGTGCTGTTTCTTTTTGAAATCATTTTATTGTGCAAGCTAACCAAATTCAGCATTACAAACAACAGTTTCTTGTCTTAGTGTCACTATCACACCTACAAGCTTACTGCTTTGAGTACATTGCATGTGAGTGAACAGAAGATAACAGACATAGTATACCTGGAATACAGTGAGCTAAGTAACAGCATGTACTTGGTAGATTAAGCAGTCCTAGGAAGGCTTAGTACATGTAAACCCTACATGGGGCCAAACCTTACATTGGCCAATTACCATCCTCTTTTGTATTCAATCTATTTTCCTCCTCTACAACTAGTGCAGGTATTTTCCCTTCTACTGCCCCCACCCTATCACCCAGCATCTCAGGGACTTACCTTCAATCCTGATGCTTCCCCAATGGCTCCCCACCCCCTGGGATTGGCAGCTCTCACTTGCTGTCAAACAGATCCAGTTCCAGGAGAGGATGCTTAAGCCTGGTACGGAGCCTGCAAGGGGTCTGTATGACATCCCACACTGTGCCTGGACATTTTCAGACAGTTTTGTCTTCTCAGAGGGATGGGCATGCAGTGCTGTCCATACATACCTATGCACACTCCCATACACAGTGACACTGCCGGCTACCATACCTCCATTCCCCCAAGTTACAGTCTCTGGTAGTCTTTTCCCCAAGCCACCACTAGAGCTCAAACATGTGCCAGGTCTGCATCCCTCCCTCCCTCCGCAGTGGAGGAGAGCAGTTCATCAGATGCTTGAGCCTCCTTTCCCTTTCCAACCTCCAATGACTCGAGTCCATTCCTGATCCCGGGTCAATGATGTGATGGCATGTGAGACAAAAATGCCTCAGCCCTCCATGCCATCAGGCTAGCCCAGTTACCATCTTTGATTGCCTACAACATGGGTCCCTTTTCTTATGAAACTATTTTCCCTACCCATTTGTAGTAAGTTACAATCTTTTCACATTTAGGCATTGCTCAATGTTAATGACCAATTGTGTTGTAGAAAATGGGTTGAAGAGCCCCACGGGAAGCGTAACTAGCAATACTTGCTATATGATGTTGTGCATGGAATGCCAAAATTGGCTGACCTTGGGGCAAGTCAAGGTTTTGTGTATAGAGTTACCTTCCCCTGTCTGACATTCTGGGCATATATGGGATTTCTCAGGGCATCTAGAACATACTCTAGCAAAACCATGCCCAGTAGAGGAGGTGTAATTGTATCTCCCTGAGTTTTTATGGATGTGGGCAGAACTTACAGTCATCTTGCTGAAGCCCAGCTTGAAAAAATGGCTTATTGAGGAATACATTTTTTTGAGTTTTCAGTGTATCCTTCCACTAATGCAAATTACTATGGCATTTGAAGTAAATACTCCCTTCTTTCTGTTTTAAGATCACGTGCAGCACTTTATTTTTTACTGCAAATGGTAGTGTCAATAAAGAAATGCCTTTAAAGCACTGCCCTAATTGTTTTTTACCCCTCTGCTTAGTAAATACTGTAATTGTGCTTTCATGTTCATAGCTCTGTTTTCCTCTGAGTGCTGTAATTTGTTTCTGATGCTCTGCTAAGCTGGGCTGCTGGCATCTGCAGCATCATGACATCAGTGGGTGGTCTGTGAGCATTGCCATCTGTCAGAGATGCTCTTCCAACTTAATATTTCCTGGTCAGCAAAGTGCTGCAGTCAGGACATTTTGGTCTGATTTTAACACACTCTCCATATCTTTATACTGACTCCTTAATAATTTCTTTTAAGTTGTCAGATTTATGTGTCTTTCTTTCCTCTTAGTATGAACTGAGTTATTGTCGGGCGACATAAGTTATTTTATGAGGTCGCGCTTATATGTTGGGACAGTTCATGCAGTCTGTGCTTTCCTCTGTTGCTGTCATCATGTTTATATGTAGGGACAGTCCATGCAGTCCGTGCTTTCCCCTGTTGCTTTCACCATGGGATTTATTTTATTGCCATTTTCTTTATAAGACCTAATTTGCTGCAATTTGCATTTCTGTGTGTAAGAAATTAAATCAGAGTTTGACTGATTAGCTCTGTTGTCGTCTTGGCTCCTGTCAGCTATGTTGTCATGCACAGACTCTTCAACAGTGTAGTAATTATGTCTTACTCTGTATTTATTAGATTAGGTATGTTTCTGCATCTGTACTAAAAAAATATTCTCATACATTTGTGTGTGGGTGGGGGGGTTAGTTTGACAGGTCTGGACCAGCCCTTGCACTTCCTTACATTTCAGTCCACATTCTCACAGATGCATCAGCTTTCATTCTTGGCTGTAAACAGCTTTTTTTGCTATTTTATTTCTTCATATCATTTGATAATTTTGTAGAGTTTCTGTAATCAGTTTTATTTATTATATTTTTCCCTTTTTCTAACAGTTTATCATTGCAGTGTTTATCTGTAATCTGAATACTGGAGTGACCTGCAGCAGTGTTTGACCTACTCTCTAAATTTATTGTGTGCCCTAACAGTTTAAATAGTACTGCTCAGGAGCTGGCAGGGGAAGGAGAGGATTGAGCATCTGTAAGACCCCTCTCCTCTCCTGGGGTTTGCTGTGGGAGTGTGTCGCTCCGCAGTGACCTCCAGTGGAGACCGAGAAAAATGCAGATGCAGCACAAAGGAGGGAACATCACCAGAAATGGAAAATGGCTCTGCACTCAACCGGATCATGGCTGCCCGGCAGTCTGATGCTGTCCAATATCCTGGAGCCATCCGTCCCTCAGCAGTACCCCATGGCCAAGTATCATGCTTACCTGTCTCAGGTGCCTCTCTCATCGGAGGAGGGGGACCCGCCCGGGAGGGGTTATGTCTGGGTTACTGTGGGGATGTCTACAATGTGAGGTATGGGGCCCAGGAACAGGATCGATCAGATGTAGCCTTGGCACAGCTTGAAGGAGTGGCTGAGAGTTGCAGCACTTAGAGGGGGAAAAAAGATAATACAAAAAAAAATAGTACTACTGACAGTGGCTTTGCAACAGTGTGAGTTCTACTGCCCTATTTAGAAACATAGAAATATAGAAGTTGACAGCAGTTAAGGACTGTAAGGCCCATTCAGTCTGCCTATTTCTTCTACCTTATGAATGTGCCTTAGGCCTGTACTCTGTCAATGGCCTAACTATTCATACTTATCTGTATTGCTCCCTTGTGCTTTTCCTATGCCTGTTTGAAGCCCTGAACTGTAGTCATATCCACCACTTCCTGATGTAGGCCATTCCATGCATCCACCACCCTTTCTGTGAAAAGAACTTCCTCACATTACCCCTTAATCAGCTTCCCTCTAATATCATGCTGTGTCTTCTTGTCCTGCTATTTTTTTATATTGAAACATGTTAGACTCTTTCACCTTGTTAATGCCCTGAAGATGTTTGAATGTTTCGATCATATCACCTCTCTCCCTCCTTTGCTTTAGGGTATACATATTGAGCTCTGTTAAGCTGTCCTCATATGTTTTCTGATGCAGTCCCTCTACCATTTTGGTTGCCCTTCTTTGGCCTGCCTCCATTTTATTAATGTCCTTGTGCAGGTGTGGCCTCCAGTAATGCATGCAGTACTGCAGATGAGGCCTAGCCAGTATCTTGTAAAGAGGAATTATTACCTCCCTCTTACAACTTACAATACCCCTACTAATACACCCCAACATCCCCCTAGCCTCACCTACTGCTTTAGTGGTCTGCTTGGATGATTTCAGGTCATCTGTGATGATGATGCCCAAGCGTCCTTCTTCCCTTCTGATTGCCAGCAATTTCCCTCTCAACCTATGGGTGGCATCAGGGTTTCTCTTCCCTCTGTGCATGATCTTGCACTTCTTTCTGTTAAACCCCAGTTGCCACTCTTCGGACCATTTTGTCAGTTTATCCAGATCTCTTCTTATTCTGTCCACCCCATCTGGATCATTGACTCTGTTGCTGATCTTGGTGTCATCTGCAAACTGACAAACCTTACCCTCCAGTCCATCTGCAATGTCACTGATGAAGATATTGAAGAGGACTGGACCCAGGACTGATCCCTAAGGTACCCCACTTGTGACTTGCATCTTTTCTGACTGTATATCGTTTACCACCACTCTCTGTTTTCTGCCCGCCAACCAGTTTGCCACCCAGTTGACAAACTTCTGACCCATCCTGAACATACCCTCTTTATTAATCAATCTTCTATGTGGAATAGTATCTCATAGACTCACTAAACAGTTTTGATAATGTCTCTGCTAGTTCCACCCTTAGCTCCTTTATTATCCTGGGATGTATGCCATCAGGTCCCATTGCCTTGTCCACCCTGAGCTTAGCAAGCTCTTGTAGGACCCTTTCTTTTGTGAAGGGATTAGTGCACACCTCCCTCCCCCTGTGTCCATGGTGCTGAGCTGTGGGCCCTGCCCTATCTTCTCCTCAGTAAATACTGAGCAGAAGTATCGATTTAGGAAAGATGCTTTTCTTTCGTCCTCCTCTACACACTCCCTCTTATCCCTTTTGACCTTAGCAATACCCGCTCTGGACTTTCTCCTTCCACTAATTTATTTATTTAGTTTTTGTTGACTGGGTAAGTGCACTAGACAAATCCTGCCTATTTTCAGGCACGGCCCAGGGGAAGGGAATACAGATGAATGCCAACTGACCTTGAACCAGATTAAGCTGTTGGTGGTATATTTAGTGAATATGGGAAATTTGGCAAGGACACCGGGGAAATTCCCCTACTCTTTTCAATCAGTGCCATGGGATCTTTAACATCCACCTGAACTACCACAAATCCAGGCAGATGGGACCTCTGTTTAAAGTCTCATCTGAAAGACAGCACCTCAGAAGTGCAGCACCCCTCTCATGCTGCACTACAGTGTCAGTACTGGGATATTAACCCAAGTGCCAGATGTGGGAACTGAACCCACAACCCTCTGATCTTCCGGCCTCAGAGGCGAGTGTGCTACCTACTGAGCCACTGACACTAATGTATCTATAGAAAGTCTTGTCACCTTCTTTCACTGTTTGTGCTAGTGTTTTCTCAATTTGGACCTTTGTCTGCCTTACTGTCTTATACCTAAAGAAACCCCAGCACCACTCACTGCAGAAATGAATAAATATAACCCAAAAAATCAAATCAACAGGCGCATTGCAAGTTGAAAAATATTTGATTTAATAAAGTGCTTCCACACATATAAAAACAGTCAAAAACACCATTTACCTTACAAAAAAATAGGGGCTCAGGTGGGAGCCACAAAGCCTTACTGCCTTCCCTGCTTCCCTGCTTCCCTTAGGGAAGTTTGGTATGCCTCCCTATCTTTGTCCCGCTGCATTCCCTTATATTTCCTGAGGCCAGCCTTTTTGGGGCTGACCTTTTCTTCTACTGTTTTTGAGAACAAGAGTGGTTTCCTCCTTCTTTTGCTCTTGTTTTTCTCTCTAACACAATGGAATGTTGCTTCAAGTATTGTATCCATAATGCTTGCCCAGTTTTCCTGTATCCCCCACCTGTATTTCTTCTTGCCAGGGCTAGCTTAACTCTGTTGGTCATCTTATCAAAGTCAGCTCCTCTGAAGTCCCATATTTTTGCCTTGGAATGGGATGATTTAGTTCTAGTGGCCAAACTGAACCATACCATCTGATGGTCACTGGCCCCCAGGTGACCTTCTACCTGGAGATCTGTGATCCTTTCTCTGTTAATCAGTACTAGATCTAGGATAGCTCTGTCTCTTGGGGGTTGTTGTACCATTTGTTTGAGGTCCTCCCCCTGCAGGGAATCCACTATGTGTCTAGTTCTGGTGGTTGTTCCTGGTGGTATTGATCAATCTGTATCTGGCATGTTAAAGTCTCCCATTATCAGAACTTCCCCTTCATCTGTCATGTTTTGTATATCTTCTAACAGTAATGTGTCTATGTCCTCCCCCTGTCTGGAAGCTTGTAGACAACCCCAGTTCATATGGCTGTCCCATTTCCTGTTTCCAGGGCGACCCACAGTTTTCCTCGCTCCTTATATATATTCTGAATTTCTGTAGCTTTGATATTTTCATTGACATAAGGACCACTCCCCCCCCCTTTTAATAATAATAATGTTTATTTATATAGTGCAATTCATAAATTTTCAATGCGCTGTACAGTAAGGCTTTACAAGCAGTATAAAAAGATAAAATGCAATAGAACAAATATTAAAGGAATATAAATTCAGATGCTCATTAAACTCAGTCCCCAAAAGCACAGTCAAACAAGTAAGTTTTTAAAGCCATCTTATAGCTCTCCATGGTACAGCACCTCTGTCTCTTTTGAACAGTACATAGTTGGGTACTGAAGTCTCCCAAGTGTGGTTACTGGTGAACCATGTCTCATTAATGGCTACTATGTCCAATTTAGCCTCTGCCATTGTTGCCTGCAGGTCTGGGATCTTTTTACCAATATAATCATTTTATTTCCCTGCTTTTATAATGCTATCAACTTTTTGTTCAGTTTTGTTGTTTCCTGTTTTAATCTTTTGCTGATAAGAAGCACTGCTGTGCCATTGGTTGTAGGAATTTATTTTTATTTTTATTTATTAGATTCTCAGAAAATGCCTTTTAGCTGAAAACTGCTTTACAAAGGTTCCACTTCAGCATGAATGACACAAAAAAATTGCAGTGAATGACAGTCAAAATAGAACAACAGCACAAGTAGCACTTCAAACAGATAAATACAGACAGTCTTTGGGTAACATATCAATCAGGGAAATATAGACAAATTTTAGGTATGTATGACAAAGTGCAAGCAATGACTCAAACAATTGGATACATTGGTATAAGAAGCTGCAGAGTTTGCATGATGTAACAGTAGAACCCATTGAACAAGAAGGGTATAAGTGCACACTCTAGGAGAGGTGGGGGAGGGGCTGAGACAGCCAATGGAGGCCTTGTCACAGGAAAGGTTTGAGGTTCATTGTGAGTGGTGGGAGGGCTAAAAAGGGAGAAGGGTGAGTAGGTAAAGAGGGGGGTGATGGCTACAAGCTGTGACAGGGGAAGGGTGTATAGGCAAAAAAGGCAGGTAGTAGACTTGAGGGAGGGGTCTGGGTTTGGTAGGGGGAGGAGAGGAAAAAGTTAAGGGTGGAAGGAGAGGGACAGTGTGTTAGAGGCTGCAGGTGCAGCTACTAGCTGACTCTAAGTGATCTCATAGTTTAGACTTAAATTGGCCTAGTTTGGTTTCAGAGAGCAGGTCATCCTTGAGGGAGTTAAGTCAAAGAGGGGCTTGATATCAAAATGGTAAAGGATAAGCACAGTTTCTATCACATTCCTCAAGATAACCATGGGTGCAAGCAGTGGGCACTTGGTGGTAAATGTGCCAGTTAGGAACTAACTGATCATAGTGTTTTATGTGTTGGCCACTTTACAGAAGCTCAATTTACAATTTCACAAACTTTTTCAGATACCATTGATTTTACTCTTAAGTCAGTGTTGCTGAAACCAGATGCGTGTCCCACCATTTTTTTCATTTAAACAAGAAAAACCAACACGCCAAAGTAATGTCATTCAGAATAACAAAAAGATTGAGGCAAGTGATAAATATGATAAGCCATATTACAACGGTCGTATCTGAATTGCTGCTGAACGCTAACAGTGTGTCTGTAAAAGTGTCTGAAACGGACAGATATTTATTTTACTGTTATTGGCAATGTAGTGTCTGTGTTTATGGGTTCATGATAGTGTTACCAATGTGTTCATTGCTGTCTGTTTTTGCTGGTTAATATTACATAGCTGTGTATGTTTGCAGTACATTATTATGTGCATGGATTTCTGTGATTGGTGCTCTTACATGTCTCTGTGTTGTTGCAGGGTACTTTTAGATCACTTTTCAAAGTCAGTGGCTCACTACTCTTACGTCGGTGTATATGAGTGAATGATATGGTGACATGGGTGTATGACAGTTATGCTTGGTTTATAGTGCACTGCTCAGTAATATAATTATTTATTGAGCAATCAGAATTACAGCCTTTGAGCTGAAAGCTCTTTTACAAAGGATCCTCATCATAAAGGGAAGGGAGAATACATGAGTTTGGAAATCAATAGCAGCTAAATGGGCATCATCAAAAACATCATAATGTGATCAGCAGCAATCAATAACATTGATAACTGCAACACAACATAGGTAACAAAGGCAAAAGCAACACACAACCAGAGCATGGGTACAGGGTACATGGGGGATACTGTACACACAGCAGGGCAGACAATAAAGTGCCTAAGTCAAGTTAGGTACTAGTTGTAGAAAATCAGAGGTTGAAGCTATACAGGAGCTTGTAGGGAGGAACAGGAGATGTAGCTGAACATCATTCCTGATACTTAAATTGGTTACTAGGCTACATCCAGGGGAGTAAGCATAGCTGTGGTAAACAGTCAAGGTTAGTGGGAAATAATCAGCAATAGGTAGCAGAAGAGGAATCATAGCAGAGGAATGGAGGTTAGGTTCATAAGTAGGGAGGTTATAGAATAGGGAGGTGAGGGCTAACAGGGAGTAGGTGAGGAGAGTAGGGGGATGTATGGTAGGTAGGCTGGTAGGGCAGGTGTAGAGCAGGAAGTTTCAGGCCAATTTGAAGAGTGCAGGATTTATTTATTTATTTAAGAGTTTAACCAGGCGGGCATACTGAGCGACTAGCCACTCGTTTCCAGATGCAACAAGGGGGAAAACAGTAGGGTACATAGTGGTAAAAAAAACAGACACAGGTATTAATGTACAGAAAAGGGCACTCATACAGAGATATTATTATACAGTTAAGGGCACACATAAGAAGGATTGTACATGGTGGTAGCTATCTATATAGATTAAAACAAGGTGTACATACCAGGAAGCATACTGTATATAAGGTATATCATTGTATGAGTAGACTTAAGTTAAGAGCAAGATTTAGAGCCTCCATAAACCAATAGGTGAGGAATTAAGGCTCAGGAGACCTTGAGGGCCTCTAAGGTGTAGGTAGGTTATAGGCGCAGATAGTGAGAAAGTGTTCATGGAGGCAGGTGTTGAGGTGACTGGAGCTGGTGATATGATGGATATCTGTTGGTAGGTCATTCCAGAGTTTAGGTAAATGGTAACTAGGTGCAGACTGACCCTTGGTGGTGCGCATGCAAGGGATATGAAAGAGCCTATTATCAGAGTGACGCAACGAGTAGGCTGCCCTGGGTTGAGCATTTAAGGTGGACACCAGGTAGGGTGGTAGGGTGTGGGACCAGAATTTGGCAGTGACACATGAGCAATGAATTTGTCTGTGGGCTGAGAGGGAGGGAAAGGCAAGAGAGTTATAGAGGTCACAGTGGTGAGTGAGTTTAGGACATTCCAGTATGAAGCAGCAGAAGAAGTGAAAGAGAGTGTCCAGGCTGGACAGAGTGGAGGGTGGGGCGGTGCCATAGACTACATCTCTGTAGTCAAAGATTGGAAGTATCATTTTTGGCACAAGTTCTCTCCTGACCACAGTAGGCAGGCAACCTTTGTTGCGATAGAGGGCCCCTAATTTAGGAAGCAATTTTTTATGAAGAGAGTCTATGTGAACTGAGTAGTCTAGGTATTGATTGAGCCAGATTCCAAGGTAGTGGAACTCGGTGCAGGAATCAAGGGGTAAGATCCAGGGTTAGGAAGGGGGCGGATGGAGAGCCGGGAGGCGAGTTATGAGCCAAAAAGTAACGAGAGATTTTTTTAGCATTTAAGAAAAGCTGGTTTGATTTGAGACAGAGTTAGAACAGCATTGAAGTCCTGCTGCAGTTGGTCATGCACAGTATCTGCAGAAGGGCGGTGATGTAAATCACAGTATCGTCTGCATACATGTGAATGGCAGAGTGGGGAACAAACCTGCGGCAAGTTCATTCAGGAAAATAGAAAGGATAGGGCCCAGGACTGAGCCTTGTGGGAACGCCCATGGCAATTGGTAGAGGATGATGTGCTGGGGCCAACTTCCACGGATTGCTGTCTGCCCTGCAGATACGCCTGAACCAGTCAGTGGCATGGTCAGATAAACCAGCAGCCTTGAGTTTTCCCAGTAGTAGTGCATGGGAGACAGTGTCAAAGGCTTTGCAAGATCAATGAAAATGGCCCGATGTGATATGGCCTCTATCCATACCTAAAGAGGATGTCGTTAGTGACTTTTAATAGAGAGGACTTGAGTGGGTGAGATTTTCTGAAGCCTGATTGGTAGGGGTATAAAGAGGATTCGGTTAAGAACTGCGATAACTGAGCAAGGAAGAATTGTTCTTGTATTTTTGCCAGGGGTAGGGAGGGAGGGAGATGGAGCGGTGCTCCCTGGGGCAGAGGTGTCCCCCTCTTTTGGTAAAGGATGACAGTGGCCATCTTCCAAGCTACAGGAATTGATGATAGCAAAGGCGGTTGAGCAGGTCAGCTAGCAGTGTAGCTATAGCAGGGGCGAGAGCTGGAGTAGTTTGGAGTCCATGCCTGAGGGCATCTACCCTTGTTGGGGTTTGGGTTCAGAGCATTGTAAATGTCAGTTGGAGACAGGTAGGAAGGAGAATACGGTGGGGGGTGCACGGGGGAGAGGATGCAGTGGTCGCCTTGAGAGGGGTCGGAGGAAGCTCTGCACCAAGGAGGAGGCACTGCTGGTAAAGAATGTGTTGAAAGCTGAGGCAACATCAAGATGGTCGGACAAGGTTGTACCCTAGGATTGATAGGGCGGGGTGGGTGGTTGGCTCGGCAGAGATAGAAGGGTTCAATAGTTTTCCAGAATTTGGTCAGGTGATTTAGATTTGAGCTGAGGGCCTGCGAAAAGTAGTTCTGCTTAGCAAGTCTGATCGATTTTGTGCCACGAGTTCCTTAGGAGGCTCGATAAGATTGGAAGGTTTGTGGGAAGTTGGTCGATTTGTATTGTTTCCAAGCCTGATCCATGGTGCGGCATTTGCTGATGAGGTCCTCAGAAATCCATGGGAGGTGGGAGCCCCTTACTCTAGTTTTTTTAAGCAGAGCATGCTGGTTCCAGACATGTAGGAAGGTATCTTGGAAGTAGTCAAGTGCAAGGTCAATAGAAGGGGCCCTAGGGATGAAGGACCAGTCCACCAGGAACAGATCCAACAGGAGTGTTGTAAGAGAGAGTGCCAGTAACTGAGACTTGAGCATCACTACACCATGACTGGGACCTTGCAATCACTGGATATAAACTATACAAAATAGACAGGGTAGTCAGGAAGGGGGGAAGGGTGGCAGTTTATATCAGGGAGTGGATAACTTGCATGAGGGAGGAGTTGGAGGAAGGGGAGGTGGAGGCGTTATGGGTTCAATTAAGGTCCAATAGAGGGAGAAAGGTGAGGTGGTGGTGGTGTACAGACCACCCAACCAGGATAAGGAGAGGGACAGAGAACTGAGCTCACAAATATTGGAAACTGCAGGGAAGGAGAGGTGGTAATTGTGGGGGACTTCAACCTGTACAAGGTGGACTGAAGAATACCATCAACATGTGCAAGGAGTCAGGTGATCCTGAAAGGACTGTAGAGTGGGTTCCTGACTCAGGGCATCACAGAACCAACAGGCACAGAGGCAGTGCTTGTGCTTACAAATGCAGAGCATGTACAGGAAATAACGGTCAGGGAGAAATTGGGTGGGAGTGACAATTGCACAGTGTGGTTCCAGTTAAATATGGAAAGGGAAAGCATCTGAAGACCAAAATCTTGGATTTTAGAAGGTCAGATTTCAGGAATATTGGTGAAGTACTAAGAAGCCTCCTGGTGGACGTCAGAGCAGATAGAGGTGTGGACCAAAGGTGGTTCATTATTAAGGAAAGAATACTGGATGAGACAGAGGAATATGTTAGGCTCAGTTGGTAGGAACACAAAGGCCAAAGCACATAGCTGGTTCAGTTCTGGGGTTGCCTAGGCAGTAAGGGAAAAATGGCTGGTGTGGAGGATAATGGTGGAAAAGCAGAGATAATAAATGAATACTTCTGTTCCTTCTTCACCAGGGACAAGGATGGACCAGTGCCTTCAGGAGGAAGAAGATGAGCAGGGGGAGGGGGGAACATAGATCTACTGATAGAGGAGGATAGAGTGAGGGATGGGCTGCTAGCATTAAAGGCAGACAAATCACCAGGCCCAGACAGAGTACATCCAAGGGTAGTAAGGGAACTGGCCAAGGAGCTGGCAGGGCCACTGACAGTCCTATTTAATAGTTCACTAGAGTCAGATGGGGTACCACAGGGCTAGAGAACAGAACACAGGGTGTCCTGTTCACATAAACAGTCCCAAGAATGACCCAGAGAATTATAGACCAGTCAATCTGACCCCAATTGTGGGCAAGCTCATGGATACCATACTAAAGGAAAGTGTGGTGTAATATCTAGAGGAGCATGGTCTCTAGAATGTTAGGCAGCATGGGTTCATGGGGGGAAATTGTGAAAAACAAATCTGATTGATTTCTTTGACTGTGTCACTAAGACGGTAGACAGGGGCCAAGTAGTATACATCCTCTATCTGGATTTCAGCAAGACCTTTGACTCTGTGCCCCACAAAATGTTGATCATGAAGTTTGTGGACCTCAGGGTTGGGGATAAGCTGGCCAGATGGGTGGAAAACTGGCTGAGGGACAGAACCCAGAGGGTGGTTGTGGGGGGAGAGTTACCTGGCACCAGAGAGGTCACCAGTGGGGTGCCACAGTGTTCGATGCTGGGGCTGGAGTCATTCAATGTCTTCATCAATGACATTGGGGATGGGATAAAGGGCAAAATGTGCCTACTCACTGATGACACCAAGCTCTGTGGGACAGTGGACACAGCTGAAGGGGTACAAGACTTATATGATGACCTGGAAAAGCTGGGGAGGTGGTCCAGGATCTGGCAGCTTGGCTTCAATGCCAAGAAATGCAAAGTTATGTGTATTAGAACCAAGAATCTCAAGACAGGGTACTACCTGGGTGGAGCCCTGGTATCTGCACCAGAGGTGGAGAGGGACCTGGGAGTGATGATCACTAGTTATCTGAAGCACTCCACATGGTGCAAGAAAGCAGCAGCAAGGGCAAACAAGATGCTGGGATGCATAGCTAGGAGGATCAGTAGTAGGAGAGAAGAGGTTATACTGTCCTTTTACAGGCCTCTGGTAAGGCCACATCTACAGTATGGAGTTCAGTACTGGTGCCACACCTCAAAAAGGACATTAACCTGCTGGAGAAGGTACATTGGAGGGCTACAAAGATAACAGTAGGTCAATAGGGTAAGGTATATGAGGAGAGGTTGAGGGCACTGAACATGTACACTACAGAGGACAGGAGAGAGAGAGAGAGAGAAGGGGGGACATGACTGGGACTCAATGTACTTTAAAGGTATAAATAAGGTGGATAAGGATGGTCTCTTTAAATTGAGTGGCAACCATAATACAAAGGGTATAGTCTTAAGATTGGTCGGGAGGTTTAACAGGGTGGTCAGTAAGCAATTCTTCACAGAGAGAGTGGTGGGCACATGGAATGCTCTGCCAGAAGAGGTGATCTCATTGAACACAGTGGGCAGCTTCAAGAGAGGCTGGGATAGGCACAGGAGAAGGTAAGGATCATGGGTAGGGAGGATAGGAGGAGTGGGTAGGGGGCAGGAACAAGCTCTGGACCCTGCAGTATGAGCAGACTAGATAGACCAAATGGCCTTCTTCTACTGGCTTCTTAGTATGTTAGTATGACTCCTACTGCGCTTTCAAACCGTTTCATTTTTTTTGTCTGAGCGAACACATTAGGAGTAATGTCAAACAAAAGTAAACATCTTGAAAAGTATACAAGTTACACATACACCACTAGCATTTATGTTGTTCAGGACAAAAATGCCTTTCAAATGAGGGTAGTCACTACACTGAATTCATTATATTTTTTAAATATAGCTATCCAAAAGGTGAAAATAGTGAAGAAAATGAATATTCAATCAATCAATTTATTGGAGAGCAAAATTGAGAGAAAATTTCTCATTTACAATTGTACCCATCAGTACAAAACATAAAAGAACACACATACATAAAGACACAAATGCAAAGACATATTCAGTTACATAGATTCACAGAATTATGCAGTTATGAGTCACTTAAAAGCATCTACATTCATATGTCATAAATCTAACAAGCAATCATTTAAAGTGCGAAAATGTAATAATAATTGTCAATTTTAATTTTCTTTGGATAGATAACGAGGTAATTGGGACTGCAACTGCTAACCTATATCTACCAAATCTAGTTTTAAATCTTGATAAGAAATATTGAGGATAATCAGCTGATCTAAGAAAATATCTATTATGTTCTTTAATAATAACTGATCCCAGCAAATATGGGGGTACTTTACTCAAAACAACTTTATATACATAAAGCATCCAATGAATTTGTCTCCAAACTGATAAAGGTTGACAATCCGATTCAAAGTAAAGATTACAGTGATGGGCACGCCAAAGAAAACCAGTGATGAATCTTAATGCACTATGATAAAGAGGATCCAATACTTTTAAGACTGCATCAGTTGTTCTCATATAGATACAGTCACCATAATCTATTTGTGATATGAATAAAGAATTAACCAATTGTTTACGAATTTTAAAGCTAAAGCATGATTTATTCCTATAGAAAAAAGAGAACAGTTTCTTAAGTTTATTAAAAAGCATATGAATATGTAATTCAAATTTCATCAACTCATCTAACATAATACTTAAATATTTATACAATGAAGTTCTAGACAAATTAGTCCCCTCCAGAGTTTTAACATTTAAAGTTGAAGTTTTTTGATGACCTACCTTAGATTTCCCAGAAAATAGGGTCCATTGAGTTTTATTTACATTTAGCAATAAACGTGAATTCATTAAAGTTTGCTGAATAATATCAAAATCTTTCTGCATAGTGCAAATGGCATCTAGGAGATCCCTGCTCTGACAATACAAAATGGTGTCATCAGCATACCAAAGTATATTAGTGTCTGCTGATACACCCTCAACCAAATCATTTATATAAATGAGAAACAACAGGGTCCAAGTACTGATCCTTTGAGTACCCCCTTGTCAATCATATTTAAGTCAGAGCAGCAATCCTCCACCTTAACACATTGCAACCGTGAAGACAAATAAGCAGAAAAACAAAATAAAGTACCCGAACCTGAAATCTTTAACTTATTCAGTAACAGATTACGATCAACAGAATTAAATGCCTTTGATAAATCCCCAAAAATAGCAGGAATCAAGCAACCCTTATCAAAGGCAGTATATATATCATCCACTACCTTTGATACTGCATAAATAGTATTATGACCTTTACGAAAACCGGTTTGATTATTTATCAATATTCCATTTTTATCTAAATATTTAACAAGTTGCCCATGTACTAACTTTTCAGGGCTTTAGTAATAGGTGTCAAAATAGATATAGGTCTATAACAACCTAGATCAGACTCATCACCCCCTTCAAAAATGGAATTACACAAGCTGTTTTCCAATTCATCAGGGATTTCATTAGTACTTAAGGATACATTAAACATATAAACTATATACTTTGCCATAACTGAGGCTCCAGTCTTATAGAATATAGGATCAATAGTATCTAATCTAAGTATCTAATATTTAGGTAATCAGATGGTCATATTTTAAAAATTATAATTAGTGCAGCTTATTGAATAGGCTTATTTGAGAGGTCTTTTTGTCCTGAACAACTTTCATGGTAGTTGTGTATGTGTAACTTAGATACTTTCTGAGAAAGTTACATTAGTTCTGCATGACTCCTACTGTGTTGGCTCAGAGAGAAAAGAATGTTGCTGTTTGGTTAGAAATTGGTCAGAGCATAGCTGACAGAGGCTGGTAGTAATGGAGTTCACTGTATTAGAGTGAAAGAGTGAAAGAATTTACTCTGCCTGACCTCCTGATCCTCCTAGCTGGATCCCTCACTACAGGGGTATGTGCCTGTGCTGAGGATCTCCCATGGCCAGCAGCACTCCACAGCCACCACATCGGCCACCACCCTGACTCACAGGAGCTACTCTGCCTGACCTCCTGGTCCTCCTAGCCGGATCCCTCACTACAGGTATGAGTGCTAGTGCTGCCAATTGACTGAAAGGCCTGTGCTGCCATTCGATTGGTGTGGCATTCTTCTGGGTGGACTGTGATTGGACCTGCCTGCTCCTTTCCTATTGGGGGCACTTCCCAGCCACTATCTAAGCTGGGGAAAAACTTTTTTTTTTCTGGACTTTATGAATGTAACTTAGCTATTCCTGCCCACATTATTGCCTGCTTTATTTAGAACTGTGTAAAGTGCTATTTCAGTGGGAAGCTAGGCAGCCAAACTACAAATGTACTGTGTGCTGCTAACTGGTTAGATAGTTATAGCCGAGCATTATTGTGATTGTACTGTGTGTAGCCTGCCTAGTTGAAAGTTAGTTCTCTTTTTTCTAAGTTTATTTGGTTAGTGTTCTGTATTACTGCAACTGTTTCTGCAGTCCCTAGCGCTCCCGCCTCCCTCACTTATTTTCTAGTCCCCACGGCTGCAGCCTGAATGGCAATTGCCAGCCTTTCCCAACCTGTTCCTTTCTTTTCTTAGCTATCTCCACTGGTTCCACTCTATCTTTCCCTCCCCCCAGCATTGTACTCTTCCATTCCGTGCTCCTTGATTACACTTCATAACACCCTCTGTTCTCCCCCACTCATCCCATTACCTCCCTAGACCATTCTTTTGTATTATTTTGCACCCCTGCCCCCACTGTCGGCCTGCCGCCAGCCCCCACCTCTCCTTGTCTGCTGCTGAGTTTCCCCTCTAAATACTGTTTCCCTCTCTGCTTTCATCCAGGGGTCTGTGCCTGTGCTGAGGATCTCCCATGGCCAGTGGCACTCCATGGCTGCCACCTTGGCTGCTGCCCTGATTCACATGGGCCACTCTGCCTGACCTTCTGGTCCTCCTAGCGGATCCCTCACTACAAGTATGAGTGCTAGTGCTGCCAGTTGACCAAAAGCCCTGAGATGCCCTCTGATTGGTGCGGCATTCTTCTAGGTGGACCGTAATTGGACCTGCCTGCTCCTGCTCCTTTCCTTTTGAGGGCACTTCCCAGCCACTCTCTAAGCTGGGGAAAACAGCTTTTTTCTCCTCCTGGACTTTATGTATTTAATGTAGCTACTCCTGCCCACATTATTGCCTGCTTTATTTTGTTATGCACCCACCCCCTCCCATGCCACCATTAAATACACACTTGCCTCTCCCTCCTCATTGCTCCATCTCCCAATTGGCCTAGCCTTCTCTACTGCAAGCCCTACCCACCTGCCTGGGCAGGTCTCACTAGGCATGAGAAATCTAAAGAAGCATTGACCCATTCCAACAATCATCCTTCACTACACTGCTGTAACACCTCAGCTGCTCAACCATGACTTTTGCTAAGCTGGCTTTGCATCTGTTAATATTGGGAATGATGATGTTGCACTGCCCCACAGTCCCTGTTAACACTAGCAACCATAGCCCTCACCATGATGTATCAGTAAATTTCCTGCACTACACATAAGGCATGACCACTGGGATCCATACCAACTGTACCCTGCTTCACTGCACCCCAATCTGGCACCTTGGCTACCTTCTGTATATCCAATCACGTGGCACCCATATGAACATGGCAATATATGTTGGTCCATGCCATTGTGACCTTGCACCTTGATTATTGCAACTCCCTGCACTTAGGGCTACCTGGGGTTGATATCCACTGCTTGCAGCTTGTGCAGAATGCTGCAACACTATTGTTGACCTGGGGCTTCTCTAGCCTCCCATATCACTCCTGTGCTGCACAATCTGCACTGGCTGCTGGTTAAGGTTGGTTTACTGACTTATAAAGCCCTACATGGACTTGGCCCTGACTACCTGAAAGAGCTTCTTGTCCCGTATTGCCCTGAATGACAGGTCTGTTCAGCTGATGAGGGGTTGCTGGAGATTCCAAGGGTGTCATTGAAATCTTCATGGGCCCATGTATTTATGTACGTGGCCCCTTCCCTCTGGAATTCTCTACCCCATCAGCTATGGCAGTGCATGACTGTGGGAGGTTTTAAACAGGTGTTGAAAACCTTTTTATGGTGTCAGGCCTTTAGTGGCATTGATTGAGTGTGACCCCACAGACTGTTATTATTATCATTACTGTGTATGTTGATTTTACTACTGCTGTTTTATCTTTTTGTAAAGTGCCTTGATAGTTTGAAAAGCGCTTATGCGAAATAAAGCTATTATTATTATATATTGTGCTCTGCAATTTCACAGGGCAAGCACAGACCAGCAGGGACAAGAGGTGTAGTTGCCCTACAATAAAACTTGTCCTCAAAATGATTAAAGCGTACCTTCTCAGGTTATTACTTATGCTACTCCTGCTATCTGGAGACATTCATCCCAACCTGGGACCTACTGATCTAGCCCACATGCCCTGAAAAGGCAGGAGGGGTTCCTCACATTAGCCTCAATCAATGTCTGTAGCCCCCTCAACAAACTTGACATTCTGAAAACCTGGGTCCAGCAACATAACCCTGATGTTCTCTTTGTTGTCAAAACATGGCTTAACCCCAAGATACCAGATGCTGCAGTCACCATCCCTGGATACACTATATTCAGGCAGGACAGGGTCTCTAAATGAGGTGGGGGCTGTGCCATCTACTTGAGGAATTCCTATCTGGGTCAAGTCTTTCCTCTCTCAAACCCTACACCCCCCTGACAGGTTCTCACTACTAAAGTTCTACTTGAGGTGCACAACAAGGATCTCACCATGGCATCTGTTTACCTACCCCCTAAAGATCAGGCCAATGGATTTGTGAGCATCATGGAAAACCTAGGGGGTATACACCATAGCTCTGAAATCATAATACTCAGTGACATCAACATAAATTGGCTGTCTCCAGAGGCTGGAAACTACAAGGATGCCATCATGGCACAGAACCTCACCCAGCTTGTTACCACCCCCACCAGATGCAATTATAGGACAGGGTTGCACACTCTTCTGAAATGGATCCTTTCTAATCACCCTGAATGAATTTCTAAAGTCTCAGTGCTCCATGATGGTATCAGTGACCACTCACCTGTTACCTGTACCTGAACAAACAAATTCATTAAGCCTCCTCCTAAAATAATCCAAACCATAATGTTGAAGGAGGGGCTCCTTGGGCTACTAAAAACACATCTAAGCCTCCTGGACTGGATGCCAATCGACTTCTCCAAAGATGTTAACTAAGCCTTGGACCTTTTCATCAACCACTTGGCTATGGCCTGCAATATCTTTGCACCTCTAAAAAAGCTGAAGGTCAGGGGAAGAGCTAACCCTTGGATAACCCCTGAACTAATCACTTTACTCAAACATTGAGGCCATCTCTGGCACTGTACCTGTGTAACTTCCAAACTTGGGGATATTCATAAATATAAAGCTGCCAGAAATGAGTGCATGCAGGCAATTCGGAGTGCAAAAGCAGATATTTCAAGGAGGCTCTCTCCAACTCCTGGGGTGATGGAAAAAAATTCTGGAGTAACTTGAAAGACCTTACAGGCAAGGACCCTAAGTCACCACCCACCAAGCTCAACGTAAATGGAACACCTACATCTGACCTGTACACAGTCACCAATACCTTTAACAATGCATTATCCAACTTGGATAGTGTCCTCCCATTGGACTTCTTTGATGCCCCCTCTGGTAGTAACCCTCCTGGCACTGCTTCTCTCCTACACCCTGGCCTACAGTTCTACTTCAAGGAGATCCCAGTGCACATAGCCAGAACCTATATTCAGAAGGCCATCTGCAACACAGGCCACAGCGGTGACTCCCTCAACCTGAAGTTGTTAGCACTTGTCCTTGAAGAAATCCTTGTACCCCTGGCAAAGATCGTCAACCTATCACTAAGGATGTCCCAGTTCCCATCCTGCTGGAAGCAGGCGACCATCACACCAATACACAAAAGTGGAGACATGTCACTACACTCCAACTACAGACCAATCTCCATCCTCCCTCCATTGTCTAAGGCCCTGGAGTGCATCTCCTCAGACCAGCTAGTTGAGTACCTGGAAAAATATGACATCTAGTGTCCTGAGCAACATGGTTTTCAAAAAGGGCACACTACCACCACTGCACTATTAGAATTCATGAGCTTCTTCCATACCACTCTCAGTCAAGGAAACTGTGTGGGGGCAGTATTCATAGACCTTACAAAAGCCTTTGATACTGTCAACCACCCATTCCTACTCAAGCAATTATCAAACATTGGGCTCTGCAAAGAAGTGCTGCTCTGATTTTCAAGTTACCTTGGGAAGAGGGTCCAGTGGGTTAGTATCACCAGTGCCACCTTGGAAAAAAAGCCAGTCCTTTCAGGGGTCCCACAGGGGTCCATCCTGGGACCACTACTCTTCAGCCTCTTCCTCAATGACCTTCCCAGTGTCTGCTATCAGAAATTACTACTCTACACTGATGATGCAGTCATGTTCACTAACAACCAAGCTGTGGAGCTTCTTCAGAAACAATTGCAGCTTGAATTCATGCACATTGAAGAATGGTTCAAGTCACACAAACTGGTCATGAACTACAGCAAAACAAAGGTAATGACTTTCTATAATGCTAGGAGTAAGTACAAATCCCATGACCTCACCATCAAAAACCAAACAGGGACCATACTTGAACATGTTCCTGAATTTAAATACCTAGGTGTTCTTGGACAGCTCCTCTCCTACCATCAGCACATTGATTCTGTCTCCAAAGCCACCAATATCCATATAGGCCTGCTGTACAGACATAAACACTGCATGACTCCTGCCCCTCTCTGGTTGGCAATCAGCAGCTCTGTCACCTCCATCATTGATTACGGGCTAGCAATCTATGACTCTGACTCTGCCTCTGCCCACTACAGAATTACAGTCACACTCAACAAAGCATGCAGGCTTCCAACTGGGGCTGACTGACTTACACACACTTAGACCTGTACACTCAGGCAGGATGGCTTTCTCTCATCAGCCGGATCCAGTATCAAACGTGCCTCCTAGCCAAAAAAGTCCTCCTTGGGGTCATACCCCCAGGTGTTGAAAAGCTCCTCATTGATCTCTACAGCACTCAGCAAACTAGAAGCTCACAACAACAAACCTTCCTTGTCCCCAGATGCCTGACTACCATGGGTCAGAGTGCTTTTACCCACAGAGCTCCACAGTGGGTACAATGCTCTCAACAAAGAAACTCTTACAGATGCTGCTCTTGGCCCTTTTAAGAGACAACTCCAACTTCATCTAAGTTCAACTAGTCATTGTGACTGCTTCACCTAACCTGGGGCCTCACACTCACTGCACTCTTCTTTAGACAGAACAGCTACCCCCTCCCTACCATGCCCTCCCTCTCCCTGCCTCCCCTCCCCCACTCCCTTTCCTCACCCCTCCCTGGCACTTACTACATCTATCCTCCCTCCCTCCCTTGAGTGCTCTTACCCTCTCCCTTTACCCTCCGACAACAGCCTTCCTGCCTGCGTACCCCCCTCCCTATCCTCTCACCAGCAGTGCTTATTTTTAAGGTTGCCCTTGGATATTACGTCATTCTACTTAACATTGGCACATATTGAGGCACTGTAATTACCTAAGCCTCAGTCTCTTGCTTCGTTTTATTGTGTAACTATGTATAATTCTGTCAACCTTTGTATGTATGTTTACCCTCCATTTACTCAATGTGGAGCCTTTGTAAACAAGACAGTTAATGCTGAAAGGTATTTGTAATCCTAGATTTCAATAAAATAAAAAAATAAAAAGTTTAATAAAAAAAAGAAGGGGAGGGTGATGGGGGTACCTCAGGGATCAGTGCTGGACCCAGTCCTCTTTATTGTCTTTATAAGTGAAACTGAGAAGAAGCAGGAAGGGAAGGTTTGACTCTGCATGATGATACCAAGATCTGCAGCAGGGTGGAAAAGTATGAGCAGAGACCGTAGAAGACTTGAACAGTGATCAAGGATATGGCAGCTAGGTTTCAACACAAAAATGTAAAATAATGCACTTGGGGCACAGAAATCCAGGGGCAGAGTACAAAATGGGTGGAATGGTAATGACAACATTAAGAAAGCACACATTCAAAAAAAACATGCTTTTACATACAGTTGATTGCTGTTTTCGGGGGGACATGGCAAACTATAGACCAATCAGCCTCACCAGTGTTTTGGGTAAAATCTTTGAATCCCTACTAAAAAATAAACTAGAGGAGGCCATGAAGAGTAAAAGCTTAGTAGATCATACTCAGCATGGCTTTAAGCAACATAGGTCATGCTTGACCAGCAACTTGGTCTTCTATGAAAACATAAGTAAAACATGTAAGCAATAAGACACAACGGGGTGTGCATTAGACAGTTCTAATGCACGGCTAGGGGGATGTAGTGAGGCACGAGCCCATAGCCCGAGAGTGCATCCAGTCCCTCAACCGTGCATTAGAACTGTCTAATGCACATCTCTATGTAGTATCTTATTGCACTTATAAAATGGGCCTGTGTATTCTAAATGTGGTTTCTAGTTTTAGCTGTGCATTAGACAGTTCTATCACATAGCTAACAGCCAATCAGATTGCTTGAAATCCTTTGCCCATTTTATAATAGGAGATAAGGTACCAGTGAACATTATCTACTTAGACTTCTGCAAAGCATTTGATAAAGTGCCTCATGGAACATTAGTAGCCAAAATGTGCAAACTAGGAATAAATAACATAATAGTAGATTGGGTGGAAGAATGGTTGAATAAATGCACTCAAAGGGTATGCATCAGGGGACACATTCCCAAATCAAGTATAATCACTAGTGGCATGCCACAGGGATCTGTTCTGGGCCTGGCAATTATACTCCATCTTCATATCCGATATGATGAATAATATCAACAGCTTTGCTATCAAATTCACTGATGACACAAAATTAGCAGCACAGGTTAAAACAGAGGATGACATTCTTAATCTCAAGACAGACCTAAAAAAATTAGAAGACTGGGCACTATTAAACGACATGACATTTAACAGCAGTAAATGTGTAATAATACACTTAGGGGCAACAAATAAACATAATCAATTTGGTTTAAATGAGCTAGCATTAAAATCTGTATTGGAGGAAACAGATCTTGGAATAATTATAAAACCAGATCTATCCTTCCAAGGCCATTGTAACCATGTTATCAGCCATGTCAACAGACTTATAGTCAATATAAAGAGGTCTTTCACCTCTAGAGATAGGGGCTGTATTTCTCCTCTTTATAAAGGATATGTTTAGATCTCATATGGACTACTGCTCATCACTCTGGAGCGTTATCTCGCAGGAGAGATGTGAATAGGTTGGAGAGAGTCACCAAAATAATAGCTAACATGCACAATAAGACCTACAGTATGATATAAGATTGGAGGTTAAACTTGTACTCTCTGTGTCACAGAAGAAAAATAGGTAAAACATAATATGTTACACTGTCGCAAATGCAAAACCACAAGCGGTAGTGGTAACGCAAACAGTGATAGAACCAGCAAGGTAAAATAAAATAGTAATGCTAACTGTAATGGAAACACAAGCGCAAATGGTAAAACACATAGCGACGCAAACGTACACAATAACGCAAACAGTAGGAGAAATGCAAAAGGTAATGAAGACAGAAATGGTAACACAAATGGTAAAGCAAACACTCACGACAACAGAAACGAAAACATTAACAAAAACAGTAATGGAAATGCAAACAGTAACAGAAATGCAAACAGAAATGCAAACAGTAATGGTAATGGCAACACAGAAGGAAACAGTAATGAAATCAACATGGGAAATGCTACCAAAAACTCAAATACTAAGGCCAACAGGAATGCAAACAGTGATGAAGATGCAAACAGTAATGGTAATGCAACTGGAAACGCAAACGGTTACAGTAACACCAACGATGATGGCAAAGGGAACAGTAATATAAATGGAAATGCAAATGCAAGCACGTACACAAATGTAAATCTTTGCATGCATGGTCATGGTAACACAATTGGAAATGCAAACATTGACGGTAACACCAATGGTGACACCAAAGAAACACAAATACAAATGGAAATGCAAACAGAAGTGTGCATAGCGTAAATGGTAATGCACACAGTGATGCAAAAGAAACTCAAATAAAACAGTAATGGAAAGCATAGCGTTAACAGTAACACAACACAAAGGGTAACGACATGGTGATGTAAACGGGGAACGCTAACACAAATGGTTACGGAAACACAAGTGGAAACACTAACTGTGACAGTAATGGAAATGCACACTGTTTTTTCCCCCAAAAGTAGCATTCAGAAGCACAGTGAATACAAAGAATGTATGCATAATAATGGGCCTCGGAGCAGAAAATGAACGCTTGGAATACTAAATTGCTTATATCTCAGAAACTGTACAACGTAGGAAAAAAATTAAAATCTCATATTATTTATGACTTTCCTGGCTAGTTTTGCACTTATCCCTCTAGCAGGAAGCTAAGCATTTTTCTGATGAAAAGTCTGTATCTCGAAGCATTTTCGAGATACGGCCCCGAAAGGCGCAGCGGACACCGTAATGTTAGCCTATGGGAAAAATTGTCAACTTTGGAGTGCCATAACTTTGCAGCTATCTAATATTTTATCACCAAACCAACAAAAAGTCACATCTGTGGGATCTTGACTTTCTTCTGTTCAAATTTCAGCCCAAAACACCAAACCATTCTTTTGTAGCAGGGTGGCAAAGATTTCCTATTCTCTTGGGCATAGTGTCACAAAGTAGTTTTCTGATATGCAACACTTTCACAAAAAAAATCATGAAAATGTCAAATATGTGACACTACTTTACAACACTACTGTTTACAAAAATTTGAAAAACATATTTCTGGGGTGTTTAACCCCCCCAAAAAAAGACATGGCTAGCATCCTCAGGACTCGACTAGGTGAACGCAACAATAATTGTGTCCCTAGAGGGTCCCAAATTTAAATGCCAAGCATTTCTGTGACCACCAACTGAAAACAAGATGGTGGATTCATAGACAATGTATAGGGCTAATTTGCAACACTACAACTGCATTTGCGACACTGTCAAACTTTTCGTTAACTTTTCCCATTGATTATAATGGGAAACTTATTTTTTGACTGATTTTTGAACTGTTTAATATTTTTTTCATGAAATCTTCAAAAGGCACATCAGGAACCCTGGCTGCATGTTCCCTGACGGTTTTGGACCAGATGTGCAAGATTGTGCAACCTGTAGGCATGAGCAAAGAATGCACAAAAATGCATAACTATCACATTCTCTGGTGCTATGTAGCTCCATAACAGTATGCCCAACTGTTACAAAACTTGGCAGAACCAGAGATCTATGGTACTGATCTATGCCTGCTAACTTTCAGACAAATCTGTCACACAGAATCAAAGTTATTAAGCTGCTGAATTTCATAGTTTAACTTTAAATGGGGTACTCAACCCTAACTATAGTGGCACTACCATGCATTTATATATATATATATGTATATATATATATATATATATATATATATATATATATATAGATAGATAGATAGATAGATATAGATATAGATATGATGTATATATATATATATATATATATATATATATATATATATACTGTATATGTATATATATATATATATATATACAAAATAGTGGCATGGTAGTGCCACTATAGTTAGGGTTGAGGAGCCATTTTAAGGTTAAAGGGTCAAACTTTGCACCTTAATAACTTTGCCACCATTCAACAGATTTGCCTGAAATTTGGTATGCATGATTGGACATGGTAATCTTGGGATCTGCCAAGTTTCGTACCAGTTGGATATACAGCTGCAGAGTTATTAAGCGCCAATGAAATGTGCATTTATGCTTTTTTGCAAATTCTTTGCTCTTGCCTACAGGTTGCACGATTTGCATGACCAGTCCAAAAACTTCAGGGAACATGCGGCCGCGGTGCCCGATGAGCCTTTTGAAGATTTCATGGAAAAATATTAAATGGTTCAAAATTTATTCAAAAAACAAGTTCCATTATGGGAAAAGTTAACAAAAAGTTTGAAAGTGTCGCCAAAATCGGTTTTACTTTCGCCAAATGGCCCTTTTACTGTCGCAAATCCGCCATTTTGTTTTCAGTTGGTCATCAGAAAAATGCTTGGCATTTACATTTGGGATCCTCTAGCAACCTAATTCTTTTGTATTCACCCAGTCTGACCCTGAGGATGCTAGGCATGTCTTTATTTTGGGGTAAAACACCTCAGAAATATGTTTTAAAAATTTCGGAAATATGACTTTAACATTTTTTTTCATCAAATCGGTTCCTGAGATATAAGCAATTTAGTATTCCAACTCCTATTTTTCTGCTCTGAGACCCATTATTATGCATACATTCCTTGTACTCCTATTTCTCTATGCAGCTTTTGGGAAAAACCAGCCATGTGCTTACATTACTGTTACCCTTACTGCTTCTGCTTGTGGTTCCATACCGTTTCACTTACTGTTCCCATCTATGCCACCATGTGCATTACCCTTTGCATTTTCATTTGCACTTGCGTTTGCATTATTTTAACCATTTGTGTCTACAGTACTGTTTATCTTTGTGTTTCACTTTGCGTCACCATGCGCATTACCATTTGTGTTTGCAGGCACCGTGTTACTATGTGACAAGACATCTCGTGGTGGGGGGCCCTGTGCGCCCACAGTCCCATTACATTCACTATTTCTCAGACTAATTCTCAAAAGAAGGAAATTAGATGCAAAAACTCTGTTTAATGCATTAGTTAGGGTTTGTTCCACAGTGACAAAAGCAAGGAAATTCAGTGTTAGGGTTGAAAGCCCCTAGGAATCCCACCCACACCCCAACCGGCATGGGTGTGCATTGG
The DNA here is from genome assembly GCA_016271365.2 of Neoceratodus forsteri. Taxonomy (NCBI): domain Eukaryota; kingdom Metazoa; phylum Chordata; order Ceratodontiformes; family Ceratodontidae; genus Neoceratodus; species Neoceratodus forsteri. Next base: position 43,455,217 of record JADMNL010000035.1, read on the forward strand.
GGTTATCAGTCCTAACTCTCACCCCATTCTCATATACCTCTGCTTCTTCTATACATCTGATGGGGTGAGAGTTAGGGCTGGCAACCAATGCACACCTGATGCTGTTGGAGAGTGGGCAGGGGTCTTAGGGGGAGCTTTCAACCCTAACACTGAATTTCCTCACTTTGTCGCTGTGGAACAACCTAACTAATACATTAAATGGAGTTTTTTACCTCTATATGTATATTAAAGGCAAAAAAGACCAAACCATTATTTTGCAGCAGGCTGGCAAAGAATTCCTGTCATGCAGCGGACGCCGCAATGTTAGTCTATAGGAAAAAGTGTCAACTTCGGAGTACCGTAACTTTGCATCCATGCAATATTTTGCCACCAAACCAACAAAAGGCACATCTAATGAGATGTTGTCTGCCTTCCCTCCAAATTTCAGCCCAAAAGACCAAACTGTTCATTTGCAGCAGGGTGGCAAAGAATTCCTGTTATTTTGGGCATAGTGTCGCAAAGTAGTGTTGTGATTTGCAAAAGCTTTCGCAAAAATTTTTGACACTTTCGTGAGTGCGACTCTACTTTGTGACATTACTTTTTTCAGAAATTGGAAAAACATATTTCTAGGGTGTTTATCCTCAAAATAAAGACATGCCTAGCATCCTCAGGGTCTGACTAGATAAACACAAAAAGAATTGTGTTGCTAGAGCATCCCAAATTTAAATGCCAAGCATTTTTCTGATCACCAACTGAAAACAAAATGGCAGATTTGTGACACTACTAGGGCCATTTGCGACACTAAAAAGTGCATTTGCGACACTGTCAAACTTTTTGTTAACTTTTCCCATTGACTTATAATGGGAAATTGTTTTTTGAATAACTTTTGAACCGTTAAATATTTTTTCACAAAATCTTCAAAAGGCACATCGGGGACCCCGGCTGCATGTTCTCTGAAATTTTTGGACTGGTCAAGCAAACCGTGCAACCCGTAGGGATGAGCAAAGAATTCAAAAAAGTGTAAACGCATGCACAGATCATACTTAATAACTCCACAACTGTATGTCTGAACAGTACAAAAGTTGGTGTATCACAAGATGTGTGGTTCTTGATCATGTATTCCAAATTTAAGGCAAATCCATTGAACGATTGCAAAGTTATTAAGGTGAAAAATCTTAGGTTTAACATGTAAATAGCTCCTCAACCCTAACTAGGGTAGCACTACCGTGCTGCCATATATATATATATATATATATATATATAGAGTTAGGGTTGAGTAGCCCTTTTAATTTGGCAGGCATGGGGCATAACCATAGATCTTGGGATCTGCCAACCTTCGTATTGGTCAGATATATGGCTGCAGATTTATTAAGCAACATCCGTGTGCGCATTTACAGTTTTTTTGCGTCTTCTTTGCTCGCACCTACAGGTCACATGGTTTGTGCGACTGGTCTGAATACTTCAGGGAACATGCGGTTGGGTTCCTCGATGTGCCTTTTGAAGATTTCGTGAAAAAATATTAAACGGTTCAAAAGTTATTCAAAAAACAAGTTCCCATTATAAGTCAATGGGAAAAGTTAACAAAAAGTTCAACACTTTCGCACATGCACTTTTTAGTTTCGTAAATGGCCCTAGTAGTGTCACAAATCTGCCATTTTATTTTCAGTTACTGATCACAGAAATGTTTGCCATTTAAAACTGGGACCATCTAGAGACATAATTATTTTTGTGTTTACCTATTCAAGCCCTGAGGATCCTAGCCATGTCTTTATTTTGGGGTTAAACACCCCAGAAATATGATTTTCAAATTTCTGGAAAAAGTAGTGTGGCAAACTAGAGTCGCACTAATGACACTTTCACAAATTTTGCGAAAGTTTTTGCAAATCACGACACTACTTTTCCAGACTATGGCCAAAATGACAGGAGTTCTTTGTCACCCTGCTGCAAAAGAAGGGTTTGGTCTTTTGAGCTAAAATTTGGAGGGAAAGCAGCCAACATCTCACTGATGTGCATTTTGGTGTTTTGGTGACAAAATATTGCATGGATGCCAAGTTATGGTACTCAGAAGTTGACATTTTGTCCCGTAGACTAACATGGTGGCGTATGCCCCACCTTTCAGGGCTCGTATCTCGGAAACAGTGTGAGATACGGAATTTTCATCACAACCATGCTCAGCCCTATGGTCTATGCACACATTGAAAACCTAGCCAGGACAGTCATGAATCATGTGGAATTTTAATTTTTTTTCTATGTCGTACGGTTACTGAGATATTAGCATTTTAGTATTACAACTGTTCGTTTTCTGCTCTGAGGCACATTATTATGCATACATTCCTTGTTTTCACTGTCTTTCTCAATGGAGCTTTTCAGGAACAATACGGTGTGTGCTCCACTTACTGTTACACGTAGACTTTACACTTGTGTTTTTGTGTCCGTTTGCATTACCGTTACTGTGTATGCCACCGTGTGTGTTACCCTTTGCATTTCTGTTTGTGTTACTGTTATCATTTGTGTCTCCACTATGGTTTGTGTTTGTGTTTCGCTTAGCGTCACTGTGCGCATTGCCATTTCTGTTGGCAGCCGCCCTTCTGTTTTCATTTGCATTTGTCTTTCGTTTTGCGTCATCGTTGTTCTTACCATTACCATTTGCATTTCCAATTGTGTTCCCGTGCCCATGTGCATTACGGTTTGCATTTCCATATGCACTTACATTTGCATTTGTGTTTCTGTTTTCTTTGATATTATCGTTGCAGTTACCATTACCATTTGCATTTACAATTGCGGTACCATCACCGTTCGTGGTATGGTTTGTGTTTCGTATATTAACTTGCGTGTGTGTTTCTGTTTCCTTTTGCATTATTGTTGCTGTTACATTTATCATTTGTATTTAAAATAGTGGTACCATGACTGTGCACTTTACCAGTTGCATTTACAGACACGCTTGCGTCTCCGTTTGCATCACTGTTCGCTTTGGCGTCACTTTGCACCTGCGTTTCTATTAACGCTTGCTATACAATTTACATTTGTGTCACCATGTGTGTAACTGTTAGCGCTTGCATTTTCATTGCTGTTACCGTTGGTATGTCACAAAAAAATCACATGGTGGTAGCATTCCATTCACTATTGTAGTCCTCATTCTCAAAAAAAAGGGAAATTAGAGGCAAAATTCCATTTAATGCATCAGTTAGGGTTGTTCCACAGCAACAAAAGTGAGGAAATTCAGTGTTAGGGTTGAAAACCCCCTTGCACCCCCTCAGCCCACCCCTGAACTGACATCGGGGTGTGCATTGGGGTCGTCGGTCCTAACTCTCACTCCGTTCTCCAATGCCTCAGCTTGTTCATGCATGTGATGGGGTGAGAGTTAGGGCCGGCGACTAACACTACACTCGTCGGTTGGGAGTAGCTGAGAAGTGAAAGGGGGTTTCAACCCTAACAAAGAATTTCCTCACTTTTGTTGCTGTGGAACAACCCTAACTGATGCATTAATGGATTTTTTTGCCTATATATATATATATATATATATATATATATATATAATGAGGCAAAACTCTGTTTAATGCATCAGTTAGGGTTGTTCCACAGTGACAAAAGTGAGGAAATTCGGTGTTAGGGTTGAAAGCCCCCCTTGGACCCCACAACCTGCATCGGGGTGCGAGATGGGGTTGTCGGCCTTAACTCTTACCCCATCACATGTGTAAAGGAGAATGGGGTGAGAGTTAGGACTAAAGACTCCATCGCACACCCCAGTGCTGGTTGGGGGGTGAGCTGGGTTGGTTCAAGGGGGGGCCTTCAACCCTAACACCAAATTTCCTTGCTTTTGTTGCTGCGGAACAACCCTAACTGATGCATTAAATGGAGTTTTTTGCCTCTAATTTCCCTTCTTTTTGAGAATGAGGATGATAAATAGTGAATGGAATGCGGTGGCGGGGCCCTGCGCTCCCACCATGTGATGTCTTATCACATAGTAACAGGAACAGCAACGCAAATGCAAGTGCCAACAGTTACGCACATGGTAACCCAAACGTAAATGGTAAAGCAAATGTTAATAGAAACGCAAGTGCAAAGTGATGCCGAAGTGAACAGTGACAGAAACGGACATGCAAGCACATACGAAAACGCAACTGTTAATGCGCACAGTGATGGGACCAGTATTTTAAATGCAAATGTTAAGTGTTACAGCAAAAAGAACTCCAAAGGGAACAGAAACGGAAACGAACAGAAGCATGCGCGTAAATGCAAACCGTAATGCGCGAATGTACAGTACCACAATTGTAAATGCAAATGGTAAACTTAACATGAAGAATAACACCAAAGGAAACAGAAACGAAATGAGAATAGAAGTACATACGGAAATGCAAACCATAACGCACACAGTCAATTACCGCAATTGTAAATAGAAATGTTAATGGTAACAGCAACAATAACACCAAAGGAAACAGAAATGGACACGCGAATGCAAGCACGCATGGAAACGAAAACCGTATTGCGCATGGGCAGGGTACCACATTGTAAACACAACTGGTAAAGTTAACATGAAAAATAACGCCAAAGGAAACAGAAACGGAAATGGGAACTCACGCACGTATGGAATTGCAAGCCGTAATGTGCACAGTCACGTTACCGCATTTGTAAATGTAAATGGTAATGGTAACAGCAACAATAAAGCCAAAGGAAACAGAAATGCAAAAGGAAATGCAAGCTCGTATGGAAACGCAAACTGTGACGTACTCGGTCACAATACAGCAACTGGAAGTGCAAATGGTAATGTTAACAGCAGAAATAATGGCAAAGTAAAGAGAAATGGAAACGTGAGCGCAAGTGCGTATGCAAACAGGAATGCAAGAGTAACGCACACGGTGGCATACACGGTAACGGTAATGCAAACACATACGGAAACACAAGTGGTAATGGTAACTGTAACAGTAATGGAAGCACACACCCTGGTTTTGCCTAACAGCTGCATAGAGAAACACAGTGTGTACAAAGAATGTATGCATAATAATGGGCCTCAGAGCAGAAAATGAGCTGTTGAAATACTAAATTGGTTATATCTTAGTAACCGTACGATGTAAAAAAAATTCACATGACTCATGATTTTCCTGGCTACGGCATTGTCACGTCAAAAATTCCATATCTCGTGCCGTTTTCGAGATACGAGCCCCGGAAGGCATGGCATACGCCACCATGTTAGTCTATGAGGAAAAATGCCAACTTCGGAGTACCATAACTTGGCATCCATGCAATATTTTGTCACCAAACTGTGAGATGTTAGCTGCTTTCGCTCCAAATTTTAGCCAAAAAGACCATACCATTCTTTTGCAGCAGGGTGGCAAAGAATTCCTATAATTTTGCCATAGTCTGGAAAAGTACTTTCGCAATTTGCGACACTTTTCGCAAAAATTTGCGAAAGTGTCGCAAGTGTGACACTACTTTGCGACACTATGGTTTCCAGAAATTTGAAAAACATATTTCTGGGGTGTTTAACCCCAAAATAAAGACATGGCAAGCATCCTCAGGGTCCAAGTAGGTGAACACAGAAAGAATTGTGTCCCTAGAGGGTCCCAATTTTAAATGCCAAGCATTTTTCTGATCAGTAACTGAAAAGAAAATGGTGGATCTGCGACACTAAAAAGTGCATTTGCGACACTTTTGAACTTTTTGTTAACTTTTCCCTTTGACTTGTAATGGGAACTTGTTTTTGGAATAACTTTTGAACCGTTCAATATTTTTTCCAAAAATCTTCAAAAGGCACATCGGGGACTCCGGCCGCATGTTCCCTGAAGTTTTCAGACCAGTCACACAAACCATGCGACCTGTAGGTGAGAGCAAAGAATTCACAAAAGTGTAATTGTACATTCGGTTGTAGCAATAACTCCGCCGTATATCTGACGCAGGTACGAATGTTGGCAGATCCCAAGATCTACTATGCCCGACTATGCATACCAAATGTCAGGTAAATCCATTGAACAGTGGCAAAGTTATTAAGGTGCAAAATTTCACCCTTTAACCTTAAAAGTGCTACTCAACCCTAACTATGGTAGCACTACCATGCTACCATAATATATATATATGTATATATATATATATATTTATAAAATGGGGTGGTAAAATCATAGAAATCCCACTTATACAATTGGACAGAACATGTCACATGACCGTGCATTATTTCCCAACGACCGCACGCCTTCCAGTACGACCGCACGCCTGAACTACTTTCCAGTCCTCAAAACCTTTTCACCAGCAGTGAGACTACTCCACACCTGGTGCAGCTAGACACCCATACTAACACACATATGCAACTGACACCCACAGGCATAAGTAAATATACCAGTAGTAGCCCCACACTGTACAAACTGATCTCTTCATCATACCATTAATGTTTACATAAAATGTAATTTAAAAATCAAATCCTGCCTGCCATTTTCACAGTATCGCAGTGTACAACCACTTTTATTACTGTAACCACCGTGATCAATCAGTCTGATTAACACAAACCTAGCTGTATATAGAAAAGCAGGAGAACATACATTTTTTCGTTGTCTTCTCTTAATTTCTCTGAAAAAAGCTGCATTTCGAGGGAGAGTACCACGATCGTGGATGACTTTCACTTTCACTGCCGAAATGTAGCGTGACCGAGCGGTGAGCATTTCAGAAAGTGAGAACCTGTTAAGAGACGAAAGTAATCCCTCTCTGTTTAAAAAATAAGAAAAGTGACTCCCTCCTGTTAGTTTGTGTTCCCTTTGGGTAATACAAGTTACATACTGTATGCGAAAGGGAGTGAGGATAGACCGAGAGTCGGTAGCTTTAGGGACGCAGACGGAAGCGAGACCGAGTGTTGTTATGGTAACACTCGATCTCACTTCCTTCTACCTTCCTAAAGTTACCAACTCACTCGGTCTATCCTCGCTCCCTTTCGCATACAGTATGTAACTTGTATTACCCAAAGAGAACACAAACTAACAGGAGGGAGTCACTTTTCTTATTTTTTAAACAGAGAGGGGCTTACTTTTGTCTCTTAACAGGTTCTCACTTTCTGAAATGCGCACCGCTCGGTCACGCTACATTTCGGCAGTGAAAGTGAAAGTCATCCACGATCGATGTACTCTACCTCCAGATGCAGCTTTTTCACACAAATAAGAGGACACTACTAAAACAACTAGTTCCTTCTACTTTTTGGTACACAGGCAGTGTTTATTAAATCCTCTACCATATTATTTAGCAGGTACATATCACCAATTACAGTGAAAGTGCTCCCAATCATACTTGCCTCCCTCAATTTTCAATACAACCTTATTTTAAACCTCTGCCAACATATCATTTATTTACCAGCTAGACAGAGGGACTACTTTTCCACCACCCCCAAAAATCTGTGGCCATTTTATAAGATAGATATACCACTCTGAGGTGTGCGGTCACGCCATGATATACGCACGCCTGGGCGTGTTGACGATTGGGCTCATGCCTCGCAACGTACAACGCAGACCAAGGCATGCGTATATCAGAGCGTGACCGCACACCTCAGAGTGGTATATCTATTACATATATATATATATATATATATATAGAATAACAACAGACCCAGTACTAACCCCTGTGGCACTCCACTTTCAATGTCTGCCTCATGAGATATATGACCATGTATATGCAGAGATTGTTTTCTGTCCATTAGCCAATGCATTATCCATTTAATGATGGTTTTGCTAAAACCTAAATTAGCCATTTTAGAAATCAAGGTTCTATGGGGCATGGAGTCAAAGACTAAGCTAAAAGCAAACAATACTACATCCATTGCTTTACCCTGGTCCATTTTTTCACCTATAAAGTTATAAAAAACTTACGTGATTGGTATTACAAGATCTATTATATACAAAGACATGTTGCGAACTATCAATCATATTCATCTCATTTAATGATTTCCTAATTTCATCTGCAATTAAACCTTCAATTATCTTTCCCACAATTGATGTCAGACTGACAGGTCGATAATTTGCAGGGTCAGCCTTGCTCCCTTTCTTAAAATGTCATCACAATTGACCTTCTCCAGTCCCTGGAAACATAACCTTCCTTTAATGATCTTGATCCTATATCTGCTATGATCACTGATGTCAGCAGGCGATGCAGTGTACTCAGCTGTGTACACTTTTGCAGGGGTAGCATTTTGGCCATTAACTTCCTTATCCCAAAGTTCGTGTCTTTAAGTTAGCAGACCTCTTAGTTTGGATGCCGAAATAGTAATGGTCTATTCCCAGGCCATAATGTGCAGGGGTGGGGGTGGTCGAGTGATGTGTAACTTCGCTGCCATTGGGGACGTTACTTGCTTGGCCAGAAAATCAGCAATGGGTGGGTGGGGTGGGGGGTAGGAGCCCAATGCTATAATCAGATTGACCATGACATCAGAGCAGCCCTGTGATTGGTAGAGAGGCAGGGTCAGAGCAGCAGGCTTTTCAAATGCAGCTGGATAAAAGCCCCAGTTTTAGCATGTCTGTTCTTTCCTTGCATTACAAGTTATTGAGGAGGACACTTTGCATGTTGTGGAGTGGACGAATTGATTAGCAGCAGCAGCAGCAGTGTCGGCAATAATGACGAAGACTAAAGAGGAGGATTCCAGCTTGAGTCACCTTCAGGAGCAGCCAGGACATTGAATCACTGGAGGCAGTAATGGACCTTAATTGCCCTGAATCAGTGATCTACTGTGCGGCAGCTTTGCACTGGAGGAGTCTCCGTGATTCACTGACCCATTAACTGAGCCGAGTTGCCTTGGAGCTCCACCTCTGTCATTGCCCACTGGAGACTGAGCCTGCTTGAAGAGTGTGTTAGCCGGGAGCCCAGGTGCCAGGATGAGCAATCAGTGATGGAGTAGAGACTGTGAATCCTGCCAGAGCCGAGCCAGAACTTAAAGTGTTCTCTGGGACCATTACTGCTGCCCTGTGAGTGAGCGAAGTGAAAGTCATCAGCGGGAATGAACTGAAGACTGAACTACCCGCATTACAGAGTCTTTAGCAGCCACCTGGATTCCAGTGTCTTATAAGATAAGCCCAGCAGCAGCAAGTCACCAGTCTGTCCTCCGGGGACACAATGTGGATACAATAGATCAATAAAAGTATAATGTGTTTACATGATTTTTTTTTTTAAGAAGAGTCTGTCTGTCATCCCATCATTTTGGTTGTGTGTACAGGATGGAGACTCTGCCATAGATTGGGGGGAAGAAGGGGGCTGCCCCTTGCTTTCATTATACTCAGTGGCTATGACCATACACACATATTGTGTGATTGAATGGGATGGGTATTGGGAAAGTTACATGCCCTCAGACAGAACATGACTGGACTAAAGATAATTTCTCCCACTCGTCTTTCCATGCTGAGTAGACTGGTGACCTTTGTTGTTAAAGCAGAACTGTGCTGAACCAGAGTCATTGTGTGTTTTTAATTTTTTAGTTTTTGTAAGCTCTTTAAAATATAGTAGCAGTTCAGCTGGTATTTCAACAATTTTTAATTACAATTGCTTGTCAGTCAGTGTCACATTTGAATTCAAAATTCCATCCTTTCAAACTGTACCTCAGTGTATTCTGTTCTTCAAGCTGTAATATCTATTAGTGTCAACAAGTTGTAAACAAGTTGTAAATTCTCATATGCTTTGCAAAAAAAAAACAACACTGGGGTTACAGAGACAACAGAAGAAAAATTTGTCCTTACAAAATGTGATGAACTTTACCGGTAGAGTACTTCCATGCAAAAAAGGCTTTAGATTTTTTGTAAACACAACTTATGGGGTGAAAAGTAAATGCTAAAAGACTAGTGAAATTGCAAACCTCTTTTTATGAATGTAAATGTTTTTATTGGTTGTATTAAACACATACAGAATTAAATGGATAAAAAGGTTTTGGTCAGATGTAAATGAATTCTCTTCTAATGGCTGTGGCTTTTGTTTCACATAGGAGTGAATTTTAATACCCTCCCATGTGTGTTACATCATAGAAGCAGGTTTTTATGTTGGCTCTCACATGCACAGCCAACATATTGTGGTAGTAGCAGATTTGGAGGTGCGGTCACTGTTGGGCGAATGCAGGGCATGCATTAGAAGGTGTGTCCCTCATTCCCCAATCAGCCAGCAGCAGGCGCTGACCTCATGCATCCCTAATGAGGCCACGAGAACAAAGAAAAGGTCCACTGCAATGAGAGTGAAGATCTCATGCAGCATGACCATAACACGCCTTCTGACATGAAGGCAACATGGCGACAGTGACTGCTGTCACTGCCTGTCACAATGCCGATGGGGGAGCCCACTTCCCGATGGCATACTGAACCCCCTTCCATTTAAAATGTATGCTGAGGGGGTGCCCAATCCCCCCTCGGCATCATGCTGACCCCCCATCAGTTTTTCTTTGCTGACGAGGGGCCCAATCCTCATCGGTGTTTATCCCCGGTCCCCGTTGATTGTGCCAATGGGGGAGCCCACTCCCCATCACCATAATGCCTCCGCCCGCCCACTTTTGTTGTGTGCTGAGGGGGTGCCAAATCCCCCTCTGCTCATGTCTCCCCCCCTCAGTATGTGCTGATGGGGGTGCCCAATCCCCCGTCAGCTACAGAATCCCCTATCAAAACACTTAGGTGGCATGCTGGGAGCCCATCCCAGCATGCAAAATCCCCTGCAAAAAAAAAAATCCTGCAGTGTTTTTTTTTTGTTTTTGAACCTGTAAAAAAGAAAATGGTCCCTCGCAGTCTCCCTGCCCCCTCCCACAACCTGCACCCACCCTCTGCGCACCCTGCCTCCCCACACTCTCCCTCACCCCAAACTTACCTCCGGATGTGGCATGGCGATCTTTGGTGGACCGGGAACACGTCAGCACTCTTCAAAGCTGACCCTGAACTGAAGAAATGCCGTTAAGCTGTATAATGGCATAAACAGGGTTTTCAACTTTGTTGCATATCTCAGCCATTTTGGGAATTTTGGCACCAACTTTTCAACATGGGGTTATTGGGTCCCTCCTCATGAATTCATGCACTGTCATGGTGTTATTCAGTCCCGGAAGGTGATTTCACGGTCACTGCGTGGAATCACCTTTCGGGACCAATTAATGAAATGACAGTGCCACTGTTCAAGAGGGGAGCTCTCAACAAGCCTATGTTGCAAATTTGGTGGGAAAAATCAAAAACATGGCTGTTTTACGAGCATGCATTGTGCAGTTTCCACACGCGCGTAACTTCATGAATCTGTAATATTTTCAGTCCATATTTTCAAAACTGCTGTTTTTCCACACCTCCTTATGAACAGTACAGCTGTCATTTTACATATCCTGACCAAAATGTGTTTTCTCACATCTGGCGCAGAATAGTGTGGTCACTGTGCGAAATCAGTTTTTGGGACAGTTTGAGGAAATGACAGTGACACTGTTCATGAGCAGAGGTCCTAAAATGCCTATGTTGAAAATTTGGTGCCGAAAGTCCATAAAATGACTGTGTTACAAGCATGTGTTGTGCAGTTTCCACTCACCCTTGTAACTCCGTAAATTCGCAATATTTCTATGCCAGATTTTCAACACTGGCATTCTTTCATACCTCCTTATGAAGAGTACAGCTGTCATTTTTCACATCCTGCCCTAAATGTGTTTCCGCACATGTGGCGAACAATGGCGTGGTTGCTGTGGGAAATCAACCTTTGGGTCAGTTTAACAAAATCACAGCACCACTGTTCATGAGGGGAGGTCCCAAAATGCCTATGTTGAAAATGTGGCTAACAAAATCCCAAAAATAATTGGGTTATGGATGTGTGTTGCGCAGTTTCTATGCATGCTCATGACTTCACCAACTTTTCATGTTTTCACTCCAGATTTTCAACGTTACCATTTTTTTATGCCTCCTCATGAACAATACTGTTGTCATTTTCAACATCCTGCCCAAAATGTGTTTTCATCCCTGTGTCACCAAATGGCATAGCCACTCTGCAAAACCACTTTTCAGCTAACAAACTGATTGTGCTGCTTTTCATGAGCTGGGCTCACAAACAGACCATGTTGCAAATTTGGAGTGAAAATACCAACACATGCCTACAGTGTTAGGATTTCCAACTGTAGCATCCCACCTTGTACAGACTGACAGGCGTCAGGGATGTGACTTGGGATCATCAGCTGTAATGCTCATGCCATTCCAACCCCACTCTCACCCTGCAGCCAGTGACAGGCACTGTGGTGGGCCTCATACTTTTTGGCCACAAAGTTCACCCCATTCTCCTAAACTGCACCCACCTCAGCGTATTTCCTTATGGAATGAGGTACATATAATGCCCAAAGACCCCAAAGCACACCACGACACTTGTCAGAGTCTACAGGGTAGGGTGAGGTACAATGGCATGAGCGTTATAGCCTACGACCCAAACACACACCCTAATGCCTGTCACTCTCTAGAGGGTGGGGGTGGGGTTCACGTCACTTCAATACTTCACTGCCATTCCTATTATGCATCTCTACCTCTGGCACTACCAATGCCATCAAGACAGCATTCGGCATTGACAAATGCTTGTTTAGTGTGCTACAAGATTCCTTGGATAATATTATTTCTATTGTGGCAAGAGTTACTTTAGGACATTTAAAGTTAGCAAAGGGTTTCTCTGGCTGCACACTTGGGCCCACACAGTACAAGCATTGTCTATGTCAGCTTTGATAAAAATCTCATCTGTAATCTATGCTGCTTTGGTTTAGGAGCCCGAATATGAAGCAGTCTGCTTTTCTTGCTGCTGGGATGCTGAATGTTTTCCTGGTATATTGTTTATGGTGGGTCCAGCTGTTGAGGGAACTGAGAAGGGGTTTATCTGTGGCATGCACAGTATAAGTATTGTATACCTTAGCATAGCTTGTGATAGTTTGTTGCTTGTGGAGCCACAGTGGGTAGTATCATATGTGAGTTTAAGAACAACTTTTGAGTTAGTTGTTTTCTTCTTTGCTTGCCTCTGTTGTTGGTCTAAGTATTGTAGATAAAGAAGCTGCTGTTGCCCTGTGTCATAACATACATCTTTTTCTCCCAGGCTAACCAGCCCTGTGGAATTCTCTACCCCATCAGTTATGGGAGTGCACGAATGTGGAGGGCTTTAAGAATGCCCTAAAGTCCTACTTATGGCACCAAGCTTTTATAAATTGATTTTAGCTCAGTACTTGTTTTTATTGTGATTTTACTGTGTTATTTATTCTTGCTAGTTGAAAGGCTCTATATAAATAAAGATATTATTATTATATAATTGCTGTTACTGATATCTTTCTGTTGTCATGGTGAGCACTATGAACAAAGACATTGTGAGATTAACAGGGGAGAGTCGAATGTGTGCTGTCTGGATTTTTTGATGGACAACCAAGATGAGTTGTAAATTTTGGTAAGGAAGACTGACTGAAAACTTGATACTGTTAATCCCTCCCCCATAATTTTTCATGCATAGATACACAGAAGTTGTCAGCAGAAAGTCGATTCTTGTTCTGCATGCAATGGCCTGGTGTTTTAGCCTGTTTCAATGCTTGCATACTTTGGAAACCTTTTATCATATAATACATTTGTTTCAGTGGCATTTCCAAGTTACAAACATTTTTTGTTTTCAGTACAAGTGCTTTCTTTATAAAAGCAGTTAACATGGGGGTTTTAATAAGACTATTAGCAGATGGTCTATAGCAGACCATTAAGGACATTAGCAGATGTTTAGCCTAAGCATCAAAACAAAGTCTTACCCTGCCTTTTGTAACATTCAATAAGTTTCATTTGCTGCTAAGCTTTTTAATCTGTAATAGAATGCAAGCGTTTGTAAATGGTTAATACTGTTTTACATTTATTTTCTATTGGAAAAAAATATGATCACTTCTGTATAGTACTGCAGTGATCAAAATCAGCTGGATCTAGAAACAAATAATTGCACATTATACTAAACCATTTTTGTGTTGGTGCTCTTGCGTAGCCAACATCTTGCACTAGTAGCAGATTTTGAGGCGCGGTCACTGTTGGGCGAATGCAGGGCACGCATCAGTAGGTGCATCCCTCATTCCCCAATCAGCCAGCAGCAGGGGCTGACACCTTGCATAGCTAATGTGGCCACCAGATCTGAGAAAAGGTCTACTGCAATGAGAGCTAAGCTCTCATGCAGCGTGACCATAACACGCCTCCCAAGACATGCAGGCAACACGGTGCAGTTACTGCCGCCACCTGTCACAATGCCGATGGGGGAGCCCTCACCCTGTTGGCATAATTCTCCCCCATTTCTGCTGTGTGCTGAGGGGTTGCCCAAACCCCCTTGGCATCATGCGCCCCCCAAAAAATGCTTTTCTTTGTGATGTGGGGCCCAATCCCTGTCGGCTTCAGTTCCACCCTCTCCCAGTTCAATCTGCCGATGGGGGTGCCCACTCCCCATCGGTATGATGTCCTCCCCTTTGTTGTGTACCGAGGGGGTGTCCGATCCCCCTCAGCTCGTGTTCCCCCTCCCTTCCGTTGTGTGTCGGCAGGTGCCAAATCCCCTGTCGGCTACTGCATACCCTCCAAAACACTTGGGTGGCATGCTGGGAGCCCATCCCAGTGTGCCAAATAACCTGTAAAAAAAAAAGTCCCGCAATGTTTTTTTTTGTTTTACCTGTAAAAAAGAAAACGGTCCCTTGCGGTCTCCCTGCCCCCTTCTGCAACCCGTGCCCATTCTCTATGCACTCTGCCTCCCCACACTTCCCTCACCCCATACTTACCTTCGGAGTCCAGCATGACGATCTTCGGTGGACCAGGAACACGTCTCCACTCTTCAAAGCCGACCGTGAACTGAAGAAATGCCAGTAAGCTGTATAATGGTATAAATAGGGTTTTTTCAACTTTGGTGCATATCTCAGGCATTTTTGGGAATTTTGACACCACATTTTCAACATTGGGTTTTTGGGACCCTCCTCATGAATTCAGGCACTGTCATGGTGTTATTCGGTTCCGAAAGGTGATTTTGAGGTCACTGTGTGGAATCACCTTTTGGGACCGATTAACGAAATGGCAGTGCCACTGTTCATAAGGGGGTCAATCAAAAAGCCTATGTTGCAAATTTGGTGAAAAATTTCAAAAAATGGCTGTTTTATGGGTGTGCATTGCGCAGTTTCCATGCACGCTTGTAACTTTGTGAATTTGTAATATTTTCACTCAAGATTTTCACAATTAGCTTTTTCCCACACCTCCTTATGAACAGTATAGTTGTCATTTTACATATCCTGGCCAAAATGTGGTTTCACACGTCCAGCAAAGAATAGCGCAGTCGCTGTGTGAAATCAGTTTTTGGGGCAGTTTGAGGAAATGACGGTGAGACTGTTTGCGAACAGAGGTCCTAAAATGCCTATGTTGAAAATTTGGTGACAAAATTCCATAAAATGAATGTGTTACAAGTGTGCATTGCGCAGTTCCCATGCACCCTTGTAACTCTGCAAATTTGCAATATTGTCACTTCACATTTTCAAGACTGGCATTTTTTCACACCTCCTAATGAACAGCATAGCTGTAAATTTTCACATCCTGCCCTAAATGTGTTTTCGCACCTGTGGTGCACAATGGCATGGTCACTGTGGGAAATCAATGTTTGGGACAAATTAACAAAATCACAGTGCCACTTTTCATGAGGGGAGGTCCCAAAATGCCTATGTTAAAAATGTGGTTAAAAAAATCCCCAAAATAATTGGGTTATGGACATGTGTTGCACACTTTCTATGCATGCTCATGACTTCACCAATTTTTCATATTTTCACTCCAGATTTTTTTTTTTTTTTAAGCTGCCTCCCCCTTGCTCCAGGGTGGCCACTCCTTCAGGTCTGCCAAGGTCCCCGCTGGTGCACCTGCCTCGATGCCAGCCCCTCACCCCATATCCACAGCCCCCCAGGTAACCTGGATGTAAACCTTTGCCGGGCAGGTCCCCCTCCTCTGAGGGAGATAGGCAACCAGTAGGGTCTGGCCAGAACACTATACTTGGCCCACATGCTGCTAGCATGAATCTAGGCTGCATCAGGGACTCGACAGCAATGGGAGCCAGCTACTGTCATTCGGTCATCCCTGGAGCTTTTTCCGCTTTGCTCCCCTAGGGGCTTGGTTGCCACAACATCAGAGCATAAGCTGGAATTCCCCATGCCCCCCCTTGATATGTAGGGCCCCAGCATGTTACCATACCCCTAGCCTCCATCAGGGGTCGGCAAACACCTGGTCCTGAATCCGCCCTCCCCCTGAGAGAGGCGATCAGTCTCCCAGCCATTTCTCCCCTGCCGGCCCTCCAGTGTCCTGACTCCATTCCCAAACCTGGGTCACTGGCATTGCAAGTGGAATCCAACCGTTTCACTGACAAACCGGCCCTCACTCCAGATTTTCAACGTTGACATTTTTGTACATCTCCTCATGAACAATACAGTTGTCATTAGCCACATGCTGCCCAAAATGTGTTTTCATCCCTGTGTTGCCAAATGGCATAGCCGCTGTGCAAAACCACCTTTCAGCTAACACACTGATAGTGCTGCTTTTCATGAGGTGGGCTCACAAAAAGCCCATGTTAAAAATTTGGAGTGAAAATACCAACACACGCCTATGGTGTTAGGGTTCCTAACTGTAGCACCCCACCCTGTACAGACTGACAGGCATGAGGGGTGTGAATTGGGATCATCAGCTGTAATACTCATGCCATTCCACCCCCACCCCCACCCTGCAGCCAGTGACAGGCATCGTGGTGTGCCTTGCACTGTTCAGTCACAAAGTTCACCCCATTCTCCTATACTGCACCCACCTTAGTGTATTTCCTTATGGAATGGGGTAAGTATAATACCCAAAGACCCCAAACCACACCACAACACTTGTCAGTGTCTACAGGGTAGGGTGAGGTAAAATGGCATGAGCGTCATAGTTGATGACCCAAAGGCACACCCCAATGCCTGTCGGTCTCTGCAGTGTGGGGATGGCATTGGCATCACTTCAATACTTCACTGCCATTCCTATTATGCATCTGTAACTCCTGCATTACAAATGCCAATGCCAGCGTGACAACATTCGGCATTGACAAATGCTTGTTTTTGTTTATATTGATACATAGCATAATTATTTACAATAAGTCCCTTGTCAGCCTCCGCCCACTGATCATATCTGTAACACAGAGACTTAGAATTTGATGGCAGATAAGGACTACCTGGCCCACCTAGTCTGCCAATTTCCCTACCTACCTACTGTGTACACTTCAGATTGTACTTGATCTGCAGCCTACCTCATCCTTCCTGCCCTGCCACAGTGCCTTCAGCCTGTTCTGTGCATTCTTGAATTTGCCTACCCTAGTTGTACCCACATTCTCCTCAGGGAGGCTGTTCCATGAATCCACCACCCTTTCTGTTACAAAATACCTCCTCACGTTGTAAATGAGTCTTCCTCCTCCCTCCAGCCTCATATTATGAACCCTTGTTCTTGCACATCTTTTCAGAAATATGCTGCCCTCTTTACCTCTCTGATCCCCTTGTGGTATTTGAATGTCTCCATTTTCTCAAGTTTATACACAGAGTTCCCTCAATCTCTCCTCATAAGGTTTCTGATGTAGCCACTGCACCATCTTGTTGCCATTCTTTGGACTACCTCCACCCTTTCAATGTCCTTCCGGAGATGAGGTCTCCAGAACTGCACACAGTACTCCAGATGAGGCCTCACCAAGTGCCTGTACAGCGGCATCACCACCTCCTGTTTTCTCCCAGTGATGCCTCTTCTTATGCACCCTAGCATCACTCCTGTTTTCCTCATTACTGGCTCACATTGCTTGGCTACTTTTAGATCATCTGTTATGACTCCCTCCAGGTCCCATTCCAGTTTGGTTTTTAATATCTCCCTTCCCATCCTATATTCTTCCCCGAGTTTTTTTGTTCCCCAAGTACACGATTTTGCACTTCTTGGAATTGAATGTGAGTGGCCACACAGACATTAGAGGACTGTCTCCAGTACTGAGCTCAGTGACACCTCTCAGGTTACTCCCTTTTATCAGATTGAACTCTTTGCCACCACCCTTTGTGTCCTGTTGCTAAGTCAATGTCTTACCTAGGCTTTCTTACAGTATGGGAATGTAAGTATGTGCACTACACGCTACACTTTTACTTTTTGTATTTACAGTATTTGCCACAGACTCAATAACACTTGTGTCAGGAGGGATGGATTGCACAATGGGGGGGTAGCAGCATGACAGCTCTGTGTACAAATCTGAAATCCCTGGCTACACCCCTTGCTATGATTGGTGCAAGTTCATTCTTTAGCTCTTTTAGCAACCTTGGATGCAAATTATCTGGTCCTGTCGACCTATTAACTTTTAACTGCTGAATTTATTCGAGTACTCTAGAATTAGTAACAACTTCAGTTGACTCTGGTCCTACTTTATCTAGCAAATCATCTGATCTCCTACAATCTGCCTTATTAAAAACTGAACCGAAGAAAGCATTACACTCCCTGGCTATCTCCATCAGTTTAGTATACAATGGCACATTAATATTAAGAGTAGGGTTGCCACCTTTGAATGAAGCAAAAACTGGATCCTAAGCTCCGCCTCTAGCCCCACCCCTTTTCATGACTCTTCATGCATTGTTCCTCCTAGAAAGCCATTTGTTATACCAATAAAAGACAATTCTTAAAGCAACAGTTCAACACAAATGTTAAGATACTGTACTGTATCTGTTAGTTAATGTACTAGATTCTTCCTAGTTATTTATTTATTTATGTATTTATTTATTGATTGGTTTACTAGATAAACATACAAAGATAAAAGAAAACTCATTTACAGATATGAAAACATTTACCAGCAAATGAAAGTGGAAGACAACTAGCTCTGTTACTGTTACAAAAGGTGGGGGCAGCTTCGGTGCTATGCCACTTTAAGATGCAGTGGAAATGATTAGGTTAAATAAGTGCTAATGGTGTTAATGGCCATACTTTACACCTCCCAGTTTGACTGCTTTCACAAACAAAGGGCTATACTAACAACAGAACTTGTCTGTAACCTGGACATGTAGCTTAAACAATGCATGATGCAACAAAATCTGTTTCAAAAGTATGTAAGCACTGGCTCAAAAACCTGACCAGCACAGAGCAAAACCGGATTACCTGATAGGGACCCTGAAAACCTGATCACCAGGTAAAAAACCTGACAGGTGGAAAACCTAATTAAGAGGACCAATTACTCTTTCCTGTCCTTTCTTATCATTAATATAGGGAAAACAAACCTTTTTTTATCACCCTTGGTATTAGTCAGTCTAAATTCAATTTTTTTAACTCATTTTTTAATTTATGTAACATCTTTTATAATTATCCTTGTTTTTCTCTGATGGATTTTTTAATTTCTTGTAATGTAATCTCTTCCTATTACTTAATTTTATGAGTTTTTTTTAAGTTAAAGTTGATATCTGCAAGTGTAGGTGTTTTTAGGAAGCCATAATTCAATGTTTATGAGGGTTAGAGGTATCCAGCAATGGAGTTAGAGTTACATTAAAACCTCCAGTGAGTGCTGGTAGCCTTTTAAGTAATTCCAGCAACTAGTTAAATAAACTTTGGAATTTTGAGGGGGATGCCCAAGAAGGAAAGTAAACGTTTGCAAGGGTCACCTCCACCCCATAAAATAAACCAGTAAGAATCACAAAACAACCATTAGGATCTATATAGTCATGCTAAGGACAATGTCATAGTGGCTGGAATCATAATGGCCACTCCCCATCTCCTGCCTTATTTAAAAGAAGAGGCATCAATACTCTATATCTCCCCGAGCCCAACTTTAAATGTTCTCCCAAAGACAGATGAGTCTCCTGTAAATATACAACATCCACCACCACCACACCCCCCCCACACACACACAGTCCAAGGGATATAAAGAATCCGTGCAACCCTAGATTAATGTCTACCCCCAGGCACTGTATACAAAATAGTATTGATTTAAATTAAAAGTTCCCAATGTGACTGGGCTGTGCCTAAATAGCATAGTAAGGGCTGTAGCTTCTATCACCCATCTCTGTGCTGCATATAAGTCCAAATTGCTGTCCAGTGTTCAGCCAGAATTATAAAAAATAAGCAATCATAACCAACATTGGCTATATAGCTTATTTCTCAGTCCAGTGCTCAAATGAAAAAAGAACAACACATAATGTTAAATGCCTTCCAAAGGAAAATAATGTTTGTCCACCAACAAGGCTGTCTCCTGCCAGCCAAAATAAATCCAGGAAGCTCAATAACTAATGAGATCAATGATTAAGACTCCTGAAGTCTGCTAGAGACTACAAAAAGAAGGCAGACCGAGATGGTTAAAATAAACAGTCACTTCAACCCCATGTCTGCAAAAGTGACTGCATCCAGAAAAGGAAGGCAACACACTGGGGCACAGAAGTTAATCTATCCACAAGACAGCCACTTCAATGCTCACTCCACGTGTGAACATCAAGGTTTTCAATAATGATACAAAGGGTGTGTGTGGGGGGGGGTCAAGTTCCAAGCAAAGGCAGCCAATGCAAGTTGGGTAAGCTCCTGGGTAAGCCAGGATCATTCACTGAGCCTGACTGCCAGTCCAACATGGGTGAGGGCAACTGTTAACAGTTACTCTCCTCTGCCCACCATTGTACCTGCCACAGAGTTCTGGAATTTCCCAGTCCTCAAGTAGAATCAGCTGGCTCCACTTTCTGAAAGGAAGTTAATTTAGCCACCACTACCTGTACATCTTCAGGTGGATTATCAGCTCGGTGTCTCAAGCAGATGATTACCTTCCAGCATGGGTGTTGTGGCTTCCAGTCTGAGTTCACTGTAGAATAGTTTGGGATATGCCAACCTCACTTCTTCAGTTCCTCCAAAACCTCATCTGCTGTTTCAAATTCCAGCTGGCCTTCAGGTACAAAAGGCAATCAGGCAGGCATTGTGTGGAGTAATGAAGGGGATCCCTTGTTGCTTCATAACCAGGAGCAAAGGTAAATATTCCCTGTGGCTCCTCATAGTGGCCGGAGTGTAAGCATTGTCCAAATAGACCAGGGTCTACCCATAAAACACCTTTTGCTTCTTCCAGGCTGTCACAAAGACTTGCTCCTCAACTAAATAATTTAAGAATCAGGCCAGAATTTAGCAAAGACAGGCACTGGAAGAAATTGGTTTTGGGCCCAAAGCTCTATGGACATGCTTCAATTCAAGAGGGAGATTGGGGGCAACTCCAGAGTAGAGGCGGGCAAAGTCATTAAAATTCACTAAGCAGAGTATTTTGTGAATTGCGCTCAATTTGCAGAGTGCAATTCATGACATTTGCCAATTCATGGAGCATGGATCAAAGGCAAAAGTGTGCAATTTTGCATGTGAAAGTCCACACTTTGCCCCCGGCCCTACCCCACCAACCCCAATTTAAAAAGAATTGGATAATCCCTGGTATCTAGTGGAACCCCCCACCCCACTGATCACCTGCCCAAATTCCTTGGTGTCTAGAGGCCCCTGCTGATCCCCCACCCTAATTGTAAAAAAATCCCTGATGCCTAGTGGACCCACCATATTGCTGATTACTGGCCCCAATAATAAAAAAAAGTCCCTGGTGTCTAGTGGAACACCTCACTGTGCCCATCACTGGCCCAAATAATAAAAATCCCTGGTGTCTCATGGAACCCCCCACCCCACCTATCACTAGCCTGAATAATAACAATCCCTGGTGTCTAGTTTAACCACTGCCTCCTCAACCCATCAGGTTGTGTCCCCCCAGCCCCCACCCTGTCCCCAACCCCAAGGGGCCACTGGCAAACCCCACCACTCACTATCGTGTCCAGCAGGCCAACTGACATGCTCTCTCATTCTGAATGAATGAACATGTACTGTACAAGCACATGATCATTCATTCAGAATGAAATATATATGTATATATATATATATATATATATATATATATATATATATATATATATGGCAAAATACTCCATTTAATGCATCAGTTAGGGTTGTTCCCCAGCGACAAAAGTGAGGAAATTCAGTGTTAGGGTTGAAAACCCTAACTGTGCATTCATCACCCCCCCCCCCCACCACCACACACACACACACACACACACACACACACTCATACATGCAAGTAGGGGAAGGACCAAGGCAGCACAACTAATCACACACATCCAGCAGGAGGTGTATGCCTGTGTCACTGTAGGAAGTGGAGAAATCCAACTTCAGAAATGATACATTATTTACAAAGTTGTTCTTCGAGGTTAGTTTACATAAAGGTAAACCAAACTGGCAATAGCGAAAATGGTGTACCTCACTTTGTTTTCAACATATGGGTGGCGAATGGCGTCATGGGTGCTGCAATGTTAGTCTATGGCAAATTGCTCAATTTTGAAACAGTGTAACTTTGTAATCCTTAAGTATGGCAAAGATGTGCAGTCATTAGGAGGATACTTTCACAAAATACTTTCACAAACATTAAAGTGTCATAGTACGATATGTGTTTAGCGGTGCGTGGAATGTCCGGGATGACAGTTAGCAGTGACGACCCCATGCCACAGCCTGATGGGAGCATGGGTGTGTGGTTTCATGGTTTAGGTAGTTTTATGTTATTCCTGTTACCAGCTGCTGGTTGTGTGTGATTGGTTGTGTTGCCTTGGTCCTTCCCCTACTTGCATGTATGTGTGTGTGTGTGTGTGGTGGGGGGGGGAATGCACATTAGGGTTTTCAACCCTAATACAGAATTTCTTCACTTTTGTCACTGTGGAACAACTTAACTGATGCATTGAACAGAGTTTTTCACCATGAATATATATATATATATATATATATATATATATATATATATATATATATAAATATAAATATAGATAGATAGATAGATAGATATATTGAGGCAAAAACTCTGTTTAATGCATCAGTTAGGGTTGTTCACAGTGACAAAAGCAGGGAAATTCAATGTTAGGGTTGAAAAAACTCCCTAGGACCCACCCCCGCCCCCAGCCAGCAGTGGGGTGTGCTTAGAGGTCATCGTCCTAACTCTCATCCCATCACATGTGTAAAGAAGCTGAGGAGGTGAACTATAGGAGAATGGGGTGAGAGTTAGGACCGACTACCCCAACACACACCCCGATAGCAGCTGGGGGGGCTGGGTGGGGGTAGGTCCAGGGGGGGTTCAACCCTAACATTGAATTTCCTTGCTTTTGTCACTGCTAAACAACCCTAACTGATGCATTAAATGGAGTTTTTTGCCTCTAATTTCTCTTCTTTTTGAGAATGAGGACTATAAATAGTGAATGGAATGTGGTGGTGCCACCATGTGATTTTTTGTGACACAGTAATGGTAACAGCAATGCAAACACAAGTGGTAATGATTACACACATGGCGACACAAACGTAAATTTAAAACAAGCGTTAATAGAAACGCAGGTGTCAAGTGACATCAAAGTGAAAAGAGACACAAACGGAGACACACGCGCATACGGAAATGCAACTGGTAATGCGCACAGTCATGGTACCACTATTGTAAATGCAAATGATAACTGTGACAGCAACAATAACATGAAAGGAAACAGAAACAGAAATGCAAATGCAACCGCGTATGGAAACGCAAACCATAATGCGCACGGTCACGGTAATGCAATTATAAATGGAAGTAGTAACGAACAGCAACAATAATTCCAAAGGAAACAGAAACACAAAGGCAAAGCGCATATGGAAACCTGAACAATAACGCTCACTGCCATGGGAACGCAATTGGAAATGTAAATGGTAACGGTAAGAACAACGATGACGCAAAATGAGACAAATGCAAATGAAAAGGGAAGGGCAGCCGCCAACAGAAATGGCAATGTGCATGGTGACACTAAGTGACAGACAAACACAAACAGTAGTGGAGACACAAATGGTAACAGTAATGCAAATGCAAACAGAAACGCAAAGGGTAATGCGCACGGTGGTGTACACAAACGGGCAGTTAAACACAAGTGTAAAGCCTACGTGGAACAGTAACTGGAGCACACACCATATTTTTCCCCAAAAGCTCCATTGAGAAACAGTGAAAACAACAAATGTATGCATAATAATGGGCCTTGGAGCAGAAAACAAGCAGTTGTAATACTAAAATGGTAATAGCTCAGTAACCGTACGACGTAGAAAAAAAATTCTAATTTCACATGATTCATGAATTTTCTGGCTAGGTTCCTAGCCATAGGGCTATGCATTGTTGCAAAGAAAAATCTGTATCTCACACAGTTTCCGAGATACGAGCGCCGAAAGGTGCTTCGGACGCCACCATGTTAGTCTATGGGAAAAAAAACGTCAACTTTGGAGTACTGTAACTTTGCTTATCTACAATATTTTGTCACAAAACCACCAAAAGGCACATCTTTGAGATGTTGGCTGCCTTCCCTCTAAATTTCAGCTCAAATGACCAAACCATTTTCTTGCAGCAGGGTGGCAAAAAATTCCTGTCATTTTGGCCATAGTCTAGAAAAGTAGTGTCGTGAGTTGTGACACCTTTCCTAAAAATTTGCAAAAGTGTCACAAGTGAGACACTACTTTGCAACACTATGTTTCCCAGAAATTTTAAAAACATATTTCCCCAAAATAAAGACATGGCTAGCATCCTCAGGGCTCGAATAGATAAACACAAAAAGAATTATGTCCCTAGATGGTCCCAATTTTAAATGCCAAGCATTTCTGTGATCAGTAACTGAAAACAAAATGGCAGATTTGTGACACTACTAGGGCCATTTGTGACCCTAAAAACTGCACTTGCGAAAGTGTCAAACTTTTTGTTAACTTTTCCCATTGACTCATATGGGAACTTGTTTTTTGAATAACTTTTGAACCGTTCAATATTTTTACACAAATTCTTCAAAAGGAACATTGGGGACCCCGGCTGCACGTTCCCTGATGTTTTTGGACCAGTCATGCAAACCATGCGACCTGTAGGTGCGAGCAAAAAATGTGTAAAAAACTGTAATTGCGTGCACAGATGTCGCAAAATAACTCCGTAGTTGTATATCTGACTGGTACGAAAGTTGGCAGATCCCAAGATCTATGGTAACGCCCCTTGCTTGCCAAATTTCAGGCAAATCTGTTGAACAGTGGCAAAGTTATTAAGGTGCAAAGTTTCACCATTTAACCTTAAAAGGGCAACTCAATCCTAACTATGGTAGCACTACTGTGCTACCATTATATATATATATACTTTTTTTTTATAGTGGTGCTTTAGGGTTATGAAGGCACATCTATGTTAATGTCAAAATTTTGGGCGTTAATAACTTTGGACCTGTTCAACAGATTTACATGAAATTTGGTATGCGAAGTGGGGCATGGTAAATCTCTTGATTTGCCAAATTTTGTTTCAGTTGGACTGCCGGTCTTTGTGCACGAAAATGCTGAAAAATGCAAAATTATCCAGTTTTTTTTTTTAACTTTATTTTTGCTTCTCATGTTACATGCATTCCATGGCTCATCAGAGCCCCTTTCACATTACAGGCAAACTCTTACAAGACAACTTGAGATGTAAACAATGAATATTTTATGGTTAGCTAATGAGTATAGAGGAATTAAGATCCATACTTCCTTTATCTTTTTTTTTTCCCCTGTCTAGGATCGGCTTCCCCCACCAGCGGAGCAGAGTTCCCAGGGTCAGAACAACTGTGCCCCAACAAGAGAAGTCTCACTCCACCAGATGAGCCCAGCCTGTCCCAATCTTGTTGAAACCTCCTACTCATGTCCAACCAATGTTCTCTACTTAACTAATTAATAAAGACATAACTATATAACCAACTTTGTGTGTGCAGTAAATCTCTTTTCTTTTATCAAAAGCATGATACTACATCACATAGCATCAGGGGTCCAGCTCCTTGACTAGCCCTCCGACTCCAAAGCCTCATCAATATCAGGGGTTCTAGTAAGCCAGGGGGACCATACAGTCATAAACTTATCCAAGGTTAAATGGATTGAGGCTGTAATTCTCTCCATGCTCTCTACCGCTTCCATTTTCCTTAACCATAGTGCAAGTGTGGGAGGATCTGGGGAGAGCCACTGCATAGTGACACATTTAAGCGCCATGGTTCTAAAAATATGAAATAACCTCTGCCTCCCTCTGACATCCACCAGAGGTCACTTCACTCCCAACACCAACGCTTGGAAAGAGCATGGGTAAGGGAACCTCAAAATAGCCTGGATCCGAGCATGTATCTGCTGCCAGAAAGGTTTTTGTTTTGGACACTCCCAGAAGACATGCCAGTAGGAGCCCCTGCCACCATACCCCCTCCAACATCGGTCAGTGTTCTGTAGGTCAAAGTGCTTGGTTTGGGTGGGAGTCAAGAAGTACCTACTCACAAGTTTACAGTTAAACTCTCTCCACTGTGGAGATGATATGACCACCCAACCCCTACTTAGTCTCAAGGACCACATATCAGGGGAAATTGTTATCTGTGCTTTTCTCTCCCATTGGACTCAAATTATATCTGATGGAGAAGAGGTGTATTCCATTAGTAGCTTATGCAACTGGGAGACAGGTCTCAACTTGACTGCCAATCAGACCTACCAAAAGGGACAGTGGACACAGCTGAAGGGTACAAGACTTATATGATGACCTGGAAAAGCTGGGAGATGGTCAGATCCAGCCTGACTTCAATGCAGAAATGCAAAGTTATGTAATAGAACCAAGAATCTCAAGACAGGGTACTACCTGGGTGGGCCTAGTATCCACCAGAAGTGGAGAGGGACCTGGGAGTGATGATCACTAGTTATCAGAAGCACTCCTGGTGCGAAAGCAGCAGCAAGAACCCAAACAAGATGCTGGGATGCACAGCTAGGAGGATCAGTAGTAGAAGAAGTTATACTGTCCTTTTAGGTCTCTAGTGAGCCACATCTACAGTATGGGTCCCGTACTGGTGCCCACCTCAAAGGACATTAACCTGCTGGAAAGGTACATTGGAGGCTACAAAAGATAACAGTAGGTCAACAGGGGAAGAACATGAGAAGGTTGAGGGCACTGAACATGTACACAGAGGACAGGAGAGAGAGAGAAGAGAAGGGGGACATGACTGGGACTCAATATACTTTAAAGGTATAATAAAGATCAGATAGGACGGTCTCTTTAAATTGGTGGCAACCATAGCAAAGGTATAGTCTTAAGATTAGTGTGGGAGGTTTAACAGGTGGTCAGTAAACAATTCTTCACAGAAGTGGTAGGCACATGGATGCTCTGCCGAAGAGGTGATCATTGAACACAGTGGGCAGCTTCAGAAGGCTGGGATAGGCACAGAGAAGGTAGGATCATGGGTAGGGAGGATAGAAGGAGTGGGTGGGGCAGGAACAAGCTCTGGATGCAGTATGAACAGACTAGATAGACCAAATGGCCTTCTGCAATAGATACATGTAAATAAGACTCTACTAAGCTTCAAACCATACATTTTTGTCTGAGCAAACACATTAGGGTAATGTCAAACAAAAAAACATCTTGGAAGTATACAAGTTACACACACCACTAGCATTTATGTTATTCAGGACAAAAATACTTTCAAATGAGGTAGTCACTACTGAATTCATTATATTTTAAATATAGCTATCAAAAGGTGAAAATAGTGAAAAATATGATATTTCAATCAATTTATTGAAACAAGTGAGAAAATTTCTCATTTACAATTGGCCCATCAGTACAAAACATAAAAGAACACACAGACATAAAGACACAAATAAGACATATTCAGTTACATAGATTCACAGAATATGCAGTTATAGTCATAAAATTATCTACATTCATATATCATAAATCTAACAACAATCATTTAAAGTGCGAAAATGTAATAATAATTGTAATTTTAATTTTCTTTGGATAAATAACCAAGTCATTAGGACTGCAACTGCTAACTATATCCACCAAATCTAGTTTTAAATCTTGATAAAAATATTCAGGATAATCAGCTGATCTAAAAATATATTATGTTCTTTAACTGATCAGCAAATATGGGAATTACTCAAAACAACTTTATACATAAAGCATCCAATAATTTGTCTCAAACTGATAAAGGTTGACAATCGATTCAAAGTAAAGATTACAGTATGGGCAGCAAAGAAAACCAGTGATGAATCTTAATGCACTATGATAAAGGATCCATACTAAGACTGCAGCGTTGTTCATATAGATACAGTCACCATAATCTATTTGTGATATGAATAAAGAATTAACCAATTGTTTACAATTTTAAATAAACATGATTTATTCTGAAAAAAGAGAACATTTCTTAAGTTATTAAAAACATATGAATATATAATAAAATTCAACTCATCAACATAATACTTAATATTTATACTGAGTTCTAGACAATTAGTCCCTCAGGTTTTAACATTTAAAGTTGAAGTTTTTTGATGACCTATTAGATTCCCAGAAAATAAGGTCCATTGAGTTTATTACATTTGCAATAAGCGTGAATTCATTAAAGGTTGCTGAATAATATCAAATCTTTCTGCAGGTGAAATGGCATCTAGGAGATCCTGCTCTGACAATACAAAATGGTGTCATCAGCAAAAAGTATAGTGTCTGCTGATACCCTCAACAAATCATTTATATAAATGAAAACAGGGGTCAAGTACTGATCCTTTGGGTCACCCTTGTCAATCATATTTAAGTCACAGAATCCTCCACCTTAACACATTGCAACCGTGAGACAAATAAAGAAAACCAAATAGACAAATAAACAGAAAACAAATAAGTATGAACCAAATCTTTAACATTCAGTAACAGATTGATCAACAGAATTAAATACCTTTGATAAATCTAAAAAAATGAGAATCAAACAACCCTTATCAAAGGCAGTATATATCATCCACTACCTTTGATACTATAAATAGTATTATAACCTTTACGAAAACCAGTTTGATTATTTATCAATATTCATTTTATCTAAATATTTAACAAGTTGCCCATGTCACGAACTTTCAGGGCTTTAGTAATAGATATAAATCAATAACTATAACCTAGATCAGACTCATCACCTTTAAAAATAAATTACACAAGCGTTTACAATTCATCAGAGTTTCATTAGTACTTAGGATACATTAAACATATGAACATATACTTTGCCATAACTGAGGCTCAGTCTTATAGAATAGGATCAATAGTATCTAATCTAATATCTATTTAGGTAATCAGATGGTCATATTTTAAAATTATAATTAGTGCAGCTTATGAATAGGCTTATTTGAGAGTCTTTTGTCTGAACAACTTTCAGTAGTTGTGTATATAACAAATACTTTCTAGAAAGTTACATTAGTTCTGCATGACTCCTACTGTGTTGGCTCAGAGAAAAATGTGGCTGTTTAGATAAGAAATTGGTCAGGCATAGCAGCAGAGGCTGGTAGTAATGGAGTTCACTGTATTAGAGTGAAAGAGTGAAGAATGTGCTCCTGACCTCTGATCCTCCTAGCTGGACCCTCCTACAGGGTATGTGCCTGCTGAGGATCTCCATGGCCAACAACACTCCACAGCCGCCACATCAGACCCTGACTCACAGGGGCTCTCCCTGACCTCTGGTCCTCCTAGCGGATCCTCACTACAGGTATGAGTACTGCTGCCAATTGACTGACCTACTGCTGTTAGGTAGTGTGGCATTCTTCTGGGTGGACTGTGATTGGACCTGCTCCTTTCCTGAGGGCACTTCCCAGCCACTATCTAAGCTGAGAAAAACTTTTTTCTGGACTTTTATGTAACAGCTATTCCTGCCCCATTATTGTCTAGCTATTTAGAACTGTGTAAGTGCTATTTCGGTGGGAGCTGGAGAACTACAAATGTACTGTGTGCTGCTAACTGGTTAGATAGTTATAGCCGAGCATTATTGATTGTACTGTGTATGCCTAGTTGAAGTTATTTCTCTTTTTCTAAGTTGTTGGTTAGTGTTCACCAATACTGCAACTGTTTCTGCAGTCCCTAATCCGCCTCCCTCACTTATCTACCGTCCCCCCATGGCTGCAGTCTGAATAGCGGTGCCAGCCTTTACCCTGTTCCTTTCTTTTCTTAGCTATCTCCACTCGTTCCTCTATCTTTCCCTCCCCCCCAGCATTGTACTCTTCCATTCCATTGTCATGATTACACTTAGTAAACCCTCTGTTCTCCCCCACTCATCCCATTACCTCCCAGACCATCTTTGTATTTTGCACCCTACCCCACTGTCGACCTGCCGCAGCCCCCCCTCCTTGCTGCTGCTGAATTTCCCTCAATACTGTTTCCTCTCTGCTTTCATCAGGGGCTCTGCCTGTGCTGAGGGTCTCCCATGGCCAGTGGCCTCCATGAAAACACACCCAGCTGCTGCCCTGGGCCACATGAGCCCTCTGCCTGCCTTCTGGTCTCTAGGATCCTCACTACAGGTATGAGTGCTAGTGCTGCCAGTTGACCAAAAGCCTGAGATGCCCTCTGATTGGTCGGCTTCTTTAGGTGGACCGTGATGGACCTTGCTCCTGCTCCTTTCCTTTTGAGGGCACTTGGCCTCTAAGCTGGGAAAACAGCTTTTTCCTCTGGACTTTATGTAACGTAGCTACTCCTGCCCATTATTACCTGCTTTGTTTGTTATCCACCCCTCCCATACCATTAATACCTTGCCTCCCCCTCATTGCTCCATCTCCAATTGGCTAGCCTTCTCTACTGCAAGCCTACCCACCTGCTGGGCAGATCTCCTGGCATAAGAAATCTAAGAAACATTGACCCATTCAACAATCATCCTTCACTACACTGTAACACCTCAGTTGCTCAACCATGACTTTTGCTGGCTGGCTTTGCATCTGTTAATATTAGAGTGATGTTGCACTGCCCCACAGTCCTAATAACACTAGCAACTATAGCCCTCACCATGATGTACCAGCAAATTTCCTGCACCACACATAAGGCATGACCACTGGGATCCATACCATCTGTACCCTCTTCTGCACCCAATGGCACCTTGACTACCTTCTGTATATCAATCGTGGCACCCATATGAACATAACAATATATAGTTGGTCCATGCCATTGTGACCTTGCACCGATTGTGCAACTCCCTGCATAGGGCTACCTGGGGTTGATATCCTGCTTGCAACTTGTGCAGAATGCTACAACACTATTAGTGACCTAGGGATTCTCTAGCCTCCTTATCCTCCTGTGCTGCACAATCTGCTGGCTACTGGTTCAGTAGATCCTTTAAGGTTAGTTTACTGACATAAAGCCCTACATGGACTTAGCTGACTACCTGAAGAGCTTCTTGTCCCTATTGCCCTAGACAGCAGGTCTGTTCAGCTGATGAGGGTTACTGGAGATCAAAGGGTGTCATTGATCTTCATGGGCCATATTGTACGTGGCCTTCCTGAATTCTCACCCCATAAGCTATGGCAGTACACACTGTAGAGTTTTAAACAGGTGTTGAAAACCTTTTTGTAGTATCAGGCCTTTAGTAGCATTGATTGGTGTGACCCCACAGACTATTATTATTATCATTACTGTGTATTGATTTACTACTGCTGTTTTATCTTTTGTAAAGTGCCTTGATAGTTTGAAAAGCGCTTATCACAAATCTATTATTATTATATATTGTGTCTACAATTTCACAGAACAACACAGACCAGCAAGACAAAATTAGTTGCCGACAAAACTAGTCCTCAAATGATTAAAGTGTACCTTCTCAGTTATGCTTATGCTACTCCTGCTATCTGGAACATTCATCCCACCGGACCTACTGATCAGCCCATGCCCTGAAAAGGCAGGAGGTTCTCACGTAGCCTCAATAATGTCTGGCCCCTCAACAAACTTGACATTCTGCAAACCTGGGTCCAGCAACATAACCTGATGTTCTTTGTTGTCAAACATGAAACAACTTAAGATACCGTGCCAGTCCCATCCTGGATACACACATTGCAGGCAGGACAGGGTCTCTACAACAAGGTGGGGGCAGAGGCCATACTGAAATTCCTATCTGGGTCAAGTCTTTCCTCTCAAACCCCACACCCCTCAGGTTCTCACTACTAAAGTTCTACTTGAGGTGCAACAAGGATCTCACCACCAAGGCGTCTGTTTACCTACCCTAAAGAGTCAAGGCCCAATGGATTGTAGCATCATGGAAAACCTGGGGGTATACACCCTTAGCTCTGAAATCATAATGCTCAGTGACACTGTCAACATAATTAACGGCTCTCTCCAGGGGCTGGAAACTACAAGGATGCCATCATGGCTACAGAACCTCACAACATTGCCACACCACACAGATGCAATTATAGGACAAGTTTGCACACATCTTCTGAAATGGATCACCAAATCACCTGAATGAATTTCTAAAGTCTCCAATTATCCATGGCGGTATCAGTGACCACTCACCTGTTACCTGTACCTGAACAAACAAATTCATTAAGCCTCCTCTAAAATAATCCAAACCATAATGTTGAAGGAGGGTTCCTTGGGCTATAAAACACATCTAACCTCCTGGACTGGATCTAGTCGACTTCTCCAAAGATGATTAACTAAGCCTTGGACCTTTTCATCAACCACTTAGCTGCGGCACTGCAATATCTTTGCCTCTAAAAGCTGAGGTCAGAGCTAACCCTTGGATAACCCTGAACTAATCACTTGCTAAAACATTGGAGAGCCATCTCTGGCACTGTACCTGTGTAACTTCAAACTTGGAAATATTCATAAATATAAAGCTGCCAGAAATAAGTACATGCAGGCAATTTGGAGTGCCAAAAGCAGATATTTCAAGGAGCCTCTCCAACTCCTGGGTGATGGAAAAAATTCTGAAGTAACTTGAAAGACCCTTACAAGACAAGGACCCTAAGTCACCACCCACCAAGCTCAGCATAAATGGAACACCTACATCTGACCTACACAGTCACCAATACATGCAACAATGCATTATCAACTTGGATAGTGTCCTCCCATTGGACTTCTTTAGATGCCCCTCTGGTAGTAACCCTCCACAGCACTGCTCTCCTACACCCTGGCCTACAGTTCTACTTCAAGAGATCCCAGTGCACATAGCCAGAACCTATATTCAGAGAGGCCGTCTGCAACACCAGCCCACAGCGGTGACTCCCTCAACCTGAAGTTGTTAGCACTTGTCCTTGAAGAATCACCTTGAACCCTAGCCAAAATCGTCAACCTATCACTAAGGATGCCCCAGTTCCCATCCTGCTGGAAACAGGCGACCATCACACCAATACACAAAGTGGAACATGTCACTACACTCCAACTACAGACCAATCTCCATCTCCTCCATTGTCTAAGGCCCTGGGTGCATCTCCTCAGACCAGCTAGTTGAGTACCTGGAAAAATATGACATCCAGTGTCCCGAGCAACATGGTTTTCCAAAAGGGCACACTACCACCACTGCACTATTAGAATTTATGAGCTTCTTCCATACCACTCTAAGTCAAGGAAACTGTGTGGGGGCAGTATTCATAGACCTTACAAAAGCCTTTGATACTGTCAACCACCCACTCCTACTCAAGCAATTATCAAACATTGGGCTCTGCAAAGCGCTGCT
Source organism: Neoceratodus forsteri (assembly GCA_016271365.2). Taxonomy (NCBI): domain Eukaryota; kingdom Metazoa; phylum Chordata; order Ceratodontiformes; family Ceratodontidae; genus Neoceratodus; species Neoceratodus forsteri. The sequence continues at coordinate 43,488,641 of JADMNL010000035.1, forward strand.
CTGGTTTTCAAGTTCACAGCAGGAAGGGCCAGTGGGTTAGTATCACCAGTACCACCTTGGAAAAAAAGCCCAGTCCTTTCAGGGGTCCCACAGTCCATCCTGGGACCACTACTCTTCAACCTCTTCCTCAATGACCTTCCCAGTGTCTGCTATCAGAAATTACTACTCTATACTGATGATGCAGTCATGTTCACTAACAACCAAGCTGTGGAGCTTCTTCAGAAACAATTGCAGCTTGAATTCATGCACATTGAAGAATGGTTCAAGTCACACAAACTGGTCATGAACTACAGCAAAACAAAGGTAATGACTTTCTATAATGCTAGGAGTAAGTACAAATCCCATGACCTCACCATCAAAAACCAAACAGGGACCATACTTGAACATGTTCCTGAATTTAAATACCTAGGTGTTACATTGGACAGCTCCCTCTCCTACCATCAGCACATTGATTCTGTCTCCAAAGCCACCAATATCCATATAGGCCTGCTGTACAGACATAAACACTGCATGACTCCTTCCCCTCTCTGGTTGGCAATCAGCAGCTCTGCCACCTCCATCATTGATTACGGGCCAGCAATCTATGACTCTGACTCTGCCTCTGCCCTCTACAGAATTACAGTCGAACTCAACAAAGCATGCAGGCTTCCAACTGGGGCTGACTGACTTACACACACTTGGACCTGTACACTCAGGCAGGATGGCTTTCTCTCATCAGCCGGATCCAGTATCAAACATGCCTTCTAGCCAAAAAAGTCCTCCTTGGGGTCATACCCCCAGGTGTTGAAAAGCTCCTCATTGATCTCTACAGCACTCAGCAAACTAGAAGCTCACAACAACAAACCTTCCTTGTCCCTAGATACCTGACTACCATGGGCCAGAGTGCTTTTTGCCCACAGAGCTCCACAGTGGGTACAATGCTCTTAACAAAGAAACTCTTACAGATGCTGCTCTTGGCCCTTTTAAGAGACAACTCCAACTTCATCTAAGTTCAACTAGTCATTGTGACTGCTTCACCTAACCTGGGGCCTCACACTCACTGCACTCTTCTTTAGACAGGACAGCTACCCCCTCCCTACCATGCCCTCCCTCTCCCTGCCTCCCCCTCCCCCACTCCCTTTCCTCACCCCCTCCCTGGCACTTACTGACATCTATCCCTCCCTCCCTCCCTTGAGTGCTCTTACCCTCTCCCTTTACCCTCCGACAACAGCCTTCCTGCTCGTGCACCTCCCTATCTCTCACCAGCAGTGCTTATTTTAAAGGTTGCCCATGGATGATGCGTCATTCTACTTAACATTGGCACATTTTGAGGCACTGTAATTACCTAAGCCTCAGTCTCTTGCTTCTGTTTTATTGTAACTATGTATAATTCTGTCAACCTTTGTATGTATGTTTACCCTCCATTTACTCAATGTGGAGCCTTTGTAAACAAGACAGTTCCTGATGAAAGGTATTTGTAATCCTAGATTTCAATAAAATAAAAAAATAAAAAGTTTAATAAAAAAAAGAAGGGGAGGGTGATGGGGGTACCTCAGGGATCAGTGCTGGACCCAGTCCTCTTTATTGTCTTTATAAGTGAAACTGAGAAGAAGCAGGAAGGGAAGGTTTGACTCTGCATGATGATACCAAGATCTGCAGCAGGGTGGAAAAGTATGAGCAGAGACCGTAGAAGACTTGAACAGTGATCAAGGATATGGCAGCTAGGTTTCAACACAAAAATGTAAAATAATGCACTTGGGGCACAGAAATCCAGGGGCAGAGTACAAAATGGGTGGAGTGGTAATGACAACATTAAGAAAGCACACATTCAAAAAAAACATGCTTTTACATACAGTTGATTGCTGTTTTCGGGGACATGGCAAACTATAGACCAATCAGCCTCTACCAGTGTCTGGGTAAAATCTTTGAATCCCTACTAAAAAATAAACTAGAGGAGGCCATGAAGAGTAAAAGCTTAGTAGATCATACTCAGAATGGCTTTAAGTAACATAGGTCATGCTTGACCAGCAACTTGGTCTTCTATGAAAACATAAGTAAAACATGTAAGCAATAAGACACAACAGGGTGTGCATTAGACAGTTCTAATGCATGGCTAGGGGGATGTAGTGATGCACGAGCCCATAAGCAGAGTGCATCCAGTCCTCAGCCGTGCATTAGAACTGTCTAATGCACATCTCTGTAGTATCTTATTGCACTTATAAAATGGGTCTGTGTATTCTAAATGTGGTTTCTAGTTTTAGCTGTGCATTAGACAGTTCTATCACATAGCTAACAGCCAATCAGATTGCTTGAAATCCTTTGCCCATTTTATAATAGGAGATAAGGTACCAGTGAACATTATCTACTTAGACTTCTGCAAAGCATTTGATGAAGTGCCTCATGGAACATTAGTAGCCAAAATGTGCAAACTAGGAATAAATAACATAATAGTAGATTGGGTGGAAGAATGGTTGAATAAATGCACTCAAAGGGTATGCATCAGGGGACACATTCCCAAATCAAGTATAATCACTAGTGGCATGCCACAGGGATCTGTTCTGGGCCTGGCAATTATACTCCATCTTCATATCCGATATGATGAATAATATCAACAGCTTTACTATCAAATTCACTGATGACACAAAATTAAGCACAGGTTAAAACAGAGGATGACATTCTTAATCTCAAGACAGACCTAAAAAAATTAGAAGACTGGGCACTATTAAACGACATGACATTTAACAGCAGTAAATGTGTAATAATACACTTAGGGGCAACAAATATACATAATCAATTCGGTTTAAATGGGCTAGCATTAAAATCTGTATTGGAGGAAACAGATCTTGGAATAATTATAAAACCAGATCTATCCTTCCAAGGCCATTGTAACCATGTTATCAGCCGTGTCAACAGACTTATAGTCAATATAAAGAGGTCTTTCACCTCTAGAGATAGGGGCTGTATTTCTCCTCTTTATAAAGGATATGTTAGATCTCATATGGACTACTGCTCATCACTCTGGAGCCGTTATCTCAGGAGAGATGTGAATAGGTTGGAGAGAGTCACCAAAATAATAGCTAACATGCACAATAAGACCTACAGGATGATATAAGATTGGAGGAGTTAAACTTGTACTCTCTGTGTCACAGAAGAAAAATAGGTAAAACATAATATGTTACACTGCAATACGCAAATGCAAAACCACAAACGGTAATGGTAACGCAAACAGTGATAGAACCAGCAAGGTAAAATAAAATAGTAATGCTAACTGTAATGGAAACACAAGCGCAAATGGTAAAGCACATAGCGATGCAAATGTACACAATAACGCAAACAGTAGGAGAAATGCAAAAGGTAATGAAGACAGAAATGGTAACACAAATGGTAAAGCAAACACTCACGACAACAGAAACGCAAACATTAACAAAAACAGTAATGGAAATGCAAACAGTAACAGAAATGCAAACAGAAATGCAAACAGTAACGGCAATGGCGACACAGAAGGAAACAGTAATGAAATCAACAAGGGAAATGCTACCAAAAACTCAAATACTAAGGCCAACAGGAATGCAAACAGTGATGAAGACGCAAACAGTAATGGTAATGCAACTGGAAACGCAAACGGTTACAGTAACACCAACGATGATGGCAAAGGGAACAGTAATATAAATGGAAATGCAAATGCAAGCACGTACACAAATGTAAATCTTTGCATGCATGGTCACGGTAACACAATTGGAAATGCAAACATTGACGGTAACACCAATGGTGACACCAAAGGAAACACAAATACAAATGGAAATGCAAACAGAAGAGCGTACACAAACGTAAATGATAATGCACACGGTGATGCAAAAGGAAACTCAAACAAAAACAGTAATGGAAACGCAAATGTTAACAGTAACACAAACGCAAAGGGTAACGCACATGGTGATGTAAATGGGAACGCTAACACAAATGGTTACGGAAACACAAGTGGAAACACTAACTGTGACAGTAATGGAAATGCACACTGTTTTTTCCCCCAAAAGTAGCATTCAGAAGCACAGTGAATACAAAGAATGTATGCATAATAATGGGCCTCGGAGCAGAAAATGAACACTTGGAATACTAAATTGCTTATATCTCAGAAACTGTATGATGTAGGAAAAAAATTAAAATCTCATATTATTTATGACTTTCCTGGCTAGTTTTGCACTTATCCCTCTAGCAGGAAGCTAAGCATTTTTCTGATGAAAAGTCTGTATCTCGAAGCATTTTCAGATACGGGCCCCAAGGCGAGAAGGACACCGTAATGTTAGCCTATAGGAAAAATTGTCAACTTTGGAGTGCCATAACTTTGCAGCTATCTAATATTTTATCACCAAACCAACAAAAGTCACATCTGTGGGATCTTGACTTTCTTCTGTTCAAATTTCAGCCCAAAACACCATACCATTCTTTTGTAGCAGATGTGGCAAGATTTCCTATTCTCTTGGGCATAGTGTCACAAAGTAGTTTGTGATATGCAACACTTTCACAAAAAAAATCACGAAAATGTCAAATATGTGACACTACTTTACAACACTACTGTTTACAAAAATTTGAAAAACATATTTCTGGGGTGTTTAACCCCCCCAAAAAAAGACATGGCTAGCATCCTCAGGACTCGACTAGGTGAACGCAACAATAATTGTGTCCCTAGAGGGTCCCAAATTTAAATGCCAAGCATTTCTGTGACCACCAACTGAAAACAAGATGGTGGATTTGCGACAGTATAGGGCTAATTTGCAACACTACAAACTGCATTTGCGACACTGTCAAACTTTTTGTTAACTTTTCCCATTGACTATAATGGGAAACTTATTTTTTGACTGATTTTTGAACCATTTAATATTTTTTTCATGAAATCTTCAAAAGGCACATCAGGGACCCTGGCTGCATGTTCCCTGATGGTTTTGGACCAGATGTGCAAGATTGTGCAACCTGTAGGCAAGAGCAAAGAATGCACAAAAATGCGTAACTATCACATTCTCTGGTGCTATGTAGCTCCATAACAGTATACCCAACTGTTACAAAACTTGGCAGAACCAGAGATCTATGGTACTGATCTACGCATGCTAACTTTCAGACAAATCTGTCACACAGAATCAAAGTTGATAAGCTGCTGAATTTCACATAGTTTAACTTTAAATCGGGGTACTCAACCCTAACTATAGTGGCACTACCATGCCATTATATATATATATATATATATATATATATATATATATATATATATATATACAATAAGGGTGGCTGATAAATGTTGCAGATAAAAACATGTATTCTCACTAGAGTGAGATAAATGTTGCTGGCGATAGGAACTGTGGTAGATATGCAGTTTACACACACGTTCCTACGTCAGCAAGTGATATTTTCACAGTAGCTGCTCATCAGGAGAAAAGATGTGCAGGCATTACAGTATCCTAGCAACTGAAGCAAATCACATTCACCTGTTACAACAGTTAAAATGTTAAAGCAGCTCGAGTTTCCCATGCTACTAACTTCACTGCTGTTTCTAATTACACGACATTAACAGTAAAAAAGCACTGCGTGGTGCTCAGTTACAAAAATACAACCGTGAATGCAGGACAGGTTTATCGAACATACAAACCATGAAACAACAGCCCTCCTCACAAGAAAGCAAAGCACATTTTCTCTGATAGCAATGCAAAATAATAACAAATACCTGAAATGCAGCAGCCATGGCAAAACTCCGAACTCGAACCGTGAACAAGTCCGTTCACAAACTCGAAAAGAAACTCACACAAGCACCCCATTTAAAAAAATAAAGTCGCACAATGCATATAAGGCGTAAATTAAATAAATAAACTATTTACAGTCTCTTTACAGTAAGCCATAGACACTCAAACAGGAAGTCTTCAAAAGAAAAGACATGCCCACTCTCACTCACAAAACCAATCAAAACACAACTCCTCACTATCAATCACTACTACGTAATTAATGGTACAACATAAATAGCAACCAATAACGATTACATTTCTACACAAAATCACACACAGATACCAATGAAAACCACTACCATGCAAAATAGCCAATCCAACAACAGACAACAGACTCATTCTAAAAACGGCACTCCCCATTACCAACACAGCCCTCATCGCAGCGCAGCAACACTTAGAAATAAAATAACACACATTTTCGTACCTTCTACACACAAATTGCCAACAAATACCCTATTGTATAAATCGAACACATGATGGGCATGAGTGGGATATGTAAAATATTCTCACCCCTGCATCGTGAGGCATAGATATCTCACTCGTGCCTTTGGCACTCGTGAGATATCCATGCCTCACTCTGCAGGAGTGAGAATATTTTACATATCCCACTCATGCCCATCATGTATCCCTATATATGTATATATATATATATATATATATATATATATATATATATATATTATATATATATATATATATATATATACTGTATATGTATATATATATATATACAAAATAGTGGCATGGTAGTGCCACTATAGTTAGGGTTGAGGAGCCATTTAAGGTTAAAGGTCAAACTTTGCACCTTAATAACTTTGCCACCATTCAACAGATTTGCCTGAAATTTGGTATGCATGATTGGACATGGTAATCTTGGGATCTGCCAAGTTTCGTACCAGTTGGATATACAGCTGCAGAGTTATTAAGCGCCAATGAAATGTGCATTTATGCTTTTTTGCAAATTCTTTGCTCTTGCCTACAGGTTGCACGATTTGCATGACCAGTCCAAAAACTTCAGGGAACATGCGGCCGGGGTGCCCGATGAGCCTTTTGAAGATTTCATGGAAAAATATTAAATGGTTCAAAATTTATTCAAAAAACAAGTTCCCATTATGGGAAAAGTTAACAAAAAGTTTGAAAGTGTCGCAAAATCAGTTTTTACTTTCGCAAATGGCCCTTTTACTGTCACAAATCCACCATTTTGTTTTCAGTTGGTCATCAGAAAAATGCTTGGCATTTAAATTTGGGATCCTCTAGCAAACTAATTATTTTTGTATTCACCCAGTCGGACCCTGAGGATGCTAGGCATGTCTTTATTTTGGGGTAAAACACCTCAGAAATATGTTTTTAAAATTTCTGGAAATATGACTTTAACATTTTTTTTCTACGTCGTACGGTTCCTGAGATATAAGCAATTTAGTATTCCAACTCCTCATTTTCTGCTCTGAGACCCATTATTATGCATACATTCCTTGTACTCACTGTATTTCTCTATGCAGCTTTTGGGAAAAACCAGCCTGTGTGCTTACATTACTGTTACCCTTACTGCTTCTGCTTGTGGTTCCATACCCGTTTCACTTACTGTTCCCATCTATGCCGCCATGTGCATTACCCTTTGCATTTTCATTTGCACTTGCGTTTGCATTATTTTAACCATTTGTGTCTACAGTACTGTTTATCTTTGTGTTTCACTTTGCGTCACCATGCGCATTACCATTTGTGTTTGCAGGCACCGTGTTACTATATGACAAGACATCTCGTGGTGGGGGGTCCTGTGCTCCCACCGTCGCATTACATTCACTATTTCTCAGACTAATTCTCAAAAAGAAGGGAAATTAGATGCAAAAAACTCAGTTTAATGGATTAGTTAGGGTTGTTCCACAGTGACAAAAGCAAGGAAATTCGGTGTTAGGGTTGAAAGCCCCCCTAGGAATCCCCCACCCACACCCCCAACCGGGCATCGGGGTGTGCATTGGGGTTATCAGTCCTAACTCTCACCCCATTCTCATATACCTCTGCTTCTTCATACATCTGATGGGGTGAGAGTTGGGCTGGCAAACCAATGCACACCTGATACGGTTAGGTGTGGGCGGGGGTCTTAGGGAGCTTTCAACCCTAACACTGAATTTCCTCACTTTTGTCACTGTGGAACAACCCTAACCAATACATTAAATGGAGTTTTTTACCTCTATATGTATATTAAAGGCAAAAAAGACCAAACCATTATTTTGCAGCAGGGTGGCAAAGAATTCCTGTCATGCAGCGGACACCGCAATGTTAGTCTATAGGAAAAAGTGTCAACTTCCGAGTACCGTAACTTTGCATCCATGCAATATTTTGCCACCAAACCAACAAAAGGCACATCTAATGAGATGTTGTCTGCCTTCCCTTCAAATTTCAGCCCAAAAGACCAAACTGTTCATTTGCAGCAGGGTGGCAAAGAATTCCTGTTATTTTGGGCATAGTGTCGCAAAGTAGTGTCGTGATTTGCAAAAGCTTTCGGAAAAATTTCTGACACTTTCTTGAGTGCGACACTACTTTGTGACATTACTTTTTCCAGAAATTGTAAAAACATATTTCTGGGGTGTTTATCCTCAAAATAAAGACATGCCTAGCATCCTCAGGGTCTGACTAGATAAACACAAAAAGAATTGTGTTGCTAGAGCATCCCAAATGTAAATGCCAAGCATTTTTCTGATCACCAACTGAAAACAAAATGGCAGATTTGTGACACTACTAGGGCCATTTGCGACACTAAAAAGTGCATTTGCGACACTGTCAAACTTTTTGTTAACTTTTCCCATTGACTTATAATGGGAAATTGTTTTTTGAATAACTTTTGAACCGTTAAATATTTTTTCACAAAATCTTCAAAAGGCACATTGGGGACCCCGGCTGCATGTTCTCTGAAATTTTTGGACTGGTCAAGCAAACCGTGCAACCCGTAGGGATGAGCAAAGAATTCAAAAAAGAGTAAACGCACGCACAGATCATACTTAATAACTCCACAACTGTATGTCTGAACAGTACAGAAGTTGGTGTATCACAAGATGTCTGGTTCTTGATCATGTATTCCAAATTGCAGGCAAATCCATTGAACGATTGCAAAGTTATTAAGGTGCAAAATCTTAGGTTTAACATGTAAATAGCTCCTCAACCCTAACTATGGTAGCACTACCGTGCTGCCATAATATATATATATATATATATATATAATATAGAGTTAGGAGTTGAGTAAGTACTTTAATTGGCAGGCATGGGGCATAACCATAGATCTTGGGATCTGCCAACCTTCGTATTGGTCAGATATATGGCTGCAGAGTTATTAAGCAACATCCGTGTGCGCATTTACAGTTTTTTTGTGTCTTCTTTGCTCGCACCTACAGGTCACATGGTTTGTGCGACTGGTCTGAATACTTCAGGGAACATGCGGCTGCGTTCCTCGATGTGCCTTTTGAAGATTTCGTGAAAAAATATTAAACGGTTCAAAAGTTATTCAAAAAACAAGTTCCCATTATAAGTCAATGGGAAAAGTTAACAAAAAGTTCAACACTTTCGCAAATGCACTTTTTAGTTTCGCAAATGGCCCTAGTAGTGTCACAAATCTGCCATTTTATTTTCAGTTACTGATCACAGAAATGCTTGCCATTTAAAACTGGGACCATCTAGAGACATAATTATTTTTGTGTTTACCTATTCAAGCCATGAGGATCCTAGCCATGTCTTTATTTTGGGGTTAAACACCCCAGAAATATGTTTTTCAAATTTCTGGAAAAAGTAGTGTGGCAAACTAGAGTCGCACTAATGACACTTTCACAAATTTTGCGAAAGTTTTTGCAAATCACGACACTACTTTTCCAGACTATGGCCAAAATGACAGGAGTTCTTTGCCACCCTGCTGCAAAAGAAGGGTTTGGTCTTTTGAGCTAAAATTTGGAGGGAAAGCAGCCAACATCTCACAGATGTGCATTTGGTGTTTTGGTGACAAAATATTGTATGGATGCCAAGTTATGGTATTCTGAAGTTGACATTTTGTCCCGTAGACTAACATGGTGGCGTATGCCCCACCTTTCAGGGCTCGTATCTCAGAAACAGTGTGAGATATGGAATTTTCATCACAACCATGCTCAGCCCTATGGTCTATGCACACATTGAAAACCTAGCCAGGACAGTCATGAATCATGTGGAATTTTAATTTTTTTTCTATGTCGTACGGTTACTGAGATATTAGCATTTTAGTATTACAACTGTTCGTTTTCTGCTCCAAGGCACATTATTATGCATACATTCCTTGTTTTCACTGTCTTTCTCAATGGAGCTTTTCAGGAACAATACGGTGTGTGCTCCACTTACTGTTACACGTAGACTTTACACTTGTGTTTTTGTGCCCGTTTGCATTACCGTTACTGTGTATGCCACCGTGTGTGTTACCCTTTGCATTTCTGTTTGTGTTACTGTTATCATTTGTGTCTCCACTATGGTTTGTGTTTGTGTTTTGCTTAGCGTCACTGTGCGCATTGCCATTTCTGTTGGCAGCCGCCCTTCTGTTTTCATTTGCATTTGTCTTTCGTTTTGCGTCATCGTTGTTCTTACCATTACCATTTGCATTTCCAATTGTGTTCCCGTGCCCATGTGCATTACGGTTTGCATTTCCATATGCACTTACATTTGCATTTGTGTTTCTGTTTTCTTTGATATTATCGTTGCAGTTACCATTACCATTTGCATTTACAATTGCGGTACCATCATCGTTCGTGGTATGGTTTGTGTTTCCGTATGCGCTTGCGTGTGCGTTTCTGTTTCCTTTTGCATTATTGTTGCTGTTACATTTATCATTTGTATTTACTATAGCGGTACCATGACTGTGCACTTTACCAGTTGCATTTACAGACACGCTTGCATCTCTGTTTGCATCACTGTTCGCTTTGGCGTCACTTTGCACCTGCGTTTCTATTAACGCTTGCTTTACAATTTACATTTGTGTCACCATGTGTGTAACTGTTAGTGTTTGCATTTTCATTGCTGTTACCATTGGTATGTCACAAAAAAATCAAATAGTGGTAGCATTCCATTCACTATTGTAGTCCTCATTCTCAAAAAAAAGGGAAATTAGAGGCAAAAAAATCCATTTAATGCATCAGTTAGGGTTGTTCCATATATATATATGTATATTAGAGGCAAAAAACTCTGTTTAATGCATCAGTTAGGATTGTTCCACAGTGACAAAAGTGAGTAAATTCGGTGTTAGGGTTGAAAGCCCCCCTTGGACCCCACAACCTGCATCGGGGTGCGAGATGGGGTTGTTGGCCTTAACTCTTACCCCATCACATGTGTAAAGGAGAATGGGGTGAGAGTTTCAACCCTAACACCAAATTTCCTTGCTTTTGTCGCTGCAGAACAACCCTAACTGATGCATTAAATGGAGTTTCTTGCCTCTAATTTCCCTTCTTTTTGAGAATGAGGATGATAAATAGTGAATGGAATGCGGTGGCAGGGCCCCGCGCTCCCACCATGTGATGTCTTATCACATAGTAACAGGAACAGCAACGCAAATGCAAGTGCCAACAGTTACACACATGGTAACCCAAACGTAAATGGTAAAGCAAATGTTAATAGAAACGCAAGCGCAAAGTGATGCCGAAGTGAACAGTGACAGAAAACGGACATGCAAGCACATACGAAAATGCAACTGTTAATGCGCACAGTGATGGGACCAGTATTTTAAATGCAAATGTTAAGTGTTACAGCAAAAAGAACTCCAAAGGGAACAGAAACGGAAACGCGAACAGAAGCATGCACGTAAATGCAAACCGTAATGCGCATGTGTACAGTACCACAATTGTAAATGCAAATGGTAAACTTAACATGAAGAATAACACCAAAGGAAACAGAAATGGAAATGAGAACAGAAGTACATACGGAAATGCAAACCGTAACGCACACAGTCAAATTACCGCAATTGTAAATAGAAATGTTAATGGTAACAGCAACAATAACACCAAAGGAAACAGAAATGGACACGCGAATGCAAGCACGCATGGAAACGCAAACCGTATTGCGCATGGGCAGGGTACCACATTGTAAACACAACTGGTAAAGTTAACATGAAAAATAACGCCAAAGGAAACAGAAACGGAAATGGGAACGCACGCATGTATGGAATTGCAAGCCGTAATGTGCACAGTCATAGTTACCGCAATTGTAAATGTAAATGGTAATGGTAACAGCAACAATAAAGCCAAAAACAGAAATGCAAAAGGAAATGCAAGCTCGTATGGAAGCGCAAACTGTGACGTACTCGGTCACAATACAGCAACTGGAAGTGCAAATGATAATGTTAACAGCAGAAATAATGGCAAAGTAAAGAGAAATGGAACGTGAGCGCAAGTGCGTATGCAAACAGGAATGCAAAGTAGCGCACGGTGGCATACAGTACAGTAATGCAAACACATACGGAAACACAAGTGGTAATGGTAACTGTAACAGTAATGGAAGCACACACCCTGGTTTTGCCTAACAGCTGCATAGAGAAACACAGTGTGTACAAATAATGTATGCATAATAATGGGCCTCAGAGCAGAAAATGAGCTGTTGAAATACTAAATTGGTTATATCTTAGTAACCGTGCAATAAAAAAAATTCACATGACTCCTTGTTTTCCTGGCTACGGCATTGTCCGTCAAAATTCACGTATCCTAGGTACCCGTTTCGAGAATCTGAGCCCGAAGGCTGGCATACGCCACCATGTTAGTCTATGAGGAAAAATGCCAACTTCGGAGTACCATAACTTGGCATCCATGCAATATTTTGTCACCAAACTGTGAGATGTTGGCTGCTTTCCCTCCAAATTTTAGCCAAAAAGACCAAACCATTCTTTCGCAGCAGGGTGGCAAAGAATTCCTATAATTTTGCCATAGTCTGGAAAAGTACTTTTGCAATTTGCGACACTTTTCACAAAAATTTGTGAAAGTGTCACAAGTGTGACACTACTTTGCGACACTATGGTTTCCAGAAATTTGAAAAACATATTTCTGGGGTGTTTAACCCCAAAATAAAGACATGGCAAGCATCCTCAGGGTCCAAGTAGGTGAACACAGAAAGAATTGTGTCCCTAGAGGGTCCCAATTTTAAATGCCAAGCATTTTTCTGATCAGTAACTGAAAACAAAATGGTAGATCTGCGACACTAAAAAGTGCATTTGCGACACTTTTGAACTTTTTGTTAACTTTTCCCTTTGACTTGTAATGGGAACTTGTTTTTGGAATAACTTTTGAACCATTCAATATTTTTTCAAAAAATCTTCAAAAGGCACATCGGGGACTCCGGCCGCATGTTCCCTGAAGTTTTCAGACCAGTCACACAAACCATGCGACCTGTAGGTGAGAGCAAAGAATTCACAAAAAAGCGTAATTGTACATTCGGTTGTCGCTTAATAACTCCGCAGCTGTATATCTGACGGGTACGAATGTTGGCAGATCCCAAGATCTACTATGCCCGACTATGCATACCAAATGTCAGGTAAATCCATTGAACGGTGGAAAAGTTATTAAGGTGCAAAATTTCCCCTAACCTTAAAGTGCTACTCAACCCTAACTATGGTAGCACTACCATGCTACCATAATATATATATATGTATATATATATATATTTATAAAATAAATTGGTAAAATCATAGAAATCCCACTTATACAATTGGACAGAACATGTCACATGACCGTGCATTATTTCCCAACGACCGCACGCCTTCCAGTACGACCGCACGCCTGAACTACTTTCCAGTCCTCAAAACCTTTTCACCAGCAGTGAGACTACTCCACACCTGGTGCAGCTAGACACCCACACTAACACACATATGTAACTGACACCCACAGGCATAAGTAAATATACCAGTAGTAGCCCCACACTGTACAAACTGATCTCTTCATCATACCATTAATGTTTACATAAAATGTAATTTAAAAATCAAATCCTGCCTGCCATTTTCACACTATCGCAGTGTACAACTACTTTTATTACTGTAACCACCATGATCAATCAGTCTGATTAACACAAACCTAGCTGTATATAGAAAAGCAGGAGAACATACATTTTTTCGTTGTCTTCTCTTAATTTCTCTGAAAAAAGCTGCATTTCGAGGGAGAGTACCACGATCGTGGATGACTTTCACTTTCACTACCGAAATGTAGCGTGACCGAGCGGTGCGCATTTCAGAAAGTGAGAACCTATTAAGAGACGAAAGTAATCCCTCTCTGTTTAAAAAATAAGAAAAGTGACTCCCTCCTGTTAGTTTGTGTTCCCTTTGGGTAATACAAGTTACATACTGTATGCGAAAGGGAGTGAGGATAGACCAGTCGGTAGCTTTAGGGACGTAGATGGAAGCGAGACCGAGTGTTGTTATGGCAACACTCGCTCTCACTTCCTTCTACCTTCCTAAAGTTACCGACTCACTCGGTATCTCGCTCCTCGCATACAATATGTAACTTGTACAAAGATACCTAACTGAGAAGTCACAAACAGAAGAAGACTTACTGTTTCTTAACGAGTTCTCACTTTCTGAAATCTCTTACCCTTCGATCCTTATTCGACGATGAAGAAAGTCATCACGACTCATCTCCTCCAGATACGCTTTTCACCTAAATAAGAGGACACTATAAAAACAACTAGTTCCTTCTACTTTTTGGTACACAGGCAGTGTTTATTAAATCCTCTACCATATTATTTAGCAGGTACATATCACCAATTACAGTGAAAGTGCTCCCAATCATACTTGCCTCCCTCAATTTTCAATACAACCTTATTTTAAACCTCTGCCAACATATCATTTGTTACCAGCTAGACAGAGGACTACTTTTCCACCACCCCCAAAAAATCGTGGCCATTTTATAAGATAGATATACCACTCTGAGGTGTGCGGTCACGCCTGATATACGCACGCCTGGGCGTGTTGACGATTGGGCTCATGCCTCGCAAGGCATAACGCAGACCAAGGCATGCGATATCAGAGCGTGACCGCACACCTCAGAGTGGTATATCTATTATATATATATATATATATATATATATATATATAGAATAACAACAGACCCAGTACTAACCCCTGTGGCACTCCACTTTCAATGTCTGCCTCATGAGATATATGACCGTGTATATGCAGAGATTGTTTTCTGTCCATTAACCAATGCATTATCCATTTAATGATGGTTTTGCTAAAACCTAAATTAGCCATTTTAGAAATCAAGGTTCTATGGGGCATGGAGTCAAAGACTAAGCTAAAAGCAAACAATACTACATCCATTGCTTTACCCTGGTCCATTTTTTCACCTATAAAGTTATAAAAAACTTATGTGATTGGTATTACAAGATCTATTATATACAAAGACATGTTGCGAACTATCAATCATATTCATCTCATTTAATGATTTCCTAATTTCATCTGCAATTAAACCTTCAATTATCTTTCCCACAATTGATGTCAGACTGACAGGTCAATAATTTGCAGGGTCAGCCTTGCTCCCTTTCTTAAAAATTGTCATCACAATTGACCTTCTCCAGTCCCTGGAAACATAACCTTCCTTTAATGATCTTGATCCTATATCTGCTATGATCACTGATGTCAGCAGGCGTATGCAGTGTACTCAGCTGTGTACACTTTTGCAGGGGGGGTAGCATTTTGGCCATTAACTTCCTTATCCCAAAGTTCGTGTCTTTAAGTTAGCAGACCTCTTAGTTTGGATGCCGAAATAGTAATGGTCTATTCCCAGGCCATAATGTGCAGGGGTGGGGGTGGTCGAGTGATGTGTAACTCGCTGCCATTGGGGACGTTACTTGCTTGGCCAGAAAATCAGCAATGGGTGGGTGGGTGGGGGTAGGAGCCCAATGCTATAATCAGATTGACCATGACATACAGAGCAGCCCTGTGATTGGTAGAGAGGCAGGGTCAGAGCAGCAGGCTTTTCAAATGCAGCTGGATAAAAAGCCCCAGTTTTAGCATGTCTGTTCTTTCCTTGCATTACAAGTTATTGAGGAGGACCCTTTGCATGTTGTGGAGTGGATGAATTGATTAGCAGCAGCAGCAGCAGTGTCGGCAACAATGATGAAGACTAAAGAGGAGGATTCCAGCTTGAGTCACCTTCAGGAGCAGCCAGGACATTGAATCGCTGGAGGCAGTAATGGACCTTTATTGCCCTGAATCAGTGATCTACTGTGCGGCAGCTTTGCACTGGAGGAATCTCCGTGATTCACTGACCCATTAGCTGAGCCGAGTTGCCTTGGAGCTCCACCTCTGTCATTGCCCACTGGAGACTGAGCCTGCTTGAAGAGTGTGTTAGCCGGGAGCCCAGGTGCCAGGATGAGCAATCAGTGATGGAGTAGAGACTGTGAATCCTGCCAGAGCCGAGCCAGAACTTAAAGTGTTCTCTGGGACCATTACTGCTGCCCTGTGAGTGAGCGAAGTGAAAGTCATCAGCAGGAATGAACTGAAGACTGAACTACCCGCATTACAGAGTCTTTAGCAGCCACCTGGATTCCAGTGTCTTATAAGATAAGCCCAGCAGCAGCAAGTCACCAGTCTGTCCTCCGAGAGGACACAATGTGGATACAATAGATCAATAAAAGTATAATGTGTTTACATGATTTTTTTTTAAGAAGAGTCTGTCTGTCATCCCATCATTTTGGTTGTGTGTACAGGATGGAGACTCTGCCATAGATTGGGGGAAGAAGGGGCTGCCCTTGCTTTCATTATACTCAGTGGCTATGACCATACACATATTGTGTGATTGAATGGGATGGTATTGGGAAAGTTACATGCCCTCAGACAGAACACGACTGGACTAAAGATAATTTCTCCCACTCGTCTTTCCATGCTGAGTAGACTGGTGGCCTTTGTTGTTAAAGCAGAACTGTGCTGAACCAGAGTCATTGTGTGTTTTTATTTTTTTAGTTTTTGTAAGCTCTTTAAAATATAGTAGCAGTTCAGCTGGTATTTCAACAATTTTTAATTACAATTGCTTGTCAGTCAGTGTCACATTTGAATTCAAAATTCCATCCTTTCAAACTGTACCTCAGTGTATTCTTTCTTCAAGCTGTAATATCTATTAGTGTCAACAAGTTGTAAATTCTCATATGCTTTGCAAAAAAAAAACAACACTGGGGTTACAGAGACAACAGAAGAAAAATTTGTCCTTACAAAATGTGATGAACTTTACCGGTAGAGTACTTCCATGCAAAAAAGGCTTTAGATTTTTTGTAAACACAACTTATGGGGTGAAAAGTAAATGCTAAAAGACTAGTGAGTGCAAACCTCTTTTTATGAATGTAAATGTTTTTATTGGTTGTATTAAACACATACAGAATTAAATGGATAAAAGGTTTTGGTCAGATGTAAATGAATTCTCTTCTAATGGCTGTGGCTTTTGTTTCACATAGGGTGAATTTTAATACCCTCCCATGTGTGTTACATCATAGAAGCAGGTTTTATGTTGGCTCTCACATGCACAGCCAACATATTGTGGTAGTAGCAGATTTGGAGTGCGGTCACTGTTGGGCGAATGCAGGCATGCATTAGAAGGTGTGTCCTCATTCCCCAATCAGCCAGCAGCAGGCGCTGACCTCATGCATCCCTAATGAGGCCACGAGAACAAAGAAAGGTCCACTGCAATGAGAGTGAAGATCTCATGCAGCATGATAACAAGCCTTCTGACATAGAAGGCAACATGGCGACAGTAACTGCTGTCACTGCCTGTCTAATGCCGATGGGGAGCCCTCCCGATGGCATACTGAACCCCTCCATTTAAAATGTATGCCGAGGGGGTGCCCAATCCCCTCTCGGCATCATGCTGGCCCCCCATCAGTTTTTCTTTGCTGACAGGAGGGGCCCAATCCCCATCGGTGTTTATCCCCGGTCCCCGTTGATTGTGCCAATGGGGGAGCCCACTCACCATCACCATAATGCCTCCCCCCGCCCGCTTTTGTTGTGTGCTGAGGGGGTGCCAAATCCCCCTCTGCTCATGTCTCCCCCCCTCAGTATGTGCTGATGGGGTGCCCAATCCCGTCAGCTGAATCCCCCATCAAAACACTTGGGTGGCATGCTGGGGCCCATCCCAGCATGCAAATCTACAAAAAAATCCTGCAGTGTTTTTTTGTTTTTGAACTCTGTAAAAGAAAATGGTCCCTCGCAGTCTCCTGCCCCTCCCACAACCCGCACCCACCCTCTGCGCACCCTGCCTCCCCACACCCTCCCTCACCCCAAACTTACCTCCGGAGTGTGGCATGGCGATCTTTGGTGGACCGGGAACACGTCAGCACTCTTCAAAGCTGACCGCGAACTGAAGAAATGCCGTTAAGCTGTATAATGGCATAAACAGGGTTTTTCCAACTTTGTTGCATATCTCAGCCATTTTGGGGAATTTTGGCACCAACTTTTCAACATGGGGTTATTGGGTCCCCTCCTCATGAATTCATGCACTGTCATGGTGTTATTCAGTCCCGAAAGGTGATTTCACGGTCACTGTGTGGAATCACCTTTCGGGACCAATTGATGAAACGACAGTGCCACTGTTCAAGAGGGGAGCTCTCAACAAGCCTATGTTGCAAATTTGGTGGGAAAAATCCAAAACATGGCTGTTTTACGAGCATGCATTGTGCAGTTTCCACAGGAGCGTAACTTCATGAATCTGTAATATTTTCAGTCCATATTTTCAAAATTGCTGTTTTTCCACACCTCCTTATGAACAGTACAGCTGTCATTTTACATATCCTGACCAAAATGTGTTTTCTCACGTCTGGCGCAGAATAGTGCGGTCACTGTGCGAAATCAGTTTTCGGGACAGTTTGAGGAAATGACAGTGACACTGTTCAAGAGCAGAGGTCCTAAAATGCCTATGTTGAAAATTTGGTGCCGAAAGTCCATAAAATGACTGTGTTACAAGCATGTGTTGTGCAGTTTCCACTCACCCTTGTAACTCCGCAAATTCACAATATTTCTATGCCAGATTTTCAACACTGGCATTCTTTCATACCTCCTTATGAAGAGTACAGCTGTCATTTTTCACATCCTGCCCTAAATGTGTTTCTGCACATGTGGCGCACAATGGCGTGGTTGCTGTGGGAAATCAACCTTTGGGTCAGTTTAACAAAATCACAGCACCACTGTTCATGAGGGGAGGTCCCAAAATGCCTATGTTGAAAATGTGGCTAACAAAATCCCAAAAATAATTGGGTTATGGATGTGTGTTGCGCAGTTTCTATGCATGCTCATGACTTCACCAACTTTTCATGTTTTCAATCCAGATTTTCAACGTTACAATTTTTTTATGCCTCCTCATGAACAATACTGTTGTCATTTTCAACATCCTGCCCAAAATGTGTTTTCATCCCTGTGTCACCAAATGGCATAGCCACTCTGCAAAACCACTTTTCAGCTAACAAACTGATTGTGCTGCTTTTCATGAGCTGGGCTCACAAACAGACCATGTTGCAAATTTGGGTGAAAATACCAACACATGCCTACAGTGTTAGGATTTCCAACTGTAGCATCCCACCTTGTACAGACTGACAGGCGTCAGGGATGTGACTTGGGATCATCAGCTGTAATGCTCATGCCATTCCAACCCCACTCTCACCCTGCAGCCAGTGACAGGCACTGTGGTGGGCCTCATACTTTTTGGGCACAAAGTTCACCCCATTCTCCTAAACTGCACCCACCTCAGCGTATTTCCTTATGGAATGGGGTACATATAATGCCCAAAGACCCCAAAGCACACCACAACACTTGTCAGAGTCTACAGGGTAGGGTGAGGTACAATGGCATGAGCGTTATAGCCTACGACCCAAACACACACCCTAATGCCTGTCACTCTCTAGAGGGTGGGGGTGGGGTTCACAATCACTTCAATACTTCACTGCCATTCCTATTATGCATCTCTACCTCTGGCACTACCAATGCCATCAAGACAGCATTGGCATTGACAAATGCTTGTTTAGTGTGCTACAAGATTCCTTGGATAATATTATTTCTATTGTGGCAAGAGTTACTTTAGGACATTTAAAGTTAGCAAAGGGTTTCTCTGGCTGCACACTTGGGCCCACACAGTACAAGCATTGTCTATGTCAGCTTTGATAAAAATCTCATCTGTAATCTATGCTGCTTTGGTTTAGGAGCCCGAATATGAAGCAGTCTGCTTTTCTTGCTGCTGGGATGCTGAATGTTTTCCTGGTATATTGTTTATGGTGGGTCCAGCTGTTGAGGGAACTGAGAAGGGGTTTATCTGTGGCATGCACAGTATAAGTATTGTATACCTTAGCATAGCTTGTGATAGTTTGTTGCTTGTGGAGCCACAGTGGATAGTATCATATGTGGAGTTTAAGAACAACTTTTTGAGTTAGTTGTTTTTCTTCTTTGCTTGCCTCTGTTGTTGGTCTAAGTATTGTAGATAAAGAAGCTGTTGTTGCCCTGTGTCATAACATACATCTTTTTCTCCCAGGCTAACCAGCCCTGTGGAATTCTCTACCCCATCAGTTATGGGAGTGCACGAATGTGGAGGGCTTTAAGAATGCCCTAAAGTCCTACTTATGGCACCAAGCTTTTATAAATTGATTTTAGCTCAGTACTTGTTTTTATTGTGATTTTACTGTGTTATTTATTCTTGCTAGTTGAAAGGCTCTATATAAATAAAGATATTATTATTATATAATTGCTGTTACTGATATCTTTCTGTTGTCATGGTGAGCACTATGAACAAAGACATTGTGAGATTAACAGGGGAGAGTCGAATGTGTGCTGTCTGGATTTTTTGATGGACAACCAAGATGAGTTGTAAATTTTGGTAAGGAAGACTGACTGAAAACTTGATACTGTTAATCCCTCCCCCATAATTTTTCATGCATAGATACACAGAAGTTGTCAGCAGAAAGTCGATTCTTGTTCTGCATGCAATGGTCTGGTGTTTTAGCCTGTTTCAATGCTTGCATACTTTGGAAACCTTTTATCATATAATAAATTTGTTTCAGTGGCATTTCCAAGTTACAGACATTTTTTGTTTTCAGTACAAGTGCTTTCTTTATAAAAGCAGTTAACATGGGGGTTTTAATAAGACTATTAGCAGATGGTCTATAGCAGACCATTAAGGACATTAGCAGATGTTTAGCCTAAGCATCAAAACAAAGTCTCACCCTGCCTTTTGTAACATTCAGTAAGTTTCATTTGCTGCTAAGCTTTTTAATCTGTAATAGAATGCAAGCGTTTGTAAATGGTTAATACTGTTTTACATTTATTTTCTATTGGAAAAAAAGTATGATCACTTCTGTATAGTACTGCAGTGATCAAAATCAGCTGGATCTAGAAACAAATAATTGCACATTATACTAAACCATTTTTGTGTTGGTGCTCTTGCGCAGCCAACATCTTGCACTAGTAGCAGATTTTGGGGCGCGGTCACTGTTGGGCGAATGCAGGGCACGCATCAGTAGGTGCATCCCTCATTCCCCAATCAGCCAGCAGCAGGGGCTGACACCTTGCATAGCTAATGCGGCCACCAGATCTGAGAAAAGGTCTACTGCAATGAGAGCTAAGCTCTCATGCAGCGTGACCATAACACGCCTCCCAAGACATGCAGGCAACACGGTGCAGTGACTGCCGCCACCTGTCACAATGCCGATGGGGGAGCCCTCACCCTGTTGGCATAATTCTCCCCCATTTCTGCTGTGTGCTGAGAGGTTGCCCAAACCCCCTTGGCATCATGCGCCCCCCAAAAAATGCTTTTCTTTGTGATGTGGGGCCCAATCCCTGTCGGCTTCAGTTCCACCCTCTCCCAGTTCAATCTGCCGATGGGGTGCCCTCCCCATCGAGTATGATGTCCTCCCTTTGTTGTGTGCCGGGTGTCGATCCCCTCAGCTCGTGTTCCCCCTCCCTTCCGTTTGTGTCGACTGGGGTGCCAAATCCCCTGTCGGCTACTGCATACCCTCCAAAACACTTGGGTGGCATGCTGGGAGCCCATCCCAGTGTGCCAAATAACCTGTAAAAAAAAAAGTCCCCAATGATTTTTTTTGTTTTACCTGTAAAAAAGAAAACGGTCCCTTGCGGTCTCCCTGCCCCCTTCTGCAACCCGTGCCCATTCTCTATGCACTCTGCCTCCCCACACTTCCCTCACCCCATACTTACCTTCGGAGTCCAGCACGACGATCTTCGGTGGACCAGGAACACGTCTCCACTCTTCAAAGCCGACCGTGAACTGAAGAAATGCCAGTAAGCTGTATAATGGTATAAATAGGGTTTTTTCAACTTTGGTGCATATCTCAGGCATTTTTGGGAATTTTGACACCACATTTTCAACATTGGGTTTTTGGGACCCCTCCTCATGAATTCAGGCACTGTCATGGTGTTATTCGGTTCCGGAAGGTGATTTTGAGGTCACTGTGTGGAATCACCTTTTGGGACCGATTAACGAAATGACAGTGCCACTGTTCATAAGGGGGTCAATCAAAAAGCCTATGTTGCAAATTTGGTGAAAATTTCAAAAATGGCTGTTTTATGGGTGTGCATTATGCAGTTTCCATGCACGCTTGTAACTTTGTGAATTTGTAATATTTTCACTCAAGATTTTCACAATTAGCTTTTCCACACCTCCTTATGAACAGTATAGTTGTCATTTTACATATCCTGGCCAAAATGTGGTTTTACCCGTCCAGCAAAGAATAAGCGCGGTCGCTGTGAAATCAGTTTTGGGGCAGTTGAAATAACGGTGAGACTGTTCGCGAACGAGGTCCTAAAATGCCTATGTTGAAAATTTGGTGACAAAATTCCATAAAATGACTGTGTTACAAGTGTGCATTGCGCAGTTCCCATGCACCCTTGTAACTCTGCAAATTTGCAATATTGTCACTTCACATTTTCAAGACTGGCATTTTTTCACACCTCCTAATGAACAGCATAGCTGTAAATTTTCACATCCTGCCCTAAATGTGTTTTCGCACCTGTGGTGCACAATGGCGTGGTCACTGTGGGAAATCAATGTTTGGGACAAATTAACAAAATCACAGTGCCACTTTTCATGAGGGGAGGTCCCAAAATGCCTATGTTAAAAATGTGGTTAAAAATCCCAAAATAATTGGGTTATGGACATGTGTTGCACACTTTCTATGCATGCTCATGACTTCACCAATTTTCATATTTCACTCAGATTTTCTTTTTTTTTTTTAAGCTGCCTCCCCCTTGCTCCAGGGTGGCCACTCCTTCAGGTCTGCCAAGGTCCCCGCTGGTGCACCTGCCTCGAAGCCAGCCCCTCACCCCATATCCACAGCCCCCCAGGTAACCAGGATGTAAACCTTTGCCGGGCAGGTCCCCCTCCTCTGAGGCAGATAGGCAACCAGTAGGGTCTGGCCAGAACACTATACTTGGCCCACATGCTGCTAGCCTGAATCTAGGCTGCATCGGGGACTCGACAGCAATGGGAGCCAGCTACTGTCATTCGGTCATCCCTGGAGCTTTTTCCGCTTTGCTCCCCTAGGGGCTTGGTTGCCACAACATCAGAGCATAAGCTGGAATTCCCCATGCCCCCCCTTGATATGTAGGGCCCCAGCATGTTACCATACCCCTAGCCTCCATCAGGGGTCAGCAAACACCGGGTCCTGAATCCGCCCTTCCCCTGAGAGAGGCGATCAGTCTCCAGCCATTTCTCCCCTGCCGGCTCTCCAGTGTCCTGAGTCCATTCCCAAACCTGGGTCACTGGCATTGCAAGTGGAATCCAACTGTTTCACTGACAAACCGGCCCTCACTCCAGATTTTCAACGTTGACATTTTTGTACATCTCCTCATGAACAATACAGTTGTCATTAGCCACATGCTGCCCAAAATGTGTTTTCATCCCTGTGTTGCCAAATGGCATAGCCGCTGTGCAAAACCACCTTTCAGCTAACACACTGATAGTGCTGCTCTTCATGAGGTGGGCTCACAAAAAGCCCATGTTAAAAATTTGGAGTGAAAATACCAACACACGCCTATGGTGTTAGGGTTCCTAACTGTAGCACCCCACCCTGTACAGACTGACAGGCATGAGGGGTGTGAATTGGGATCATCAGCTGTAATGCTCATGCCATTCCACCCCCAACCCCACCCTGCAGCCAGTGACAGGCATCGTGGTGTGCCTTGCACTGTTCAGCCACAAAGTTTACCCCATTCTCCTATACTGCACCCACCTTAGTGTATTTCCTTATGGAATGGGGTAAGTATAATACCCAAAGACCCCAAACCACACCACAACACTTGTCAGTGTCTACAGGGTAGGGTGAGGTAAAATGGCATGAGCGTCATAGCTGATGACCCAAAGGCACACCCCAATGCCTGTCGGTCTCTGCAGTGTGGGGATGGCATTGGCATCACTTCAATACTTCACTGCCATTCCTATTATGCATCTCTAACTCCTGCATTACGAATGCCAATGCCAGCGGGACAACATTCGGCATTGAAAAGTGCTTGTTTTTGTTTATATTGATACATAGCATAATTATTTACAATAAGTCCCTTGTCAGCCTCCGCCCACTGATCATATCTGTAACACAGAGACTTAGAATTTGATGGCAGATAAGGACTACCTGGCCCACCTAGTCTGCCAATTTCCCTACCTACCTACTGTGTACACTTCAGATTGTACTTGATCTGCAGCCTACCTCATCCTTCCTGCCCTGCCACAGTGCCTTCAGCCTGTTCTGTGCATTCTTGAATTTGCCTACCCTAGTTGTACCCACATTCTCCTCAGGAGGCTGTTCCATGAATCCACCACCCTTTCTGTTACAAAATACCTCCTCACGTTGTAAATGAGTCTTCCTCCTCCCTCCAGCCTCATATTATGAACCCTTGTTCTTGCACATCTTTTCAGAAATATGCTGCCCTCTTTACCTCTCTGATCCCCTTGTGGTATTTGAATGTCTCCATTTTCTCAAGTGTATACACAGAGTTCCCTCAATCTCTCCTCATAAGGTTTCTGATGTAGCCACTGCACCATCTTGTTGCCATTCTTTGGACTACCTCCACCCTTTCAATGTCCTTCCGGAGATGAGGTCTCCAGAACTGCACACAGTACTCCAGATGAGGCCTCACCAAGTGCCTGTACAGCATCACCACCTCCTGTTTTCTCCCAGTGATGCCTCTTCTTATGCACCCTAGCATCACTCCTGTTTTCCTCATTACTGGCTCACATTGCTTGGCTACTTTTAGATCATCTCTTATGACTCCCTCCAGGTCCCATTCCAGTTTGGTTTTTAATATCTCCCTTCCCATCCTATATTCTTCCCTGAGTTTTTTTGTTCCCCAAGTACACGATTTTGCACTTCTTGGAATTGAATGTGAGTGGCCACACAGACATTAGAGGACTGTCTCCAGTACTGAGCTCAGTGACACCTCTCAGGTTACTCCCTTTTTATCAGATTGAACTCTTTGCCACCACCCTTTGTGTCCTGTTGCTAAGTCAATGTCTTACCTAGGCTTTCTTACAGTATGGGAATGTAAGTATGTGCACTACACGCTACACTTTTACTTTTTGTATTTACAGTATTTGCCACAGACTCAATAACACTTGTGTCAGGAGGGATGGATTGCACAATCGGGGGTAGCAGCATGACAGCTCTGTGTACAAATCTGAAATCCCTGGCTACACCCCTTGCTATGATTGGCGCAAGTTCATTCTTTAGCTCTTTTAGCAACCTTGGATGCAAATTATCTGGTCCTGTCGACCTATTAACTTTTAACTGCTCAATTTATTCGAGTACTCTAGAATTAGTAACAACTTCAGTTGACTCTGGTCCTACTTTATCTAGCAAATCATCTGATCTCCTACAATCTGCCTTATTAAAAACTGAACCGAAGAAAGCATTACACTCCCTGGCTATCTCCATCAGTTTAGTATACAATGTCCCATTAATATTAAGAGTAGGGTTGCCACCTTTGAATGAAGCAAAAACTGGATCCTAAGCTCCGCCTCTAGCCCCACCCCTTTTCATGACTCTTCATGCATTGTTCCTCCTAGAAAGCCATTTGTTATACCAATAAAAGACAATTCTTAAAGCAACAGTTCAACACAAATGTTAAGATACTGTACTGTATCTGTTAGTTAATGTACTAGATTCTTCCTAGTTATTTATTTATTTATGTATTTATTTATTGATTGGTTTACTAGATAAACATACAAAGATAAAAGAAAACTCATTTACAGATAGAAAACATTTACCAGCAAATGAAAGTGGAAGACAACTAGCTCTGTTACTGTTACAAAAGGTGGGGGCAGCTGAGTGCTATGCCACTTTAAGATGCAGTGGAAATGATTAGGTTAAATAAGTGCTAATGGTGTTAATGGCCATACTTTACACCTCCCAGTTTGACTGCTTTCACAAACAAAGGGCTATACTAACAACAGAACTTGTCTGTAACCTGGACGTGTAGCTTAAACAATGCATGATGCAACAAAATCTGTTTCAAAAGTATGTAAGCACTGGCTCAAAAACCTGACCAGCACAGAGCAAAACCAGATTACCTGATAGGGACCCTGAAAACCTGATCACCAGGTAAAAAACCTGACAGGTGGCAAACCTAATTAAGAGGACCAATTACTCTTTCCTGTCCTTTCTTATCATTAATATAGGGAAAACAAACCTTTTTTTATCACCCTTGGTATTAGTCAGTCTAAATTCAATTTTTTTAACTCATTTTTTAATTTATGTAACATCTTTTTATAATTATCCTTGTTTTTCTCTGATGGATTTTTTTTAATTTCTTGTAATGTAATCTCTTCCTATTACTTAATTTTATGAGTTTTTTTTAAGTTAAAGTTGATATCTGAAAGTGTAGGTGTTTTTAGGAAGCCATAATTCAATGTTTATGAGGGTTAGAGGTATCCAGCAATGGAGTTAGAGTTACATTAAAACCTCCAGTGAGTGCTGGTAGCCTTTTAAGTAATTCCAGCAACTAGTTAAATAAACTTTGGAATTTTGAGGGGATGCCAAGAAGGAAAGTAAACGTTTGCAAGGGTCACCTCCACCCATAAAATAAACCAGTAAGAATCACAAAACAACCATTAGGATCTATATAGTCATGCTAAGGACAATGTCATAGTGGCTGGAATCATAATGGCCACTCCCCATCTCCTGCCTTATTTAAAAGAAGAGGCATCAATACTCTATATCTCCCCGAGCCCAACTTTAAATGTTCTCCCAAAGACAGATGAGTCTCCTGTAAATATACAACATCCACCACCACCACCACACCCCCCACACACACAGTCCAAGGGATATAAAGAATCCGTGCAACCCTAGATTAATGTCTACCCCCAGGCACTGTATACAAAATAGTATTGATTTAAATTAAAAGTTCCCAATGTGACTGGGCTGTGCCTAAATAGCATAGTAAGGGCTGTAGCTTCTATCACCCATCTCTGTGCTGCATATAAGTCCAAATTGCTGTCCAGTGTTCAGCCAGAATTATAAAAAATAAGCAATCATAACCAACATTGGCTATACAGCTTATTTCTCAGTTCAGTGCTCAAATGAAAAAAGAACAACACATAATGTTAAATGCCTTCCAAAGGAAAATAATGTTTGTCCACCAACAAGGCTGTCTTCTGCCAGCCAAAATAAATCCAGGAAGCTCAATAACTAATGAGATCAATGATTAAGACTCCTGAAGTCTGCTAGAGACTACAAAAAGAAGGCAGACCGAGATGGTTAAAATAAACAGTCACTTCAACCCCCATGTCTGCAAAGAGTGACTGCATCCAGAAAAGGAAGGCAACACACTGGGGCACAGAAGTTAATCTATCCACAAGACAGCCACTTCAATGCTCACTCCAGGTGTGAACATCAAGGTTTTCAATAATGATACAAAGGGTGTGTGTGGGGGGGGTCAAGTTCCAAGCAAAGGCAGCCAATGCAAGTTGGGTAAGCTCCTGGGTAAGCCAGGATCATTCACTGAGCCTGACTGCCAGTCCAACATGGGTGAGGGCAACTGTTAACAGTTACTCTCCTCTCCCCACCATTGTACCTGCCACAGAGTTCTGGAATTTCCCAGTCCTCAAGTAGAATCAGCTGGCTCCACTTTCTGAAAGGAAGTTAATTTAGCCACCACTACCTGTACATCTTCAGGTGGATTATCAGCTCGGTGTCTCAAGCAGGTGATTACCTTCCAGCATGGGTGTTGTGGCTTCCAGTCTGAGTTCACTGTAGAATAGTTTGGGATCTGCCAACCTCACTTCTTCAGTTCCTCCAAAACCTCATCTGCTGTTTCAAATTCCAGCTGGCCTTCAGGTACAAAAGGCAATCAGGCAGGCATTGTGTGGAGTAATGAAGGGGATCCCTTGTTGCTTCATAACCAGGAGCAAAGGTAAATATTCCCTGTGGCTCCTCATAGTGGCCGGAGTGTAAGCATTGTCCAAATAGACCAGGGTCTACCATAAAACACCTTTTGCTTCTTCCAGGCTGTCACAAGACTTGCTCCTCAACTAAATAATTTAAGAATCAGGCCAGAATTTAGCAAAGACAGGCACTGGAAGAAATTGGTTTTGGGCCCAAAGCTCTATGGACATGCTTCAATTCAAGAGGAGATTGGGGCAACTCCAGAGTAGAGCAGGCAAAGTCATTAAAATTCACTAAGCAGAGTATTTTGTGAATTCGCTCAATTTGCAGAGTGCAATTCATGACATTGCCAATTCATGGAGCATGGATCAAAGGCAAAAGTGTGCAATTTTGCATGTGAAAGTCCACACTTGCCCCGCCCTACCCCACCAACCCCAATTTAAAAGAATTGGATAATCCCTGGTATCTAGTGGAACCCCACCCACTGATCACCTGCCCAAATTCCTTGGTGTCTAGAGGCCCCTCGTTGATCCCCCACCCTAATTGTAAAAAAATCCCTGATGCCTAGTGGACCCCCCATATTGCTGATTACTGACCCCAATAATAAAAAAAAGTCCCTGGTGTCTAGTGGAACACCTCACTGTGCCCATCACTGGCCCAAATAATAAAAATCCCTGGTGTCTCATGGAACCCCCCACCCCACCTATCACTAGCCTGAATAATAACAATCCCTGGTGTCTAGTTGAACCACTGCCTCCTCAACCCATCAGGTTGTGCCCCCAGCCCCACCCTGTCCCCAACCCTAAGGGGCCACTGGCAAACCCCACCACTCACTATCGTGTCCAGCAGGCCAACTGACATGCTCTCTCATTCTGAATGAATGAACATGTACTGTACAAGCACATGATCATTCATTCAGAATGAGATGTGTATATGTATATATATATATATATATGGCAAAATACTCCATTTAATGCATCAGTTAGGGTTGTTCCCCAGCGACAAAAGTGAGGAAATTCAGTGTTAGGGTTGAAAACCCTAACTGTGCATTCATCACCCCCACCCCCACCACCACCACACACACACACACTCATACATGCAAGTAGGGGAAGGACCAAGGCAGCACAACTAATCACACACATCCAGCAGGAGGTGTATGCCTGTGTCACTGTAGGAAGTGGAGAAATCCAACTTCAGAAATGATACATTATTTACAAAGTTGTTCTTCGAGGTTAGTTTACATAAAGGTAAACCAAACTGGCAATAGCGAAAATGGTGTACCTCACTTTGTTTTCAACATATGGGTGGCGAATGGCGTCATGGGTGCTGCAATGTTAGTCTATGGCAAATTGCTCAATTTTGAAACAGTGTAACTTCGTAATCCTTAAGTATGGCAAAGACGTGCAGTCATTAGGAGGATACTTTCACAAAATACTTTCGCAAACATGAAAGTGTCATAGCACGATATGTGTTTAGTGGTGCGTGGAATGTCCGGGATGACAGTTAGCAGTGACGACCCCATGCCACAGCCCGATGGGAGCATGGGTGTGTGGTTTCATGGTTTAGATAGTTTTATGTTATTCCTGTTACCAGCTGCTGGTTGTGTGTGATTGGTTGTGTTGCCTTGGTCCTTCCCTACTTGCATGTATGTGTGTGTGTGTGTGTGGTGGGGTGGGGAATGACATTGGGTTTTCAACCTAATACAGAATTCTTCACTTTTGTCACTGTGGAACAACTTAACTGATGCATTGAACAGAGTTTTTTTGCCATGAATATATATATATATATATATATATAGATAGATAGATTAGAGGCAAAAACTCTGTTTAATGCATCAGTTAGGGTTGTTCACAGTGACAACAAGGGAAATTCAATGTTAGGGTTGAAAAAACTCCCTAGGACCCCCCCACCCGCCCCCAGCCAGCAGTGGGGTGTGCTTTGGGGTCATCGGCCCTAACTCTCATCCCATCACATGTGTAAAAAGCTGAGGAGGTGAACTATAGGAGAATGGGGTGAGAGTTAGGACCACTACCCCCAATACACACCCGATAGCAGCTGGGGGCCGGTGGGGGTAGGTCCAGGGGGTTCAACCCTAACATTGAATTTCCTTGCTTTTGTCACTGCTAAACAACCCTAACTGATGCATTAAATGGAGTTTTTTGCCTCTAATTTCTCTTCTTTTTGAGAATGAGGACTATAAATAGTGAATGGAATGTGGTGGTGCCACCATGTGATTTTTTGTGACACAGTAATGGTAACAGCAATGCAAACGCAAGTGGTAATGATTACACACATGGTGACACAAACATAAATTTAAAACAAGCGTTAATAGAAACGCAGGTGTCAAGTGACATCAAAGTGAAAAGTGACACAAACGGAGACACACGCGCATACGGAAATGCAACTGGTAATGCGCACAGTCATGGTACCACTATTGTAAATGCAAATGATAACTGTGACAGCAACAATAACATGAAAGGAAACAGAAACAGAAATGCAAATGCAACCGCGTACGGAAACGCAAACCATAATGCGCACGGTCACGGTAATGCAATTATAAACGGAAGTGGTAACGGTAACAGCAACAATAATTCCAAAGGAAACAGAAACACAAAGGCAAACGCAAGAGCATATGGAAACCTGAACAATAACGCTCACTGCCATGGGAACGCAATTGGAAATGTAAATGGTAACGGTAAGAACAACGATGACGCAAAATGAGACAAATGCAAATGAAAAGGGAAGGGCAGCCGCCAACAGAAATGGCAATGCGCATGGTGACACTAAGTGACAGACAAACACAAACAGTAGTGGAGACACAAATGGTAACAGTAATGCAAATGCAAACAGAAACACAAAGGGTAATGCGAACGGTGGTGTACACAAACGGGCAGTTAAACACAAGTGTAAAGCCTACATGGAACAGTAACTGGAGCACACACCATATTTTTCCCCAAAAGCTCCATTGAGAAACAGTGAAAACAACAAATGTATGCATAATAATGGGCCTTGGAGCAGAAAACAAGCAGTTGTAATACTAAAATGGTAATATCTCAGTAACCGTACGACGTGAAAAAAAAATTCTAATTTCACATGATTCATGAATTTTCTGGCTAGGTTCCTAGCCATAGGGCTATGCATTGTTGCAAAGAAAAATCTGTATCTCACACAGTTTCCGAGATACGAGCCCCGAAAGGTGCTTCGGACGCCACCATGTTAGTCTATGGGAAAAAAACGTCAACTTTGGAGTACTGTAACTTTGCTTCTCTACAATATTTTGTCACAAAACCATGAAAAGGCACATCTTTGAGATGTTGGCTGCCTTCCCTCTAAATTTCAGCTCAAATGACCAAACCGATTTCTTGCAGCAGGGTGGCAAAAAATTCCTGTCATTTGGCCATAGTCTAGAAAAGTAGTGTCGTGAGTTGTGACACCTTTCCTTAAAATTTGCAAAAGAGTCGCAAGTGCGACGCTACTTTGCAACACTATGTTTCCCAGAAATTTGAAAAACATATTTCCCCAAAATAATGACATGGCTAGCATCCTCAGGGCTCGAATAGATAAACACAAAAAGAATTATGTCCCTAGATGGTCCCAATTTTAAATGCCAAGCATTTCTGTGATCAGTAACTGAAAACAAAATGGCAGATTTGTGACACTACTAGGGCCATTTGTGACCCTAAAAACTGCACTTGCGAAAGTGTCAAACTTTTTGTTAACTTTTCCCATTGACTCATATGGAACTTGTTTTTTGAATAACTTTTGAACCGTTCAATATTTTTATACAAATTCTTCAAAAGGAACATTGGGGACCCCGGCCGCACGTTCCCTGATGTTTTTGGACCAGTCATGCAAACCATGCGACCTGTAGGTGCGAGCAAAAAATGTGCAAAAAACTGTAATTGCGTGCACAGATGTCGCACAATAACTCCGTAGTTGTATATCCGACTGGTACGAAAGTTGGCAGATCCAAAGATCTATGGTAACGCCCCTTGCCTGCCAAATTTCAGGCAAATCTGTTGAACAGTGGCAAAGTTATTAAGGTGCAAAGTTTCACCATTTAACCTTAAAAGGGCTACTCAATCCTAACTATGGTAGCACTACTGTGCTACCATTATATATATATATATACTTTTTTTTTATAGTGGTGCTTTAGGGTTATGAAGGCACATCTATGTTAATGTCAAAATTTTGGGCGTTAATAACTTTGGACCTGTTCAACAGATTTACATGAAATTTGGTATGCGAAGTGGGGCATGGTAAATCTCTTGATTTGCCAAATTTTGTTTCAGTTGGACTGCCGGTCTTTGTGCACGAAAATGCTGAAAAATGCAAAATTATCCAGTTTTTTTTTTTAACTTTATTTTTGCTTCTCATGTTACATGCATTCCATGGCTCATCAGAGCCCCTTTCACATACAGGTAAACTCTTACAAGACAACTTGAGACGTAAACAATGAATATTTATGGTTAGCTAATGAGTATAGAGAATTAAGATCCATACTTCCTTTATCTTTTTTTCCCCTGTCTGGATCGGCTTCCCCCACCAGCGGAGCAGAGTTCCCAGGGTCAGAACAGCTGTGCCCCAACGAGAGAAGACTCACTCCACCAGATGAGCCCAGCCTGTCCCAATCTTGTTGAAACCTCCTACTCATGTCCAACCAATGTTCTCTACTTAACTAATTAATAAAGACATAACTATATAACCAACTTTGTGTGTGCAGTAAATCTCTTTTCTTTTATCAAAAGCATGATACTACATCACATAGCATCAGGGGTCCAGCTTCTTGACTAGCCCTCCGACTCCAAAGCCTCATCAATATCAGGGGTTCTAGTAAGCCAGGGGGACCATACAGTCATAAACTTATCCAAGGTTAAATGGATTGAGGCTGTAATTCTCTCCATACTCTCTACAGCTTCCATTTTCCTTAACCATAGTGCAAGTGTGGGAGGATCTGGGGAGAGCCACTGCATAGTGACACATTTAAGCGCCATGGTTCGAAAAATATGAAATAACTTGTGCCTCCCTCTGACATCCACCAGAGGTCACTTCACTCCCAACACCAACGCTTGGAAAGAGCATGGGTAAGGGAACCTCAAAATAGCCTGGATCCGAGCATGTATCTGCTGCCAGAAAGGTTTTTGTTTTGGACACTCCCAGAAGACATGTCAGTAGGAGCCCCTGCCACCATACCCCCTCCAACATCGGTCAGTGTTCTGTAGGTCAAAGTGCTTGGTTTGGGTGGGAGTCAAGAAGTACCTACTCACAAATTTACAGTTAAACTCTCTCCACTGTGGAGATGATATGACCACCCAACCCCTACTTAGTCTCAAGGACCACATATCAGGGGAAATTGTTATCTGTGCTTTTCTCTCCCATTGGACTCAAATTATATCTGATGGAGAAGAGGTGTATTCCATTAGTTGCTTATGCAACTGGGAGATAGGTCTCAACTTGACTGCCAATCGGACCTACCAAAAGAAAACATCCTCCAATTCTATACAAGGTCTGAGAATCTGCTCCTGGTGATTACCTTGCAAAAGAAAATTCCTGACTTGAAGGTATCGGAAATGATCTTCCTTTCGTATGTTAAATCTTTGCTTAAGTTGTGCAAAGCTCATGCAAATTCCCATTGTAAAGAAATGAGAAAAGATCACCAGTCCCTGTCTTTCCCAATATGCATATCCTTTATCAATCCTGGGAGGAATAAAATCAACATGCTACCTGATCAAGGACATTGGACCAAGCACGTTGGGGGAACCCACTCTATGCTTTAACTCTTTCAAAGTATCTAGCGAATGTTTGGTCCAGGGGTTACTTATTTTGGTTCCAAGTGACTTATGAATTTTGGCCAGGAGAAGTGCCCATAAAGGCGTCTCCATTAGTTGTTCCTTTTCTATACTGTACCACCCCGTCTCCTCCTTTGTTTCAATCAGGAGTAGATCCACGGCTCCTGAGATGCTAAATAGTAGCTTTTAAAATCTGGTAGGCCCAGCCCGCCTTTCTCCCTAGAAGCCACTAAAAACTTATGGGAAAGTCTTGCCCCTTCCATACAAATCTCTAAATGGAGACCTGTAAGTCTCTCCAGTAATCATCGGGAATCAATATTGGGAGGGTTTGAAATAAAAATAAAAAACGGGGCAAAACATTCATTTTAATCACCTGGGCCTTACCATTGATTGATAGGGGGAGGATCTTCCAGCTTGCCAGATCTTGTTTTACTGCATGCAACAACTTTTTGTAGTTGCTCGCATGCAGCAAAGAGGTATCTACTGAAATTTGGTCTCCCAAATACCTAAGTGAGTTCCCTTCAGCCCATGAAAATGGGAAATTATCTTTGAAGCCTTGTGGCGAGATACTGCTAAGAAGAAGGGCTTCAGATTTACACAGGTTTATCTTGTAGCAAGCCAATGCCTGGTATTCCTTCAACACCTCCAAGAGTAGGGGGAGAGATTTGAGAGGGTCCGATAAAAAAAGCAATGCATCATCTGCGTATAACACAATTTTATGTTCAGACCTGCCCACTTTCACGCCTCTGATTGACCTATGCTCCCTGATCTGGATTGCTAGGGGTTCTAGTGATAGGGTGAAAAGAAGGGGGGGAGAGGAGGCATCCCTGCCTAGTTCCTCTGCCCAAACTGAATCTGCTTGACAAACAACCATTTACCTTCACCATGGCTTCTGGCCTTGCATAGAGGGCTTTAATTGCTCCAATAAACTTGTCCCCTAACCCAAATTTAGCTAATGTTTGGCATAAAAAGTACCAATAAACACGATCAAAGGCTTTCTCTGCATCCACGCCTATTGCAATCTGGAATTGTTTCTTGTTTTTTTGTGAAGAAATGATATTTAAAAAACCTCCTACTGTTATCTTGAATAAGTCTGTCTTTAATAAAAACTGTTTGGACATGATGTATTATTGAGCCTATCATCAATTGTAATCTGTTGGCAAAATACCAGTAAAGAGCTTCAGATCTGCATTCAGCAGTGACATTGGTCTATATGAGCTGCATTCTGTAGGGTCTTTACCCGGCTTGGGCAATACTGTTATTTGAGCATAGTTCCAGGATGCAGGTGCCACAGCCCCCTCTTGCAATATCGAGTTCATGGCTTTTTGTAGGGAAGGTATAAGATCCTGGGAGAAGGTCTTATAAAACTCAGATGGAAACCCATCTAACCTAGGTGCCTTTTGGTTTTTAAGTTTCTTAACCTTCTGTTGCAGCTCACTGAAAGATATAGGCGCCCCTAGGGCTTCTGCTTCCAATATGCTAACCAAGGGCACCCCTACCTTACCTAAATATGTATCAACGTCCCCGCATGTTGAAGACCTCTTTCCAGTTTATATAGGGCTTCATAGAAGGTTGCAAAGGTTTGGCTATCTCCTTGGTTTGCTCACCAGTGGGGCCCCTGATCACCCTTAAGTCGAAGGACTGTCCTGTTTACTATCTCCTTTCTTAACTGGGTTACTAATACTATGCCTACCCTATTCCCCTGCTAGTAGTATTTTTGCTTTGCATATCTAAGACACCCCTCCAATTTAACCTCCAATATTCTGTTTGGTTCCCTCCTGGACCCTTTCAGTTTAATTCCTATCTCAGTGTCTGAGCTCTGTTTATGTTGAGCCTCTAAGGTCTCAATTTCCTACTCCAATTGTACCTGACACTGTACTGATTTCTTTTTTTGAAAAGAGGCATATGAGATAATTTTTCCACTCAGTTATGCTTTCAATGTATCCCACAATACTGAGGAAGAGGGTGAGTCCTGTTCATTTAAAATGAGGAAGGCTTTAGTTTCCTAAGTTATCATCTCTTTAAAATCTTCTTTATTTAAGAGACTCACATTTAGTAGCAAAGTCGTACCTTGAGTTAAGGAGTCAAAACTTAAAAACATGCTCAGTGGTGCATGGTTCAAAACTGTAGTGATTTCAGTTTTGGTTCTTTCCACCATGTGAGCCCACTACGTAGACAACAGGAAAAAAATCTAATCTGGAGTACTGCTGGTGTCTTGGGGAAAAAAAACTGTAGTCTCGGACCCTATATTTTGGTGGTACCAAATATCTCTTAACCCAAATTCTCTCATGATTTTTAAAAGAGTGGCCATTGATCTTGGCCTCTGCCTTCTATCCCTTTCCCCAGAACTGTCTATTCTTGGGTCCAATACTGTGTTAAAACCTCCCACTATAATATTTACCCACGAGGGTTCGAATCCCCCAGAGCCATAATCTGTTTGAAAATTATCCAGTTTTAAAGACAGTTTTTGAGATATTGTCCATGGTGCTGTATGGCCGCCATATAGTGAGCTGCTTTGTGACATGGCTCATTTGAAAGAGCTTGTCTGGCCGAACATGCTGCTTTTAATTTGGTGAAGAAATATTGAGGTATTCAAAAGTTATAGCACTTTTAAGCTCCCATTATAAGTCAATGGGAACATTTATATGATTATTTTGCAAACAAAGAATGGGATTTGGGCCATCTCATCCCATCTGGCAGTCAAAGAATTTGCAGCCTCGTGGTCAAATAATCTTTGTCCCTTAGAATTCTTTAATTAAAATATCTCAGCTCAGGGGTCACTCCTGAAGTAAAACTTGGATGGGTTTTACTCAGGGTGCTTCGTTCTCTTGAACCATGCCTTTGATTCACTGTAAAATGGTCTAAAAATAGAGTTTTAAACATTTTTAATCTTTGATCACGGATCACTAATGATCTTTGATCGGAGCCTGCAAATACTTTGATCGTGAGATTCTTTTGATCACGATCTTTGATCGCGAGATGATGACCAGATGGCCAGATAAAAAATTTAAATTTCTCAACACAGGGGTCACCTAGGGACACAAAATAGGATGGGTTTTGCTCAGGAGCTTCATTTTATTGAACCATGATGGTGGTTTCATGTAATTATCTGCCAAAGTTGAATTGGAACACTTCTTAATCTTTGATCATGAGCCTGCAAATTCTTTGATCATGAGGTTCTTTGACTGTGATCTCTGGTCATGAGATGACGACCAGATGGCCAGATTAAAAAATTTAATTTATCAGCCCAGGGGTCACCTACAAACACAATTTAGAATGGGTTTTGCTCAGGGGGCTTCATTTTATTGAACCATGCCACTGGTTTCATGAAGTTATGTGAAATTTTTGACTTATTTTGTTATTTAATTACAGGTACTATACTGTAGTAATACACTGTTGCCCCTCATTCAAGTTCATGTGTTCACACTTTAAACGAAAAACTTTAAAAGTTGCTCCAACTTGCCCTAATTGCTCCCAAGTCGCCACAATGACCATTTTGAGAGCCACCAGGGCTAGCAAGCTTCTCACCTTTATGTTGCTGAATAAACCCTGTTGGT
This sequence comes from Neoceratodus forsteri, assembly GCA_016271365.2. NCBI lineage: Eukaryota > Metazoa > Chordata > Ceratodontiformes > Ceratodontidae > Neoceratodus > Neoceratodus forsteri. Next base: position 43,526,063 of record JADMNL010000035.1, read on the forward strand.
AGCCTCTCCTCAGCATGGACCTGCTTCCCTCCATATGGTGCTGGACTACCATCGCTAGCAAACAAATCTATACAATATGTTACAATAGTTTGCAAAAAAAAAGTCAAAAGCAAAATGAATCCTTTGGCAAGTTCCTTTGCATTGTAAAAAAACAGCCTACAGAAAGTTTGCGCCCCCCTCCAAGCTATCAAGCTTTGTGCAAATGCAAAATGTATAAAGTGAGCGAGCGTGCCCCCAGCCCTGGAGTCATCCCCAAGCAGTGTCAGGTCTGAAGAGTGTAGCATGTTTTTATATCAGGTCCAAACGCACTTTGTGAAGTGATGATGAAACGTCTGCCCTCCCTCCCTCTCATCTGCGTAAATGGAAGTTTTATTTTTTCTTTTAAAGAGAAAGTCCACTCCCTGGCAGCAGGTATGAGTATGAGATGTTCTACAGAATAAATTAAAAGTTCCCTTTTTGCTTCTTCTTTGGAATATCCCACCCCTACCCCCGCAGTCTATTACAATGAAATATAAACATCGTACACTTGCGTTTGCCTTTTAAACATGATCTAAAATATATATCAAGTAATAATCGAATGGCGTTCCTTTCTTTGTCGTATTAGTTTTATTCCTTTAAAATTATTAACAGTGCATTATATTTAATATTCAACATAAGTCATTAATGCTGCTCGATTGCTACACGGTATGGTTTACCACCCTCAGTATACTTTGTAATATGCTCCAATTTCACCTTAGTATAGTGACCGCAGTTGACTATACCTGTAAACTAACCATCTAATCGTATCCTTTTACTACAGTACATATGTGTAATATATGGATGATTAATACTCCCCTTAGGAAAGATGACATCCAAACAAATAAGAAACAGATAATGCCATCTTGGTGATGTCATCTCATAAAACCAACGATGTGATAGCACAATGATAGTGTTATGAGATCTAAACAACACTAGTGTGTTTGTACAGTGCCCAATATCTACGGGGCACACCACAAAAAACAGGACTCTTATTTTAGCTCATAGCTCTTTAAGAATATGTCAGTATTTACAGTATACAGATTTACACAACATATTTTATTACTACCAGTCTCAGTATAGTTAAGCAATAATGTGCAACAGGTGGGGGTTGATTTACACAGGCATAGTGCAGTGTGTCCAAAAGCCAGAGGCCAATTGACTTTCACTATCCCAGAAGAAGAACCCACACCTGGTCATGCATTATTGTAATTATGCAATGGATTGTTAAATAAATACATAGCATTAACATAAACATTACTTTTATAGTTGTTTTAAGATATTCTAATGATTTTATTGAAATATCGCTCCAAGCTAGGTGTAATATCTCCCCAATGACTGAACGAGGAGTGAGGGAGAGCATCACAGGAAAGAAGAAAAGTGAGTGAGAGTGCAATGTTTTCATTTTTAATTTTTTTAACTGAGTTAGTGAGAGGGGCCACCACTGACCATGATGACTTTCTGAGCGAGACGTCAGAGTTTTTAAGGTGTGTGGGAAGCCAGTAGGTGAGAAGAGAGAAACAGTCACTGAATTAATAGTGCCAGTGTCGGGATAAAAAGCTGCCAGCAAAGGTGGCCTGGTTGGAGGAAACACCACTTTTCTGAAAAAAATTTCTGTCAGGTGACAGCCAGAGGTCTTCAGCTATCCCACATTTACTTTTACCAGCCGAGCTTCAATAGGTAAAACAGTGTCAACAGAATTGTTTTGATTCAGAGCCATCAGAGGCAAAAAACTCTGTTTAATGCATTAGTTAGGGTTGTTCCACAGTGACAAAAGCAAGGAAATTCAGTGCTAGGGTTGAAAGTCCCCCTTGGACCCCCCGCCCACACCCCTAACCGGCATCAGAGTACGCATTGGGATTGCCGGCCCTAATTCTCACCCCATCAGATGTGTGAAGAAGCAGAGGTATAGGAGAATGGGGTGAGAGGACCGACAACCTCAATGTGCACCCGATGCCGGTTAAAATAGAAACCTCAAGAACCTGTAATCTAATTCTTCTTTTCGCTGTGGAACACCCTAACTAATGCATTAAACTGAGTTTTTGCCTCTAATTTCCCTTCTTTTTGAAAGTGATAACGAGAAATAGTGAATGTAATGCAGCGGCGGTAGCCGGGGCATCGTCTTGTCACATAGTAGCACGGAGCCTGCAAATGCAAATGGTTATGCGCATGGTGACACAAAGTGAAACACAAAGATAAACAGTACTGTAGACACAAATGGTTAAAATAATGCAAATGCAAGTGTAAATGAAAATGAAAAGGGTAACGCACATGGTGCCGTAGATGGGAACAGTAAGTGAAACGGGTATGGAACGGTAAGCAGAAGCAGTAAGGGTAACAGTAATATAAGCACACAGGCTGGTTTTCCCCAAAAGCTGCATAGAGAAAGACAGTGAGTACAAAGAATGTATGCATAATAATGAGTCTCGGAGCAGAAAATGAGGAGTTGGAATACTAAATTGCTTATATCTCAGGAATCGTACGACGTAGAAAAAAAAATGTAAAAGTCATATGATTTTTGACTTTCCTGGCTAGTTTTTTTCTTATCCTCCACTAGGGGGCTAAGCATTTTTCAATAAAAAGTCCGTATCTTGCACCATTTCCGAGATAAGGGCCCTGAAAGGCGCGACGAATGGAGTAATGTTATCCTATGGGAAAAAAAGTGAAGTTCGGAGTGCCATAACTTTGCCTCCCTGTAATATTTTTTCACCAAACTTCTAAAAGGCACATCTGTGGGATGTTGGTTTTCTTCCCTCCAAATTTCAGCCCAAAAGACCAAACTGTTATTTTGTAGCAGGGCGGCAAAGGATTCCTGTAATGCGGCCGACACGGTAATGTTATCCTATGGGAAAAAGCATCAATTTTGGAGTGCTGTAACTTTGACAACCTGTAATATTTTTTCACTGAAACACTGAAAGGCACATCTGTGAGAGGTTGGCTGCGTTCCCTCCAAATTTCAACCCAAAAGACCAAACCGTTGTTTTGCAGCAGGGTGGAAAAGAATTGCTGTCATTTTCCCACAGCCTGGAAAAGTACTGTCGAACTTTGCGAAAGCTTTCACAAATTCATGTGACAGTGTCGCAAATGTGAAAGTTCTTTGTGAAACTACTTTTTCCAGAAATTTGAAAAACATATTTCTGGGGTGTTTTACCCCAAAATATAGACATGCCTAGCATCCTCAGGGTCCGACTAGGTGAATACAAAAAGAATTAGGTTGTTAGAGGGTCCCAAATTTAAATGCCAAGCATTTTTCTGATGACCAACTGAAAACAAAATGCCAGATTTGTGACAGTAAAAGGGCCATTTGCAAAAGTAAAAACTGCATTTGCGACACTTTTGAACTTTTTGTTAACTTTTCCATTGACTTATAATGGGAACTTGTTTTTTGAATAACTTTTGAACCGTTTAATATTTTTTCACGAAATCTTCAAAAGGCACATTGGGCACCCAGCCACACATTCCCTTAAGTTTTCAGACCAGTCGCATAAACCGTGCGACCTGTAGGTGAAAGCAAAATTCACAAAAAAGCGTAAATGCACATTTTGTTGACTCTTAATAACTCCACAGCCGTATATCCAACCAGTACAAAACTTGGCAGATCCCAAGATCTATGATGCCTAATCATGCATACCAAATTTTAGGCAAATCTGTTGAACGGTGTCAAAGTTATTAGGGTGCAAAGTTTGACCCTTTAACCTTAAAATGGCTCCTCAACCCTAACTATAGTGGCACTACCGTGCCACTATAATATATACATATACGTATATATTCATGGCAAAAAATTCCATTTAATGCATCAGTTAGGGTTGTTCCACAGTGACAAAAGTGAGGAAATTCGGTGTTATGGTTGAAAACCCTAACTCTGCATTCATCCCCCAGCACCACACACACACATGCAAGTAGGGGGGAGGACCAAGGCAACACGACCAATCACAGACAACCAGCAGCAGGTAACAGAAATAAAAAACAACTGTCTAAATGTACTACAAGACATCCCCACCCACCTGACCAGGTACTGCATGCTCAGTGGAGATCCACAGCAAAACTGAGGCCATGTACATCAAATGTACACACCCCTGATTGCAGGTGCACACAACGTACCACACTTAGGAGTTGCATGGCCTTACCTAGTGATGCCCCACACCCCACCACACCTGGTACTGCACCCTGACTGGAAATGAACAATGCAACTCTCTTATTGCAGCTGTACAAAGGTTTGTAAACTTATGAGTAAATAGAAATAAAAACAACTGCATAAATGTAATAAAAGACACATCCATCATCAAGATACAAGAACTGTTGCATTTAAGTATGTGATGTGCATAGTAGTAAGTTTACTGCATTTGTCCACTTGAGATACACAACCTGATCTGGAGGTACAGGGGAGCTATTGCCTGTACAAGGCTGTGCAGCTCCTAATGGCACTAACAGATATACAGTTTCAGTGATGTAGGTGTACTGTTGATGTCCATGGACTTACTTTCACTGTGTTTGTATACTAAGAATGCAGTAACTGGTGTATCAGGGAGTGGAATTAGCTGGCTGAGGCCAAGCAACTTCTAAACGTGCTAACATTAGTGTACCTACAATTATGGAGGTGTATCATGGATGTCCATAGGCTCAGTTTTGCTGTAGCTCTCTACTGAGGATGTAGTACCTGTTAAAGACAATGGCATTGCCTGTCTGACGCCACACAAATCCAAATTGTGGTAAGTTGAGTATCCTTGCAATGAGTGAGGTGCACTATTTATCTCCACACCCTTACTTTTTTGCAGTCGGTCTCCACTCAGGTTGTAGTACCTGGTCTTTGGGTTTGGCAGACCATTACGTGGCTGACGCCATAGAAGTGATAACTATGCTAATTGTACTACACCAGCAATCAGGTAGGTGTACCATAGATATAAACAGACTTTCTTTTACTATAGCTTTCAGTCATAATGGACCAAGTGTTGTAGGAGGAGAGGGGGCATTCTCTCCCACAGACTGTGTGACACATTATTGTACTACCTTTTACAAGGCTGCAATCATGGAGTAACAATGTTGATGTTCATGGGTTCATTTTAACTGGGGTTCTCCAGTAAGTATGCAGTACCTGGTCTCGGTGGGTGGGGCATTGCCTCATGAAGGTCCTCCATTGCCTAACAGTGGGAGGTTGTGTATACCTGAAATCAACCACACATAGCATACTTGTCCAACTACTTAGTTTTGCTGTGCTGTATAGCTGAGGTGCAGTACCAGGTGTGGTGGGGTGTGGGGCATCACTAGGTAAGGTCATGCAACTCCTAAGTGTGGTACATTGTGTGCACCTGCAATCAGGGATGTGTACGTTTGGTGTACATGGCCTCAGTTTTGCTGTGGATCTCCACTGAGCATGCAGTATCTGGTCAGGTGGGGATGTCTTGTAGTACATTTAGACAGCTGTTTTTTATTTCTGTCACCTGCTGCTGGTTGTCTGTGATTGGTCGTGTTGCCTTGGTCCTCCCCCCTACTTGCCTGTGTGTGTGTGTGTGTCTGTGTGTGCGCGTGTGTGTGGTGCTGGGGGACTGAATGCGGAGTTAGGGTTTTCAACCCTACCACCGAATTTCCTCACTTTTGTCGCTGTGGAACAACCCCAAATGATGCATTAAACAGAGTTTTTTGCCCTGAATTTCCTTTCTTTTTGAGAATGAGAAGTACAAACAGTATATGTAATAACATTGTGGTACCACCAGACATACATAATGCAATACACACACTGATGCAAGAACACAGTAAGTCATGGAATAGTATTGTCTGCTTTAAGGAGTGAGATAGCACTACCTCATACATATTCATTTGACCTGCCAATAACTACTAATATGAGTTGTGTGTTACATTGTGTTCTAGTCAGTACTTGTATCTTAATCTTGGAATAATCTCTTGACAGCACACAATCAAGGTGAACACAGTGTGAAGAACAATATTATTTGCTATTAATGATGTGCATCTAGGATTGTGTTGACATGTAGAAAACTCTTACTATTTTTTTTCTTTTTTTAACTTAATTTTTATTATTTTTCCATATTCCATTTCAGTTTACAGTAAACTTCATTACATCCAGATACAGGAAAGACATACATTTGTTTTAAAATTAATACTGTAATATCCAGACTTCCTGTTAACCAAGATTGTTGTCCATACCTTACTTGCTATAGTTTATAATCATCTACTTTCAAGCTTATTATACTGTTTTAATTTTGTTTTTGTATTTGTAGGTTGGACCAAATAGTGGGAACTGTTCCAGTAGAGCTTTTACCCAGCAATCTTCTCCTCTTTTCTCCACTGGGAAATACTCTCCTACATCATTTCTTTCCTCCTGTCCAACTACTCTTGGCAATCTTTCAGTCAGTCTGTTCTAATAAACTAATATGTGATTATCAACACCAAACTTATTGTCTTGCATCTTTCCTATTTCCAAACTTATCCTTCTATATTTAAAATTAATATAATCTGTACATAAGTAAATCTAATCTTTGCCACAACTTAAACAAAAGAGAGGAAGGGGGAGGGGAGGGGAGAAGAGTGGGGAGATAAGGGTGATGGGTTTCCCCACAACCAAAGTTTGGGAGTTAGTGTAAACTTGATATTATTCCCAAAATATATACCTAGAAACTATTTTTGTTTTCTTGTAGTTAACAGTGGCATGCCACATACTAAATAATCTAGTTGTGGTCTTTCATGCACTATTATTTAGCACTCAGTGTTACTAATCTTGTAGTTCATAAAATAAGTCATCCTGTGCCTCACTACCACTGTCAAATATCTACATATCTGCAATGTTTTCTTGTCTGACTTTAATAGAAGCACCTTGTGAACATGAATCCATACAAATAAATGTACCTTTGTGAGCATAGTAATACCAATGCAAATACAGTTACACATTTACAGTGGTGAACTGTTATCCTGTCAAACCTGAAAGTACATGCACATTACCCTTGTTAAGCACAATAACTAAAGATGAGTCTTGTGTAGTACAATATCCATAACTAAGCAATATCCCCACAAGGCAAGAATTGTACAACACAAAGTTTTTTTTACAAAAAATATGCATTTCTACTACTATTGAAATTTTTAGACATAATAAAATAAATAGGATGATTAAACTCTTACTTTGAAAATTTAGGTTTTTTATATCAAAATATAACTTGATTAAGAACACAAAAGAAAAACAAGTATAGAAAACATAGGAAATTAAATCAAACCTTTGATTTATATAACTAAATACTGTATAAAAATATATAGCTTTTCTATGTTGTGATTTATAGAAAATTTAACAAAAGGATGAGTGAAAAACAATCTTATAATATATACAAGGGCCCAGATATTCAAAAGAGTTGCACCATGCGCAAGTCCAAAAATGCACCATTCTGCGATTTTCAGCGGAGGTAGCTGCGCCCCCCAAATTGCAATGCTCAAGAGCTCAATGGTAATGAATGCATGCGCAACTGAAGGGGGAGGAACCATGAATAAATGGCGCAGTACATTATTCAACAGCATGCACCATGCACAATAGGGGAGCAAGCAGAAGTTGCGTGATAGTGGAAATGATCCAAAATAGAAAGGAACAAGACAGAGGTGCAAGAACGCTATAGGGAAGCCAGAGGTGGTAGCAAGGTGACAGCCACAGAAGAGAGAGAAGCAGTGAGTGGGACTGGAAAGGAGCAGGACAGGGCACACCTGGGAACATAGGGCAACAGGACAGGAGTCTGGAGCCTGTGCCACAGTGGACTGAGGGCAGTGGCAGTGTGCAGGACAGCCAAAGCTCGGAGGTGTTCCCGGTGCAGGGGGAGTATCACAAAGAACTGCAGGGGGAATGGGATTACAGCTGCCAGGGGGGGAACACGAGCCAGGGACATGGCCAGTGACACCATTCAGATGGAGGCGGTAATGAGGTGTGTGAGAAGGCAGGCAGCAGGGGGGGCGCGGCTGTGGAAGGGCCCATCGGTGGTATGCCCCCAACAGGCAGTACCGAGCCTGCATCAGCTTTGAGCACTACAGTGACACTGAGATTGTGGGCTGGTACCACCGGAACCGGACGATCCTGAGGCAGCTCTGTGCGCTATGCAGTGATCAGATGCAGGCACCCACACGACAGAGGCATGCTCTGTCAGTGGAGACAAAGGTAACAACTGTCATGTGCCTGCTCACCACGGGCACCTTCCAGAGAACAACAGGGGACACAACAGGCATAATCCAGTCGGCCGCGTCATGCCTACTCACACAATTCCTCAGCGCACTGCTACCACATGCTGCGGAGTACATCCATTTCCCCAGCACACCGGCGGAGCACACAGCACACATACAAGAGTTCCACAGGGTAGTACATATGCCTGGCATGCTCAGGGCCATTGACTGCACCCATGTGGCCATCCGCATGCCACCTGGCCTGGAAGGTGCTGTGTACATCAACCGGAAGGGGTATGCCAGCATCAACTGCCAGGTGGTGTGCGATGCTAAGGGGTGCATAACCAATGTCTGTGCCACGCATCCTGGGGGAGCACATGATGCCTTCATCTGGCACCAGTCTGCACTGTGCCACAGGTTCGAGAGTGGGGACATCCCCACTGGCCACCTAGTGGGTGAGTATGCAAATCATGCAGGATGACATGGATCTTGGGGGGGCATAGTCAGAGGTGCCATGGGTACTGGCCTAGATGGCTCATGGCAGGGTGATGGTGATCACCAAACTAATGTCCACCCTCTACACACAGGTGACAGTGGCTATCCACTCCATCCCTGGCTGCTCACACCATACTGGTGGCCCCCGACCCCATCGCAGCAACAGTACAATGAGGCACATGCCACCACACGCAATGTCATAGAGCGGGTGTCCAGGATGCTGAAGTCACATTTCTGTTGCCTGGACATGTCTGGCGGTGCCCTACAGTACAGCCCCTCGAAGGCCTGCTGGCTATTCCTGGCCTGTTGCATCCTGCACAACATGGCCAACGACTGTGGGATAGCTGTAGAGGTCGAAGAAGGGGACAGCAATGGGGACGATGAGGACGCCAGTGCAGATGGTGATGGGCAGCTCCCCTTGGACGAAGGGACCCCCAACTGATCCAGATGTCGCAGCTGCACTGGGACACCATCACAGAGGAGCACTTCAACCAACCCAGGTAAATCATGGGGCCATGTGCAACCACCAATGGCAAGGGCACAACCCACAAACTTGCATGGACAAACCCCAGGGGCGCATGGCGGAAAGGGAATTGGCTGAGTGTGGAACTGCACACGCCGTCAGGGATGGGAAAGGCCTAACACGGCATGTGGTCATGCACACACACACACACACACACACACACACACACCACCCACAAGACATGCACAAGAGTAGGAGGCACACCGACCCTGACCACCACCCCTAGCCACACACACGTCCACAGACCACCAAGCCCAGTTCCCGTCATTGTGCGTATCTCAGATGCTGGACACCATTGCACAGTGGTGGACAGCACACGCCAGGCATCATCATGCACACACCACAGTGGCCAGCAGCTGGGAGGGTGTGCACATGGACCGTGTGTGTGTGTGCAGGGCCGGGTTCCCCACCCATGCTTTGCACGTTGAACAACACACTGCACACAGGGCAGTGTCAGACAGTAGCCATGGTGGGAGACAGGCCAGTCACACGGCACAATGCCACGGCCACCACGGATGCGTGGGCGGCCCCGCCGAGGCCTGCCAGCCGTGACAGGCTGACCATTGGCATCATAGGGTGTCACCGATGGTCCCCCAGGGGTGCCGCTGTGGGAACGTGACCATGCTCGAGCAGGGGTCTGCAGCTTACTGAACATGCCTGCGCCAGGCATGCTCGGGATACCCACAGCTGAACCCAGTGTTGACATGGAGGGTGTCACATGACACCAGGAATGGGGGGTGGACATGTCACTGCACGGTGTCTGTGATGCATAGGCAAATAACTGTGTGCCCATTGTGGCCATGACAGCTGTTAATGCCTGTGTCTTCCTGTCAATGGCGGCAGTCACATCCTCCTGAAGCTGGTCCATCCCTGCCAGGAGCAGACCGGTGTCCCTGCTGCGCCACTCCTCTGCCTGGTGCAAGACTGAACTGAGTGCATCCACCATCATCACAAGCCGCAACTGCTGATCCACTGATTCATGGAGTATGCGGGTGTGCTCATCTAAGAGGTCATCTGCCTGATTGGCATGCTGTCCCTCATGGTGTTCTCGGCTGTGCTGTGCAGCACCCCTTGAGGTTGGGCGCTGCACACCAGGGCCATGCCTGGGCATGTCCACAGGCGGTGCACTGATGCTGCCCCTGACACTGTCTCCCCATCGCCATTGGCTGACTGCTGACACTGCCCCTCTGGCTGCCGCTAGCCAGGGCTCAACGGTGCTGCCGCAGTGGCCGCAACAGCCCCACTGTCCTGGACGCACACCAGTGCTGCCCCACTGGTGCAGACAGGCACAGGCTGGGACTGTGATGTCACGCAGGCCTCCACAGCAGCACCACCCACAGCTATGCCCATGCTGTTACCTGCTGTGGGGCTATCCTGTGGCCCACATGTATCACTGTCCATGATGGATCCAGCACCAGTCAGAGTCTCAGCATGCTGGCATCCATGGATGCTGTCACACTGGGACATGGGCAGGGCCTCCTCTGCACCAGCTCCACCAACTTCAGTCCGAACAGCCAGGCGGGTACACTGTCGTCCTGACCCTCAGACACCTGTGGAGGTGGATGGGCACTCCTCTGTGTCCAGGGTATCACCCTCAGTGGACGAGCCCACCACCACTGACCCATGTAGATGCTCAGGAGCTGTAAGGGAACACAGTAGCATTAATGTCTCTGCCCCACCTGTGGCATTCCCCACACCCCACACAGTGACAGATCAGGACCTACCATGCAGTGACAGGCTACCACCCATCTGGAAGCCACCACCTGGAACACCCTCTAGGGCACAACGCCGCATGCTGCCAGCAACCCACTCTTACTGTGGTGTCAGGTGTGGCACGGCCGGCTGTCCACCACCAGTCACAGCCCGTGCTGCCCTGATGGCAGCCACCTTATCTTTTATCCTGCTCCTCTCTGTGCCCACCTTCTTCTTGCACTCCTGCACAGACTGCTGGTGGCTGCCATGCTGGTTGATGGCATGCGCCACCTCACCCCATGCCACAGCACAGGCCTGTGGTGTTCTCTGCTGTCCACTGAGCAGCGGTTCCTGGTCAAGGTAGGCCTCAAACAGGGCATCTGATTCTGCCCAGGTGAAGTTGGGCCTCCTCCATCTCCCACGTCTCTGTTCCTCCTCCTCTTCCACCTCACGTTCAGTCATCATTGATCCTGTGGGAATGGCAGGTGTTACCTCTGAATGTGCAGTCCCATGCATCTCCCACACACCACAGTCCACACTGGCAAACAGCATGCAACTCACCACAATAGACTGCAATACCAGACTATGGCCTCTGCAGCCCCATGTTGCATTTATAAAGTGCAACACATGCAAATGAGGCAAGAATCAATTTTAAGTGGATGCTAATGCAGTAGCTGTGCCATTGAATTGCTGATGAGCTGATTTGCATATGCTGGCTGAATATCACGCTGTTGCACCTTGCGCAATTGTGTTGAACATGCTCAGGCAGGGGCGCAGCTCTGTGACGTGTGCAGTAGATGCCGAACGGCGCATGCCCGGGGTGCTGACGCTGACACCTGCCACACTGCTGACGTGCTGAGCATGGGAGGCAGTGCAGGGCACATCCACCGCTGTGCCAGTGGTGCTAGTGTGCTGTTCACATGTATAGCGCTCTTGCCCTGGGGTGCTGTAGGTGCCGTGGTGCCACAGCATGGTAGGCCACTACAGGAAGTGCCACACAGGTGCCCTACTGCACTACATGTGTGAGTACCAATCACGCTGTGGCAGTCTGTGCGCAAGGGACCCCTGACCCTGTGCAGACCTTTGCCCCCTAGGCTCCATGCATCTACATGGGTGCACCTCTATCGCGCTGTTTGGTGACAGCATGATGGGGAATGTCAGTGCAGTACCACGCAGCATCCGCACTTGGCGGACGTGCACTAGGGAGCACCATTTTGATTCTCAATCATGGAAAGATGGCACAGAGATGGGCACCTATCTAGATCCAGGTTGAACTGGCTAACCTCGTGTCCCTAGTTGAGCCCCATGCTGGTGCTGTCCTTGGGGAGGCACCCCTGGACAGGGCCAGGAGTGCCATGTGGGAGGAGGTGGTCGGTGGCCCTGGAGGAGGCGACAGGGCTCCAGTGCACAGCAGGCCAGTGCAGGCACTGGTATGGGGACCTCCAGTGGAGGGACTGGGACAGGCTTGCCCACCTGCAGGCATGTGCCAGGAGGGGCACGGTTCCATGGCCAGGTAGGTGCCCCAGTCATACACTGGTTAAGTCCATACGGGTATCACGGTGGGCATATGTCCACCACATGGGGGAGGTGGTCTGTCCAGTGTAGGCAGTGGTGGTAGTAGTGGTGATGGTGGTATAGGGGTGGGGGGCAGAATGGTTTGGCTGTGTGGGATTGCACACACCCAGGGGTGGGGCCTTTGCTACTGGATTTTACTGATGTTCCTCTCTCCATGTTTGCACCCTAGGCCCTGAGGAGCGCTGGTGTGCAAGGGAGGAGAGGCAGTGGTGTAAGGCACATCCAGATGCTGGAAGACCCATACCAGCCCAGCGCCAGGACCAGCCTGATGATGGTGAGTGCCTTACATCCAGGATTTTCTGTGCATGCTGTGTAGCAGGATGGGCGGTGGGGCATGGCCACCATCCATTGACACCACTGCTGTGCATGCCACATAGTACAGTCAGCACTGTCCAGTGGCACTGCATGTCTGGGAGTGCATCACTGGTGGTCCATGCATGCACGGGTACATGGCTGTGCCACTGCCTTTGCACCATAAAGCCATGTCACTGTACAGCCATGGTGGTGCTGTTCAGGACTTGGGCAGTGGGTGTGTGCAGTGGTCTGCATGGCTGTGTGTGCCTGGGTGGGCAGGTCTTGTGGACACAATCACTGTGGGTGGTCACACACCATCACAGGGGCATATCCCATGGCTGTATGCCATGCACAATGGGTGGGCTGCAGGAGGCTGTGCATTCATGCCTATTGAGTCTGCACCCTTGTCCTAGGTGGATGGAGGATGGTCCATGTGGAGCGGGTGCTGCAGGAGCTGCTACAGGTGGCCAGGGCCTCTCTGGCCATCCTAGAAAGGATGTATCGCCATGGCGTGTGGCATCGACATGGCAGGAGGCACCATAGAAGCAGGGGCGGGCTCCCGCTGAAGATGGACAGCACATGGACCTCAAAACCCCCCCTCACACCCCTCCTTCCCTCTCCCATTTGCTCACCCCTGCTCCTTACCCACCTCCACCCAGTTTGTGGCCCTCACCCCCTTTCAACTGTATATATTTGTATATAGTTTTGTTACTATTTTTCTAATATATTTGTTTAGTAATCTACTGTTGTGGTCTCTGATTTGCAGTGGGCTAATGGTGCTCAGCTGCAGTGGTGTGCATGGTGTCAGGGTGGTGCTATCATGGAGGTGTGTGTGTCCATAGGGGAGGCAAATGTGGTGTGGGCATAGCTCTCAGTCACTGTCTGTGGTTTGTGTGTTGTTCCCTGTACAATGGATGACTGTGTGCAGTGGTACACAGTGCATGCGCTGTGTCCATGGCGCACCTGTCAGACCATCCATGGCCTGTGCAGCTGCCACCCTTGCATGTCTGTGACCTGCACAGTCTGCTGGCATGTCAGTGGTGGCTGCCCATGCTAGACTGCCACTGTACCCGGCATGATGCCAGGTTGCCTCCAGTCACTGGTGTGGTGCACATCTGCCTTGGGTGGCACTGTTACCTCTGCTGTTGTTGTCCCACCTCAATGCTCTCACCTGTGCCTGTTGCAGGGGTTGTGCTTCACTGTCTGTCACTTGTGCTCCAGCTGCATGCTGGTGGCATACAGCATCATGGTGCCTGCACAGGGTTGCTGGCACATCTGTGCCATGGAGGGGTTCTGGCCATGTGTACAGCTGCTGTGGTCACATGCTGGGGGGGCTTGGTTGACCCTCTACTGTGTCCCTGTGTTGGTGTGCCCTTGGGTATGGGTGATTGTTTGTCTGTGCACTGTGTTGCATCCTGTGTGGTGCATGCTTCCATGCAACAATGTGGGTGTCTGCACTGGCTGTTGTGGCCAGTGCTGGGATAGGGTGTGTCCTTGGGAGGGTGTGCAGGGTGCTGTGACACTGGTGGTGGGGTCCGGGGCATGCCCTGTCATGTGTGTGGTACCTCGTGTGCCGACGCATAGTCAGCCTCACAGCTGTACCTGGGGGGGATGTGTGCAGTGGCACTGTGTCTGCAGATGTTGCTTCACTGTCTGCAGCTGCCCGCTGTTGGGTGCTCATTGTGGGGCTGCCTTGCATGGTTCTGTGGTGCACAGGGTTGTATTGTCACAGTGAGGGTGGTGGCATGGTTGGGATGTCCTGCACTGTTGGGTGCTACTCCTGGGCAGGGTGTATGGGGATCATGGTGTAGGGTGTGCTCTGCATTGGTGGGTTGGTGTGGCATGGGGTGGACAGGCATCCATGTGTGACGGTCCCAGCTTGCAAGGGGGTGTGCTGGTGCACCATGCCATGGTGGTGGGTTTCTTGCTGGTGTCCCTGGGCCAGTGGTTCTTCCTGCTCTCCTCTGGTTGTGCGGTGCATGGGGTGTGGGGGCGATGTCTGTTCTGCTGTGTGCTCCTCTGCCCATCCCTACCATGGGTGGTAGGCACCTGCATCCTGTCCCTTCGCATCTCTGGTTGTGCTGTTGCGCTGCTGCCCTGCTCCACTAGGGATCCTTGGTTTTGCTATTGTGCATCTGACCTGTGCCACTGCACATCCCTGGTTGCGCTATGGTGCAGTTGATGCAATATTCAGTCGTGTGCCACAGGTGCATCTTGACCTGTGCAGTGTTTGAATATCGTCCGTGTTGCGCATGGGCGCAGTGGACTTGCGCTTGTTCCTGCTGTTGCGCACTTTTGTGGCACAGTTTGAATATCTGGGCCAATATGTACACCTTTGTAAAAGAGGTGTGTTGCTGCTTGAGGCAGCCCAGCCCAGAAGTTGGATACAAATGTGGAAGTGCAAAAGAAGTGGAAGCTGCTGCGCCTGAGAGAGGAGACACCAGAGCAGCTGTGGAAGCCATTCATTGTGGGTCAGGGAGGCTAGAAGTTACTGTCACAGGTGAAGCAGTGTTGCTGGGCACACTGACACTTGCTGCTGTCCCCACAGGCTCAAGCACAAGGTTGACAGTCACTTGCTGTACTGTCAGAAGAGACAGCAATTTGTCCTGCCCCTCCTGCAGCACAGCATTGTCTTCTATGAGACTGACAACCTTGCGCTCGAGCCTGCAGTAACAGTGGCAGTGACCAGTGCACCGTCTCTTGCAAGGCTGTCCTGTAAAGACAGAAAAAACATGTATTAAAATGTTATTCTCAGAATGGTGATTCTCTGCCTGTCTTGAATCTCAACAGTTTTTTTCCTAGGAATATTTTAAATGCATGTAGATGCCTATTGTCAGCAGCATACAAGAATGATATGCAAATGAGAAGTTCTGTTTTGTCACTAACATTATTATCTTTTACAACTTTGGTGTATTCTTTAAAGATACATATACAGCTTAATCATATGCTGAACAACATTTAACACTATTTAAAAACATTATTATTATAATAAAAATAAGGCACTCCCAAGAGTTATGTTAATAGTTAATTAATCACCATCTGGGGTATGTAGCACTCGGCTACACCTCATACCACATTACAACCTAGAGGGTGATTAAGAGACCATTGACGTAACCCTTGCTTATGCCTTATTACTTAATTATACTCAAACTATGGGAAGATAAATGTATACACTCAGCATTGTTAAACTGTTGAATCACACCTCACTATAAGCAATCCAGTAACAATGAATTTTTCTTAGGAACACACACAGTACAGTATATAGATCACTTTCACATGGTGCAACAATCTTGCGTCATGCAAAAACCAGCGATGCATCGAAGCACGATACTCCAACTGACACTTCACACTGTGTTATTCACAATGAAGCGGGGTGCACCAGCAATGTATACAAAAAAAAAAAATTCACATGAACATGTATTTTCATGACTCCTATTATTCAGTCTGGCATGTGTGGCCTATATGCAGGTACACATTCAACTTGCACTGTGTGACAGGGGGGGTGAAGATCCATCATAAGAAAACACAAAGAACGTCTAGCCAGTTATACATGATTGACACATTGCAGAGTATATGATGCCACCCATCATCTGTGGATCTCAACTAGACCATGTTTCTTAACCATCGTATCCCGCATGACAATTGATCACACTCTCACTATATGTAAAGTAGCTCTGTTGGTACAGTAGGCTCTACCTGTTCAACTGATAACTCACTTTCAATATGTTGAGTTGCCATGGTAGTCCAGGGGACCCTACCATATTGCTGATCACAAGCTTTCTATATATAAATACAGTTGTTGGTGCAGTAGACTCTACCCCTCTCATCTGATCATGGTCATGACAACTACATGTATGCCACAGCAGTCCACTGTAGGCTACCCCCTTGCACAGCAATTGGGATAATTACCTAGAGCCAGTCAGTGTTGGCCCACTAGGCCTGTTCCTATGGCTGATAGTGCTCTTAGTAAATGATAGAATCCCTTTTTTGTACAGCAGTACCACATGTGCCACCCACCCACTGAGACCCAACACCACAATCCCCACCAAACCTCATCAGGAACTGGTGACAGTCTACAGCAAGACACCTCCCAAACCAATCATGAACTGACACATACAGTACAGCTGTATGCATATAGGTGCAAAATGTAGGCCACTGAACATGCATAAAATAGTCTGCAACAGAATCCCAATATGTGAATGGTTCATCCATATACTGAGACTCTGGAGTACAGTACTGTCTGCATGCGCATTTCCCCACTTTTTACACAAATACCCACACAGCTGTAATGTTAGCTAACAATCACCACTCATCTGGCCGACTTATAGGGTCACAAGGTCCTGCATACCATTGAAGGAGTGAGTGGGGTTGGTGTCATGGTGGCTATTTGTGTTACAGTGGGGAATATCATAGTACTGTAACACCAGGTCTTATATCATTCACAAAACCCAAAATTGAAATTGGAACCAGGTACAGTGGTTCAGCATGTACTGTAATTACTTCATTATGCTTGCAATCAGGTGATGGTGTTATGGTACAGTGGATCAACAGCGAATGTTCAACATCACAATTACCGTGGCCATATATTGTAGTGCATTGCTGCTGAGGGACATGAGACATTGGGCACCAACGGCTACTACCTGGCAGTGCGGCAGTTGCAAGTTGCTGAGGATCAGTGCACCTGCATGCAAATGACACATCATGACAAGGAAATATCACCATGTTCACCTTTGATATAGTGTGACTCATTTGCATATCTAGTACAGAACATTGTGCTCTATGTGTCAAGTGCAGCTGTAGTTCTGCTGGCACTGTCATATCCCTGTGCTCATTAATCACTACTTTTGCTCAGTCAGTGTCAGTACACGTTGTACAGTCACAGTGCGATGTGGCCAGTTCAGAAGCTGCCTTCATGATATTAAATCATGCTGATTCATGATTCAGCACCGTTTAATATTACCCACACCGGCATCGGGGTGCACACTGGGGTTGCTGGCCATAACTCTCACCCATCACATGTGTAAAGAAGCAGAGGTATAGAAGAATGGGTTGAGAGTTAGGACGGACAACCCCAATGCACACCCCAATGCCGGTTGGGCGTGTGGGCTGGGGGGTCCAAGGGGGGGCTCTCAACCCTAACACCAAATTTCCTCACTTTTGTCACCGTGGAACAACCCTAACTAATGCATTAAATGGACTTTTTAGCCTCTAATTTCCCTTCTTTTTGAGAATGATAATGAGAAATAGTGAATATAATGCGCCGGCGGGACAGCGGGGTCCTTTGGGCCCCGCGCTCCCGCCACGTGATGTCTTGTCACATAATAACATGGTGCCCACAAACACAAATGGTAATGCGCATGGTGACGCAAAGTGAAACAGAAAGAGAAACAGTACTGTAGACACAAATGGTAAAAATAACACAAACGCAAGCGCAAATGAAAATGCAAAGGGTAATGCACATGGTGGCATAGACGGGAACAGTCAGTGAATTGGGAATGGAACCACAAGTGGAAGCGGTAACAGTAACAGTAATGTAAGCACACAGGCTGGTTTTCCCCAAAAGATGCATAGAGAAAGACAGTCAGTAAAAAGAATGTATGCATAATAATGGGTCTCGGAGCAGAAAATGAGGAGTTGGAATACTAAATTGCTTATATCTCAGGAACCATACGAAGTAGGAAAAAAATGTTAAAGTCATATGATTTATGACTTTCCTGGCTAGTTTTGTACTCATGCCCCACTAGGGGGCTAAGAAATTTTCGAATGAAAAGTCCATATCTCACACCGTTTCCGAGATATGGGCCCTGAAAGGCACGGCGAATGCAGTAATGTTATCCTATGGGATAAAAGAGAAGTTTGGAGTGCCATAACTTTGGCTCCCTGTAATATTTTTTCACCGAAACATTGAAAGGCACATTTGTGGGATGCTGGCTGTGTTCCCTCCAAATTTCAGCCCCAAAGACCAAACTGTTCTTTTGCAGCAGGGTGCCAAAGAATTGCTGTCAGTTTCCCACAGCCTGGAAAAGTACTGTCGCAATTTGCGAAAGCTTTCGCAAATTCATTCGACAGTGTCATGCGTGCAAAAGTACATTGCGAAAGTACTTTTTCCAGAAATTTGAAAAACATATTTCTGGGGTGTTTTACCCCAAAATAAAGACATGGCTAGCTTCCTCAGGGTCCGACTAGGTGAATACAAAAAGAATTAGGTTGCTAGAGGGTCCCACATTTAAATGGCAAGCATTTTTCTGATGACCAACTGAAAACAAAATGGCTGATTTGCGACAGTAAAAGGGCCATTTGCGAAAGTAAAAACTGCATTTGCGACACTGTCGTACTTTTTAACTTTTCCCATTGACTTATAATGGGAACTTGTTTTTTGAATAACTTTTGAACCGTTTAATATTTTTTTACGAAATCTTCAAAAGGCACATTGGTGACACCGGCCGCACATTCCCTGAATATTTTGGACCAGTCGCGCAAACCATGCGACCTGTAGAGACGACCATAGAATTTCAAAAAAGCGTAAACGCGCGCTCAGATCACGCTTAGTAACTCCACAGCCATATAATCAACCGGTACGAAACTTGGCATATCCCAAGGCATATGGGTCTTGATCATGTTATCTCAATTTCAGGCAAAAATCCGTCAAACAGTTGCAAAGTTATTAAGGTGCAAAATTGTGGGTTTAACATGTAAATGGCTCCTCAACCCTAACTATGGTAGCACTACCGTGCTACCATAATATATATATATTTGGTGTTAGGGTTGAAAGCCCCCCTTGCACCCCTCAAGCCCACCCCCCAACCGGCATCAGGGAGCACGTTGGGGTCATTGGCTCTAACTCTCACCCCATCGCATGTGTAAAGAAGCTGACAAATAGGAGAATGGGGTGAGAGTTAGGACTGTGCTACCATAATACAGAATGGCAAGAAAAATGTTAATACTTATTTAATTACCCTGCATAAAATAGTTTGCTCCTAATCAGGAGAAGCAAAACAAAACAAAAAAACAATTATGTCTATGGTGACCTATACAATATTGAATTGGTCCACAGTGCTCACACTTGACTTGTGTCATCATGCTGTGAGAATACCATGGCTACAGCAACAAAGTGATCAATCCCAGAAATACTACTTTTCCCATTTGTGTGGGACTACTGTTATATAATTGTATCACTAAAGTTTGTCAGAATAACTTACGTTGAGTAAGACGCTCCCCTGCAGCTGGCTTGACTGCTGCCTCCCACAGCTCATGTGCAAGGTAGTTCCAGCACTTGTCATTGTCTGGTATCTCCTCTCTGCTCTTCAATACGTAAAAGCATTGGCGCAACAGCTTCCACTTCTTCTTAAGCTGGACAATGGTCTTGTTCTTCACTCTCAATATCATGTGTAGAAAAGAATTGATGCACCTCCACATTGCATCCAACTTCCGGTTAGTGCTCCGCATTAATATGCAAGCCCTACCTCTCACCTGGACTGCCTCAAACAGCAAACACACCTCTCTTAAGCTCCACTGTCTCATAGTTCCACGTCGTCTTCTGCAGTAGACAAAAAAACAGTCCATTGGTCAGAACAATAATGTTAATTGTTAATTTGATACTACTTTTCATTGGATTCTTAAGCATTTTATTTTTTGCTGACCCTCTTTGTGCAAGATTAAGTGCCCAGTTGCAAGCCATAGTTGGGCAATGAGAACCTATCTGTCTTTCTACCCATCTCACTATATTTATTGTATGTCAAGTTGTAACACATTATAAAATATTTCAAGTGCATGGTGTTTACTTAAGCAATAAGTCATGACAGGGTGTGGGTTGTGCTGGGATTACCTCTCGCCTGGATGGTTCAGCATGAGGCCGCAGGCTGAGTGCGTTCAACACCCCAGAAGTGAGGTTATCCCAGCACAACCCACATCCTGGAGTGCTTTATTGCTATTATACAATGGCTCATTGTTATACAAAATAAAACAATTAAAATTAAATGTTTTTAGTACATTTTTTGTGAGGCAGTGTAGCTTTGTTTATTAAGAGGAGAGCAAAAAAAAGGTCAAGCTCACTATGACAACAGCAAACAAAAGGTCAAGCTCATGTATGACGGCAGCAAAAAAAGCTCACACTCATCATGCTCATCAATGACAGTGAGGTTGTGCTGGGATAACCTCACTATGTCAGGGACACACTGACCAATCAGAGTCCAGGAAACTTTCTTGCCATTGTATAATATGTCTTTAGCATTCACAGAAATGTGAACATCTTAATGTATTAAATATAGCTCACCACTGAAAAACTATCATTTACTCCAGGATATTCACACTGTGCCAAACTGTACCTGCAACCCTGGGTGCAGCATGGCTGTGCTAAGCCACAGCACAGTCCAAGCATTACTGAACCATTCTGTGGCATGGCTCAACAGTATATAAAATAGTGCCATTGCCACCTACATTATGTATCCTACAGTGGGACTGTCACAGCACAAGCAGTACAAGAACAAGAAGAGGATCCATCACCAAAAGTTAACTTATGAAATAAAAAAACACAATATTCAGTGAAGGGTTAAAAAAATCATTCCATCAGGTATGTAGGCCATGAACTGGTCAATTATCATTACATGATGGTTACATACATATGCAGCTCTGGTGCTACACATCAACAACTATGTGATGCTGTGCCAGGCTGAAACCAATGTTAACTACAACCCACTGTTCTTTGTCTGCAACATACCTAAGCACCTGATTACAGACTCTGTAAAAGCACATCAATCACTCCTTTCATACTAGAGCCTTCCACCCACTACAATCAGATGCACCATCAAAGAAGTATCATCCCTGCTGGTACAAATCTAGGCCCATCATAATTAAGCAATTAGGCATGACCAAAGGTTATGTTAAATGGTCTGTTAATAACTTTCTAGGGGTGTACTGTAGCACGAGGTGTAGCCGCACCACATGCTTCTAGACGGTGATCAACTGACCATTAACATAATCCCTATGACTGCTTTATTGCTATTATAATAAAAATATGTTTTTTAAACAGTGTTAAACCTTGTTCAGCATATGGCTAAGCTCTACATGTATGTTAATTAAAGATTAACATAAGGCTGTTAGCATTTTTTAGCCAATCATAAAGCTCCATTTATCAGACCCTTTTTATAATTGCACTTAATACAGTGGGAACAGCACAGAGATTGTCTGGCACTGACATGCTCTCCACCTTTGCAGTTACACCCTACAGCCCATTACCCCCCCATCTCTTACACCAGTGTGCATGATATGAGAACTGTTCTATTTTTTGACCAAGTGTTTTTGGTTCTGAAAATAACCTTTTTAGTCTGGCATCTGTTTAAACAGTCTGACAATCTCAGAGGACTTTGAGGATTGCATCTTGAAGGTCACCCAGAAAATGGCAATTGCCAGCATGTGAAAAGTGCACCATCTGGTAGGTATAGCCAATCATAAGAATACTTAATTTCCGGGTGACTTATGGTGTACATTCCAATCATGCATAGAAATGCAGAAATTTGTATGTTGACTTTCCTTCGGGCTCTGTCAATCAGGTACATATGATGTTCTGCTTGCTAGACCATACGCTCTGTAATATCTGAAAAAATGATTTTACATGCAGGCAACATACTCATAATAGAAGCAAGGTCCAATTTTGCTTCTGTTACTTAATCTACCCAGCGTTTGGTTCCCATATCATTGCCTCCAAGATGTATCAGCAATATGTCTGGATGAGCCTGAGTACTCAAAAGTCTGTGCATAGTCAGCATCAGGTGCTTCCGCCTTATTCCACCCCTGCCAAACCACTTAACACAGCAATTTGGGAGCTGCAGGTTTCTCACAAAATCCCTTTTCTGAGCATAGTCAGATGCTCGCCTCACTATACTGCTTCCAACAATCCACAAAGTCGTTTTGCTGTTTTCTGCCATTCTCAGCTTTTCGACTTAGAAGTGGACAGAAAGCTACCAAAAGAGTCACTGTTCACCCTGCAGTACCTAAGCAGTAGTGAAAGTAAAACTACTATTTTCCCTCCTAAGTTCAACTCAGCTTCAGTGGGCTGATCCATGACACACAAATAAAGCAAATCATTGGCTACTACTGTGCCTTCAATAACCAATGTAGTGTATGCACTGACTATCACTGCACTTCTGCTCCAGATAAAATGTGCAAAAATTTAAAGGTGGGAAAATGCATCCTTTTGATAGGCAGTTTTAAACAATTACAAGTGCAGAGACATGTCTGATTGGTTCCCTCTTCTGTTGTGGTACACGTGCACCTTGCTTTCTCCCTCCATGTGCAGCTGTATCTCTGCAACTAAGTACCAAATTACTGTCTGACTTTAAACACTTTTAGCTAAATAATGAAACATCATAGCTTATTTCAATCTACATAGTCAAATAGAGCACTAAAAATGTTTGGATTAATACTATTTAGCTGTTTCTAACACTTTTTATGATAATAGAAAAACTATTTATAAAATGTGATGTACTTACAGTCAGAAATGTGCACTGTCACAGTTGAGTCTAAGATGTCTGTTATGTCCTTCTTCTTCGTTCTTCTCCATCTGTGATTGGTTGTCTTACATGGCCTGATAAATCTAGCTCACAACTGGTAGAAGTACCTGACACTCTAATAGCAATCAGATATGATTGGATAATAAATACAGTTGTCACTCCCAAGCTTAAATTTGCAACACTTTTGCACGCACGACACTACTTTTGCGACACTTTCGCACACACGACACTACTTTTGCGACACTTTTGAATGCACAACACTATATTTTGCAACACTTTAATGCACACAACGCTGTTTTTGTGACACTTTGAATGTACGACTTTATTTGATGATTTTTTCCCAAAATGATGATTACTGAAGGAAAAGTTTCCTGCTTCTTACCTAATGTACAAATACATAAGTTCACACAATTTCACATACTTATTCTGAAATTGTGACTCTACCTGCACAACTATGTAATTGCTGAAGCTACATTTTCACATTTCATTGTTTTCTGTCACTGCACAAGTAACCTGGATAGTCATTCCTCATCAATAATTGCAATTATTTGTCTTACCAATAACACATGAACAGAGCTTGGCTTAACAATATCTTAAGCACTCCCTAGGGGTGTAATGTGGCACAAGGTAGAGCCAAGTGTCATATTGCCCCAAAGACATCATTAAGTAACTGTCAATGTGACTCTTGTGAATGCCTTATGGCTATCATGAGAATTAATATTATACAATGGCAAGAACATTTCCTGGTCTCTGATTGGTCAGTCTTGGGATGGACCCATGATGTTATCCCAGTATAACATCAAAAGTCTAGTCTCAGCCGCACTATGAACCTGTAAATGAGCTGTATGAGTTAGATGACCTCTTTGTTTTGCATCTCCTCTTAAGAAACAAAAATATTTTTCCACACTAAAAAACATTCTTTAAAGTTATTTTTTTATTTTATATATAACAATGAGCCATTGTATAATACCAATGATGCCCTCCAGGGTGTGTGTCATTTGGGATAATGTCACGCCTCAGTTATTGGATGAACTCAGCCTGCAGCCCTCATGCCCAACCACCTGAGGCATGACATTATCCAGATGTAGAATAGTTTGAATGGTTTCATGGTTGAATTAGAATCCATTCTAACATATTCAACGTGGCAATCTCACTTGGTGTAACACCTGCCTCCATGTTGTTCAAGACTGACCTTGGTGGTAGAACCTTGACTTTACTTTGAGAAACAAGTTTGCACATCACAATGACTGTCTAATCTGAAAGTCCAGCACTTTAAGAGCAGAAATGCTACAAGACAAACTACATATTGTATAGCTTATTGTTTCCAGGTTCACTGTCACCATTTGTTTTTCGTAACAAAGGCGATGACATGACACACATATACACTCAAATTTTCTGTCTTTGCTAACTCAATTTGGCAATTGATTTCCAAACTGTTTGAGAATATCACTTTCTAACACAGGACACAATTTTCATCAACAATTGATGACCGATCAATCACAGTTTCAGTCACACTGCTGATGCACTGCAGTTGTTTAGAAATGTCATGGCACCATGCATGTCGTATAACTGCAGTAACTCATTCAGATCCAGTATTCTGAGTGACAACTCAATGAACATCATAGACCCTGCACACAAAATAGCGCATGCCTGATTAATGCACCTTAGCATACACATGTGATGAAAGACACTGTCACATACATCACTATCTAGGGCATGCAAGTGTATATACCTATGAGTCCAGTATGGACAGATTTCGTGAGTGTCTATACTCTCAAACAGTTTATGTCTGTCTTCACGATCGTAATGACAAACAGGTTGATGAAGTGTGCAACTTGTCAAATGATGATTGCCTCTGGTTACAAGTTTCATCACATGTCCATGAGAGACAGTGTCATTTACGACGCTGAGTACTTTCCTCACATTCATCATCTGACTCCACTGTAGTGTCATCACACACACTGAGTACATTGCACACTTTACAGGACTCATCAATGCACAAGTTGCTGTCCTTTTTCTGTGAGTAATATGATTCCTCCAAGAAGTATGCCTCTGAGTGCTGTGTGTGCAGTCACCGTCCTGTGAAAACATCACAGAAATTGTGCAAGCTCAAGATGGGGTACCATTGTAGTCTCATCTTTATGTCATACACAATTTTTCTGAACTGCTGAAGTGCATGAGACATTTTACGCCACAGACGTTGAAGAACAAAAACTGCTCTATTTTCAAATGTCCATACTTGTAGTCGCAATTTCATCAAACTTACACGATTTTTGACTTTTATGCACTCCCGTCTCAACACAGCAGCAATAAGTCTATCAATCTTAGCTTTAGCAGCCAGTCATTGAAAATACTTTTGTTTACTGAGATGTCCATTAGCAGCTACACATTTACGGTGCTGCTTACCACGTGTGTTGATACGTGTCTTTGCAACAGAATCCTGTGGTTCAGACCCACGTAACTGTTGCTTAGCCCACATTCTTTCCTTGGTCTAGAGCAAACACGCTTTACTGTAGAATCATGAATGTCTGAATTAACATTTTCACTTGAATGCTGACTTTTTTGATGTCTTGAGTTACCATGAATGACTTTTACATTACTCTTAAGCAATAGTGACATACTATTACACCTGTTTCGACTCTGCATAGACTTCTGTCTCTGTCTGGACGGCATCTTCCTTGTTTCACAATTCACAGTTCAGTACAGCAATCTTACAGCAAAATTAGACACCTGTATGGAAAGCACAGAAAAAAATTTTTAAATCATCTCTTTACCTTGATCGTAACATAACATAGTATGCTACACTATACATATCTCATAAAAAAAGAACAAAAACAACTCCATACTCAACACTGTGTAGACAATTACTGTAGTAACTGAAGATCAGTAAAGCAATACACATTCTTTTCAAACAGTGACGAACATAAGCTCTATAATAATATTATTATAACTATGTTACTATCTGAGCAATCAAGCAGAACTATTATATCAGGCATCCGCAGTGCTTTTTTCACCTAAAAAAAAAGTGTTTTTCTAAATTCTTTAGAAACAGTGTCGAATGTGTGACACTTTTACAAAATTAGTGTCGTACATTCGACACTTTCGCAAATTATAGTGTCGTACCTGCAAAAGTGTCATATGTATTTTTGCAAATGTAGTGTCGCACTCACGAAAGTGTCACAAATACCAATTGTGTTACACCCCTTTTCACACTCAGCCAATCACATACTGGTGCCTATTTGAGTGACACACGGTTCAACCAATATATTGCTAGATTTATCAGGCCACATCAAGCAACCAATCACAACAACAGAACACTGAAGAAGAAAGACATAGTAGCCATCTTAGGGATAACCAACAAGACCCTGTTTCTGACTATCTAAGTACATCATACCTTCTAAGCAATTTTCACAGTATCATATAAAGTATAACCAGTTCAAAAATAGTATTAAACAAAATGTTTTTAATGCTGCATTTCGCCATAACAATATTATTTAGCTAGCATACTGTTAAACAAAGCTATAACAGTTTAAAGTCAGAGTGTCAATCAATACTTACTAGTACAGATAGAGCTAAAAATGGAGGCAGAAAGAAGCAGCACATGTATCATAAGAAGACACACAACCAATCACTTGCCTCTGTCACCCTGTAATTGTTTGAAGTAGCCAACGGCAATGTTACCTTTTCCCACTAAGAAATCTTCCTGCATTTGTGGTTGACATCAAGAACAGCCATTCAGTGTAGTAATAGTCAGTGCATCCACTGTATTGGTTAATCATGACAAATCACTCACCAATAACATGTCAAAATGACTGTGTTTTGGAACAGCTCACAAAACCAGTGTTAAAGCTCAGAGGGAAATCTTAGTTTTACATTCACTTCTCTCTAGCTACTGCAGGACAAACACTGATTTTTTTGGTAGCTCTCTGTCCACTTCTCAGTTTAACACCTAAGAATGGCAGAAAACAGCTAATGGACCTCTGGTGGTGGGCAGCAGCATAGTAAGGCATGCTTCTTAGTATGATCAGAGGAGTAATTTTGGCAGAGACCTGCATCTGCCCAATTGCTCTGTTAAGTGGTTTGGAAGAGGTGGCATGAAGTGGGAGAATCTCATGCCAACTATCCACAGACTTTTGAGGACTCATGCTCAGCCAGACATACTGCTGATTCATCTCAGAGGCAATGATCTTGGCACAAAAAGATGGGTTGATTTAGTGTCAGAAGCAAAATTGGACCTTGCTTCTATCATGCACATGTTGCCTGCCTATAAAATCATATTTTCTGATATTACAGAGCATAGAGTCTGGCAAGCAGAACAGCACATGTACCTGCTTGACAGAGCTCACAGAAAGGTAAACATTCAAATATCTGGATACCTTTGCATGGCTGGAATGCACACCATACGTCATCCTCAAATTAAGCATTGTAATGATTCGCTCTGCCTAACAGATGGTGTGCACTTCTCACATGCTGGCAATTGCATTTTCTTGGGTGACATCTGAGATGGAATACTCACAGTCCTCTAAAAAATATCAGACTGTTACAGCAGACAGAATCATAAAACAAAGGTTCTTTTAAGAACCACTACTTATGTCAAAAAATAGAACAGCTGCAGTACTCACACACACACAACAAAATATACAATGTCAGTATGACAATCTCACTGACATACAAATGCACGCACACGACGGCACTAAAAGCATATATTTAGATGTATGTAACAGATACATTTTTGTAAACATCTTTTTAGTGTTTTACATACATTTGTCATATAACAGCATGTATACATCAAAGACAGTAATTGTGTTACAATACTATATTATTACAAATGCTAGGGTGGGGGAGGGGGAGAGACCACTAGCTATTGCTAAGCAAGAGAAAAGCATGGTGGGTATTGCAAAACAAATCAGTTATTCTCAGGCAACCACATATCATGGTGGGTGCCCACGTATAAAGGTATGTGGTGAGCTGGCACTTGCTCTGGTACTCATATTTAGCAGGCCATCCATTCAGAAATAAATACCCAGCTTGCAGCAGTGTCAACGAATAAGTACTCAAAAGTCTGTGTTGTCATTTTTTAATGCTTAATAACATAGTTACTTCTGACAATAACAGAAATCATTAACAAAGTATTATGTGGCACTATGCAAAAGTAAGGAAACATCACTAACACATATATTGTTTCATAACACCTACTATGGCACACAGAGCAAGCCATAGTGGAGTGGCAAAAGGTGGTAATAAAAAAATTTCTCAGTCTGGTCAGATGCAGAAGAAAAGTGGCATAAGAGTGACCCACTGCCAAAACTGTGAAACACAGATAATTAAAAAGGAGAAGATATTATTGACACTGTGACATACTCACTGTTTATTTTTCTCTCTTAACAGATCATGCAGAAACAGAACAACACAGTGTGCACTGTCATTCTGTTCATAGGCTCGAGCACAAGATTGATTGTGTGTTAGAAGAACTAAAACACCTCAGAAAAGAACACCATGCAATGCAGGCATAATTGGCAGCACAACAGAGCACACTCAATCTTGTGCTCGAGCTGTGGGAACACCAGCAGTTGCCACTGTGGACTGCAGCACATCCTCACCTGTGGGTGAAAGCAGTCTCCCTAGCCACTGATGAATGGCTTCCACAGCTACACCTGGTATTTCCTCTGTAGCTGGTGCAACAGATTCCACTTCCCAATGCACCTCCACATTTTCTCCAGCTTCCTGCCTGGACTGGCTGAGCCAGACAGCACACCTCCTTATACATGTCATCAAGCCAGACAAATTTATATCATATTTTTCCCAAAAACTTTTTTAAAATATTATTTTGTATAATTTTATATTTTTCTACACTGAATAAAAGCACTTTTAAGTTATCCTTTTTTGAAGAGATTTAATATTTTTCTAAAAATAAATATATTGCAGTAGAAAGCGTTTCCTTGTTTTACTTTAATCAAACAGTAGTCATATCATGTACTGCAACATTTACTACTGGTGGGGAGTGGGAATGGGGGGGTGGATGGTGGTGGCACATTGCCCAGGTGAGGTGTTCAACCCATTACACTGCTAACTGTACAGTTCTTGCAATTAGGTAACAGTACCATTGATGTCCATTAACTCAGTTTTGCTCTATCTCTCAAGTCAGGATCCAGCACATGTCATGCAGCTGCAGGGCGTGCAGAAAGGGGGTGTGAAATTCCATGGTAAATGCCACATAAGTCAAGAGTGAAGTGACGAAGAAGTGAACAGTGACACCAACAGACATGTAACCGCTGGCAATGACCATTATGTCACTGACATTATCCACTCAAGATACACAGCCTGCTCTCGTTGTGGTGGGGTGCAGGGCTATCCTTGCTGACACTGACCAACTCCTAAGTGAGCAAACTTCTGTACAGGTTAAACCGTGGAGTTGCACCATCTATATACATATATGTATTGTCACTCTAGCTGCACAGTCAGTATACAGTACCTGGTGTCTGGGGGGTTGGTGATGCTGCAAATTGCCCAGGTGAGGTATTGAACCCATGACACAGCTAACTGTTCAGTACTTGCAATTAGCTAGGAGCACCATTGATGTCCATGATCTCAGTTTTGCTCTGTAACAGTAGTCATGACATGTACTGCAATGCTTACTACTGGTGCTGGGGTGGTAATGGGGTGGTGGTGGCACATTGCACAGGTGAGGTGTTCAACCCATAACACTGCTAACTGTACAGTTCTTGCAATTAGATAGCAGCACCTTTGATGTCCATGAACTTTTTGCTCTATCTCTCAAGTCAGTATCGAGCACCTGTCCTGCAGCAGCAGGCATGCAGAAACGGGGTGTAAAATTCCATGGTAAACACCACACAATGACCATTATGTCACTGACAGTATCCACTCAAGATACACAGCCTGCTCTCATTGTGGTGGGGTGCAGGGCTATCCTTGCTGACACTGACCAACTCCTAAGTGAGCAAACTTCTGGACAGGTTAAACATGTAGTTGCACCATCCATATACATATATGTATTGTCACTCTAGCTGCGCAGTCAGTATACAGTACCTGGTGTCTGGGCGGGGTGTGATGGCACAAATTGCCAAGGTAAGGTATTAAAGCCATGACACTGCTAACTGTTCAGTACTTGCAATTAGCTAGGAGCACCATTGATGTCCATGATCTCAGTTTTGCTCTGTATCTGAAGTCAGGATCCAGCACCTGTTCTGCAGTGGCAGGGCATGCGGAAAGGGGTTTGTGAAATTCCATGTTAAACACCTCGCAAGTCAAGCGTCAAGTGACAAAAAAGCAAACAATAACGGTAACAAACGTGTAACCACTAGCAATGGTCATTATTTGACTGTCAAAACCCAGTCAAGATGTAGAACCTGCCCTGCTTTTGGTGGGGGGGAATCCTTGCTGACACTGGCCAACTCCTTAGTGTGCAAAGTTCTGTACAGGTTCAACTGCACAGCTGCACTAGAAACCTTTTCCATGTATTAGTTGAATCAAACAGTAGTCACCCCATCACATATGTAAAGAAGCAGAGGTATAGAAGAATGTGGTGAGAGTTAGGACCGATGACCCCAATGAGCACCCCGATGCTGGTTGGGGTGGTGGACTGGGGAGGGTCCAAGGGGGGCCTTTAACCCTAACACCGAATTTCCTCACTTTTGTCACTATGGAACAACCCTAACTGATGAATTAAATGGAGTTTTTTTGTCTCTAATTTCCCTTCTTTTTGAGAATTAGTCTAAGAAATAGTGAATGTAATACGGCGGTGGGAGCAAAGGGCCCTTTGGGCCCTGCACTCCTGCCACATGATGTCTTGTCATATAGTAACACGGTGCCCAGAAACGCAAATGCTAATGCGCATGGTGATGCAAAGCAAAACACAAAGATAAACAGTACTGTAGACACAAATGGTTAAAATAATGCAAATGCAAGTGCAAATGAAAACGCAAAGGGTAACACACATGGTGGTATAGACAGGAACAGTAAGTGAAACGGGTACGGAACCACAAGCAGAAGTGGTAGGGGTAACAGTAATATAAGTGCACAGGCTGCTTTTCCCCAAAAGCTGCATAGAGAAAGACAGTGAGTACATAGAATGTATGCAGAATAATGGGTCTCGGAGCAGAAAATGAGGATTTGGAATACTAAATTGCTTATATCTATGATGTAGAACAAAAATTTAAAAGTTATATAATTTATGACTTTCCTGGCTAGTTTTGTACTTATCCCCCACTAGGGGACTAAGTATTTTCTGATGAAAAGTCCATATCTCGCACCGTTTCTGAGATACGGGCCCTGAAAGCCCCGGCGAACGTTGTAATGTTATCCTACGTGAAAAAAAGAGAAGCTCGGAGTGCCATAACTTTGTCTCCCTGTAATATTTTTTCACCAAATCACCAAAAGGCACATCTATGATATGTTGGCTTTCTTCCTTCCAAATTTCAGCTCAAAAGAGCAAACTGTTATTTTGCAACTGGGCTGCAAAGGATTCCTGTAATGCGGCTGACACTGTAATGTTATCCTATGGGAAAAAGTGTCAGCTTTGGAATGCTGTAACTTTACCGCCCTTTAATATTTTTTCACTGAAACACTGAAAGTCACATCTGTGAGATGTTGGCTGTGCTCCCTCCAAATTTCAGCCCAAAAGACCAAACCGTTCTTTTGCAGCAGTGTGGCAAAGAAGTGCTGTCATTTTGACACAGCCTGAAAAAGTACTGTCGAACTTTGCAAAAGCTTTGCAAATTCATGCGACAGTGTCGCAAATGCGAAAGTACTTTTTGGAAAGTACTTTTTCCAGAAATTTTAAAAACATATTTCTGGGGTGTTTTACCCCAAAATAAAGACATGCCTAGCATCCTTGGGGTCTGACAAGATGAATACAAAAATAAATAGGTTGCTAGAGAGCCCCAAATTTAAATGCCAAGAATTTTTCTGATGACCAACTGAAAACAAAATGGCAGATTTGCAAAAGTAAAAGGGCCATTTGCGAAAGTAAAAACTGCATTTGCGACACTTTCAAACTTTTTGTTAACTTTTCCCTTTGACTTATAATGGGAACTTGTTTTTTGAATAACTTTTGAACCGTTTAATATTTTTTCACAAAATCTTCAAAAGGCACATTAGGCATCCCAGCCGGATGTTCCCTGAAGTTTTCGGACCGGTCACACAAACCGTGCAACCTATAGGCGAGAGCAAAGAATTCACAAAAAAGCATAACGCACATTTCATTGGTGCTTAATAACTCTGCAGCTGTATATCTGACTGGTACAAAAGTTGGCAGATCCCAAGATCTACCATGCTCAATCATGCATACCAAATTTCAGGCAAATCCATTGAATGGTGGCAAAGTTATTAAGGTGCAAAATTTGACCCTTTAATCTTAAAAGTGCTACTCAACCCTAACTATGGTAGCACTACCGTGCTACCATAACATATAGATATATATATATATATATTAGATGCAAAAAACTGGCATCGGGTGAGCATTGGCATTGTCAGTCCTAACTCTCACCCCATTCTCCTATACCTCTGCTTCTTCACACATCTGATGGGGTGAGAGTTAGGGCCGGCAACCCCAATGTGCACCCCGATGCCAGTTAGGGGTGTGGGTGGGGAGGTCCAAGGGGGGGCTTTCAACCCTAACACAGAATTTCCTCACTTTTGTTGCTGTGGAACAACCCTAACTAATACATTAAATGGAGTTTTTTGCCTCTAATTTCCCTTCTTTTTGAGAATGATAACGAGAAATAATGACTGTAATTCGGTGGCGGGATATGTAACAGGAACCTGTGCAATACATGATTTATTTTTACAAGAGCTGTTTGACCTTGGGTAATCTCACGAGTGGTGTAAGCCATGAGTGCTGTGCCCAAGGTCAAACAGCTGGAATGAAAATAAATCTTGTATTCCACATGGTCCCTGTTACGTATTTCATTTATGCAATAGGGATTCCTTAGGATTGTGTAAGGAGTTTTGTTTTAAATTGTTTATTTAATTTTTCATGCTAACATACATGGACTTTTTGTGGTTTTCCCACGGTAGCTTGGCTTAGCATAGTGGTTGCTTATAGGGCTGTGCGAATACCTTTTTTCGAATATTCGGCCGAATATTCGGTATTCGTTATTCAGATGGCTTTGAGGGGATTATTAAAAATAAAAGAGCACCCCCCTCCTGGCCAGCATTAAATAAATGTTTTTATCCCTGGTGTCTAGTGGCCCCACCCCACCCCTCGGCTGATCGCCAGTCCAAAATAAAAAATCCCTGGCCTCCACCCCTGCCCAGACTCTCATCATTATCCCCAGCCCCAGCCCCAAATGTATAAAAATAAAATGCTGAATTCACTTTTGTTGTAGTAAGCATTTTTCCTTGGTATTCCAAAGCAGGGGTGAGTGATTACTACTATCTTGAACTAGAATTAGTTTTTGTTGATATAGTAGTGTGTGCAAGTATCCAGTCATAACGGCACTAACATGAGCAGCTCAGATGTTAATGTTTTTTCTCTGCCCCTTGCCAATGGACATGTTCTTATGATCTGCTGTTAATGTAATCATATTTCATTTAACGTACATAAAAATAAATAAAAATCCCTAATTTTCCTGGTGTCTGGTGGACCTCCCCACCCTGTCAGGAAGTGCCTCTCACCCCTACCCATGAACCTGAGCAGGCCACCAGCACAGCCCTCCACTCACCTCCACTGCCAGTGGCCCAACTGAGTTTTCAGTGAATCAGCACATGCTTGTACAAGCACACGCTCATTCATTGAAAACTTTGTCAGGCAGCCAGCCATGGATGTGAGTGGAGGGCTATGCCGTAGCCCCGCTCGGGGTCATGGGTAGGGGGAGAGGGCTGAGAGGCACTTCCTGACAGGGTGGGGGGGTCCACTATACACCAGGGAAATTAGGGATTTTTTTTATTTGTATACATTTGGGGACATGGGACTTGGGGGTATTGCTGAGGGTCTTGGAGAGGGGGTATTCTTTATTTTGGGCTGGGGATTAGCCGGGGGGTGGGACCACTAGACACCAGGGCTAAAATATGTATTTAATGTTGCCCAGGATGGTGGGAATGACTTTTTTCCCCTTGTGCATGGCTGAATACCAAATACCAGCCAAACAGTGGACTATTCGGTTTTCGGTTCTAAATATTCGGATAGCCCATTATTCGTGGTATTCGGAAAGTAATATTTGGTATTCACACAGCCCTAGTTGCTTAGCAGTTGCTATGGATGCTCCAACTTTACATTATGGACAGTACATAATGAAAAAGTTTGATGCACAATTCTTTTGTTTTTACAATTGGGGGAATTTGTCAGAACAAGTCAATAAAAACTGAATTTTCTGCCATTTTTTGCTGCTTATAAAAAATATAAAATGCATCTATACATGAAACACCTCTCATTTTGTAGATAATTTTGTACTGAACAACTTTTGTGCTCAATGTACAATGCTATCAATTTTCGTTTTAAAGTTATTTGTATTTATTTGTTGAAAAAGTGCAAAAACAACCTTAACTTTCTGCTGTTTTTTGCTAAGTCTACAAAAACTAAAAGGTATCTATAAATGAAGCACCACTTATTTTGTAGATAATTTTGTGCTGGACAACTTTTGTGCTTACAGTGCAATTCTATCATTTTTTGTTTTAAAGTTATTTGCATTTGAATATGATTAGTATTGCTACTATGATCGGACATTCTAAATTGGCTGATGACATAGTAACTGTGTATATAAATGAGTGATGACAGTAACTATGTACATAAATGAGTGATGACATACTCACTATGCATATAAACAGTTTTATTTACACAGTAGCTACAATACACATTATTTATGGCATGCATTTATTGTTCACACCTGTTGCATAAATATATATACTGTATATACATACATACATGGCAAAAAACTCAGTTTAATGCATCAGTTAGGGTTGTTCCACAGTGACAATCATGAGGTAATTCTGTGTTAGGGTTGAAAACCCTAACTGCGCATTCCCCCACCTCCAACACACACACACACACACACACACACACATACATGCAAGTAGGGGAAGGACCAAGGCAACAAAACATAGAAACATAGAATTTGATGGCAGATAAGGACCACTTGGCCCACTTAGTCTGCCCATTTCCCTACCTAATGAATAAGCTGCAGATCCTAGTTAACCAACAGCCTACTTCCTCCTACCCCCACTAGAATTGTTTTATGTCTGTCCCATGCATTCTTGAATTCCCCCACTGTTTTTGACTCTACAACCTCCTCAGGAAGGCTGTTCCATGCATCTACAACCCTCTCTGTGAAGAAATACTTCCTCACATTACCTCTGAGCTGTCCCCCTCTATCTTCAAATTGTGCTCCCTTGTTCTTGCACATCTCTTTTTCTGAAAGATGCTACCCTCTTGGACTTTGTTGATTTCCTTGAGGTATTTAAAAGTTTCTATCATGTCCCCCAACTCCCTCCTTTCCTCGAGGCTATACATTTTAAGCTCCTTTAGTCTTTCTTCATATGTCTTCTGGTACAGGCCCTGCAACATTTTGGTTGCCATCCTCTGAACAGACTTCACCCTGTCTATGTCTTTGCGGAGATGAGGTCTCCAGAACTGTACACAGTACTCCAGATGTGGTCTTACTAACTGTCTGTACAGAGGGCCAACAACTTCCTGTTTTCTACTGGTGATGCCTCTCCCTATGCATCCCAGCATACCCCCAGCCATCCTTACTGCCTTCTCACATTGCTGGCCCACCTTTAGGTCATCTGATATGACTACCCCAGGTCCCTTTCCATCTTTGTTGTTGTTAGTATCTCACTCCCATTGTGTACTCTTCCCCTGGGTTTTTGTTTCCCAGGTGCATTACTTTGCATTTCTTTGCACTGAATCTAAGCTGCCATACATTTGACAATTCCTCCAACCTTGCCAAGTCCCTTTTCATTCTTTCCACCCCACCCTGTGTATCAACCCTGTTGCAGATCTTTGTGTCATCTGGAAAGAGACTTACTTTCCCTTCCAGTCCCTTTACAATGTCACTTATAAAAACATTAAAAAGGACTGGCCCTGTACCGAACCCTGCAGTACCCCACTAGTCACCCTCCTTTCTTCACTGTGGACTCCAATTACTAATACCCACTGTGCCCTGTTGTCCAGCTAGTATTTTACCCAGGCTACCACCCTGGGACCCACTCCCAGGCTGGCTAATTTGTTTATTAATTAGAAGACTGTGGACATATATATACGTCCAGAATCTATATACGTTCACACATATTCAGTTCTCAAAGGGTTAATCTTTTGTGCAGGACTGTGTCAAATGCCTTGCTAAAATCTAGGTAGGCTATGTCAACAGCCCCTCCCTGGTCTACTACTTTGGTCACCCAGTCAAAGAAATCAATTAGATTTGTCTGACATGACCTTCCTGCTGTGAATCCATGCTGCCTTTGGTCCTTGCCCCACTTGCCTCTAGGTACTCAACAATTATTTCTTTCAGAAGTGATTCCATCATTTTCCCTACCACTGAGGTCAAACTGACAGGTCTGTAGTTTTCTGCCTCTGTCTTGATCCCACTTTTGTGAAGGGGAATCACATCTACCCTCCTCCAGTCCTCAGGTACCACACCATTCTCCCATGATTTATTAAAAAGGGTAGTCAGTGGTGTTACTAGTTCTTCCCTTTGTTCTTTTAGAATTCTGGGGTAAATCCCATCAGGCCCCATTGCTGTATCCACCTTTAGTTTTAAAAGTTCTTTTTTAGAACCCTTTCTTCTGTGAAAGGACTAATATCAACCCCCCTATCCAGAGTGCTTCTATTGACCAGATTAGGTATCTCCCCTTGCTTTTCCATTGTGAATACTGAGCAGAAGTATTCATTCAGCATCCCTGCTTTTACACTGTTGCTCTCTGCCAAACCACCTTCCTCTTTATTCAGCCTCAGTATCCCTGCCTTAGTCTCTCTTTTCTCCCTAATGTACCTATTAAAGGGTTTATCCCCCTTCTTAACTGAGTTGGCTATCTTTTCCTCGGTTTGGGTCTTTGCTATTCTGATTGCCTTCCCCACTTTCTTCTGCTTTAACTGGTACAGTTCTCTGTCCTGCTCCTTCTGTGTTTCCTTATACTTCCTGAATGCTATCTTTTTCTCCCTTACCTTCCCTGCCACTTCTTTTTAGAACCATAGTGTTTTCTTCTTTCTTTTTGATGTGTTTATTTGCTTCACACAAAGGCTTGTTGCCTGTGTGATGGCAGGTTTGATGTTTCCCCATTGTTGCTCCACCCCACCTTCTTGCCTGTTTGCTAGTGCTTTTCTTAGGCACTCTCCCATTTTGACAAAATCAAGCCCTCCTGAAGTCCAGTACCTTTACTTTTGTGTGGCTTAACTCTACAGCTAAGTTTATCTTGAAACATACTGTTTGGTGGTCGCTTGTTCCCAGATGGCTACCCACTTCAAATCAGACATCCTCTCTCCATCCACATTTGAGAGTACAAGGTCTAAGATGGCTCCCTCCCAAGTGGATTCCAAAACTAGCTGTCTGAGGCATGCACCCTGTAGGGCATCAAGAATGGCCCTGCTCTTGGATGTGGCTGCAGCAAAGGTGCTCCAGTTAGCATCTGGCATATCAGGTCCCCCATCAACAGTATCTCCCTTTCTCTGCCATCCTAAGTATACAAATTGTAAAAACAAAGACAAGGCACTGCGTCAGCATGTGGTCTAAAAGCAAAACAAAATGGTTATATTAAATGCACGCTGAAAATAGAAAATAGAGTTAAAAATCTACGTTTCGACCTTAGGTCTTCTTCAGAAAATATCTAAAAGAGAAAAAAAACAAGTTAGTGTAGAGGAGGTAAATGAGAGATATATATGTGGAGA
The DNA here is from genome assembly GCA_016271365.2 of Neoceratodus forsteri. Classification (NCBI taxonomy): domain Eukaryota; kingdom Metazoa; phylum Chordata; order Ceratodontiformes; family Ceratodontidae; genus Neoceratodus; species Neoceratodus forsteri. Next base: position 43,564,146 of record JADMNL010000035.1, read on the forward strand.
AAGAAGAAGGGGAGGCAAAGGAGAAGAAGTGATAAATGGTAAGATTAAGAGAGAATCTGTGAAACAAAAAGGTGATGATGGGAAAGATAAAACATAATGGAGAGAAAGAGCTGGGAAGTTCCCAGGTAGACTGATTAACAGGGCCTTGTAAGAAGGCTGAAAGGTGACAAATGTGAGAAGGAGACAGAAATGGAGACATATGGTGAAAATGAAAAATGAATCAGTACAAAAAACAAATTGACTTTAGGGAAAATAGGAGGCTGAAGATGTTAGTGGAAAATAAGTCTATCATTTAAACCAGAGGCTGCTGGGAGCCAAGGTGGATGATCAGCTTGGCTTCCATGTTTTTCTATGGTTAGGATCCCGAAGCCTGCTGAAGGACACAAACAGAAAGGTCATTGACATTGTGGTCCCTGGAGATAAAGTGGGATACAATGGGTTTAGCAGTTTCACCATTCTAGACCGCTCTGTAATGTTCCTGAAATGGTCAGCAAGACGCCTCCAGTTCTCGATAAATAGCTGAACACCTCCTGCAAAGAATACAGTACACACATTAGTGGAGGTACATGAGAACTCCTTGGTGTGTGAAAACACCTGTAGGCCCCGAATCTCAGTTACATCGAAATAAATTTGCAGGTGTAGCAGCGAGCCCTGTTGCAAGGTTTGGTACCTGGGGGAGGAACTGTTAGGGAGCGGTAGGCTGCTTTTTACCAGGAGATTGCGCAGGTTAGGTGGCCGGCGGTAGGAGGCAATAGGTGGTTCTGTAAAGGAAGCACCAATGTTAGGGTCAGTTTGCAAAATGGGAAAGTTACTAGTGATGATCCTGTGAAGAGAAAGTGTGCTCTGATGGAAAGGAAGAACTAGTGGAATTCGCCATTGTTCTTGTGTGACAGTATCCCTCCTGCGGGGGTCAAGGTTACGGGGCATGTTACTGACCCGGGAGAGTGCTCTGTCCACTGTGCTTTTAGGGTATCCCCTGTTGATAAACAAACTATGCATTATTTGGGTCTGCTCAGCAAAATCCCAAGCATCCCAAGGATGCCTTCTATCATTTCCTTGTCTATTTCCTCCCCCTGAGATGGAGATCTGTATACAACCCCTGTGCAGATTGTGGAGCCATTTCCTATCTCCAGGGTGACCCACAGTGCCTCCTCTCCTCCTTGTTTACCCTTTAGTTCTGTTGCTTTGATCCCTTCCTTTACATAGAGAGCTACTCCTCCTCTTCTTCGTCCCTCCCTGTCCCTCCTGTAGATTGTGTACCCTGGTATGTTGACATTCCAGTCATGGTTCTCTGTGTACCATGTTTCTGTGACTGCCATGATATCCAGGCTTCCCTCTTTCATCAAGGCCACCATTTTAGGGAGATTTTTACCTAGACTACAGGCATTGGTACTCATTACCCTCCATTTTTGTATGGCTTTATTTCTTTTTGGCCCATCCCTGTCCTTACAATCACACACAACCAGCAGGAGGTGTATACCTGTGTTACCATAGCAAGTAGGTAAGAAATACAACTTCAGGTATCATACAGTATATCCTAACTTGTTCCATGAGGTTAGTTCACCTAAAGGTGAACCAAGGTGGCAGTAGTGAAAACTGTGTACCTCGTTACATTTTCAACATATGGGTGGTGAAAGACGTCATGGGCACTGCAATGTTAGTCTATGGGAAATTGCTGAATTTTGGAACAGTGTAACTTTATCATCCTTAAATATTTTAGCACCAAAGCAGGGAAAGGCACATCTGTGGGACCAGGGCTTGCCACCCTGCAAATTTCAGCCCAAAGGAACCAACCATTTGCTTGCAGGATGATGGCAAAGATGTGCAGTCCTCAGAAGCATACTTTCACAAAATACTTTTACAAACACTAAAGTTTCCCAAACTGAAGACACCACAGTGTTGCATTAGCAAAAGCATGTAAAATAGTGTCACAAAATACTGTCGCAAACATGAAAGTGTCACAAATGCATACCACGACAGCGTTGCATTTGCAAAAGTGATTTTCGAAAGTATTTCAGGGAATGTGCAAAATCCTGTTTTGGGCCTTGTAAACTCCAAAATACCATATGTGTAGTCTGTGTTACGCTTTGGTGGCAATGTGTGGCCCAAGATGCCCAGTTGTCCATAGTGATATGTGTTTTGTGGTTCGTGGAATGTCCGGGATCAGAGTTAGCAGTGCTGACCCCATGCCACAGCCTGACATCTGTTGGTGTGAGGAAGATGGGAGCATGAATGTGTGATTTTGTGGTTAGATAGTTGTATGTTATTTCTGTTACCTGCTGCTGGTTGTGTGTGATTGGTTGTGTTGCCTTGGTCCTTCCTCTACTTGCAGGTATGTGTGTGTGTTGGGGTGGTGGGGGAATGTAGTTAGGGTTTTCAACCCTAACACCGAATTTCCTCACTTTTGTTGCTGTGGAACAACCCTAACTGATGCATTAATCAGAGTTTTTGCCACGAATTTCCCTTCTTTTTGAGAATGTGCAATATAAATAGTGAATGGAATGTGGTGGCTGTGTGGGCGCCTTTGAGCCCCATGCTCACACCATGCTGGCCATTTGTGCATAATAACCCTAACAGTAATGATAACACTAACAGTAACGGTGACGCAAATGCAAACAATAATGGTAACAGTAACGCAAACATGAATGCAGATGCAAATGCTAATGCTTACAGAAATGCAAGAGGAAACAGTAACAGAAACAGTAACAGTAACGGTGACGCAAACACAAATGGCAATGAAAACACAAGTGGAAATGCAAATGGTAATGGTAACATAAAAAGAAATGCTAACGGTAACGCTAACGGTGATGGAAATGTAAACGCAAACACAAACAATGCAAACGCTAAAGGTAACAGCAATGGAAACACAAACATTGATGGTAATGGTAACGCCAAGGCAAACGTGAATCAAAATGCAAATGCTAACAGTTATGGTAATGCAAATGAAAACGCAAATGGTAATGCAAACACAAATGGTAACGTAAATGCAAACGCTAATGTTAATGCCAACAGTGATGCAAATGCAAATGGTAACACAAACACAAGTGCAAACACAAGTGAAAATGCAAACAGTAATGGTAACATTTACGGTAATGCAAATGGAAACGCAAATGGTAACACAAGCGCGAACAGTAACGTAGCCACAAATGGCAATGGTAATGTAACTGCAAGTGCAAATGTAAACGGTAAAGTAAACACAAACCAAAATCAATCAATCAATCAAAATCTTTATTTAGGCAGGCGAACATCATTGAGCGTAGCTCATTTACAAGATGGAACTGAGTGGTCATACAAATAAGAGTGCAAGTATTTTTTACATAGACAAGAATAACATAAACAGTAGTACAATGACATAAAGTGATAATATACAACAATTTACATATATACAAGGCACAGTAAAACCATTTAACCTGTAAGAAAAAGGAGACAATGGGTATAGCAGGCATAATATATAAATTATAGGGCCTAATTGGCTTTATGAGAGTATATCAGGTGACTGGAAAATAGAAGTAGAACTAACATAATGGAACACGGAAAAGGGGGTTGGAGGGTAGGTAGTGTAGGGGATTAGGCCTTATAAAAGCAATTGCAGAGCTCTGGAAATAGGGTGGAGAATAATCTTTTGAAGGATGTTAAAGGTAAGAGGCTATTTAGCTTCATGGATTTTTGGAGTGAGTTCCATGCAACTGCTAGTGAGTGGCTGATAGCTGCCCTCCCAAACTGGGTGCAGGCATTGGGGACCTTTAGTATGATGAGTTTACTGATCCTTAAGGTGTATGGCCTAGAAGTAATTCGGGTAAAACAGTCTGTGATATAGGTGGGTAGTTTGCCTGATAAAGCTTTGAATATCCAGATTGCAGCATTTCTATTTCTTCTGTGTTGGCAGTGATGTCCAGTTGACTGCCATATAAAGAGAGCAATGATGGGTGCTGGAGGGAAGGTCAGTAATAAATCTGATGGATCTATGATACAGGGTGTCCAGCTTGTTTAAGAGGGGAGTGAACAATGGCCATAGAGAAAGTCAGCATAATCAATGAGGATGGAATGATGCCTGGATTAATCTTTTTGGAGTCTCTGTTAAGGTAGTGTTTTATTCTAAAAAATAGACCAAGCCTTTGTCTCAGTTTTTAGTAGCTCTTCAATATGGACAGAATAGTCAGCCTATTATCAATCCAGACTCCAAGGTATTTGAAGTTATCAACAAACCAGCTTCTCTCCAAGTAGGATTGGATAATTGTAGGGTGGTGGGTGATGGGGTAGTGGCAGAGCAACTCTTTGTGGCAAAGAACATAGCTTTTGTTTTTTGGCATTTAGAAGTAGTTTTCTTTCCAGTAGATTGTGTTGCAGGATGGAGAATTCAGATTGTAACAGCTCACAGGTTTTAGGTAATGAGGATTGCTGACATATAATACAGTATCATCAGCAAACAGATGAATGTTAGATTGAGTGAGGTTGGCATGGATATTATTAATTATAAATGGCAAAGAGGATGAGACAAGAATAGAGCCTTACGTGTACACTCTTAGCAGTGGTTTTAAGGTGGATAGGTAATTTCCATTTTTACCAGTTGTGACCTATCTGATGGTAGCACTAAGACCAGTTGAGTGAGGAGAGATCCAGTCCTAGTGAGCTAAGGGAGGTGATTAATGATTCATGATCCACTGTGTCAAATGCTTTACTCAAATCCAGGAACACAGCACAGGTACTGTTCTTCTTATCCAAGGCAACCTGCCAATCGTTAGTTACTTGGCTAGGGCAGAAATGGTGTTATGCCTTGATCTAAACCGGATTGTGCTGAATTTAGGAGGTTATTGTTATCCAGATAGTCCCTTAATTGTGAGTTTACTAATTTTTTGAGCATCTTGGATAGTACTGATAGGATGGAAATGGGCCTGTAATTGTTGAGGTCCATGGGATCACCAGATTTAAGTAAGTGGAACTACTTGAGCTGTTTTCAAGTGGAGGAATGGATCCAGTAGTTAGGAAAGATTGAAGAGATGAGTGAGGGGGGGACAAGACGTGTGATGCAATTTTAAGGAAGTAGGGATCCAGGGAGTCTGTACCTGCACTCTTAGAAGTATCTAAATTAGAGAGGAGGTCTTCTACTTCTTTCAGGATGTTGGGTTGAAGGAAAAGTTGAGGTAGCCTTTTTGTCCCACAGTGGATTGAAGGTTCAAGGAAGATCTCAGGAGATTTGCAGGTGATGAGTCAAATGCTAGGCCAGTTGTGGTGAAGTGGTCATTGAAGGTATTTAGATTTTTGTTTGCTTGTAATTTCTGTATCATTTAGTAGCAGTTTGGAGGTTAAGGCAGGAGTAGAGTTTTGCCCAGAATTCCTTTTATAGTACCCCAGAGTCTGTTGGGTTATTGTGGAGGCATCCAATTCAGCTCTATAGTAGGCAGCTTTGGCAGTTCTTATTTGTTTTGTACATGAATTCCTTGCTTTTCTGAAATTTAGCCAGTCTCTGGTATCCTTTGTTTTCTTGCCTTTTTCCACAGTTTGTCTCTGGTTAACAAGGCTGCTTTAAGATCAGTAGTGAACCAAGGGCAGGATCTTGCTTTAGTTCTGATACTGGTGATTGGTGCATGAATATTGAGAGCATTAGTGATAATGTCCTTTAAGGTCTGGAGAGCTGTTTCAACTGAGGTTGTAAGGTAGAAATCTTGCCAATATATTGTATTACTCAAGTCATGGAGGTATCCTGAGATGTTGAATTTTTTTGACCTTTTGAGGACAAATTCTGCAGGATTGGGTGGTTTGAGTGTAGATCTTATGCCTTCTATAGGACAATGATCACTACATCACTGCGGTAGTACTCCTGCATGTGAATATAAGTGAGGCTTGTTTACCATCATAATATCCAGGAGTGAGCTGTTGCTAGAGTTTTTAGGTTAACCCTGGTTGGGTCTTTAATTAGTTGTTAAATCCATAGGTGTCAAAAGGTTACCAATGGTGCAGATACATTAGATAGCCAGTTTAAATTCAAATCACCAAGGATGATGGTATCTTCAGGGCCTAGATTGAGTATTGACCTAGGTGAGATAGTAGTTTGAGGCCTGCAGGGGGCCTATAGCAGCCAATCAATTTAAATGAAGACAAGTTAGGAAGGGATATTTTGATTGACAAACATTCAAATTCCTTTGGTTCGGATGTATTGATGAGGCAGGTTGCAGAGATGGTGTCCTTAATGTATATGGCCACCCCACCACCCCTGGAAGGGCGATCTGCTCTGAAGAGTTGATAGTTGGGAAGGTTTACAACACTGTCTTTTGTTGTAGGTCTGAGCCAAGATTCAGAGATGACCAGGACACTAATGGTAACACTAATGGTAACACTAACGGTGATGCAAACATTAACATAAATGCAAACGTAACCAGTAATGTAAATGGAAGCACAAACAGAAATGCAAACGGTAACGTTAACACTAACAGTAACAGAAATGCAAATGGTAATGCAAGCGTAAACAGTAACAGTAACGTAAATGCAAGCTGTAATGGTAAAGTAAACGCAAACACAAACACAAATGGTAATGGTAATGTAAACACAAATGGTAATGGTAACGGTGACACAAACACAAACGTAAACACAAATAGTAATGCAAACACAATCATAAATGCAGATGCAAACGATAACGCTAACGGTAAGGGTAACTCAAATGTAAATGGTAACGGAAGAGCAAACAGTAATGATAACAGAAACAAAAATGGTAATGGTAACAGTGAACGCAATGTAAATGGAAACGCAAACAGTAATGCAAACATAAACAGTAACACTAACAGTGCCGTAAATGTAAATGCTAATGCAAATGGTAACAAAAACACAAGTGCAAAGGTAAATGCAAACGATAATGGAAACATGTGCAAACATGAATACAAACGCTAAAGGTAACACTAAGGCACATGCTTTGGGTTCGAAAGAGGTGCATCCAGAAGCACAGTGACTACATAGAATGTGGACTTAATAGTGGCCCACAAACACAAAAATGAGCACTTGGAATACTAAATTGCTTATATCTCAGGAACCATACAACATAGAAAAAAATTAAGAGCTCATATTATTTACGACTTTCCATGCTATTTTTGCACTCGACTCCTGTGGGTGACTAAGATTTTGTGATGAAAAGTCTGTATCTCGAACGTTTTCAAGATACGGACCCAAAAGGCGCTGTGGATGCTGTAATGTTATCCTATGTAAAAATCTGTCAACTTCAAAACACCGGTAACTTTTGCAGTCTCTGTTATATTTTTGGCACTTAAACTTTGAAAATGCACATCTGTGTGATGTTGGCATTGTTTCCTCAAAATTTCAGCCCAAAAGACCAAACTGTTGTTTTGCAGCAGGGTGGCAAATATTTCTTGCTGTTTGGTCATACTTTCGCAAATCACAACACTTTTGCTAAAAAAAATCACGAAAGTGTCACATTTGTGAAAGTATTTTGCGACACTACTTTTTACAAAAAGTTTAAAAACATATTTCTCAACAAAAGATATGGCTAGGATCCTTAGGACTCGACTAGGTGAACACAACAAGAACTGTGTCCCTAGAGTGTCCCAAATTTAATAGTCAAGCATTTTTCTGACCACCAACTGAAAACAAAATGGCTGAATCACGAAAGTAAAAGGATAATTTGCAACAGTAAAAACTGCATTTGCGACACTGTCGCATAGTTTGTTAACTTTTCCCATTGACTATAATGTGATTCAGTTTTTTGAATAACTTTTGAACCATTTATTATTTTTTTCATGAAATCTTTTGAAAGGCACATTGGGGACCCCAGCTGCATGTTCCTGACATTTTCAGACTGACTGCTAAATAGCGTGCCTGTAGTGTGAGAAAAAATACACACAAACCATAATTTATGTGTTTTTTGCTGCACTGTAGCTCTGCAACTGTACATTTAACCATAACACAACTTTTCCAGATCCAGAGATCTATGGTACTAGACTCATGCATTCTGAATGTTAGGCAAATATGTCATACGGATGTAAAGTTATTAAGGTGAAAAAAATTTCAGATTTTAGATGTAGTGGTTACTCACTTAACTATAGTGGCACTATCGTGCTACTACAGTTAGAGTTATGTAGCTATTTCTATGTTAAACCTCAAATTTTGCACTTTTAGTAACTTTGCAACTGTTTGTCTAATTCTGCCTGAATTGGAAATGGAGGAAGATGATTGGTAGGTCTGTGGATCTGGACATTTTTGTGTTGATTAGATTTACGGTTGTGGAATCGTAGTGCTCTGAAAAACTTGAAAAATCCCAACATTCCATTTTCTTTAGATGTCCGCTTTGTACTGAATCCTGCATCTAAGTAAGTTCAAATTGGGTGGGCTACATGGGTACTGGGTTGCAGTTGTGCCTTTTGAAGATTTTGGGTAAAAATATTGTTCTGTTCAAAAGTTATAGCATTTTTAGTGCCCCATTATATCCTATGGGAAAATTTATATATGCAGCTTGAAAATTGTCATGATAGTACTTTTTAGTGTCCAGCTTGCCAAAAATAGTGTTGTGCTGCCACCATCTTGTTTTCAGTTAGCGAGAGAGAAAAAAATATAACTCAAAAAATACTGCACTTTTCGACACATCAACCATTGGGTTTACCTATTTGGGGCCCGAGGAACAGGAATCTGGCATTTGTTTTTCACCAGCTGTTCTGGAAATGTGGTTTTCAGATTTTTTTCACCATTTTGCCATTTTTTGATCTCGACACTATCTCAAAGTGTCTGCGGCAATATCCACAACCATAAAAAAATACAACAGTGACACTATTTTTTATGTTTGAGGTTGTATTCCCATTATAAAAATAGGAGTGTCACGGTCATACTATAAATGTCTGTAGTAATACTGCACAACCACATTTTCTGAAATGCTATTTTCTTGGTTACTTGATTGTGCCAAGCTGGATTGTGATATTGGCCGACATGTTCAGGGTGGCAAGCTCTAGTGATGCAAATGTGCCTTTCAGTGGTTTGGTTCCAAAATGTTCACCACATCCCTAGTTATAGCATTCCAAAGTTATGAATTTTCCCATAGGATAACATTGTGGGAGTCATTTTCTTTGTCACTTCATTGTGGCTACCTGCTATGTGGTATTGACCTGACATTTTCAGAGAGCAAAGCCTCACCTTACAAGTGTCTTTTTGATGGTTTGTTATCAAACCATTCAACATGGCCATACTTACTACATTGTGAAGTTTGAAATTTCCTTAGGATGACACTGTGGCATTGGTTTCTCTTTGTCGCCCCGTTGATGCAACATGCATTGGTGGTATTACCTGAACGTTTCGGGTGAAAAGCTCTAGTCTCACAGGTGTGCTTTACTAGTTTGCTGCAGAAATATTCAGCAGGGCCAGAGCTACAGCATTCCAAATTTCTAAATTTTCCCTATAGGATAACAACATTGCAGTGCACATTCGCCTTTCAGGCCCATATCTCGAAAACAGTTTGAGATTTGCAGACTCTTCATCAGAAAAATTTTTTAGCCCCTTACTAGGGGGCTAAGTGCCGAACTAGGTTAGAAAGCCTTGAAATTCTGAAATTTGAATTTTTTTTCTAGTGTGTATGGTTTCTGAGATATTTGTGAATTACTGTTCTAACTGGTGACTTTCATGTGCGTGGGCCACTATTATGACCTCAGACTTAGCACTCACATCGCATTTTGGTGCATGTATCTCAGAAATTATGCGAGATATGGGTTACATGGTCACGAGAACTGCACACTGTCATGATTATGACAGAAAAAAACCCCATCTGGCTCAACGGCGCCTCAAAAAGCAATTCCAGACCATATGTTCGAACACAATAAAAGGGCTTTATTTTATACAACTGTCCTGTAAAATTAAATACAAAAGGCACATAGAAAAAAACAGAGTAGCACGCCCCAACCAGAAGATTAACGCACGTTTCATGTGCCGCCCTGGCACTTTTTCAAGACGTCATAGTAGCCAGGAGCAATGATTTAAATTGCTCACTAAAATCATGGTATCTATTTCATTAATTAAATTAAAGGCACAGAAGCGCCTCAAAATAAATCATCATTATGCATTAAAATTGCTCAATATATATTCAATATAGCAGGCTGCACTTCACAAAACACCGTCTTAATGACATCAAACTTATAACAATTGTTTAAGTCACTGCAGTGCAAATGGCTACCATCATATACTAAATACAATAAAAAGAAAAAAATAGGGAAAAAAACACTAAAATTGATCAAAGGGTAGAAAACTTTCCATTTTAACAATTTTCAAATGTCAGATAATAAAAATATCAAAATTATATGTTGGTGTAGCCTACGACACCATAATACATAAAATACATATATTATTAACTTATACAACAAAATTACCTACGGAAGGTATGTGTGAATCAACCTTAACTGAGGCATTAAACTGAGTTTTTTGCCATGAAGATAAATATACAGTATATATATATTATGATAGCATGGTAGTGCTACCATAGTTAGGGTTGAGTAGCACTTTTGTTAAAGGGTGAACTTTAACTTAATAACTTTGCCACCATTCAACTGATTTGCCTGAAATGTGGCATGCACGGTTGGGTATTGCATGTCTTGGGATCTACTAACTTATACTGGTTGGCTATCTTGGCTGCAGAGTTATTAAGCAACAACCGTGTCACAATTATGATTTTTGTGATTCTTGCTCATGCCTACAGGATGCAGGTTTATGTGACCCATCTGAAAATTTCAGGAACATGCGGTTGGCTCTCAATGTGCCATTTGAAGATTTTGTGAAAAAATATTGAATGGTTTAGTTATTTAAAACAAGTTCCATTACAAGTCAATGGAAAGTTAAAAGTTCAACACTTTCAAATGCACTTTTAGTGTCGCAAATGGCCCTAGTAGTGTTGAAAATCTGCTTTTTTTTCAGTTACTGATCAGAAAATGCTTGGTATTTAAAATTGGGGGCCTCTAGGTAGCCAATACCTTTTATGTCACCTAGTCGGACCCTCAGGATGCTAGCTATGTCTTTATTTTGGGGTTAAACACCCGGAAGTATTTTTCAAATTTCTGAAAAGTAGTGTTGCGCAAGTAGTGTCGCACTTGCAACACTTTGCAAAATTTATGAAAGCTTTGCAAATTGCGACACTACTTTTCCAGACTATGGCCAAAATGACAGGAGTTCTTTGCCACCTGCTGCAAAAGAACGGTTTGGTCTTTGAGCTGAAATTTGAGGCAGGCAGCATCTCTGATGTGGCTTTTTGGTGGTTTTATGACAAAATATAGTACAGATGCCAAGTTATGGTATTCAAAGTTGATGTTTTTCCCATAGACTAACATGGTAGTGTGGCTTGCATGTATTGGGCTTGTATGTCGCAACGGTGAGATACATGGAATTTTCGTCATGACTATGGGCTACGCATTCAGCAAAAACCTAGCCAGGAAACTCGTGAATCATGTGAAATTAAATTTTTTTTCTACATCGCACGGCTCCTGAGATATAAGCTATTTAGTATTCCAACAGCTCATTTTCTGCTCCGAGGCCCATTATTATGCCTACATTCTTTGTATACACTGTGTTTCTCTATGCAGCTGTTGGGTAAAAACAGGGTGTGCACTTCTGTTACTCTAACAGTTAGCATTTCAACTTGTGTTTCGCATCTATTTGCATTACTGCTCCAGTGTATGCCTCTGTGTGCATTGCCCTCGCTTTTCGTTGATGTACTTGCAGTTGCGTTACTGTTACCATTTGCATTTCCAGTACTGTTTCTGTTTATGCTTCGGCACCCTTTCGATTTGCATTTGTGTTTCTCTTTGGTTTGCATCTGCTGCTGTTACTGTTACCATTTTGTTTCCAATTGTGTTACTGTGCCTGTGCGCATTCATTGTTTTGCTTTCCATATGCACGTCCATTTGCTTTTGCATTTCTGTTTCCTTTTTATTGTTGCTGTTACTGTTACTTCTATGCTTCCAACTGCGTAACGTGACCATGCGTGTTACAGTTTGTTTTTCCATATGTACTTCATTCCAGTTTCCATTTCTGTTTCTTTGGCATTATTGTTCATGTTAACTTTGCATTATTTGCATTTAAGTTATGGTACCGCCACTCATGCGTACGTTTTGTGTTTCCACTGCACTTGTGTTCGCATTTCCATTTTGGTTCTCTTGGCATTATTTATGCTGTTAACATTACCATTTGCATTTCAGTTATGTACCATGACCGATGCACATCATGGTTTGCATTTCCTTATGTGGTTACGTCTCCCTTTTGTGTCATTGTTCGGTTTGGCGTCACTTTGCACTTGCGTTTCTATTAATGTTTGCTTTACCATTTATGTTTCTGTCACCATGTGTGCAACCGTTAATGCTTGTGTTTCCCTTACACTTACCGTTACTATGCCAGAAAACATCATATGGCGGGAGCGCGGGGCCCACTCCCACCACCACATTCCATTCACTACTTCTACTGCACATTCTCAAAAAGAAGGGAAATTAGAGGCAAAAACTCCATTTAATGCATCAGTTAGGGTTGTTCCACAGTGACAAAGTGAGGAAATTCAATGTTAGGGTTGAAACCCCTTGCACTCATCCACACCCTGCACCTCAGCTGGCATTGGGGTGTGCGTTGGGGTCGCCTGGTCCCAACTCTCACCCCATTCTCCCATAGTTCACCACCAGCTTTTACATGATGGGTGAGAGTTAGCCGACAACTCGACGCACACCCCAATGCCAAGTGGGGGCAGATTGGGGTGGGTGCAAGGGGTTTCAACTATAACATCAACTTTCTCACTTTTGCCTCTGTGGAACAACCCTATGATGTATTAAATGGAGTTTTTGCCTCATTATATATATATATATATATATATATATATATATATATATATAGTTTGCATGGTTTTGTCTCAACCCATTATCACAATTTATTTATTAGGGATAGTACAGCTGAAATTAAATATGCTGTTTGCTGCATAGTCCTGCCTCTACTAATTTCTAAAATGTGTTTACGAAAGATAGCCCAGGTGAGCTGCAACATCTCATTTTCTGGGGTGTCCAGCTTTTACCTATTTTTGTGTATTACTTACCAAAGAACATACACAACATACGAAAATTGCCAGCAGCAAAAGGCCACCATGATCTATCTAGGCTGCTCGAGATTGCAGCTAGCTCCCTATTCAGCAGCTGCCCCCCTTACCTGCCTGCCCTACTGTGAAGCAACATCTCATTTTTTACGAAATCCTGCACCTACTCATTTCAACAATGTATTAGCAATGGGTAGTGCAATGACATGCAGTAAATCATTTCCATTGGATCCTGTTTAGCACCTTTTTACAACTTTCTCTCATTTCAGATGCAGTGTCTCATATTCTTTGATGTCCTGCTGCAACACAGTTTATTATTTTGTTACATGTCATTCTCAGCTAAGATGTAATATCTCATTTTCTTCAGGGTGCTGTGAGTACCCATGTTTAATATTTCTGTGCCTAGGATTGCTAACCTGAGATACAATATCTTATTGTCAGTGGGTCCCTGTTTGCCCATTGTTATGTGTTTGTAATCCCACCCTGATTCAAGAGTGCCATCTTCAAACCAGGACCCCACAAACTTGTGCACAGACAAGGCATCAAACCACAAGCTGGTTTCATAAGGGCCCTGCCCTAGCATTGGGGCAACTACCTGGCTTGAATATCTAAGAGGTAGGGGGCTGAGGTCAAAGTGAACATTTGTATTTACTCCTGGTTCTGTGAAAGAGGTGCAAGGGTTGTATGCTAAATCTAACTTGGAGGGGTCTCAACAATTCACACTAGAAAAATTGATTGTCCACTACTGCAACTGGGATTGTGAAGTACTCTGCTATATACTTGTCAAAGTCCAGCTGAAATTCAATATCTCATTTTCTGTAAGGCCCTGCCTTTACCCATTGTTATACTTTTACTTGGGATAGCCTAGCAGAGATGGAGTGTTTTGCTTCTGTTAAGTCCTGCTCTACCCATTTTTACAATGTTGTTTCTGCATCGCCAAACTGAGATGCATATCTTTGTTTTCTGTAGAGTCCTGCTTCTACACATTTTAAAAGTATTACATCAGATAGCCCATGTCCAGTGAATCATGCTGAATGGCTCATATGAGAAGTAATGGTCAGTTGCTACTGTGGTCGAGAGTGTGGTAGGAACAGTGAGAGACACACTTGACCCAAATGAAGCAGGCTGGAGAGGAGGTCAAGGAGACATCGAGAGTGCAACTCGTGCCTTGTCATACTGAAAATTAAAAAAAGTAAAACAAAATGAGCTGGTTTCTTCCAGGTGGCCTGATCCAGCTAGACACATTCCTGACTTTTAATGCAAATGGTTGTGTTGTTGCTGGTGATTATTGCCAGTGGGGTGGCATACTGTACTCAACATATATATAGACCCCACAACTCACTGTACTACATTGTGAGGGCTACTCTCGTTACCCTTCATGCTCTGTCCTGATGCATATCTCTCAACTGTCCCTGGCTTCAGGGACATCCTTATTTTGCCACAAAATGTTATTCTGCCACTCCTAGATTTCTGTTTCTGTGCCTTAACATGGAGGTAAACTTTGGAGTCACTCAACTTGTGAAATTCCATAAAAAGATATTTCAAATGAGGTATTTGACTATTTGTAATCAAAATAAGGTATCAGCTATTTCACAATCTCAGAGGGTACAGTGATGCTGAGGGCAAGCTGTTTGTTACTTCACAGCTTGCTCCTCAGTGACATCACTTTCAGTCTCAAGATTCAATGAAATGGCTGATGCCTTGTCTTGATTTCATGATGATTGAAGTATTCATATCTCAGGACTCCTGACACCTATAGGTAAGCTCAATGCCTTGTTTGAAAGATCTTGCCATGGCCTTTCAGCAAGTTGAGTGACTCATGTGATGTTTACTTCCCTTTAACAGTGGAATTATAATCATAAAAGACTGCCAAACATTAAAGTTATGCATTTGTTCTTCTTTAAAAATGTATTTTACACTCAAGCCTCTATTCTCCGCTGTGGACTTGTCCTTCCCACCCAGTACTAATTAGTACCAACAGCAAACTTCGTGATTGACAAATGCTTGTTTGAATTAAACTTCAGTTGCTGTGTCCTCATGACCATTTCTCGCTTCCCCGGTCCCTCCTTATTTTCTCCACCCCTCTGGAGTATCCATTCTGTTATAGATCTTGGTGTCATCTGCAAACAGGCAGACCTTCCATCCAGCCCCTCAGCAATGTCGCTAATGAAGACAATGAACAGGACTGGCCCCAGGACTGATCCCTGAGTCGCCCACTGGTCAAACCTCTCCCCAGACTGCACCCCATTTATAACCACCCTCTGCCTTCTCTCTGTTAGCCAGTTTCTAACCTGTTTACCACCCTGCCCCCCATGCCCAGCCTACTCCAGCTTGTTTATCAGCCTCCAATGTGGGATGGTGTCAAAGGCTTTGCGAATCAAGGTAGGTGCCATCCACTGCCATCCACTGCCACACCCAGATTTGCTTCCTTTTGCTCTAGTCAAAGAAATCAACCAGATTTGTCTGACATGACCTTCCCACTGTGAATCCATGTTGCCTATGGTCCTAGGCTCCAATGGCTTCTAGATGCCCCACTATCTTTTCTTTAAGTAATGTCTCCATGATCTTCTCCACTACTAAAGTGAGGCTGACCAGTCTATAGTTCCCTACCTCCTGCTGCCGGATTTCTGCAGAGACCATATGTCCCCTCCAATACTCTGACACCACCCTTCTATATTGAATTACTCAGTGAATGTGATATCAACGGTTCTGCTATCTCCCTTTACAGTTATTTTTATCCTTGGTGTATGCCATCTGATCCTATTACTTTGTCCACCTTTCAATTTAATGACTCTTTTCCTTCTGAATGGTCTATTGTCCACCTCTTCATCCTTTACAACTGCTGTACTTCTGTGGCCCCTGTCCTCCCCATCTTCTGAATACTGAACAGAAATATTTATTCATATTTCTGCCTTTCCATGTCACCCTCCTTGCATTTCCCTCCCATTCTCTTGGGCATACAATTCCCTTGTGTTTCCTCCTTTCACTGATGTACTGAAGAATGTCTTATCCTTTGTTAACTGACTGTGCAACACCTTCCTCAGTCTGTGCCTTTCTCTCCTTACTGCCTTTCCTGTTTCGCTTAGACACTCTAGGTATTCCTCCCTTTGGGTCTCATTATTTCCTGAACCTTTTCTTTTGCCCTGACCTTTCCACCACCTCACTTAAGAACCACAGTGGCTTTCTCTTTCTTGTCCTGGATACCAATCTGATGCATTGTTTGTTTCTCAGTAATGCTTCCTTAGATGCTTCCACTGTTCTTCACCCCTCTCCTGCCCTCTATTTCTCCAGAGCTCTTTGATACTCCTCCCATTTCAGCTAAGTAAGCATATTCGAAATCCCAAATCTTTGTCCTAGTATGGCTTTGAGGAGTTTCTGTCCTCATGCTGGACCACACAATGTTGCAGGATTGTTGATCCCAGTTGCCTTTCTACCTGACATTTGCGATTCAATCCCATTGTCATTACTAGATCTGGAAGTGCCTGCCTCTGCTGGGATGAAGCATGCTTTCCTGAGTCCAGCCTCCTGGTGTGTATCAAGGATGCCTCTGCTTCTGGCTGAAGTAGCTACACTGGTGTTCCAATCCATGTGTGGCATATTGAAATCCCCATCTGTAGAATTTCTCCTTTCATTGCCATCTTGTATATTTCTTCCACTAGCTCCCTGTCCTGTGGCCTGTATATCACCTCTGTGTGCATTGCTCAGTATTTCCAGGTTGAAGGGTGACCCACAGTGCCTCAGCCTTCCCCTTACCTACCCTTTTCCTATGTTGCCAATTTTATTTTTTTTTTATTTATTTCAAATTGGGATTATTACCTTGAGTTGGGGCTCAAGTTTACAAAGGCTCAAGTCAACAAGGTATATAAGACATTTACAGGTGATGAAACATTGCAGAACAGAAAGACATCAACTAACAAGTGTGTATTAATGCAGTTAGCAACATTAAGCAGGGTACAAGAAGTAAGGAGAAACAGGACCACACTTCCAGAGAAACATATTAATGCAGCACTATTTATGCAGTACAGTGTTTAAAAATCATGTTACAGTTCAGACAGGGTGCTCCGAGTCTGCAGAAATGCATGTTTAGCAGCCAAGGTGAGGCTTTGTCATGAGGGGTAGTAGGTGGTGGGAGGTGGAGGTGGGAGGGGAAGTGGGCAGTTGTGGAACAGGAGGGTGGGAGTGAGAGAGGGTAGCGTTTGACCGGTGTGAGAACCACCTTCAGAGGCCATGGGTTAACAGAAACACTGGCAGTCAGATTTGCTGGCAAGAAGAGATCGAAGCCCATTTTTAAAGTAGCCAAGTCTCTTTGACATACAGGGTTACTGCTCCTCCCTTTTTGCCACCCATCCCTCCTGAATAGAACATATCCTGGTGCATTTTCAACTCATGATTAGCTGTGTACCAGGTTTCAGTTTGCCATTGTGTCCAGGTCTCTTTCAATTATTAGAGGCCTCCATGTCTGGACTTTATTTCCCAGGCTGTGTATTTGTAACCATGACCTTCCAAGTTTTACTGCCTGACCTCTCTCTCTTCCTGGTGTTGGTCACCTGCATCTTTCCACTCTTTCCTGATATTTTTCTCTCTTGTGTTCTATTCTCTTTTCCTACTCCTTTCTGCCTGACCCATGACCTTGATATCAACTCTTTCTGCTCATTGTTCTGCTTTTCTACCATTTGTGGGTGGGCTGCCTGAGTATCCCTGCCCTGTTGCCATCCCCTGGCTAGTTTAAACACTCATCAAGCAAAGCATTGCAAACTGTCCTTTGAGGACTACTCAATAGTACTGCCTCTTTCCCCTTGCTGGACAGATGCAGTCCATTCCCACTGTACATGGCTGCATCACTCCAGGTGGGTCCCAGTCCCAATGAAGCCATTCCCTTCTTGTTGCACCAGCCTTTCAACCATGTGTTGAAGTTATTAATGCAAGTTCCTCCTCCCCGATAATGGACTGGCAGCACCTCAAAAAATGTTGTTGGAGCTGCACACTCTAGGCACCTCCCAACACTATAAAGTCTCCTTCACCTGCTCCAAGCTTGCCTTATCCTTGGATATGTCATTTGTACCCAAGTGGATAATGACCTCAGCCCTTCCTCCTTGCCACAGCTTCAGCGATACTCTGGATGCACCCTCCTTCTGAGCTGTGCCTCCTGGAAGCACATTCCTCCTGTTCCTCTCTATCTGTGCCCAAATCAATTCCCCACACAATTGAGTCCATCACCAGGAGTAATTTCTTCTTCCTATGAGGTTCTCTTCCTCCCACCACTGGGTCTCCTGCTGGAGGAACCTGACTCCACTGGTCTCAGCTTTGGGTTTCTTTGGGTCTGTCCCATTCCTCCAACACTGTGAAGGGGTTCATGAGCTGGACTGGATGGGGGATGTTCTTCTGCCCTCCTCTGAACCTTCCTGAATCCACTGTAATCCATCCTGCCATCTGCCTGGGTGGTGTTGGCATTATTGTGAACTGGTGGCCTCTGGGTGGGGCGAGGTCCCAGTATTTCTGCCAGTTCGGCCCAGGACTGGCGACCTCACTGTCAGCCCAGAGAGGTACTTGCAAATGGGGGCACCACAGTAACCAGAATGTTTTTCTGAAGACTCCTGCACCACAGCCAGAGCATTGCACAGCCCCTCGCGTCCTCCTGTAGCTTGCTGATATTCCTCCCTCCTAACCTTTTCCTCTCTTCTCTCCTTTTCTCTCCTCTGTAGGACCTTATGCCTCTCCTCCTCTTGTATGTGCCCTTGTGGACCCTAGTTGTTAGCTGTCCCTTGTAGTTCTGTTATTTACCTAGCAATCCTATTGCTTGTGCTATGCTGCCTAACAGTTCCTGCATCTTTTAAGTTGGTGTGGCTTGGCCTCCACTATAAAGATAGAGCAACTGTGGTTGGGGAATGGGGAGTGGCGGGTCGTTCCTTTGGTATTCAGTGTCTACAAACCAATCAGGTAAACAAAATACTTTTCTGCGACTACAGGGCAAAACAGAGCTCCAGTTAGGGCCTTTAAATGTGGGCTTCCATGCTTTCAAATTACCTTACAGACAAAAGAAA
The DNA here is from genome assembly GCA_016271365.2 of Neoceratodus forsteri. Classification (NCBI taxonomy): domain Eukaryota; kingdom Metazoa; phylum Chordata; order Ceratodontiformes; family Ceratodontidae; genus Neoceratodus; species Neoceratodus forsteri. The sequence goes on from JADMNL010000035.1 coordinate 43,583,226, forward strand.
ACACAAGTTCATTGCAAGTTTCTACAACGTACCTCATTTATCTTATGTTACGAAAAAACTCCTTCCCATCCTGTCTGTGAGTAACACACACAGACTCTGTCTTGATGTAGCAACCTGGAGTGAGAGAGTCCTTATAGTGCAATCCAAAACCAACCTGCACTCAGGCTCCTGACTCACTCCAGCCCCTCCTCCAAGTTATCATCTGTGCAGAGGCCCCAAGCCAAACAATTCTCACTAGCTCCCAAACTACAGGCAAAAGTGCAGGCCCCTAAAATGTTGGCTACTGTGGTTTCAAATTACCTACAGACAAAAGGAAAACGCCAGGTTCAGCAAGTTTCTTCACAACTTACCCCACTTATCTTGTTGCAAAAAACTCATGTCCTATCTGTGAGTAACACAAAAGCTCCCCAAGTCTTGCCTGAGAGAAATTACAGACTTCTGTTCTAGGCATCAACCTGCCTCTTTTAAATATCAGAGCACTATATCATTCATTTTATCAACTGTTGTGTTCTTGGTTGTACAATGTCTTACTTATTCCATCTTAATGCCATATTGATAAGATATTTTAACATAGGTGAAAGAATCAATGCCTTTCATTTCTTGAAATTAGTAGATGTAGTGATTTGTTCTCAGTGAAAACAAATGTTCTTTATTTCTTTTATAATCACAATAATGCACTGGGGGTGTGTTGTGAGATTTACACACCTCAGGTGGTTTACAAACTCGAGCTTATGGCTCTCTTCACACTCCACGCCGAGGCATGTGAACTCGCAGCAATACACCCCCATCAAGCATTTGGCTTAAACATGGGTCACTGATTTCATAATCAGAACGCTGTCCTCGTCCCATCAGGCCAAAGAAATAGAAACATAGACAATGACAGTAGAAGTCCATGGGTTCATTCAGCCTGCCCATAAAACCTATCAAATCCAATACCTATTGTCCATGCAGGTTCTAACCCACATTATCTACCCTATTGCTAGGCTCACTCTGAGCAATCATTAAGCTCTTCTCTGTTCCAGCTAAGGTTGAAACCATTACTGGCTTTGGTACCACATCGGTTAGCAGATTGTTGCACAGCTCCACCTCCCTTCTGTAAAATAAAAACCTTTTACATCTCTCTTGAGCGCCATCAGTTTCCACTCATATCCATGTATTCTTGATCCACTACTCATGTTATATTTCGATTGCTACCTTTGTTCGCTCTTTTTCAGAAACTTGAAGGTCTCTATTATATTCCCCAGTGTTATGTGGACTCAATGAGTACCCTGTTTGGTGCTTGAGTCCTCCTTTTAGGGTCTGTCCTGCTGGCCTAAATCATTTTGGTCACCCTACATTGCACTATCCCCAGCCTGTCCTTAAATGTGATATAACATTGTACTTAAAGTGACTTAAGCAATGTGCTTAGTGTACAAATAACTGTGTCAATGAATTCCTGTTCTATAACATTGATTACATTATTGTGTGTTTTACAAAATTATTCCTGAAAAAGTGAGTCTCTCTAATTTTTTTTTTTACTTTTTTATTTTATTTATTTTTTATTATTGAAATCTTGATAACATCAGTGTGCAGTCTGCTCATTAAATGGTTCTACATTAGTTAACAAGTACAGGGGTGATAATAATGTTTCAGATATAGAGTGGTTTGGTGGCAAATGTATAATACATGTTACAGTGCAACAATACAGATAAAGTACATGGTTACATTATATTGGGCATTATTATTATTTTATTTATTTTATTATTAGATCATCGGTTTTACAGATCTTTGAGTCATAGACTGATTTACAAAGGCACCTCATCAGAGAGAGTACATCACAGCAAACAAACAGTAGAGTACATAATGCTTAGATTAAAAAGCAACCAGTGTTACCATTGTACAGTGTGCTCACGTGAAGGTGAGATAAAATCAGTAGAGTAGACAGAGGGAGGAGAAGGGGGATTGGAGGTAATGGTAAGAGGAAGGGTGGGTGGTGGGGGGTAGGAGGTGGAGGGGTAAGGTAGGTGGTGATGTGGGTGTTGCAGCACCATGGGAGGACTGGGGTCAGTGAAGTGCAAGGTGGGGCTACCCAGTGGAACAGTGACAGGGTTCAGAAGTGCAGAGGATAAGTACAAACCTACAGTAATGAGATTACTGACTTGGTGTTGTTTAGTGGGGGCAGGCACAGGTACCCATGGTGTGACAGTGCTGGCACAGTTTGTGTTTAAAAAGAGCAAATCATTGCTGCATCACAGATGTCCTGAGGTATCATATTGAATCTTAGTTATATGTTCCATTAGTTTAATTGAATTTTCACACAGAGTACATGTGTAACAGTTTTCCATATTATTCAGTTATAATTTACACTTCATGTTATAGGTTATGCATTGTTCGACTTGATTTTTAGGTATTTCTTGATTTGTTTCCAGAGAAATATTTAACAAACCCTTTCAGGCATTGTGCAATGACTGCTGGGTGCAGTACCACTAACTAAAAGGTTTTGGTAGAATATGTGCCACAAGATCAATATCTGCTGACAATAAATACATTTCTGTTTTTCTTTATCAACAAGCTGACTAAATGACCTCCCATCACTCCACAACCAGTGCAAGATTGGCCCTTTAAGTACAAACTTTGTGACAGCTCTCAACACAATGCAGATGCTATTGTCTGACCTAAGCTATCCGCCCCATTTATCGTGAAACTGGTCCCCTTGGACCTGGTTTTCTCCACCCCTCCCTCTCTCCTCATTCCCAGTGATCTAGCTTCCTATTCTGTCTGTCTTATCCTCTTTCCATACTCCCCACTCCTATTCTACTCCCCTCTATCATGACATAGCTTTTTTCTGGCTGGGTATTGTTATTCTGTATTCTCCTAAGTTTGCATTTACTTTGCCTGTAATGCACTGTTCACCTTACCTGTTTTTGTAACGTTATATAACTCTGTTTGTCTTTCACCTGATGTGGAACCAAGGTCAAGTTTATTGGCTGGAAATAACTCTGTTGAGCAAGCTTTTTGCAGGGGTGTCCAGATATGCAACCATACAGTATATCTCACAACAATTTTCATATATACAAAAAATATAAACAGAGGATAAATGTTAAAGGAAGAGCTAGATTATTATATTATATATACAGGGCACAAGACAATGGAGACTGTACATGATAAGTGCTGGTTACATAGGCAACACCTTGTAACAGAGAGGACTTTGGGAGCAGCAACAGTGCAGAGTATAGGGTGGTGTGTAGACAGTATTAGATGTTTAGAGGATAGGAGGGGCAGATGAGAAGGGGACAAGGGATAGTAGGGGTCTGATGACAAGGGTGAAGGAGGAGGAGAGAGAAATTAGACAAATGGGATGGCTCAGATGACTAGGTCAAAATCACTATGAGAGGGATGGGGAGAGGAGGAGATGTTGAGATAGCAGCTAGAAGAGATGTATTGCTAAAAGAGGGGGTAGGTGAGGAACCGGGAGAAGGAGTGATAGAGTAAGAAGGCAATTCAATAACCATGGAGAGGTGGGGTAACAAAGATAAGTAGTAGTGAAGGAGGTGGGAGAGGGAGAGAAGGGAAGGAGATAAAGGTAGACAGAGAAAGGTAGAGGAGACTGGAGACAAGAGTGATTGCTGATATGTACTGGGTTTGCTGGGTGGACAAAAGACTCTTTATAGCCGTAGTCACAGAAGTCCCATGAGTTGCTGCAGACAAGTCTTTGAAGCTTTTAGGGGATCAGTTTTGAAGTTTGAGTTTAGATTGGACAATGTTCCAAGCAGCCTTGGGGGCACGGCTATGGCCATGACTCCAAACCAGGAACTAGAGCTTGGAACCTTAGCATAATGCAAGAGTTACACACAAGGGTAAGTGGGCAGACTGAAGAAAAGAGGTTGGAAGTTTGGGGTTTTGGACAGCAGTACTTTGAAACCAGGTGATAGGTGGATGAGTCATCTGTTGGTGAGGGAGGTCCAAACTCTAGGGTGGGGCATGCATAGAGTGATGTGTACGACAGGAGTATTAGGATGAAGCACATTGCCCTGTGATAGAGTATGCATTGACGAAGCAGGAAGTTTAAGCATGTACCATATATATGTCAACATAGTTGATAAGTCGTATGAAAGTCGTTTTGGACCAGACGCAGCCTGGCCTCAGAGTTGAACAGAGATTTTTCCTATAAAGAAGCCAATTTTGTTGATTTCATTGCCAGGGAGTCGATGTGAGCTGAAAAATGTAGGTGTTTATCTAGCTCACAGCCTAGATATTTGAATTTGCTGACTAACTCGAGATCGTTGTCTAGGAGGGTCTTGATAGGGGCATATAAACTAATGCATTGGAGATGATGGATGAGTGTCGAGTAGGAACAAATTACTTTTGTCTTTTTGTATTGAAGAGCAGTTTTGATCATGCAAGATTGTGCTGGAGGATCAAACCCAGCCTGAGCTTCTTGCTGACTTCGTTGACCGATGGTCTGGACATGTAAATGATTGTGTCATCTGCGAACAGGTGTATTTTTTCTTTGTTGACACTATTTCCAATGGAGTTGATGATATCATAATTAGAAGAGGTCCAAGGATTGAGCCTTGAAGTACCCCTCTCCTGAGTGGAAGAAATGGAGAGATGGGAGTGCCCACTTTACCTGGTTGGAGTCTAGCTGACAAGTAACTGTTGAACCATGCCATCATTCAGGCCAGAGATACATGCCAATTTTGCATATTGAGGAGTAAATCATGATTGACTGTGTGAATGCTTTGTTGAGATCCAGGAAGACAGCCCCTGTGATTTGTTTGTTGTCCATGGCAAGGAACCAATTATTTGTAACTAATGCCAGAGCTGAAGTGGTGCTATGGGAAGGGCAAAATCTAGATTGGGCGGGTTTACCAGGTTGTCTTATCGAGATAGTTCTCAATTTGAGCATTACCAATTTTTTGAGAATCTTGGAGATCAGAGGCAGAACTGAAATAGGACAGTAATTATTTAAGTTCATAGGGTCACCTGATTTAAATAGGGGAGCACTTGAGCTATTTCTGCATGCCTCCGGTACATGCCTACTAATGGAATGGTTAAAGAGGTGTAGGATAAATGCTATAAGTACCAGAGATCCACTTGATAAATTACGGTTCTATTCCATCAGTGCCAGTGACTTTTCTGTTATCTAGTTGGAGTAGAAGGTATTTACCACTTTGTACTGAATGGGGTGAAGGAAGATGGCAGGGAGATGTCGGGAATGTATGGGTGTGTTGGTGGTAAGGGAGGTGCTTTGATGAATTGAATGCAAGGCCCACAGTAGAAGTGCTCATTAAAGCTGAGTAGGATGTCAGATTGTGTCATAGAGGTAGTACCCTTGAAGGAGATCATACTGAGTAGAAGGAAGTCAGTTTATTGCCTTCTACTTACTTTGACAATGCACCAGAACAAGTTGGAATTACTCCTTAGCAATGCCGGGAGGTGAGATCATGAGTAGTTTGCCTTTGTATCCCTGATAGTTTTGGTGCAGTATCATGGATAGGCTCTAAAGCGCTAAGTCAGAAGGAATTTGTTCCATCTAGGGTAGCCTACAGGCAGTCCCCTGATGTTTAGCTCAGCTCTTAGTTCAGCTGTGAAGTAGAGGCAGGTGATCTCCATGTTCTGCATTTTAGCATGGGGTGTGTCTGTTTATTGACTGATTGGACTTTGTTGAAAAAGAGACTGCATCATTGATGCTGCTTGTCAGGTAGAGTCCGCCCAAGATATATTACTGAGTTCAGAGTAGTGGGAGAGATTGACTTTGAGGAAGTTCTTTTCCAAGTAAACCTGTTGACTGACTTGCGAGTAGGTTGTCTCATCCGGCCATCACATGCAATCGGTCACCAGCATCGTATGGAAAACAGCAGTATGGGTGATCTTATGGTGCCTGTTGGTACGATTAAATCGATCAATGACTCGTTTGAGGATTTGAGATTTGGTTGAGTAATATGTGATATTAACTGTGGCTGATTCATCGCGATAGTTCTTGTTGAGAGCTTTTGTTGCAAGCTTTTAGTCAGTCGAGATTGAAATCTTCAAATACAATGATCTTGTTCTGACTTTTGTGTATTATCTAATCAATGTGGTAACTGAGGCCCCCAAGGTGGCCTGTAACAACCCTATTATTGTTAAAGTTTCACTGTGTGATAGAGAGCTGTTTAGCATTAAGGAGCAATGTTAGAATCAGTAAACTTATTTTTTGATGTCAATTGCCCTCCCCTCCTGGTTGCTGTGTCTACAAAAGGTTGTAGGATGAAGGATAACCCAGAGTCAGGAGTGATTTTTTCAGCCAAGTTTGTTATTACTAGAATACCGGGTCCGTGGGCGATGCATGCCTGAACAAGGTCTTGTTTTTCAGCTTTATACATTGAGATGCAGACACTTCAGGCCTTTAGTGGTTGCAAAGTCAGCAGGTGAGTTCCTGTGGTGGTGAGGATTTGGTTTGGCATGACCTGTACAAATTAGGAGTAGGAAGGTTAAGTATTTTCCACCACAGTGCAGTTTAAATTTTGGGATTTGTGTGCCTGTAAGATGAATAGATTCTAGTACATGTATGCAGTGTAGTGGCAAAGGAAGGATATAAGGCATAAGCCAGTAAGGTTGAAGGGGATGTATGAGAGGCTGTAAGGAGTATTGCCAGAGACATGGAGGGTCCCAGAGGGGTTTAGTGGATGTAAGACAGAGAAAGGGGGCAGGGGTGAGTCCTAGCGAAGAAGTTGAAATAACTTTATTGCTAAGGTAGGGTCTCTGGGGAATGGGTGAATCAGGAGGAAGTGGTGAGCATTAGAGTAAGAAAAGGCGGAGTAGGTGAGGAGGAGAACAGGGATGGGGAGTTGAGTTTGTACAGTGTTGCGTCTGACACCTAGCTGCACCAAGAAGAGCACTAGGTCTCAATGTGAGCATTTTTTGGTGAGGAGGCTATGCTAATGGATTGGAGCTGATACCAAAATTGTGGGACCAATAAATGTTCAAGCAGGATGCCCAGTAACTGCCTGAAATTTGTGATAAGATTAGATGGGGTAGAATTCCCATGGAGGATTCAAGTAGCCCTGCAGATGCACCATGGAATACTAAATTGCTTATATCTCAGGAACCATACAACATAGAAAAAAAAAATTAAGAGCTCATATTATTTACGACTTTCCATGCTAATTTTGCACTTAGACCCCCAGTGGGTGACTAAGATTTTTTGTGATGAAAAGTCTGTATCTCAGAACCGTTTTCGAGATACGGGACCCAAAAGGCTCGGTGGATGCGTAATGTTATCCTATGTAAAAAACTGTCAACTTCAAAACACTGTAACTTTGCAGCCCTGTTATATTTTGGCACCAAACTACGAAAATGCACATCTGTGTGATGTTGGCATTGTTTCCTGAAAATTTCAGCCCAAAAGACCAAACTGTTGTTTTGCAGCAGGGTGGCAAATATTTCTTGCTGTTTGGTCATACTTTCGAAAATCACAACACTTTTAAAAAAAATCACGAAAGTGTCACATTTGTGAAAGTATTTTGCGACACTACTTTTTACAAAAAGTTTAAAAACATATTTCTCAACAAAAGATATGGCTAGGATCCTTAGGACTCGACTAGGTGAACACAACAAGAACTGTGTCCCTAGAGTGTCCCAAATTTAATAGTCAAGCATTTTTCTGACCACCAACTGAAAACAAAATGGCTGAATCACGAAAGTAAAAGGATAATTTGCAACAGTAAAAACTGCATTTGCGACACTGTCGCATAGTTTGTTAACTTTTCCCATTGACTATAATGTGATTCAGTGTTTTTTGAATAACTTTTGAACCATTTATTATTTTTTCATGAAATCTTTGAAAGGCACATTGGGGACCCCAGCTGCATGTTCCCTGACATTTTCAGACTGACTGCGCAAACTGTGCGGCCTGTAGTGTGAGAAAAAATACACACAAATCCATAATTTATGTGTTTTTTGCTGCACTGTAGCTCTGCAACTGTACATTTAACCATAACACAACTTTCCAGATCCAGAGATCTATGGTACCAGACCATGCATTCCAAATGTTAGGCAAATATGTCATACGGATGTAAAGTTATTAAGGTGAAAAATTTCAGATTTTGTATGAAAGTGGCTACTCACCCCTAACTATAGTGGCACTATCGTGCCACTACAGTTAGAGTTGCGTAGCCATTTCTATGTTAAACCTCAAATTTTGCACTTTAGTAACTTTGCAACTGTTTGTCTAATTTGCCTGAAATTTGAAATGGAGGAAGATGATTGGTAGGTCTGTGGATCTGGACATTTTTGTGTTGATTAGATTTACGGTTGTGGAATCGTAGTGCTCTGAAAAACTTGAAAAATCCCAACATTTCATTTTCTTTAGATGTCCACTTTGTACTGAATCCTGCATCTAAGTAAGTTCAAATTGGGTGGGCTACATGGGTACTGGGTTGCAGTTGTGCCTTTTGAAGATTTTGGGTAAAAATATTGTTCTGTTCAAAAGTTATAGCATTTTTAGTGCCCCATTATATCCTATGGGAAAATTTATATATGCAGCTTGAAAATTGTCATGATAGTACTTTTTAGTGTCCAGCTTGCCAAAAATAGTGTTGTGCTGCCACCATCTTGTTTTCAGTTAGCGAGAGAGAAAAAAATATAACTCAAAAAATACTGCACTTTTCGACACATCAACCATTGGGTTTACCTATTTGGGGCCCGAGGAACAGGAATCTGGCATTTGTTTTTCACCAGCTGTTCTGGAAATGTGGTTTTCAGATTTTTTTCACCATTTTGCCATTTTTTGATCTCGACACTATCTCAAAGTGCTGCGGCAATATCCACAACCATAAAAAAATACAACTGTGACACTATTTTTTATGTTTGAGGTTGTATTCCCATTATAAAAATAGGAGTGTCACGATCATACTGTAAATGTCTGTAGTAATACTGCCCAACCACATTTTCTGAAATGCTATTTTCTTGGTTACTTGATTGTGCCAAGCTGGATTGTGATATTGGCCTGACATGTTCAGGGTGGCAAGCTCTAGTGATGCAAATGTGCCTTTCAGTGGTTTGGTTCCAAAATGTTCACCACATCCCTAGTTATAGCATTCCAAAGTTATGAATTTTCCCATAGGATAACATTGTGGGAGTCATTTTCTTTGTCACTTCATTGTGGCTACCTGCTATGTGGTATTGACCTGACATTTTCAGAGAGCAAAGGCCTACCTCTACAAGTGTGCCTTTTGATGGTTTGTTACCAAACCATTCAACACGGCCATACTTACAGCATTGTGAAGTTTGGAAATTTCCCCTTAGGATGACACTGTGGCACTGGTTTCTCTTTGTCGCCTCGTTGATGCAACATGCATTGCGGTATTACCCTGAACGTTTCAGGGTGAAAAGCCCTAGTCTCACAGGTGTGCTTTTTACTAGTTTGCTGCAGAAACATTCAGCAGGGCCAGAGCTACAGCATTCCAAATTTCTAAATTTTCCCCATAGGATAACATTGCAGTGCACATTACGCCTTTCAGGGCCCATATCTCGAAAACAGTTTGAGATACAGACTCTTCATCAGAAAATTTTTTAGCCCCTTACTAGGGGGCTAAGTGCTGAACTAGGTTAGAAAGCCTTGAAATTCTGAAATTTGAATTTTTTTTCTAGTGTGTATGGTTTCTGAGATATTTGTGAATTACTGTTCTAACTGGTGACTTTCATGGTTTCGTGGACTATTATGACCTCAGACTTAGCACTCACATCGCATTTTGGTGCATGTATCTCAGAAATATGCGAGATATGGGTTACATGGTCACGAGAACTGCACACTGTCATGATTATGACAGAAAAAAACTCCATCTGGCTCAACGGCCCCTCAAAAAGCAATTCCAGACCATATGTTCGAACACAATAAAAGGGCTTTATTTTATACAACTGTCCTATAAAATTAAATACAAAAGGCACATAGGAAAAAACAGAGTAGTACGCCCCAACCAGAAGATTAACGTTAATGTTTCATGCCGCCCTGGCACTTTTTCAAGACGTCATAGTAGCCAGGAGCAATGATTTAAATTGCTCACTAAAATCATGGTATCTATTTCATTAATTAAATTAAAGGCACAGAAGCGCCTCAAAATAAATCATCATTATGCATTAAAATTGCTCAATATATATTCAATATAGCAGGCTGCACTTCACAAAACACCGTCTTAATGACATCAAACTTATAACAATTGTTTAAGTCACTGCAGCGCAAATGGCTACCATCATATACTAAATACAATAAAAAGAAAAAAATAGGGAAAAAAACACAAAAATTGATCAAAGGGTAGAAAACTTTCCATTTTAACAATTTTCAAATGTCAGATACCAAAAAATATCAAAATTATATGTTGGTAGCCCTAATGGCCACCACAATACACAAAATACATATATTATTAACTTATACAACAAAAATTACCCACGGAAGGTATGTGTGAATCAACCTTAACTGAGGCATTAAACTGAGTTTTTTGCCATGAAGATAAATATACAGTATATGTATATTATGGTAGCATGGTAGTGCTACCATAGTTAGGGTTGAGTAGCACTTTTAAGGTTAAAGGGTGAAACTTTGTACCTTAATAACTTTGCCACCATTCAACGGATTTGCCTGAAATGTGGCATGCACGGTTGGGCATTGCAGGTCTTGGGATCTACTAACTTATATACTGGTCGGCTATACGGCTGCAGAGTTATTAAGCAACAACCGAATGCACAATTATGATTTTTTGCGCATTCTTTGCTCATGCCTACAGGATGCATGGTTTATGTGAACCATCTGAAAATTTCAGGGAACATGCGGCTGGGCTCCTCAATGTGCCATTTGAAGATTTTGTGAAAAAATATTGAATGGTTCAAAAGTTATTTAAAAAACAAGTTCCCAGTACAAGTCAATGGGAAAAGTTAAAAAGTTCAACACTTTCGCAAATGCACTTTTTAGTGTCGCAAATGGCCCTAGTAGTGTTGAAAATCTGCCATTTTTCAGTTACTGATCAGAAAAATGCTTGGCATTTAAAATTGGAGCCCTCTAGGAACACAATAATTTTTGCATTTACCTAGTCGGACCCTCAGGATGCTAGCCATGTCTTTATTTTGGGGTTAAACACCCCAGAAATATTTTTTTTCAAATTTCTGGAAAAAGTAGTGCCGCAAAGTAGTGTCGCACCTGCAACACTTTTGCAAAATTTATGAAAGCTTTTGCAAATTGCGACACTACTTTTCCAGACTATGGCCAAAATGACAGGAGTTCTTTGCCACCCTGCTGCAAAAGAACGGTTTGGTCTTTTGAGCTGAAATTTGGAGGGAAGGCAGCCAACATCTCTCAGATGTGCCTTTTGGTGGTTTGGTGACAAAATATAGCACAGATGCCAAGTTATGGTATTCCAAAGTTGATGTTTTTTCCCATAGACTAACATGGTAGTGTTTGCCATGCATTTCGGGGCTTGTATCTCAGCAACGGTGCGAGATACGGAATTTTCGTCATGACTATGGGCTACGCATTCAGCAAAAACCTAGCCAGGAAACTCGTGAATCATGTGAAATTAAATTTTTTTTCTACATCGCACGGCTCCTGAGATATAAGCAATTTAGTATTCCAACAGCTCATTTTCTGCTCCGAGGCCCATTATTATGCCTACATTCTTTGTATACACTGTGTTTCTCTATGCAGCTGTTGGGTAAAAACAGGGTGTGCGCTTCTGTTACTCTAACAGTTAGCATTTCAACTTGTGTTTCCATACCCATTTGCATTACCGTTCCAGTGTATGCCTCTGTGTGCATTACCCTCTGCGTTCTCGATTGCACTTGCAGTTGCGTTACTGTTACCATTTGCATTTCCACTACTGTTTCTGTTTGCGTTTCCGGCACCCCTTTCGTTTGCATTTGTGTTTCTCTTTTGGTTTGCATCTTCGTTGCTGTTACTGTTACCATTTTTGTTTCCAATTGTGTTACTGTGCCTGTGCGCATTACGGTTTGCGTTTCCATATGCACGTCCATTTGCTTTTGCATTTCTGTTTCCTTTTGCGTTATTGTTGCTGTTACTGTTACCATTTGCGTTTCCAACTGCGGTAACGTGACCATGCGTGTTACAGTTTGCTTTTCCATATGTACTTCCATTCCAGTTTCCATTTCTGTTTCCTTTGGCATTATTGTTCATGTTAACTTTACTATTTGCATTTACAATTATGGTACCGTCACTCTGCGCGTTACGGTTTGTGTTTCCACGTGCACTTGTGTTCGCATTTCCATTTTGGTTCCCTTTGGCATTATTTATGCTGTTAACATTACCATTTGCATTTCCAATTGATGTACCATGACCGTGCACATCATGGTTTGCATTTCCTTATGTGGTTACGTCTCCCTTTTGTGTCATTGTTCGGTTTGGCGTCACTTTGCACTTGCGTTTCTATTAATGTTTGCTTTACCATTTATGTTTCTGTCACCATGTGTGCAACCGTTAATGCTTGTGTTTCCCTTACACTTACCGTTACTATGTCAGAAAACATCATATGGGGGAGGCCGGGGCCCACTCCCACCACCACATTCCATTCACTACTTCTACTGCATTCTCAAAGGAGAATAAAGAATAAGCCATTTAATGCATCAGTTGGGTTGTTCCACAGTGACAAAAGTGAGGAAATTCAATGTTGGGGTTGAAACCCCCTTGCATCACCACACCCTGCCCCCAGCTGGCATTGGGGTGTCGTTAGAGTCATCGGTCTAACTCTCACCCCATTCTCCTATAGTTCACCACCTCAGCTTCTTTACATATGATGGGGTGAGAGTTAGGACTGACAACCCTCAACGCACACCCCAATGCCAAGTGGGGGCAGATTGGGGTGGGTGCAAGGGGTTTCAACCATAACATCAAATCTCCTCACTTTGCCTCTATGGAACAACCTAATGATATTAATGAGTTTACGCTCTATATATATATATATATATATATATATATATAGTTGCATGGTTTGTCTCAACCCATTATCACAATTTATTTATTAGGGATAGTCCAGCTGAAATTAAATATGCTGTTTGCTGCATAGTCCTGCCTCTACTAATTTCTAAAATGTGTTTACGAAAGATAGCCCAGGTGAGCTGCAACATCTCATTTTCTGGGGTGTCCAGCTTTTACCTATTTTTGTGTATTACTTACCAAAGAACATACACACATACGAAAATTGCCAGCAGCAAAAGGCCACCATGATCTATCTAGGCTGCTCGAGATTGCAGCTAGCTCCCTATTCAGCAGCTGCCCCCCTTACCTGCCTGCCCTACTGTGAAGCAACATCTCATTTTTTACGAAATCCTGCACCTACTCATTTCAACAATGTATTAACAATGGGTAGCGCAATGACATGCAGTAAATCATTTTCCATGGGATCCTGTTTCAGCACCTTTTTACAACTTACTTCAGCTCATTTCAGATGCAGTGTCTCATATTCTTTGATGTCCTGCTGCAACACAGTTTTATTATTTTGTTACATGTCATTGCTCAGCTAAGACGTAATATCTCATTTTCTTCAGGGTGCTGTGAGTACCCATGTTTAATATTTCTGTGCCTGGGATTGCTTACCTGAGATACAATATCTTATTGTCAGTGGGGTCCTGCTTCTGCCCATTGTTATGTGTTTGTAATCCCACCCTGATTCAAGAGTGCCATCTTGCAAACCAGGACCCCACAAACTTGTGCACAGACAAGGCATCAAACCACAAGCTGGCTCTACAAGGGCCCTGCCCCTAGCATTGGGGCAACTACCTGGCTTGAATATCTAAGAGGTAGGGGGGCTGGAGCACAAAGTGAACATTTGTATTTACTCCTGGTTCTGTGAAAGAGGTGCAAGGGTTATGCTAAATCTAACTTCTGAGGGGGTCCCTTAACAATTCACACTAGAAGCATAAAATTGATTGTCCACTACTGCAACTGGGATTGTGAAGTACTGCGTTATATACTTGTCAAAGTCCAGCTGAAATTCAATATCTCATTTCTGTAAGGCCCTGCCTTTACCCATTGTTATACTTTTACTTGGGATAGCCTAGCAGAGATGGAGTATTTTGCTTTCTGTTAAGTCCTGCCTCTACCCATTTTTACAATGTTGTTTTCCTGGCATAGCCAAACTGAGATGCAATATCTTGTTTTCTGTAGAGTCCTGCTTCTACACATTTTAAAAAGTATTTACATCAGATAGCCCATGTCCAGTGAATCATGCTGAATGGCTCATATGTGAGAAGTAATGGTCAGTTGCTACTGTGGTCAGAGAGTGTGGCAGGAACAGTGAGAGACACACTGACCCAAATGAAGCAGGCTGGAGAGTGAGGTCAAGGAGACATCGAGAGGTAACCTATGCCTTGTCATACTGAAAAATAAAAAAGAGTAAAACAAAAATGAACTATTTCTTCCAGGTGGCCTGATCCAATAGACACATTCCTGACTTTTAATGCAAATGGCTGTGCTGTTGCTGGTGATTATTGCCAGTGGGGGTGGCATACTGTACTCAAATATACAGTATAGACCTCACAACTCACTGTACTACATTGTGAGGGGCTACTCTCATTACCCTTCATGCTCTGTCCTGGATGCATATCTCTCAACTGTCCCCAATTTCAGGGACATCCCTTATTTTGCCACAAAATGTTATTCTGCCACTCCTAGAATTTCTGTTTCTGTGCCTTAACATGGAGGTAAACTTTGTAGGGGTCACTCAAATTGTGAAATTCCATAAAAAGATATTTCAAATGAGGCACTGGACTACCTGTAAATCAAAACAAGGTATCAGCTATTTCATGTAATCTCAGACAAGAAAGTGATGTCATTGAGGGGCAAGCTGTATGTTATTAATTACAGCTTGCTCCTCAGTGACATCACTTTCAGTCTCAAGATTCAATGAAATGGCTGATGCCTTGTCTTGATTTACAGATGATTGAAGTATTCATATCTCAGGACTCCTGACACCTATAGGTAAGCTCAATGCCTTGTTTGAAAGATCTTGCCATGGCCTTTCACAAGTTGAGTGACTCATGTGATGTTTACTTCCCCTTTAACAGTGGAGATTATAATCATAAAAGACTGCCAAACATTAAAGTTATGCATTTGTTCTTCTTTAAAAATGTATTTTACACTAAGCCCCTTATTCTACCTGCTTCCTGACTTGTCCTTCCCCACCCAGTACAATACCAGTACCAACAGCAAACTTCGGCATTGACAAATGCTTGTTTGAATTAAACTTCAGTTGCCAGTCCTCAGACCATTTCTCAAGCTTCCCCAGGTCCCTCCTTATTTTCTCCACCCCCTCTGGAGTATCCATTCTGTTACAGATCTTGGTGTCATCTGCAAACAGGCAGACCTTTCCATCCAGCCCCTCAGCAATGTCGCTAATGAAGACAATGAACAGGACTGGCCCCAGGACCGATCCCTGAGTCGCCCCACTGGTCAAACCCTCTCCCCAGACTGCACCCCATTTATAACCACCCTCTGCCTTCTCTCTGTTAGCCAGTTTCTAACCCAGTTTACCACCCTGCCCCCATTCCCAGCCTACCCAGCTTGTTTATCAGCCTCCAATGTGGGATGGTGTCAAAGGCTTTGCTGTAATCAAGGTAGGTGCCATCCACTGCCATCCACTGCCACACCCAGATTTACTTCCTTTGTCACCTAGTCAAAGAAATCAACCAGATTTGTCTGACATGACCTTCCCACTGTGAATCCATGTTGCCTATGGTCCTAGGCTCCAATGGCTTCTAGATGCCCCACTATCTTTTCTTTAAGTAATGTCTCCATGATCTTCTCCACTACTAAAGTGAGGCTGACCAGCCTATAGTTCCCCGCCTCCTCCCTGCTGCCGGATTTCTGTAGAGAGACCATATGTCCCCCCTCCAATACTCTGACACCACCCCTATATTGAATTACTCAGTGAATATGGCTACCAAAGGTTCTGCTATCTCCCTTTACAGTTATTTTAATATCCTTGGGTGTATGCCATCTGGTCCTATTACTTTGTCCACCTTCAATTTAATGACTCTTTTTCCTTCTGAATGGTCTATTGTCCACCTCTTCAGCCCCTTGGCAACTGCTGTACTTCTGTGGCCCCTGTCCCTCCCCATCTTCTGTGAATACTGAACAGAAATATTTATTCAGTATTTCTGCCTTTTCCATGTCACCCTCCTTGCATTTCCCTCCCATTCTCTTGAGCCATGCAATCCCCCCTTGTGTTTCCTCCTTTCACTGATGTACCTGAAGAATGTCTTATCCCCTTTCTTAACTGACTGTGCAACACCTTCCTCAGTCTGTGCCTTTCTCTCCTTACTGCCTTTCCTGTTTCGCTTAGACACTCTAGGTATTCCTCCCTTTGGGTCTCATTATATTTCCTGAACCTTTTCCTTTTTGCCCTGACCTTTTCCACCACCTCACTTAAGAACCACAGTGGCTTTCTCCTTCTCTTGTCCTTGGATACCAATCTGATGCATTGGTTTGTTACTTCCAGTAATGCTTCCTTTAGATGCTTCCACTGTTCTTCCACTCCCCTCTCCTGCCCCCATTCTCTCCAGAGCTCTTTTGATACTCCTCCCCATTTCAGCGAAGTAAGCATATTCGAAATCCCAAATCTTTGTCCTAGTATGGCTTGAGTGAGTTTCTGTCCCTATGCTGAACCACACAATGTTGTGATTGCTGGATCCCAGTTGCCTTTCTACCTGGACATATGCGATTCAATCCCCATTGGTCATTACTAGATCAAGAAGTGCCCCGTCTCTGCTGGGATGAAGCACAAGCTGCCTGAGTCCAGCCTCCTGGTGTGAATCAAGGATGCCTCTGCTTCTGGCTGAAGCAGCTACACTAGTGTTCCAATCCATGTCTGGCATATTGAAATCCCCCATCAGTAGAATTTCACCTTTCATTGCCATCTTGTATATTTCTTCCACTAGCTCCCTGTCCTGTAGGCCTGTATATCACCTCTGTGTGCATTGCTCAGTCATTTCCAGGTTGAAGGGTGACCCACAGTGCCTCAGCCTTCCCCTACCTACCCTTTACCTATGTTGCCAATTTTATTTTTTATTTATTTCAAATTGGGATTAATACCTTTGAGCCGGGGGCTCGTTTACAAAGGCTCCAAGTCAACAAGGAATACAAGACATTTACAGGTGATGAAACATTGCAGAACAGAAAGACATCAACTAACAAGTGGTATTAATGTGCAGTTACAACATTAAGCAGGGTACAAGAAGTAAGGAGAAACAGGACCACACTTCCAGAGAAACATATTAATGCAGCACTAATTAAGTGCAGTACAGTGTTTAAAAATCATGTTACAGTTCAGACAGGGTGCTCCCAGTCTGCAGAAATGCATGTTTTAGCAGCCAAGGTGAGGCTTTGTCAAGGGAGGGTAGTAGGTGGTGGGAGGTGGGAGGTGGGAGGGGGAAGTGGGCAGTTGTGGAACAGGAGGGTAGGAGTGAGAGAGGGTAGCGTTTGACCAGTGTGAGAACCACCTTCAGAGGCCATGGGTTAACAGAAACACTGGCAGTCAGATTTGCTGGCAAGAAGAGATCGAAGCCCATTTTTAAAGTAGCCAAGTCTCTTTGACATACAGGGCTACTGCTCCTCCCTTTTTGCCCCCCCATCCCTCCTGAATAGAACATATCCTGGTGCATTTCTTTCTAACTCATGATTAGCTGTGTACCAGGTTTCAGTTATTGCCACTATGTCCAGGTCTCTTTCAATTATTGAGGCCTCCATGTCTGGGACTTTATTTCCCAGGCTGTGTGCATTTGTAACCATGACCTTCCAAGTTTTACTGCCTGACCTCACTCTCTTCCTGGTGTTGGTCACCTGCATCTTCCACCCTTTCCTGATATTTTTCTCTTGTGTTTCCCTATTCCTTTCCTACTCCCTTTCTGCCTGACCCATGACCTTGATATCAACTCCTCTTCTTGCTCCATTGTTCTGCTTTCTCTACCATTTGTGGGTGGGCTGCCTGAGTATCCCTGCCCCGTTGCCATCCCCCCTGGCTAGTTTAAACACTCATCAGCAAAGCATTTAAACTGTCCTTTGAGGACTACTCAATGAGTACTGCTACTTTCCCCTTGCTGGACAGATGCAGTCCATTCCCACTGTACATGGCTGCATCACTCCAGGTGGGTCCCCAGTCCCCAATGAAGCCATTCCCCTTCTTGTTGCACCAGCCTTTCAACCATGTGTTGAAGTTATTAATGCAGAGATTCCTCCCTCCCCCGCCATGGACTGGCAGCACCTCCAAAAATGTCTGTGGAGCTTGCTACCTTCCCTAGGCACCTTCCCAACACTATAAAGTCCTCCTTCACCTGCTCCAAGCTTGCCTTATCCTTGGATATGTCATTTGTACCCAAGTGGATAATGACCTCCAGCCCTTTCCTCCTTGCCACAGCTTCAGCGATACTCTGGATGCACTCCCCCTCCTTCTGAGCTGTGCCTCCTGGAAGCACATTCCTCCTGTTCCTCTCTACTATCTGTGCCCAAATCAATTCCCCACACAATTGAGTCCCTCACCAGGAGTAATTTCTTCTTCCTATGAGGTTCTCTTCCTCCCACCACTGGGTCTCCCTGCTGGAGGAACCTGACCTCCTCCCTGGTCTCAGCTTTGGGTTCCTTTGCAGGTCTGTCCCATTCCTCCAACACTGTGAAGGGGTTCATGAGCTGGACTGGATGGGGGATGTGTCTCTGCCCCCCTTCTCTGAACCTTCCTGAATCCACTGTAATCCATCCTGCCATCTGCCTGGGTGGTCGTTGTGGCATTGGTTGGGGAACTGGTGGCCTCTGGGTGGGGGCGAAGGTCCCCAGTATTTCTGCCAGTTCGGCCCAGAGACTGGCGACCTCCACTGTCAGCCCAGAGAGGTACTTGCAAATGGGGCAGCACCACAGTAACCAGAATGTTTTTCTGAAGACTCCTGCACCACAGCCAGAGCATTGCACAACTCCCTGCATCCTCCTGTGCTTGCTGATATTCCTCCCCTCCTAACCTTTTTTCCTTCTCCTTCTCTCCATGTCTTTCTCTCCTCTGTAGGGACTTATGGCTTCTCTCTCCTCCTCTTGTATGTGCCCTTGTGGACCTAGTTGTTAGCTATACCCTTTGTAGTTCTGCTTAGTTACTAGCAAGCCTATTGCTTGTGCTGTGCTGCCTAACAGTTCCTGCATCTTTAAGTTGGTGTGGCTTGGCCCTCCACTATAAAGATAGAGCACCCGGGGGTGGTTGGGGAATGGGGGAGTGGCGGGGTCATTCCTTTGGTATTCAGTGTCTACAAAACCAATCAGGTAAACAAAAATACTTTCTTCTGCAAACTACAGGGCAAAAACAGAGCTCCAGTTTAGGGCCTTTAAAATGTGGGCTTCCATGCTTTCAAATTACCTTACAGACAAAAAGAAAAACACAAGTTCAGCAAGTTTCTCTACAACGTACCTCATTTATCTTGTTACAAAAAAAAACTCCTCCTATCCTGTCTGTGAGTAACACACACAGACTCTGTCTTGAGGCAGCAACCTGAGTGAGAGAGTCCTTATAGTGCAATCCAAACCAACCTGCACTCAGAACTCTGACTCACTCAGCCCCTCCTCCAAGTTATCATCTAGCAGAGGCCCCAAGCCAAACAATTCTCACCTAGCTCCCAAACTACAGGGCAAAAATGCAGGCCCCTAAAATGTTGGCTACTGTGCTTTCAAATTACCTTACAGACAAAAAAGAAAAACACAAGTTCAGCAAGTTTCTTCACAACTTACCCCACTTATCTTGTTGCAAAAAAAATCCTCATGTCCTATCTGTGAGTAACACAAAAAAGCTCCTCAAGTCTTGCCTGAGAGAAACACACACAGACTCTGTCTTAAGGCATCAACCTGCCTACTTTTAAATATCAGAGCACTATATCACATTCATTTTATCAACTGTTGTGTTCTTGGTTGTACAATGTCTTACTTATTCCATCTTAATGCCATATTGATAAGACTATTTTAACATAGGTGAAAGAATCAATGCCTTTCATTTCTTGAAATTAGTAGATATAGTGATTTGTTCTCAGTGAAAAACAAATGTTCTTTATTTCTTTTTATAATCACAATAATGCACTCCGTGGGGTGTGTTGAGAGATTTCCACACACCTCAGGTGGTTTACAAAACTCAGCCTATGGCCTCCTGCCACACCACGCTCGAGGCATGTGAACTCTCACAGCAACACACCCCCATCAAGCATTTGGCTTAAACATGGGTCACTGATTTCATAATCAGAACGCTGTCACTGTCCCATCAGGCCAAAGAAATAGAAACATAGACAATGACAGTAGAAGTCCATGGGTTCATTCAGCCTGCCCATAAAACCTTATCAAATCCAATACCTATTGTCCATGCAGAGTTCTAACCCACACTATCTACCCTATTGCTACCACTCTGAGCAATCATTAAGCTCTTCTCCCTGTTCCAGCCAAGGTTGAAACCATTACTGGCTTTGGTGCCACCACATCGGCTGGCAGATTGTTGCACAGCTCCACCTCCCTTCTGTAAAATAAAACCTTTTCACATCTCTCTTGAGCGCCATCAGTTTCCACTCATATCCATGTATTCTTGATCCACTACTCATGTTAAGTATTTCCTTGACGTTTACCTTGTTCATTCTTTTCAGAAACTTGAAGGTCTCTATTATATCTCCCCCAGTGTTATGTGGACTCCAATGAGTACCTGTTTGGTGCCTTGAGTCACTCCTTTTAGGGTCTGTCCTGCTGGCCCTAAATCATTTTGGTCACCCTACATTGCACTATTCCCAGCCTGTCCTTAAAGTGATATAACATTGTACTTAAAGTGACTTAAGCAATGTGCTTAGTGTACAAATAACTGAGTAAATGAATTCCTGTCTATAACATTGATTACATTATTGTGTGTTTTACAAAACTATTCCTGGAAAAAGTGAGTCCTTCTCTAATTCTTTTTTTTTTACTTTTTTATTTTATTTATTTTTTATTTATTGAAATCTTGGATAACATCAGTGTGCAGATGCTCATTAAATGGTTCCACATTAGTTAACAAGTACAGGAGTGATACATAAACATTCAGATATAGAGTGGTTTGGTGGCAAATATACAAATACATGTTACAGTGCAACAATACAGATAAAGTACATGGTTACATTATACTGGGTCATTATTTATTATTTTTATTTATTTTATTATTAGATCATCGGTTTACAGACCTTTGAGTCATAGACTCATTTACAAAGGCACCTCGTCAAGAGAGCAATACATCACAGCAAACAAACAGTAGAGTACATAATGCTTAGATTAAAAAAGCAACCAGTGTTACCATTGTACAGTGTATGCCCACGTGAAGGTGAGATAAAAATCAGTAGAGTAGACAGAGGGAGGAGAAGGGGAATGGAGGGTAATGGTAAGAGGAAGGGGTGGGTGGGTGGGAGGTGGAGGTGGAGGGGTAAGGAAGATAGGTGAGGTGGGGTGTTGCAGCACCATGGGAGAGGACTGGGGGTCAGTGAAGTGCAAGGTCAGGGCTACCCAGTGGAACAGTGACAGGGTTAAGAAGTGCTAGAGGATAAGTACAAACTACAGTAATGAGATTACTCACTTGAGGTGGTATTTAGTGGGGGCAGGCACAGGTACCCATGGTGTGACAGTGCTGGCACAGTTTGTGTTTAAAAGAGCAAATCATTGCTGCATCACAGATGTCCTGAGGTATCATACTTGAATCTTAGTTATATGTTCCATTAGTTTAATTGAATTTTCACACAGAGTACATGTGTAACAGTTTTCCCATATTATTCAGTTATAATTCACACTTCATGTTATACAGTTATGCATTGTTCGAACTTGATTTTTAGGTATTCCTTGATTTGTTTCCAGAGAAAATATTTAACAAACCCTTTCAGGCATTGTGCAATGACTGCTGGGTGCAGGTACCACTAACTAAAAGGTTTTGGGTAGAATATGTGGGCCACAAGATCAATATCTGCTGACAATAAATACATTTCTGTTTTTCTTTATCAACAAGCTGACTAAATGACCTCCCACTATCACTCCACAACCAGTGCAAGATTGGCCCCTTTAAGTACAAACTTTGCAAGCACCTCTCAACACAATGCAGATGCGATTGTCTGACCTAAGCTATCCCGCCCCATTTATCGTGAAACTGATCCCCCCTTGGACCTGGTTTTCTCCACCCCCTCCCTCTCTCTCTTCATTCCCAGTGATCTAAGCTTCCCTATTCTGTCTGTCTTATCCTCTTTCCATACTCCCCCCACTCCTATTCTACCTCCCCCCCTCTATCATGACATAGCCTTTGTCTGGCTGTATTGTTATTCTGTATTCTCCTTAAGTTTGCATTTTACTTTGCCTGTAATGCACTGTTCACCTTACCTGTTTTTGTAACATTATATAACTCTGTTTGTCTTTCACCTGATGTGGAACCAAGGTCAAGTTTATTGGCTGGAAATAACTCTGTTGAGCAAGCTTATTTGCAGGGAGGTCCAGATATGCAACCATACAGTATATTCACAACAATTTTCATATATACAAAAAATATAAACAGAGGAATAAATGTTAAAGGAAGAGCTAGATTATTTACATCATATATACAAGGGCACAAAGACAATGGAGACTGTACATGATAAGTGCTGGTTACATAGGCAACACCTTGTAATAACAGAGGGACTTTAGGAGCAGCAACAGTGCAGAGTATAGGGGTGGTGTAGACAGTATTAGATGTGTTTAGAGGATAGGAGGGGCAGATGAGAAGGGGAGCAGGGGATAGTAGGGGTCTGATGACAAGGGTGAAGGAGGAGGAGAGAGAAATTAGATAAATGGGATGGCTCAGATGACTAGGTCAAAATCACTATGAGAGGGATGGGGAGAGGAGAGGAGATGCTGAGATAGCAGCTAGAAGAGATGTATTGCTAAAAGAGGGGGTAGGCGGAGGAACTGGAGAAGGAGTGATAGAGTAAGAAGGCAATTCAATAACCAAGGGAGAGGTGGGGTAACAAAGATAAGTAGTAGTGAAGGAGGTGTGGGGAGAGGAGAGAAGAGAAGGGAAGGGAGATAAAGGTAGACAGAGAAAGGTAGAGGAGACTGGAGACAAGAGTGATTGCTGATATGTACTGGGTTTGCTGGGTGGGACAAAAGACTCTTTGTTAGCCACAGTCACAGAAGTCCCATAGGTTGCTGCAGACAAGTCTTTTGAAGCTTTTTAAGGGGATCAGGCTTTGAAGTTTGAGTTTAGATTGGACAATGTTCCAAGCAGCCTGGAGGGCACGGCTTATGGCCATGACTCCGAACCAGGAACTAGAGCTTGGAACCTTTAGCATAATGCAAGAGTTACTACACAAGGGGTAAGGGCAGGCAGACTGAAGAAAGAGGTTGGAAATTTGGGGGGTTTGGACAGCAGGGCTTTGTAAAACCAGGTGATAAAGTGGATGAGTCATCTGGTGGTGAGGGAGGTCCAACCCAGGGAGGCACAGAGGTCACAGTGATGTGTACGACAGTGAGCATTAGAGATGAAGCACATTGCCCTGTGATAGAGAGTATGCAATTGACGTAGCAGGGAGTTTAAGCATGTACCATATATAATGTCAACATAGTTGATAAGTGGTATGAAAGTCGTTTGGACCAGACGCAGCCTGGCCTCAGAGTTGAACAGAGATTTTTTCCTATAAAAGAAGCCAATTCTTTGATGAAGTTTCATTGCCAGGGAGTCGATGTGAGCTGAAAAATGTAGGTGTTTATCTAGCTCACAGCCTAGATATTTGAATTTGCTGACTAACTCGAGATCGTTGCCTAGGAGGGTCTTGATAGGGGGCATATAAACTAATGCATTGGAGATGATGGATGAGTGGCCGGAGTAGAAACAAATTACTTTTGTCTTTTTTGCATTGAAGAGCAGTTTTGATCATGCAAGATTGTGCTGGAGGAGATCAAACCCAGCCTGGAGCTCCTTGCTGACTTCGTCAATCGATGGTCTGGACATGTAAATGATTGTGTCATCTGCGAACAGGTGTATTTTTTTCTTTGTTGACACTATTTCCAATGGAGTTGATGTATATCATAAATAGAAGAGGTCCAAGGATTGAGCCTTGAAGTACCCCTCTCCTGAGTGGAAGAAATGGAGAGATGGAGCCGCCTAACTTTACCTGTTGGAGTCTAGCTGACAAGTAACTGTTGAACCATGCCAGCACCAGGCCAGAGATAACATGCCAATTTTGCATATTGAGGAGTAAATCATGATTGACTGTGTTGAATGCTTTGCTGAGATCCAGGAAGACAGCCCCTATGATTTGTTTGTTGTCCATGGCAAGGAACCAATCATTTGTAACTAATGCCAGAGCTGAAGTGGTGCTATGGGAAGGGCAAAATCCAGATTGGGCGGGGTTTACCAGGTTTGTCTTATCGAGATAGTTCCTAATTTGAGCATTTACCAATTTTTTGAGAATCTTGGAGATCAGAGGCAGAACTGAAATAGGACAGTAATTATTTAAGTTCATAGGGTCACCTGATTTAAATAGAGGGAGCACTTGAGCTATTTTCCATGCCTCCGGTACAGTACCTGAGCTAATGGAAAGGTTAAAGAGGTGTAGGATGGGGGCCGTAAGGCACCAGAGATCCACTTTGATAAATTACGGTTCTATTCCATCAGTGCCAGTGACTTTTCTGTTATCTAGTTGGAGTAGAAGGTATTTTACCACTTTGTACTGGAATGGAGTGAAGGCGAAGATGGTGCAGGGAGATGTCGGGGAATGTATGGGTGTGTTGGTGGTAAGGGAGGTGGCTTTGGGATGAATTGAATGCAAGGCCCACAGTAGAGAAGTGCTCATTAAAGCTGAGTAGGATGTCAGATTTGTCATAGAGGTGAGTACCCTTGAAGGAGATCATACCGAGTAGAGGGGAAGTCAGTTTATTGCCTTCTACTTACTTGACAATGCACCAGAACAAGCTGGAATTACCCTTAGCAATGCCGAAGGCAGATACGTAGTAGTTTGCCTTTGTATCCCTGATAGTTTTGGTGCAGTTATCATGATAGGCTCTAAAAGCTGCCAAGTCAGAAGGGAATTTGTTCCATCTGGCAGTAGCCCACAGGCAGTCCCTGATGTTTAGCGCAGCCCTTAGTTCAGCTGTGAAGCAGAGGCAGGTGATCTTCCATGTTCTGCATTTTAGCATAGGGGTGTGTCTGTTAATGATGACTAATAGGACTTTGTTGAAAAAAGAGACTGCATCATTGATGCTGCTTGTCAGGTAGGAGTCCGTCCAAGATATATTACTGAGTTCAGACAAGTAGTGGGGAGAGATTGACTTTGAGGAAGCTCCTTTTCCAAGTAAACCTGTTGACTGACTTGCGAGTAGGTTGTCCTCTAATACAGGCCATAATGCAATGGTCGCCAGCATCATTATGGAAAACAGCAGTATGGGTGATCTTATGGTGCCTGTTGGTAATGATTAAATCGATCAATGACCCGTTTGAGTGGATTTGGAGATTTGGTTGAGTAATATGTGATATTAACTGGGTAAAGCTGGATTCATCGCAGAAGTCTTTAAGTTGAGAGCTTTTGTTGCAAGTTTTTAGACAGTCGAGATTGAAATCTCCAAATACGATGATCTTGTTCTGACTTTTGTCAACAATATCTAATAAGTAACCTAGGAGCTCAAGGCCCCCCCAAGGGTGGCCTGTAACAACCTATTATTGTTAAAGTTTCACTGTGTGATAGAGAGCTGTTTAGCATTAAGGAGCAATGTTAGAATCAGTAAACTTATTTTTGATGTAAATTGCCATACTCCCTCCCCTGGTTGCTGTGTCACTACAAAAAGGTTGTAGGACATGAAGGATAACCCAGAGTCAGGAGTGGATTTTTTCAGCCAAGTTTCTGTTATTACTAGAATATCCGGGTCCATGTGGGCAATCCATGCCTGAACAAGGTCTTGTTTTTTCAATAAGCTGCATACATTGAGATGCAGACACTTCAGGCCTTTAGTGGTTGCAAAGTCAGCAGGTGGAGCTAGTTCCTGTGGTGGTACAGGATTTAGTTTGACATGACCTGTACAAATTAGGAGTAGGAAGGTTAAGTATTTTACCCACCTACAGAGCAGTTTAAATTTGCTGGGATTTGTGTGCCTGTAAGATGAATAGATTCTAGGTACATGTATACCAGTGTAGTGGCAAAAGGAAGGATATAAGGCATAGAAAGCCAGTAAGGTTTGAAGGGGATGTGGATGAGAGGCTGTAAGGAGTATTGCCAGTAGAGACATGGGAGGGTCCCAGAGGGGGTTTAGTGCTGGATGTAAGACAGAGAAAGGGGGGCAGGGGTGAGTCCCTAGCGAAGAAGTTGAAATAACTTTATTGCTAAAGGTAGGGGTCTCTGGGAACATGGGTGAATCAGGGAAGGAAGTGGTGTGAGCATTAGAGAGTAAGGAGAAAAGGAGGAGTAGGTGAGAAGTGAGAACAGGGATGGGGAAGTTGAATGTTTGCACAGTGTTGCTACTCTGACACCTAGCAAAGCACTGCAAGAAAGAGCACTAGGTCTCAATGTGAGCATTTTGGGTGAGGAGGGCTAGTACTAATGGAATTGGAGCTGATACCAAAAATTGTGGGACCAAAGCAAATGTTCCAAGCAGGATGCACAGTAACTGCCTGAAATTTGTGTGATAAGATTAGATGGGGTAGAATTCCCATGGAGGATTCAGAAATTAGCCCTGCAGATGCACCAAAGCTTAATATATGAATAGGATATGTGTAGAAAGAATGGCAACCTGTAGAACTGGCAGTGGACTGTATTGGCTTGCCAAATTAACTTACAACCAATGGGAGAGGGTGGGGGAAGGGAGGAGCACACGTGTATTTAATAGAGGCTGGGGTCGGGGCAGGTGGGCGGGAGAATATGCAGATTCAAACTATCCAGGTTTAAACAGATCTTGAAGGAAATCCTCACACTGAATCTGTGCACCAATTACATGCAGGGAGGAATATAGCTGCACCACTCAAAACCCAGGGATTGAATTCCCTGCAGAAGGGAGCTTGGTGTACCTTTTTGCAGAGTTGGCCACCAGGCAGGTGTGGAGGCACTGCCGGCAGGAGACCACCAAGCGGCTGCCTTGCTGTGAGTGAGGGTTGCCCAGATCAAGGGCAGAATTTGTAGACAGGAGGGAAAGAGACAGGTTACAACTTAAATCAGAACAAGCGTGGGATTTAGCAGCAGGGACAAAGAAGAGAAAAGTGGGAGAGTAGGAAAGTAGACCGATTAAGGAAGGGGAGGTTTTGATGGCTTTGCCTGGCAGGGGATAATTTGATTTGGCATCACTGAAAGTGAGAGAATCAACAGTTCAACCTTTGTAAAAGAGCTTTTGGCTCAAAGGTGTTGTAATCCAAGAAAGAAAGAAATATTTCACATTTTTCTTCTTCTCTCACTACTAGTCATTCTACTTTAATTGGCACTTCTTATATATAGATATGTATCATTTGACAGCTTCTTAATACTTGTAATAAATTATACCTGTACTGGCAAAACTCCTCAAACTAAGTGCTATTTCATCATCTGCTGCAACACGCAGGTACATATTAACTCTTTACTGTAAAATGCTTCTCTCCAGTCATGCTGTATGTTAATAATGGCATTTGTCCTATAATAGAACCCTTATCTTTTTCCCAGCACTCCACTATGATTTCCTGATTAACATGCCAGTATGATTTTCAGGCTTATCCATCCAGTACTCCACAGTTCGGTTGCATTCACATTTCATCTAGCATGATGCCGCAAAAATGTTCTCCTCAGTACTAAATGAAAATGTGTGATATGTTCTCCCAATTTTAATATTTTAATTAAAGGTTACCTCTCTTAACTAAAGGTTACCTGGACTTTGCATCATTGGGCCCTTTGTCATGGTACAAATGTTACAAAGTGAATCTCAGTGGCTTTGGAAAGAATCCTATAATACATTTTAGGAAATGGGCTTTTAATTTGGAGGCATCTGATTGGCTTCTACCCATTCTACCAGGGTACATTAGCTTTCAATAGATGCCCACCAAATAAAAAGTACCAACCTAAACCTGCCTCATGCCATGCCAAGTATCCTTATGCCCAGACTGCTTCATCATTGGCTGAAGCACTGGCACAAAATTTCAAACTGACGCCATTTTTTTGCATCCCTTAGCGAGACCATGCTGCTGGTCACACAAAACACACCAACAAATGTATTTGCCATTGATTTATATATTTTTCCCACAACAAAAACACATATATTGAATGTTTTTTACTCTCCTTTACTAATATCAGTGGGCACAGTTACATTTTAAACTGCACATCCGCATTTGTTTATCTCGATAACTTAATCAGGCAGTCTCCTCCCCCCAACAAAAACCAACATGTCACATAAAGCATTCACTCACTACAAAAATACACACTTGGCTAAATATAAAGTAAAAGTGCTTTAGTGCTTTAATGAAATCAATCTGGTAAACTCTCCCAGATGTTCAAGAGTCCCATGGTACCATAAAGTTCAGCCAATGTAGTAGCTGCCTAAAGCCGGCAGCGTATCTCCATCAATGGTACAGTAGGTGCAAGTAACGAACAGGCCATCACTGCTCCTTGGTCTAATTCTCTGCATCGACTTAGTACTAAAAACTTAGCCCTTCTCAATATCTCAGCTAAAAAAAATGGAACGCCAATACTAGGGAAAAGAAAAGCATAAAAATGTATCTATTTCAGCAGCTTTACTATTTCCTGCCAGCACAAGCCACTTCACTACGTGCTCCGTGGCAACCAGAAACAGTATTAAAAATGCTCAACTGCAGTGCTTTGATTAGGAAAAAAACATAAATGTTAATAGCAGGAACATTAAACCTGCCATTTCCCAAGTTTTTCTTGATCTAAAGAAATCATCGACATGGCTTTGACTGACCTTATTTCTGGTTCTGATGCTGTGGCCACTGTGTCAAAAAGCATGGCACATGTAGTTATGATTGTTTCATGAATAAAAATAAATGTAGAAAAAACCAAAACAGATGTACTGTTCGATTGTGTGTGTGTGTGTGTGGGGGGGGGACCATGAGACCAGATCAAAAGTCAGAAATACAGATGCTCAAGTACAAGGAAAATCCCTACTTCACCAAAAAAAGTCACTCTAATGCAGGCGGAGGAACTATTTTAATACAAAAATGTATTTTAAATTATTTCTTTATTTACATAATTTTATTAAACCTTTTTCTTTTACAGTGCCCAGTTTCTTTCTTAGCACAATAATACCCTCCAGGGTGAGCGGTATGGGAAATACTGGACCTTCCAGGAGCTATAACGCCCTCCACCTGTGGTATTGGGCCTCATTATTTGTTTATTTGTTTATTTCAGAGATCAGATATACCTTTGAGTCATAGACTCCTTTACAATGGTTCCACGTCACATGTAATAGATACAGATACACAATACAGAATGCAGAATATACAGGACAATAAATGTTACAGAGTAAAGACATTTTTATTTTTTAAGAAAAAATAAATTGGCTAAAACTTCAGAATAGAACAGTTTGAGACAGTTAGAAAGAAATGGAACTTAACATCCCTGAAGAGGCGGAAATAGAGATGTACGGAGGCAACGAGGCCCTTGTCAAGAAGTAGAGGGATGGGGAACTGCTTCATGTGCAGTTGCAGATTGTAGTGGAGTGAAGGTGGGCTCTTAGGTGCATTTTGAAGTGACCAATTCTTTGATCAAGGCGCAAGGAGGAGGTAGGTTATTCATCCACAAGGGTGCTCTGTAGCAAAAGATCTTTGGAAATGGGTTTATGCGACAGGGAGGAACAGAGAGGCGGTGGGAGTCAGAGCTACATGTGTGCTGAGTTTTGAGTCCAAGGTGATTAAATGGGAGAGTGCAGCGGGAGAGGCCAAGGAGATTTTTTAGCAAAGACACAGGTGTGGAATTTTATCCTGTTGTCTAGGTTAAGCCAATTGGTGTCCTGGTATAGTACGAGTATGTGTAAACCTGTCACACCTAATATCAGGTGGCAGGCCTTGTTTAGGACAAGTCTAAGACTATCAAGGGCTGAGGAGCTTGCCCACCGAAAGTCAGAAGGCCATAGTCGAGCAGGAAAGTATCGAGGAGGAGATAGCAAGCTTAAGGGCTTCTGGGGTTAGGCAATGTTTAAAGCGGTGCAAAAGCCCTAGTCTAATATTTAGGGCCTTAGATAATTGCTGAATATGCCCATGATAGGTAAGGCCAGAATCCAAAGTGATGCCTAGGTACTTAAAGGAATGCACAAATTCCAGGGGGGTCTGAGATGCAGATAATATTTGAGGAAAACGTCCTAGCCTGGGGTTCTGCTGATGCGCAAAAAGCATACCTTTGTTTTTTTTATAGTTAATAATAAGGCGTTGAGAGACAAACCAGTTTTCAACAGCCTTGAAGGAGGACTGTAGGGAGTGGTGGAGTTGAGAGAGGTCTGGGTTGGAGGAGAAGATGACAGCGTCATCAGCATATAACAATAGGATGGAGGGCCTGCCCCTGGATGGTCGTGATTGCCAAACCAGCCACCCTGTCGGGTATTATTGCTTGCATAACCTCAGTCTGACAGAGAATCAGGTAAAGAATCACACTATGGTATAACATCTAAAAGGAGACAATGAAGGCCTGTGGTTGTAATGTGGAGCTGTGAATCTAGGGATGGGGGTTAAAATCCCACAACACCCATTAACTCGTCTTTTGTCCCAAAGATTGCAACTTTGTTCCAGGTATGTAAAGTGGCTGAAATATTGCTTTTATATATATATATACATCTTGTTCGAGGCTTTCAAGTGGTACCATAGACTCCCTTGAAACCCTCTTGTGCAGTGTGCTCTGTGATACAAGGCCCAGTTCTATGTCATGAATCATAAAGTCACAAAACAAACTGTTGTGTTGCTTTTTTTTCCCAATATATTTATAGTTAGGTCTTATCAAATTCTACTGTCTGTCTTAGCAGCATTATGATAACCACATCCATTAAGTCCTGTCTGGCATGTCACTGGTGGACTTGAGATAGTATACTATTCTACATCCAGCACCTCTGGTAGACAAGCATTTCTAAATGTTGGTCTTGCTCTGTGGAACTGGTCCCTCCCACAATTCCTGGGAGATCATTTGCCCAGTGACCAGAGAAGCAATCCCTGGTCACTACCTTCACAGGTCAAATGACCGGGAAGAAAGTGACCAATGGCCATTGCCCTGAGCTGTTGTGGGCCATGAGTGACCAGGAGCAGGGAGGAGCAAAGGCCAGGCTACTAATGGGCTGGTCAGTAGAGAATCTTCTTCTTTCTGACTGGACCACAGGAGGCTTAACAAGTCCCTCTAAGACAGGATCCTTCCAGGCAGGCCTTGGGGCTATTACTGCTGACCAGTTAGGCCTGGGGATAGGGGAGTGGAAGCATGCGAGCATCCGTTACTGGGGGAAAATACAAAAATCACACATGCCCACACAATGCAAAGCTGGGGGAAGTCAGCCTCAGGTCTTTTGGGTGAGGCTGAATTAACATCAGGCTGGCAGTTAAAAAAAAAAATTCCTGGGAAGGTTTCACTTCCCCCATTGGGGCCAGGGACATTTATGGTAGGGAGGCCTGGAAGATTCCAAATGGGGGAAATACTAGCCAGGAGATTGTTTGGGGGCAGTTGGTGGGAGTGGGAGGAACAGTGCCACTGAACTGAGCCCATTGTGAAGCTCCATCTTCACTCAGTCCACAACCCAGCAGGTGGACTTAAAGGTCGGTACTGGCCTGCGGTTCCCCAGAGGTTTTCCCTGTGTTGTGGTTGCCGTTGATCGATGCGGTCACTGCTGGGAATTGCCCTTGGGCTGTTTGGGTGGGGGCATCTGCTGGTAAGTGTCAAGGGTCACGCAAGAGGCCCCTGCCTTGAAGGTTCTGCAGAAGGCTTGCAGCAGTTTAACTCCAGGTGGTGAAATACAGAGCACAGGTCGAGCAGGTAGAGCTATGTAGGACTCTCGATCAGGACTGTTCAAATGTTTCCATGGCTCCTTCCATGGGCGATGGTCAGGAAGCACCATCTTCACATCCCTTTTTCTGCAGTGACGACACTCGTGGGTGGAACAGTCTCTCAGCCTCGCAAGAGGGAATGGGAGGGTGCTGCAGTACTAGTATGGAGGGCTCCTACTCTTACAAGCTCCTCGCTTGAGATTTGGGCAGCCATATTACTGGAGGGCAAACAACAGCTTCATAATGCAAAGGATAGGGCCTCCCAATCTTGCATGAGATCATGAGAGATTTTGGTGGCCATCTTGTGTAGGGTGTACAGAACACAGCGATCAGGCCCATTTTGGTGCAGCATTTGTCTGAGGAGTTGGGGGTGATGGTGAACTCATCCCATCATTTACTCTCACAATTGCACAGTCTCTCAACTGTTACTCGTGGGTCCGGAACGCAAGAGAATGGGGGAAGATCTTTAAAAAAAAAAAGGAAGCAAAAGGGGGTGGGAAGAAATATGTCACGGTGTGAGCTACCCTATCCATGTTGGAGTATGTGCAAATAAAAAATAGAAAACCCAAGCAAGTAGCAAGGAAGGGTGAGAGATTTAGCCAGGCATGGGTGCTACTGCAGGGTGGGGTGGGCACATGCAGAGTATCCTGACTGTGGTCCCAGAACCCATGGCTGACGCACAGCACGGCTGGTCACCAATGCCTATCCCATGGTTCTCCCCATGCATGCCTGGCCCTGCTATCTCAGGGGTGTGTGTAAATCTATGCTGGGAACTGGAGGGTGGGGGCTTGTTCACCACCCTCAGGTTTCCAACCTTAGCCCTGGGCCCCATGGGGATGGCAGCAGTTTTTTGGGGGTGGTAATGTGGGGAACAATATCTCAGTGTCAAATGAGCCTTCCCCACCAACAGTGCTGGCAGTAGCCCAAGGACCAGGAGGGGATTATGGGCCCAGGCAGGAGGGGTCATTACTTGCCATGGAGCCACCTCCGGCACCCTCAGGATGGAATGACAGCAGTGCCCAGCAGGGCGGTGTCTTGGCACAATCGCATGTGGATCTAGCAGTGAGGCAGGTTTGGGGGCTGGATCAAGAGGGGCAGTCCTGACAATGAGCAGCATTGCACAGCAGCAGCCATTGGGGCCTGCAGTGGTTCCAGCAATAGTACAGGAGCCAGTGCCCCCTGCTGTGCCCCCTTGAACAATCCAGCAAAATCACTGGGAATATGTGGGAGTGGATGACCCCATGAACATCCATTTAACAGCTGTGGTCAGGGACAAAATTTAGAAGGGGGAATACATAGAAATGTTCCAGCTGCTACATCGGGAGCTCCCCAATGCAGCAGACAAGGATAAGCTGAAGCAGGAAAAGCTGCATAGGCCAAGGTCACCACACACCTTCAAGAACTGGGCAGCTTCCTTCGATATTTTTATTTCCATATATTGTGGGAAGTTCCAGCAGAAAATTGAGCAATTGCTGAAGTACAGGGATAATATCAAGTCAGTGCACCTGGCTATGAGGGAATGCTTGCTTGCGATATGACGTGGTCTTCGGATGTGTCTCACTAGATCACTGGAGATGAATTGGGACAAAATTGATCATGACCTGTGGTGCAGGCACATGACCTGAGCAAAGCCAAAAATG
Source organism: Neoceratodus forsteri (assembly GCA_016271365.2). NCBI lineage: Eukaryota > Metazoa > Chordata > Ceratodontiformes > Ceratodontidae > Neoceratodus > Neoceratodus forsteri. The sequence continues at coordinate 43,616,788 of JADMNL010000035.1, forward strand.
TAGCTCATACCACAAGGGGCACATGGTGAATAGGACCCACTGGCCAGGGCAAAAGAAGTGGGAACATGCAGGCAGTATAACACTGGGAAATGTTTTGGGAATACTGCAAATTCCATTATGAGTGCAGCAGTTGTGGTGGTAAGCACAAGGCTAACACCTGCCTGGGAGGTGGGGGTCCCCAGAAAGGGGATTGCAGTCTGACAACAAGCAGGGGGCAAGCATGCAAAAAGCCTGGTGAGGTCACCCATAAGAACTGATCATATTTCTGTCTGGCTTGACCGCTACCCTTGCAGAAAGGACACATGCTACTTACTGGGGGCTTCTGTAATGGGTTTTGCATTCCCTTCCAGGGCCATGCATCTCCATGACAGTGCATAACCTAAAATCAGCATATGCACTGTGTGACATGGTGGCAAAGAAGATCCGCAAAGAGGTGGACACTGGGAGGGTTGCGGAACCTTTTGAGGATCTTCCACTGAGCACTTTAAGGATATTGCCCCTAGGGGTGGTCCCCAAGAAGGCATCAGGGGAGTTCAGGTTAATTCATTACCTGTTTTACCCTGAAAGGGCATCAGTGAATGATTTCATTAGCCCCAAAGACAGTGCCATGCATCTTTTGATACAGCGATCAAGTTCATTCAGAAAGCAGGCAAGGGTGCCCAGTTAGCAAAAAGTAATACATAATCCACTTTTCACTGCTGCCAATCAGCTTGCAGGATTTTAAATTGCTGGGTTTTCCTTCTGTGGTGAATTCTATTACAACATGTCCATTCTCATGGGTTGCTCCATTTCATGTGCAGGCGTCGAGGCTTTCAGCTGCTTCTTTGAATGGGCCATCATACAAAATAGCGGCATCTGCAGGATAACACATTATTTGGATGACTTTCTGTTCATTGGGGCAGCTGGCATTTCTGAAAAAAGGCACTCACTTGCTGGACTGGTTCGAGGTGCCATTGGCACATGGAAAAACTGAGGGGCCGGTAACTACAGTGGTGAGCATATAAAAGTTGTTCAGTAATGAGTTATACCACTCAGTACCACTCCTGCTGTGCAGTACAAACGTGGTAGCTCATTACCGCAGTGAGGAAGGTCTGATCAAGGTTTTCTTTTTAAATGCAGTTTATCACTTATCCACAAGACAGCAAGCATGAGCTATTACAGCAAAACTGTGTGCCTGTAGTGTAATTCATCCTCCACCCATCAATTAACCTGCAGTTGGCATCAGGCTGCTGTTCAGGGACACTGTCAGATTAAGAACCTAATTGTAAATATATACTGCATAGAATCACTTTTGTCTCCTATCCATTACAGTATATTGTGTTATTTTTCAATAAAGTTTTAAATCTGAACCATTGTCTGTGTGTCCCGGTGTGTTTCTGTTTGTTTATTTTTATGCATTTTGGCGTTAGGTCAGTAGGTCAGTACAGTACTGTAGGTGTATTTTCATTTTAATGATTTTATGGCTGTGCTCAATTTCTTTTATTTTCTGTATTCTGAGTGATCGTATCACAAAATCCTCCTTCCTTTGCAACACAGTTTGTGTGATGTGCCAGAAAGTGCCATGGTTTCTCTCAGCAATTCAAATACTTGTTTATTTAGTATCCCACTGTTTCAATTTTTTTTATAAAATATATACTTCCTAAAATGTGTTTTTCCCTGATCACAGAATACAAGTAAAAGATCTTATCAAGGGATCCTGTCAAATTACCGGCTTACAGTACACTTCTGCAGCACTGTACCACCACACATTGCAGTGGTACTGGGCATCAATACTTTAGCGCAAAGGTTTTTTCGATCTCCATTCTGCGCAAATCCTATATATAAACACAAGTGAGGGGGTCGCCAAAACATCTACTGCAGCCCTAAAAATTCTCATAGTCAGCATAGCAGACACTTACCACGAGCAGAATAATGAAACCAAGGTATAGTGAAATGCAACCCTCCCCCAAATAGAGTCTCACTAATAGACACACACTCTAATTAAGGATGCCTCTACTTATTACTATTAAGCACAGAATGGAAGCAGGGACATAACTGAATTTAAAGAAGACCAATTTTACCCTGGAGATCAGTGACAAGAAGTGCTCATACCCTTAACAATGAAGATTAAAGAGGCTGCTTCAGAACATGCTCAGAAAACAAAAATCACAAGGTGATTTTGGAAATGTTTTAACTTGCCTCAGCAGAGACAATTTGCAAGGCAAAGAAGTAAAAAAAAAACATAGAAATTAAGAAAATGATTAAAGATACCACAAAATATTACTAGCTTAAGTATTACTTTGCATCAAAAACATGTACAGTATGGTGGTGATTGACAAAAAGTTCAATCAGCTAATTAAACAGACCAAATAAAGGGGGCAGTCCACAGGAGTCCAGCCAGGCAGGAGTGCCTCTTATCCAGCTCCGTTAAGAACTGGATTACATAGTCAGTAAAGCAGACCTTCCTGACATAGTCCTCATGATCACTAAGGCCTTGTTTGCACTACAGCATGCTTAAGCAATTCATTTAAAAAAAATGGATTAGTGCTTACCGTGCTACAGCATTCATACTGTAGCTCACTTCTGTAATCTGTTTCAGGCAATGCATGCTTGAGCGTTCAGATTTATCTGTGTAATCCATGTTAAATTCAGCAGCATGTAAGCTGCTTACCATCATGAATGCTGAGTCGTGATGTATCCCAGCATTCCTTTGTCTGTTGCCATGGATTTGTTTAGAAATGGCGGCCAACATGGAGATGCTTTTTGTCACTGCATGCTGCTGGCTATTTGATGGGTTATTGGTGTAGAATTGGTGAAATGAGGAGGAGAAGGCTGTGTATGCAGCGCAGACAGTGTGTGCTCAATCAGTTAATGGTTAAACTGCATAGTTTATTGTTTATACTGCATTGTGTAGTAGGCACTGCATACATGTCATTTAGTTTTGAAAAGAACATTTGGTGCAGAGAGTGAAGCTTAGTGTAGTGGGATGACATTGTGCTTTGTACTTGGAGAGAGGAGGACTGGATCAGCAATTTTTGAATGTCCCAGGCTTCATTTAACATGCTGTGCACACAGCTGTGAGACTCCATTGCCAGATGTGACACTCATTTAAGGCAATGTGTTCCAGTGGAGGAATGAGTGGCCATCACTCTCTGGAAGCTGGCCACTAACATCGAATACTGAACACTTGGTCACCTGTTTGGTGTTGGACGATCAACTGTATATGAAATTATTGTGGATGTTTGTGAGACAATTGTCAATATCGTTCATGTCACGTGTGGTATGGATATCAAATGTCAGTGATGTGGCCAATAGATTTGAGCATGAATGAGGCTTCCCTTGTCGTGGTGGGGCAATTGACTACTCATTTTGCCATTATCTGTCCTCCTAACTATGCCACAGACTACTTCAACAGGAAGAGCTACTACTCAGTTGTAATGCAGTGGTGGACAATAAATAATGTTTCCAAGATGCCAATATTGGTTGGTCTGGAAGGGTACATGATGCCTGTGTTTTTAAGAATAGTTCACTATACAGAAAAGGGCAGGAGGGTACATTGTTTCTACCCAGCACAAAAGAAATTGGTGGAGTGACTGTTCCAATAGTTATCATAGGAGACCCTGCATACCCACTTCTGCCATGGGTCATGAAACCATTCCCTGATTATAACGACCCACGTAAACATAATTACAGTTATAGACTTAGTCATGCCCGCGTGGTGGTGGAGTGTGCGTTTGGCCAGCTGAAGGGCAGGTGGCGATGTCTCCTAAAGTGACTGGACTTTTCCCTGGATCATGTCCCCACTGTTATTGCAGCTTGTTGTGTACTCCACAACAAGTGTGAGACAAAATCTGAGCAATTTTCTGCCTGAGTGGATGGATGACAGTGACATGTTCCAGCAGCCAGAAGCACATCATGGACGGCATGAGCACAGCAGCACAGTAAAGTTATGTCATCAGTCACATGCTGTTCATGACACCCTTGCCACCTACCTTGAGACAGTGGTATGAAAAGTTGGACAGCTGAGTGCACCTGAGTTGATATAGGTAATGTCACCCATGCAAGTAAATATTAGTCATGCCATGCATAATTAAGGCCTTTTTATATTGCTCTCTAGTTTGAATTGTTTGTGACAGTGTTCTGAGTTCAGAAGAGGCAGAGCAATAACAGTTGCTTACTGCACCCGTCACATTACAGTAGACAGTGAATTGCTATGAATGCTCTTGCTCCACAAATGGGCATTGTGCTAATGTGCAACAGAAGGGAATAATGAAATAATACTGCAGTTGCACAATGTAACTAGTTCAGTAGCTGATTTCATCTGTAGTGTACTGTTTTGGGTATACTGACTTCATATACAAAAAAATTGCCTTAAGAACAACAAACAACTTAGCCTAACAAAGCACCAGCAGAAAACACAGCAAACATTTTTACTGCAGAAAGAAAAACAGTCACACATCGCATGACTGGCGATACCAGTGCACTGAGTTGTTACTGTGCGCATATTGAATTGAGTTGCATAACAAAGGAAAGTATTAGACCAGAAAGACACAAAACTGGTAGTTCAAAAACAGATAGTTTATTTACCTTTATGTGTTCTGATTTATTTTTAAAAGTTCAGTTAAGATGGAATAATTCCACTAAAAACATTTAAAACCATTTTATAACTGGTAAGTGAATAAAAAACTGTTCTTAAAACTTTCAAACTTCAGACAAAACCACAAATTGACTTATCAACAGCATTTCGTTCGTATTTCAATAATAAAATTTTCATAACTTGTTAACACGTATTATTATCTGTACTCTACTTATTTCAATATCTACCTCATTACTGCGGTACCATTCACAACTCAGTCCATGTGAAATCATCATTGAACGACTTCTGACTTAGTCCTTGGCTTCTTGTTGGTGTTTGGTAATACGTCCCCTGATTTGGGCATACATTTCCTTGAGTGTTGAAACAGCTGCCTGCATTGCCATTGGCATGCACATTACACATTGCTCCATGTACAGTGGCCTGAGATAACACAGCTTGAGGTGGTGGCAATGGGTTTGGCACTGGCTGGCACTGGGGTGGCTGATGAGGACTGTGGAATATCTGCATCAGGTTATTAAAAAAAGCTGCTGATTGCTCTGCCTCTAAGCGGCGCCATACGTTCCTCCATTTCAAGCTCTGCCTTTGCTCTCTCTGCCTCTGCATCCATCATTTGTTTATGCTGTTCAGCAAGGAGCTTCCTCGTGGGCTCAAACAGAGATTCCATTATATCCTGCAGCTGACTAACTCTCTTTTGTTCCTGAGGTTTTGCAGTGGTTCACAGGAACTGGGTCCTTTGGAAAAAGATTTTGATGGTGTATTGGTGGATGGTGTGTCACTGTCCACTGAGGAGCTCTCGATGAGGGAGTTGCCATGGCACTGCAGTCTCTGAGGTATCTGCAGCCGCATCCCATTGTCATCCACTTCTGACTCTGCAACACAAAAGAATAAGTTATCCTACATAGTTCTGAATACCATGATTAGTAACTGCACGTACATGGGATAAATTAGGTGCATATGGTTGTGTGACTCTTAACTATAACTATGAGAGGAGGTTTAGGATGCTAGTCAGGAATAACTTCTTCCTGGAAAGGGTGGTGTACAATTGCATTGCAGAAACAGGTGATGTCATGGAAAACAGTGGGCAGCCAAGAGAGGATGTGCAGAGGCAGTGGACAAGGTGTGGACCCTGCAATGCTAACAGACAAAGCCTGTGTTCAGGTGAAACGTGCGTGAGGAGTTTGTCCATGATTACACTAGTCTGCACTTTATGTTCGCTGCCGTCATGTTTCTTGATATAAGTAAAAAAGTTTTTGAATATCAGTAAAGTGTGGTGAGTTTTCTTGTCCTATAAAGGTGTGCCAAGACTTGTTCATTTGCCATTATTGCCTGGTCTTAGAGCACCCATACCTCTTTGCTGCTCTCTCTCTCTTATTGCTAATGCCAACAGACTACAGTGGCCTTCTTCAGCTGTCTTCATCATATGTTTTTACAGCTGTACACAATGTAGTTCACCACAGAATGTACATCATGTTATCTTGAAGTCTGTGTGACAGTGTGGGGGGGCATAAAGGTAAATGCACAGGAATATTTACTTGACATAGGCAGATCGAATTTAGGCATGTCTTTAACTGTATCCCCATTAGCAACTGGTGGCTGTGGTTGTTCTGCACTTTCCAGGACTACTGTGGGCTCTGTTGCTGGTCGGGTGCATAGGATCCTGTCCAAAGCATCATAAAATGGGCAGACTACTCTACGAGATCCTGACCTTTTATTTTGATCTTTAGCCTTATGGTACTTTCCCTTTAGCTATTTAATCTTCTCCCCACATTGGTCTATGGTATGCTCAATGCCGAGACTAGCAAGGTGTTCAGACAATTTTTGGTACACCTTGGTATTTTTATGCACCAAATTAAGTTCATTCTGTACAGTCTCTGTGGATCAAAAATCAGTAAGAGCTCTCACTGCTTCGTCTGTCCATGATGCTCCGCAATCTGACATTTTTATAATAAATTGAAGGTATTCCTGTATGCAGCACACACACTGGTTTGACAGATAAAGATGTTCCCTCTTTAATCTTTCCCTCGTGAAGTTCGCGCATGATGAGGGAACCATGTGATAGGCACAGGGGGTTCTGGGACATCGGAGGACCAACAAGCATGGATGGATGTGTGTTTCCACGTTTGCACTGTAAGTAACTCATTTCACTATCTGAACCGAATTCTGGAAGCGTGCTTAAGCCCTGGTCTCATCAGGGTTTGAGCACGCTTCCAAAATTGTGAGTTAGAACTGAGTTGTGTGCAAGCGCAATCTGAGCTACACGCATTTGAAGTGGTTCAAGTGCTCTGAACCATTTCAAATGCCCTAGAGGGAATGGGGCCTAACTAATGCCTCAGTAAAGTGATGTGTCTAGGAGACATTAATAAATCCATTTTGTTAATACTAAATTACCCTGAGAGTTGAGTTAATGGGGTCAGAAACTGAACAGCTTGCAGACATCCTGGAGTTCAAGTTCAATGCCTGTTAATAGAGGGGAAAAACAAAACCATCAAAAATGTAAAATAGCCTACTTGTAGAATGCCAGTCCACTGATGTGGACTCTAGTAGGTAAAACATTAAAGCACTGGTCCAGCCATTAAACAGAAGAAAAAAAACAGTTAAAAGAAGTAAGTCACCAGGTAACTCCACCCTACAAATACCTGAAAAAACATCAGCACCTGACTGGGATGATACGTTTTATATCACAAAATATTTATTAAATGAAGTTTCCATTCCATAAAGCATAGATGTTAATTTAAAGGACAGTAACACTTGTCTGCATAGGCACATACTAATCAGCATAAAATGCTTCCAACAAATCTTAATATTCAATGTGTTAGTGGAGCACACAACTACTAAAATTGTGGTTCAGAATAGTCTCATATCAATGCTTATATATTCTATCAGGTTTATAAGATTAACAGAGACAGCAAGAAATTAGAAAGTGTAAGTGCCGGTATAAATAGTAAAGTAAATATGTATGCCACATATAGAAAAATGTCCAAAGAAAAGTCTTTCTCAGTACAAATTGAAAACAATCTATCAATCAAAGTGAAATTAGATCAGCAAGAAATAGTGAATGGCAGGCAAACTTATAAAACCTCCACCTTACAAGTGTGTGTGGGGGGGCACAAAGGCCATATAATGTCAACCTTTAGCAGAGCTCTTCTGGAAGTGTGGCATCCATCTTAAAGAAAGGATAACCAGTAAATATTGTTCGCTCCAGACAAACTCTGAAAAGTGGCTGTATCTGTTTGGGTCCAGCCATTAAACAGAAAAGAAAAAAAAACTGAAAAGAATTAAGTCATCAAGTAATTTCACCCTGCAAATACCTGAAAAAAACACCAGCACCTGACTGGGATAAGTTTTCTATCACAAAATATTTATTAAATGAAGTTTCCATTCCATAATGCATAGATATTCATTCAAAGTGATTGTTCAGTATCAAGGCGCATGCAAACACTCAGAGTGCCCTGACCAGATTTCCGTTATGTATTATTCAGTCACAAATAAAATGATGCTCTAGGAGATGCTGACATGTGCAATGATTCTGCATGTTTTCTTCCTGTATGGATGGCAATGTTTTGTGCATCATATCTTCAGTCAAAACATTATGTATCACAAAAACACTGCAAGGAATATTAATTTTTTCATTGCCTTCAGTTCTACCCATTTCATTACAAATCCTCCCGTGTTTCAAGTACCCCCACACACACATACACACATTTCTATTTTCTCATCTTCATCATGCTATTCTTTTCTTTTCTTCCCATTCCTTTTACATATTGGACATTCGAGTTATAAATGTTATACGGTACATTTTTTTGCAGGAATATACTTAAGATGAATAAAGTTTTATTTTGTCCTACATTTACTTACAATGCATTAATAACATGCAAAAGTACTTTTAAAGTTCTTTCTCTGTCACACCTTTTCATGGAGTTGGAGGCCCATTCCAGACCTTTGAATTGGAACACCTGGAAAAGGAGACAGACAAAAGAACTTCTTAAAAGGAATGCAAGTGGATTTTTAACTTCAAAGTTTGTCAGCCTTATGGGCTGAATGAAGAATTAGATTTTACACCATTTCTATAGAACACTAATCTGAATATGTACCTAGCCATAAATTATACCCTCGGTTTTCATGCTTAATGGTCCATTTTTCCTGTAGTTCTTCTCTCTCGTTACCTATAAGATGGCAGCTACAAAAAATCAGATGAACCTTTGAAATTCACTTTGTCAGTTGTTATGGGACAGGCACCTCAGATAACAGCTTTAGAAGTAGTGGGGATGTGGAGGAGGTGTTGGAGTGGAACTGGGTGACAAAAATAAATCTAGTGCTAGTATGAATGCATTCAGTGAATTATAAAAAATATATAAAATCGATTAACATTAGATGTTAAGTAGACAAAATGTAAGGGAATTCATACAAACTGTGGCCAAAAAATTATGAGTTGAATAACGGTGAACTCACTAGTCTTGACTTTTTATGATAGTCCACTGACTGACTGGTCTTAGCTGGGAAGTAAGAACATTCTATGACAGCAATAGAATATTATAAGTAATATAGGTGGTTGTTAAAACCATTTGCACTTTTATTGCATGTAAGTCAGGCATAACATCAGAGCTCTTTTATGTAGAACTTACAAGAATGATGAACATTTTGCATATTATGAACTCTCTTTGTACAGTATGTATCAATCTTGAAAATCAGGAACCTGGCTTGGATTGCCACGAGTCCCCCCCACCAGTACTCTGTTTTCCAACTTACGATTTTCCTACTCATTAATACATTGATTCTAGTTCAGAGTTTTTAAAGTTCCATGAAGTGTGGCTCCTTGTTTGATGTTAGTAAGAGGAGGTGGGGTGGTGGTGGGGGGATAGAATGAGGATATCAGGGTCTGTAATAGAGGACTAACACAGATCAAGGACAGTTCTTAATTTCCAGCCCTTTTCCCTCACAAATCCTGTGATTGCAACCCAAACTATAAAACTGTTAAAAGGGAGGATAATCTGTAGGCCAGGAACTTTAAACAGAAATGTTAGCCAATCTCAGCTTCCCAAGTCCTGTCTTGGCTACTCATATCAATAGTGTCCCTTGTGGTGTCCTTCAAATGTTTCAAAAATGTGCTCAAATGTAATATGTAATCCCAGATTGAATGAATAAATAAATAAGATTGTGTCAGTCCATTTAATTAAATGCTGCTCTAACTTAATTAATTTGTTATTCTGTTTTTTCATCTTTCAGCCAGGATGAGAAAGCCTCAAGGCATGCAAAATATATTAATCAAATCTCTCTCCTAGCACACTTGATGATTGAATATTATTTGAGAATTAGAAGACATTCATTAAAATGCAGACAATCCTATCTAGGGAGGGATCAGACAGGCTAAAAGTTGATTTGGGCAACAGACAGAAAAGGAGCTACTGGAATGGGGAGAAACTTAGATTCAGGACCCAAGGAGCATAAGACTGTCAAACTAATTGATATCTTACTTTGCTCTCCACAGTAGAAAATATTTAGATTATGACAAACAAGCAGATGTTCAAAAATCCTGGGTCTTACAAGCTCCAGTGATTATGAATGTGTAAGTCACGGTCATAGACAGTTCGACACTAAGCATAATTAGGATCTGAAGAGTAGATGAATCACTCACTGCCAAAAAGGAAAAAAAAACAGCCTCAGTGCTCCTGCTTTCAGTCACTTAAGGGATCGACTGTCAGTTTCATTTTGCAATGAGTGTTCTAGCCACTTATGCTTAGGTGGGGGACTGTCATTGGTCATGACTTGCACACTAAATATCAGGTATGAGAGGGAGAGCACATGACTAACATCTGGTATTTATCAGCTGCAGTATGTGTAGTCATGTGTTTCTAGACCTTGATGGCTTTAAACTTATGCCTCATGTTAGCAAATTCAAAACTAACTGAAGCACTGAATTGTGAGACACTGATACCCTTATCTTGTCCGATCTGTAATGTTACAATTTGATGATGAGAGGTAAACAAATGCAATAAATGTATGTGCTACACTTTCTTAAATATCAACTCCAGGATTTACACTGCAATTGTAAAATCAGGGTCAGATGGCCAAAATGAGTGTGAAGAACACTGAACTGCTGGGTTACATATTGAATGGTCTCTTTCCCAACAGTATCTCCTTTGGCTGCCAGACAAAGTCAATTAACTCTCCCCCCCACCTGCATGTCTTTTGTCAAGGTAAACTAATTAATGTTAATGACAAAGGCATTCTAGTTTCAATAGACCACCAACCTAAGCCTCCCCCATCCTCTTATATGGACTCCTTTCCAGTTTATATTGTAAACTGAAACATGGCTCTGTTTCTTTGTGCAGTTTCAGAGTTTTTCAATGTGGAGATATATATTTTTAATCTAGCCAACAGCTGGGCAGACACAAGAGCCCATGGACTTACCAGCAGGGGCACTCAATTCATATATAACAGATTACAAGAGCTACATTTAACTCTTTCTCTAAGTGAATATAGACATCCAGTATACTGTATGTTCATGTGGCTTTTTTCTTTGGGCAGAATTGCTTTGCAATATTTTGGAGGGACAGAGGACAATTTGTTAGGAAAAATCAGAGACAGATGAGAGGTATCCAATGTACAATATCTATGGGTATTTGAATGTAATAAAGGTAATCAACCCCCATTTCCTAAGCACTTTTTTTTAAGTAACCATACATCCAGCTGTCCTGCAGTCCCATAATCCTAAGCCACAGTTAAACCAGTAACAAAGATGGTGTTAGTCTGCACTCACAGATTAAATCCCGGGATCTACATGTAAGAAATTGCAGCGCATACTTTTATTTCACTCATTTTTGTGATGATTTGGGATTGTGGGTTATTTCCAGACTCAAGTGAAAAAAATTGCAATACAGTACATACAGTATATGTGCTGCACTTTCTTACATACCGACTCCAGGATTTAAACAGCAGTTGCAGACTTATAATTTTTTGTTAACTGCTTTGTTATATTTTGGACTGACAGAGGACAATTTGTCATGATGAATGGGTATGACAGTTTACAGCACCATGTGTTTGTGTGAGTTTAGGAACCCCACCCCAACCCTGTCATCATGATGTCTCCAATTCACACATCACAAAATGGGGTATTTGTCAAGTCCTGGGTATCCTGAGAAATGAGAATTACTGCATCCTACTACTGTACATCTGACAGCTGACTCCTAATGCAAATACAATAGGGGATTAAAGTAATACTATAAATTTTTAGTGGGGCAGAAAAAAAAACACCATTTCCAAACTACATCTGGACAAAATGCTCAGTGTTCTTGGCTGGTTATATTTCTTTATGAACAAGCTGTTTCTTTTCATATTTGTTTTTATTTATGACTTTAGAAATACAGTAGGGTCCCTTCTTTAACATATTGTAATAAAATAACAACTAGTACAGTAGGTAACATATTCTCAGCAGATAATTAATTCTGATTGCTGTACTTTATAATCCGATGTGGTATAGATTGTGTTGTCCAGTAGAGTCTTCCTGGTTATTCATGTCATAAACTTAATTTACCAGGAAACTCTAGAAGCAGCTGTTAAAAATAGTGATCTAATGACTTTTTATAAACTGTGCATCAGTTTGCTTAGGAATATTTAATGCTTGCATTTGTAAGAGAAATATTTTTTCCATTATAATTTTTTTATTAAAAATTTAGTATTATATACATATAAACAAAACATATGCATAACATAAATCAAGCATATATAAAAAAATGTTCACACACTATTTGATTACACAACACAAGGTGATCTAATACTGTAGAGTAAATATTGCTATAAGAAACATATGTATCTTTATAAAAACAGTGGCAACTCACATACATTTTATCTTAAATTTAGAATTTGTTCTGGTTTTAGTTACTATATTTACTAAACCCCTTTGCATTAATATGTTAACTGAAGGAAGGGTCCTCAGATCTCACCAAACTTCTCATTTTTTCCATAAGGGTGTAACTGATTCTCTCGTTATTAGTTACAAAGGCCATCATGTTGTACTGTTCTTTTATTGTTGGGGCTATTGGGTCCTTCAATGCTTCAATATGATCCATTAAGCTGCTAGAGCAGCAGCTTGCAACCATAGTTTCTGGGAATATAGAAGAACACAATTCTCAGGAAAAAATGCCTAATAGATATATTCCTGGGGAGAAATCTATGTTTATTTTCATACACTAGAGATCATTCTATGTAATTCTTTCCATAATGCTAGCAATTCCTGACCACTCCCAAGCATATGTAACAAGTACCCTCCTCTGTTACACATCTTGTGCAGCTATTGTTATTTACATAACCAATTTCAAACATCTTTGTTGGAGACAAATAGTAGTGGTGTAGGATTTTAAATGGTATTAGCTTACCTTGTATCTCTCTACAGCTCTGATATGCAAATTTCCAAGCATCAAGCCAGTCTTCTTCTGCTATTACCTGTTCAATTATTTTCCTATTTGTCTTTAGTGGGTAGGGTCAGAAGAGTGGATCAGGAATATTAGACATGAGTTTTGTAAATAGAACACCCCTTTTTAAGAGCACCCATTTTATTATTTGTTCCCATTGAGGGTGGTTAGGGATAGAAAAGTCTGGGTGTAGTACATGTTTTAAAAGACACAATCTCAACTGTAAATAATAATGAAATTGAATTTTTTAGAGTTTGTATTTTTCTCTTAAGTCAGAGAATGACATTAAAATGTTTGATCCTGTAGATAGTAAGTCACTTAAGCGTCTCACCCCAGCTTTTTCCCCAACTTATGTTGGTCAGCTTAGACTTGTCATTAAAAAATTTTGGATTATCCCATAAGGGAAGAAAATGCAGTGGAGAAGATTCTGGGTTCACTTTTTTGTTAATTTTTTTAGCTGTCTGGTGGAGGTAGTAATACAGCAATTAGCTGCAACCTTAGAGGGTGTGGGGTAGTATATATAATCAGTCAGTACATTAGGTGACAACATTTCTCTTTCCATGTCCAACCACAAGGGATGGTAATTCGAAGGAGAAGTACTTTGGAAATGGAGTGATATTTGCTTAAAAATGAAAGCCATCTGATAAGTCTCCCAGCACTGTAGTGCCAATCCACCTGCATCATGTGGTGCTTGTAGTTTTTAGACTGATTCTGGATGTTTTATCTTTCCATAGGAAATTCCTGATCAAGGAATGTAGTCTTGTTTTGGTGTGATTTATTCATAAGAATAGGGATGTTCTGGAATACATAGAATAATTTTAGGGCTGTAATCATTTTGATGGCATTGACTTTTCCTCAAAGTGAGAGATTGAGTTGACCCCATTTCGATAGTTCTAATGCAATTTTAGTTAGTAAAGGTTTCAAGTTAATTTCTAACAAAGTATCCAGATTGGGACTAATTTGCAAACCTAAGAATGTTATTTGATCAGATATCCATTTTGGATCCCAGGAGTTAGTAATCTGAGAAGTTAGGGATGCATTTTGAAACTTCACTATTGCCTGAGTTTTTTGCCAGTTTAGTTGAAGACCTGTCAAATCATGGAATACCATGAGCACTTCCTTTAAAACTTCACAAGATTGCAATGGTTTTATTAAAGTTAGAGGCAAATCATCAGCAAAAGCAAATACTTTGTGTATTTTCTTAATGACTTGAATTCCATGATTTCCATGAAGTCCTTCATTTATTTGAGTATGTCTAAAAAGAGGCTCTATTGAGAATATAAATACATATGAGGATAGAGGGCATCCTTGCCTGGTCCCCATGGATAGCAAGATTGGTCCAGATAGAATTCCATTTGAAAGGATCTGTGCTCTTGTCCCCTTATACAATATAGAAACCCATTCCCCAATTTAATTTCCACAACCATATTCTGCCAATGCAGTCTGCATAAAGGACCAGTCAAGTGAGTCAAATGCTTTTAGGAGGTCTAATGATAAAATTGCATAAGGCTGTGTGTTACCATTTGCAGACCAGATAACTTCAAGGAGTCTTCTCACAATGTCAGAACCTACTCTCCCTGGCATGAAGCCTACTTGTTCCCTGCCCACTAGTTCTCGTATAACAACTTGAATTCAAGCTATTAATTTTTTAGCTAGGATCTTGTAGCCTGCATTCATAAGCAAAATGGGGCGATAACTTATACAGTCTAATGGATCTTTTTTTTTATAAATCAGAGTGATAATGGCCTATGTCATAGAAGCAGGTAAACATTTCTTGTCCCAGGCTTCTTTGAACATTGCTAACATATGATGGGAAATATTGGGGCTTAATTTTAAATAAAATTCTCCTGGTAAGCCATCTAGACCTGGGGCTTTGCCAAAGGGCAATGAGGCAATAGCTTTCTCTAGTTCCAAGGAGGACATTTGTTTATTCAGGGTGTCTTGCTGTATTTTACTGATTTTGGGTAGGTTGGCCATTTCTAAGAATTGCCTAGCTGCATTTTTTGTCAAAGTGGCCTTTTTCCTTGTATAGTGTTTGATAAAATTCTCTGAAAGCATTGTTAATATCTGTGTTTTTGGTTAATAATTTCCCTGTCTTATCTTTAATGCCTGGAATAATATTTTGGGAGTGTAGAGTTTTTAGTCTGGATGCTAGAAACTTACCTGATTTCTCACCAGCCTCCCAGTATTTTTGTCTAGTCTGAAGTAATGCATATTCTGCTTGCTCAGATAACATTGCATTTATTTCATGTCTAAGCTGTGTTACTTTGTAGAGAAATGAAAGGTCTAACTTTGTGGTTTGCTTAAGTTTGTAGTCCCATTCTAGTAACAAGTCCTGTTTCTCTTTTAAAGTTTTCAGTCTAGCCTTCTTTTTAGCAGCTGTAACCAATAATTCTGTCTCTGATGTAAACCTTGAACATTTCCAAAGATAATTTTGTGAAACATCACCATTGTCATTTATAATGAAAACGTTTTAGTTTCTTCCACACCATTAGGAGACTTTTGTATCTAGGAAGGAATGAACATTCCTTCTCTGTCTCATTGTTTATTTCTTTTCTCCCCCAAGTTGCAATTCTAGAAATAACTATTCCATGATCAGAAATAATAATGGGATTTACATTTGAGTCTACTACTGAGTTGGTTAGGAAATTGGCCATGAGGAACATATCTATTCTGCTAAATGAAAATGCCTATGTGAAAAGAAAGAGTAATCTCTACCCTTGGGGGCAGACACCAGATGTCAGTGAGTTTTAGTGAAAATATTAGATCCACTAGGGTCTGTCTTGATTTAGTTTCTCGTATTGTTTTCACTGAGGATTGTTTATTTAAGATTGGGTCAACAATTTCATTAAGATCCCCTCCCAAAATGATCTCATAATCTATAAACATACTCAGGGTAGCTGTCAGGCCAAGAAAGAAGTCAACTTGGTGAGCATTAGGAGCATAGACATCACATAGGGCTATTTTCTGTCCATCTATAGCTCCTGATAAAATCTGATATCTGACTTTGTGTCCTGCTGTCACTACAAATGAATCCCCTTTCAAATTAAAATGGCTGTTCCCCTTTTTTTAGAGGAGAAATAACTGAATTCCACTGAAGCTACCCAGGATCTAGCTAGTTTGGCTGCTTCAACTGCATCTAAATGTGTTTCTTGTAATAGGGCAATATCGGGATCCATCTTAAATCCCTCCATTTGAAATCCTGCATTAAAAAAATCCAGAAAAAAAAATCCCAAACTGACATTTGACAGAAATTGCATAATCCCAAAAACAGTAATCCTGAAATGTACTCATCGTTCCCAATTCCCAATCCTGCAGTTTATTAATGTGTAGTTTCTGTTTCATGTAATCCATCAGGCATGTAATCCATTATACCACAACAGCATGTAATCCATTATTCCATAAATAGCACAGTCATTAAAAAATCCCAAATTTTATTTCAAGTGTTAAAATTCTGAAGTGCCTAGAAAAGTACTCCGATATTAAGATTGTATGCAATAACCCTTAAAAAATCCAATGTGGAGTGCTGCTGTTTGATGCTTATTACTGTTGCAATTTTTTCCTCCCTCTTACAGTACCTCTTCTTTATTGGTGACCTGGGCAAGCCTTACAATATTTTTTCACAGGTTGTCTCTGTGAGTAATGCCTCCTTCTGCAGGTGTTCTCTGAAGTGATAGGTTCCCACATGTGCAGAGTCTACTAAAGCACCAAGTCATTGGTGCCAAGCTTCCACCTTGTTTTGAGTTCTGGGAATGCCACTCTCTATTTGGTCATTAACTGACCAGAACTCTGGTGGAAAAATTGGTGAGCTTCTGATTGAAGGTCTGTTTCTCATTTGCCTCTGCAATCTGCCTAAGATTTAATTTTCTTTGAACCACGATAGTAGTGGCTCTGCATTTTCTGGCATTATTCCTTTGAGTTCAGTGTATGTTGTTTTTATTTCTTCTGAGGGCAAAAGGCTAGTGTTACAACCTGCACAAAAGTAGGCTGAACTCTAAATCAGACCCATACTGTGGAGCCAGTCCCAGTGCCTGTATTCATCTTCACACTATCTGGCCTAAATGGAAAAGGCACCCTTATTGTTAGTGTCAGTGAATTCCTGTTTTGATGCATTAATCACTGCTTACTCGAAATCAGTGATTATATACTCTGGTGCCAAAATTAGGTCTGCTTCATCTGCCAGGTCTTGCATGTCTTGAAACAACCGGGCATAGCTGTTTTGCGCTTCGGATGTCATCAAAATGAAATGTAGAGGGACAATACGGGAAGTTTCTTCAGGGCCAATTGGGGCATGAATAGAATAGAGCTGCCTGAAAATACATGGGATGGTACAGAATGTTCCGTCCATAATCCAGAACTTTGCTTGCGATAACTGCTCAATGTTGGCCTTGGTTGTGAAGAGAAGAAACCGGTCATCCCCCACTGTGGAGTCCTTTAGCAACCAGGGTTGCCCATTCAGCAGTGTCAACCCCTCTGGAACACCAAGCTCTGCAACTATTCTTGGCTCTATGGCCTGATTTGCTGTTCGTGCTCTCTTAACTACCAACAGTAGTGCCTGTTTATGTGGCTTGCTTTGGCACAACTCTTGAGGGACACTGGACATTGCTTACTGCACTAACTGTGCAGGGTTATCGTGGGTGTCCACTGCCCACCTCTTCAGTGAAGCCATTGCCTCTGCCATGGGTGCATTGGAAGCATCTGGTAAGTGGTTATGAGCAGCATCACTCACCAACAGATGTCTACCCTGGGACAGTAATCACTCATCCGTGGAAGTATTTCAACTTGCGGTACTAACAGCATCAATAGTACCACTCACCTCAGACCTTCTCAGTGACCAACAGGTAGCCACCAATGTAGAGATTATCACATCCTTTCTGAGATGGGACAACATGGCAAAACATTGTTGGTGCCTCTGCCATCATGGAAAGATCAACAGGGAGAAAGCTGGGTGCTGTAACCTAGTTACTTAATGTAGCCTGGATTGCATGTAGCCCAGATTTCAATCCTGCAGCTGCATGGAAACACCTGCACAGGTACAGGGACAGGTGTTAAATAGGCTGAGTAAGCTGTTACACTTCAGTTGCAGAGCTTTGAATGGGGCATAATTTCTTGAACGGGACAGGTAAGGCATGCTGACCAGATTTGCAGATCTTTGAATGGGGCAGTAACAGTCAGAGCTATTTCAGGATTTGAGGATTTGCATTAAGGTAGCTGTCAGCAGTCAATGGTATTTCTAGATTTCGGCATTATTGAACATGACTTAATCAGAAATCACCAATGGTAATATTTAACACAGGAAAATTGACCACTGGATTTAGTACCTAACCCAGCAATATCAGCTTTAATTCTATTTAATTGTGATAGAATTTTCTTTCTTTTGATAGGGTGCTAATACCATTTACATTCCAAGAAACTATCTTATATGTATGCAGAACCATTGCAAGAAAAGATCAGGCCCAAGGGCTAAGAATAAATCTCAGTAAATCTCACCAAAATGACGATCGTCTAGTTTCTAAGTAACAGAAATGCACAATAATAATAATAATAAATATCTGATATTATCAGATCACCTCTACTACAGTGTGCAGTATCAGTTTCAATGTTGTGCTCTTCTTAAATAAAAATATGTTCGAAAAAGAGCACTTTTAAATAATAGAAATACAAGGAACTGTACTGCCAAATATAAACATCTTAAATATAATCAAATTATTTGTTTTTCCTCTTTCTTTTTGAAAGACTATTTAGCACTTGTTTGTAATAATATTAACAGTGGTAGTGCTATAAAAGTATACAATCTCAACTTGACAACTTATTATTATAGTAGTTGTATTAATATAAGTATATTAATTAACTTAAAATTCTAGATGTTCTAATAACAGTAGGATGTTAACTACTGATGAGCTTATAACCACTGAACACCCAGTCCAAGGTGGTGATGTAACCAATTGCTCTAACCCTTTCTCTGGACTGTTTATGATTTTTAGTCCATCTAATTTAGTCACAACAAAACTTATTAACAGTTACGAAGAATGATAAATGTGATGGCGGTAATACAAAGGGAATAAATTGATTACAAGTATTTTTAAGCATTAAGCTAATAACTCAAACTGAAGAAAGGAAAATAAGCCTAAACCAGTCACAATTATATGAGTGTGCTAAAACAGGGTTAACTTCTTAGATATATCTGACCCCTTTCTAGATTCCATAAAGGATCTCCATGAAATTAAGATTATCTATCCGTGCGCATTCTGGAACAGGATTGGTTAGTTCAACTCATTACTAGTCTGATCATTTTCTCTCCCCTTTCTTTATTCATGTCTAGTTGACCTAGAAGTTTCTTCCCTTAGGCACTCATGCAATAGAACTTCTTCTACAATAAAATCAGGTAGTCAGTATCTAGGTGGCAATGGGACTGGAAAAGCAGAGAGATTCAACCAACATTTTTTTTTAAACATTCTCCTTGGTACCCAGTCAGTATTCACCTTCACCTTCGCAGAATCAGCCCTTATCTGCTTAAATGATAGTTGGGGTTGTAGAGCTCCCAGTAAGCCTACCCGGCGAGCTTAGTATTATTCTATGAAATAAGTGAATCTGAGTTTGCAAACAGGTGCACAGAGTGCTGAATATTATTACTGTCCTGACCAGATGTCAATCCAGCAGAATGTATATAGATGTTAAGTATCTTAAGTAATTTAAATAGATGTATTGCAGAGTTCCTAATTAGTCAGGTACAGAGAAAAGGAAAAGGAAAAAATGCATATGAGGAGCCATTTGATCCAATATTAATTCCTACGTAGATGAATTATATTTTTAAGTTAAATCTAAAACTATGTTGTTTGGAAAACTCAAATAGTACCCCCCCGCCCCATATATCATAAATAAAAATATATAAAAAATCTCTGTCAACCACTTATCTACAAAACAACCTCCCTTTAGCACACCACAGAGATGGAACTGAACTTTGTTTGGCTGCACTATTTTAAATAAAATAAATCATAGGCATTAATTGCTTATATGCAGACAAGGCCATAAAATAAACAAGCCGTGACATACTATGAATTTTGCTAATTATCTATTTAGAAGCATAAGGACTAGTACTACGCTATTAAATAGCAAGTGTTTTTTTTTTTACATGTTCCAACAAGTTGAGCCATGCTCAAGCAGCAGGTACAACTCTCACCGAGTTTAGGCAGAATTTCTTTAACCTCTACCGCCATGTTTGCAATGCAATGATACTGAACTCCGTAGTTCCCAGTCTTGTGGTTGCAGTGTTAGAGAGCAAGATTGAAGATGTCCCTTCAGAATTTGAGAATTCTTGCCTAAAGGTTCTGTCTATGAGCTTTGGGGAATGAGGTCTGGAGCTTGTTGTAGTGGGGCGCTATTCAGAGGTTCAATTTCCTCTAAGTCAAAAGAGTTATCAAAGAAGTGTTACTTGGGGCCAACTTGCTGGATTGTTTGCTCCTGCTTCTACTTCTTCCTCTGCTTGCACTGTGTTGCCAGGGTCTGCTTTGCCTTTGAGCTGCCAACGCATATTTACATGCACTTTTAACTTTCCTGAATTGAGCTGTTTGGGGTGAATTACTTTCCTGTGCTGACAATTATGGAGTAAGGCTGCGGAGTGTGGTCTTTTAAAATTTCTTGTGAAGCTGACGAGGGGGAAGGTAAGCTTCCATTGACTCAATTGGACTTAACTGATCCTGAGTGGTGAGACTAGACATGCGGGCTGCAGCAGAGGGACCACGCACTGATTTATTTGCTGTAGAGTGATGGTTTGTAGATCATGAAGGGTTTGATGGTATGGTTTCTGATTCCTTGACCATTTGAATACAGTGCCAGGCATCTTCAACTGAGGCACATGAATCCACCCCCCTTCCTTGTTCCCTAACTTGAAATACAGCAGGGTATTTAAAATTGTATTGTATGCTCATTCTTTGACATTCTTGTTTAATTAAAAAAAACTTTTCTTTTATTGACTAGTTCAGAGGAGAAGTCCTGGAATAGCATAACTTTATACCCTTGGTATTGCAGTGACTTTCTATCTCTAGCAATTATTTAAACCTCCCTCCTTTATAGAAAACCCTAAGAAAGTAGGCAATTATAGGTTATGGGCATTTGCTCTGTGAAGACTTAAGACCTAGAGTTCTATGGGCTCATTTAATCTCCAGTGGCTGATACCATCTAATGTGAAGTACTGTAGATCTGGGATAAATGACTGTAAAAAATAAATCATATTTTTGCCTTCCCAGCCCTCCCAGAAATAATTCTTATATTGTTTCTATGCCCCCTATTTTCCAAATCATTGACTTTCCCCAATAAATGTTCAATCTGTGAGTTCTGCTTTTGTGCAACTTAATTTAAATATGACACGGTATCTGCAAGCTCATCAATTTGCTGGAATACAGTTTTAACCTCATTTTTTATTAACTCGGTTTCTGCTTGTAGTATAAACTTTTCTTGGTTCATCTCAGAAATGTCAATTTTTAGCCCAGTTAGCTGTTCTTTTATTTGTAGTATGTCATTCTTACTTGCAACATCATTAGTAGGTATACCAGTAGTTTGTATGTTGCTATGGTGGCTTGTCATTGGCCTTTGATTTTCAGTCAGCCTATCGCTTGCCATGTGAAGCCTTTGAGCCACCGCGTTTTACCAAAAAAAATATGGACTTATGCCAGAAGGACAGCTCATAAATGCAATCACTCGTTGTCCGGTGCTTAATAATTAAAATTCTTCAGTTTTCCCGTAGTTATTCCTCTGTAAAAAATAAAATAAATCAAAATAGAGATGGACTAAACAGCACAATCTAGCAGGTGGTCATTAGTTTCAAATGCCGGCTTGCGACCATCCACAAACTCTGTAAAAGAAATATTTAATTTGTTTTTATTTTTCTAAATTAATTTCGTGTGATCAGAGTATTGGCCTGGTTTTGGGGTGGTATTTATGTGGCTGGACTGAGTCAATTGTGATGAATTCTGGATAAGATCAATTACGTGAATATTTTTTCTGAATAAATGTTGTTTCTTCTGTTTGAAATGAATTACAGTACATGAGCAACACTGTCCAGTATGTTTTCATCTTAACAAAAGGAAGGTGCTAATGGAATAAAGACCCATACTTTAAAGTGAGACTGTTGGAAACTTCACTAGTTCCCAGGTTCAAGCTATCAAGCCATGGAGAGTTTCAGTACATTTGCTAACACTGACAATAAACTTTATTGCACAATATCTTGCTGAGTATTTTAAAACAAAATATCAATCCAGGGGCCACCAGTAACACTGCACACTTTTCTCAGTAGGTGGCGCAACAGGTTGTCACGACCAGTCGAGAGGTGGGCAGTTTGTGTTGTGAATGCACTGCTGTGTGTCTGCATTACTTATTCCTTGATGCACAGTAATCACATGTCAAATTCTACTATTCTGATACTCACTGTGTTTGGGGATCTACACTATCAGTTATGTGGGCTGAGTCCCCATAGGAATTTATAGCTACTCTGGCTGAAGTCCTAATTGCAATATGTATCAGTTGGACGCTATATTATAGTCTCCATGCATTTTTAGTAATATCAGGGCTCTACAGTACCCAATAATTAATTGGGAATATTAACAAATATTGTATATATGCACATGCTAGTGTTATAACCTCCGCTAAGTATATCATATTGCCAGGATCAACTGAAACAGTCATAACAGTTAGCCTGTAGGCTGTGTATAAATGCAACTGTTTCCTTGATACAGAATGATCATTGCCACCAAATCTGAAATAACAATTTTCTATATAATGCTCTCATTTTTGCTATAGTGTTTGTGCAAATGGATTGTTATGTTCCTCCTCACAGTAAAAAATAAAAAGAGATTGCAAACATACCAGTTCAATTGAATGCCCACTGCAGCATGATACTGCCACCCCTGCCTCCCCAAACTTTTATTCTTTATTGGCTAGTGGTCTGTCCCCCATCACCAATCTATCTATGTGTTTTAGAAAACTTAATTCATAGTTAATCCTTGGTGGCTAGTGAACCCACCCCTATTTGAGCCCATGCCAGTGATTTTGAAAATTATTCCCTATAGAATAATGGACCACTCCTCTTCCAAGTGCATGCCATCTATTCTAAAATGACCTCCTTGTGGCTAGCAGACCATCACTTCCCATCCTGCACACAGCTTGCAATTTTTTAAAGTCACATTATTACATGGTAACTAAAACTCCACCCCAATTAATAGCTTTACATACAGTAGTATAAGATAATAGCAAAACAAAACAAAAAAGCAGTATTCCTTGGTCCAGGTACAGCCTGTCTATAATTGGTAGAATTTGTTCAACTGGGAACTAGTGTCACTTAAACCCACTGGAACCAATGTGCCTAGATTTCTTACTTATTACCTGGTAGCTAGACCCCCCACCCGAACATACTGTATGTGCTTAGGGGGTGGCTAGGGTGCAGGTACTTCTGAACGCTGTATCTAGGGACTGTAGCAGAGTTATAGGTGTGACACATCACACATTCTTCAGTTTGTATCCCCATTTTCTTCTCCCTTGGGGATAATCTTAGAGTGCTCAAATGGTTTTGTACTGTTGCATTAAAAAAGCCATCTCCCACTTTGCCTTCAAACAATGCAGTGGGTATAAAAATAATAATACATTCCTTCATATCTCTATCTCCTACTATAAAACTGTTCCAGTACTGAGGTTTTGTCAGACATGTTATGAACGCTGTGTAAATGAAGAAACATTACCAAAGAATCATATCTGTAAATGTAATAGCACATTCTTGAGTAGCTTTTTATTTAATAACAGCAGTCTCCATACATTTTCTTGCAGTACTTACAAACAGACATGTTTCTTCAGCAATATTGTTCATTTTAATAAAAGCAGTCTCCATTCATTTTCTTACTGTTTTTACAAACAGATATGTTGTTCATTTACACAGAGGCCCAGATATTCAAAAGGGTTACGCATGGCGCAACAGTGTTGCACCATGCGCAACCCACTGATGCACCCCGGAGTGATATTCGAATGGGG
Organism: Neoceratodus forsteri; assembly: GCA_016271365.2. NCBI lineage: Eukaryota > Metazoa > Chordata > Ceratodontiformes > Ceratodontidae > Neoceratodus > Neoceratodus forsteri. Next base: position 43,640,788 of record JADMNL010000035.1, read on the forward strand.
ATTGTGCCTGGCACAAATCCCAATGCACCGGAGTGCATCAGTAATATATGCAGCGCAGGTGGGGGATGTGCCCATGCATACTCTGCACATCCCGATATTCAGCCCGGGATGTGCTGAGCCCATGCATGTGCAACTCCTAATTGCGCTGCATACAGGTGAGCCAAAAAAAAGGAAAAATGGCTGGCCACCCACAGGTGAGCTGCTGTATTTCAGGGCGTAACACGGCAGCTGCCACCTGTGGGTGGCCACCCGAGCTCTGGCTGCACCTGGCGGCGCCCTCCCCATGCGCATTCACGGGCATACATATTACAATGATCCTCCAAAATCCCTGGTGGTCCAGTGGGCAACTCACAGCCCAATCGTGGGCTTAAGTATAAAAAATAAAGTCCTATATCCCTGGTGGCCCAGTGGACTGCTGTCAGCCCGATTGCGGGCTTAAGTATTAAATTCAAGTCCTATATCCCTGGTGGTCCAGTGGACCGCTGTCAGCCTGATCGCAGGCTTAAGTATTAAATTCAAAGTCCTATATCCCTGGTGGTCCAGTGGACCACTGTCAGCCCGATCGCGGGCTTAAGTATTAAATTCAAAGTCCTATATCCCTGGTGGTCTAGTGGACCGTTGTCAGCCCAATCGCGGGCTTAAGTATTAAATTCAAAGTCCTATATACCTGGTGGTCCAGTGGACCGTTGTCAGCCCGATCATGGGCTTAAGTAATAAATTCAAAGTCCTATATACCTGGTGGTCCAGTGGACTGCTGTCAGCCTGATCGCAGGCTTAAGTATTAAATTCAAAGTCCTAGACCCTGATGGTCCAGTGGACGCTTCAGCCTGATCGCGGGCATTTGTATTATAAAATTACGTCCAATATCCTGGTGGTCCAGTGGACCGCTGTCAGCCGATTGCAGGCATGTGTATAATAAAATTACATCCAATATCTATGGTGGTCTAGCGGACCCCTCCCCACCACCCATTGAGTCCACTGCCCTGCTCCCCGGGTCAGCGGCTGGCGGCAGCACCCCAACCTGCCTGCCACCGCGCCCGCCAGCAGCTGACGTGCGTAGGGCTGTCAGCCCATTGGTCCTGGCGTGAGCCAATGGGTGTGCAGCCTGTACCGTACTACACAGTCCAGAGATGTGAATGGATCCATTCACATATCTGGAATAATACAATACGAGCTACGTACCCGATTGACATGCTGTTGACCAATGGACAACCTAATGGTAATCGATCAGCGGACGGTGGGGCGGCAGAAGCGAGGTCTTTGCCGCCCGCCACTAACCGGGGCAGTGGGGCAGTGGGGCTCAGTGGGAGGGTGGGGAGGGGGTCCGCTGGACTACCAGGGATATTGGACATAATTTTATTATACAAATTCCCATGATTGGGCTGACAGCAGTCCACTGGACCACCAGGGATATTGGACGTAATTTTATTATACAAATTCCCGTGATCAGGCTGACAGCAGTCCACTGCACCACCAGGGATATTGGACTTTATTTATTTATGCCAATGCCCGTGATCAGGCTGACAGCGGTCCACTGGACCACCAGGGATATTGGACGTAATTTTATTATACAAATGCCCGCAATCAGGCTGACAGCGGTCCACTGGACCACCAGGGACATTGGACTTTATTTATTTATACCAATGCCCGCGATCGGGCTGACAGCAGTCCACTGGACCACCAGGGATATTGGACATAATTTTATTATACAAATGCCGCAATCGGCTGCGGCGTCCACTGGACCACAAGGATATTGGACGGTATTATTTTTTACATTCAGCCCGCGATCGGGCTGCAAGCGGTCCAATGGACCACCAGGGATATTGGACGTGTATTATTTTACATTCAGCCAGTGAGCGGGCTGCAGACGTCCACTGGACCACCAGGGATATAGGACTTCTGTTATTTTACATTCAGCCGCGATCGGGCAATGGGGCATATTGCCGTGCTGTGCAGAGGGTGTCGGTCCCCGATGGCTGCAGCCTGGCAGGGAACCAGGTGCAAGTCGCCGGGGATCAGCGAACCTACATGCAAATGGGGCCACAATGACATGCAAATGGCCCCATTTGCACCTTGCATGCATTATGGCCCCATTTGCATGTACACTTTTGAATATCGTGGTTGTTGCGCCTAGCGCAATGGAACTTGTGCTAGCACATCCCACTGCTCTACTCTGGCCACTTGCGCTGGTGCAGTGCCACTGTGCCATGCACACTTCAGGTGGCCAGGGTGCAATATTCAATGATGCTGTGCCATGGCTCAGCTCTGTTTAATATCGCCCAGTCAACACCCCTGTGCAGCCAAGTTGCATTGCACCCAGGCTTGTGCCACAGCCTGGCGCAGTTTGAATATCTGGGCCAGAATGTATAACATGCCTGACAAAATGGCACTGCTGGAATAGTGTTACAGTATGGGATAAGACAGGATGGAATTATTATTATTATTGTTATTTTACTCACTGTTTTGTTTGATGTCAAAGTCTGAGATGGACTGGATGGTTGTATGATGATACATGAGCAAAAACATGTGTAGTTTAAATTCAGTGCAGTGAAAGCTGCTCCACCACAGGACCAGAATTGGATAGCCTTTATTTCTGTGAGTTATGTGATGAAGGGGGTTGTAGGGAAGTTGGTGTTAACTGCCAAATACAAAGCAACACCTCCCACACTCCAGGAACTATTGTTGTCATAGTAATTGATAAGCCTTTTTCACATACACTTGCTGCTATTCAGGACAGACCAATAGGTGTGAAGTACCCCCCCCCCAAAATCGCTTTGTTTGTTGGCCCAGTAAGTTTGAAAGGCATAACAGGCTGTCTCCTGGTAGAATAAGAGACTTAGTGTTATGTGCCTTTTCTAAAGAAGAACAAGGCTGTAACATTAATGCTTGACATTACTGTGTGCTTACAATCCCCACAGTATAGTCACAGAAACCATTGAGAAAGTTGTAGTGGTCTCTTTAAGATTTCAACTGCGTTCTTTGCACAAACAAAAAGCTGCAAAAAGTGCAAATACTGTTTATAGTAAGCAGAACATCCTCCACCCCACAAACCATAAACATGGCACACATGCAAGCAAATATCTACTGTATGGTTAGCACAAATAAGGTACAGAATATTAAATCTATGCTCCAGTTTTAGTTTGTACACTCCTTGTTACTCATCTATGTATCTGTAAGTGAAAAATATGGCTTGGAGATGGGGGTAGTTTTGTCTAGCTAATACATAATTATTATACTTAAGTAAGATATACAATTGGCCAGTACTGATTCAGATCGATGCACATTATACCACTAATAGAAAAAAGGTTCTATTAAGACAGTATATGACATTAACAACAGTGAATGAGCTCACTTGAATCCTCTCCGAAAATGTTGTACTTTGCAGCTTACTCTTCTACCTTCCCATTCTAGGTAAATGTTGCATGTGAAAGATCATTTAGGCAAGGGAGGAGCAGTATGAATGACAGAACTGAGACTGTACCAAACCAAATAAATTAAGCTCAACATACTGTAGATAATATGACAATGTGCAGATACTGTATAGAAGTTTGAAATTAAAATGTATAAGCACGTAGTCACTCCAATCCACACAATTATAATGTGATAGGATTCTTTTTATTTAAATTGACACCAGAAAATGTGTGGAGTGGGGATGACAGAGTGGACAGATTTCAGTATTCTGCCCTCTTACCTCCGCCCCCCCAACCACCCATTATTTATTTTCAGTTTTTTTAAAAGAACCCTATCTCAGTATAATTGTGTGGGTTGGGCTGACCACATCCTCATACATTTTATTGTGAAACTTCTATTTTTGAATATTGTCATGTTATCTATACTGAGCTTAATATATTCAGTTGAGCTGTATAGTTTGCTAACAGTTCATCAGTGTACTGTATGTGGACACTTACTGTAACACACGAGTAAATTACAGCTACCGGTTATCTGTTGGAGTAAGCAACTGAGACACAAAGTTCAAGTAAAGGCGGTGATTGAATTTTTACTGACCAACCAGATTAATAGTATATTTGTGCATCTAGCACAGTGGAAATAGCAGGCACAGGATATTTGATTACCTTGGTCAACTGAGACCCATGTTTTGAAGCTGAGCGCAGAACAGTTGTAAAGTCAGGAAACCTACAGTATTGTTTTAAACTGTTTAAACATGCAGTCAAACATTGCAGTCCAGAAAAATGCTGTAACATATTCTACTCGATTATTCTGTGACTAGTATTTGCACTGTGTGTTGGATGTCCAAATATACCACCAACCTGGTCAGTAAGTGAAAAATTCAGTCACTGCTCTTTACTTCAACCTCAGGACTTCATAATTTACTCAGTGTGCTAAGCGTCCACATACAGTACACCAAGGAACTGTTAGCAACTACTGTCTCTATAGTTGGAATCAGGCATTCATTTCTGTACAAGCACTTTGATCAATGGAACTGCGCTTTTTGAAAAATAAAAAATTATTGATTGATCCAAACTTTGGTCTTCTTGCTTCATTTTTATACAGTGCAGATTTTGTAGGTTATCTATTGCAGTAAATGAAGACCAAAGCTCAGAAGCTGAAGTAAAGAGTGGTAATTGAATTTTACTGACCAACCATGTTGGTACTGTATATTTAGACATCCGAATCCAAATGTAGATCCTTTTGTTAGCCATGACCTGGGGGCAACAGAGAAAAATAGTAAAAAACTATGGATCATTTAAACAACTTCGGTATATTAGAGCAATCTGGTGCTGTTTTTACTTTCTTTGATAACTACTTCAGGGGACTACATGCAATATGTTTTTAACAAGATAAATTGTCTAAATAAACTATTTATAAAACATCATGGACCCAACAGGTATTATTAAATGGCACCTGAATGTCATCTTTTTCTTTGTATTATAATAAAGTAAACTGTGGATCAAAACATGTCTGTGTTGTGAGCTACTGTGGTCGAAAGGGCCTGGAGACACCAGCCCTCCCTGAAGGACTACGTGGGTCACGAGGGCTGTAACTCAGCCTGCCCTCCCCGACAATCGCTCCAGAGACCCCCGAGTTGAATCAAGCTACTGTGGTCAAGAGGGCCTGGAGATGCCAGCCCTCCCTAAAGACTACTTGGGTTGCCAGGGCTGTAACTCAGCCTGCCCTCCCAGACAATCACTCTGGAGAACCCCCGAGTTGAATCAAGCTGCTGTGGTCAAGAGGGCCTGGACATGCCAGCCCTCCCCGAAGGACTATGTGGGTCACAAGGGCTGTAACTCAGCCTGCCCTCCCCAGACAATCACTCTGGAGACCCCCCCCCGAGTTGAATCAAGGTACAGGACAACGCGCTCATAGGAGCAGCGCCTGCTTTTCAAATGGCATGTGTGTGTGTTGCTTTTGGCGCCAAAATTGAAACGAACTTTACTTAAAGACCAAAACCATTGCCTTTAAAGTCGGCCTAGCATTACAGATAGTTTTTGTGTTCAGTTTTATCCTAACAAACAGACTGTTTTTACAATTATCTTGAATTGCCTTAAATGAAGTTACTCCTGTGCAGACTCTCCTGCTTGCAAGCCAATAGTTAATTAATTGTATGCATTTGCCATAGGAATTTCTCTCAGTACAGCTTCTCCTGCTAAGCAGAGAATCTGAATAATTTAAAGCCGTGCCTTAAAGTATTGTAATTAGACAAACAGTCATTTCTGAAATATTCAGCCATACCTATACCTAGCCAGTTAGCCACGCTTCCCCAACAGATAATAAATCTCTCCACTCTCTCATTCTCTCTCAGCTGCTGTGGTCAAGAGGGCCTGGAGACGCCAGCCCTCCACGAAAGGACTACGTGGGTCTCGAGGGCTGTAACTCAGCCTGCCCTCCCCAGACAATTGCTCGGAGACCCCCAAGTTGAATCAAGATGCGGGACCATGAGCTTACAGGAACAGTGCCTGCTTTTCCAAACAGCATGTGTTTACCCTGCTGGCACTAGGGCTCCGGCTCCCCACCACCCCAGCACCACCCTTGGTTGGCTCTTAGCTTTATACACTGGAGCACGTGACCGTGAATTCACTGGAACCAATCAGTCCATTCTCCCATTAACAGCTTATCTGCCACCACTAGTGGCCACTACACCCAGCCCTGCTGCTGCAACTAATAAGGCAAAATGCTTCTGTTTGTCCTCCCTCTAATCTTCCTGTCTTTTCCCATAGCCTCCTCCTCCCCCAGCATCTGCCCCACAACAGCACATACCACCCCTCCACTACACCATCATGGCTCCCTGCCCTTCCTCTCAACCACTCTCCCACAACAACTTCCTCAAGGACCCTTTCATAATTGGGAGCTTGGAGCATCCATTCTTCCTCCCTCCTTTTCCTGGGCTATCTGTCCTAAGAAACCTTACAGCTGATGTCATGCATGCTTACCCTCGAGCACTCACCTCCTATCACATGACTAGACCTGCCTGGTACAAACCATACACCTTATAACATTGCTTCTTATACTGGCAGGGATATTGTAACCTAACCCTCCTACCCCTTCCAATCTCCCCACCCCATTGGTTCTCCCTAAGGGCCTCCGACTGCTGTACCGCAACATATGCAGTATCCTGAACAAAGTACCAGAACTACAACTCACTGCCGTATCACTTCATCCAGACATCCTTATACTATCTGAAACTTGGCTAAAGCCACACCATACAGACTCTGTCGTAGCCATACCGGGCTACTCATTAATCAGGCAAGACCATCAAGGTAAGAAAAGAGGTGGTGGCATCGCCATGTTTATCTCCACCAAGCTTCAGTTCACCCAGGTCCACATCCCTGCACCCTCACAACTAATCGAGTCCTTAACAATCAAACTTGCACTCCCCTACTCCACCCCTGTGTTTGTTGCGGATCCTACTGCGACCCTAGTACCCCCATGCCCAGTGTCCTAGACCATTTGGCCACACTAAAGTCTACTGATGCAGCAGGTGAGCTCTATGTCCTCAGAGATTTAAATTTCAACTGGCTAGCCAAAGACTGCGCCAAACTACATACCAAAGTAAACACCCTGAACCTCTCCCAACAAATCTCACAACCTACCCGGCTAAACCCCAAAACACTTGACCACTCCCTCTTGGACTGGGCACTCACTTCCCACCACACGGACTATTAGTGCAGGCCTGCTCCCCAACTCCTAAGTGATCACCACATGGTATATAGAAACATAGAAACATAGAAACATAGAATTTGACGGCAGATAGGACCACTTGGCCCACCTAGTCTGCCCATTTTCCTACCTAACAGATAAGCTGCAGATCCTAGTTAACCAACAGCTAATCCTCCAACCCCCACTAGGACTGCCCTATGCCTGTCCCATGCATTCTTGAAGTCCCCACTGTTCTTGACCCCACGACCTCTTCAGGAGGCTGTTCCATGCATCCACAACCCTCTCAGTGAAAAATACTCCTCACATTACCTCTGAGCCATCCCCTTCTATCTTCAAATTGTGCCCCTTGTTCTTGCACATCTCTTTTCTGGAAGATGCTACCCTCTTGGACTTTGTTAATTCCTTGAGGTACTTGAAAGTTTCTATCATGTCCCTCTCCTTCTTTCCTCAAGGGTATACATATTAAGCTCCTTTAGTCTTTCTTCATATGTCTTCTGGTGCAGACCCTGCACCATTTTGGTTGCCCTCCTCTGGACAGCCTCCACTCTGTCTATGTCTTTCTTGGAGTGGGGTCTCCAGAACTGACACAGTACTCCAGATGGGGTCTCACCAACTGTCTGTACAGAGGGATAACAACTTCCTGTTTTCTACTATTGATGCCTCTTCCTATACATCCCAGTATCCCCCAGCCTTCCTTACTGCCTTCTCACATTGCTTGCCCACCTTTAGGTCATCTGATATAATTACCCCAGGTCCCTTTCTATTTTACTGTTGTCAGTATCTCACCCCATTGTGTACACTTCCCAGGGTTTTGTTCCCATGTGCATTACCTTGTACTTCTTTGCATTGAATCTGAGCTGCCATACATTTGACCATTCCTCCAACCTTGCCAAGTCCCTTCTCATCCTTTCCACTCCATCTGGTGTATCAACCCTGTTGCAGATCTTTGTGGCATCTGCAAAGAGACATACTTTTCCTTCCAGTTCCTCTGCAATGTCACTTATAAAGACATTAAAAAGGACCGGTCCCAGTACTGAACCCTGCGGTACCCCGCTAGTAACCCTCCTTTCGTCACTAGCTACTCCATTTACTACTACCCTTTGAGTCCTGTTGTCTAGCCAATTTTTTATCCAGGCTACCACCTTGGGACCCACTCCAGGCTGGCTATCTTGTGTATTAATCTTTTGTGTGGGACTGTATCAAATGCCTTGCTAAAATCTAGGTAGGCCATGTCCACAGCCCCTCCTGGTCTACTACTTTGGTAACCAGTCAAAGAAATCTATTAGATTCATCTGACACGACCTTCCATCGTGAATCCATGCTGCCTTGGGTCCTGTGCCCCACTGGCCTCTAGGTACTCAGCAATTCTTTCCTTCAAGTGATTCCATCATTTCCCTACCACTGAGGTCAAACTAACTGGTCTGTAGTTTCCTGCCTCTGTCTTGCTCCCACTTTTGTGAAGAGGAATCACATCTGCCCTCCTCCAGTCCTCGGGTACCATCCCATCCTCCCATGATTTGTTAAACAGAGTAGTCAGCGGTGTCACTAGTTCTACCTTTAGTTCTTTTAGAATTCTTGAGTGAACCCCATCAGGCCCCATTGCTTTGTCCACCTTCAATTTTATTAGTTCTTTCAGAACCCTTTCTTCTGTAAATGGACTGTTATCGAGCCCCGTCTTCAGAGTGTTTCTCTTGTTTGGTTTAGGTAACTCCCCCTCCTCTTCCTTTGTGAATACTGAGCAGAAATATTCGTTCAGTATCCCTGCTTTTTCACTGTCACCCTCTACCCACATTCCCTTCCCTTTATTAAGCTTCAGTATCCCTCCTTTGGTCTTTCTTCGCTCCCTAATGTACCTATAAAAGGTCTTATCCCCCTTCTTAACAGAATTGGCTATCCTTTCCTTGGTTTGGGCCTTTGCTATTCTGACTGCCTTCCCAGCCTCTTTCTGCTTTAACTGATAAAGTTCTCTGTCCTGCTCCTTCTGTGTTTCCTTATATTTCCTGAATGCTGTCCTTTTCTCCTTAACCTTCCCTGCCACCTCTTTTGAGAACCATAATGGTTTTTTCCTTCATTGTGTTTTATTGATTTGTTTTACACAAAGGCTTGTTGCTTCTGTGATGGCTGTTTTGATCACTCCCCATTGTTCCTCCACCCCTCCTTCTTGCCTGTTTGCTAGTGCTTTTCTGAGGCACTCTCTCATTTTCCCAAAGTCAGCCCTCCTAAAGTCCAGTACTCTTGCTTTTGTATGGCTTGATTGCATGGCTGTGTTTATCGTGAACCACACTGTTTGGTGGTCGCTTGTTCCCAGATGGCTACCCACTTCTAAATCTGAGATTCTTTCTCCATCCCCATTTGAGAGTACCAGGTCTAAGATTGCTCCCTCCTGAGTGGGTTCCAATACTAGCTGTCTGAGGCATGCCCCCTGTAGGGCATCAAGAATGACCCTGCTCTTGGATGTGCCTGCAGCAAAGGTGATCCAGTTAACATCTGGCATATTCAGGTCCCCCATCAACAATATCTCCCCTTTTTCTGCCATTCTAAGAAAGCCTTCTATCATTTCCTTGTCCATTCCCTCCCCCTGAGATGGGGGTCTGTATACAACCCACATGAGGATTGTGGTGCCATTTCCTGTCTCCAGGGTGACCCAAAGTGCCTCATCTGCTCCCTGTTTACTCTTTAGTTCTGTTGCTTTGATCCCTTCCTTTACATAGAGAGCTACTCCTCCTCCTCTTTTACCCTCCCTGTCCCTCCTGTAGATTGTGTATCCTGGTATGTTGACATCCCAGTCATGGTTCTCTGTGTACCATGTTTCTGTAACTGCCACAATATCCACGCAACCCTCTTCCATCAAGGCCACTAGTTCAGGGGCTTGTTACACACGTATGGGCATTGGTACTCATCACCCTCCACTTTTGATAGCCCACCCTTTTAGCCCCATTTTTGTCCTTAATGCCTTTGCCTTTTTTACATTTAAATCTGTTCTACTCCTTAATAACTTCTGTACCTTGGTGTTTACCTCACTAATCACCATGTTTTGTGGGGAGGCTCAGATTTCCTGCTCCTTTCAGTGCTTCCCTTGGCTAGTTTAAATGCTTGCCAATGAAGCATTTAAACTCTCACCTAGGATCCTGGTTCCCCTGGACAGATGCAGACCATCACACCAGTATAGGTCTGCATCCCTCCAGGTGGCTCCCCAGTCCCCAATGAAGCCAAAACCCTGAACTCCACACCAGTTTTCAAACACTCATTGAATTCCCTGGTGAGAAGTGCCCTAGCATCTCCCTTGCCATGAACAGGCAGTACCTCCCGAGAAGGTTGCATTATCATACTTGTCTAAGGCCCTTCCCAACTCTACAAACTCCTCTTGCACTGCTCTGATCCCATTCCTAGCCAGGTCATTTGTCCCTAGGTGGACAATGACATCCAGCTCCCTCCCTCGTGCAGCTCCTCCCACGATCCTGAGGATTCGCTTCCTGTCCCTCAAGTTGTGGCGTCAGGAAGGCACCTTACCTCCCTCTCCCCTTCCTCCCATTTCTACCCCCTAATGATTGAGTCCCCACCAGGAGTTGTTTCCTTTCCCTGTGGGGTCCCATGCCACCCTCCTGTGGGTCTCCTTTGTGAAGGTTCCCAGCATTCTCCTTGGTCTCACTGCAGGTGCCTCCATAGGGAACCACTATCCACCAGAAGAGCAAATGAATTGTGGAGGGTACAGCTGGAGGGATGCAACTCTGTTCCACCACCTCTCCTCCTTGAGCCCACCCTGGTCCAGCCTCTCCTCTTTCTTGGCAACCTCTGAGGTAGTGGCATTGGCCCTGGTGGTCCCTGGGGAAATATATGGTCAGTAAAGTGCATAAACCCACTAAACCCCTCCAGGATGCTTCTAACAAGATCCTACAATCCCTATCTCCACTATCTCCTGTATGACCTGGCTCAGGTCAGCTGGTCCTTCATACCAAGGCACCATCCATTGATGTCGCCTCGATAATTTCAAAACATGCTTCCAAGATGTTTGGGACTATCATGCCCTGTTAAGAGCCCAAAGTAAGGGCTCCCACCTTTCTGGGTCTCCGCCGATATCATTAGCAGATGCCGCATCAGGGATCTGGCATGGAAAAGACACAAATTATCTAACTCCCAAGAATCCCTACAAACTATCATTCCTCCACAACTCCCCTAAATCGATACGCCAGGCCAAAAAGAAATACTTCATGTCAGCTCTGAACTCAAATCTTAACCACCCTGCCAACTTTTGGAAAACCATCAAATCCCTCCTCTCCACTCCTGTCCAATCACCTACCCTGACACTATCCATCCATGGCTCAACCGTCACTGACCCTGGTGAAGTAGCCTCTGCCTTCAATGCCTTCTTCACCAGCAGCGCAGCCTCTCTCCTACCCAGTCTCCCGCATGCCCCACGCATGCCAAATACCTCACTGAAATCCCAGAACTCTGCCTCTACCACCAGTTTCTCTTTCTGACCAGTATCCCCAGCTGAAGTGTTTCAAGCTCTGAGAGCTCTTAACCCCTACAAAGGCAAATGCCCTCTGGCTTGGACGCCAAAATACTACACTTATCCACCCCGCCATAGCCGCTCCATTAGCCGACTTGCTCAACCTCTCCTTCTCGCTGGCCAAAATCCCATGCGCATGGAAGTAGGTGACTGTTATCCCCCTGCCTAAGGGTTGTGACCCCACCATACCGGGAAATTACTGTCCCATCTCCCTATTCCCAATTCCGGCCAAAATTCAAGAACACTTTGCCTTGCTCAACTCTCTCAGTTCTTAAACACTTCCTCCTTTTTCACCCCTTATCAGTCTGGGTTCCGTAAGTCACATTATACCATCACCTCCCTATTAAGAATCACCAATGATATTCTCTCAGGCATGGACAAAGGCCATATCACCTCGGCCATTTTCATAGACCTGGCCAAGGCTTTCGACACCATCTCCCACACAATGCTACTAGACAAACTAAGTGATGCCAGCCTCTCCAGCCATGCCACTAGTTGGTGTCAGGCATACCTGGAAGGTAGACACCAATCGGTGAAAATTGGCTCCCAACATATCTACCCCCCTCCCTATCACAACAGGGTCCCCCAAGGATCAGTCCTGGGCCCAATATTATTTTCAATATTCCTAAATGACCTCCCATTGGCCTGCTCACACTAATCTATCCAAATGTACGTGGATGACACCGTACTGTATGCAACAGGCCCTTCCGCTGAAACAGTGTCCAACGTGCTACAGCAGGACTTCAATGCCGAACAACAATGGCTCCAAACCAACCAGCTATTCCTAAATGCAAAAAAGCCGTGTCACTAACCTTTGGTTCATAACCATGGCTTTCTCACCTAGCAACTTGGCCCTGATTCCTAACCCTGGATGGATCACCCCTGGAGTCCTGCACCTCCTTCAGATATTTGGGTGTCTGGCTCGACCAATACCTTGACTTCTCCACACACATCGAATAATTACACAAGAAATTACACCCCAAACTTGGTGCCCTATATCACAACAAAGGCTGTATGTCCACTCCAGTCTGGAGGGAAATTGTTCAAAAGATGATACTCCTGCTACTTGACTGCAGGGACATGGTCTATGGCGCTGCCACATTATCCAACCTGGCCAGCCTGGACACACTTTTCCACTCCTTCTGCCACTTCATCCTGGAGTGCCCACAATGACCCATCACTGTGACCTATACAGCTGCCTAGCCCTGCCCTCACTCACGGCCTGCAGACAGATCCACTATACCAGAGTTGCTGCAAAACTGTGTCCCCGATCCTTCCCCTTACCTAGGTTCTGCCCTGTCGGCTCAACCTTCCCTGTTTATTCACTCAGACACTCGGACTCAGGCTTCTTCAATTCCCCATTCATGCACACCTCTAAAGGGCCAATTGGCTTTCAAATATTGCTTGCCAAAACTTTGGAATGACTTGCCTGAAGATGTCAGGCACTCCACCAACCATAGCCACCTCAACCCACTCCTCCTTGCACACTTCTTCACTGCATGCACTTGTCCCCAACAGACATAAGCACAAGCCCTCATGACCTCTGGTTACCACCACCTGATAGTCATGCAGCGAATCAACTGCTTTTCCACAGGGCTCTCAAACTAGGATGCTCCTGACCTCTAGGCTGTGTACCATGGATGCTATGTAAATACCCAGGGCCTCCAAAGTATGGTTGCCTCAGCCCTCTTATTTTAAACTCTGTAACAATGGCAACCTGTAATCTATGAATGTCTTAGCCCTTTTATTGTATACGCTATATCATTGATAACCTGCAATGTATGTAATTCATCCTATGTGTCTCTCCACCCTATTTTCCCCCAGGCCGCATCTTTTAATTTTAATTTAGTCATTTAACCAGGAGTAGCACACTAAGCTGAAAGCTTTTTATAGGAGTGACCTGGGAGCACAGGGAAGTTAAGTGACTTGCTCAGGGTCACACAGTATGCAGGTGGAAGCTGTGGGTTTCAAACCCACATCTGGTCTTCTGGATATCACCAGATTTGCAGCTCAGAGCCTTAAACCACTGCGCTATACTGCCTCTGGAAACGAGTGGTTTCTCCGCTCAGTATGTCTGCCTGGTTAAACTCTTAAATAAATAAATAAATTTGATGTGCTGCACACACATTTACACTACTTTGGGCACAAAACACTCTTTTTAATTGAAACCATTTTCAGATGGATATGAGTATCATGCTGCTTTGGAGAAGGGAATGCAAATGTCTATCAATATTTTTACCTCATTGCTGAACAATGGCAGGTGTCTTAACAAAGTCATTTCTTATGATAGATAAATAGATAGATAGATAGATAGATAGATAGATAGATAGATAGATAGATAGATAGATAGACAGACAGAGAGACAGAGAGACAGACAGACAGACAGACAGACAGATAGATAGATAGATAGATAGATAGATAGATAGATAGATAGATAGATACTGTCTGTAGATATATAGACAGACAGATAGACAGTAGATAGATAGATAGATGGATAGATAGATAGATAGATAGGTAGCTAGATAGACAGACAGACAGACAGACAGACAGTGGACACTCTCCCCTTTCCAAAAATATGTCTGTAATTACAAAAAGCCACATTATCACCTGGTGGCTAGTGGACTCCCAAACCCACTCTACCCTGGCAGGTACCACACCTCCCCCAACCACACTCCTTCTGCATTTTGGGTTAGCGGCACAGCTCACTATCATTCACTACCCCACTACCGACTTAAATGTCACTGAATGGGACAAGCATACTTTTCACTGAATGAAGTTGTACACGTGTAGCTCATTTAATCATTGATATTTCAGATTGGATATAAGCTTGTTGTCTGCTCTCGCTGTTGGTATGGGGTGGGGGTGGTGAGGTGTGTGTATGTGTGTGTGCACATTAAGAACCTGTTAGGGATGAGTGTTTAATTAGTGGAGGGAGGGTATGATTAACTTTTGGTGCATCTGGCTTTACTACAGGATGGAAGGAAAACACAATTATTTGATACTTTGCTTGTGTGCAGTATAATTGCACCCACCCCCAATTAGAGGCAGACTGCCACATATTATCATAATTCCTTCCCCTACCAAAAGTGATACCAGGAGACCAACCCAAACTAGGAATAAAATTAAATGGTGGCCAGCAGCTAGTGGTCCATAACTCTGCCCAGTCACCGGCACTATATTTATAAAATAAGTTTGCATTTTGGATTGCTAACATTCATTTTTATTTCTTGCTGTGCATGGTGGAATCATTCCTCTGTCCCATCACCCACACTACTTCTGTAACACACATTTCCAGGGAGGCTAGTGGTAACACCACCAACCAGAATATAAATAAGTTTGCATTTATGGCAAAAACAAATCACACTATAATTCATGTTTTTCAAGTCTGGGCAATATTTATTCCTTTTGGAACTAAAATTAGACTATACTTGCTGGTGACTCAACTGACCTGAGGCGGGATATGGACTGCGACATGGCTGTAAGGAGATGACATATTCATGTTTTTAAATGGTGAGCAAGAAAACTGGTTCCCAAGCGCAAATCAGCTAACTCTGACCGATCTTTGTTATCATTATAATACTCCCACACCACATAGTATCTGTTTTTTTTCAGTGGCAGTGGCTTGGCATTCTGTGTGAGTACTTTTGGAAGAACTGGGCAGGACTGCAACATTATTATTATTATTTATTTCTCCCTGTGCATGGTTGAATCTTTCTCAGCACCTTGGCATTTCTTAATTTAAACTTTAAGCATTGCTTGGAACACTCCAGATCTGTTACCTGCTACCATAATGTTAAGTACAGTATGTATGTAGATACAGTAGGTATAGAATAACCTGTATCTATTATGGCTTCTGTTTTAAAAGTTGTATTTTAAGAAGGGGAACATATTGACAAAATAAGCTTCATCCATGGAATTTTACAGTAATCGAACTGTGCCAGATACCTAAATCCAAAGAAACTTTAAACTGTCACTGATCAGATTAACCACGTAAAACCATCCCAGTGTGATTACCGTCACATTTACATTTAACTTTTTTTTACTCTTTGGTTACCCTACGCTCACCATCTCAGATTTAGTTCAGTTACTATTTATGCCCCAATGATGTGAAGATCAGTTTAATTTAGGACTCAAAAAAAAGGCTACACACTTACAGTACATAAAACATTTATTCCAAGTTTTTACAGCACAAACAAGTCATCAGAACATGATTTTGACTTGTACCTGAAAAAAAGTTATTTGTAAGACAGTCTCCCTTTAATGCCATTCACTGTACCGATTGGTGATTATAGGCATCAACAAAAGTGTATTGCTGTGGGATACTTGTCTTGACATACAGTATAGCACTGCTGATGTTATAGCATATCTATCACGTATTGTTAAGTTGTTGAAAATATACAAAATCAGCTGTTTTATCCCTGTATAAATGTCTTGTAGTGAAGTGGGTCCGAGCAACCATGTGATCTGAGCACAAGTCTGTAAAGGTTTAGACACTTTAAATTTGCTTATCATTTAATGTTGTAAAGAGTTTTGGTGGACTGCATTGCAGCCTGGTTTCATTGAGAATGAATGGTCATCAGGTTTAAAACCTCATACGTGTATGTTCAGACTACTTCCCACCCCCAAAACTACCTAACAGCTGTCCATCCATCCCATATTACTGTCATTGTATTAACCTGATTTGATATGTAACTTTGCATAGTATCCCCCATGGACGAGACTGAAAATGGGAAGAATTACTGTGCCTAGCCCTCCTTTTTCCCCGTCAGCAAAAACTAAGTTACATTATTAAATACCCTCACAAGGCTACAATATCTTCTCCTTCTTCACACTGTGATTTGCATATCCAATGCATTTTTTACATTTACTGTAGGTCTGCTGGAGTTTAATAACTAGCAAAAATAAGTAAATAGAGCAGCGCATTTCACAATGGAAGCAAGGCACCAAGGGTGAAGCTGACCTAGATAATAATGTGTGCTACAGTAGGTGACAGCAGCTGACATGGAATATTGGAGGATCAGTTATTGCTGTCTAAGAGATACCAGCTAAGGAAAACCATCCATCCCCTACTCCAAGGTGAAAGAAGC